>CM045758.1:203160411-204410851 GCA_025200525.1 Camellia lanceoleosa
CAACATGAAACAAACCTGCCCAACACATCCTATAACTCAAATGAGAAAATAAAGGACGACCGCAACAATTATACAATGATAGAATCCACGGAACCTAAGTCCGGATACAGTAATAAAATAGGAAAAGACAGGGGTCGCTATAATAGCCACAAATAGTTCCTCGATAACATTAGCCTGTGGTCGAGACTGTTGTTTCCGAAATTTGCAAGTTCGAGTAATATGCCCACTTTTGCCACACACAAAACATGTCACATTTGTCAAATCTTGTGAAGGGGGTTCTTGGTTTCATTTCTTTTGTCTCGGGTAATTTTTATTTTGTGGCCTTTCAGTATTTTTCCAGATTTTCTTAACTGGCTTCAAGTGACTATTTTTATGAAATTGACCTTTAGGTAAAGTATTTCCAGAAGTTATATTTACCTTTGCAGTGGAATGCCCATGTGTCATAAGCGCATCTTGTCCTTGTGCTTCCTTCTCCACCCGAATCCGTGTGATTAGAGTCTCCAAGGATGTCTCTTTTTGCTTGTGACGCATTGACTTTTGGAACTCCCTCCAAGATGATGGAAGTTTGTCAACAATACCTGCTACAACAAGATTGTCTCCAATTTTGATGCCTTCAAATCTAACTTCAGTTACTAACATCTGAAAATCTTGAACTTGCTCCACCACTGATTTTCCATCTATTATTTGAGAGCGGAAAAAACGGCTTGATGCATATTTTTTATCGCCTGCCTATTCAGTGTCATATTTGTTCTGCAAGACTTTCCAAATTTTCTTGGCAGTAGTGTGAGTAGTATCATAATAATCATAAAATTGATCTGAAAGACAATTCAAAAGATAGTATCGACATTTATGCTCATCTGTGTTGTATTTCTTGATTTTTTCAAGATGAGCAGCATATTCCTCGTCGGTCATCTCTTCAGTGGGGACTTTGCTTGGATTTTTCTCGGTTAGGATATACACCACCTTGAGGAGACTGAGGTAGAAAAGTACCTTGCCTTTCCATCTTTTGAAATGAGCTCCCTTGAACCGGAAAGGCTTGTTGAGATCACCGGTATTTTCGTTGGGCTTCTCCAGTACTGGCTCCATGAACTTTTGTTATTTGAATCTCCTTAAAATTGTTGGTGATAATTACAAATAAAACACCAGAAAATACAAAATATAAAGTTACAATAATTATTGAAAAGGCTGAGGCGCGGGAAATTTGCTCCCTTTAAAATGATTCAAGCCCTTTGCGGTTAGGCAAAGCCTCACACCGGTGCAGCAGAAAAAACCTTGACTTGTCCCCCCCAGGATACAACAGCCCGACTAAGTCGTATGGTTCACCAATACTGCACAATTGGTTAAACCCAAAGCCTTATCACACACACCCTTTTTATTTGCCTGATAATCTCACTCAAGACATAACAACACAACCAAAACTTCTTCTCTTGTATGTTCAAAGATATGACATAAGTTCAATATATATAGAAATGAAAACTTCTTAGGCAAGGTTCTTGATGGATAAGAATTGGCGGACTTGACCAAGACCTTGGATGGCTTACCTTGGAAGTCTTGGAATGGATAGGAATGGGAAGACTTGGAGAAGACTAGGAAGACTTATTTAGGAAGTCTTGGAGACTAAAATGGGAAGCAAACCAGGTAGAAAAGAAAAGAGAAACAATCTATGACACATTATAATATTAAAATACCTGCTAACATTAATCTCACTCAAGACATAACAACACAACCAAAACTTCTTCTCTTGTATGTACAAAGATATGACATAAGTTCAATATATATAGAAATGAAAACTTCTTAAGTAAGGTTCTTGATGGATAAGAATTGGTGGACTTGACCAAAACCTTGGATGGCTTTCCTTGGAAGTCTTGGAATGGAAAGGAATGGGAAGACTTGGAGAAGACCAGGAAGACTTATATAGGAAGTCTTGGAGACTAAAATGGGAAGTAAACTAGGTAGAAAAGAAAAAAGAAACAACCTATGACACATTATAATATTAAAATACCTGCTAACAATCCCCCACCTCTTTTAATATTATAGGCAATCAAAACTGAGATTATTAGGCAAATAAGGATATTATGCATCATGGTAGGTGTGCTCTGCATTGAACCTCCATTAGTGAAACAATAATATCTACTCCAGAGCCAATAGTATGCTCAGCATTGAACTATGACTACTTAAGGAAAATAAATAATTATTGCACACACATAATATTCCAGGTGTTCACAAAAGCTTTGAAAGCTAGCACATTACGGCCTTGTGCGATCCCAGGATTCATGAGTGTGTTTTAGAATTAGCCCAAATCTCATAGGTAGCGACCCCACTACCATACTCACATAGGTGAAGTCTGTCAAGGGTGCTCATGTAACTATGACACCCCACTCAATAAGAGCTACAGAAATTCATTAAGAGTTTTTTAATAGCTCAACCTCTACAACGTTACCGGATTAATGCACTTACATCATAGGGATGGGTAAAAAGTAATTTGGTGCATTTCTCACGGCCATCATATGATTGTTTTTCTCATTGAACCCAGTTACAGGATCTTTGGTCCCTGGGTTGAGTACCCTCATACATGGCTTCTGCTATATTTAATGGGCTTCAACCCCATCCCCCTCGATGTATTCCAGACTCTATCTCTTGCTAAGGCCTGAGTTAATGGATTTGCAAGATTATCACCAGATTTAATATAATCCACATTTATGATGCCATTATTCATATAAGATCTCACAGTACTATGTTTTCTTCTGATAGGTCTGGATTTACCGTTATAATAATAGTTATTAACTCGACCAATTGCTGCAGTGTTATCACAATGAATCAATATAGGTGCAATCGGTTTTTCCCAACAAGAGATTTCGTTTAACAAATCTCTCAACCAATTTGCTTCTTCACTAGCTGTAACTAAAATAATAAGCTCAGCCTTCATTGTTGAATTAGCAATAATGGTTTGTTTTTTCGATTTTCGACTTATAGCACCACCTTCCAATGTAAATAAGTAACCAGTGGTTGAAAATTCCCAATCTATCATTATACATAAGTTTTAGGAGTCATCTTGAATTACCAAAGAAGGGAATAACTTTTAAATTAAAAAATGGTCAAATGGTCAAAATAAGTCCATGGTCAAAGAGAAAAAGATAAAATCAAACAAGATTATAAATAAAGAGATAAGGGTGGACCAAAGACTTACACGCGTCAATTTACGGAACTCTTCGTAGCTTGTTACCCAAGAATTTTTGTCCTATAAATAGAGAAGATTGGTATGTTAAGGCAATGGAAAAACAAATAAATAGAGAGTAGAAAGAGGACGGCGCGGGTGAGAATCTTGAGTGGTGAAAAGGAAGAATAAATGAATTAATTTAAGGTGAGTTATATTATACCTTGAGTTACCAAAATGTATTTTACTTATATTTTGACTTACCAAAATCTATTTTACACAAGTTATGTTTTAATGGTATATTAATAAAAGTTATGTTTTATAAACATTTCAGTTACGTGGTTTTATTTCTGAACCCTATTTGCTTAAAAGGAAACCCATGGATATGTTTGTTTATATTTTAAAGAATATTTGATTATGACCTTATAAGCAATTATGTTTTGTAAGTACCACCACGGGAGTCCCACGCCTTGGGCGACTTAAATAACCATTGGTTAGTGTTTGACCACTTTGTGGTCCAGTGTTGTCATGGATCCATTGACCTCTGTAGTGATTGTTACTTTAGTGATGTATCGTGATTATAGTGATTATTTCAGTTTCTGGCACTTAATTAATTTGTGCATTAATATCAAGCTCTTTTTAACCAATAATTGTCCATGGTGAATTTTATGCCCTTACGCTCTTAGTATAATATTCTTCACTCTGCCATGTACTTATAGTTGTTTACCACTTTCAGGTGACATGTCAGGACCAGCGTGTGGGGTAGGCACAAAGTACTTTGTAGACATCGTTCAGCTCTGACAATATAATTAAATAGAAACTCCAATTATTATTTTAGTACCCTCATTTAAATACTTCTTCCACTTGCGTTTATTTATTTGTTTAAAGATTTGGTCGGAGGTAACTTTAGAGCAATGGTTTTTTTTTTTAAAAAAAAAAAACAGAACATATATGTATTAAACTTGTATTATTTGGTATTATGTAGTATGTCTAACGCAAATAAACCATGTTATCTGTATGTCTAGGCTAAGTTTTCTTGTATTGTAGGACATGGCGAACCTATTTGAGCTATTTTGGTACGAGCTCCCAGAAGCTCATCTCCTCCCGAACCATTTAGAGGGTTGGGGTGACTCAGAGAGTCTTGTCAGGCAAGCCCATCCAACACTTGACCATCTCATGGAAAGATCCGTTTATTTACAGGCTGACCCTGATGAGGACTTATTATTCTGGAGACTTAGCCAAGGTAGCACTCGTGAAAGGTACATAGGACCGACCCACGTTGTTGGTCTTGCTCCGGACCTAGAACCACCACATTTTTTGCTCGCACCTCCACCCGTAGGCTTTGCAGAGAGGAGGGAACCCGCATATCCTAGTAGCCACATTCGCACCACGACACCACCTCCCCAGCACATTGTCTATATCCCAGCTGTGGACTTTACCAACGGTGCATCATACCTGGAGACACCGATACGGATTACTGGACGGGAATTCTGGGGTTATGATCACGGTACTCCTGTTTACATGGTTCAGGTAGTATGGAGCTGCTTCGGAGTTGAGCTTAGTGGGTGGGAGTTTGAGTCCATCATGCAAAGTGAGTTTCCGGGGTTGTTTCATGGACCAGTTTTTCGAAGCCAGTTCACCTGTTGGCCTAATGGACCATTCTAGATGTCTGACCAGAAGACCCTTTTTGTGAGCTGACCATGAATAGTCTAATCTTTTTGTATTAGTAGGATTAGACATTAATTTGTGATCGCCAGACTAACGCCCTATGTATGGTAACAATGGTGTATATGGTATTAATGTGGTCATATTAACATTATGGTAAAACTAATATGTTATATATGAAAGTAGTGATATTAATAGCAAAACTAATACGGTATATATGAATGTGGTTGTAGACACCCCATTTTGACCAGCCCCAAGACTTGGGCACTTTATTTTTGACCACCCTCACCAGAAAAATCAAATTGAAATTTTAATCCGAAACCTCTCCCATTTTGGCCAAATTAAAATATTTTTATTATTTTATAAATTTGTAGTATTGTATAATTTTATATAATTTTGTGTGTTTATACATAATTGTAGATGTTTGGTATAAATAATACATTTTTGATATTTGATAAAAAGAATAAAAAAAATATAGAAAAGAAAAGGGGGTGGTCATTATGATTATGGTTTGTTTTGGGTGGGATAATGATAAAAAAACAAAAAAAACGAAAAGAAATGGTGTATCGTGAGTGGGGTTTTGGAGAATATCATTCCGATGATTAAGGGAGTGATGGAGGCAATTTTCAAAAAAGAAAGGAGCAAGTGAAGAAGATAGAAAAAAGGAGGAGCAGGTGAGAGTGGACAGCTAAAAGAAAAAAGAGAAAAGAGGGTGGTCTGTTCAATTCAGTGGAAAATTATTTGAGAGTGGGGTGGTTTAGAAAAAAGAAAAAGAAAAAGAATGAGTGAGTGAGTGGGGGGTGGAGTTTTGATAAATAAAAAATGTGTAAAGAAGTGTGAGATGGTGGAATGCTTTCTGAGAGAGAATAAACACAGTGATGGAGGGGGCTCTCACTCTCTCTCTTGGCTTAGAGAGAGAAATGTGAGAGAAAGGAGATACTACACAGGCAAGATACACACGCCCACCATAGAAAAAAAGAGGCCACAACACTGATTCACGTCGGGGAGGGGGAGAGCATTTCTTTGAAGCAAAATATGTATACACATGCATGGGGGCTCTCTCTTTCGGCTGGAGGGGGGAGGAGGAGAGACACACGGGTTTAGAGAGGGAGGGAGATAATTACACTCACAGCAGCACCCACTCAACACACTTACGGCAGCAGCACGGGGGAGAGAGGCAGCACATATGCAAACCCAGGGGAATCTCTCTCTTCTCGCTCTAACATTTCTCTTTTGGCTATCACACACAAACACACAGAGGAGGCACCTCTCCCTTTCTCTGGGTCTCGGTTGGAGGAAAGGGCCATATACATGCATCTCTATTCTCTCTCTCTCTCACACTCAAGGATTCACTAGCTCTCTCTCATCTCTCTCTCGGATGATACACAACACACACACACACACTCATCACACACAAACAGACCCAATAGACACACGGCATTGGAGCCAATACACCACTCATGCACACATGGTTTTAGAGAGAGAGAGAGTACACACATCCACACGATTCACACACCACACACAGCCATGAACACACACTCATGGCACACACCACACCACCCATGCACACCCAAATGCACGCATGCACATGACACACCCACATTCACACTCTCTCTAATCATCTCTCTCTTTCTCTCTCTTTAACCCACACATCTCTCTCTCTAGAGACCCACTCATACACCATCAACACCACTCACGGCAGCAGCACAAAGGAGAAAGGGAACAGACTCACACAGACCCATTGTTTGGAAGAGAGACCCAGCCGAGGGCAGACTCACACAGGGACAACACATGCACTGATCTCTCTTCTCTCTCTCGGTTTTGGTGTTAAAGAGAGAAAGCAGAGAGGAAAGAGAAGGTGAAGTAGAAAGATAAGTGGGTGTTCATGGGTGTGGGTTGTGGGTAATAAAAATGTTTGTTTTTAAACAAAAAAAAAAATGTTTATGCTGGGTTCACATAGGATTGTTATAAATGTTTATGTTGGGTTCACATGGCTTCTAGATAGAAAATCTGTTTATGTTGGGCCCATGGCCTTCTGGGTTGTTGTGGAATTGGGCCAATTCTGCTATGTTCTTAATAGATGTTTAGTAGATCAAAGTGAACTCACATCTTTGGGCTTGCAAGCTAAGTTATTTTGGGCTGGGCCCATATGATTAAATGGAGATGAAGTGGCAGGACCTCCATTGAAGATGAATTGACGTGAAATGAGGTGCGGTGCCTAAGAGATTGAAGACATATGGATCTTTGTGCTAGCGATGAAGTTCTTTATTTTATTTTTATTTTGAGTGTTTTGTGAGGTTTTATTTTATTTTATTATTTCTCCCTCCTCCTTTATTCAGATCTGTAATATTTAAGGTGTTGTAATAATCCCCTACCCCGCTTCTTTCTATCCCATTCTTTAATCACTTTTCCTAACTGTACATATGTATATATCTGACATGCCATGCATATCCATGCTTTACATTTATGTCTCATGCATTAAGATTCGGCTACATTTACATGTGTGGATTTAATCAATTCTTCTGTGATTCTGTGTGCTATCGTATGTTTTGAGATGATTCACACGCCATATTCTAGAAGCCGAATCTTTAGTGCATCTCATGAGTGAATTGCATTAGGATTCTGTATATAAGATCATGCATATTTTACTAACTTTTTTTTGTAGCTGTTCGAAGGACGTCGGTAAATCTGTGAGTTTTTATGCTTTAGCATCCCATTTGTGAGTATTTTTTTATTATGTTTAGCATCCTACCATGAGGCTAAGTGCTTAATTGATAAACTGCTTGAATGCCTATGGATGAAGGCTTGTTGCTTAAATTGGAATGATTCAAAGATTGTACGTTTTAAGCCCACTCTGTAGTGGCAAATTCACAAACTTTAAGCCCACGTTGTCAAGTGGCAAATTCAAACCCTTTTCGAAAAACAAACATAAAGTTGAATTGTTCCAATTTGAGCAAGCTAGTCTATACTTGTATGCTTCACATAGTAAATTTTAGGATTTATTCAATAATCAGAACATGAACATATAAAGAAAATAAAAAAGTCGTATCATGGTTTAGTAGAGGCCGATCTTTTGATCGAGTGAGCATGGGTGCTCATTATTGACCTTCCTCTCTCATATCTAAGGTTCTGAGCCAAGCATCCTTGGTTACGACGAACAGTGGCCTTGGCACCGAGTCATGGGTTTCCTAATTTCCCAAAATATTAGGTGGCGACTCTGAGATCTGATGACGCAGTCCATTTTTGACAAAATTGCAATAAAATGGATTTTCACTAAAAGTTGCCAAATCTGGACTCTTATCTACGTTTCACATTGCACTCGTGAGACTCGAGATCAAAGAGATCTCGGGAGTCCAAACTGTTTAACGCGCGCGGGTACCCCCTGGGCATGTTACAGTGGTGATAATAGAACTAATGTGTTATATATGACGTTGTATCAAAATTATCTCAATGTGATGTCACGCTTGTATCATTTTGCCTTGTAGTAATGGCCAACAAAGGAAATGAAACCGGATCATCAGTCAGCGGTACCATCCCAATGGAACAGGTCATGGAAAGGGCAGTCACCAACTTTTTACAGGCCTTGCAAAGCAGCATAACCAATGGGACATTAGAAAGACAAGAAGAACCGACTACGATTAAACAATTTCAGGAGCTGAAACCCACCACGTTTATCAGCAGTCCAAACCCACTAGTAGCAAAGGCCTGGGTCAGGGACATGGAGAAAATCTTCCACGCACTACCTTGCACAGAAAGACAGAAAGTGACTTTTGCCACCTTCACCTTCAAAGACGATAGTTACTTGAACTTCATTATACAACAAGAGTCTAATAATAAAAGATAGAAAACAAAATAACATAGCGATTCATTTTCCATCTTGATCACGTTAAACCTCATCATCTGAAAGGGGTAACAGCTATAAGCACATAGCAGAGTGAGAAATATTATACTATGAGTGTAGGTGCACAAAATGGCCATGGGTATTTATTTAAGCTAAAACATTAACATAAATTGAGTTGAGTTGAATAAACAAATTAATTAAGTGCCAGAAACTGAAATAATCATTGTAACCACAGTACATCACTAAGTGACAATCACTACACTGGTCAATGGATCCATGACAAACACTGGACCACAAAGTGATCAACCACTAGCCAATGGTTATTTAAGTCCCCCAAGGCATGGGACTCCCGTGGTGGTACTCACAAAACATATTTTCATATAAGGTCATAGCCAAATATTCTTTAAAAGTAAAACAAACATATCCATGGGTTTCACTTTTAAGCAAATAGGATTCAGAAATAAAACCACGTAGCTGAAACTTTTATAAAACATAACTTTTATTAATATATTAATAAAACATAAATTATATAAAATAGATTTTGGTAAGTCAAAACATAAGTAAAATACTTTTTGGTAACTCAAGGTATAATATAACTCACCTTGAATTAATTCCTTTATTCTTCCTTTTCACCACTCAAGATTCTCGCCCGTGCCGTCCTCTTTCTACTCTCTATTTATTTGTTTTTCCGTTGCCTTAACATACCAATCTTCTCTATTTATAGGACAAAAATTCTTGGGTAACAAGCAACGGAGAGTTCCGTAAATTGACGCGTGTAAGTCTCTAGTCCACCCTTATCTCTTTATTTATAATCTTGTTTGATTTTATCTTTTTTTTCTTTGACCATGGACTTATTTTGACCATTTTTTAGTTTAAAAGTTATTACCTTCTTTGGTAATTCAAGATGACTCCTAAAACTTACGTATAATGATAAGTTAAGTTCATGTCTAAAAACCTCACTACCCAACTATAAATCACCACTTACCACTTACTAAAATATTTAATGTGTAATATTTCACAAATTGTTGGTGCTAATTACAAATAAAACACCAGAAAATAAGAGTAACAAAAATTAGAATAACTATTGTAAGGACTGAGGCGCGGGAAATTCGCTCTCAGCCCTTACAATAGTTATTGTAATTTTTATTATTCTTATTTTCTGGTGTTTTATTTGTAATTATCACCAACAATTTTAAGGAGATTCAAGTCCTCTGCGGTTAGGCAAAGCCTCACACCGGTGCAGCAGAAAAAACCTTGACTTGTCCCCCCAGGATACAACAGCCCAACTAAGTCATATGGTTAACCAATACTGCACAATTGGTTGAACCCAAAGCTTTATCACATACACCCTTTTTTATTTGCCTGATAATCTCACACAATTCATAACAAAGCAACAAAAACTCCTTCACACGTATCACCCAACATAGAGATTAGCTCAATATATATAAAAGATAAGGCTTGGAAGGTTTTTCCTTGGGGATTAAGAAAAGGATAAAGATTTGGAGAAGACTTGATGTGGATAAGTCTTGTCGAAGACTTGGAGAAGACTTGACAAGGACTTGGATGGCTTATCTTGAAAGACTAGAAAGACTAGGAGTGGATAAGAATGGGGAGACTTGGGGAAGACTAGGAAGACTTATCTTGGAAGTCTTGGAGACTTGTATGGTAAGCAAACTAGGTAGAAAAGAAAAGAAAAACAACCTATAACACAATATAATATTAAAATACCTGCTAACATTCCCCCACCTATTTTAATATTATAGGTAACAAAAATTGAGATTATTAGGCAAATAAGGATATTATGCATCATAGTTCAATGCTGAGCATACTATTGGCTCTGGAGTAGATATTATTGCTTCACTAATGGAAGTTCAATGCAGAGCACACCTACCAAAATGTGACACCCGAATGTTTTAAATTTAACATTTCGATAAAATAAATAAATAAATAATAATAATAATAATAAGTATATATATATACATGTAGTGACAATAATAATAATAAATAAATGATAATAAATAAATGCATAATTTAGGAGATGGAGAATTTTATGGTTAAAGAAATACATTGTGAAATATTACACATTAAATATTTTAGTAAGTGGTAAGTGGTGATTTATAGTTGGATAGTAAGGTTTTAGACATGAACCTAACTTATCATTATACGTAAGTTTTAGGAGACATCTTGAATTACCAAAGAAGGTAATAACTTTTAAATTAAAAAATGGTCAAATGGTCAAAATAAGTCCATTGTCAAAGAAAAAAAAGATAAAATCAAACAAGATTATAAATAAAGAGATATGGGTGGACCAGAGACTTACATGCGTCAATTTACGGAACTTTCCATAGCTTGTTACCCAAGAATTTTTGTCCTATAAATAGAGAAGATTGGAATGTTAAGGCAACAGAAAAACAAATAAATAGAGAGTAAAAAGAGGACGGCACGGATGAGAATCTTGAGTGGTGAAAAGGAAGGATAAATGAATTAATTTAAAGTGAGTTATATTATACCTTGAGTTACTAAAATATATTTTACTTATATTTTGACTTACCAAAATCTATTTTACACAAGTTATGTTTTAATAGTATATTAATAAAAGTTATGTTTTATAAACATTTATAAAGACGTTTTTTTTTTACCTATTGCTTTAAAAGAAACCCAAGGATATGTTTGTTTATATTTTTTTTATATTTTTGATTATATTATTATATTATTATTTTTGTTTTTAATTTATTATTAGACTCTTGTGGTACAATGAAGTTCAAGTAACTATGTTTTAATTCCTTTTAAATAAATAGTTGGTACCCAGTTATTTATTTTAATTTATTTAATTTATCCGCTTGCGCTCTGACTACAGAATTATCTGAATTATTTTATTTTTATCTTGTTATAACGCCGAGCCTTTGGGTACCGGGTTTGGGTGGCGATATTAATAGCAAAACTAATACGGTATATACGAATGTGGTGATGATAGAACTAATGTTATATATGACGTTGTATCAAATTTTTTTTATAAAAAAAAAAAAAAAACCATTGCTCTGATACCACTTTTGTCACGACCCAAACCCGATACCCAAAGGCTCGGCGTCGTAACAAGATAGAAATAATGTAATTCGGATAATTCTGTAGTCACAACGCAAGCGGATAAATTAAATAAATTAAAATAAATGACTGGATACCAACTGTTTATTTAAAAGGAAATAAAATATAATTTACTTGAACTATATTGTATTACAAGAGTCTAATAATAAAAGATAGAAAACAAAATAACATAGCGATTCATTTTCCATCTTGATCCCGCTAAACCTCGTTACCTGAAAGGGGTAACAGCTATAAGCACATAGCAGAGTGAGAAATATCATACTATGAGTGTAGGGGCACAAAATGGCCATGGATATTTATTTAAGCTAAATATTAACATAAATTGAGTTAAGTTGAATACACAAATTAATTAAGTGCCAGAAACTGAAATAATCACTGTAACCACGGTACATCACTAGGTGACAATCACTATACTGGTCGATGGATCCATGACAAACATTGGACCACAAAGTGGTCAACCACTAGCCAATGGTTATTTAAGTCTCCCAAGGCATGGGACTCCCGTGGTGGTACTCACAAAACATATTTTCATATTAGGTCATAGCCAAATATTTTTTAAAAGTAAAACAAACATATCCGTGGGTTTCACTTTTAAACAAATAGGGTTCAGAAATAAAACCACGTAGCTGAAACTTTTATAAAATATAACTTTTATTAATATATTAAAAAAACATAAATTTTATAAAACAGATTTTGGTAAGTCAAAACATACGTAAAATATATAAGGGTAACTGAAGACATTTTTAAAACATATTATACTACCTCAAGGTACAATATAACTCCTCTAGTATAAATTTATCGCTATTTTCGTTGCACTTCAGAGCCTCGCTACATGACGCTTCATACACTCACCTTGTTTCTGTGCTTCACCAATGACCTTCACTTCCCTATTTATGCCTAACAATGTGTGAGGCCCAAGCCATAGTCGTATATGTGGCAACATTTTTTAATTTTCCTCTGATTTACTCCCTTTACCTTGACTCATATACTTTGACCCTTGAAACTTATTTGACCCTTGAAACTTATCCTAATCAAAGAGTCTTATCCCCTTTTTTTTTTATTCAACCCTTATCATGTACCAACCAAAGCCTTGCGAATTGAATTATAAGTTTGAATTGAATTATAAGTTTGAAAGGGTTACTATCCTCTTTGGTAATCCATAATGATTCCTAAAATTTACGTATAATGATAAGTTAGGTTCATGTCTAAAAACCTCACTACCCAACTATAAATCACCACTTACCACTTACTGAAACATTTGTGTAATATTTCACAACGTATTTCTTTAACCATAAAATTCCTAATCTCTTAAATTATGCATTTATTTATTATTATTATTGCTACTACATGTATATATATATATATACTTATTTTATTATTATTATTATTATTTATTTTATCGTAATGTTAAATTTAAAACATTCGGGTGTCACAACCTGCGCGCGTGACACACACGCTCCTTCTCAATTGTTCTGATTTGGAAACTATTTTGAGGCGATTTGGAAACCATTCTGAGGCGATTTGTGATTTGGAAATCAAAACAAACGAAGGGATTTTCCTTGAATCTCCCATCGTTTCCAAAAAAATACCTCTGTTTTGATCTATATTCTTATTCCAAATAGATCCCCAGTAAGTCTTCCATCGTTTCGATTTATATTTCCTGTTTAATTCATCTTCAACAAACATGCGAATCAAACGTGAGTCGTATTCATCTTTCATTCTTCTTTTATAACTATAATTAAGTGATATTCAACTTCATAATAATCACATCTTTATATTCATTTGCTATACAATAACATATTTGCTTATTTTGTCCAATTTAGTGAGAACATTTGCTATAAGAATGATAGATTTGCTTAATTTTCTTAATTGAGTGATAAAATTTGTTATAATGATGGATTTGCTTCCTTTCTTCTTTCATAACTATAATTAAGTTATAAAATTCAACTTGAAGCTATTTTCAATGTGTATTATACAATATTAATTTATGATTGATGTTCAACTTCATAATAATCACATCTTCATGTTCATTTGCTATACAATGATGGATTTACTTACTTTTGCTAATTCAGTGATAAAATTTGATATACAATAACAAATTTCCTTACTTTGCCCAATTTAGTGAGAAAATTTGCTATAAGAATGATAGGTTTGCTTAATTTTCCTAATTGAGTGATAAAATTTGTTATAATGATGGATTTGCTACGCTTTTTATTTCATAACTATGGTTTTTGCTTCCCTTCTTCTTTTATAACTATAATTGAGTTATAAAATTCGACTTGAAGCTATTTTCAATGTGTATTATACAGTATTAATTTATAAGTGATATTCAACTTCATAATAATCACATCTTCATGTTCATTTGCTATATAATGATGGATTTGCTTACTTTTGCTAATTCAGTGATAAAATTTGATATACAATAACAGATTTGCTTACTTTGCCCAATTCAGTGATAAAATTTGCTATAAGAACAATAGATTTGCTTAATTTTCCTAATTGAGTAATAAAGCAAGATACCTTCTCTTCCCAATCCACCAAAATTTTCATTGGACAATACTTGTCCTTGACATTGAAGAAGGTTCATGGAAATTCTACAATTCCATGAGACCAAGGGGAGCAATGCCTAAAGATCCACACTTCAATGCCGCAAATGAAGTGGTAAAAATGTTTTCACTATCAAACTTATCATTCATCCAATACATCAATCATTATCCATGCTCAATTATATATTAAAAATTTATACAGTAATATATTTATCATTATTTAAATCCATGGTTTCTCATTAATTGTTTCAACTGACTTTCTAATAGAACAATTATATAAATGTATATGTTGTAGAGAGATTATTGACAAGTACATTGTGACAACCCTCCCCCCTGATTAGTGTTAATTTGTGTTTAAGCATAGTAAGTAATTGATTAAGATAAAATTCTAATTTGATTACATGAGTGTATTGTTTTAATTGCATTTCTATCTGTTTGTTATGGAATGATCTGTTCATGTTTTGATTTCGAACTGCGAATTGAAAGCCTTATCGGCGACCGATTCAGATATTGATTAGTGTTATATGCTAATTAGGATTTATAGGATTTTATGGTAGGTTTGATTAAAATTCAATTTGGAATGATTAAATTGGAATAAATATTGTTAAATTAATAGGTTATTTACATTTCTGCCATTGAGTGGATTAATTCAAGACCAACTATTTTCACACTTCATACATGTTTGATGCATCATCTCTGGCATCCTCAAGACCAAACCGTAAGAGAGAGGGAGAATAGGGGGAAATTGAATTCATATAGAGATTGGCTTGAAAATTTAGAGGAATTGAAGGAGAATTGCATGTTTAAGCTATCACACTAGGAATTCGAGACTTAAGGTAGGAAATTCATTCTCTTAATTGTGAATTTAAGTTGTTACATGCATGGTTCATGGAAAAATTGGTGATTAGAGTCAAGAAATAGCCTAAAGAGTTGAATTGAGAAACAATGTTTGCATGCATGTCCATATCATTGAATTTTGAGATCATTTTCATGTGAATTTCCACATGCATGTCCATATTATGGTTGTACTCTAGAAATTCACCATGTTTTTTAGCTCAATCTTGCATTTGGTCATACCTTGGAGCATTAGAGTTCATAAGAACTCATGCATGTTATGTTCTCACATTGTTCTTCATGTTTAC
The DNA here is from genome assembly GCA_025200525.1 of Camellia lanceoleosa. Classification (NCBI taxonomy): domain Eukaryota; kingdom Viridiplantae; phylum Streptophyta; class Magnoliopsida; order Ericales; family Theaceae; genus Camellia; species Camellia lanceoleosa. The sequence continues at coordinate 203,175,862 of CM045758.1, forward strand.
ATTAAAATTTGTGTTCAATTGTCACACCTTTGGGCTTGATTTTATGAAATGGTCTTCAAAACATGTTATATTATGAGTTTCTACGTGTTTTCCAGAAAATTGGCCCAAAATGATGAGTATTGGCATGTTTGATTCTTGGTTTGAGCTTTGGGAACGAATCTGGAAAACCCAGATTTTGGCTTCCACGCTCGAGCGACCACATTTGTTTCAGAATCCCGCTCGAGCGACGGAATGCTGGCTCGAATGTGAATTGCAAGCTCTCAGGTTTTTGCGTGTGCAGACACACACTCGAGTGACGGGACCTACGTTCGAGCGAAGAATTGTGTCTCACGCTCGAGCGAGCATCGAGCAAAGAATTTCAGCAACCAGTACTTTTCATATTTTTGCAGACCGCTCGAGCGAGGGATTCTACACTCGAGCGACCTCTCTATTTCGGTAAGCTCGCTCGAGCGGAGAAAGCCACGCTCGAGTAAGACCCCTATTTTCTATAAATTTTGAAAAATGTTGTTAAGTACATTTTTGCATCCTCATTCCATCCTAGGCATTCCTAGGCCATGTTTAAGGCATCGTAATGAGGATAATGTTATAGAACCACACCAAATCAAGATAGGGGCTAAGTTATTAATCCCGAGTGTGTAATTTAGTGTGTGTTCGTTCTGCAACTGTGTAGGGTTGGCATCCGAGGACACTGATTAGCCTGCCTATAACCCAGTACTCTATGAGTAACAATGTTGTAAAGATATGTTCAATTATAATTATTTTCTAAACAACCGACTGTACTGCTTTCTGAAGTGACATTGTTTACTGAATGAATGTTTGTCCTATTTTATAAACTGTACTCGCGGCATCCATAGCAACTTCATCTTATCATATCGCTCTCGCCATCATATCACATTACTACTCTTTACAGAGATCTCTGTTAGTTCCAATGTTTGGAACCAATCTTTCATCGCTTCGATGGCCATCAATCGATCGTTTCGTCTATTAAGACCCTCTGCATCGTTTCGCTATTGGATGTACCACGTATGATCGCTATGGTTTCTAAATGACTGATATGGCATGAAATATGAGCCACTGATTGAATAACTGATCTACTGATACAAATGATTGTTTCAATTACTGAAAGGACATTCATTATTAACCCCTTTACATAGTTGTTATTCACTGGGCTTTAGCTCACAGTTTATATATATATGTAGGTGGCCAGGCACCGAACCGAAGCTAGAAACGTCAAGTTAAACTCATGTTTTGTCCAGCCAACCGTTGTGCCTCACTTTGAGGTTCCGAGTCTACTCGAGCCAAGGCTGTTTTTGGGGTGTTCCATATTTACCCTTTTGTCTCTGTTATGTATCGAATGTTTAAGACTTGACTGTGCAGTTATGGTGTAGGGATTGGATCCCTTATCTGTATATTATGTGTATCTGATATGTATGTATATATATATATATGGTTATGAATGTGGATTATTTTGTAAAAGTTTTTTCCCATTCAGGTTTTCACAGCTTATTAGACATCTTTTATTTACTGATTGGCTTCCACCAGCCCCTTACTCTGTACTATTGTTATTACTGTTAAGTAGGCCTTTGGTAATCACGGATTACTGGCCGATTATGATGCTAAACCCTTAGGGGCGGGTTTGGGTCGTGACATACATAAAGGATGAGAAGCCAACTCTCATCGACCTTGATAAATTTCAACAGGAGAGAGAAAGCGTCATCAACAGCCCACAACAAGAAGATACGTCGTAAGTTTATCAACAACAAAACATTGTTATAAAAAATAAAAATAAAAAAGTAACAAAACCAAATTAAAATATTTTGATTTCAAAATATTTTTGCAGATTTGATTGTGGAATCATTGTTTGCTATATCATGAGGCAATATGTTTCCAAAAACAACATAATGCCTATTTTTTCCAAGGAAGAATGCAACCAATTGAGAGTCGATATGTTAACTATTTTCTTGATTGACCAACAAGCTGCTCAACAACAAATAGTTGATGAAAACATTGATGACTTGCCTCCATAATAATCAACAGATCTGGAACATTGATGACTTCATACATTTTGCTTGTTTGGTTGTTACAGTGTTACCTGTATTTTGATGATTTTGGTTCTTACTATGCTCCAATGAATATTACAATGCTTGGTTGTTACAATGTCAAAGTTATAGACAGTGCTTGATTGTTACAATGTCAAATTTGTTTCAATGAAACATTCAGTCTTTTTTAACCATATTGTTACCAGATTTGGCTTTTGATATCAGTCTTGTTATGCAAATTTCATTCAAAATATTGATTCTAATCTGATTATTTGTATCGAAATTAAAGGTTAATAACAGGTTTGGAGTCACTATACTGATAAATTTATTTTTTTATAGTGTTTTGTTTACACTGATAAATTTATCACTGTTTCAACAAATTTATCACTGTGAACACTGATAAATTTACCACTGTTCAAACAAAAAAACCAGTAACTCTCTCTCTCTCTCTCTCATTCTTTTTCCCCAATTCAAGTAAACAAAACACTATAAAAAATAATAAAAAATTTACCTAAATTAAAAATTAAAACACAAACACTATTACATTGTCCAAATTGGAAATTAAAATACTGTTACAATTTGTAGATATTCCCAAGTTTGAGAATGAATGTAAGAACATGCCATCCTTGGTGATTTTTGAATAATCAAAACCATTTAATACTTCAGTTAAACAACTCAAACATCCAAAGCTTGCTTCTGAGTGACCACAAAACAGCATGCAGACTGAGAACTTGTTGCCAAACCAGATAAACATGGTAGTTGATCTAAAATTTTTTGCTTTGCAAAGCAGTTAACATAGCAGATACGCAATTATGTATGCTAGAGATTTGATCTACAGCTTTGTATTGTGAAAATTTTTCTTGGGAAAATTAGATAACTCCAGACAATAATTGCTTCCTATAAGTAAGTAATATACAAAGATCAACTCCTTTGAATGCTGAAAGACTTATGGGAAAAAACGTATTCAAACTTTGAATCTCAAATCTACTGTCATTTGGAATCTCATAAAAGACATCCACTATATAAAATCACTCAGAAACAACGAAAGACCAAAAAAGGATATATGTGTACATATATATATTCATTTTCTTTCTTCTCCTTTTATCAGCAATCAACCCAAGAGTAAATAAAGTACAGTGTGAAGAGAAAGAAACTGGAAAGAGGTCTAGCATATGTCATTGTAAATTCAATGCACAAATTATTTGTGTTTCTGAGGGATGCATTATCTAACAAGCAAGGCTGTATTCTTGTTTGAATTAATCAAGGCACAGAAAAACTAAAAACATGTATAACTAGTGACAACAATTGATTTTTGTTGAGTTTAAGCCAGTAATAAATTTATTACTGTAAAAAAGAACATTTGCTTGGATATGATAATGATAAATTTATCAATCACTGACATAAATGTAATAAACCGTCAATTCTTCCCATACAATTCAGTGATAAATTTATCATTCTTGAAAATAACAAAATTCAGGAACCCCATTAATGCTTGATTGCTTTCTTCAGACAATGATAAATTTATCATTCTTACAAAAAAATAATTCACCAACTTGTCCAAACCAACCAGTGATAAATTTATCACTGTATAAAACACCAAAAACAGCAACTATATTTAATCCAAATCAAATAATATAAATTTATGAAACTTAATTCTGTAAAAATATCGACAAAAAATATAATTTCTGTTCAACAAATTCCTCAATCATTCAATGCAAGTACCAAAATGATAAATCTTTCCAAAAATACTCAATCATTCAATGCAAGTAACACCTCTCAACTCTCAACAAAGTAATTCAATTAAAATCAATACAACTAAAGCAAAGCTTCTTTACATGTCTTCCGATTATGAATTCCCATCTTTCTACACTTACTGCACCTAATTCTCTTGATTTTGCCCTTAGAAGGTATTCTCTCTGTTCTTGGACGTCCAGCTAGTCTCTTACAAAGAGGAGGTAAAACAACGTCATCATCAACAATTACATTTGGCTTCCACATACTAGGAACTGGATAGATAAAATGTGAATAAGAATCACAATAACTACTAACACAATAGTAATCATCAAGAAAACAATTCAGATCTTTCTCACTTCTCTTTATAGCACAAAAACCATGTTTGCAAGGGAAAGAATCAATTTCCCACAATCGACAAGAACAAGAACGTTTCCCAATATCAACCATAACTGAATGATCCAATTGGATTTCATAAATGTCATCGCTACATTTCTTAACTATCCATGCTTTTGTATCATAAAAAGCTTTTTCCAACTTTTTCTCTACAAAAGGACAAATAATACGATTCCACTTATTCCCAACTTCTCTCCTTCTTGAAAATTGCTCCATTAGTTTCACCTGTATAGCATCAACAAGACTAGTTGAAAACAAATGGCGTTCATCCCTAATCCATGAATTAAAAGATTCCGCAGCATTTGTGCACATTTGACCATACCTCTTGCCTTGAAAATAAGCGTTACACCAATACTCATTAGGCAAATCCTCAAGAAAATTTTCAACACTACGACCACAACGACCCTTAAATTCTTAAAATAGCTCATTAAACAACTCAATAAGCATACGCACATCTACTAAAAAGAGTAAATAAATACTCTTTAGATTCACGACTCTTCACTGACAAATAAGTCTTCAAGTTTGTCTTCAAATGCATTAGACAAAAAGAATGAGAAGAAAACAGAAAGGCCTCAGCTAAAGCTTTCAACAAACCTCCATGCCGATCACTAACAAAAGTAATATCCCTCCCCAGAGTCAAAATAACAAATAACTTTGACAAGAACCAATGCCAACTGTCATAACTTTCACTATCAACAATGGCAAAACATAACGGATATAAACCTACAAACAAAATATATATATACACATTATCAATAACAAATAAAAAAAATTACAAAAAGAAAATCAAAACACAAAGTATATAACATATAGCACCAGCCATACATAAATTTATCATTGTATAAATATAAAAATTTAACAAAAGTATACAGCATAAATTTATCACTAATAGATTGACCATACTCAATAATCAACACTCTCCAGTAACAAAAATGATAGAATTATCACTGTTTTAATAATAATAACAAATAGACACAGAATATACCTTGGTTACCGTCTTTTGCCGTAGCAGCCAATAAACAACCTTTGTGTTTTCCTTTCAAGAAAGTTCCATCAAGCATCAACACAGGTCGACAATACTTGAAACCATGAATACATGCCTCAAAACGAAAAACAAGCATTTGAAATGTCTTCATTTACTATCAACATCAAATTCCATATCAAAAACACTCCCCGGATTACAATCATTAGCGGCATCAACATACCAACGAAGATCGTCAAATGATGATGAATAGTCACCAAAAACAAAACCTCTTGGCTTTTTAACACCCATCCAAGCTCGCCGATAAGAAACTTCTGTTCTATAATAGTCCTTGAAATCACAAACCACCTCACTAATCGATGTCAAAGCCTTATTACGAATATCACGCGAAATTAGCCCACCAATCATACTTGAAGTCATCCTAGCATGTTTAATTGTATGAAAAGAAGATCCACAAGTATGAACATCATCAAATTGTTTAATAACAAAAGCTTTACTATAATTTTCCACTCTAGCATGCACGCTCCATAAACATCCCAAATCAGCCCTTCTCTTACAATGAACAGTGACACGATCCTTATCATTCTTAACAAAATCAAAATCAAAATCGGAATGAATAGAATACTTTGACAACACATCTCGAAATTCAACAACTCCTTAAGCAAACCTTTTTCCCACTCCTTTCATACAATTAATCCACCCATCGGAGAGCAAAGGTTTCCGTTGATTTGAATAAAATGAAGGCAAAAAATCAGTTTCACAAACAACACTACTACTACTACTACTACTAGCTTCACCATTACAAATCATATAACCTTCACCCAAAGAACAACACTTTACAAAAACATCAATACGATGAATATCACAAGAAAGTGCCAGTCCAACCATAACCTCTAAATCCTATTCACTTTGTAGACCACAACAAGAATGTCTAGGCATTGAATACGATATATTCAAAGAACTACCAACTAACTCACTTCACTTTGCACACAATTTATATACTAAATCCTTGAAATTAAATCCATCATTATATTTGATAACCAATGTCACACCTCTAAACTTGCACATAAGAAAATAAAAATTCTCCATTACTATAAATCCTGCAACAAACAACAATTATATTTCATCAAACAACTCAAACACCCCTAAAACAAAATCAAATACAGTGATAAAATTATCAATCAATTCAAACATATCCAAAAACCAACAATAATAACTTTAATTGTTAACACCACCAAAGACCAAGAACAGTGAATAAGGCTTACACTTATTAGACATGGTAACTTGATTTGAATCTTACCATTACATTATGCAACCTTTTCATCTCCTATTCCCATACTCATACATAAATTTATCACTGTTGAAAAAGTTAATCCAATAACACCTCCAAAATACTCAGTGATAAATTATCACTATATAAAATAACAAACCAACACCTGTGTTTAATCAAAACAATTTCGTAACAAAAAAAAAAAGAAAAATTTAAAATTCTTTATATATACATATCTCAAAACTTTTAATATCATAATCAAAACACAAATTCAATCGCAACAAAAACAACAGAGCAACAACAACATCACCATAAAATCAAAATCACCAACTCAAACTAAAAAGAACCAAAACATTGAAATTGAAATCAAAATCAAACATACCAGTCGACCTAACTCCACAGTATCGCAAATCAGAAAATGTAACTATACACCAAACGTGAAATCGCAAATAGGAAGATTCACCAAGCACGCAATCGCAAATCACAAATCGCGAAGATACACCAAGTGCGAAATCAAAAATCATAAAGCTCCACAATAATACAGTAGCAAATCATGAAGTTTCACAAAAATCCAAATCACAAACCCATACTTACAACACAATATTTTGATGGAAAATCCAAACAGAAACGCGCCAAAACAGGGGAGGGGTAAAACAGTACCAAAAAAAAAGGCTCAGGACCTGTTGGTGCACAAGAGCAAAACTCAGGGCTAAGAGGGGAATAAGTGTACAAGGTAGAACCGGCCAGTAAAAAACCCTTTTTTTTAATCAATCCCAACCCAACTGTCCAAATTTGTCTAAATTTAATTCAAAGTACCAATTTTAGCTCAAGCCCTAACTAAATTTGAATTTATACAGTCCAAGCTCAAAAATAAATTCGAATTTTTTTGTTGTTGCTTTTTTCACACACACAATATTTTTAGCTCATAGTGAAATTTTTTGACATGTCATATTAACAAATTAAGAATTGAATATCAACCGAAAATAATACGATACGATGGCACGAAATAATAAACGAGTTAGATTAGTATTGAGATAATTTTAATATGAACCCAAACATGAAATGATGCCTCATACCACTCTTTAAGTTTTTTTTTTTTTTTTTTTGGGTATCAAAAATGATGGTTATTTGGAGATGTACTGTGAAAAAAAAAAAAAAAAAAACTAAACTAAACTAAACTAAACTAAACTAACTAACCAACTAACCAATCTTCTCCAATATGTGGGACAGCAATTCCATGTGAACCGAATGTATATATATATATATATTTGAAAGAATTTGAATAAAACCTGATTTCCATTTTTATAAAAAATAGTAAATTTTTTTTGGGACTTATTTAGTTTTTTTTTTTTTTTTTTTTTTTACTTTTTAGATTTGTTATGCACAAGGATCGGAAAAATAAAAATTTTAATATAATTTTAAAAGAAAGTCACTAAAGATAAAAAAAATTAATTTTTTTTTTTTATAAAAAAAAATGTAGCTTAATTAACTAATAAACTGACATCCAAACAGACAAAATTATTTAGTAGAAGAAATCAAACTTTGTCCGCATTAGGAAACAGAGAGAGTTCCATTCCTTTGCACTTCCAAATCCTAAATAGCATTTATCTTTCAAAGCCACATTATCCTTAGTTTGAAGTGAGTACATTAAAGCCATGCACACACAGTTTAGCAAATCCATTCCTATCCGAATTGGAAAACAGAGAGAGAGAGAGAGAGAGAGAGAGAGAGAGAGAGACAAAGTTCCTTAAAACTTCAAATTCCTAAACTCATTATCATTCACTATATAAACACCCCCTGACCATCCTTCTCTACAAGACCCTATACTAAATCCGCTCATTTTTCTGTCTACATATCTACTTCTACTTCTCCTTCTTCTTTCTTGTTCTTGTTCTTCAATCAAATAATGGCTGGTGCTCTTATCACTCCTATTGGTGACGATTCCCCAAAAGATTTTCCCGGAAAACTTACTTGGTATGTCTTCGTAACTTGCATAGTCACCGCTATAAGTGGCCTGATTTTCAGCTACGACATCGGTATCTCTGGTAAGCCCTTTTTCAAATTAATAAATCTTCAATTCTTTGAATTGAAATTGTGCTACTTTTGAAAAATCAATCTTTGTCTATTCATATATATATATATATATGTGTGTGTGTGTGTGTATACTCTGTTTCTGATTGTGCGATTAATTTGAATATATGATATTGATTAATAAAGGTGATGTTATGATGATTAGGTGGGGTGACATCAATGGCTCCGTTTCTTGAAAAGTTTTTCCCGTCTGTGTATCGGAAGGAAGAGCTCAATCACTCAACCAATCCACTACAGGAAAATCGCGAATTAGCGGCGTTTTTAAAATGCCGCAAAAGGCCAGGAAACGCCATAAAAAGATAAAACGACGTTTAAAAAATTCATCGCTGATACGGCTGCCGTCGTATCTTTATGGCGTTTTAAAAACGCCACTATAGAGCTTATACGACGTTTTTTAAAACATCACTAATTCTTAACTATTTCCGTCAGAGTAGTTAACTATGATGTAATCATGACGACATTTTGTGACTTTTTTCTGAGAAACGTCGCCTTTTCCTTTTTTTTTTTAAAAAAAAATCAAAATTAATGATATTTATGATATTCTCTTTAGTACCTAACCACTGTGTGAGCTAGCAAGAAAAAAGATTAAAAATTAAAATTAGATGCATATTTATGATATTCTCTCTAGTTGAGTTTTAAGTCATGGATCCATTACAATCAGAATTGCGAGAGTAATTACAATTTTTCAAAACACTTTTTATGCTATAACATTTGAATTCTAGAGATTATAGATTGCACAATAAACAAAAGCTATATCAACAACTAACACAACAGTGGTCTGTTAAAAAAAAAAAACCCCATATACATTAAACAAACATAAACAAGGGAAAACAACACGATGTACTCGTAAACAACACTTCAGCCAGAGCAGATCTTGAGAAGAAAAAGGTTACCGTATTGGCAGAATCACGAAATACACATAACAAGATCCAAAGTTATCAATCCATTGAAGAACTAGCTTTTTTCCTACATTTCCTCGCTACGACTTTGATTGCCGTTCTTCAATATATTGAACTTGCAGAGAGGACATGTAGCATTGATGTACAACCACTTGTCTGTGCAAGAGCAGTGAAAATGATGGCGTCAAGGGAATTCATGCAGTTCAGTTCCGTCTTCCATTTTCATAGGGACAAAGGCAAATGCAACATTACTATGATTCATGAGTCGTGTCAAAGGTTAACCGTTGACTTAGTTCATGGAAAGCTATAAGCTATAAAGAAATCTAGCATTAAGTAATTAAACACACCTATTAACAAGCTTTTTTTATGGGTTTTGTAAACATGTTGGGGCACTTATTAAAAAGCTTAAAAAGATTGTATATTCTGCATAAAAGTGTGCGTCTAATAAAAAATGTACAATACTTTTAAGCCATCTTAACACGTGCCATAAAGACACATGTTAACAAACAACTTCTTTTTATACATAGCATGCAAATGAAATATTAATGACCCGACAATAAACAGGTCCCAAATTCAGAAATGTTTATTATTTATTTTCAGTGTGATTGAAGATACCAAGGAACAACACAATTTTACAATGATAATTTGCGCCTCTTTTTTTCTTTTTCTTTTTCAGAAGCAATAAAAGAGCCAACAAAAAAAAAATTCCCATAATGATAAGGGCTATTAGTCATCACACTATATCTACACTATCAAATTAGTGCAGAATCAATCTTCATGTCTGAGGATTGAATGCAAGTCATAACTTTCATGAAAATGATGTAGTTGTAAAAGGGAATGTGGCAAGTTCTTAAGCATGTTTTTTCAGAACTTTCTTAATTTTCATTTCAGAGTTCATTAAAGAATGTCTTGATTGAATTAGGAAACTTACAGCATTTTCTGGGGAAAGAACATGTTCAATTGGTGACTCAGTATCACATTCTGTAATTATTCCTCCAAAAGATTCTTGAATCTCCCCATTTTGTTTCTCAAAGTCACCAATCCTCCAGAATTTGTATTTGGGCAGTCGTTCAATGTCTTCCTTTGTTGTTCCTTCCTGTTTTCATACAGAAGTTAATGCCAAGTCAAAGAAGAATCATTCAACATTCAGAGTAAAGGTGATGTCAAATAACCAAACAGACATTTGGTAAAGGAATTCTAAATGCAGACTAGATAGTTGACCATGAACCCTTTTAACTTAGAGAGAGAGAGTGAGAGAGAATTAACAACCCAAACTCATATCTCAGTTCTGATCCAATGCTCCTAGCATGATATCTCCTCTTTAGGAACATAGTACAAGGTAGTCAGTGCACTAGTATCTCGAACAAGCTCCACCACTATAGTCATAGAAAGAAATTTCTACACTCTGTCCTGTGTCATTAATGTTACATTTTCTCGCAGACAATGTGTCAATAAATTCCATGATGTCACTCACCCAAAGACATAAGGTGTATTCAAATTGCAAACAAAGTAAGAAGTTTCTGTCCAAACTCAGATAACTATTTTGCAGTTGAAAAATCTAGGATTAGAAATATAATATATTAAGTCTTTCATGGAAATAAACACAAAACCAAAGAGACACTTCTATAAATTACCTAATCTGCTACTGCATATAATATTGCAATTATACATGTCATTTTAATAAACAAAATTTTTAATTCTTACGAAATTTTTATCAGAATTATGTGACATTTATAGTTATGTAATTAAATGTCATTTTAATAAACGATTTAAAATAATAAATCTTGCCATAGGCACATTATTTTATATATAAATTCAAAAGTAAATAAACTGGTTAAACAAATCTAAAATTATTTTATATATAATTATTTTTGCCATAGGCACATTACTTTATCTAAAATTGAGGAGACTATTCAAAAGTAAATAAACTAGTTAAACAAAGGTAAATATCTAGAAACAATCCACCTTAACTGTTATTAAAAGTATATACGAGGGGTGAAAAAGGACCAAAACACCAAAATAGGAGACAAAGTATTCATCAAGTACATCAAACTATAGTATCAGGACATACCTGAGTCATCATTTCTGGCCGAATTGACTGTTGAAGCACGCAGAGAGCACCATTCTTACCATGACCAGAGCAGCACACTTGAAAAGTACACCCAAATGAAAACAACAAAGGCTACCATTTTTATTTTTTTTCTTGATAAGTAAGAAAGGTTACCATATTACAAATGTACAAAGTAATAAACCATTAGAATTGTATGATTTGCTGCTTTAGGAATGTCACCAAAGATGGATTAATAAGAAGCAAAAAATAATAATTTAAGAAAAGAGTTTCAAATAATAGCATTTAATGACAATTGTACTCAATAACATGTATAACCGAAATGAAGCATGATCAAATTAATGCCCTAAACCTTATTATTAGCATCAAGTTTGAAGAAATAGAAACCAACCAGTTCATAATTACTTTGCTTAGCAATTCCCACCGCATTTGGATCAGCATTAATCCTTAAACCATAAGAGAAGTCCTTTATAGGACCATCATTAATCAGTGAATCTCTCACTGCAAATGAGAAAGTCTTCTACATGGATCAAGAAAGCATAACATTACTAGAAAATAAATAATAAGACGATAAACAATGTAAACAAGCTGCTAGATTAAAGATAAAAGCCAAAATACAAACTCCCAAGAAGACAAATCAATTTTACTAGAAAGTAAAGGTTGGTAAAGCTACAAAAGATGAAAAATAAAGAAAGAATGACAGGTGCATGATGTGAATCCATGTTACAATAGCAACATAAAACACATCAAAATGACACGGACATACTGAAATAGCAAATTCTAATAAAGTAAGACTTGGGCACAGGAAGAGAGTGCAGAATTTAGGACATTTTTTTAAATGTATATGTATTTCATATAGACAAATCTATAATTTTTGTTGATTTGTTCAAATTTCTAAAACAAAATTTGCACCAAAAAAAAAAAAAAAGGATAGAAAGAAAAGCAGAAAACTCAACCTATATCACATTAAATCAATGGGTTACTACTCTTTCCATTATTACAGATTTTTTGCTTACAGCTACATTCTTTTCTATTTTATAAAATAAAATAAAAAAATTGTTCATTGCATGCTTGTCGTGCTTTGACTATGCATAAAACTTAAAATTTCTCTTGAATTTAATCTGGATAATTCTGGGCCTCTGTCAAGGCTTAGTTTGGTTTGATTTGGTTATTTCGGGATCTTGGTATCATGTTTCCAGAATGCAGAGTATCTTGTCCCAAACAACATGGTTCCTCCTAATACAACTTCATGCCACACAAATGGGGGCAAACAAATACTCACAACCATAACGCTCTTTGAACACTCAAGACAAAAATTTCAAGAAATTTGGATGACTAGGAAGGAATATATCAAGCATCTCCATTCAATTTATTCCCAAGTGAGCACCCAGGACAGAGTTAGTCCACAGCACAATTCACAGTACTTTTAGGCTGATCTTAAATTGACTAGGTGAATAAAGATAACCCCTTTTATGCCCTCAAAAGCCAAAGTCTTTGAACCCTCCCTCCTTCAAACATGAGTGGAGAGTCAAGGACACTAAAACACAAATTCCGACTAAATGGGAAGTGGTGAAGAAAAAGGGGAGAGATAGTGGGCAAGGTTCAACGCCATTGATCAACAAAGAGAAAGAGACGCAATCTTCTATCCCCTCAACATCTAATGCCTTTGATGTCCTTGAATCGTGTGATATGGACGAGTTAGGAAATGGAGATTCAAGTCAAGAGTTGAGAAATAGAGGGAGTCCATCTCTAAGTGATCCTAGTTATGGGGAGACTTCAAAAGAGGATAACAGAAGAAAACTTAAAGCGAAACTTCATGACTTGAAGAATGCTAGAAGGAAATTCTGAATCCTTGTTTTGTTGGGAATGTTCTGCTTGTTTTTTATAAGCTCAGTTTGTCTTTTGATGGAGTAGTTTATTTTGTTTATTTTTGTGCTCCCATCAAAAGCTGTGTATTGAATTTCATTGTATATCTTTCTTTTTTTGGTTATAATATGACTTACTTATCCAAAAAAAAAAGATAACCCCTTTTTTTTTCTTTTTTTGTGGAGCTGTTGTACAAAAATCACATATGTTGTAAGGAAAAATAAATGCCATATTATTCATTGCTGGATTGATGTCCATTGTCCATCATTTATCCCTCCCTGGCATCAATTCAGCCTATTCTCTCATCATTTATCCTTTTTTTACTTTATCTCCTCAATTTATTTTATATATAAATTCAAAAGTAAATAAACTGGTTTACATTATTTTAATTTGGCCCAACGCCAAAAATAAGGTTTAGCTAAGTCAACACTTTTACAGATCAATAGCATAACCTTAAACCATAGTGCGTATGTTTCTAAAATGTTTGTCAAAAAATAAATTCATTCATCAATTCTAACTTCTGAGAAAACAAATCCAGCACCACATGCTCTCTGATCCTTTTCTGCAGTGTTCTTAGTGAACTACAGTACATTTAAATCAAGATGTAGAATCAACAGTTGCACTCAAATATAACATGACCACAAACATAGCAGCAAAGCAACAAAAGAAAACATGTCATCTTCAAATGAAAAATATATATTAGAATCATCTACAAAGGCACTCAAGGGAAAAGGATTACTGAAAAAGACTTACCTCCCTCGCTGCATCAATAGTTTTGCAAACAAATGTTGAACCAAATACACATTCCATAGCACTCTGCAACACATATAAACTCTCTTTAAAAACAAAATATAACTAGCCCAAGCCAAAGTTCTTTTATCCAACCAAAAACAAAATCGCACGAATGTGAATAAGATTTTGGCCCATCCATTGCTGATGAACATGACTTACAATGATATAACATTAAGAAACATTCCAGCACACACAATTGAATTATACCTTCAGTTCCTGATCGTATCCAACCAGAGACAGAGCCACTTCTGCACTCCCCTTGCCAACCTGAAAATGTAGGATAATAACCTTCTGACAGACACAAACAAATACGGGAGATACAAAAATATAATGAGAGCCAAATACAGAGACAAACCAATCTAACAGAAGACCAAAAATAGATTGAAAAAATTGAAAATAGTTAGATTAAAAAACAAAAAGATCAAAGTGAATGAGATTCTATTGAAAAGAGAGTGGACCAAAAATAGCAAGTGAAAAGATTAAAAAGAGTAAAATTCGAATGAAGAGAGGTCAGATTGAAGATCTGATGGAGCAATAGAGAGAGAGAGAGGACTTAAGGGATGGTAGCGACGGGAGGACCAAACCTGAGGAGGAGCTTCAACAGGTAGAGCGCATCCAATGCCATCGCGCTTGAGCTTTTCTTGGAACAGAAAAGCCTATCATTTCATCTGTTGGTTTCCTCTTGCTCGGACTAGATCGGTCTCGATCACGATGGTCTTGATCCTTCTTCATTCCTCGATCTCGTAACCCCGCCAATTTGTGCTACTCAACCGAACCATCTTCCTCTACAAAATCATCAGAATCAGAATTAGAATCAAGAAAACCAAAAAACCATCAAGAAATTTCAACAAAATAGATGCAAGAATCGATGGATTTAGAATTAGATCTGAACCCTAGTGAATCTCTCAAGGAGCATGAGCAGATAGAGAAAACCCTAGATCTAGGACGGAGATAGAAAACGATAGAGAAAATGAAGAGAGAAAACAAAATGATGGAAAGAGAAATAGGGGCAGAGGGAGACGGAGCACCGTTATAAAGTGAAACACGCGTGTCTTTAATTTCACTTTAGCTCTTGCACAGCGCTTTTCAGAAAAACGTTGTCTAAAAAACGTGGTTATAGGCCAATTTTGTTGTAGTGATCAGTACTGCAAGTTCGACAGCCAAACACTGACCATGTTTACGTCGTCTCTATATTTGGCTACTCTTTTTGCGTCCTTCTTCGCCTCGATGATGACCAAGAAACTGGGCTGCAAGTTTTCCATGCTTATGGGCGGTTGCGTCTTATGTTGCGGTGCTTTTCTCAACGCCTTCTCTGTGCACCTCGCTATGCTCATCATCGGTCGAATTTTGTTAGGTGTTGGTGTTGGTTTCGCCACTCAGGTAATTCATTCATTCCTTCATAAAAAACGAAAGCTCTTTCTTTCTTTGCTCCGATATTAATATTATTACAATCAGACACACTTTGAACATAACATAATAATGTTTGTGTTTATAAAATTCATTCTAAATTGTAATTTCAGCCACTAATTCTTTGTTTCAAATTACATTACATTACATTACAGTCAATGCCACTGTTCGTATCTGTAGACACCCCATTTTTGACCGACCTTAAGACTCAGACGTCACCGATTGAGCGCTCGGTGATGTTGCATACTGTGCTCGTTCAGAAGTCTCAGAGTCATGGCGCCCGGCCTCCGACTACCGAACTCTCTTCATGCCTTGTCTCGGTTTTGCGAAACTGGCTCGGTTTTCTCTATTTTCTTTCCCGAGGAGGGAGTGGTCCCGAGACTATCTCTCGATGGTCGTGGGCTACTTTTTCGTGGTCAGAGGCCATTTTTCCCATTTCGAGCGGTTCCGGTTTTGAGCCGTTAGGCCGTGTGCCTCGGTTGGGACCGCCCAACCATCTCCGATTTCTCCGATTTTGGCATGCATCTCATTTACTCCCATTTAAGGACACCGGGTCTCTGAGACCCACTTCGAGCCGAACACCACTTCGGTGCGGCGGCCCATTTTCGGATCCCGAACCACGCGTTTTGGCCCCGAGCATTCATTTTGCATCAATGTCTGTTCATTTTGGCGAACACCTCTGCTTGGTCCTTCCGAGGGACACCGGGTCTCGAGACCACTTCGCAGCGAACACCACTTCGGTGCGGCATTTCATTTCGGATCCCAACCACGCGGTTTTGGCCCCGTTCATTTTGCATCGATGTCTGTTCATTTTTGGCAGACACCTCTGTTTGGTCCTTCCGAGGGACACTGGGGTCTCTGAGACCCACTTCGCAGTCAAACACCACTTCCGGTGCCCGGCAGCCCATTTTCGGGATCCCGAACCACGCGGTTTTGGCCCCGAGCATTCATTTTGCATCAATGTCTGTTCATTTTTGGCAGACACCTCTGTTTGGTCCTTCCGAGGGACACTGGGGTCTCTTCGATACCACTTTCGTGGCGAACGCCACTTCGGTGCCTCATATTTATTTTCGGGACCCCGCGCGGTTTTGGTCCCTGAGCTTTCGTTTTGCATTAGTTTTTGTTCAATTTTGGCAGGTACCTCTGTTTCATCATTCCGAGGAACACTGCGGTCTCAGATGCCCACTTCGTGGCCGAACAAAATTTTTTGTTTTTGCCCTCAAAATATCTAGATATTTGGGGAAAGATATTTCCACCTTTTTGGCTATAAAAACCAGCAGCTTCCAGCTGGTGGAAAGGGGAGAAAAACTCTTTGACAGCTCCATACACACCTCTCCTCTCCATTTCCAAGCTTCAAACATCCAAGTTTGCTTCCATTCCTTCATCAACTCCAAGCTCTACCTCCACCATCTCCATTTCATCAACAAAGGGAGCTTCTTCAAGGCCTAAGGATCAGCAAATTGAGGCTACAAGGCAGCAAAAGAATTGTCTTCAAGGGTAAGCATTCAAATCCCTTTTTCTTGCATAATCTTGAGTCAAATATTTACTTTATTTCCTTTTAGTTTTTGGCTTTGACACCTACTGTTTTTGTGCTTATTTTGAGCCCCTCTACAACTTTGTAGAAGGGCTCAACTTCATTTGTTGTCTCCATGATACACTTGTTTCAATACCTAGCTTGTATGTCACAATCTTGCATGCTATTTTTAGCCTATTTGCATTTGTTTTTGGGGCTCCGACCCCTACTGGTTATGTGCCTATTTTGAGCCCCTCTTCAACATTGAAGAAGGGCTCCATCATGTTTGGTGGCTCTAGCATGCACTTCCTTTGAAATTCTTCAATTTTACCGTAAAATTGCATGAGTTAATTAGCCTATTTGTGATCTGAGTTGGAGTATTCAACCTACTGATATTGTGCTCATTTTGAGCCCCTCTTCAACATTGAAGAAGGGCTCAACCATGTTTTCCTCCTCTATCATACACTTGCTTTGAATCCATGTCCTATGCATATTTTGCATGCTTTGTTAGACTCATTTGGCTTCGGATTTAAGCCTTCATCAGGCTTAGAGAATACCTTATTTTTGTCCATTATTCATCATTTGTTAAGGGTATTAGTCCATTTGATGATTGGTTTTGGTACTTCCTTTGTATTCCTCTATTTTTCCGTAAAATCGCATGCTTTGTTAGGCTTTCTTAGCCTCTGTTTTGAGCCTTCATCATGCTTGTGAAGTGTCTTATTTTGGTCTATTCTTCAAGTTTTATTAAGGGTCTTAAGTTGTTTGGTCATTGCTTATGATACCTCTCTTTATAAACCTCTTTTGACCCTTATTTTGCATGCTATGTATTGTATATCTACACACTGAATTTGGGGATCTCATCTTCTGTAAAAATTCATATTTTTAGTCCCTCTCTAATGTTGTAGAACTGAGTTTTTGGGTTTGAGCATTGTAGATATCACTTGCTTTGTAAATCCTCTCTTTTTCCGTATTTTTGCAAGCTATTATTGTCATATCTATGCTTACAATTTGGCCATGTTTTGTACTGGAAAGATGCTATTTTTGGGGCTGCCTTGCTACTTTTTTTGCTTTCATGTGCCAATTTTGCATGTTTAGCATAGCCGTAGGCCATTTCGGGGGCTAAAAATCACATTTCGGTTTGATTTCATGCATTGTTTGTCGTTTCGTATCATTTCGGGGCTGTTTTCCCCTTCATTTAGTGGCTGAAATTCGGTTTGCATGCTTGCATATCATTTCCCATGTCATTTTATGCCTTAATGCATTACCTCGGTTTGCGTGCCTATGGGCACGCACTTCGAGGCACCTCCGTTTTATCCGACGGCCTCCTATGTGAGTGAGCTGAGGCTCTCCCATGTTGGTGTAAGCCCATCGCGGCATTCCGTGTGCCATTTCATTGCATTTCATCATCGCTTTGCCTCGTTGCGTGCACGAGGCGTTTGGTTGTATCCGATTTCTCATTTTATCATCGCCTCGGTTTGCGTGCCTGTGGGCGCGCATTTCGAGGCACTTCGGTTTTATCCGATTTGCATTCCATATCATCGCCTCGGTTTGCGTGCCTGTGGGCGCGCATTTCGAGGCACTTCGATTTTATCCGATTTGCATTTCATCATTGCATCAGTTTACGTGCCCGCGGGCACGCATTCCGAGGCACTTCGGTTTTATTCGATTTCTTATTTCATCATTGCCTCGGTTTGCGTGCCTGTGGGCGCGCATTTCGAGGCACTTCGATTTTATCCGACTTGCATCGGTTTACGTGCCCGCGGGCACGCATTTCGAGGCACTTCGGTTTTATCCGATTCCTCATTTCATCATCGCCTCGGTTTATGTGCCTGTGGGCACGCATTTCGAGGCACTTCGGTTGTATCCGATTTCCATTTCACATCATCGCCTCGGTTTGCGTGCATGTGGGCGCGCACTTCGAGGCACTTCGTTTGTATCCGATTTTTACATTTTATCGCCGCTTTTGCGTCTGCGTGCATGCATTTCGAGGCACGCCTTTATCCGATTTGCACTTCACATCATCACCTCGGTTTGCGTGCAGCACGATTTCGAGGCACACTCGCTTTATTTTATTTGCATTCCAGATGCCATTTCTCGGATTGCGTGTAGGCACGATTTCGAGGCATTTCTTTTTAGTCTCATTGTACATCATATTTCATGTCATCTCATGCTTGTATGCTATTTTCTCGGTTTGCGTGCCCGTGGGCACGCATTTCGAGACATTCTCACTTTCATAGCATTGTGCACACCAGGCTGTATCTTAGTTGCATTTCATGCATATCATGCATATTGCGTCGTGTTCAGGATAGGCGTTAGCCCGGGCACGGGAAACGAGGTACATTCCGTACTCCGAGTGACGGAGTGTGTCTCAATTCCCAAGTCACCGATACTCCGGATTACCCATGATGGAGTTAGGTTTTGTTGTAGCATTCATCTGCATTTATCCTATATTGAGTTGTGCAATCCGGTTCCTCGGCCATCATGCATCGGTATGCGTGATTGATGGCACGAGGATCGAGGCATGCACATATTTGTGAAAATACATTGCTATGCCCTTTTCCTGCTCTCTGTTACAGCAAAACACGAGGATCAACAACTTTTCGGAGTCCAGCGCGCATTTCGAGAAAAAGTGCAAACAGAGGCTAATCAGGGCATCCCAGTGGATTTCCGCGCCAAGCAGCCCAGCATACACTATTCATCATGGCAAGGCAGCCCCCTGGCTTGCCCGCCAGTCTTTCTTAGTTTAATTTGTTAATTAAATAGAAAATTGTATATTTATTCGGACTGTATATTTCGGACTGTAATATTCTTTCATTTGGGACTGTATTATTATTTATTCGGACCCTCTACGCGAGGGCAATGTTGTAATAAGGGTGGGTGAGTGTGATGTATGTCTTCCAACCCCCATTTCTTTCTCCTTTTTATTTACCCGCTTTGGATGGTTAGATATAGGGCATATTTCAATTAGCATACAGCATGACAGCATGTTTGCATCATTCATCTGTTTTTGCACGCATCGGGCTCGGCACATCATACAAACTGCATTGTATTTCAATTCCAAAGTTGAATACTTGTTAGTTGTAGCATTTCATATGCCATGTTTAGAATAGCCGAGCCTGCTATAGTTGCATTTTTGCATGTGTTGCATTAGGCAATTCTGTATACTTGGGATCATGCATGCTTTCTAATCAGCTTCTGTTTTGGCTTGGAGTACTCGGTAAGTTTTATGCTTTAGCATCCTTGCATGCGTGTGAGTGTTGCCATGATAGCATGCTTGTCATGAGGCTATATGCTTATATGATATAACTGCCTTGAATGCCTGTGGGTGAAGGTTGAGTTATTTGAATTGGGACAATGCGTTGCCTGTTTGTTTTAAGCCCACTAGATAGTGGCAACATCACTGTTTTCTAAGCCCACCTGAGGGTGGCAAATCCGCATTTTAGCTTACCTGCGGGTAGCACCTTCACACAATTTTCAAACAAACAAACATGAAATGTTTTGTTCCAATTCAGACGGCCCAGTCTATACTTGTTTGCTGCGAGCATCACATAGTAACCTAGGCTAATAACCGGAATAAGAACTCACAAAGTTTTCAAAAACAGATATCATGGTTAGTAGAGGTCTTTTGATCGGCGCGAGGGTGCTCACGATGTGACCTTCCCCAATCGTACCCAAGTTCCCGAGCCAACTTTGGTGATGACGGACACGTGGCCTTTGGCACTGAGTTAGGGTTTCCTAAATTGCCCATTTAAAAAATATTTAGGTGGCGACTCTGTTATCTGGCAAAGCAGTCCATGTTTGGCACTTCTTTCAAAAAATCAGTTTTCTCAAAACGATTTGCCGGATTTGGACTCTTTGGTTCAAGATTTGGAACCGCGACAAAACCGAGTCCGAACTGTAGCGAGGTCCCCCGCGGGCGTTGTTACAGTATCGGAGATGGCTCCACACAGATACCGCGGAACCCTCAACGTCTGCTTCCAACTATTCATCACAATCGGCATTCTGATTGCCGGTCTGATTAACTACTTCACCAACATGATCAAGGGCGACTTGGGCTGGCGCGGCCATTGTTCCAAATTCCGTCCTCATGATCTTCATATCTCTCTGGATCTCCGAAACCCCAAACTCTCTCATTGAGAGAGGCCACTTCGACAAAGCCAAGAAGCAGCTCCAACGCATCCGCAGAGTCACCGACGTCCAAGCTGAGTTCAACGATCTGATGGATGCCAGTGTAGCCTCAAAGCAAGTGGAACACCCATGGAGGAACCTATCCATGAGGAAGTACAGGCCTCAGCTTTGTTTAGCTATTTTGGTTCCCATGTTTCAGCAACTCACTGGGATCAATGTGGTTATGTTCTACGCTCCTGTGCTGTTCAAGACCATTGGGTTTCAAAGCAACGCTTCGCTTGCATCGGCCATGATCACCGGTGGTGTCAATGTTCTTGCCACATTTATCTCTGTTTTTGGGACTGATAGGTGGGGGAGGAAACCCCTGTTTCTATGGGGAGGTGGCATCATGCTTGTGTTTCAAGTAATCCTTAGTAACAATTTATTTTTCTTCATCCTCTTTCTATTTATGTATTGATTTTGTGTCCAAATTTTCAATTTTTTTTTTTTTGGTGCACACTTGTATTGTATTTGCACTATTTCAATACATGTTACATTTCTTTCTTATATATATATTATTGTGTATTTGTTATTTATTTATGCAGACTGCAGTGGCAGTTCTTATTGGCGCTAAATTTGGAGTAACAGGAGATGCTACCAATTTGGGAATCCTATATTCAAGCATCCTAGTATGTTGTATTTGTGTTTTCGTCACAGGTTTTGCATTCTCATGGGGTCCTTTGGGATGGTTGGTGCCTAGAGAAATCTTTCCTTTCGAGATTCGGTCATCCGCGCAGAGTATTGTCGTGGCTGTGAATATGTCATTCGCTTTTCTCGTTGCCCAGGTCTTCCTTGCTGCTCTTTGCAGGGTCAAGTTCGGCCTATTCATCATCTTTGCGGGTTTAGTTCTAATCATAAGCCTTTTCGTCATCTTCTTTGTGCCGGAGACCAACAATATACCTGTGGGGACATAATTTTTGAATGACAACACGTGGCCGAGGTGACACCGAAGTGTCAGCCGAGGTGTCACGTGTCCTGGTCATGATGCTGAGATAATCTCGGCTAAGCCGAGATTATCTGCGAGAATACCGGAATCCGAGATAAACAGATAAGGGACAAAAGTCCTAAAATGGGAGAAGACTTCAGTTTGGGTAAAGATAAGACTCTTAGAGAGTTTATCCTAATCCTACTGGGAGTCCAAGTTAGCAGTAATCCTAAGGCCATTAGAATTAGGCTTCTATTTGAGACTAGGATTATGTTGGTTATAAAAGGGAGGCACCCCCATGGGTCTAAGGTATGGCTTTTGATATTCTGTCTAGTGAGTTAAACACTATTGGTTATCTTTGAGAGATATGCAGTACTGACTTGATTGTCGGAGTACCCCCGAGTGGACGAGCCACCGCTAGAGACTCTTCTTTCTATTGTAAGTCAGATAGGTGTCATCTATTCTGCCGGTGTTCTCCAGTTGAGTACTAAGTTGGCAGTGTAGTCAAAAATTGACACACACAATTTGGCGCCGTCTGTGGGAATGAAAGGAGAATAGATGGCCAACGATGGAGAGAAAGAGAAGGTTGGGAACGACACCCCTACTGAAAGTGGGAAACATATTGACCTTGGCGTCGAAGAAGACAACTACAACGAAGAAACTCGTGATAAGAATCACGGAGAAGAGAACATCGGTGTCACGACCCAAACCCGGCCCTATGGGTTTAGCATCAGAATCGCCAAGAATCTGAGATTACCAAGGCTCTTGAACAAGAATACGCTTAAACAGTAGTGTGGCCTCGCGGAAGCCAATACAGTAAGTAACTAGTGTCCATTGAGCTGTGTAAATCTGTATGCCAAAAACATTTTCCATGCATTTATACAGTACGGTTTACATACGGTCTATACAATCATATACAAACATTCAGTACGGAACCTAATCCCTCGATAACAATACAGTAAAACAGTAGACAGTCTATACAGTGGTACAAAACAGTAAGGAGACCGATATGGGACACAAAAACACCCCAAGCCATAGCATGGCAACTCAGAATCTCGCAGTGAGGCACATAGGCTGGCTTGACAAAACTGGGGACCAACCCACGCTCCTAGCTCGGCCTGTCACGAGAACCTACATATATATAAACAAAGGAGCTAAAGCCCTGAATAACATAATGCGTAAAGAGGTTATGAATGAATGTCCTACAAGAATGAAATCGCCCATTAAACAAGATTTCGCCTTTTCAAGATTTCACCAATCACCATATGTGGTACACCCATTAGCCTATAAACAAGAGGGTCCAAAAGGACCGGGTCTTAACAGATCCAACAAGAATGATGGCCATCAATCAAGAAAGATGGTTCCACAAGGAAACCGACAGAGCTCAGAATAAAGAATTGCTAAGGATGCCACAATACGCCTGTAATACAGACATACATTCATTCAAGAAACAATAGCAGTTCAATAAACAGCTTCAGATTCAAGATTCAAAAGATAACCATTTTGAACATATCTTTACACGATTGTTACTCACGAGATTGGGCTATAGCAGCAGAGCGCATCCCCAGAGCCAACCCTAAAAGTTAACAAATAGAACACACACTAAGTTTCACAATGAAGGATGATAATTAAATCCCTAAATTTCCTCGGTGTGGTTCTATGTCTAAATCCTCATTAAGATGTCTAAAACTAGGCCTAAGAATGCCTAGGATGGGATGAGGATGCAAAAATACAGTTGGAAGGCATTTTTCAAAAGTTGCTGAAAATAGGGGTCTTGCTCGGGCGGGGCTTCCTTCGCTGGAGCGAGGTTGCAAAATCAAAGGCTTCGCTCGAGCGAACAATCCTTCGCTCGAGCGGTCTGATGAAACAGTAAAAGTACTGGATGCTCGATTTTTACGCTCGAGCCACCAATCCTTCGCTCGAGCGTGTCTCAGAGAAAACGTTGGTTGCTCGAGCGAAGAAGCCAAATCTGGAATTTCCAGATTTGCCTTCCAAGCTCAAACCAAGCATTCTCAACTCAATTCTCGACCTCTTGGGCCCAAATTCTAGAAAATACATC
Source organism: Camellia lanceoleosa (assembly GCA_025200525.1). Classification (NCBI taxonomy): domain Eukaryota; kingdom Viridiplantae; phylum Streptophyta; class Magnoliopsida; order Ericales; family Theaceae; genus Camellia; species Camellia lanceoleosa. The sequence goes on from CM045758.1 coordinate 203,200,067, forward strand.
CCAAAACAATGTATAACAAGTTTCAAAAGTCAATTTATGAATTCAAGCCCCAAATATGAGTCAATTAAATCCAAAATTCAAACCCAATTTCAAGAACAATTTCAAACATGCAATGCATGAGCTTTAAACCAAAAGTAAGGTTCAAATCTTGCTCTAATGAGCTCAATAGTTGGAAAACAAAATGAAATCATGGACTATGGCTTAAACATGGACATGCATGGACAATCCAACATGAATTCAACTTCAAAATGCACCAATTCAAACATGCATACAACAATGGAGTTTCAATTCAACATATATGAGCAAATTCATGTCTTAACTTCTCTATAACCATGATACATGCAAGATGAAGCTTAAAGACAACAAGAGGATGGTGAATTTCCTTACCTAAGGCTCAATTTCTTGTCTAGAAGTTCAATTATGCAAACACACTTCAATTCACTTCAAGTCTTCAAGCAAATCTACAAGAACAAGTCTCTCTCTCTCTAACTCTCTACTATGGTCGGCTGGATGTGTAGGAATGGCTGATCAATGGATATGTTAAGTGTAATAGGGCTCTTGAAAATCAATAAACAAGTGTCCACTATTGGTGGCAATTTGGTAATTAAGCCTAAGTTTGCAATTAGCTCATTTTAATCTACTTTAATCATTCCTAATCAATTTTCAGATAAATATACCATTAAATCACAAATATTCTACTGACTCCAAAACTCTAAAGGGTTCTTAATTCGGCCGCCGATAAGGCCTTCAATTAGCAGTTTAAACATATGAATTCAAACAGATAATCAATCAATCAAACAGATGCAACATGCAATTCAATAGATAAACTTATTCGATTTCAGTTTCGATTTCAATCAGTCTATTCAGTACTTCGGTTAATTCAATTATCAGTCATTATCAGTTCAGTTTAACAGTAACCAGTAGCTAATTCGGTAGGTTATCGATAATCAGTACGAGGGTTGTTACAATCGGCCAGGAGGGCGACGTGCCGAAGAAATCAGACCGAAGCGAGTATTATAATGAGGACGACCTCCAGGTATGGAAAGAAAGATGCTTACGAAGGGACGACAAGATAAAGGGAATGGCAAAAAAATTGACGGACTTGCAAACGGTTGTCAATTTCATGATACAGAACAACATCATGCTGCCACCGTTCCCGTCACAAGATACGCCGACTCCAGCAACCAAGAAAGATGCCCAGGCAAGGAGGTAGAAGACAACTCCTACGATTCCTCAGCATGATAGGACCAAGAAACATTCTCACCAGCCTTCAAGAGAGGTCGGATGAGGAGAATCTAAAAGGGGACATTCACAGAGGACACATCGCACCAAGGAAGCTGACTCCAAAGAACATTGTCATGTTCAGGGGAAGGAACTCTGTTTCGACGCGACCAATAGAGGGAGGTCCAAAATGACTCACAATGATACAGGAAGTAGTGCACCAAAGAGGCTGAAATCCGGAGATAGCTGAGCTCCTGGACGAACCACGAAGGATCTGAGGGATTACCTCCAGAGAAGGCGACAAGATGCCGAGATGACCTCACCTGTCAAGCTGAGGACACCGTTCTCGATAGAGTTGGACAAATTTGAGGCCCCGAAAAGGTTCAGTATGCCAAGGTTCCAGATATACGACGGTAAGTCGGACCCGAACTTTCACGTCGGCTTGTACCTGAACTTGATGGCATTGTACACTGAGAATGAGCCATTACTCTGCAAGGTGTTCCCTTCATCCTTCGGAGAAATTGCATCGAATTGGTTTCACAAGTTGCTGAAAGGAACTGTGAAAACCTGGGAAGGCCTGGCCGAGATGTTTGTGGCCAGGTTCATGACAAACAAGCTACAACCATTGAGGGTGGACGCCCTAATGGCCCTGAAGATCGGAGAGGATGAAAGCCTTAGGGCCTATGCCAAAAGGTATTATGAGGTATTCAACCGAATACCATGATGCAATTAAGAGGTGGCGGTCGTGTCGTTTAAAAGCGGCTTGAAGATGACTGCCTGCTTCGAAAATCACTGGCAAAGACGTTGCCGAAAAGCATGGAGGAGTTGATGGCCAGGATAGAAAAGTATGCCAGAGCCGAGGAGGACACGCCGGGGACAAAGGCGTCTAAACCAGAAAAGAGAAATGGTTCGCCGTAGCGAAGCCGAGATAACACTGGATATGAGAAGACAAGAGCTCAGCCCAAGTAAGCAGATCCCGGATTCCAGATCTTGGATCCCAGATCCCAGATCCCAGAAGACAAGATCTCGGCCTAAGATGATTAAGTCCGAGAAGAGAAAAGCTTACCGAGATGATGTTTAACACTTGTTGAAATTTGTGGACAATTTATAAGTTGAAGTTAAATCGAAATCATTGTTTAAAACTTGTTGAAACTTGAGAAAAGTTTACAAGTTGAAGTTAAACCGAAATCATTGTTTAACATTTGTTGAAACTTGAGAAAAGTTTATAAATTGAAGTTAAACCGAAATCATTGTTTAACACTTGTTGAAATTTGTGAACAATTTACAAGTCAAAGTTAAACCGAAATCATTGTTTAACACTTGTTGAAATTTGTGGACAATTTACAAGTTGAAGTTAAACCGAAATCATTGTTTAACACTTGTTGAAATTTGTGGACAATTTACAAGTTGAAGTTAAACCAAAATCATTGTTTAACACTTGTTGAAATTTGTGGACAATTTACAAGTTGAAGTTAAACCGAAATCATTGCTTAACACTTGTTAAAATTTGTGGACAATTTACAATTTAAAGTTAAGCTGAGGTTAAACCCTTGTTGAAATTTTATGAAAAAATTTACAAGGTGAAACCAAGGTTATGCCAAGAAAAGGTACTTGGGTACTTGCTGAGGTAAATCATCAGTTTGTATAATCGAGGTGTGTCACCCCGAGACGGTTGCAAAGGAGGACGGTTTCGGCTGAAAAACTTAAACGAACCTGGTCGTTGGTTCTAAGGCATTGATGAAAGCAGACTATAGGTCGGTCATATTGAGCCGCCGAGTTCTAATTTTGGTAATAGATGATGAAACGAGCTTAGCCGACGTGCTAAGTGGAATAAATGATACAGGTTCCATCACCTCAGGATGTCGAGGTAATAGAACCTAGGGGGTAGTTGTGGGGACATAATTTTTGAATGACAACACGTAGCCGAGGTATCACGTGTCCTGGTCATGATGCCGAGATGATCTTGGCTAGGCCGAGGTTATCTGGGAGAATACCGGAATTCGAGATAAGCATATAAGGGACAAGAGTCCAACAATGGAAGAAGACTTCAGTTTAAGTAAAGATAAGACTCTTAGAGAGTTTATCCTAGTCCTACTGGGAGTCCAAGTTAGCAGTAATCCTAAGTCCATTAGAGCTAGGCTTCTATTTGAGACTAGGATTATGTTGGCTATAAAAGGGAGGCACTCTCATGGATCTAAGGTATGTCTTTTGATATTCTGTCTAGTGAGTTAAGCACTATTGGTTATCTTTGAGAGATGTGGAGTACTGACTTGATCGTCGGAGTACTCCCGGGTGGACGAGCCACTGCCGGAGACTCTTCTTTCTGTTGCAGGTCAGACAAGTGCCATCTATTCTGCCGGTGTTCTCCAGTTGAGTACTAAGTTGGCAGTGTGGTCGAAAATTGACACACACAATACCCATCGAAGAAATGTCACAAGTTTGGAGAGGGCACTGGTACTTGAAAAAAATTGTTGATGATGAAAAGGAAATCGAGATGTAGAATGGAATGCCTTAGAAAGATGGAAAAAGTTAGGGATTATGAAATTTTTTTCATGAAAATGATCATGAAAGATTTATAGTTCTTGGATTACTTTGATTAGTGTGTGGTGTTTTATTTTAAGTGTAATTCAAGGGTCACAAAGCTTTCATGATTATATTCTAAGTGTAATCCAAGGGTCATAAAGCTTTCATGATTATTTTCATAAAAAGTTTTTCATGATACCTAGCATTGCTGTAGAAAGATATACATAGTTAGTTTGCATGTCTTTATTTGTAATTTTTTTCGGATTTTTAGTTATTTATTTATTATTATTAATACTTTTAAGTTGTTCAACTAATAAACAAGGTTGTTAAGATTTCTTTTATATAAATTTTAAGAAAATGGGGGAGACCTCCAGCACTCACTGGGGGTGCTGATTGGTCCAAAATTTTATTTATTTATTTATTTTTCATCCTCTCTTGGACCCCACGTGTATGGGGGTGGTGGAGGTCACCCCCAACTAGGGTCTGCAGCATGATTGTAAATTTTATTAGTTTTATTACGTTTATTTGTGCTTGTGTTTTGCAGTGTGTTTTAAGGTTTACATATTTACAAGTAGGAAAATGTTTTGTGGCACTAAATTGGGAGGCACTAATGCCCCTAATTTCCATTTCAGGTAACTGTTTTGTTTTTTTTTTTTTTTGTTTGCCTTATATGGAAATTAGGGGCATTAGTGCCCCCAATTTAGTGCCACAAAACATAACCCTTACAAGTATTTCTCTTGTTTTTATTTTGTTTTATTTTTTGCTTCACCTTTGTGAGCAAGTTTTATTACGTGATTTTTTTTTTAATATTGATAAAAAAAAATTCACTAAATAAATATATTGCATACACGAAAGTTTTGGTTATCCCATACTCCATGTTTGTTGAAAAAGGCAATCTTTCTGGTAGTTTTCCTTAAATTTTTATTTGATTGCCTAATTTTTTATATTTTAGCATTTTTTTCCTTTGTGTTTTCAATATTAATTGTTGTAAATGGGCAATAAGAAAGTTTGTGGAAAATACAACTTTCATATGGTTAGATTTTGTACATAGGCATAAAACGAATTAAGTTAGTAGAATTTGCTGATTCATCTTTGTTAGAAATTGGGCGCCCATGACCCTTTGAATCTTTTGAACCTTATCCATGTAAGTTTGAATTTGAATTCAAAACTTATTTGAATAACTATTCAAGATATTTATATCTATCATATCAATAGATATGGATAGATAGATAGATAGATATTGGTGGTTATATATTATATATTTTAGATAATATATTGATATATCAAATACGTATATCAGATACGTTATGGGATTTTTACCCATAACATTTTTTCCCATACTCTCTTTCTAACTCTCTCCGATATGAGAACAATACAACCATTTTGCACTGTGACTTGTATGGGTGATACTCATTTTGTAGTATCACTCCACTGCTGGGTTCGTGGTTCAGATTTACTGCTGGGTTCGTGGTTCAGATTCTGAAAGCACGTGATTTACTCACGAGGTTCTTTACTTCACGCTCTGCTAAAAGGTATGATCTGAAATTTTGTTTAACCCGCTACGGTTTATACTTTGATTTACAATCTTAATCTACAAAAAAATTAAAAAATTTGTACAAAAATTTTTGAAAAATTCATACAAAAATTTTGGAAAAAATCATTGAATATAACAAAACACTAAAATGTATTGAATTTTTTTTTTTTTTTTTTTTTTTTGGGTATCTGGTGAATTTTTAAAAAAATTTTTTATAAATATTATATATTTTAAGCGTATTTTGAAAAAGAGGAACAGAAATAAGGCCATGAGCCTTTCAAAATGCACTTTCGTGGAAAGAAAACACAGTTGTTATCCATCTTCATTTGATGCTAGATTTTTCTTCTCTCCCCAAACATGTAGGAAATACTGTTGAACCATGAAAATCAAACATTGTTGTAAGCGTAATATTTATTTATTTATTCTAATTTTTGAAAGAAAAAGGAAAATAAAGTATTAAAAAAAAACAGATTTTACTTGAAATGAAGTACTGCAAATATTAATATTGATTTGAGTTCAATTTTGACATACTAATAAAATCATACAGCAGAAGCATACAAATAATCCTTCAAATTGCAATTCATATTTCATACACACGTGAAAATGATTAGAAAACATAGTGCAATACAAGATCTTTTCAGAGTTTCAGAGAGAGAAATCAAGAATGCGAGCTTGGTCATCCAAATTTAAACAACTACGCTGGCTTTGGGATTGGGATTGGATTAGTTCCTACAGAACTTTCTTCTAACTGGTTCCCACATAGATTTCCCGTTTTTCTTCAACCACTTTTCTGTCAAGCGAAGAGTGTGGCCAAGGAGCAGGAGCCCCATAACTCCACACCACACTGGAATTGCAACAAACATTGTGCGTCGGAGTGATGCCCTGTCCTTTTTAGGAGTGACCGCAACTATAGAATATCCATAAGTAAATGCCATGGATGTAATTGACAACCACATGATCACCATCAAAATCCACATAAACGTCTTGCGCTTGAAGGGCAACCCGCTTATAAGAAACAAGATTGTGCTCAAAGACGCAACAAAACCTATGGTGTTGGCACGAAGGTAATATTTGTATGAATCTTCATAATGATACGCAATCACAGCTTCTCCCGCTCTGTGTTGAGATTGTTCTGGCTGGCCTTGGCCTTGGGAATCATCTTGCCAAACACCACCGGGGGGATTCACCCCTGCTTGAAAAGCCATTGTTGCAAGAAGTGATGCGACCACCATTAATGCATCCCTTTTCTTTGCCAACCACTGACCCTGGTCATTGAGCTTGTGCTTTGATTTATACCCTTGGGCAGATGATCTTGTAGTGTCATGACGCAGAAATGACGGGATTTGTGGATTATTACTTCCATTTGAAGGCAATGTTGCAGCAGCTGTCGGACTACTCAAATTATTACTTGTTTGTGCGGGCAATGGTGTCCTGCTTTGGTCAAGTACAATGGAGAGTGTATCGCTTGGCCTTGTAGATCTATTTCCATTACCAGACAAGGGAACACCTGCAGCTTTTAACCCTCCGGCTTCTTGGAGAGAGTTTCCAATGTCCCAATCCTCCACCCCTCTTCGGCTCTGAGTTAGAATGTCCAATGCCGTGAGCCCATTTGCATTTTTTGCGTTTACATCTACTCTGCTAGCAAGATATTCTACAATCTGCAACACATAAATTTATTGTGACATAGGTGAAAAATTTTCCATTAGGCCAGACAAAAGTAAGGGGAAAATGGTGATATTAGGTGGAGTTCAAAATTTTAATCCAACGGTTTATTTATTCTTAAAGACTGATTTTCCCATAATGGGCAAAAGTCATCAAGGTCATTGCAAATCCTATTTCCATCACTTTTCATGGGATGAAGTGTACATATATGCAATGGTTTCTTTCTGAATCAAATAAAAAATAAAAAAAAAAATTGATTCTTCGAAGTGTCTCAAATAAACATTATTTCATATCCTCTGAGGTTAGAGTTTGTAAGGGTTTCAAGCTATAAGGGTTGAATTTTTTTGGTAGAAAAAAAAGAAGGAAAAAAAAATGGTTAAATAAAATAAGGGTTGAATTGCCATTGAATGAAGGAGGAGATTCTTAAAGACTGATTTTCCCATAATGGGCAAAAGTCATCAAGGTCATTGCAAATCCTATTTCCATCACTTTTCATGGGATGAAGTGTATATATATGCAATGGTTTCTTTCTGACTCAAATAAAAAATAAAATAAAAATTGATACTTCGGAAATGTCTCAAATAAACATTATTTCGCCTCTCTTTGGGAAGTGGGTTGGTTTGTTGTGGCTTTTTGACTTTTTTTAATTATTTTAGCTTGAGTTAAAAAGTTTAGTTTAGAAAATTTTTTTTGATTTTTTTGACTTTTTTTTGTGAAAAAAGAGTGTAATGATTATAAGTTGGATGTGGTGTTTTATTTGTTATGACTAAAATAATCTATTTTGCCTTTTATAATTAAAATAATCACAAAAGTCCTTACCAAACGGAGCCTTCATATCCTCCGAGGTTGGAGTTTGTAAGGGTTTTAAGCTATAAGGGTTGAATTTTTTTTGGCAGAAAATAAAAAGGAAAAAAAAAATGACGAAATAAAATAAGAGTTGAATTGCCATTGAATTAAGGAGGAGAAAAAGTGAATTGTACGCTGTTTGATCGAGAGATTTATGAAGAGATTCGAAAAGAAAAAAGAAAAAAAATAGATGAAAAATAAATAAAATATATTTATATTTTATCTAATTTTATATATCTTTTCTTTTATATTTTCAAAATCTCCTTTAAGATGACTCAACCAAATACAATATTAAGCCCTCGTTTGGGAATAGATCTTTTTTAGTAATTTTTTAATTTTTTAACTAAAATATAATGTAAAAAAACTAATATATTTGAGATATTTTTTGAATTTTTATAAAAATATATGTAAAAAGTAAAAAAAAATGAAATCTTTAACGTTTTAATATAAATTATTAATTTTTTAATTTTTTTAATAACTTTTTAATTTTTTAATTAAAAAAATTATATGCCAAACGAGCCTGCCGATAAAAGAAAAGTACCCCTTCACTTTATACTATGCCATCTCGCTATGAAGAGAAAAGAAAGAATAATTAAAATAAAAATAAAAAGGAAAAAGAAAAGAAAAAGAAAAAGGAAAAAGGTTGATTTGTCAATTGGGTGCGAGAGAGAGAGAGAGAGAGGAGCAATAATTGGGCCTCGTGTAAATGCCAAACAAGGTGCCTGGTTTGTTTAAAGGGCTGTTTGGTCATGAAGATGAAGATTCTCTTTCAGTTTCTTCAATTCCCATATTATTGGTTAACTTTATTCGTGTTTTGAATTTGTATTTGATTATAAATTTCTACTCAAATTCAATATCTAAACGAACTTATGTTAAATTAAATGGAACAGAAATAAACAAACAAGAGTTGTATTTGCAAGCGAAGGGTAAGTCAGAAATTAAACAGTCATAAACTGAATTAGGAACATAACATACATACCTTGATTTGTTTATCGGCCACTGCTAAATGGAGTATGGTGTAGCCATAGTCATCAGTAGCATTAACCAACCCCTGAATCTGACGGTCCTTGGTCTCCTCCACTAACAGCTTCAGAGCATCCATCTGAAAGTGCTTCACACATAGATGTAGTATGGTCTCACCCTGGCGGTTGACTTTGGCTAGAGCCGCTTGGGGCATCTTTCCAACCAACTCTCTCAACACCTCGACCTTGCCCTTTATGGCTGCTAGATGGAGAGGGTTGAAACCATCCCGATCTAGAACCGTGCACATCTCAGGTTTTGCAGCTACCAGTAGCTTTACAATCTGGATGTAGCCTTTAGCCGATGCCAAGTGAAGAGGCGACGATCCTTGCGAATCTAAAACTTGAGCAAGCTCTAAATTTAGACTGAGGAGTTTTGCTGCGAATTCGACATGGCCACGCAATGCGGCCACATGAAGAGGAGTCTCATCGAAACAACCCACTGTTACTCTATTCAGAATCAGTGGGTTTTGTGTGTGTATTTCCTCCAATGATGGTGTGTCCCCCTCAATTGCTGCTTTTAGGAGCTTCTGCTGAATCTGCTTCATTCTCTCTCTCTCTCTCTCTCTCCCTCCCTCTCTCTATTTTTGTCTGAGCCTGAAGTGCCCTGAACAACTCAATAGTAGCATATATATAATTGGAGGAAAATGTTAGGACCCACAGAAGATCCCACACTTTTATTGATGGGTTGATTATTAATGTGTTTAAATATTTTTAAAATATTATGTCTGATAGTAATATGTATAATTCAGATCATTTTGATGACATTTTTATTGATGTATTGATTATTAATGTATTTGAATTTTTTAAAAAAATTGTGTCTGATAATAATATAAATAGTTTAAATTATTTTGAGGATATTTTTATTGATGTATTGATTATTAATGTATTTAAATTTTTTAAAAAAAATTGTATCTAATAATAATATGAATCGTTAAAATCATTTTAAGAATTGTGAGATTTTAATTTGTGAGGATGACTAAAAATAAAAGTCTTTCACGGAAAAGAACAAAATCATTTTTTATGAATTTTCGTGGAAACGATGCAATGATTCCATGAGCAAGAAAACAATCGTAAGCAGACCAACAGTTAATAAGCAAATGTGACCTAGGCACTGATATTTGGATGACTAAAAAGGAAAGTCTTTCACGGAAAAGAACAAACTCATTTTTTATGAATTTTCGTGGAAACGATGCAATGATTCCATGAGCAAGAAAACAATCGTAAGCAGACCAACCGTTAACAAACAAATGTGACCTGCTGAACAAATGTGAACTAAACGGCATTTCTTAGCTAGTGTTTGATTTACAACACTGAAATGAAATGAAATGTAATGTTTATTTTATCAAAATTTTATTTTTATGTTTAATTGATTAAAAAATTAATGATGAGTAGATTACAAATAAAATTATTATTTATCATTGTAAAAAAATAATCATCTCATAAAATATAAAGAATGACCATTATATTCTATTTCATTCCAACCAAATGCATTTCTAACCCTACTGATTGCTCAAATACTAATTAGAGATTTACAATAATGCAGTAGTTAGTTAAAATGATTAACTATTGTTGTATTTTAGCAATGAAAATAAAATGTTATATTTTAATTGAGAGGGTAATTTATATAAATTGGGCCGAGCTAGGTAGTGGGTCGTTCTGTGGGTCACGGTAAGAAGGGCAGGGTAAAAAGGGCCCAGGAGTTAGCCCGGTCATAGAAAAGCTTATGGTTAGCCCGGTCCCAGAGAGCATTGTAGTTAACCTGGTCCAAAAGGGCTTTGCAGTTAACTCAGTCACCACGGCTAGAGTGACAACAGTTAGCTCGGTCACACCTTTTGAGCTGAGGTATGTTGAAGCTTACCACAAGACCTTGCTATTAGTTAGCTCGGTCCAAACTCATCATGGTTAGCACGGTTTTAGACAACCCAGCACCGAGGTACACGCAGTGAATGGAAGAACTGAGCTAGTTGAAGCTCGGTCTATTCTGCAGCTTTAGCATGACCATGTTATCTCGGTCGTATTGACATCCGACCATGGTAAAACCATCTCACTTGGTTTAAGTAGTGAAGGGTGTTGAAGGATAAGCATTATCTTTCAGAAATGTGATTCCTAGGAGGACTTTACAAGGAGGAGTAAGAGTCCTACTAGGATTGTACCACGCGGAACCTATAAAAACTCACAACATCACCTATGGGGAGGTAATACAACTTTGATTCTCGAATACACAGAGCTTTTTATCTATTTGTCTATTTTGCTGACTTAGGTATCGGAGAGGTATCCAGCACACACCCGCCGGTTAGCTCACGTTTGTGTTTTCAAGGAGTAAAGCGACGTAGTACGGAGGAGCGCAATCTTAATCAACAGGATTATACAAGGATAATATTTCGTGCTCGTACATTAATAATATACTTCAACAGTGACTTTGTTGTTTTTCGCACGTCAAAATTTTCTTTTATTTATTCTTCCATTTCAACTATCATTTTAAAATAACATAATGCATAAATAACCAAACTTCATTAGCATAATTTCAAATTACATAGTGAAAAATAAAATGACATGAAATCCGAATGATTTATGTTTTTATTCTTTATATTTTGTGTTTTGTAAATATCAATCTTAATTTTTGATAGAAGTGTTATGAATTCTTTTGTAAATTTATTATGAAATATAGTGAACAATATTTCTAAAATACAATTAAAAAGATAAATTTATAATTTTGGTGATGTCTAAATAATATATTAAGGTCTTGTTTGGGAAGTAATTATTTTAGTCAAAAAATTAAAAAGCCATTATAAGTTATCACATCACTCTCTTCTTTTCTACACATCTTTTTGTAAAAAGTCAAAAAGTTACTAAAATAACTTGTTCCCAAATCAGGCCTAAATAATTGCATAATCCACACCGAGAAGCAATGGATTTTCCAAGCAATAAACTTTGGCTATGTTCAGTTTAGTTTTTTAAAAACAGCTTTGAGTTTTGAGTTGTATTTTGAAATATAAATTTTTAGGCAAACTTCACTTTACCCCCTTTTGCTTTGGGCCGCGTGCGATTTACCCCCTTGACATTTGGAAATCACCACATAACCCCCCTATGATTACTGGATTGAAGTGCATAGTTAACAACGTTAAAGACATAAGTAAAAATACTATTTTGCCCTTATATATAACCCTTATTTATCATTTTTCATTCAACAATTGTACATTTGAGAAGAGCAAGAGTTGTGTGGAGAGAACTTAGGGTTTTAACATGTGAAATTAGGGTTTTGATTTAACAAATTAATTTAAACAACATAATTTTCATCAAAAATTAATTTAATTAAAATTTAATATGCCTTCAAGTTTAAAGTTCAAACCAATTATTTTATTTTTTCTTGGTTAAAATCTGAGCATTATACAATATATGGATTTGTCAACACCTACACATGGACTAGCTTGTATGTATCTATATGTATATCTCTATCTATATCTATGTATATGTCCATCAACAGCTTCTCTTTCTCTCTCTGCCGAACCAAAATATAGAGAAAGCAACTGTAGAGATATAAAGAGAGAGAGAGCTCATGTTGAAAGGTATAAATACTAGAGTTCTAGAGAGAGAAATTTACACAGCGAGAAAGATTAACCAGAGTTTTAGAGAAAGAAAATAGAATTTTCTATAGAGAGAGAGAAAGGGAGAGAGGAAGAGGTAATTTTGTGGAGCTAAAGAGGAGGTTGGGTTTGTGAATTTGCAGAAAGAAAAATGGGGATGCCATTGTCAGGCCGGAATGATGGAGAAGGAGAAGGAGAAGGAGAATGAGTGGTGGTGAATCCGGTTGATTCGCTATCATCTAAAGCATGTTTGGACGATTCGGTTATGAAATCTTCAATTGTAATCTTTCTCTACTTTCACAAGACCAAACGGTTGGAGCTTGACAAGCTTCAACGATCGCCCATGTCCTTAGTGCCTGGACAATTAATAGAGAGATATATATATCTATATATACGTATAAAAATTAAGGGTACTTACGTGTGGGTCCTAATAAGTGGACTTATTGTCTAATAGATCCTATGGAAAAAAAATTTGTCATAAAAAAAGTCACTAATTGTAAGTTTTAGCGACAATTTATAAAAATCATGACAAAAAAAATCATTAATTGTCAATTTTTAGCGACATATATAAAAAATTGTCATAAAAAATTATTTTTAACGATAATTTTACCAAGACTTATTTTCAATAGGACTTAATATGAATTAAATCCAACTATTAAAACCTATTGGTAGTTTACCCTAAAAATTATAGTACCTATATTTATGTATGTACCTGTAAAATATAATTATATAAAAATTAAGTTTAAAAGATTGTGTATTTTCTTTCTATTTTTTTATAGATCTAATAGTCTTTTTACCTCCTTTTTCTTCTTCTTTTTTTTTTAATTTTTTTTTTTTTCTCTTTTGGGTAGAGGTTTCCAGATTTGGATATTGATGATGAAGATGAGGGTAGACTTTAGAAATTGATGATGAAGAAGAGGGCATTTTAGTCGTTTAATTCGGAGGAAAAATTATACTTTCATGTCCATTTGCATATTAGGCGTGTGTCATACACGTGCTATTATGTTAGATGAAAATATTAACTGTGCACTTCAATTCAATAACTACGGGGGATTATGTGGTGATTTCCAAATATCAGGGGAGTAAACAACACGCGGCCCAAACCATAAGGGGGTAAAGTAATGTTTGCCCTAAATTTTTTAAAAGCTTTTTGAAAATTGAAAACTTATTTGATTACGAGTTTTAGAAATAATTTTGGATGATTTGTATTTTTTTTATTAGTTGAATAAATGGGTGTGGGAGAAAAATTAATTGATTAATTGATTGATGCATATAATGTGAGAGAATGAGAGACAAGAGATAAGAGAGGAAAGAAAAAAATGATTGATTGATATGTAAAAAAAAAAAAAGAAAAAAAATAATTTTGAAAACAATTTTAAAAAATGATAAACCAAATATGTTTTTTGATTTTTCAATCCAAAAGTTAATTTAAAAATTAATCCAAGCAATACTTGAAGATTTCTAATTCTTAATTCTAATTTTATGTTTTCTGTTTCTATATTTCTCTTAAATTGGTTTTGTTTCTTATGTAAAGTTGTTCTCTCGTTTTTCCGCCATACTTACTTGATTATTTGCATATGTATATTTCATTTTCATTATTTTTCTCATCCATCTTAGAACAACAGTGACAAATTTTATATTAGGAAAAACATATTCCAATTGCTGCACAACCCCCACGCGCATAGCGAAAATTTTTGACATTTCATGTTGACGAAATAGGAATTGAATATGAATCGAAAATAACACGATACAATATTACAAAATAATAAACGAATTAGATTAGTATTGAGATAATTTTAATATAAACCCGAACATAAAATGATGCCAACCAACAAAAAAAACTAACCAACCAATCAACCAACCAACCAATCTTCTCTATTTGTATTTTTCTTTTCGAATTTTTAGTTAGTTAGTTATTTATTATTATTATTACTTTTAAGTTGTTCAACAAAAAACAAGGTTGTTCGGATTCTTTTATATAAATTTTATTGGTCTTATTACATTAAGGATAATGTTTGAGAGCTCGAAAGTTCTTCCTCCCTAATCTCCCTAAAGCCCAAACCGACGTCGTTTTGGGCTTTATTTATTTTTTTTTTTTTCTTCTTCTTTTATTTTCAGTCGCAGAGAGAAAGAGAGGAAGAGGGAGAGGAAGAGAAAGAGAAGAGAGAAAGAGAGAAAGAGAGAGAGAGAGAAGAGAGGTCATCGTCCAACAGCCGTCGTCCCCCTATCGTCGTCCGGCCCAACCCAAACGCCGCCCAGCCCAGCCTGCCGTCGCAGCCGCCTCCGCCTCCGCCCCGTACTGGTTGATGGCCCCTCCAGTCCTTCTCTTCTTCCTTCTTCTTTGTCTTCTCCATCTTCTTTTTCTTCTGATTCTGAAAAAAAAAAAATGAAAACGCCGAAAATGGCGTCGTTTTCAATTCGAGGGGAATTCGGGGAAGCTCTTTCGAGCTACGTAGCATTACCGTTACATTAATTTGTGGTTGTGTTTTGACGTGTTTTTTCAGGTTTATCTTTTATATAAATTTCACTGCTCTTAGACCATCTTCAATTATTCATCAAATTTTTTTGTTTAATTTGATTCAAAATTTAAGTAAAAAATTTGATTTGATATGAACTACTCCAATCGTTTTTTGTCAAAATCTTTTAAAAAATTACCTTCTCAATCCAAATTTTACTTTTCATCAAAATGATGGGAAAGAAATCATCTCCAATGTTTTGTCTTTTTAAATTTTCATCAAATTCAAATTTGATAAAAGATTTGATGAGTTCTCAATTTGATAAAAATAAATAACTTTTCTTTAATTTGATGAACATTTGACGGAAAAGATTTTAGATGATTTATGAACACTTTTTTAATAAATTTAAATTTGATGAAAAAAACTGAACAATTAGAGATGCTCTTTTTTCTTTTTCTTTTTTTTGTTAGAAAGGTGAAATAATATATTATAAAGGATTAGAGATACTCTTATTATGTTGATTTGTGATTATATTTTGAACAGTGTTTCAAGGTTTATGTTTGTAAATTGTGTCTCAGTTTTCTTTATTTTATTTTATTGGGAAACTTACTGATAAATCATATACACAAAATTTAAAATTTATTTAATTCCAAAACAAAACACTTACACCAATTAGTCCTATATATTTTTAATTGTTACCAAAAAATTCCTAGAGCATTTTTTTTTAAAAAAAGTAAATACGCTGCTGCATTACACCACCACCGGATTTCTGTCAGACAGTCATTGGAGACTCGCTGGAATATTCAATATCATTGGGAAGTCGCCGAAATATCACTAGAAATTTGCCGAAGTATCACCAAAATGTTTTGAACATTACTGAAAGTTGTCAGAATGTCTACAATATTGCCCTAAAAAATAAGAAGAATAAACTGATAAATTAAAGCGAAAAAATATAGTAAAATGTACTAAATATTGATAAATTGAAAAAAAGGAAAAAATCTAAGCACAACAAACAACAACGATGTGAAAAAATATATATGTTATTTTCAATTTTTGTAAGGTTTAAGTAAATAATTTTCAATATTGGTCAAACTGAAAAACAAGCGTTGAAACTGAAAAATGTTACAGTTTCAAAGTATAATTCTATTAAGCATTTGTCCTTATTAATCAAACTGAAAAGCATGTTATAAAACTGCAAAATTTTACAGTTTTAAAGAATGAATCATTTCAGCACCAAAAAAACTGAAATTATAATTTTTTACAATTTCATCGACTGTAATTAAAATTCGAAAACAATTTGTTCATAACTTGAGAATTTTCTCCATTATAAAAGGGAAATAGAAGTGTGTAATACAAAAAAAAGTATTAAAACTGAAAGATCGAAGGAAAAAGACGGATATAGAGAGATACTTATACTCCGACAACTATTTTTTTATTTAGATCTAGCCGGATCTAACGTAGATCTATTCATCTTCTTCGTTAAAAACTCATTTCTTTCACCGTCAGTAAGTACAAAGTAAGAAGTTGATACTTAATGGTTTCCCATGAATCTCAATCAATGATAGTCGCTAGTTGCTGGTGACTGTAGGTTAAAAAGAGAAACAAAAGAAGGAAGGCGTAGCTGTGATTGTTGTTGTCGCCTCTGATATCAAAGAAAGATAGATAAAGAGATGAAACAGGGTGAAGGAATATGAAAAGATAATTGGATATAGAACTTTTGGGTCTATGTAAAAGGTTTTGTGATTAAATAGAACTAGTGTTCCATCCATGCTATGCACAGATTGTGTTTACAATTATTTATACATGTGTGAATTGTGATTTTTAATTTTTTTTTTTTGTAGACAAAAAAAAAATGAATATAACAAATGCAGTATATCTTCAATCAATTATTTTATGTTTACTTTTATTTAAAATTTTAAAATAATGCACAAGCAAAATTTATAACTAAATTAAGAAAAAATTTATTCCTAACGACATTTTTTTACTTCAATATAAATACTTTAAAAAATAAACATGAAAAAAGGTAGTCAATATAATATTATACATTAAGTAAAAAAAATGTGGTTAGCAATTATGCTCACATAAATTTACTATAGTTTTAATTTCAAATTTAAAAAAAAAAAATTATCTTAAAAGCATTTTATTGCTAGTATCAAATAGAATTTTCTTAGCAAAAAAGAAAATTATAATTTTTTGTTGTAAATTTTCAAATGTCTATTGTTAAACATTCTATTCTACTTGTTTGCTTGCTTTGGGAGTTTTTGTTGGAACAATCTTCTTTATACAATAAATAAATCGAAACAAATAAAATAAATTACATACGGAATTTATTCGAACCAAATGAATAATTAAAGTCCAAGTCGAGTGTGTGACACTCTGTCCTTAAGACAGATTCGCCTCGCTTCAGTGCTTACGGACTAATGGTGTCTATCTCCCAAGATACAGTGATTTTCACAAATTTGTAGTAGTACTTCAAACAAATTTGTCCAGCAAACTAGAACCTTGTGTTCTATACTCTCTATAAAAAATTCCTAAAAACCAATAATGAAGAATATATGCAATAGTGCAGAAAATAGAACAACAAAAAAAATGATTTTTCAGACTGTTTTGGATGATCCAACACTGCTGGAAATGTAGGTATTCATAGGCAAAAATTTCCTGCCCGAACATGTGTGAAATTTGCCAACAGACACGAACTAGAAACTGAACATATATGGTAACTGCTACAGTTATATAACTATTCAGAAACTGTTGAAACTGCCTAGGTAGTTTTGAATTTGAATCTGTCCGAAATTCCAACAGATTTGAAAAAACCTGTTTTGACAGTTTTGACTCTGTCCGGCAGTTTAAAAAACTTGTTAACAATTAGGAATTAGTGGAATTTGGAGGCACAATTTTTGGACACCAAATTTGAATTAATGTCCCGCTATAATTTTTTAGGAAAAATTCAAATGAATTTTTTCCAAAAAATTAATATAAGAATTGATCCGATCCACACCCGACTCGGCTCGGCCGGCCGGTCGGACGGCGGCACGCCCGTGCGGGTGTGGTGGTTTGGGCTCAAGTTTTATTTGTCCATAACTCCTTCCTTCTACAAACTTGGGGTGCCCCTTGGGGCCCAACCCAAGTGTTGTAATTTAGAGCTTATAAACACACAAAAGCTCTCTTAAAATTTCAATGTGAGACAACGTAATTCAAAGAAACCCACATTTACTTCTTTAATTGTCCATTCCACGAACCCGAAAACGACGTCAACTTCTCATTCACTCATAAATGATTTTGACGAACCGTCTTCATCGTGTGGCAAGGAACACATCACCTTTCTGACCCACCCCAAAACACGTTTGGGGCTCACTCAATTTTGGGCTCAAAATTAGCCCAAAATAAGCCTTATAAAACCAATTTTCCAACAATCTCCCACATGAATGGAATTTGACGAAAAGAAAATGCAACAACATGATCTAATTACAGAGAGTACATAAATTGGAAATATTATGCAAATGATAGGTAACTTTTGACTTTGAACCTTCCCTTGTGAGACATTATCGGATTTACTAACTAGTGAACATGATATCTTGAACTGTTCAGCCGTTTATGTAAGCCAAGACAATAGAACTCACACAGTATATCTCCAGACACAATTTAGTTATCACTATTGTGTTCATTTTGGCCCTGAACAACCTGGTCTTTCATGAGTGCTCTAGAGAATTGTAGCCCTTCACAAATCTCATAGAACCGGCCCAGTTCACACTCACATTGGTGATTCTTATGAAGAGTATCCTGCCATACTCCACTAGGTTTACTTAGATATAAGAATCATTAAAATTTTACTTAACCTAAAACGCTGCAGACATCACTATTTCACCCTAGAAATTGGTAGGAGTTGAACTCATCAGTGATCCTTCTGAGTCATACACAACTCGGTTGTCCCTTTGAACCTAGATCTTGGGATGTCCAGTCAATTAGGTTGGGTTGCCATTGTAGTAACTCTTATTTAATAGGCTTAAGTCTCATTCCCCTCGATGAATTCTCAACTAACTCTCTTGCTAACCCTTTGGTTAGTAGATCCGCTATGTTGTCTTTAGACTTCATATATTCAATGGAAATAATTCCATTAGAGAGTAGTTATCTCACGGTATTATGTTGACAACAAATGTGTCGCGACTTACCGTTATACATATGACTCTATACTCTACCTATTGCTGATTGACTATCACAATGTATGCAAAGGCACCAGTTTTGGCCACATTATAATATCTTCAAGGAAGTGGCAAACCCATTTTGCCTCTTCCCCTGCTTTGTCTAAAATTATGAATTCTGATTCCATAGTAGACCTAGCAATGCAAGTCTGTTTGAAAAATTTCCAAGATACAGTTGCCCCACCAAGCGTAAAGACATACCCACTGGTGGATTTTGAGTTTCTAGTATCCGATATCCAATTTGCATCACAGTATCCTTCAAATACTGCTGGATATCTAGTATAATTAAGCCCAATATTACGAGTAAATCAGAGATATCTAAGAACCCTTATAATAGCTTTCCAGTGTTCTACTCCTGGATTACTCGTATATCTATTTAATTTACTTACTGCATAAGCTATATCTGGGTGAGTGCAGTTCATCAAGTACATTAAGCTTCCAATAATTTGGGCATACGCTAATTGAGAAATACTTTCCTATACATTCTTAGAAAGAAACAAATTAACATCCACAGGTGTTCTAGCTAGATGATCATCATCTTTGCTAAATTTGTCAAGTATTTTCTCAATGCAATGAGATTGTGACAAAGCATAACCTTCTGATGTTTTGGTAATTTTCATACCAAGAATTACATCAGCAATGCCCATGTCTTTTATGTCAAAATGTTTATTCAACATTTTCTTGATAGTTTTAATCATATCATTATTACTACCTATGATGAACATATCATCTACATAAAGACATACAATGACATAACATTTGTCTGTGTTTTTAATATAAACACATTTGTCACACTTATTAATTTTAAATCCATTTGACATCATTGCCTTGTCAAATTTCTCATGCCATTACTTTGGTACTTGTTTTAAACCATATAATGATTTAATTAATTTACACACTTTTTTTTCTTTTTCTGGAACAGAAAAACCATCTGGTTGTTCCATGTAAATTTCTTCATCTAACTCACCATTTAAGAAAGCGGTTTTCACATCCATTTGATGAATTTCTAGATTGTACAAAGACACAATAGCAATTAACATTCTAATGGATGTTATTCTAGTAACTGTGAGTATGTATCAAAGTAATCCGGACCTTCTTTTTGTTTATACCCTTTAACCATAAGTCTTGCCTTGTATTTGTCAAATGATCCATTCGCTTTCATTTTTCTTTTGAAAATCCACTTATATCCAAGAGGTTTACAACCTAGTGGCAAATCCACCAATTCCCAAGTGTGATTTTGCAAGATTGATTCAACTTTACTATTGACAGCTTCTTTCCATAAAGAAGTTTCAGGACTAGACATAGCCTCTTTAAAAGTTAAAGACTCATTTTCTAAAAAAAAAGTTAGAAAATCTAGACCAAAAGATTTTGAGGTTCTAGTACGTTTACTACGCCTAGGTTCCTCTTCCTCATCTTGATCTATCTCTTGTTCTTGATCTTATTCTTGATCATTACTAGTAATAGCGTCAAAAGATCTTTTCTTATTATTAGTCTCTTGTCCAATCTTATTCGGAAACACATGTTCAAAGAATGATGCATTTCGAGACTCAATAATAGTATTTTCATGCATTTCAGTATGTTTTGATTTATAAATAAAAAACCAATATGCACTATTATTCTTGGCATAACCAATGAAAATGCAATCAACTGTTCTAGAACCTATCTTAGTCTTTTTAGGACTAGGAATAGCCACTTTAGCCAAACACCCCCACACTTTTAAGTATTTGTAGGATGGTACTCTCACATGCCACATTTCATAAAGGTGTTTGATTCACTTTCTTTTGAGGTACTTTATTTAAAATACAATTTGCAGAAAGTATTGCTTCCCCCCATAAGTTCTGAGGTAATCCAGAACTTATTAACATAGCATTCATCATTTATTTTAAAGTCTTATTTTTCCTTTCAGTAATTCCATTTTGCTGAGGTGAGTAAGGAGCGGTGGTTTGATGAATTATTCCATGTTCTTTACAAAGCTCACCAAAAGGTGATTCATATTCACTACCTCTATCCCTTCTAAGTTTCTTAATTTTCTTACCAAGTTGATTTTCAACTTCATTCTTATATTGAATGAAAGTTTCCAAAGCTTCATCCTTGGTTCGAATTAAATAAACATAACTACATCTAATATAGTCATCTATAAAAGTGATAAAATATTTTTTCCCACCTCTAGTTTGAATTGATTTAAAATCACAAATGTCACTATGAATTAATTCAAGTGATTCCGTATTTCTTTCAATTGAATGAAAAGGAGTTTTAGATAATTTTGTCTTAACACAAATTTCACATTTATGATTTGAAAGTGATAAAATATTTTTTCCCACCTCTAGTTTGAATTGATTTAAAATCACAAATGTCACTATGAATTAATTCAAGTGATTCCGTATTTCTTTCAATTGAATGAAAAGGAGTTTTAGATAATTTTGTCTTAACACAAATTTCACATTTATGATTTGAATCAATATCAAATTTAGGTAAACATTCCATATTAATTAATCTACGCAAAGATCCATAATTAACATGTCCAAGTCTACCATGCCATAAATTTGAAGACTTAAGCAAGTAAAAAGAAAATGTATTTTTATTAATAACTGAGGGTACAACGGTCATTACATTCATCTTGAAAAGACCATCAGACATGTAACCTTTTCCTACATACATCACATTCTTAGTAAGTACAAATTTATCACTCTTAAACACTAGCCTAAACCCATTATTGCTCAACAAAGATCCGGAAACAAGATTCTTACGAATGTCCAGTACATGCAACACATTGTTGAGAGTGAGTTCCTTTCCAGATGTCATCTTAAGTACAATCTTTCCTTGTCCTTCAACTTTGGAAGTTGAGGAGTTGCCTATAAAAAGTTGTTCACCGTTGTCCACTGTAGAATAAGATGTGAACATCTTTGTGCCCGCACAAACGTGGCGAGTAGTATCAGTGTCCACCCATCATTCTTTAGGATTTCCGACAAGATTTTCCTCGGAAACAACTGCAGAAAGATTGATGTCATCTACACTATTGGAAATATTGTCCACTTCGGTCATATGAGCTTGAGTAGGTTTCTTGCTTGTTCTTCTTTTACTTTTGCCTTTGTTATGACAATTTTCGGCCTGATGTCTCTCTTTGTCACAAATGTGACACTTGTCATTAAACGTGTACTTTTTAATTTCCCTTCCTTTAGAGCCTTGTGATGAACTTTCTCCAGAAAATTTTCGTTTCTTTGCTTTTGGAGTATGTTCCACCACATTTGCCTTAGACTTCACAGGATGCTTACTAACCCGCTTTTCAGAATTGCGGTTGTCCTCCTCAATCCTCAAACACACAATTAATTCTTCTAAAGATATTTATTTGCGCTTGTGTTTGAGGTAGTTTTTGAATTCTTTCCAGCTTTGTGGTAATTTCTTAATTAAGGCTGCAACTTAGAAGGATTCACTAAGAGATATGCCTTCTGCATGAATGTCATGCAGAATGAGTTGGAGATCTTGAACTTGGCTGATCACAGTCTTAGAATCAACCATCACAAAGTCTAAGAATTTGCTAACCACAAAATTCTTTGAGCCGACATCTTCCGTTTTGTACTTTTTCTCTAAAGACTCCCAAAGTTCCTTTGCTTTCTTGATAGGACTGTAGACGTTATATAATGTGTTATCAAGTCCGTTCAAGATGTAGTTCCGGCAAAGGAAATCAGCATGTTTCCAGGCATCGACCGCAGCAACCACTTGCCGGTCGGTTTCTTTCTCTTTCAAAATAGGAGCATCATCACGGAGAAAGCGTGCCAGGTTAAGAGTAGTAAGATAGAATAACATTTTCTTTTGCTATCTTTTAAAATCAGTTCCAGAGAACTTCTTTGGTTTCTCACAGTGATTTACCGGTACAATCACAACAGGATAGGGGGTTGGCGCAATAGCAGCCACCTGTAACAACCCTCACCATTGTTTACTGATAAAACCACTGCTTATTGCTAAACTGTGACTGAACTGGATAACTAAATGATTAGACTGAAATTTCAAATTAATTGCATGAATATATTATGTTATTTGCATTTCTATCTGTTAACTGTTAAATGCACCTGTTCATGTTTCATGCTTTAAACTGCAAATTGAAGGCCTTATTGGCGGCCGAATCTGAAATTGATTAGTGCTTTGTGTTAATTAGAATTAATGTGATTTTATGGTATATTTATTTGAAATGTGATTTGGTATGATTTAATTAGATTAAAATAAGCTTTATCCCACAAGTTGCATTATTTACAACCTTGCCCTATTAGTGGACCACTACACCAAACATTTTGAGGCTTGGTTTATTTCATCTTGGCATCATTTTGATCATCTCATTTTGAGACCCTTAACCGATCAGGAGAGAAGAGAGGGAGAGAGTGAGAGAATTTGAGTTCCATCTTGTGATTTGCTTGGTGAATTAAGAGATTGAAGGTTGATTTCATAATTGAGCTTCATACACTTGATAATCAAGGTCTAAGGTAGAAAATCCACCTTTTTAAACTTGTCTTTGAGTTAGTTCTTGCTTGATTCTTGTTATATTGAAGATTGGAGTCAAAATTAGCTTAATACATAGAATTGAGTAGGAAATCATGCATGCATGTTGCCATCCTTGAGTTTTGAAGAGTATTGTTCATGAAATTCCACATGCATGTTCATATTTTTGCATTGGACCATGAATTCATCTTGTTTATGGAGAAATTGGCTCATTTGAGCATGTATTTGAAGTTTGAGTTGTTTAAAATCCATGCATGTTATGTTTTACATCATGTTCATGAGATTGGTTTGAAATTGTGTTTAATTAAAATACCTTTGGGTTTTGATTTTACAAATTGAGCTTTGAAACATATTATATTATGAGTTTTGAAGTGTTTTCCAGAAAATTAGCCCAAAAGGATTGAATTTGATGCATGAAAACTTGGTTTTGAGCTTGAGGTTCAAATATAGAATTTCCAGAATTTGGACTCGCGCTCGAGCGGGGAAATTGGTGCTCGAGCGTGGAATATGTGCTTCCAGCACTTTGCATTGTTTTACAGTCCGCTCAAGTGGAGATATGCACGCTCGAGCAGGGACTTGTGTCACACGCTCGAGCGGGTGTCGAGCGCCCATCGAGCGTGATTTTCACACATCCAATACTTTTGCCATGTTTTGCAGTTCGCTCGAGCGTGGAAAGTGACGCTCGAGTGGGGAACCTTTGTCTGCATGTCCGCTCGAGCGTAGAAAGCCACGCTCGAGCGTGACCCCTGTTTTTTGAAAATTTTGTAAAGTGTTTAAAAGTGCATCTTTGCATCTTCTTTCCATCATAGGCATTCCTAAGGCATGTTTAAGGCATCTTAAGAAGGATATTGATGTAGAACCACACCGAGGCAAATTAGGGATTAAGTTATTATTTTCCCAACTGTGTAGCTTAGTGTGTGTTCATCCTGTAACTGTGTAGGGTTGGCATCCGAGGACGCGCACTAGCTTATCTGTAGTCCAGAACTCTGTGAGTAACAATGTTGTAAAGATATGTTCAATAATGATTATCTTCTGAACAATTGAATTGTACTGTTTTCTGAAATGATACTGTTACTGAATGAATGATGTCCTATTTGTGAACTGTATTCGTGGCATTTATAGCAACCTCTTTATCTTTGTCTTGCATCGCTTGACCACGTAGATCTCTGTCGGTTCCCATATTGGAACCACTACTGTTTACTGATATGATGGCCATCAACTGACTGTTCGGTCTATCTAAACCTACTGTACTGTTTTGCTATTGGATGTACCACATATGACTGCTATGACTGAGTAACTGATATACTGATTGAAATGACTATTTTCAATACTGAAAAGGCACTAATTCTTAACCTTTTTACGCATTATGTTATTCACTGGGCTTTAGCTCACTGCTTATATATATATATATGTAGGTGTACAGGTACCGGAACGAAGCTAGGAGTGTTGGGTCAAACTCTCGTTTTGTCAAGCCAGCCTATGTGCCTCACTGTGAGGTTCTGAGCCTGTTAAAGCCAAGGCTGTTTGGGGTCTTTTAGTTTTCCCCTTTTTGTTTCTGACCTATATAGACTGAATGTTTTTGTACTGTGTTGTCTTAATAGGGATCAAGTCCCTGATCTGGATAATTGTAAACACTGTGCATACTGTTTTGGTACTGACTGTATATATGTATGAAAAGTCTTTTTGCATACAGACTGTCACAGCTCATTGGACATCTTTTAATTACTATTTCGGCTTCCGCTAGCCCCTGTTCTCTGCAATTACTGTTTTACTGTTAAGCAAGCCTTCGGTAATCTCGGATTACTAGCCGGTTACGGTGCTAAACCCATAGGGGCGGGTTTGGGTTGTGACACCACCACACTAGTGAGCATTTGTTTCAGTAGCCATGAATTCTAAATTATAAAACAAAATTATATTTAGCATTAAACTACACAGAAAATTAATCCAAATTTACAGAATTAAATTCTGTAAAAATAAAAGAAACAAGAATGTAACTTTTATTTTTCAATTAATTTGAAAATAAAATAAAATTTTATTTAACCAAATTAATTCCACACATAAAATTAAATTTTTGTAACACTTCAATAATTTAAAAAAATGAATTATTCTTAATTAATAGTATATTATTATTAGTTGTCAAAGAAAATAGACAGTATATTAGTACTATATGTCAAACAGTATATTACTACTATTTGTTTTCTAACGAGAATATTATTTTGTAAAATTACAGAAAATAATTTATGTAAGAAGAAGAAAGAAGAAAGGAAATAAATGAAAAATTCTGTAAACAGAATAATTCGGATCTGTCTTAAGATTGTTGGAACAATCTTCTGTGTACAATAAATAAATAGAGACAAATCAAACAAATAAAATAAATTACATACCGAATTTATTCGAACCAAAGGAATAATTAAAAACCAAGTCGAGTGTGTGATACTCTGTCTTTAAGACAAATTCGCCTCGCTTCAGTATTTACGGACTAATGGCGTCTATCTCCTAGGATACAATGATCTTTACAAATTTGTAGTAGCACTCCAAACAAATTTGTTTGGCGAACTAGAATCTTGTGTTCTATACTCTCTATAAAAAATCCCTAAAAACTAATAATGAAGAATATATGCAATAGTGCAGAAAATAGGACATCAAAAAAAGAAAAAAAAGATTTTTCAGACTGTTTTGGATGATCCAACACTACTGGAAATGTAGGTATTTATAGGCAAAAAAGTCCTGTCCGAATAGGTGTGAAATCTACCAACATATACAAACTAGAAACTAAACAGATATGGTAACTGCTACAGTTATATAACTGTTCAAAAATTGTTGAAACTGCCTGGGCAGTTTTGAATTTGAATCTTTTCGAAATTCCAACAGATTTGAAGAAACCTGTTTGGACAGTTTTGACTCTGTCCGGTAATTTAAAAAACCTGTTAACAGTTAGGAATTAGTGGAATTTGGAGGCACAATTTTTTGGATACCAAATTTGAATTAATTTTCTGCAATAATTTTTTAGGAAAAATTCAAATGAATTTTGTCCAAAAAATTAATATAAGAACCGACTCGACTGACATTCGCGTTCGGCATGGCCCGCCTGCAGCGGCGGTGGCGGCGCACGTGTGGTGGTTTGGGCTAAGGTTTCATTTGTCCATAACTCCTCCCTTCTACAAACTTGGGGTGCCCCTTGGGGCCCAACCCAAGTGTTATAATCTAGAGCTTATATACACACAAAAGCTCTTTTAAAATTTCAATGTGGGACAACCCAATTCAAAGAAACCCACATTTACTTCTTTAATTGTCCATTCCACGAATCCGAAAACGACGTCAACTTCCCATTCACTCATAAATGGTTTTGACGAACCGTCTTCACTGTGTAACTTGCCGTGCTTCGAGGAACACATCACCTTTTCGGACCCACCCCAAAAGACGTTTGGGGCCTACTCAATTTTGGGCTCAAAGTTAGTCCAAAATAAGCTTTATAAAACCAATTTTCCAACAGTGTTGATATTGGATCTTTGCTCCACATTTATTGGATTCTTTTCTTTTCTTTTCTTCTTCTTGCTTGATTTTCGCATGATACTTATTTCATAGTGCATCTCTGAGTGTATTAGTGAAAACACTATACACTTAAAATGCACAAAATTACAATATATAGAAAAAAAATTTTTGTCCAAAACTAAAACTACTTTAAGAAAAAATAAAGAATAAAAAACAAAAATTAAATGGTTTGATAGAAAAAATGATTTATTTATTTATTAATTTTTAAAAATAAATTTTTAAACAAACCAAAGAAAACAATATAATAACAAAAAAGTACAGAAACCAAACAAAAAACATAATATAAAAAATAAATGAATTATAGGATTTTCAAGAGGTGAGACTCACAAACACATTTTTGTAAAATCTTGTCTATTTATATTTTTTTGTGTATGTTTTTTTTGTACTTCTAACCCTGATAATGATATTGAAATAGTCTACACTTCTTGTATTAGGTTCATCTAATAGTTTCAGCAAATACATATGTAATAAATTTCATAATACAAAACACGAACAATTGTGAGACAAAGTATCTAAAAAAAATAAAAGTAACGTTCACTAATGATGTATAAACACACCTGACGTTTTAATTGAAGGTATAACTAGACAAATCGCTATAGAAAGGGAAAATAACATTTATTTTTCATCACGATAATTACATAACTTAAATATATAATTTTAACATCTCTCACTTTTCCACTCGCTCAATTCTCTATCAATATTAAAATAAATGCATTATTAAAAAAAAAATGAACATTTGAGAAGACAAAGAGAAGTGGTTTGAGACATTTCAATTGCTAAATTCTATTAATTAATAGTTATTAGGCTTCAATAGTCGGGCTTCTAATATTTGTTAGCCATCAAAGTTGAGTTATTTGATTTTATCTATATTCATTTGATAATTTGAGTGTGGACACCTGTCACGTCTTTACGCAAATACTTGACACATTTTTTGAGTATTATTAATAAAATGTATAGTGTAATTTATTTATTATTTTGCAATTGCAACATGTTATTTTTTTAATAAGAATTTATATTTGTTTTAGATATTTTTTTAATAAACAAATTATTTTTTTTAGATTTTTATAAAAATAATTTAATAATTCCATCACTAATTATAGTGTATGAAAGAAGTTAAAAAGTGTGGTAATAGGTATGGGAGAAATCAAAATCGTTTGTGGATTGGGAGAAGTAGATAAATGTTGAGTTTTTTAATAAAAAAAATCAAAAGGTTAAAAAATTAATATTAAGATATTAAAGTTCCCACAAGACTTGCGGTTATAAATCTCATTTTTCTTATATAATATATAGATTTGAGAGTGGACACGTGTTAAGCCTTTATACAAATACTTGGCACATTTGTTAAGCATTATTAATGAAATGCAGTGTAAATTTTTTTCTTTTTCTTTTTTTTCTTGCAATTGCAACATGTTATTTTTTAATAAGAATTTATATTTTTTTAATATTTTTTTAATATGCAAATTATATTTTAAAGATTTTTTATAAAAATAATTTAATAATCCCATCACAACAAGACATAGTGTATGAGAGAAATTAAAAAGTGCAGCAGTAGGTACGGAACAAGTCAAAAAGACTTATAGATTAGGAAAAGTCAATAAATGCTAAGTTTTTTTTAAAAAAAAATTAAAATAAAAATAAAAATATTTAGAGTTCCTACAAATTTTACGAATTAAAAACTTTCATTTTCTTATATAACATATAGATACGTACTTTTTTAAAAAAAGAATTGTGAGTAATTTGTCATATTTTATTTGACATTGGACCTGTACTTGGTGTGTTTGGGCCAACGATCCACTTTTCTGGTGATTGGGCGGTTTAGAGGGGGGCCTCAGTCAGGATTCGGAAGGGTGATATCTGGTATTTTGTGGATGTATATATACAAACCGAACCGACTTAGCTCAGATGTTTGTTTGTTCATGTTCGGTTTATATTAAAGCCCTAATTTCATTTGGCGCTTCCTAAATTTCCAATTTCGAAATTCGCGGGGAATTCAATTCTCTTCCAATTCCATCATCTCCCGCCATACGCACCCAACAATTCAGAAATAGTGAAAATTTCGATTGGCGATCTGTCTCTTTGTACTCTCAGTTTGAACCACCATCGAAGCCAACATCACAGTTGGCGACAATGGCGGTGCCTTCAAGCTCACGGGATGATTTATCTGATCAACAGAATGGGAAGACCAGTAACAGTGAGAAGAGGAAAGAAAAATCTCGGAAACAATCTGAGATTGGTTGTTCATCGCCGGCGAAGAAGAGCGCAAAGTGCGCAAGTTTTGAGGATCAAATCTACTCTTCTTGGAATGGGAAGACTTGTCATCAGGTACCTTGATGATCAAAACCCATTTGTTCTTTTTTCTGTTTCTTTGATCAATGTGAAAGTCTTGAGAAAATTTGGGGAAGTTAGAATGCAGTTCATATCCGTATGCACTGTACACGCACACATTTTTATCCTACCTTTTTGTTTTCATTGCGGATTTTAAACCTACAATTTTCATATGCGCTAACTAAGCCTTGCAATTAACAGTCTGTGATTTTAATATTTGAATTTTTGCCTTGCCCTGTACGTTTTCTGGCCAACCGTGTGTGTGTGTGATGGAAAAATACAAACAGAACTATATAGAAAATTCCAGGAAACCCATTTATGGTCCTGTTTGGTTATTTAGACAAATGAGAGAAAGAGAGGACAGAAATTTGAAACCCATAGGCTAAGTTGGTTAGGCCTTTTGAACGTACAATTCGTATGATTTATTTGATATAGTTGACTTTGAAACTTTGGATTCACCGGTTTCAAAAAATAAAATTCAGTGCTTCAAGATTTACGTTTTTCCTTTTGCATGTTGTATTTACAACCCAAAGTGTACATATAGTAACGGGGTAGGTACAATTCTTCACAGCTAAAGTTACATATGTTAAAACTCAACATCTGTAAAGTTAATTTCACAAAAACTTATGTGCTTGTATCGACCTGGTCACTGAATATATATATATATATATATATTTGGCAATGTGTGAAATCAAGTCCTATGACCTTTTTTGGTAGCATTACATACTTGCCTTGCCGGTTCATTGAAGTAACTTCCACTCTCACTATGTTCAGCCTTTTTTCAATATTTGGAATTGGAACTTATAAATGGTGCTAGAAGGGTGCTGCCCAATGCGCTTGAACATATGATTTCTATTTTCATTTACAAACCATGGTTCTTATTTTTTGAAAAAACTATACACTTCCTCTTTGATCAATTAATGAGTTTCATCTCCCTATCTTTCTATACACTCTCAAATTCAATATAGATGGGATGTTTAAATTGGAATTCTTATGTTTTCTTTTCTCGGGGAGAAAGTTATGATACATCATTTATTATTATTTGTTAAATTAAAAAAAAAAACCTTAGTAGGGGGTGTTAGCCTTAGCTAATATTAATAGTATAAATCTAGTAAGCCAAAGACCTAGTACTAATGGAATGCATGAGTACAAGTCTAGCAACCCTTTAGGATATAATAGAAAATCAATGAAAATGAAGGAACAAAATAATTTTTTTGATCTACTAGTAGTACTAATGTAATTTGGCTTTGTTTTTGGAACAATGTTACCAAAAAACACTAATACCTTAGTCCTTAGTGATTTGCGTTTTGGAACACATTCTTAAAATTGGTACAATTTTGTTCTAAAGTGGTAAATTTAGCGAGTCAAAGTGATCCAAAAAAATTTGCCATTTTATTTCCTTAAAGGTTTCTTTAGGAGGAAAAAAACACAAATGTAATGAATTAAAATCTAAGGAGATTGGAGTTTTGGTATGCCAAATTGTTTTAAAAAATGAGCATAATACTCTTATAAATGTGTTTTATGTGATTAATTTGAAGAACAATAGACTATAATTTGTTAAATGCCTGATTGTTAAAATGAAATTTCTCTATAATAAGTACCTCAAGTTTTGGTAGTATAATCTATACAAGTCAACTCTTATGGTGTCACATTTCAGAGCATTTGGTGTATAATGTTTCTATTTTTGTTCTACATAACCAAAACGATCTTGTGTTTTATGTAACATAGTATTGGTATAAAGAAATTTTGCTCTCTTAGCCATGTGGTTATTTCAAGGAGTCCGGATCCTCTGCCGTGGTCTCTTGCGGTGCTCCAAAACGACGTCGTTTTGGGGCAAATTTAAAAAAAAAAAAAAAAAAAAAAAAAAAAAAACAGAACACACCAACACAGAGAATCAAACCAAGGAAGAGAGATGGGGAAGAAGATACAAGCACAGAGGAAGAGAAAGAGGAAAGAAGAATGGCATCCCACCAAATTTAACTTCTGCCCACCCTCCCCAACATCTCCTTCTCTCCATCTCCTTTCTCTCTCTAGGTTTTATGATTTACCCCATTTTCTCATCTGGGTTTTCGTCAAATCCCTCATAAACCCATTCGATATATATATATATTTTTTGATATATATATGTAACAATTATTTAAACAAAAGTTGGAGATTTTTTAATCTGATATATATATATATACACATACATATAAACACTTCGAACATCCAAATGATAAATCAAAATTGACTAAAAAATAGATCAATACAAACAAAAGCAAAGAACAACAGTCCGAAATAATTTCCTCTCCTCTTTGATTTTGGATCTCAAATCTTTCATAGAGATTTTGAAACTTTGATTTTCTTCATAAATCCATCTTTCTGCATTTCAGATCTAGGTTGAAACCGAGGGCAAAAAATAAAGAAAGATTAATAATAAATACAAAGAAACGCAAAGTGGGTGTTTTGGTAACACCATTTCAAGAAACTTAGATCGTCAACAACTAGAAGAAAAAAAAGATGGAGATTTCGATCTGCTGGGCCAGTCTCTGAAAGAGAGAAAGTTTTAAGAGAGAGAAAAGAAGGGGTTTTTCTTTTTTTAAGAGAGAAAAAGAGAGATCCTAGATAAGAAATCTTCACACCAAAAAAAAAACAAACAAACTTCTTTCCTCTTTCTCCTCCTTTGTGCTTGTATCTTCTTCCCCCATCTCTCTTCCTTGGTTTGATTCTCTGTGTTGGTGTGTTATGTTATGTTTTTTTTTTTTTGAAAATTTGCCCCAAAACGACATCATTTGGGGCACTACAAGGACCACCGCAAGAGACCACGGCAAAAGATCCGGACTCTATTTCAAGGGGTGTTTGGAGATCTTTATTATTTATTTTTTGAATATCAGAATTTTTTTGTTTTGATTTTTCACAGAGCAAGTCTATCATTCACCTTTTAGTCATAATTGTTAGGTCCACACACCCTAGTAATGCAAGTTCAACATCCACTTTTCTTTTTTCTTTTTCTTTTTTAATAATAACTTTGTTGCTTGTTTAGATTTCATTTTTGTTAATGGAGAGAAATGTACATTGAGGGCGTACTTTCTTAATTGAACTATAAATTTAAGGCATGGCTAACTTTTGAATGATATACATAAAAGAAAAAAAAGAAAAGAAAAAGAAAACAGAACCATAACATTGGGGTGAAACTCATAAATAAACTCAACATAAGGCATTAGTAACAGAATACCACGCTGGCACCTTGGGCAATCTGTAACATCTTTTGAAATGTCACATTATAGTCTATTTGTTCAATTTGAAAAATCTTTCAAATCCTCTCACGCCAAATGTCATAACCACTGCAGCAAAAGTTTGATCTGGTCTGGATTTTGTAATCTAGCAAACTACTTCAAGAATCATTTTATGGAAGGATTTTCCTTTCAAGTTCCTATTAAGCCAGTGGACTGTTATGGTTCTTTTTCATCTTTAGGATCTCATTTTTGTTCTTATAATTGAACTATTTTATATTTTAGTGCCGTCATAGAACCATGGATTTTGTGGCTGCCTGCAAGAATCTGAAGAAGGACAAGCCATGTACTATCAAGTTTTGTCACAAATGCCTCTGGAACAGGTTATATACAATGATGTGCTTCTTGTAATCTAGTATTTTATTTTTTGATGTGTGTGTATATATATATAGATATGAGGAGTTGGAATGTTTCTGTATTGTATTCCATGCTTAGATATGTCTGATCTTAGAACAGATATGGAGAAAAAACAGAAGACGTGGCATTTTTGGAGGACTGGAATTGTCCGAAGTGCAGAGGCATCTGCAACTGCAGTTTCTGCAGGTTAGTGTTTATTTTGTAAACTTTTCTACTTTTCATTGGCGTTTTAAGTATTTTGTTGGTGAATCTCAAATTGTTTTCTTTTCAGGAAGAAGCAAGGACACCAACCCACTGGTATACTTATACACGCAGCCAGGACAACTGGTTTTTCCTCTGTTTCAGAGATGCTTCATGCTAAAGGCCCTGAAAATTTTGGTATTAAAAAGATTGTAAAAGGCATTGATGTTGGGCCAACACATACTCCACCTCTGCCATCAAACCTTGATGAGAGAAAACGGAAGAAAATGAAGCAGGATGGGTTAAAGGACATAAAAGAAGGCAACTCGATTGATGGGATTATGTTGAAGGAGACTAGTACCAAAAAATCTCAAATTTCTAATGGAGTCTCCAAGAAAGAGGACAAAACTAGTCAAACAGTTGGAGTTCTAGAAGAGGGAAAGAAACTGGAAACAAGGGTTTCTAAGGGAGTTTCATATAAACTGATTAAAGGTGAAAAGAATAAAGAACGAAGGCATAGCAGAAAACAAACAAATGCTATGAAGTTCCAAAACAAAGATAGTGATCCAGACATCCCATTGCCTCAGGGCACTGAGTTGACAACTGTTGCTGGAATTGACCTACCACCGGAAGCTGTTGGCCATGCCTTGCAATTTTTGGAATTCTGTGCTGCTTTTGATGAGGCAAGTGAACTTCACTTCTTTTTGTAGCAGGAAAAATACTGCAACTTAGCATCTGTTGATATTACTTGCAGTATCAAGGTCTTGTTTGGCATTTAGACCACTCTAGTAAAACTAGTTGGTGAATAATGGTATATACTCTGTTAGTTGAGAGCTAAGAAGCATGGATACGAACACGTGACACGACACGGATATGCGGACACGTGAATTTTCAAACAATGCTAGGACACGACACGTTAGGGACACGTTCAAAATATATATTTTTATTATATGTATATTTTTAAATATTTAATATGTATTTTATGTGAAATATTTAATTTTATACAATTTATTAACCTTAGGTATGCTATTTTAGTAAAAAAAAAAATTAATTTTTTTTGAAAAAAATAATACTCAGCGTGTCCTTTGCGTGTCCTCAATGTGTCCATAGCGTGTCCAAGGTGTCCCATCGTGTACAACTCTTTCCAACGTGTTCGACATGTGTCTGTGTCCGTGTCCAACATGTGTCTGACACTTGTACACGTCCTCCGAAGAGGTGTCCATGCTTCATAGGTTGAGAGAAGTGATATAACAGAGAACATTTTCAGTTCTTAGTCGGGTCCATAGATAAAGCACAATTTGCATTCACTTTGATGTTTTACTAGGCATCTATTCTGTTTTAAGTTTTTTGATGTTCACTATTATCCTATTCTTGTCACTCAACTATTCTCAAACATGAGGTACATAACATTGATGACTGTAGTGCCAGTTATTCTTTGTACTTCGTATATTTGTTAAGCTTTTACTAATATGATTTTGATGGACAATGGCTATAAATATACACCATTTACTACTTAAATGCTTGGTTGATTTGTTGCCTTTTTCTCTTTTATTGATAATACTTTTGTAGATTAGTAACAAAATCAAGATTTTAGTAACATTTTGCTTTTTATCTCACTTTTTACGTTACCCATTCTCCTTTGATAGATTCTTG
Organism: Camellia lanceoleosa; assembly: GCA_025200525.1. Lineage (NCBI taxonomy): Eukaryota > Viridiplantae > Streptophyta > Magnoliopsida > Ericales > Theaceae > Camellia > Camellia lanceoleosa. Next base: position 203,234,944 of record CM045758.1, read on the forward strand.
ATTTGAAGGAAGGGGAGCCCGAATATGTACTTTATGAACTAATACGTGGGGGACGTGGGTGCAAAGGAAGATTATCTCCAGTTGTCCATTTTCATATCCAATTGCTGACTCTGATACAAAAGGACTTGGGAGAGAAGTATAAACCTCTGCACTAAACTCCTGTAGCTATTCAAATTCCTTGAAGTGGGTAAATATTCTCATATCTGTTGTGTTCTCTGTTTAGCTCTCCAGTGATAACTCCAAAAGTTGGCAAAGATTCATGGCTGAATTCCCTACAAAATTGTACCTCCAGATCCCCTTGCATATTGAAAAAGCTGAAGCTGGAGCGGTTTGGTGGGGAAGCTGATGATTATGATAGTTTAGACTCCTCGGAAAAGCTTAGACTATTAAATTTTCTTTGTGATGAATTTCTTTGCACTGCGTAAGTTATAAGATTTTTCACTTTTTCTTTGTTCAAGTCTTCAATTTTTCCCCCCCTTGCATTGAAAATACATAATTTTTCCTTGCAGAAAAATAAGGAGTTGGATAGAAGACCAGAATTCAAAGTTTGCTGAAAAGATGAAGGAAGCAAAAGAAAGAGTTGTTGCTGCAAAGCATAAGGTAGAAAAAACTATAGGCTTCTGACTTTGGGAGCATAGAATAATGTCTTTAAACTCCTTTTATTTTAATTTAATACCATGTACAGGAGAAACAATTGAAGCAGAAGATGCAGGATAAGGTGGCTGAAGCTATCATTGCAAAAAATGGTGTTCCTCTTTCAATTTCTGAGCATGAAGCTATTGTTTCACAAATTAAAACTGAAGCAGCTCAAGCTCATGCCGAGATGGTGGAATCAAAAGGCATGTTGCCTAAGGGTATGTTTTGTGTGTTCCATACAAAATTTCAAATGTAGGGTTGCAAATAAGTTGAGTTGAACTGGTAACTGGGCTGTTAAAGTTTGCCTTCATAGAATTTGGATGGAGGTGGATCTTCCTGAGTTTAGCTTGCTTATTTGAGTTTGTGAATGTTGGTCTGACCTCATGCTTATTCTAATTTTAACTGAGCTTGTTAAATAGCTTTGCGTAGGACTGCAAACGAACCAAGAATGCAATTTGGCAAAATATCACTTTTGGGTTAATTTGGTATTCATTCTTTATGAACCTAGAATGGATTAGGGGTTAACCAGGTAAGTGAGTGGATCAATGCCAAAATGGGTGCAATTCTTGGGTTGGATTGGAGTTGGGATTCTTTTGACTTTCTTATTGAATGCATGACACCTGTGAAAAGGGTCAAGAAAAGTTTGATATGAAAAAAATATATATACAACCTATTGTGATTTCTGATTTTTATATACCTATGCTGTCCACATGCAAATACTTTTAGAATCTCAATAACAAAATATGTTTTGGCAATAAAAAAAATTGTTGAAACATTTATTATGTTGTATTTGGCCTTATTTTTTGTCTGCTTAACCAGATTTTGGAGAGTTGGCACATCATTTTCCTTGTATTGGTCTCCATATATTGTAGAATAAGAATTTTGTTTGGTCACCTAATCTTTCTTTTCTTTTTCAGCAATTACACATATTGCTATAATTTGTTATAATCTCCATGTTTACTATCATAAGTTGCTCTTGGTCACCTGGTGATTGAACACTTTTACAAACCAGTACAAACGGACAAATCTTACTATTTTTCTCACTCACTTGAGATGTCCCAATCACAAAGTCTAGTGGGCTTCATTTCAAATACCAAAGTTTCATTAATGCACGTTATCTCAGTAAAAAAAAAAAGAAGGTTAGTTTCGCTAGTTTGTGTAATGTTTTCTTTGTATTAAATAACTGCGTTTCTTTTGATTGTGGCAGTTTAGAGTCTTTAGACTGGTTTGGCCTTGCTGAATGACTGGTTCTCATTGATTGTCCGTCTCCAAAGAGTCAGAAATTAATGCACATATATTTACCAACTTGTGAAACGTGCATGCAAGATCCTCCTATATGAGAAAATATAGTATTGGTTTAATTTGTCTAGTTCAAATCCTCTACCAAGTCATGTTTTTTTTTTTTACCAACATTTAAGTTTTGCATCTTTTTGGGCCTCTTCCTTGTAGTTAAGTTTGTTTCGAAATATGATCTAACCTTTTGTCTTCTGTAGAGAAACAAAAATCTGATGTTGTTAGAACAGAGCCTATCCTTTTGGACATTAACGGGCGCACATACTGGAGATTAAAAGGATATTCTGACGAATCTAATGTTCTTCTTCAAGGTTATGTTTTTAACTGCATGTTTAAATGATTTAATGATTTGTTTATGAATTTTGGATGCCAATCCTTTTTCGTCAATTTACAGATGTAGGAACCTGGGATGCAGTTGGGTCAGGTGAAAAATGGATCTCCTACAATTCGGAACAGGAAAAAGAGATAGAAAAATACATTTATTCTGTAAGGTAAATACAATAATTTGTTTTAACTGTAGCCCCTTGGTGCACTTAATCCACATCAAGCAGAATGGTTTGCATTTCTTGCATCCTTGTCTTAGGGACTCATACAGTTCATGGAATGCTTTTCTTATTTATTTATTTAATTTATTTGCAAACTTGTTTCCAAAGTTGGTATAAAATATGATTCAAAATTTTGGAGAAATGTCCCAAAAGAAAAAAAAGGATTGAAGTGTTGGAAGCATTGAGGGACTCTTTTAAAGACATTGAAGACATTTGGAAAACAGGCTCATATATGCTTTTTTTGAGAAACTATCAACTTTTTTCTTTCCAGTAAGGTTTCTTTATGTTTTTATCAGTCAATGGTAACAAAGAGTGAGTGATATATGATCATCATAAATAGAAATATTATAAGGGGAAGACTAACTGACATTAGATGTGGTAGTAAAAAAATTGAGGTTATTTAATTTAATTGAGCATATAACCTTTGACAAAAACGGAATGCAAAAAACATTCATGCAGTAGACCTCATTTGATTGGGACACAAGGCTTAGTTTGGACTGGAAATATGGGGAGAACATGTCTCTATCTCTGCTTGTTCTGTTGACATGTTGATTGGTGAGGGCAGTGACAACAGAAAGAGAAAGTCATATGAAGTTATTAACTTTTAACTGAAATGTAAGACAAGCCATTTGTGATGTCTCATTTTTCTCGTCCCATGCTCTAGAATAAGGATCTTAGGGCTTGTTTGATTCATGGGATTAGGGGGGGGACTATTTACTGTGCGGATTGTAATCCGCACAGTAAAGCTAATCCGATGTTTGTTTTTTTTTTAGTCCGCCGGACTCCATGTCCGGCCGGACTCCTAATCCCCCATATGGGGGATAAAATAATCCGGGGGGGGTGTGGGATAGAATTGGTGGGATTGTTTACTGTTTGGATTAGAGGGGTGAGATGACCATTTTGCCCTCATTTGTTGTGGCACATTTAATTCAAATTTAAATTTAATTATGTATTATATTTAATAAAAAAAATTAATTTAAATGTCTCAATTTAAAAATAAAATAATTTTATTTAACTTTTTATTGATATTTTATTTATTTAATTTTTTGAAATAATTTTTTATGGATATTTTATTGATGTTTTATTTTAAAATTTTGTTTATGTTTTATTTAATTTCATTATTTAAATGTAATAGATGTTTTATTTAATTTCATTTTTTGTTTATTATTATTTTTTAAACAAATTTATTTAAAATCTTAATTAAAAAAATAATATATATTTTTATTGATATTTTATTTATTTATTTTTTAAAAATAAATTTATTTAATTGTGTAAAAAATAAAATAAAATAATTTTTTATTTAATTTAGTTAAAAATAATTAAAATATTAAAGATATGTTTAATATTGCTATTACTTAGTAAACAATTAAAAAAGGGTAAAATAGTCTTTTGTTTATTTATCTTATCCAGTCCGTCCAACAAAAAGTTGAATTCATTGAAAATAGTCCTATCCAGACATTTAATCCCATGAAAAAATAAACACAGGATACATATCTAATCTAACCAAATAGTCCGGGGGATTCACAGTCTTAGGACTCAAGTCCAATGGATTCTAATCTCTTATTTTTCAATCCGTCCAATCAAATACACCCTACTGTATACCACAAGCAAGCTTTTAATCTAGCATCAATAATGTCACGCACTTAGATATGAAAAAAATTATTTACATTGATTTATCTGCATTAATAATATTTTTGCAAGACTCAATGCACTCATTCACGGAAGGTGTTGTCAGACGTAATTTTGTTTCATTTATGATTTTTGGTTGTTATTTAATTGTCTGGGCAACTTTTATAGGAAGAGAAGGCTAAGCTCTCAAAAGATTACTGATGGACTTTCATCTAGAAGTATCGAAGCAGACCTGATTCAATAACTAATCTGTCACCTCCAGTCAGTGCAATCAAGGTAACACTAGATGATCTCTTGCTGCTAATTGTGTTACATTTCAGATATTTATTTGGTAGTGAAAGTGGTACCATCTAATCCACTTTAACGTCCAATTTATGGAAGCTTTTCTTTGATAATAAGGCCTGTTTGGTGTAACTTTTTACAAGTTAAAAGTTGATAATAAAAAATCAGAAACTAAAAATATCCTTCCCTCAGCTTTCCAATAATCAGTTTTTTCCCAACTTATTCAAGTAATTTTTGCCTCATAAGCTATAAGCAAAACTATCAAACACTGACAAATTCCCAGAATTAAAAAAAGAAAAACATAAGTTATAAGCAGTTGTTATAAGCTGTGCCAAACAGGGCTCAAACTGTGAGAGTTGGCTGTTGACCGGATTGAGATGGATTTGGGCCTGTCCAGGCTAAAACTAACACAGTCTTTGGTGTACAGCAGACAGCCATGTAATAATAGTCAGGTGACTTTTGGCTGCCACATATATCCTGGTAGAAGGGTTCAAAAGCTGGCTTCCATTGGGTTGATGATTGATTGTGTGAAGTTACTTGCAACTTTTTGTAAGTTACATTGTTGTATGATTTTGCTCATTCTTAACTCAGTTTTAGACTTTAGAATATCCAATTAGACTATTCTGCCATTGTGTAACAATCTGGGGAAAGTGATTCTCCATTTGTATTTTTACTGTGCTACTTCTATTATTGAGAAGCAGTTAAATAAGGCTAGCTTCCTGTGTAACAGGCATGTTTACATATTTGTGCTATAAGTTGTAACTTGTAAGGAACAGCTTAGAAAATGATATGGCAGTTTTTGATCTCCAATTCTTGTACATTTGTCAAAACTGAATAAATCTTTGGTCCCATTTTTTTGTTGTATAAATTTTAGGGTTTGGCTTGTTGGATGAGATGTTCCTTTCAAGTTTGAGTCTTTATTGTTGTAATTGTACCCTTCTTTCTCTTATTCCCTTTTACGGGTGTAGAAAAAACAAAAGCACCGCTTCATTATGTTGTTTGGTCTGAAAGCACGTCTCTATTTGGGTAGAAATAAACACACAATTTTATGTGATTTGAACTAAAGTGAAGACTAGTAGTTGCAACAGTTGATTGGACAGTAGTGTATCTTTCCATAACTCCCTTTTCTCTAAATGTGGAAGTGAGATAGATGGTCTAGTTTTACTGAGTTTGTGAGAGAAATGATGAATTTGAGAAAATTGCAAAAATTGTTATGAAGTATTTGAGTGTATAAGGTACATATTATGTATACTTACGTAAGTTTTTATAAATATATAAAATTATCTCATAAAATCATGTAAGTTTTTACAAATATATGAAAGTTGTGATTTTTTAAATTTTTATAGATTAATTTATATATATTTATGAAAATTTTCGTAATTTTATTAGATACCAGTTAATTGGACAGTAGTGTATCTTTCCATAACTCCCTTTTCTTTAAATGAGGAAGTGAGATAGATGATCTAGTTTTATTTTTTTATTTTTTTTTATTTAATTTATTTATTTCTTTTGGATTTTTTAAAAAAAAATTGAGAAAAAAGTAAGACTTTTTTGTAAAAATTGTTACGAAGTATTTTGAGTGGGTAAGGTGTGTACAAAAAGCTAATAATCTATATTAAAAAGTCAAAGATTTTATTTTCTTTCTATTTTTAGCACATCTTTTCGTAAAAAGTCAAAAAGTCATTCTAAATATACTAATTTTTTTTACATCACATTTTAGTCAAAAAGTCAAAAAATTACTAAAAAAGTTTGTTCCCAAATGAAGCCTATATATACTTGTGTAAGTTTTCATAAATATATATAAATTATCTCATAAAATTGTATAAGTTCTTACAATATATGGAAGTTGTGAATTTTCAAATTTTTATAGGTTAATTTACATATATTTGTAAAAATTTATGTAATTTTATTAGATAACTTATATATATTTGTGAGAATTTACATAAGTACATATGGTATGTACTTACACATTTAAAAATTATCCAAATTTGTTAATGGTATTAGATCTAATGAAAATTAGTGTAAGGTTCTTTTCTCATTTTTAGTAATAAAAGAGATCCACAATATTATTTTATGATGTCTAAGGTCTCTCAACCCTACACCTATATATCATAGAGAGATTTGACTATCTCAAATCAAACTTTATTTCTCTCTCTCTCTCTACTTTGATACTGTTTAAACCCTAGCTCTCATCAATCTTCTCATTCTCTCTCTACAAAAATGACAAACAACGATTGACTACTCATTGAGATTGTGATTTTGAAAGGTGTGATTTAATATACTACGAAAAAAGGGTCTGATCCATTCGCTGATATGAATGCTTTTTTATGATTTCATCAAGAAATCGCTGGACATTGATGTTAGCAAGACCTAATTGTCTGGAAAAGTGAAGAGGTTGAAGAAGAAGTATGAGAACAATGCTAGAAAGAGTAAAATGGGTGAGGATCAGACTTTTTCGAAGGCTCCTGAGTAAAAAGCGTATGAATTGTTGACAAAGATATGGTTTGGTGGAGCTAATTCTGTAGGTGTTGATAGTGCAAAGGTTAATGGGAAAGCAAGGAAGAATCAAAGTCAAAGAGTTGTTGCAGCTTCACTAAAGGTTGATAGTGGAAAGGAAGAAACAAAGATGCAGGTTGAGCCAAGTGTAGAGGTGTCTTTCTCATAATTTAACTTGGTTTTCAATTTCTTTGTCTATGAATTGTGTGTTTTTCTGCAACCTGTGTTTAGCTTATATTCACTGTAATTTATGCAACTGAATAGGAATTGGTTCTTGCTCTGTTTTGTTTATGTGAAATTTTCCTCCCAGATTTGGTCATATTGAATCTAAATTATGTTTATTTCTGTTTGAACTTTTGCTAAGGGCTAGTTTGGCATCACCTAAAAAATCTAAAAAGCTATGAAAAAAGCAAAAAAGTTCATACTATTTACCTTTTTTTTTGGTGGGAAATTTGTCAATTAAAAAAAAAAAAAAACAGTGTTGCACAAAATTGTGCAGCCACAACTTCCTAAGTCGAAAAGAAAACATGGCACACTTGTAGCCACACATTCCAATAAATAAAAAAAAATTGAAAAGTCCTTAGTGCCTGTGTAGCACAGTATTACTGCTTGTGTTAACTAGGGTAATTTTGCAAGTTATACAATATTTTAATACACATTTTTTCGTAAAAAGTCAAAAAGTTATCCTAATCCACCATATTTTTTTCCTCTACTTTTTAGTCCAAAAAGTTGAAAAATGCACTTATTTAGAACATCTCAAACAACCCCTAAATTTGTTTTCTTGTTAGATTGTTCTTCTTTATTGTTTTGGGAATTGTTTATTCTAAAGCATATTTTGGAAAGTGATTTTGTTTTGGAATTTCTCTAGATTCCCAGAATTTCTTTGGAGGAAGAAGATGATGAACAAAGAAGATAATGATGAAGGCTTTAGGAATTTCTCTGATTCTCAGAATTTCTCTGGACAAAGAAGATGATGAAGGCTTTAGGAATTTCTTTGAGAAGTCCAAAATTTCTTTGGACAAAGAAGATGATGAAGGTTTTAGGAATTTCTCTGGGAAGTCCAAAATTTCTCTAGAAAGAAATTTCTTTGGACTTCTCAAAATTTCTCTGGACAAAGAAGATGATGAAAGCTTAAGTTAGAAATTTCTCTAGAAAGTCCAAAATTTCTCTGCAAGGTGGGAAGTCAGGAGAAATTTCCAAATTTTTCTGGATTGAATTTTTTCTGAATTGATGTTAAGAGATCTTAGACATTATAAAAATATTAAATATCTTTCATGTTATGAAATTTTAATATCGGGAACCTTAAAAAAAAATCCTCTTAGATTTATTTGTTTTAGTTAAAAACACAAGGAGATTGTTTATATACTAACCATAGAGTTTCTTGGGACAATTATTATTGCACAGTTGGATCAGAAAAAATTAATTACACATAAATAAAAAGTTTATATTATTAATTATTAATATTTAATTATTAGGTAAAGTTTATAATATTTTTTATGTATTTGTAAATAATTTTTGACTGTTGTAATTCCCAAGTTTATTTCCTCCCTGGAGTTGTACGAATGCCCCAACTACAACTTTACAAGTACGAATCTGAGGCTGTATTTCTTTATTTTTTTAATAATCATGGTAGATTCCATTAATTTGGTGGTTCTAAACCACTAATGAGGTGAAAAAAAAAAAAAAAAAATACTGTGGCAATGGGTGGAACCCACTGTCACATTATTAGTGCTAGTTCTAATTAAAGCTCTCATTCATTTTTCATTTTTTAAATTCAACGGGGGATAACTGTGAATTTTTTTTTTTAGGGAGACAGGGAATATGATTTGTTCACATCACCAAACAATACAAGTTGTACAACTCTCACCATTTGATTTTGAAGGATTAAAATCCTCTCTATTTTATAGTTATAATAGAAGATATTCATTACATTATCTAAGTGTTGTAAAATAATCATAAAAATTTATTAATATTTTAAATTTAGAAAGAATCATTATAAATTCTTGAATAATGCAATGGAGATCCTCCATTACAACTTTCAAATGGAGAGGATTACAATTCGATTTGAGACAATTGTATATAAGGGAGATCATTTTAAAATAATTATATTATAAATGAATATTTTTTTTAATACAAGTTTGATATACCAAAATGACTCCAATCAAATACAACACATTACACACCATGAAAATCATTTTTTTTTTCATTGTGATCGAGATTTTTCTAGTGTTGGTTGGAAATAAATTGATTGTGTATAGATTTTTTCTCGACTCTCTGCACACATTAATTGAAAGAATTTTGTGTTGTTAATAAATAGTTGAAGCTCAATTTAAAACTCATTTGTTAAATAAATGAACTTGATCAACATTTATTTTAATCTCAATTAATCATCAAGCCAGGTTCAAGTAAAAGTAAACTTAGTCCTTGTTTGGCATGCGTTAAAATAACAATACATTATCCTATTTGGGTTAATATATTTTCCTATTTAGATCACAGTCATCTTATTTGAGTTTCATCACTTCTCTAGTACACCACTTCAAACCCAACTCATATTTCACGTTTTTTCGTAAAAAATCAAAAAAGTATAATAATCTAACACTTCCTAAACAATACAAAAATATGTTTATTAATATGCATATTATTATTTCAAGATAAGAATGCATAATCTTCTCTTCCTTCTTCTTCTTCTTCTTCTTCTTCTTTTTTTTTCTCCCTAAATTTGCATCTTAATTTAGGTTCCATGTTTTTTTAAGTTAGAAGTCAAGTAATTCAATCTAATCGAGTCGAACTAAGCTTACATTTTTTAAGTAATTAACTAGTTAAGCTTGAATTCAATTTCTCTAAACTTGACATTAGCTCAACTTAAACTTAAAATTGATTAATTTTTAACAATCTAAACTCAAACATTTTAAATTTTACCTCGATTCGATTAGTTTACAATATTATGTTTCTTTTTTTTGGTAAACTAGGAACATGCAATATTATGTTTGTGCATGTGTGTCTGTATGAGAGAGAGAGAGAGAGGGGCAGAGTTGTCGCAGTTGAAAGTAACTAACAAGCGTGCAAGCACGTGAAGGCAGAGCTGTCACCAAAATAAGAACAAAATATATATAACATCACCAGGTAGTACACAAACCAAAAACAACCAACATGCCCCCACACATACAGATCTCTATGCCTTCCTTCTTTCCCCCCCCCCCCCCCCCCCCCCCCCTCTATTTTCTTCATCTTGACATCCACTCCTCAATCAATAATTACTTTAGAACCAACTTCCACTACTTTTTTTTAACCATTCCTAACAAACTAATATATATTTCATTTTTTTTTTATGTGCACAGAATCCGATTACAAAATCAGACATAACTCGTCTCATCTGGTATAAAGGATTATGTTTTCTGTACACTTAAAATTTTTATATAAATATTTGACAACCATTAATGTGGGGTAATAAAAATATTACTATTTATTTGTTTGTGCTTCTCTCTCTTCTGCCTCTTTCTCATCCACAAGCTCCTCCATGACAAGAAGCACCCTGCACTTTGCCTGCTGCTGCACTTCCACTTTTGCTTTTGTTTTGCTTTCTTTTTCTGATCATCCTCCTCTTTCTCCTTTCTTTTTGCTTCTTTCTCCTCTGTTTCTTTCACTTCAACCTGTAATATTGCTCATGGTCATGGGCACATAGTACATATATATATGTGCACCACCGCATCAATGTCAGATACGATTGCATGTTATTTTGAATTATCTATCTATCTTTGGCTAAGTTTGAAATCATCAGTGTCATGCAACATCATTTTCCAAAGTTTTTCAGATCCAACCGTACAATATACATATTTACTGCATCAAAGAATAATGATAAAAATTTCTAAATTTTTTTTTGTTAGTAATACATTGTGCAAAGAATCTAAATTATATGGAAAATAAAGCCAGTCCTTGCAAGTTCAGATGGTAGCAATGTTTTGAATTATTACAAATATAATGCTGACTATGGTGTAGTAAACTGATTGGGGTACTATTTTATTAAAATATTTATTTTTATATTTGATTGATTAAAAAAATAATGAAAAATATATTATAAATGAAATCATCATTGTAGAGTAATGATAATTCTATATGTAAGTTTAAAGAATGAATATTTCATTTCATTTTGAAAAGTAGGTTAAATGTCAATTTTTTAGTTTTTTTTAACTTTTTCAAAAATAAAGTGCAAAAAAATAGGGAGGTCATATGACATAAAAAAGTTAAAAAGTCAAAAAAACTAGCTTTTAACCTAGATGGCAAACTCATTCTAAGAGCATCTCTAATGTTTAATCTAATTTTTCATCAAATTTGAATAAAACTTTCATCTAATACCATGCATTCTGACATTAATTTTTCAATTTTCATCAAACAATCGATTGACTGGATGGATGTCCAACTTGTGTAAAATATGAAAAGTTTAAGACATTCTTAATTTGATATTAGTTGATGTTATGATTGAAGTACCAAAACTGAACTTTTTTTATCAAATTTAAATTTGATAAAAAAATAAAAAATAAAATTGGAGAAGCTCTAATGAACTAAATAGAGCATTAATTTATTAAATGTGTTCATAACTTTTAATTTAAGAATTTGTGTCAATTTATTTGGTGTAGTTATATACTTGGTACAACTTATATTTATAATTTGTGGGAGAAAAGTAATTTAAAAAAGTTGAAAAAAATAATTATGAAAAATAGATTGAACTTTTTTATTACCACCTTTTAATTTACAAAAAAATTGTAACAAAATGGATCAATAACAAAGGAATACAATAGTCCTATTTATTATAATTTTTTACAAACTTTAAACTGTTAATTAGAAAAGTAAAAGTTGCAATAAACTATAACAAACATTACCCAAACTTTAAAATAATAATAATAATAATAATAAAACAATGGAACAAAATAAAAACGAGAACAGATAATTTAATGTTTGCAGAGAAGCCGTCGTCAGACCCCTGAATGAAAGCCAAGAGAAAGAGAGGGAAAAGACTACAAAAAGCTGTCCAGGCATGCATGCACATTGATTATTTAAGGATAATTACTGCTCAAAATTTTTATCAATAAAAAATGATACAAAATGAAATTGGATGGTTGAGATTTAAAGTTGTATTATATTTAGATTAAATTTGAATGATACATTAATATTTTTGAATAAATAGGATTACTGTTGATTTTAATGATGAGAATGGGAGGGAAAAAAGCTTGTCAATTTTTGGTATTAGATATATTGTGCTAGCGATGTAAGCTATTTTTCAAAATTTGTTGATATTTTTTTCCTCGTTTTTTTTGTTTGGGGTGAAACGGAGGTGGGAGGTACAAGAGAGAATTGAGGAAAAAGCAAAAGGCAATTGAGGAAAAAGAACCTAAATTTTGATGTGGGGGGGGGGGGGGGGGGGGCATATTGAGTTCAAATTCTTTCATTGGTCTTGCTTGTTGTCTCTACTTGTAAAGATAGAGATGTACTTTAAGATGATTCAAAGGTCAAGATCTGATTATTTTTAAAAAAAATTAATTTATTATTATTATTTTTTTTAAATAGTCAAATTTAAACTGTTAGATCATCTTAAGATACATCTCTATCATTATAAATAAGAGAGTAAGAAGAGAGACCAAAGAGAAAATAAGGTAGATATTGGGTTTGTTTGAAAAGTTGATTGGTTTTTTTGATTTTTTTAACTATTTTAATATTCGACTAAAAAGTCTCATTTGAGATAAATTTTTTAAATTTTGTAAAAAAAAATGTAATGATTATGAATTGAATTTAATGTTTTATTTTATTAAATTACAAAATCTTTTTTTTTTTTTTTTTTGTAATTATTTCAACCAAAAATACCCAAAACCTACCTCCCCAAACCAACCCATTGTAAGGGATTATTTGGGGTGTCCTAAATAAGTGTATTTTTTGTCTTTTTGAACTAAAAAATTGAGGTTGAAAATATGGATGTTTGGGTTAACTTTTTGATTTTTTATGAAAAAATATGTAATAAAAAATTGTAAAAATTGATTTGTAAGGAAAAATTCAAATAGACAGTTGTGCAGCCGTAATTATTAACTTTTGATAAATAATATTAATTTTTTAACTTTTTGAATAACTTTTTAATTTTTTAATTTTTTTACAAATTTCTAAACTTGACCTAAGTATAATTGGAAGGCAAATTTTATGAATTTAGATCCTCTCCTTGAGCTTGGTCCTTGAGTTCGGTCCTTGAGGGCCTTCGGGTCCACTTTGAGGCCCGATTTTGATAATCTGAACCGTTCATATTTTAATATTTACTTAGTATAACATACCTATAAAAAATCAAGTTGATCGGATATCAGAAAGTATGTGTTCGAAAAACTGTTTATTAAAAAATAGTTTGTAGTCCCAGTCTTTCGAACACATACTTTCTGATATCCGATCAACTTGATTTTTTACAAGTATGTTATACTGAGTAAATATTAAAATATGAACGGTTCAGATTATCAAAATCAAGCTTCAAAATGGACCCGAAAACCCTCAAAGACCGAGCTCAAGAACCGAGCTCAAGACGAGGATCCAGATTCAAATTTTATCATCATAGTCTGAATGCAGAGGTACCAATTATGATTCTCGCACACTCCTGAGAATATGGTACATCTAATTACTTGACTCCGCAATCATAAAAAAAAAAATAATAATAATAAAAATACTATTCATTGCTTGTTCTTGAGAATCACGCCTTATTATCATGCAGACTCTCATAAAGAAGTTGGGAAAAAGATTGAGGCCTTCAATGTGGCTTGAATTGAATTGATTTTTTTTTTTTTTTTTCTGTGAAATTGTATTGGTTTGGTTGTTTTTATTATTATTTTTTATTATTTATTTGCTGGGTTGTGTTAAATTGATTGTTTTATTTATTTATTTATTTGTTGGACTGTTGTAATTTTTTTTTTTTTTTTTTTAAGAATGGTTATGTGTAGGGGTGAGTTTAGAGTTTAGGATTTAAGGTTTATATTTTTATTTCTTCCGAGTCTTTCTGATCTGAAATAAAAATATAGTAAAGACTTGTACAAAACTATGCCTCTGTTTGGGAAGTGGGTTGACTTTTTGGCTTTTTGGCTTTTTTGGCTATTTTAGCCTGGGCTTAAAAGTTTGGTTTGGGAAGGGCTTTTTGACTTTTTGGCTTTTTTGACTTTTTTTGTGAGAGAGGAGTGTAATGATTATGGGTTGGATGTGATGTTTTGTTTTTTATGGTTAAAAAAGCCTATTTTGTCTTTTGTGGCTAAAATAGCCAAAAAGCCGGCTTTTTAGCTTCCCAAACGGCACCTATATGGAATTAACAAATTTTAACTAATAGTCGAACTGATCAGTCAATTTTATCACCCAATTACTCTAACCCAACTCACTAATCTTATCAAACCACATAGGCCAAATTGCTGTTGTTGTTGTTGTTGTTTTTTTTTTTTTTTGAGCTATGTTGGTTTGTTTTATTTTATTTATTTTATTTGTTGGGCTATGTTGGTTTGATTTTTTTTATATTAGGATTTAGATTTTAGGGTACACATAAAAACCCTTCCAAAAAAAACCAAAAAAAAAATAAATCAAAACCTAACCAACATAGCAAAAAAAAAAAAACAACTTTTTGAGGCAAATTCATGCCACTCTTTTGAGGCCTTTAGCACGGTTGAAGAAGTTAATAGGGTCGCCTGATATTTCAAGTAATTTGTGATTGGTGAAAAATATAAAATTTATAATTGTGTATTGGGTGATTGTAAAATAGGAAGCAACATGATAAATTATGGTCGGATATAAATAAAGTTACGTAGTATCCTAGACTAGATCACGATATAATTTTTCCTGACTCGTGTAAAATTAAGCTTAGTTGAATCTATTTTTGAAAATAAATAAATTAAAATTAGTTTGGTGATAATTTTTTTTGAACGAGGACAGTTTTTGAATTATTCCTAAAGTGTAGTTTGTTTTCATTTTTTTTAAAAACAGCTATTTAAACAGGTTTTTTTTTTTTTTTTTTTGAAGATAAAAAAAACATCAAACGAAAATACAACCAAAAAAACCCATATAAAATGAAAGGGATAAGGTGAGTTTTTAGTTTTAGTTGCATTAACCAGGAAGTATGGATTAGGTTATTAATTCACAGTAAGCTACACGTTTATATTATTTAATTTATTCATTTTATAGACACAATTCATTTCTAATGCATGAAAGTACAGTATTTATCCATCAGTGGATATTTATGAGAAGGATAAAGACTACCCACAAGAAGCCAAAGTTTTGAAATTCAAAATAAGCCAGACAAAACTTAATAAAGTAACATGTCAGGAAACAAAAGGAACTTTTCTCTAGAAAATTGATGAACAATGGCAAATTTTAATGGAAAGTATAGAAACAGAAAATTATTTATTCTAGAAAAATCATTTAATCATGAAATTTAGGCCACATTTTTAGAAAATAGAGGTATTCAAAAATTGGCCATATACTGCATATAGCAAACAAGTTTCAAATAAATAATTTTTGTCTTGAAGTTTGCAAGGCGGGAAAGTATTTAGAATTAAAATCTCTATCTTTTGTATTCATTCAAATTATCTTTCTAGCCATATTCAAATAATAATACTAAGATGATATATCAAATGATAAATAAAATATAATCATTCTTATTGTTGTTTTCAAATTACACTAGAAAATTTTCAAGAACATACCTTTTCCTCAAATTCCAATTTTGCCATATCGGAGGGAGGTGAATCTTCAACCTCTGCTTGACCTCGCTTTATTGATCTTTCTTCGATTGGAGGAGTCCGAGCTGGGCTTGGACTACTAGAGCTGTCAGGCGGTGTGCTTTGAGTCCCCACATCTCTAGTACCCATTCCACTCACTTTTTTCTCTAAAAAAGATAGGAAAAAAGAACGACTTAGTACACGAACTAAAACTAAAATCACTCAAAAGAAAAGATGAACTTATATTTGGGACCTTGAATTGGGAAGTGAGGCACTTCATTTTCATGTGACCCAAGAGAAGATTTTGTATGGATTGCCCTTGAGTGAGAAGGGTAAATAAGAGGGGCAGACATGGTGACTCTGCCTGCTAGGCTGCGAAAGGATCGGCCGCTCAGTGTTTTAGCAGACAAACACTCCATTGGAACTTCTCCAGATAGAGGGTTACATATGTATTTCTCAGCTTCATTCCACTTGGAGTTTAGAGCAAATCCATGCCCATCTGGTGATAAGCACTCCCAACTATAGGCAGATCTTGCCTGCAATGCTGCATATTTTAACTGCCCACAATTTAGATCAAGCTATATATATATGATCATCAATTGACTAAGCAAAAATGCTTTGTATACCTTTGAGAGCTGTAGTGAATGAGTATGTTGAAGGGTCAATTGCATCTGAAAAAGAAGATGAGAGTTACTATTAGGTTATGGGGCTAAGCAATTCACCATTGTAAGTTCTGCAGACTATGAACACAAACTTTTAGTTCAAAAGTTAAAACTCTTTGATTTTAAGTGAACTAGCATGAAAACTTGGCTTTTCACTCAAGTTCAAGTCTAATAGAATCGGGCTATCTGAGTTGACCAGAACTCTTACATCTCACCAAGCAGACTATGGCCACCCATATATATATATATATATATATATATGAGAGAGAGAGAGAGAGAGAGTACCTCCTAGGGTGTAGCCAGGAGAAGAAGCAGTGCTAGAAATGGTGATATTGGATCTGAAAGACCTAGTGTCTTCTCTGAAACTGCTTCTAATAATGTTGGAAGCAGAGAACCTTCTTGAATTGGTGTTAACACGGCTGACCATTTTAGACTTGAGAGCCCATTCTTTTAAGTTGAACTCATCATCAGGAGGCTCGTCTCGTCGATGTTCCATGGTGGTACAGGTTGTCACCATTAATGTGCTTTTTACACTCTCTTTCAAGTTGTCAAACTTCTTCTTCTTCTTCTTCTTCTTCTCCTCACTCTTCTTTCTTTCTTCTCCCTCTTCTTTGTTTTTAACTCGTACGTTTTTTTAAGGGTGTCAAGTTTTTTTACAAGTCAAAAATTCAGTTAAAAAAGGTCAAAATATGTGTTTTTGCAGAAAATCTTCAAAATTATTGTCAATTTCTTTTCAGGGTTGAGTGTAGTTTAGCAACTGTTTTTTTATGCTTGCTTTTTAGGTTTTAGTTTTTTTATGGATTGATATTCTTTTTCTGTAATGATCATATTGTGATTTTTACCATAACGAAATAATGGAACAACTCAAATTTAAGATAAAAGCTACTTATCTTACAAAAATGGTAAAAGAAATTTACACAAAATTAGAACATGCAACTGTTATTTAAATTTGTGTATTATGAGTTCTATGCATAAAATAAATTTGGATCACACATTAATATTTTTGAATAAAATTATGAGTATTTAGTATTGTTGCAAATTTAAAATTAAATCAAAATAATATAAAAATAATATTTTTTTATTTTGAACTCTACATTTCAAAACTATTTATGTTGTTTTGTTTCAAATTTAAACTTGATAATCAAGTTCTTTGTAGACCCAATTTTTTGTTTTGAATGTTATCTATCATTGGTTTCTTGTCACTGTTAATTATATTTTCTTGTGATTGACTTTCTATATGAAGGATGATAATAAAACGATGAAAATAACCACTGATATAGTGACCTAGTAGTCAGGTAATTGTATTTCTCCTTCTTGAATTTCCCAAAATTAGGACCTCAAATCTGTTTAATTGAATTCTCAAAATTTGTACTGATTTCTTTTTCTTTCTTTTTTTTAAATTTAAAATTAGTTTGACAAAAAATAAATATTGAAAAATATACTTTTGATTAAAAAAAATTTGTTTCTACACCAATATATATATATATATATATATATTTAAAAAAAATGATATACAAGTCTATTTTTTAAACTTACTTTCTAAATTTAGTGATGTGTCAAAAAGATGATTACTATACCAATTAATCATCTTTTTGATATATCATTGGGTTTAAAAAGTAGGTCTAATTTTTTGACCTAAATAGCAATACTCTTATAAAAATAATGAGTTTTTTACTAGAAATTTTTTTCCCAGAAAATTAGTTTTTTTTTTTTTTTTCATTTTGTAAGAAAACATATTGAATTTTTAGTATAATGGATCATCATAATTTATTTTATTTTATTTTTGGTCCTAATGATTTGTTTTACTTGTCCAATGCAATGGCTTGAATGTTTTTTATACAATGGGCCCCCTCGCACTCAGGTCCCCGTGGGCAAATTTTTTTTTCTTGTTTATTTGGTTTTAATTTTTTTTATAGTCCTTATTTTTTATAGTTTAAACTATTAAATTCGGACCATCTCAACTATAATTAACTAACGCGAAGAAAGAAAAAAAAAATTTTGACCACACATTAAGGGCATATCTTCAAATTTTAAAGGTAGAATTTTTATATAAAAAAAAATTAGTCTGAGTCAGCACGCAGTTGGCATTTTGAGAATGTAGTTTGATTGGCATTTGAAATGGGTCAAGCCCATGTTGCTTAAACCATCTCTAATAGTTATTCAAATTTTTCATTAATTTTGAATTTGATGAAAATTAAATATTGCTGCTTCAACGGTTACATCAAATAAGCATTAAATTGAATATTTCACTTTTTTTGTCATCAAACTAAGAACTAATATATCTTTCATTAAATTACTGTTCATTATCCTTGCTAGAAGTCCCCTCCAGAGATCCCCCGAATGTCCTCCTGAATGATTATCTAAAGGCAAAAATTTGTAAAAAAATTGCACTAGCCGGTCGATCACCTCAAGGAAAAAAAACAAAAAAGAAAAAAATTTTCACTGGCCGATCGACCAGCTGGATAACCAACCAGTCGACCAATGTTCTAATGAAATTCCAAAATCCTCCGTTGAAGCACTTGATATCAAAGGAAGCTTTTATTCAAATTTAATTAAAAAAAAATTGATGCACCACTAGAGATGCTCTTAGAAACCATGTCAAATTTGAATTTCTTTCGGCCCCTAATGTGAAATGGGTCCTATTTACTCAAAATTCATCTCTTTATTGTGCCAAAAAAAAAAAATTCTCAACAATTTTATTTTTTGATACATGATAGACCACAAGAGTCTGGTCTATAATAAAACTTAAATCCTTAATTTTCTAATGAGATGTAAGAATTAACCAGCTGAGTTAACCCAATTAGCTAAATTTGGCTACAAATTTGCATAATTAAGACTAGCCATTGTCTACAACAAAAGTTTTTAATTTCTTAACGAAATGCAAGAATTCTAACCAAATGAGTTAATCCAATTAGCTAAAATTCTCTACAAATTTGCATAATTAAGACTATTTGGTTGAGTTTTAAAATTTTCTTTAATTTATTTTATTTTTTAAAAATTATACATTAGTTTGAGAAACATAAACACACAAAAAAGAAGATATTTTTAAAAATTATTTTCACCCTGAAAAAGTGAAAAACATATAAAATAATATTTACTTATTCATTTTTTCAACAACCAAGTTTTTAAATAATAAAAAATATATATATATATATATATAAACTCAATCAAACGGAGAGAAGTTTAACCCCAACAGGCAGTACAACCGCTCATAAAAAAGAGAATGGCTTCTACTAGAGAGAATAGTCCGAGCAACAAAATTGTGTCACACCAACACTCATCAAATTTTTTGTTTGGATCTACTGCTAGATTTCTAAATAACTAGAAAAAATTTAAATCATTGATTTGCATAAAATACTGACATGACAAACACCTAGAGCTCGGCCTAGATGTTCAAATTATAGAACTAAAGAGCAGCTTGATCCTAAACAAACAAAAAACAAAAGGATAAAATTGCTTTGAAAGACTCCCAAAATGGGTGTAAATACCGAGTCATTCAATCATAACTCGTAGAGTATGGGGGTTTCTCCAAGTTGAGGAACAAGGCATGCTCGTTGAGTTGCTTTCAATGTGGGTCGTATAACCGTATTAGAGAGAGAGAGAGAGAGAGAGAGAGAGAGAGAGAGTGTGTGTGTGTGTGTGTGTGTGTGTGAAGGATTGGATTTTACTTCAGTGGTGGGGGGCAAGAATGTTGGCGTGTGCATGTGCGGATCAAGTGGCTGTCATCATCTCCATCACCATCAATGAGAAAATGGGGGGTTCTCCCCCTTTGGAGCTGGGTCCCCACCTGAAACACCCCCAATCGTGACCGTCAGTTTTTTTGGTCTCATTATGTATGTATATGTATATATGCAACGAAAATGTTTTAACTCTCAAAAAAAAAGATTATCATAATTCTACTCACAATGATATGTTAAGATAAATATTAACTTTTAATTTGTTACACACCCAAAAATTGAAGGCTTCATTCCCTTATCACATAATTGTAGATGAATTTATGAATCAAATGTGTAAATCTCTAACATTACTCTATATGTAAAGTAAGTCTCACGTGACGAGGAAGGTAAGGTTCAACCAGTTTATCTCCTGGCTCATTCTGCTTCATTTAATCCCTAAAGTGAATTTTCTTTTTAATTTACTCTTTTAATTTATTTGTTATTATTTGAGTTTCGTTTTCAAATCCACTTCTACGTAACTTGTCGTTTTATATTACATTTCAAATGTAAAATAAAGAACCATAGTGATCCTGGAGGTGGAAAGCAGGAGAAGAATGTTATCTTTAATACGGGAAAAAAATTCCATGGATAATAACTCGGTTCATTTTGGACCTTCCCTACCCATTTTTTGCAATTTTTATTCCATCTATATCCATTCTATTACATAAACCTCACACTTTTCTTGGTGAGAATTTGTTACATATTTATTCCATAAAAACAACAATAAAACCACCCACCATTTAGCACTCTCTTTACTCCTAACTACTCATGATGTGCATTCATAACATACTCTCAACCTTTTATTATATATGTTAGAAAAAAAAAATTGAACAATCCGCCCCCCCCCCCCCCCCAATCTAACACCCAAATAGGAAAAGGGTTTGTGGCTTCAATCGGGGTATTGGGGAGAGAGAAGGAAGAGGGGTTGTTGGGAAGGGGAGAGGTGGTTCCAGAGGAGGCAAATCTAGGTGAGGGATAGAGGGAGAAGGTGGGCAAAAATGGTGACCGATGTATGGAAAGGAGACGGGGTAAGGAGAAATGTTTCATTTTTAGGACAGGATCCAAATTAACAATTAAAATAACACAAATGATTTGTAATATCAGATTGGATTGAGTTTTTGAAGCGCCCATTAAATTTTTTTTGGACAATACTTCCACAAAATGATTCAAAAAGTTTTTTTTTTTTTTTCCTGGGTAAGTAATTCAAAAAGTTATAATACATTGATTGTAGTGTCGCCTTAAGAAGATTTATCATTCCTTCCCAACAACACACGCAACAAATAGACAAGTCACTAACCAACTATGGTATGTCGCAATTCTAGTTTAAGCATGAAGCTATTTTGCTGTCAAACGTGAGAGCTTCTAAATACCTTTCATATTTCTATCTCTTGCAACTTATGTAATAAGCCTCCGTTTGGGAAGTATGTTACTTTTTGATTTTTTTGACTATTTTAACCTAGATCTAAAAAGTTTAGTTTAGAAAGGACTATTAACTTTTTTTGTAAGAAAAAGAATGTAATGATTATGAATTGGATGTGATATTTTGTCTTATTTGGTTAAAAAACTTATTTTGTTTTTTGTGACTATTTTAACCAAAATAACCTACAAACCAACTTCCCAAACGGAAGCTAAATCTTCTAACATAGGATGAGAAATTCATACCTTAAAAAGAAATAGGTATTTTCTACAAAACTTGAGGCTGTATTTAGAAACACCCGCTTAGAGCATCTCCAAGGGGATAGTTAAACAAGGCTTGTTAGGTATTTTAGCTAATGTAAGTCTAATTTTGAGCTCCAATGGGCTAGCTATTGGACTAGCTACTTTACCATCCTATTTTTTTGGTGGCTACAATTGAAGAGCCCTAGAGGCTCTCCAAATAATTATGTATGTATATATTTTAGATTTTTGTATATTTATGTCTTGGATTTTGGATTTTATATATTATATATATATATATATGTGTGTGTGTGTGTGTGTATATATTAATTTTATATGTTCTTTCAATTTTGTTTGATAAATTATGGAATAACTTATTTTGTATTTTGTATTTTGTATTTTTTTTTTCTCATTCTATAGGTTTTTTATATTTGTATGAGCAAATTTATTATTATTGCAAATTTATATTAGTAAAATATTAATAATTAGTATTTTTTTATTTTAAAAATTAATTAAGTTAGTTTAAATGATTAGCTAAAATAAAGAGCGTGGTTGGAGAACACAATAGCTAAAGTAATTAGGTAAAATAAAGAGTGTACTTTTTTTGTACTTTAGCTAGTAAAAAGTAAAGAGTGTGGTTGGAGTTGCTCTTAGAGGCTTACATTCTTTTTATTTTTATAAGTTTTTTTGAGGAAAAAAAAAAAAAAAAAAAAAAAAAAAAAAAACAGCGGCAGTTCACCAAGTAATCTATGAAATGAAACTGTAGGACTCTGAATATGGTATTGAAGATCCACATCCAGTTTCTCATTTTTGATGATTATTACATGTACCAACGAAAGAAGATAGGGACCATTTAATAACTCAAAACATATAATATCTCTTTTGTTTGTACTCAGGTTGGTCCAAACCTACCCTAATGGTGGCTAGGATAATTTGGACCATTCGACAGCATAACTACCCCTCTCCCCCAACCCTCTCTCCCCCTCCCATTAAGTATTACCACACATACTCTTTCGTATTGTGTACTGCAAGAGACTAAGCAAATTATAATGTACATATACACCTAATAAAACCATCGTTATCTATGAGTTGTACACCTAATTACACCACAAATCAAATGTATTTTCTCACTATATACAAAGCTCTCACTAGACCACTTAGTATATACATCAAGGGCATTCATATTAAGAAGGCATTATCTATAAACAATTCAACATTCAATATCATAAAATACAACTAAACTAGCCATGTGCAGGTGCTGCCGCATTTGACAACCATTGCACCAATATCATGGCTAGAGCTGGGCCAGTTCCAAAACATGTTCATGGTGCTTGGGGGTACTGTGGCAATTCCAAGAATCACTAAGAACAAATTCAATAGGATGGTCCGCTGTACTGCCGTCCATATGGGGCCGCAATTTGGATATGAGGATCCAAAGTGAACACAAGTGCTCCATCTTTGCCAGTCTGGCACAGACATCTGTGTGGCCAACAAAGGGACTTTTGAAGCTTTCCTAATTTTAAATAAATAAATAAAATCATAGCTCACCTCCAACCCAACTAGCTTGATCTCTCATGCAGATCTGTATGCTGATTATACATGATACAAATAAATCTTGACCCTTGAGAACTTTGAGAAGTCTTATGATGGGTCAAGGGCACAAGTAGTTCCAAGTTTTAGATAGGTCACCATCTAGGAACAAAGGGTTACCATGGGGAAGGCCAGCACAATAACTGGAGGACTTGTCAAACAGTTGAAGTCGTCCTACAGCATGCTATTGCTTCGTAAATTAACTTCACTATTTCTTGGCATCAGTTCCTAATATCTTAGCGGTATGCCGTTGTTCCATCTATTCTGTGGCTGATAACATTAATTATAATCTGTACCACTCAGAGAACATACCGGTAGTGTCATAAAAACAACAGTTTGAGTTAAATGCTTCAATGTAAATTCAGTTTTAAGCGTATGGGTCACAGCTGAATTAGATTTAACTCCTTACAGGTATATGGATAGCAAGAGATATTAAACGGAGTAATCCAAATCAAAAAAATATTTTACAACACACTGACTGAAAGCTGCCCCATACCTTTGTGATCCTTTGGGTGCACGCTGGTTTAATACTCCCCCTGACAATCTGAAATTTTTTGCTAGCACCGCAAACGGGAGAAGAGCAGATAACAGATAAACCACTAAACAACAGCCAAAAGGTTTACATGTTTACCATCCACCATGAGTTTCTTGTTACTTTATGGAAGCAGGCCCTGGGACAGGCATGAATTGTTGAAAGATCCAATCTTGCCCGATTCAGAACTCCACCAACAGGCACCCAACTGGTCCCTTATATTATTTCTCTGCAGAAAGTTTTTTTTGTAAGTTTTGGGCATGCACACATCCTTTTCAAATGAAACAATTACATTCTATTCATCACGGGATTTGAAATAAATGTCTTTCTGTGGACCATCACTGTTAATTATATATCATAGACCCTACCTTTGTCTTAAAATGTCAAGGAACATGGGGGAAAAACAAAGAACGATATGAGATGTCCAAACGCTGTTTTGTAGAGAAAAAACATTTCTTATGGAATACCAGAATGAAAATATCTCCAAGGACTACATCCCAACATTGAGGATTTTAAGTTCTTTAATATAAAAACATTTGCAGGTTTTTTACTGTGAATCAGTACAAATCCATTCCCTTTTTCTTTTCCAAACATAATGGGGAAATCTCATTGTGTGTGCCTATTTTATATGCTATTTTTTTCAGAAAGTAAGAAGACTAAATTTATTCAATGGGTGAAAATTTAACCTCTGAAGAAAGATATTACGAGTGCAAGATCCCACATACCTGCAAGAGCTCGTTGTCCTCGGAGGCAACCGCAGCTTATGACATGTGAAATGATGACAAACAGAACCATGGGAATCAGAAAATCAAACGCAACCAACTGAATTCAATGTAAAATGAGTTAGATTATTTCACAATAAGATTGGTAATGGCAAAGATGAATTTGACAACTGTTAATTTAATTGCTATGTGAAACATACTTCTGTAACATACACTTTAGATCCCCGAATCCCCTCAACTGGCACAAATCAAAATAAATTGTCCTGGATATGCCCTTCAAAATAAACTGCTAAGGTTGTAAAATGCTGCAGGGAACAAATCAATATATCAAGTATAAATTCATAGTGAAACGAGACTGCCAGGCAGCCACTACTGGATTTTTCTAGTTGCAAAACTAAATAATAATAGATTCTCATAATTTTGTGTTCAAATAGCTACAGCAGTTGCAAGGCGAATCTCGTCATACAGAAACATAAGGCATTGTTCAACAACAATCTCAAAATTACAACTGACTCACCAATAGAGAGACAACCACCAAGCACCTTCAGGAAATTGTATATGCAAATAAGCTTCCTGCAGAGTAGGTACAGCCAATGAGAGAGAGAGAGAGAGAGAGAGAGAGATGCCCAATAAATCAGATCATGCTATTATTATCTTCTTTTTTCTTTTTTGTTGAGATTTTTAGATCGTGATATTATGTTATGTATTGCATGCATTACACTAACGGTCATGCAATTATTATTACTATGCCAACCGTAAAGGAAAGAAAGAAATAATGTTTCTTTGCATTGCAAGATATAAAATTAGAAAAATAAAAAATTCATGAGCAGTTTCTCAGTCAGAGAAATCAAAATTCATTAGGTTTTATTGGCAAACGTGAAAAGGTTAGACATAACTAGTATGACGAACAATAACACTTAAATAAATTTGCTCAATTTAGTACTAAATATATTCTGTTTAAACATCACACAACAATTTCACAAAAGAACTGACAGTATACCTTGTCCAAGAATCAAAATTGCATTTGAAGCCAAAGGAATAATATCTTGGATTGTTTCACTGGCAAATATTGCTTGAAGAACTAGCAAAACAAACCAAAACTAGTTTAATCCCAAAATTTAAGTGAAAGTACAAGTATCCAATAATAACAATCATAGGATAGGTTACATGAGATAACAAAATGAAAATTTTCAGGAGAAACAAGTTTACCAAATAAGTGAAAGATTCACAAATGTAAAATTGATTTTCAAATGCTGTAGCTCAAAGCAACCTTTTAAATGCAAGAACCAAGTAAACAAATTTCCGGTGTTATCCAAGGAACCAAAATTACAATCACAACTGCAGGAACAAGATCCCTTCACTAGAAAATATCACTTGGCAAAAGCCACTTTGCTGGAACAAGTTTCTGGAATGAACTTGATTTGAATGTGTCTTTAACAAATGCAGGCAACATCTTGAAGCAAAGCCAGAAACATGTTAAAAGCACTTGCAGGTTGTGTACAAAATTAAACTGAATTTATTTATTTATGTAATTTTTTTTTTGTTTTTTTGGCTTTGGGGGGGGGGGGGGGGGGGGGGGGGGCGCGGGGAGGTA
The DNA here is from genome assembly GCA_025200525.1 of Camellia lanceoleosa. Taxonomy (NCBI): domain Eukaryota; kingdom Viridiplantae; phylum Streptophyta; class Magnoliopsida; order Ericales; family Theaceae; genus Camellia; species Camellia lanceoleosa. Next base: position 203,261,011 of record CM045758.1, read on the forward strand.
AGTACAAAATTAAACTGAATTATAGGCCAGAGGAATTTCAAAAAAAATTCACAAGCAAATATCAATTTAACAATGGACAGACAGATAAGATATCTTTTACAACACATGGCCTCGTTTGGGAACAGGCTTTTTTATTAACTTTTTGACTTTTTGGCTAAAATATGATGTAAAAAAAAACTAGTATGTTTGGAATGACTTTTTGATTTTTTACGAAAAGATGTGCAAAAAGTAGAAAGAAAAGGGAATCTTTGACTTTTTCGTATAAGTTGTTGGCTTTTTTATTTTTTTAGTGACTTTTTGGCTTTTAGGCTAAAAAGTGAAAAAACCTATATTCAGCTAAGTATTCAATAAGAACAACCACAAGATTGATTGCATGAGATTGCAAGCCAGCAATATGTTAGCCAAAACAAACAAGTTTTTCAAGTAGTAGAACCCTATTCATGATGCACAACCGCTCCATCTGAAAGTAAACTTTAAAGTCCAAACCAAGTAAAAGCAGTTGCTGGCTTTTTCCAAATGTAAGACAAACTAGATAAAGAGGTTAAACCAATGAAATTCACAACTGCAAAAAACCTGAAATTTGTATAAGCTTTTCCTCAATGTCTTTTCCATCACTTTCACAAAAAGAAGCATCTATGTCTGGTACTGCCAGCATGTGCACTGTATGGAGACCATCTGATATCCAAACAGTTTGTGCTCCTGCAACATGACGATAAGTTCCTTTTAGCTGTAGGCAGAGATTTAGACTAAAGATCTCCTGGTTTCTCCACTAAGCATGGTAAAAATCTAACAAAACAAACTGGCTCCATAACTCAAGGAAAGTGCCTTTTCATATGGCACCACCAAAGGGAGTAGCCCTTCCAAAAGGCTTGTGCCACATAAGGCCAAGATACTACTAAAGAGGTCCGATCCCCCCAAAAGGCTTGTGTCATAAGACAAAGATATGTCTTAACAGGTCCAATCCCCCCAATCACTCCCTTACTTTGAAACCACAACCATTCTCCACCATCTATTCCTCTTGCGAGCAAATCTCCAACACCACTTTCCCAATAATAAACTAAACGAAATCAAACAAAGCGTTGTGGCCCAATCAGGTCGAGTTAGCTGCATAAATCATTTTTTGCCATTCTACTAAAGTGCTATATGCTCAATTAAATAAAATAAATTCATATCCCCAGAATACGGATCCAAACCAGCTTCGGAGCCCCACCTAACTTGAAAAACACACCAGCTAGTGTCCACCAATCCTAAGAAACCGGCTTGACGCCAAAGACCTAACTCTGACATTGTAAGACCCTACCTTCTTCATCTCTAGAAGAAGACAAACAAAAAAACAGAGCTCCAAAACATAAACTCCAGCAGCCACAGTCCAATGCCCACCACCCACTCAATTCTCACCATCTTTCAGTTCCAACACCACGTCAACTAACCCACCAAGCATCACCTCAAGTAGCTCAGCACATCCGCCCATGTTGACCACTGCACTCCAACATGGCAACCCATCACTCTGTATTGCATCAAGGCTGCATTAAGAAGCTCTTTCCTTTCCCCCTTGTCCTCTATTTATGCAACCAAATAAATTAAAAAGTTGACGAAAACTAATTGCAAAAAAGCTCTTCTGATCTGTATTTTTGGGTATGAGACTTAGTTCCACATAGGGGAAGAGGGGACCGAGGCGGGGCACATAGAAGAGTCTAATGTTAGTAACACCTATGGAAGCATTAATATAATTTGTATATATATAGATATATTACTATATTGTAAGAAATATTATTCTGCTTAGTTTGTAATGTATATGTTAAAATATTTAATAGTGGTAATTAAGTAAATATAAATAAATAGTATGTAAATATGAGTGATTTTTTCTATAATTTGATGGCTACAACAGATTTTTTCTTAAATCATAGTTTTTCTTCTGTTTCTTTGGGATTCAAATGCTCAAGACGTTTCATCCAAGTTGGGAGCGAGGTTCTTCCTCAATGGGAACATGGTTTTAACTAGATTCTTACCCTGAATCGCAATTCTTAAGAGCATTCATTATGACCAATTGGAGAAGCATCTCAATTCGGTTTGCTGCAAACCCCATTCCTGTCTTTGAAACCAAAGAGACCTATGCTCCACCACAAAGGCCTTCTTCAGCACAATATAGTTCCACCTATCAAAAAGAACCACTCATCTATAGCTCCTTCCACCTCCACAAGATCTAGGATCGTTTTTATGATGACCATTTTCTCTCTCAACTCACCTTACTCTTCACAACACCATGAATGAGATTGTTCCACCCAACCACACTTGACAAAATTTCTGGTTCCACCACTGTCACTACTACACAAGATTTCAAGGAAATCAAACTAATATTTGGACAGCGTACACATTCCAAAAAAATATGTTTAAAAATTCAAAAGAAAAAATAATAATCATAACATACTTGTTGAAATATCAGGAAGAATAGCCAGCTTTTCAACTTTCATGGTGGTGGTTAACTGCTTCACATGGCAACGGATTTCTGACACAAGGACAGGATTGGACAGGCACAAGAGTTGTAACTCTCCAGTTGAGTCTAATATCACAAACTTATTTGGCGATAAAGCCTGGATAGAAATTGCCTTTGCTGACTGCAATGGTACCTTAGTAGATTTGTAGCCCTCAACCTCCTTGCTCTTAAATGCCACAAAAAAAGAGCCCCCTTCTTTAGAGTCTTGTCTCAGTTTTACAGATTTCAACTTCACTGCAAGTTACAATGCATTATCAGCTGCTGTCGGGAATGGAAAAATGAACAGTTTCAGAGATCTCATCACTGAGAAAGACTGCAAGCACTGAACCAACTACTAGTTGAATGATGTGTATCAAATTATGCAAATATAATAAATCATAAAAATGCCCCCAGGTGGTAAACTACAACCAAAGGATTCCGGCATGTTTAACTGAATAGTAAAAGTATCCAGTACTTGGCGAAAAACCTAAATAATTTGTCTGCAAAATCACACAAATTACATCAAAGATCATGAACAAATGGCATAAATGATGCAGAGATTTTGATGCATAGCACAAACTACAAGTGCCAAAACCTATGATAATAGCAAGTTAAGGCTATTGCAATAAATATCTAACCCAAACATGGGTGAACAGGAGTCCACACGTATGAGAATCATAGTGGGAGGTTTGGCAAGGCCAATTGATTATCTTACTAATATTCTTCTGTATTTCATTAATGTAAATCACATTTCCATAAAAATGCCAATAAGATTTTATCATTTGAGAACAAAAACATTCCCATTAGAATAATAGGAACATAACTTTTGTTTTAATTTGGCACACATTGTACTTAGTTGGAAATTAGTACGTACCATTGATTTCCATCCATGGTATTTAGAATCATGCGGCAATTTACGATCCAATTCATATGCTTCCATATGAGTTCCAACCAACATAATTCAAATCTTGTTGAATCGGAAATTGAGTGAATCATGTGATTCACCCCTAATTCACTATGATTCAATTTTGTTTTCATTTTTGTTCCCATAATGCATAAAACGATGTTGATTTCGGCACTCTATCAAGAAATAAAAATAGGTCAATTAGTTATATTGACATACCTGGTTTTATACATACATACATACATACATACATACATACATATATATATATATATAATAGAGTTATATTGATATTTATTTCATTTTAAACATTGTGTATATATAATTTGATACTATATTAAATAAAGTGAACTTACGATTCAGCATTTTAACAAAAGGATTCATGATTCAATTTGAGACTTGACACCCCCCACCCCTCCCCCACAGCGCCCTCTCTTGGGTAAATGTTTCACAGATTCAATTCTTGTTTTAGGCACAACACAGTGCAAACCAAAAATGGGATCCCCGTCCAATTTTATTTTATTTTTAGTCATTTTAAAGTATCATAATCAAGTTTATGTGCATGATATTTATAAATTGTGAGATATCTATTAGTCTATTACTATATAAAAATCAAAGAAACCTTTCTATTTTTAAGACGGTTAGAAGACCATAGACTTCCATATTCACACGAAACATAATTTTTAAAAATTCAAAATTTAATGCATAACTACAACATCTCTCATGTCTAATACAACACATATCATAAATATGAATAATAATCATTTGTGTCAAACATGCATTGGTTCTTTTAATAAGAATGTCAAATTGGGTTTTGTGTCTAATGTTAGATTTACTAGAGCATCATGAATTAGATATGAGCACTCAATACTACATATGACATACAACAACAATATAATCATTGAAAAATAAATGATGATCATGAGTAGAGAAGGTAGTCCGAACTACATTCTTTTCTCATATCTTAGATATAAAAGATTACTAACAGAAAAGAAATACTAAATATCTACCATATTAAATTATGAACAAGAGAACTAGAAAAAATCAAAACAATAGAATATACAAGAGAATAGGTAATATCATCCTGATTTTATATAAGGACTAATTTTGACTATTTCAACTGACCCTTTAAAGTAAATCAAATGTCTGAAAGAGTTGTCTTCGTACTCAAAACACTATACAAATCTAGTTTTGACGTTTTGACCATGTTTGAAATTGACGTATTTACTCTCAAAGGATTATTAAGAAAGAAAAAAACACAAATATTGGATAATTTTATTCCTAAAATGTGCTTTTTAGTGTGATATGAACCATGGAGCTACTAAAAACTACCAAACAATAGTATTTAAAACCCAAACACATAATTCATAACATACATAATTCTTACAGTTCCACTGCATGCCCTGGCACTTCCATCTCATACCTAAGAGTGCGGACAACAAAACCACCCAATACTCATCCTCATGCCATGTCATGCCAAACTTCGATAGATATGAAGTTATTTCTGGTCATCAGAGGTCTATATGAATTTTTTAATATAAACAAACACCTACAGATCCATCGGCATACTGAGAGTGATATACCACCAACTATTAGGTTAAGTGGAATCTCCTGCCACCCCCTAAGCAGCTATTGTGCTCCAGTCCTGAACGAGATACGGTGTATGTCGGAGTGTGTCTTATGATTCACAAAATACACAAACATTTATGCATATCAAGACTAAATATTCACAAATTTAAGGAAACAACAACATTTAAAATGGAATTTTGACAAAAACCGGCTCAGTGGTAGAGGGCTAATTGTAGGATATGAAAACTTGGCACCACAAACAAAAATGGAACTAAAGCTGTCTAATTGCGAATCACTAACTAACTAGTATAATTTTCATAACAAACCTCCATCACATGAATGAAAACAAGAAATTAAACAGATAATAAAAGCACACAGAACCCTGAGACTTACAAGAAGAAATCTCCAGAGTGTCTTCACCACCAGATCGTTTGCTTCCACGACCACTAGCTCCATAGTTCAAGTGCAGTACCGAATCGCTATTGGAAACATCGGTTCCATTGACTCTCTGAATCACTCCATTCGGCAAATTCAACCTTTGAGGTTCCAATTTATCTTTGGTCAATCCATTATTCAAGTTCTTACTCTCTCGCCGATGTCCCTTAACTCGCCCTTTCACAAGCGGCCTCAAAGGAAAAACCCTAACCCCATTCTCTTCCCCCAATATCAAAAACCCAAACGAAACACTAATCGCAAACACCGGCACAGAGCAATCAATCACAGCACACTTGATCAACTTCACAACCACCCCATCGTCGTCCTCATCCACCATTTTCGCAGCAAACACCCAAATCTTACAATTCGAGACAGAGTACATGGCGAAAACATTAATCGAACCAACGAGCTTGATCGAAACACCGTGATTGACGCTGAAAACGACCCCCGACTTATGATCGTCGAATTTGAGGCCGGTCTGATTGCAAACGACTCGGGCCTTGGAGAAGGAGTGGGAGTTGGGGAGGAGGATCCAGAAGCGGAGGAGGAGGGAGGAGCCGCCGCGGAGAGGGGAGGAGGAGAGGAAGAGGAGGCGAGGGGGGGAATTAGGGTTAGGGTTGAGGAGGCGGAGGAAGATGGCGGAGGAGGAGGGAGGGGGGATGAGGGTTTGTGGAGGAGGGAGAGAGGAGAGAGAAAGAGGGGGGAGAGAGAGGGAGGGGAAGAGAGAGAAAGAGGAGTCGGAGTGCATGAGAGCGAGGGAGAGAGAGTGGGGATCGAAGAGGAGAGAGGAGATTTGTGGGGAGGAGAGAGAAGAGGAAGATTGGGGGAGAGTGAGTTTGGTAGCTTGAATAACAACCATCAGAACTAGCAGTGAGAGAGATTAGATTAGAAGGCGATGAAAATAGTAGAACCGTCTAGTTCGCCGGCTAAGCAACAAAGAGGAGAAGCGGCATTGTCATCGTGGTGTGGTGTTGTCGTTGAGGGTACTTCCAACTCAGAGTCCATGGAGACAAATGCCACGTATGCCACTTCCCAAGTAAAGCTTTGCTTGTCTTGTCTTTTACGTTTTTTTTTTTTTTTTTTCAACAATAGCAGGGACACCAAGAAATCTAGTAGGAAAAAAAATTACCCAATAAAAGAAATTTTGTGGCTAGATTTTTGGTGTCTCTAACATGTCTTTTTTCTTTTTTTTTTCAATCTTACAAAATAAAAGAAAATGCCACGTATGTGGTGCACTAATTTTTGTATGAATAATATTAGAGATTTATAAATTAATATTTATAAATTTATTCATAATAAAGTGGCATAGGAGTTAGGCCTAATATTATTAATGAGCAATTTGGCAACTTGATAAAAAATCAAGTTCTTAACTTTTTATCAAGTTTTTTTCAAAAAAATCACAAAAAAAACTACTAAAAAAGTCACCAAAAAGCTAAAAAGTTAATTTTTTTTACCAACTTTCTAAAACATCTCTAAGTGTGTAATAAATTAAAAATTGACATATATCCTATCACATCATTATGAATAAAATTGTGAATACTTTTTGAAAATCCCAAACATTTTCTTTTTTGTATTAATATTACAAAATAAGATATGCCATTTATTTTAAAAAATGAATTACACTAACGATCTCTATAATTTGGAGTTTATATCACTTTATTCCCTGACCTTTCAATTGTGATATATTTAACCCTGAATTTTTTATCTCTTTTCAAATAAGGATAATTAAAGACACCGTTGCTCAATTTTAAGGGTAAAGTCATCAATTTTATAAAATATAAAATGGTTTGACAAAAATTGAATTTTTAAAAATTATTTCTTTCTACTAAAGATAAAATTATATAAAAATGATAAAATTTTTACTCTTTTTATTTTTTTATTTTTTTATCAATTAATTTTGAAAAAATTGGTCAGAGGTCCCTCTCCCACTTTTTGTAAGGGAAGAGATCCACAAAATTATTTTTTGATGCCTAAGGTCCCTAAACATATATCAGAGAAATTTGACTCTTTGTCCCTAAACTATCAAAGGTTGCTTGTGTGCCCAAACCAACATAAACCTAAAGGATGTTTGCGATCAAAGCATTGAACACCAAGAGAGAGATTTTGATTCACAAATCCTAACCTAACCTAAATTTTTTTTTGGTTTTGTGAAAGAGAAGAAAGAAAGAGAGATGGGTTTTGAAGGGACCAAGATGAGCGACAGCACCGAAAGCACGAGCTTCCAACCATCGAAGACAAAGCTATGCCCCAACGGATGTGGCTTCTTCGGCGCAGTGGCGACGATGAACTTGTGCTCCAAGTGCTATAGAGACTTTCGGATCACAGAAGAGCATGCCGCCTCGGCCAAAGTCGTCATGGACAAGCTGGTTGATGGGTTTCGTGTGGAGATCCATGCTGGGTTGTCGTCTTCGGCGGTTAAAACCGCCGTCGAATCGTAAATTGTTACACGAAGCATAAATTTCTGAAAACATCATTTCTTCCATTTCCAGTTTAAAATTCTTTAAAGAAAGACTAATGTAAGTTTTTAAACTCCATTTGTCAAGACCCAACCCCAGGGGCTTAGAGTTGAAATTACAACTTATTAACTTATTCTTATTCGAAGCAAAATTAAGCTGCGCAAATAAAAATAATTAAACAGAAATTTTATTACATCTTACTATTTAAGAAAGAGGAAATACATTTCTAGGACTTTTATTATTTTATTATTCAGTGACCAGCCCCCGAATAGAAACAAAAGGGAGTAAAAATATAAAAATAAATAAAAATAAAATAGTTATTCATCATCAGTCCATGAGCAGGTTCCATTTTGTGGGGTTATGGGTTTCCCTTACATCTCGTCACCTGAAAGGGTAACAGCTATAAGCACACAACAGAGTGAGAAATATTATGCCAAGAGTGTAGGGAATACAAAATAACTATGGATAATTAGTTAGGCTAAAATATTTGCATAATTTAATTTAAAATGACAATTTATTTAAAGTGGCAAAATACAGAAATCATATAAATAAATAATCATAACCACGGTATAAAACAGAACAGAACGGAAGTCACAGAAGTGATAGTTAGAACAGAGGTCAATAAATCCATGACAAACAGAGGACCACAGAATAGTCAAACAGAGGCCAGTGGCTATTTAAGTCCCCCAAGGCATGAGACTCCCGTGGTGATACTTACAAAACATAATTGTTTATAAGGTTATAGTCAAATATATACTAAAATTTAAACAAACATATCCATGAGTTCCTTTTAAGTAAATAGAGTTTAGAAAGTAACCCACGTAACTGAAATGTTTATAAATATAACTTTTATTTATATAACTTGTATAAAATAAGCTATGGTAACTCAAAACATTCGTAAAACATATAATGGTAAATCAAGGTATAATATAACTCACCTAAATTATAATCCTTAGCCTTACTTTGTTATCAGAACTCTCCTAGTATAAGTTCCTTACCCTCAACGGACGTATCTCTCTCTCTCAGTTTTTCTTTTTTTATTTCTTCCCTATACAACACTTCCTCCCCTATTTATACACAATTCAAGTGATGACTCAACACCCTAAGGCTCCAAGTACTCACTCCCTCTATCCGAGTCTAGGTGTCCAGGTGGCTCTCTGTTTCTCATTTTGGTAGATTTGTAATCTAACTAATTAATGATCCTTGATCTGTTTTTGATAATCTGGCAAGATTGTAATCTAAGTAATTGATGACCCTTGATTTGTTTTTATCTAAACAACTAATATACCTTAACTAAAATTGGTATTTAATAATAAAATTGGTATTTAATTTATCTTAATAAATTTCTTCGTCATATATTTAATAACCATAATGATAAATTAATTTACCTAGCACATATAACTTATCCATTTTATTATTGTCATTATTATTCTTCTTATTCCATATATTATTGTTATTATTATTTATTTATTTATTTACTATCTTTAACTTTAATTTGACCCAACTAGTATTAGAATTTCATATTTCTGTTAATTTGGCCCTAAATAAAAATCCCTAATTAATCCCATCTAACCCAGTGCTAAATTAGATTATGTATTTATTATTAATTATTTAATAATATATATCACATACACCCATAATTATATAACTATAAATATTTATGTGGTATTTAATTAAACATTCAGGGTGTCACATTTCTCCCCTCCTAAATAGGAGTTTGTCCCCAAACTCAACGTACCTTAATTTTCGAAGAGGTGTGGGTATTTGGTTTGTATTTGACTCTCCATTTCCCACGTAGCTTCTTCGATGTGTTGATTTCGCCATAAGACCTTTACCAGCGGTATGGTCTTGTTTCGGAGAACTTGATTACGATGATCGAGAATTTGCACTGGCTGTTCTTCGTAAGAGAGATCTTCTCGAACTTTCAAGTTCTCATAGTCGATGACATGTTCTGGATCTCGGAGATACCATCGGAGCATTGATACGTGAAACACGTTGTGGATATTAGATAGCTCAGGAGGTAGTGCAAGGCGATAGGCTACAGGTGTGAAAACCCATATTTAAATTATTCTTGAAAAAAAATAAATTAATTAATTAATTAGTTTTAAATTAACCCAATTTTATCACTAACAAAGACCCTATTAAGAATAAAAATGTTGTGGATGTTCAATAATTATTTTTTTAAAAAAATAAAAAAAAAATCTATATATATATACAAACAGACAAATCGTAGGCAAACAACCCACAGTTCGTACCAAACTCACCATCTCTTAGAATTTAGGGAACCATAAAATTTAGGGAAAGCTTATTCTTAGAACTTGGAGAAAGGGAATGGAAGAGAGAGAGAGAGAGCTAGCCTCGGAGGTCTATATAATGCACATAATAGTCATGCATAGAAGGATAGGTTTTAGTGTTTGCATGCATGTATTCCTTTGGACGGGTGAGGAAGAAATAAGGAAGAAGAATTCAGCAGAAGGAGAAGAAAAGAAAAAGGTTTAGGAAGCAAATTCTTCTATAATTTCATCACTGTAATAACCCTCACTACTGTTTACCGAATGACCACTGATTACTGTTAAACCGAGACTGATTATGATTGATAACTAAAGTAATCAAAAATACTGAACTGACAGACTGAAATCTGAAACTGATGGACTGAGTATATGTTAGCTAAATTGTATTCTATCTGTTTGCTTGCCAAATTATCTGTTCATGTCTTTGTGTTTAAATTGCTAATTGAAGGCCTTATCGGCGACCGAACTAGAAATTGATTGATGTTTTATGATCGTCATAATTTATGTAATTTTATGGTGTAATCAACTGAAAATTTATTTTGTATAATTAAATTAGATTAAATATTGATAAATTGCATTAGTTGGACTTAATTGCCAAAATGCCACTTAGTGGCCACTACCTAAGCCTTTTTGAGCCTTACCACACTCAAAACACAATATTTCATCAGCCAATTCCTTGTATAGCCGACTAGAGAGAGAAGATAGAGAGTTAGAGTGAGTTCATCTTGAATTGCTTGGAGACTTGAAGGATTAAATGTGTAAAAGTGCATAATTGAACCTCAAGACTAGTGATTAAGGAACCTAGGTATGAATTTCATCCCCTTGATTGTGTCTTTAAGTTGATTCATGCATGGTTCATGTCTAATTGAAGAGCTAAGTCATAATTTAGTTTAATAATGTTGAATTGGAGCTCATTCCATGCTTGCATGTCGATAGTATTGAGTTTTAAGTTGATTTCATGGATAATTGTTGCATGCATGTACAAGTTCTAGCTAAGGTTCATGATGCCATCATGTTCTTGAATGATTTGGCTCATTAGAGCATGTATTGAAGCTTTGAATTGATTTAAAACTCATGCATGTCATGTTTGGATCATATTCATGAAATTGGGTTTGAAAATGGATTTAATTAAACATCCTTAGGCTTTGATTTCTCAAATTGAGCTTTGAATCATGTTATTTTATGAGTTTTGAGGTGTTTTCTGGAAAATGGGCCCAAAGAAATCAATTTTGATGCATTAAAACTTGATTTGAGCTTGGAAGTTCAAATCTGGAAATTACAGATTTTGGACTCCCGCTCGAGCGGGGAAAGTGGCGCTCGAGCGGAAAATTCGTGCTCCCAGTACTTTGCACAGAAAGAAGTCTCGCCGAGCGGAAGGATTGACGCCGAGCAGACCTTAATCTTACGCCGAAGCTATCGAGCGCCCGATCGAGCGTAATTTCACCTATCTAGTACTTTTTGGTCCGCCGAAGCGGAAAGTTGACGCCGAGCGGGAATCAAGAATCGCATGTCCGCCGAAAGGAAACCTGCGCTTGAGCGGGACTCTGTCTTTCTGAAAATCCTGGAAATGTTTTCTGAATACATCTTTGCATCCTCATCCCATCCTAGGCATTCTTAGGCCTAGTTTAAAACATCTTAATGAGGATATAGATGTAGAACACACCGAGGCAATTAGGGATTAAGTTATTATCTTTCCTAACTGTGTAGCTTAGTGTGTGTTCAATCTGTTAACTGTGTAGGGTTGGCTTTCGAGGAGACGCTCTAGCCTACTGTAGCCTAGAACTCTGTGAGTAACAATTGTGTAAAGATATGTTCAAAATGATTATCTTCTGAATACTGAACTGTACTGCTTTCTGAACTGTATACTGTTTATTGAATGAATGTATGTCCTATATTCTGAACTGTACTGTGGCATCCTTAGCACCTACTGTTTACTGCTACTGTTACTGTTACAGAGATCTCTGTCGGTTCCCTCGTTAAAACCACTACTATTTACTGATTGATGGCCATCATTGACTGTTCGGTCTTCTAAGACCTACTGTTTACTGTTATGCTAATGGATGTACCACATATGACTGTTTACTGTACTGAACAACTGATATACTGATTTAATGAACTATTTTCATTACTGTAAGGACATTCATTCTAAACCTCTTTACGCATTATGTTATTCACTGGGCTTTAGCTCACTGCTCATATATATATGTAGGTGTACAGGCACCGGACCAATGCTAGAAGCGTCGGGGTAAACTCCAGTTTTGTCAAGCCAACCACTGTGCCTCACTACGAGGTTCCGAGCCTGCCAAGCTATGGTTTAGGGGTGTTTTTATTTCCCCGTTTGTCGCTCTACCGTATTGTATCTGTATAGACTGTTACTGCACTGTTTATAGGGATTAAGTCCTTATTTGGATGATTGTATATATGTACATACATACTGTTTTGTCACATACTGCGTATATGAATGAAAGTCTTTTTGCATGCAGACTGTCACAGCTCATTGGACATTGTTTATTTACTGTATTGGCTTCCGCCATGCCCTGTACTACTCTGTTTTCTTTGTTCTCTTGTTAGCGGGCCTTGATAATCTCGGATTCTTGGCGATTCTGAGCTAAACCCATAGGGGCGGGTTTGGGTCGTGACAATCACCCATTTCAACCCTACTACTAAGTAAGAAAACCCTCTCAACCCTCTCATTTTTTTTTATAATTGAAATTTTTAGATTATATACAATTGATATATTGTCTAAAACTGTGTTGAGAATAATCTGTTTGAATTTACCAGCCTGTTACCCGAATATTTAGATAATTTTATACTCAAAATTTCGAGATGATTTCTTCTACAAAGTTGTTGATAATGATGTCTAGTTTGTCTAGAAATTTTTGGAAATAATTTTTGAGCTTTCTACGAATTTATAAAAAAATTTAACTAGATCTGAAACTGTGTTAAAAATAATCTGTTTGAATCTGCCAGCCTGTTACCCGAATTTTTAGATAATTTTTACTCAAAATTTCGAGATGATTTCTTCTACAAAGTTGTTGATAATGATATCTAGTTTGTTCAAAAAATTTTGGCAATAATTTTTGAGCTTTCTACGAATTTATACAAATTTTTACTAGATCTGAAACTGTGTTGAAATAATCTGTTTGAATCTGCCAGCCTGTTACCCGAATTTTTAGATAATTTTATACTCAAAATTTTAAGATGATTTCTTCTACAAAGTTGTTGATAATGATATCTAGATTGTCCAGAAATTTTTGGAAATAATTTTTGAGCTTTCTACGAATTTATACAAATTTTTAACTAAATCTGAAACTGTGTTGAGAATAATCTGTTTAAATCTGCCAGCCTACTACCCGAATTTTTAGATAATTTTATACTCAAAATTTCGAGATGATTTCTTCTACAAAGTTGTTGATAATGATGTCTGGTTTGTCCAGAAATTTTTGGAAATAATTTTTGAGTTTACTACGAATTTATACAAATTTTTAACTAGATCTGAAACTGTGTTGAGAATAATCTGTTTGAATCTGCCAACCTGTTACCCAAATTTTTAGATAATTTTATACTCAAAATTTCGAGATGATTTCTTCTACAAAGTTGTTGATAATGATGTCTAGTTTATTCAGGAATTTTGGTAACAATTTTTGGGGCTTTCTACGAATTTATACAAATTTTTAACTAAATCTGAAATGTGTTGAAGATAATCTATTTTTAATCTGCCAGCATGTTTGCCTGAATTTTTAGACAATTTTATATTCAAAATTTTGAGATGATTTCTCTACAAAATTGTTGATAATGATGTCTAGTTTATCTAGAAATTTTTTAAAACAATTTTTGAGCTTTCTACGAATTTATACAAATTTTAACTCAATCTAAAACTGTGAGACAGATTTTACTATGTATTTGAAAATTTATTCAAAATCCTATACTAAGCCAAATAAGGTAATTTCTAACTAAAAGATGAGACTTGAGAAGTCTAGTTTCATGATAAATTTTTAGATTATGGGTTTGATCTATGAATTAATGAATAACGTTATATATAAAGTTAACAATTGACGGTTAATACCAGTTGTTTAGAGTGAGTATTGGTTTTAAAGAGTGTACGAAATTAAGGGTTGACGGTCAATACCGGTTGTTCAGGATGAGCCCTGGTTTCTGAGAATTTTCACGTAAATTGTGTTGCGAAGCTCTAAGATGGCACGGGACTTATTTGAACCCTTTTCGGTATTCGATTTTGGAATAAGGGTGGATGTGCAGGTGGCACACAGGGACGTTACTTACCCCTGGCAGACCATTTCCTTGGGACAGACCACAGATGCCACTACTTGGGTATATAACTCCGGACGTGGGCATCCCTGGTAGTTACAGTTGGTAACACTTAAATATTTGACCGAGGGAGAGTTTCAAATTAACCGTTGCCATACTTAGTGGTTGGTAAGTTAAATCTCTTTGGTGAGATTTTGAGTGTCACCTAATTTATTAAAATTACTGAAATTATTCTAATGGTTGTAATTTATGTGTACAATTATATTGTTATCTCATGTTTAGAATCTTATTATTTTCTCTTAAAAAGAATGGCAGGTTGGTTATGTTTTCTTACTGTGTTGCAAAACTCATGACATATATTTTGTTGCCCTGACGTTTCATACCAGATTATGTCGAAGAAGGGACTGAGGCTAAAATTGGAGCGGCTACCAATATCGAACCTTGGCTGACTTAGAGTCAAGATTTTATCAAAATAAAATCATGTTATCCCTTGTATTAAGATTTAACTATGTTGTGACATTGTGTGTGAACTTGTAGTTTTATTTTGTTGTTGAACTTTGACTATGTAAGAACTTAAAAGTTCCTAATTAGTAATTAAAACTTTATCTAGTAAGTTATTGTTATTTAAATCTTACGACGTTTCAAAAAAAAATTTGGGGCGTCACAGCTTGGTATCAGAGCATAGGTTTGAACCTTTGGGCCATGGGTAGTAGTTTATTATTTTTACAATTAAGAAAACCTTAAGACAATTTGTAATTCTCGGTGACTTAACTAAGTTAGAACCTTCTTATTTGTAGGATGCCAGGGTCATCAAACATTAACTCTAACGAGGAAAATTTGGTGGAAAACTATGGCATAGAATCTGACTCAAGTGAAGGAGTGGAGATGCCTATAGAAGACTATGAATCCGTAGAATCCGACCCAAGTGAAGAAGTGGAGATGCCTATAGAAGACTATGAATCTGAGCCTGAGCTTGACCCTGAACCTGATCCTAAACTTGAGCCTGAACCTGAGTCTGAAGAAGTTGAAGAAGTTGTACCAATATACAACCCCCCGGAGGTTATTGTGATCGAGTCAGACATTGAGGATGAGTCTATGGAAGGCAATACCGAGGAGAACCCTGGAGATATAGGAGCCACGTTTGAGGGTTGGGATGTGCGAAACGGGTTGCAGATTGGCTCTTTTGTATATGTCAGACTTTTTCCCCCAAGAGGCTGTGCTTGGAAAACTGAGGGTTGGGTGGGTACCTATATCGGACCTATCCAGATTCTAAGACAAGAGACTCCCTGGGTATATTAACTAGGCCCCTTCCGGATGGTTTCACCAAAAGGGTGGGCGACCTTTTTGACTTTTGGAGCCTTCAGTATATCATGCCCGACCCAAGCAGAATTGTGAGGAGAGATGGGTTAGTGGACTTCTGGGACTGGAGGATCTATCGGGAGGAGCCGGTGTTGCTACTAGGGCATCGTGTGTGCGAAACTGCTATCTTCGTGAGGGTGCTGTGGCGATTCATGGGACTTTTCCAAGCCACATGGGAGTCGGAAGCCCTGGTGTGGAGAGATTTTCCTTGGCTATTTTAAGGGGTCTTAAGGGGAGTTATAAACTAGGCTAAACAATTGTTTTGTATGCTCACATGTAAAAATTGCCTAGTTTAGAATTGTGAGTGTAGAAGTTAACTTGGATTGTAAGGGCTATCTTTTGCCCGTAGTATGTTATTTAATCTCTTCCTTGGTTTGCGTGTATTTTGCTGGTTGTAGCTATCTAGTCTAATTAATGAAGTTTTTTTTTTTTTTTTTAATTTTATTTTCTATTCTTGCATAAGTATAGTAACATATAATGATAATAAATAAATAAATGAATAAATCACAAGAAAATCCCATCATGCAGAATGGCTGGACGAACAAGAAATAATAACAACGGTAATGGTGATGGAGTGCCTGATGGCGATGTCGCTCGAATTATACGCGCGATTGCTGATAAGGTAGGCAATATACCACCCCGAAATCAAGATCAAAACAAATCGGAAATGATAGCAAAATTTGAAAAGCTACGTCCCCACAAATTCCTTGGTAGATCAAACCCCCATAAAGCTGAAGCTTGGTTAAGACAAATTAAGAAGTTGCTAGATACTTCTGACATCCAGAATAAACAAGATAGAGTGACCATGGCAGCATTTCAAATGGAAGGGGAGGCAAATCATTGGTGGGAAATGATCAAAAGTGCTCGACAAGTAGAGACATTAACTTGGAGACAGTTCGAAGACCTATTCATGGAAAAGTATTTTCCTAACTCGCTAAGACAAGAAATGATTCAAGAGTTCCTCCAACTGAAACAAGGAAAAATGTCAGTTGCCTAATATGCGAACCGTTTTGAAGCTCTTTCACGGTACACTTCAGCCATAGTAGCAAATGAAGAGGATAAGGTTAGGCGATTTGAATGGGGTTTGGACACATACATTAGAGGAAGATTGATTGCAGTGCAACTCTCCACCTATGCTCAAGTGGTGGATCGAGCTTTAATTGTGGAACGAGAGTTAGCAGATTCCGAACGCATTCAAAATCAGCGATCAAGGAACAACAACCAACCACGTGGAGGAGGCCCAGTCCGCAACACCAGAAACCATCCTGCGTTAGCACCTTATACTGGAGGGATGCAACAGCAACAAAGGCAGAATCGAGGAAACCAGCAAGGAGGAAACTTTGTAAGTGAGTGGAAAGAAAGATGTTTCAGATGTGGTCAACAGGGGCATCGTCGAAGTGAGTGTCCTCAAGGTGGGGAGTATTTTATGGATCAGCGAGGGGCACAACCATACAACAAATGCCAACCAAGGCAAGGTTCTAAGCCTACTCAAAATACTCAGACCAACAAGGTGCAGCCTCAAGCCTCCAAGAATGCAGGCGGACCAAGAACACAACCACAAGGAGTTGGAAATGGAAAGAAACCAGGAGGGACTAACCAACAAGCAGTAGGGAGAATGTATGCTCTCCAAAAAAAAGAAGATGTTGATAACCCATCAGTAATTCAAGGTATGTTAATCCTTATGAATTCTTGGGTTAAAGTATTGTTTGATTCTGGAGCTTCGCATTCTTTTATATCCACTGCATGTGTGACAAGTTTGGGTTTAGAGCCAGAGATGCTAGAGATAGCTATGAGTGTCGCTTCACCTTTGGGAGGTCAAACTTGAGTAAATCTAGTATATAAATCTTGTGAACTAGAAATCTCCAGTTCATACTTGATCTGTGATCTAAGAGTTATGGATATGTCTGATTTTGACATCATCCTAGGAATGGACTGGTTGTCAGTTCATCAAGCCATTATTGATTGTTACCATAAGACAGTGACAGCATCCTCCCTTAACGGCATGAAAGTTCAAAGGAGATAGACAAGATTCTCTAACTCCAACGTGTCGCAAGTTGGGACGGCATGATCAACTAACCGGATGGTTGGCAAGCCTAATTTTGGAAGGCGAAAATCGAGAGGATCCAGGATTACCCCATGTGGTGTGTGAGTACGCTGATGTTTTCCCTGACGAATTACCAGGATTACCCCCAAAACGAGATGTAGATTTCACGATTGAGCTTCAACCCGAGACTTCACCGATTTCAATAGCACCACATCGTATGGCGCCAGCTGAACTTCAAGAATTGAAAGAGCAGTTGCAAGAACTGTTGAGTAAGAAGTTCATCAGACCAAGTACGTCCCCTTGGGGAGTGCCAGCATTATTCGCAAAGAAGAAAAATGGAACCTTAAGATTGTGCATCGATTATCGACAACTAAATCGAGCCACCATTAAAAATCGATATCCCTTACCCAGAATTGATGACTTGTTTGATCAATTAAGAGGTTCAAAATGTTTTTTCCAAAATTGATCTTAGGTCGGGATATCACCAACTTCGTGTCAGAGGAGAAGATATACTCAAAACCGCGTTTCGAACCCGTTATGGCCACTATGAGTTTGTGGTAATGCCATTTGGTTTAATGAATGCTCCTGGGGTATTCATGAGTTTAATGAACAAAATTTTTACCCCCTATTTGGACCAATTTGTGGTAGTTTTCATTGACGATATTTTGATATACTCACGATCAGAGGAAGATCACGAGCAACATCTGAGGACCGTTTTGCAAATTCTAAAAGAAAACCAATTGTATGCTAAAGCTAGCAAATGTGAATTTTGGCTGAAGGAAGTAAAGTTCTTAGGTGTTGTTGTATCTGAATCAGGGATATCAGTGGATCCTGCTAAAGTAGGAGCAGTAATGGGGTGGAAATAACCTAAGAATACGTTTGAGATTCGTAGTTTCTTGGGATTAGCAGGTTATTATAGGAGATTCATTCAGGATTTCTCCAAATTAGCCAAGCCGATGACACGCCTAACGCAAAAAGGAGTAAAGTTTGAATGGAACGAAGCGTGTGAGCAGTCATTTCAAGAACTCAAGAAGAGACTGACAAGCGCTCCCATATTAATCATACCCGAACGTGACCTTGGGTACACTGTTTATTGTGATGCCTCTAAAGAAGGGTTAGGTAGTGTGTTAATGCAAAACGGGAAGGTAGTAGCTTACAGATCAAGACAATTGAAGAATCATGATAAAAATTATCCTACTCACGATCTGGAGTTGGCAGCTGTGGTCTATGCACTTAAGACTTGGCGACATTACCTGTATGGCGAAAAATTTGAGATATTTACTGATCACAAAAGCTTGAAGTACTTGTTCACACAAAGAGATTTGAACATGAGGCAGAGACGCTGGATGGAGTACCTTGAAGATTACCAATTCACCTTGTCTTATCATCCCAGGAAGGCTAATGTTGTAACAGATGCACTAAGTCGAAAGACAAGAGAGATTATAGCCAACATATCAATTAAAGAATGGGAAATGGTAAGCACTGTGAATGAGTTTAAGTTACAACCAGAGACTCAAAATGGGAAGGGTAGGTTGTTTACAATAGTTACAACACCCTAACTTCTTACCAAAGTGTTGGAAGCCCAAAGATTTGATCAAGAGATCGGCTCCATCAAGGCCCGATTAGTGTCCGGGGAATCTTCACTGGATTGGACGCTCCATCAAGATGGTAGTTTAAGGTATTTAGGTATAATTTTTGTGCCAAACATCAAACAATTAAGAGAGGAAGTACTTAAAGAATTTCACCATTCGGTTTTTGCGGTTCATCCGGGAGGAAATAAGATGTACCAGGATCTTAAGCGACAGTATTGGTGGAGTGGAATGAAGAAGGACGTTGCTCAATTCGTATCTAAGTGCTTGACGTGTCAGCAAGTGAAGGCAGAACATCAAAGGCCGGCAGGGAAACTCCAACCTTTACCAATACCTAAGTGGAAATGGGAACACATAACAATGGATTTTGTAACAGGATTACCCCGGTCGCCACAAGGCCATAATGCCATTTGGGTAGTGGTTGATCGATTAACTAAGACAGCACATTTCCTACCAATAGGACCAGGAGGCACACTCAAATCTTTAAGCCGATTATTTATTCGAGAAATCATTAGATTGCATGGAGTACCAGTCTCAATAGTGTCAGATCGTGATTCTCGTTTTACGTCACAGTTCTGGCAAAGTCTGCAAAGGGCCTTAGGTACAGAGTTGTGTTTTAGTACAGCTTTTCACCCTCAAACTGACGGTCAATCAGAAAGAACAATTCAGACTTTAGAAGACATGCTTTGAGCTTGTGTGATGGACTTTAAAGGTAGTTGGGAGAAACATTTACCACTAGTCGAATTCTCTTACAATAACAATTTTCAAGCAAGTATTGGTATGGCACCGTATGAAGCTTTGTACGGACGGCCTTGCCGATCACCGATATGTTGGACAGAAGTCGGAGAAGCACCTCTTTTAGGGCCAGAGTTAGTTCAAGAAACTCCCGAGAAGGTGAAACTAATTAGGCAAAGGCTTGAGACCGCTCAGAGTAGACAGAAAAGCTATGCAGATCAAAGGAGAAGACCTTTAGCATTTAAAGTTAGAGATCATGTGTTTCTGAAAATACAGCCTCGACGAGGAGTTGTTCGTTTCGGAAAGAAGGGAAAGTTGTCACCTCGCTTCATTGGACCTTTCGAAATTTTGGACAAAATAGGAGAAGTGGAGTACCGTTTGGCTCTACCGCCTCAACTGGCTGGAGTACATAATGTTTTCCACGTCTCTATGCTATGGAAATACGAGCCACACCCTTCTCACATCATCAATTGGGAGGAGATTAATCTTGATGAAGACGTGACATTTGAAGAAAAGCCTGTCAAGATTTTAGATCATCGCGAAAAGAAATTACGAGGTAAAACTATACCATTGGTTCGAGTTCTCTTGAGACATTGTGGGACGGAAGAGTCAACGTAGGAGCGAGAAGATATGATACGTGTAACAACCCCATCACGTATAAGGATTAATACTTGATTAATTAGGAGGATTTGTGATTTAATTGCCGAGTATTATAATTTATTTGGGATTTATGAGAATTGTGGAATCTGACTCGAATATGATTTTATTGAAGGTTTATTTTGGAATTAGAAATTAAGGGTCCAAATGGTTTAAGTAAGTGAAGTTAAGAAGTCGAATCAATTTAATATTAATTACGGACCCATTTGGGAGTTTAATTAAATATTCGATTCAGTTTAGTAAAATTGGGATTTGATTAATTAGGTCCTAATTGGAGTTGATTAAGTTTGAGGATTTTGAATTGTAATTATTATAATTAAATTTAATTATGAGGTGTCCAATTTGAATATATAATTTGTCGATGGAAATTTGAAGTCTGATTAGAAATTGAAAGACCTAAATGGTTTAAGAAATCAAAATTGATAACGATAATAAGTTTAATTTAATATTTGGAGTATTTTGGGAGTTGGTTAGAAATCTGATTCAGATTGATAATTTAATTACGATTGATTGGGTCTTAATTGGAATCGATTAGACTGATTAAATTATGTGAAATTTGTAATTAACTATGATTAATTAAAGTATGTGCTAATTGAGATTTATTTAGATTAAGTGTTAATTATAGTTTGTTAAGACTAAGAGGGATTGAATTTAATTAATACAAGAATTAATAATTTAATCCTAGAAAAGCCAAATGGCCCACTAAGTTAATAAATAAAATAATGAAATAAAAGATGAAGATGGAGTCTTTGGGGCTTGTTTCTGCTGAAGTCAAATAAGGAAAAGTGCACGGCTGGGTTTAGAGAAAAGCAGAAAGAGTACACGGCTGGGAGAGAAGAAGAAGAAGAGAAGGGGGAAGGTGAAAATCTTGTGGGATCTAAGTCAAAAATTGTGGAAAGATTATTCTAAGGTAAGAAATTTTATCCTCTTTCTATTATTGTTTAAATAATGAAGATATAAATTGACTTAAGGTGAATTTTGAGAGAATTAAAAATAAAGTTTGTAGATCAATTATAAATTGTTAAGATTTGGGTTTGCATGTGAAATCATGAGGACAAAGAATATGAATTGTGATTTCTTATATTTGTTTAACTTGGATTCAATTTCATGCAAATAGGAGGAGTGAGCAAGATGATGAATAAATGAAATTTTAGAGGAATTAAAGAATAAATATGGATTTTGGCTTTGATTATTGACCCTTGCATGTAGAGTAACTCAAAGATTAAATTGTGATTTGCTTGGAATATATAATCAATAGTTTTGATCCTAATTGCATGCATGCAAATATTTCTTTACAAGAGTTTGTGATTTTAATTTCATAATTTAAGAGAAATTAGTAAATTAATGAAGAAATTGAATTGGATTCAAAATTATGGAAGGAAGTTGGATTCTAAACATGAGATGGATTACATGCATGTTTATGGTTATGGAAATAATTGTGAGAATTCTTCAAATTGAGGTTTTGATTTTCTTTTGAAACCTAAAAATTGGTTTGGTTTTAATCTCTAATCCATGCATGAGAATTAATTTAAAAGGTTTGTTCAATTTAAGCACATTTTAGAACATCTATGCTTATAAATTAAGTTTTTAGTTAGAAATTGAGTTAAGTTAAATTTCTAAGAAATTGATTTGTGTAATTCATGATTAAATTGATTTTGTTATTAATAATAAAAAATTGGACCTATTTGTATTGCATACATCATGAATTTTGAAGGATTTGGATTAATTCAATCTCATATTTTGAAGAGAAAAATGAAATGTTTTTATGAACATCAAGTTTATGAAAAATTAGAATTAATCCTAATGCTAGATAAAGCTTTGATTTTATAATTAGATTTTTAATCCATGCATGTAGTGTGATTTAAGATTTTATTTAAATTAAACATATTTTGGTTATGAATTAAGTCAAGATTAAGATTATGGAAGTTAGATGGAGAATTTATAAGAATATAAAACTAGTAATTTTGATGTCAATTTCATACATGTGAATAATTTTCTAAGCAATTTATGACTCAATAAAGAATAATAAGCTACTAATCAACATAGGTTAGTTAGTTAAAGGATGAATCATTGATCTTGTGGTAATTATTTAAGAAGCTAAGTAAAGGATCAACCTATTTGGAAAAGAGGGACTTAGTAATGAAAGGATATGTGAAATAAGAACCCAGTTTACCTAATTGAGAAAGAATAAATGTAGTAGAACTTCGGACTATAAAGACTAGAAAGGACAAGTTTAATAAAGGGAGTAATGTTGTATTTCAATGTGTATATGTTATATGTTTGTATAGGTCACGCGCCATTGTCTGCTCGATTTATTTGATATATCCAGTCTGTCTGATTTGCCTCTGCAGCCCTCTGTGAGTAATAACTTTGTAAAATTATGTTCAATGTTATGTATTTTTCAGTATACTATGATACGAAATGATTGATTCTTGAAAAGCTATAATATGTTGGGAATGAATGAATGAATGTTCAGTTTTCTGAAAAGTAATTGTGGCACCCTTAGTATCTGGCCCTTACCCGGGGGACATAATACCGTGGATCTGGCCCTTACCCGGGGGATATAATACCGTGGATCTGGCCCTTACCCGGGGGATATAATACCGTAGATTTGGCCCTTACTCGGGGGATATAATACCGTGAATCTGGCCCTTACCCGGGGGATATAATACCGTGGATCTGGCCCTTACCCGGGGGATATAATACAGTGAATCTGGCCCTTACCCAGGGGATATAATATCGTGGATCTGGCCCTTGCCCGGGGGAAACAATACTGTGGTTATCTGTATCTGGCCCTTGCCTGGGGGAGATAATACCATGGCTACTTGCGCGCAAGATATGGACCCTCCTGGTCGTTGGTACCAACTCTGTCTGTGGTCTCTAGACCAATCTGATCTGTTAGCTAATGGGTGTACCACATATGATCTTATGCAAAATCTGATTATGAATATGAATATGAGTATGTATCTGAATCTGTTTCTGATTTGAAAACTGAATATGCATAAGACTCTGTTTCTGATAAGATTGTGTTTCTGATATAAACTTTGATTTCTAATTCTGTGATGGACATCATTCATTAAACCCTTTACTCTGTTATTATTCACTGGGCTTTAGCTCACTGTATTATTTATGTATGTAGGTGATCAGGCGCGTGACCAGGCTAGAAGCTTCTGTCTAGAATCCGTTTGTCAGCCAACCTATGTGCCTCCCGTGGAGGTTCCGGATATGTTAAGTGTTGTTGTTATATGATTTAAAGTTTAAGCTATGTTTTTGGTCCAGCAAGTCTTGTGTATTTTGAAAAAAGAGACTAAGTCCCTTTCTGCCTAATTTGTATATGTATATTATGACTTAAAGATAATGTGTATATATGTATATAAAAAGTTTAAAATTTTTCTGTCTCATATAAGTCTGCACAGCTCAATGGACGTTGTATATTATTATTTGCTTCCGCTAGCCCCTAATATTTTGTAAATCTGTTCAGAGGGCGTAGGTAATCCTCGGATTACTGGCCGGTTACGGTGCCAAACCTGTAGGAGCAGGTTTGGGTCGTGACAATACGTGTCAATTGCCCTCAACATTTCGAGTCTAAAGGTACGAATTAATTTCGAGGACGAAATTCTTTTTAGGAGGGTAGATTGTGAAAACCCATATTTAAATTATTCTTGAAATAAAATAAATAAATTAATTAATTAATTAGTTTTAAATTAACCCAATTCTATCACTAACAAAGACCCTATTAAGAATAAAAATGTTGTGGATGTTCAATAATTATTTTTTTTTAAAAATATATATATATATACAAACAAACAAACAAACCGTGGGCAAACAACCCACAGTTCCTACCAAACCCACCATCTCTTAGAATTTAGGAAACCATAAAATTTAGGGAAAGTTTATTCTTAGAACTTGAAGAAAGGGAATGGGAGAGAGAGAGGGCTAGTCTCGGAGGTCTATATAATGCACATAATAGTCATGCATAGAAGGATAGGTTTTAGTGTTTGCATGCATGTATTCCTTTGGACGGGTGAGGAAGAAATAAGGAAGAAGAATTCAGCAGAAAGAGAAGAAGAGAAGAAGGTTTAGGAAGCAAATTCTTCTATCATTTCATCACCCATTTCAATCCTACTACTAAGTAAGAAAACCCTCTCAGCCCTCTCATTTTTTTTTATAATTGAAATTTTCAGATTATATACAATTGATATATTGTCTAAAACTATGTTGAGAATAATCTGTTTGAATATGCCAGCCTGTTACCCAAATTTTTAGATAATTTTATACTCAAAATTTTGAGATGATTTCTTCTACAAAGTTGTTGATAATGATGTCTAGCTTGTCCAAAAATTTTTGGAAATAATTTTTGAGCTTTTTACGAATTTATACAAATTTTTAACTAGATCTGAAACTGTGTTGAAAATAATCTGTTTGAATCTGCCAGCCTGTTACCCGAATTTTTAAATAATTTTATACTTAAAATTTCGAGATGATTTCTCTAAAAAGTTGTTGATAATGATGTCTATTTTGTTCAGAAATTTTTGGAAATAATTTTTGAGCTTTCTACGAATTTATACAAATTTTTAACTAGATCTGAAACTGTGTTGAAAATAATCTGTTTGAATCTGCCAGCCTGTTACCCGAACTTTTAGATAATTTTATACTCAAAATTTCAAGATGATTTCTTCTACAAAGTTGTTGATAATGATGTCTAGTTTGTCCAAAAATTTTTAGAAATAATTTTTGAGCTTTCTACGAATTTATACAAATTTTTAACTAAATCTGAAACTGTGTTGAGAATAATCCTTTTGAATCTGCCAGCCTGTTACCCAAATTTTTAGATAATTTTATATTCAAAATTTCGAGATGATTTCTTCTATAAAGTTGTTGATAATGATGTCTAGTTTGTCTAGAAATGTTTGGAAATAATTTTTGAGCTTTCTACGAATTTATACAAATTTTTAACTAGATCTGAAACTGTGTTGAGAATAATCTATTTGAATCTGCCAGCTTGTTACTCGAATTTTTAGATAATTTTATACTCAAAATTTTGAGATGATTTCTTCTACAAAATTGTTGATAATGATGTCTAGTTTATCCAGAAATTTTTGGAAACAATTTTTGAGCTTTCTACAAATTTATACAAATTTTAACTAAATCTGAAACTGTGAGACAGATTTTACTATGTATTTGAAAATTTATTCAAAATCCTATACTAAGCCAAATATGATAATTTCTAACTAAAAGATGAGACTTGAGAAGTCTAGTTTCATGATAAATTTTTAGATTATGGGTTTGATCTATGAATTAATGAATAACGGTATATATAAAGTTAACAATTGACGGTTAATACCAGTTGTTTAGAGTGAGTATTGGTTTTAAAGAGTGTATGAAATTAAGGGTTGACAGTCAATACCGGTTGTTCAGGGTGAGCCCTGGTTTCTGAGAATTCTCACGTAAATTATGTTGCGAAACTTTAAGATGGCATGGGACTTATTTGAACCCTTTTCGGTATTCGGTTTTGAGGGTGGATGTGCAGATGGCACACAGGGAGGTTACTTACCCCTGGCAGACCGTTTCCTTGGGACAGACCACGGATGCCACTACTTGGGTATATAACTCCGGACGTGGGCATCCCTGGTAGTTACGGTTGGTAACACTTAAATATTTGACCAAGGGAGGGTTTCAAATTAACCGTTGCCATACTTAGTGGTTGGTAAGTTAAATCTCTTTGGTGAGATTGTGAGTGTCACCTAATTTATTAAAATTACTGAAATTATTCTAATGGTTGTAATTTATGTGTACAATTATATTGTTATCTCATGTTTAGAATCTTATTATTTTTCTCTTAAAAAAAATGGTAGGTTGGTTATGTTTTCTTACTATGTTGCAAAACTCATGACATATATTTTGTTGCCCTGGCGTTTCATGCCAGATTATGTCGAAGAAGGGACTGATGCTGAAATTGGAGCGGCTACCAATATCGAACCTTGGCTGACTTAGAGTCAAGATTTTATCAAAATAAAATCCTGTTATCCCTTGTATTAGGATTTAACTATGTTGTGACGTTGTATGTGAACTTGTAGTTTTATTTTGTTGTTGGACTTTGACTATGTAAGAACTTAAAAGTTCCTAATTAGTAATTAAAACTTTATCTAGTAAGTTATTGTTATTTAAATCTTACGACGTTTAAAAAAAAAATTTGGGGCGTCACAGTAGGACCAATTCTTTCCAGTATCTCGAATGGCCTGATGTAACGTGGGTTTAGCTTTCCGCGCTTTCCGAATCGGATCACTCCTCTTGTTGGTGAGATTTTGAGAAACACATGATCCCCTACTTGAAATTCCAAGTCTCGTCTCCGAGTATCCGCATAACTTTTATAGTGGCTCTAAGCAATGCGAATTCGCTGTTTGATGAGTTGGATTTTCTCACTTGTGACTTGCACAATTTCGGGGCCTAACAATTTCCTGTCCTCGACCTCCGTCCAGCACAGAGGCGATCGACATCTCCTTCTATACAGGGCTTCGTACGGCGCCATTCCAATGTTTGCCTGATAGCTGTTGTTATAAGCGAATTCTACCAAAGATAGGTGCTCATCCCAGTTACCTTTGAGGTCTAACACGCATACACGTAACATGTCTTCCAACGTCTGGATTGTTCTTTCAGATTGCCCATCGGTTTGTGGATGATAGGCCGTGCTAAACTTCAGTGTAGTTTCCAAAGCTTCTTGCAATTTATTCCAGAAGTGAGACACGAAACGAGGGTCTCGGTCAGACACGATTAAAACTGGGATACCATGCAACCAAATAATCTCTTTGATATATAAAGTGGCAAACTTATTCAGAGAGTACATGATTTTGATTGGTAGAAAGTGTGCTGACTTTGTCAATCGGTCTACTATGACCCACATTGCATCATTCTTTGAAAATGACTGTAGTAGCCCGACCACGAAGTCCATAGTAATGTGTTCCCATTTCCATTCAGGAATAGAGAGTGGTTGTAGTAGCCCTACAGGTCTCTGATGTTCTGCTTTAACACGCTGACAATGCAAACATTTGGAAACATGGCTTGCTATATCTCTTTTCATTCCGGTCCACCAGTAGTGTTCCTTCAGATCATGATACATCTTTGTGTTGCCAGGGTGGACTGCAAATCTTGAGTTATGAGCTTCCTCCAGTATCTTCTTCTTGAGTTCCGGGATGTCGGGTATGCAAATTCGATTTCGAAATTTCAATATCCCATTGCTTGTAATGAAATCAGGATCAGGCGTGTTCCCTTGTTCCTCATACCTTTTCTTCAAGAGTTTATCTTCCCATTAGCGTGCTTTGATTTCTCCAATCAATGTAGGCTCCACGATTACATTGGCGAGCAATCCATTGACCTTGCGGGAAACGAGAGTGCATGCCAAACTTCTCGTCGACTTTTGGCTCAGTGCGTCTACCACCACATTAGCTTTGCCCGGATGGTGATGGATCTCTATCTCGTAGTCTTTCATAAATTCTAACCACTGCCGTTGCCTCATATTCAGTTCCTTCTGTGTGAATAGATATTTTAGAATCTTGTGGTCAGTATAAATCTCGCAGGTTGTACCGTAGAGATAATGACGCCAGATTTTGAGAGCAAAAATCACCGCAGCCAATTCCAAATCGTGAGTCGGGTAGTTCTTCTCGTGAGTCTTTAATTGTCGTGACGTATAAGCAATGACTTTTTCGTCTTGCATGAGAACACAACCCAACCCATTGTATAAGACATCACTATAGATTACGAACCCATCTGCTCCGGTAGGGAGTGCTAGTATAGGGGCTGACACAAGTCGACCTTTTAATTTTTGAAAGCAACGCTCCTGTTTATCGGTCCATTCAAAGGGTGTGTTTTTCTGAGTTAGCTGGGTCAAGGGCGATGCTATCTTTGAGAAATCTTGCACGAAGCGTCGATAATAGCCAGCTAGACCCAAGAAACTCCAGATTTCTGACACATTAGTAGGTCGTGGCCAGTCCACAATTGCTGCAACCTTTTGGGGGTCAACCGAGATGCCGTCTTTATTAATGACGTGACCGAGAAAGTGTACACTAGTGATCCAAAATTCGCATTTCTTCAACTTGGCATAAAGTTTGTGATCACGTAGTGTTTGTAGAACCATTCGCAAGTGCTGCTCATGAGCTTTTGGTGACTTGGAGTATATGAGGATGTCGTCAATGAAGACGATGACGAACTCATCAAGATAGGGTTTGAACACTCTATTCATGAGGTCCATGAAGGTTGCTAGGGCATTTGTGACGCCAAAAGGGATGACGAGAAATTTGTAGTGCCTGTAACGGGTTTTGAAGGCAGTCTTTTCAATGCTTTTCGTTTTGACTTTTAGTTGATGATAGCTAGAACGTAAGTCAATTTTGGAAAATACTTGTGCGCCTTGAAGTTGATCAAACAAGTCATCGATTCGCGGCAGAGGATATCGATTCTTGATGGTAACCTTATTCAGCTCCCGGTAATCGATGCATAATCTCATCGTGCCATCCTTTTTCTTCACGAACAGTACTGGAGCTCCCCAGGGTGAGGTACTAGGCCAAATGAAACCTTTGTCCAAGAGTTCCTGGAGTTGAGTCTTCAGCTCTTTCAATTCTGCCATCGACATGCGATAAGGAGTTTTTGATATAGGCTGCGTGCCAAGTTGGGTTTCAATGGTGAATTTGATCTCCCGATCAACTGGAATACCGGGTAGATCTTCAAGAAAGACATCCGGGAATTCTCGAACTACTGGAATTGCATCAACGGTGGGGGCCTCTTTTTGTGTATCAATCACATAACAAATATAATTACCACAACCCTTTCTTAGGAGTCGTTGGGCCGCTATGGAGGATATGATACAGGAAGGGTTAGAAATTTCAGCCCCATCAAAGACAATTTCGGGTTGGTTTGGTAACTTGAGGGAGACCTTTTTGGCTTTACAATCGATAGAGGCGTGGTTGGCAGCCAGCCAATCCATACCTAAGATTACATCAAAGTTTCCAATGCGGAAGGGAATCAAGTCTACATATAAGGTTTTGCATTTTAGGAATACAACACAAGATCTCAGACACATCAAGATTACTGAGTGCTTACCAGAAGGAAAAGACACAGACAATGTATATCCTAATGGTTCGGGTGTTGATGTCAACTTGGTGGCAAAGTGTGGTGCAACAAAAGAATAAGTTGACCCAGAGTCAATAAGGACATGAGCTAAAAGACCACAGATAGAAAGTGTACCTGACACAACATTTTCGGTAACTTCCGGTTTTCTAGGTACCAAGGCGAAAGCCCGACCTTGGCGGTTTTGGTCCTTCTTTTCTTTTCCCGGTCCCGCGGTTCTCCTAACTGGGCCAGAGGGGCTGGTTGTAGGATTAACCATCTTTGGACAATCCTCGACAAGTGGCCAACCGTCGCATCTAAAACACGCTCCCGTGTCTCGATGGCATTATCCCCAATGAATCCTCCCACAAGTGGGGCAAGTTGGAATAGTGCCACCTCGGGGGTTGGTAGGACCGTGGTGGCCTGAGCTGGTTGTGCCCATGTTCACCATTTTATGAGGTGCAACACCGGGTCTTCTGTTATCTCTTTCCCAGAATCGCTTCTTGTAGCTTGGTTCTCCGGAACGCGAGGCTTTAATTCCCTTTTCTGCTATGTACGCCCGGTCCACCACCTCTGCATAGGTTGGCAATTTCAAGACTTCACGCCTATCTTTAATTCCAGCATCCAATCCTGCTTCGAATTTTCTTGCTTTTCGAGTTTTGGTGGGGATGACGTATGTTGCAAACCGAGCGAGTTGTGTGAACTTGCTCTCATATTCGGCCACCGTCATGATTCCTTGCTTCAGATGTATGAATTCAGATGCCTTCTATTCCCGCAATGAATCTGGAAAGTATTTTTCATAGAATACTTCCAAGAATCTTGCCCAAGTCGTAATTTCTTCTTTGGCCAGAGTGAGAAGCCACCATTCCTGTGCATTGTCTTTGAAAGTGAAAGCGGCGAAAGTTACCTTTTGCCTCTCGGTGCAAGGTAGGGCACGAAAAATCTTTTCCATGTCTTTCACCCAAGCATCTGCTACCATGGGGTCTGGGCCGCCGATAAATGTGGTGGGTTTCAGATCCTGGAAACTGTTTTATGGTAACCGGCCCTTCTTGCCGTCCCGGCGTCCCATTGTTGATGTTAGCTTGCAAGGCTTGTAGAAAACTAGCAACCGCTCTTTCCATTACTCTTTCCATCGATTCCGTACCACTAACTGATGACTCACTTCCATTACCATTAGCCATTCTACAAGTAATAAACGAGGTATTATATTTTCAACGCAGCATATATATAACACAACATGTAGTACACTTTATATTTATATAAACTGCCAACATTACACGTTTTTTATTTATTTATTTTACAATTCATATTACATTAGTCAGAATATGTTGGTGTCCCATCCCTGTGGTAAACAAAAACAAAAGTCAACAAAAAGGGGATTAAAACATATCAAGGTCAGCATACAAAAGATTTTACACTAGCCAGATCTAGAGTGGTGGGTCAGATGGGCCGAAAAACTAGGGGAAATAGTGCTGCATAAAAAGCTCAAATTCCCACCCCAACTGGATTATACCAAAACATACCCATGCTACTTGGACCGTGAAAATGGAGATAAACCGTATATGACCCACAAATGCTCGGTCGACAATCCAGCCAGGTGTCTCAACATATGACAGATCATTTTCGAAGTCAACATTTTGAATATTAATAATCTCTAGTGGGTTCGGGATTGTGGTGAAAATATAATCTTTGGGGTACACGTTTCCCCTCCTAGCTGCAAACTCTGGGGGTAGAGGGCCTATAATATAATGCGGGCGGTCCTGACCCGGGGCGACACCAAGGACGCGAGATGGTCCGAGAAAACGTCTGCGTGTATGGGCAAGGCTGTGCCTCCATAACAAGTGTGGGACATCAATAGGGTCAACCTAGATATAAATTGGCCGACCCATCAACCGGCCAAGACCTGGGTGCAATTCCCTAACTATTTCCTCAGAATCTCCCCAACCCTCAGGTGAGGCGGGGGTGGGGACAGCATGTTTGGCTAAGATTTCATCTAAGTTGATGGCCTGGAGGTTATTCCAAAAAGCATCATCAAGGTAAATCTCTGACATCCTACAACACCAGAATAAACGTGAGGTTTTTCACAGGAAAATTACAATTCAAATTACAATTCATATTACACAGGAAAACTAACGTCACATGTAAATATTTATTATTATTTTATTTTATTTTGATTTTACCATATATATCTATATATATATATATATATTTTAGCTATATGGTTTTAGTTATAGATTTATTTATAACTCTTTCTTTTTTTTTGAACCGTTGCTCTGATACCATCTTTGTCAAGACCCAACCCCAGGGGCTTAGAGTTGAAATCGTAACTTACTAACTTATTCTTATTCGAAGCAAAATTAAGCTGCGCAAATAAAAATAATTAAACAGAAATTTTACTACATCTTACTATTTAAGAAAGAGGAAATACATTTTTAGGGCTTTCATTACTTTATTATTCAGTGACCAGCCCTGAATAGAAACAAAAGGGAGTAAAAATATAAAAAGAAATAAAAATAAAATAGTGATTCATCATCAGTCCATGAGTAGGTTCCATTTTGTGGGGTTATGGGTAACAGCTATAAGCACACAACAAAGTGAGAAATATTATGCCAAGAGTGTAGGGAATACAAAATAACTATGGATAATTAGTTAGGCTAAAATATTTGTATAATTTAATTTAAAATGACAATTTATTTAAAGTGGCAGAATATAGAAATCATGTAAATAAATAATCATAACCACGGTATAAAACAGAACAGAACGGAAGTCACAGAAGTGACAGTTAGAACAGAGGTCAATGGATCCATGACAAACAGAGGACCACAGAGTAGTCAAATAGAGGCCAGTGGCTATTTAAGTCCCCCAAGGCGTGGAACTCCCGTAGTGATACTTACAAAACATAATTGTTTATAAGGTTATAGTCAAATATATACTAAAATTTAAATAAACATATCCATGAGTTTCCTTTTAAGTAAATAGAGTTTAGAAAGTAACCCACGTAACTGAAATGTTTATAAACATAACTTTTATTTATATAACTTAATAAATATAATTTGTATAAAATAAGCTATGGTAACTCAAAACATTCGTAAAACATATAATGGTAAATCAAGGTACAATATAACTCACCTTAATTATAACCCTTAGCCTTACTTTGTTATCAGAACTCTCTTAGTATAAGTTCCTTACCCTCAACGGACGTATCTCTCTCTCTCGGTTTTTTTTTCTTTATTTCTTCCCTATACAGCACTTCCTC
Source organism: Camellia lanceoleosa (assembly GCA_025200525.1). Taxonomy (NCBI): domain Eukaryota; kingdom Viridiplantae; phylum Streptophyta; class Magnoliopsida; order Ericales; family Theaceae; genus Camellia; species Camellia lanceoleosa. The sequence continues at coordinate 203,294,141 of CM045758.1, forward strand.
CCCTATTTATACACAGTTCAAGTGATGACTCAACACCCTAAGGCTCCAAGTACTCACTCCCTCTATCCGAGTCTAGGTGTCCAGGTGGCTCTTCGTTTCTCATTTTGGTAGATTTGTAATCAAACTAATTAATGATCCTTGATCTGTTTTTGATAATCTAGCAAGACTGTAATCTAAGTAATTGATGATCTTTGATTTGTTTTTATCTAAACAACTAATATACCTTAACTAAAATTGGTATTTAATAATAAAATTGGTATTTAATTTATCTTAATAAATTTCTTCGTCATATATTTAATAACCATAATGATAAATTAATTTACCTAGCACATATAACTTATTCATTTTATTATTGCCATTATTATTCTTCTTATTCCATATATTATTGTTATTATTATTTATTTATTTATTTACTATCTTTAACTTTAATTTGACCCAACTAGTATTAGAATTTCATATTTCTGTTAATTTGGCCCTAAATAAAAATCCCTAATTAATCCCATATAACCCAGTGCTAAATTAGATTTTGTATTTATTATTAATTATTTAATAATATATATCACATACACCCATAATTATATAACTATAAATATTTATGTGGTATTTAATTAAACATTCAGGGTGTCACACCATTTTCATTTCAATATTTATCAAAGTCCAGTACTTTCTCTCCTGTACTGTTTTCATTCCTCCCTTGGGTTTTTGAAAGGATAGAAGAATGTTTTGCTTCATATCGTACATATGTCCAAAATATGATTTATGTTTTTGAATGTTATCGTATGAGATTTTGATTATATATACAATCTATTGCTCACAAGTTTGATTGGTTTTTCTTTCCTTTTTTTTCCCTAATTATTTTCAGGCAATGACCCCCCCCCAGTAGCACTGAAGGGACAAATTCGGTTAAACTTGTCAATGGAGGTTTGCTATCAAATGATATCTACACTGTTTGAAAGGTCACATTGTATAGAATTTGATTCATTTAGAATTTGATTCTTTTGGCAGTGGCAGTTATAGAGGGAAGGACGCACTCTCTGGTTGAGAGGTTTGAAATGAGAGAGAGATTAAATGGTGATGAGGTTCAGGCACATGATACAACCGCTCATATAATAACTGAGGCTGCTAAAACAACCCCCATGCTGGTGGGTTTTTGCCTACTTAAATGGTTATCTTTTGTGACTGATTTCAGCCGATACCCGCTGCTTGGTTGGGTTACTAGGCTTGTATGTAATATTTGTTACACGAATAATTGCTTATATAACTATAGCTTCAAGTCCAAACCCTGCTGCTAATGTTTGTAAAATCAAATTCAGTGCAGCTTTGTATAGCAGTTTTTCCAAATGTGGTTTCTTTGAAGCACTGCCCACCCCATGACTCTCTGATTCGGGAGAAATTCTAGAATTTCTCTGGAAGAGGAGAACTGAAATTTTCTTTGATTTGATCAATTTTCTCTGAATGGGTCAAAAAATAATTTTCTCTGGCATGTTTAATTATCTCTGTGATGTTTAATTTTCTCTAAATTTTTCTGGTTTAGAATTTCTTTGGAAAAGAAGAGAGAACCGTAATTTTCTCTGGACACTTCAACCCAGAGAAATTCTTCAACCACCTCACTGTAGCACACAAATAACACACCATGACGCCCACTGAAATGGGTTATTAATACCGAATAGTTTATAATTAATTCATAGACATTAGAACAGATTGAGATCATTCTTATGCTTTCATCATCAAAATAAATATTTTCATTATTCAATTTCTGGCCACAGTGAAAGAGTTTTTCATTAACCAATAGACATAAATGCCCATTGTTATATTCCCCAAACCTACTGTGATGATTCCCAGTAGAGAGTTGGTTAATTGTAGATTTGACTGAGTTGGGTTTTTGGGATTGATGGATGAATGGATGATGCAAAGACATTCAATAATTCAAGCCATTGTTTTAGGTGGTTTTTTTTTTTTTTTGGTGATGCAAAAAATTTCTCTGGTTTTACAAATCCAGAGAAATTCTCTGGTGATGAGATTTTCTCTATGAATATGTATCCAAGTCACTGAAGCCATCAAACTCCTTATTGAATTGCCAACTAGATCGACTCTCCAAAACCGGATTCAAAAGAGACTCCACTAGTCCAGTATGACCAGAAGAGCAGAATGATTGTGAATTGGTCGGTAAGGTGTGGTCAATATAAGGGTTATGTATTTGAGAAGATTCATACTTGTGGAGATCTGTAATCATGGATGATTCAATGGGTTATTGGGGTGATAGAGTCACTTGCAATTCGCAATTATGCGATGAGTAATGCTATCATCTAAGCTGCTGCTTGGATCATCATGGTGCAGTGGCTGACTGGGCAATGAAGGATATTTCTCATTAAGTATTTCATTGAAGGATTTTTCAGCAGCATGAAGAGTGAAGTCCTGGTGTAACAACCCTCGTTACTGTTCACCGATTAATCATTGATCACTGATTTACTACCGGTTACTGCTATACTGAGACCGATTATGATGGATAACTGAAGTAATTGAAATACTGAACTGATTGACTAAAAACTGAAACCGAATTGATCGTGTGTATCTATTTGAATTGCATTTCTATCTGTTACCTATTTAATTATCTGTTCGTGTCTTTGTGTTTAAACTACAAGTTGAAGGCCTTATCGACGGCCGAACAGGAAATTGATTAGTGTTTTATGATCATCATAATTTATGTGATTTTATGGTGTAATTATCTGAAAATTGATTTGGTACGATTAAACTAGATTAATTTAAGCCAAATTAATGGAGTTACCTTATTTACCATATTGCCATCTAGTGGCCCACTACCTTAAACACATTTGAGCCTCATTACACTCAAACAAAATATTTCCTCAGCCTCATTCTTGCTATAGCCGACCAAGAGAGGGAGAGTGTGAGAGTTTGAGTTGTTCTTGATAGCTTTGCTTGGAGACTTGAGGAAATTGTTGAAGACTTGCAACATTGAGCCTCCATACCTCAAATTCTAGACCTAAGGTAGTGTAATTACCCTCTTGTTTATGAATTGAGCTTGTTCTTACATGATTCATGTCAAATTTAGTGGATTGAGTCATGAAATAGCTTCATGTGTTGATTTGAGTTAGAATTCATGCATGCATGTGTTTATCCTTGCATTGTGAGGTTTGATTTCATGAAAATCTTGCATGCATGTTCATGTTTATATTATAGACCATGATTTCATCTTGTTTTGCAAAGAATTGGCTCATTAGAGCATGTTTTGAAACTTGCAAATTGTTTAGAGTTCATGCATGTTCATTTGATATCATGTTCATGAAAATTGGTTTGAAATTGAGTTTGAATTAAACACCATTGGGCTTTGATTTCTCAAATTGAGCTTTGAATCTTGTTGTTTTATGAGTTTTGAAGTGTTTTTCAGAAAATTAGCCCAAGATGATCGAATTTGAAGCATTTAAACTTGTTTTGAGCTTGGAAGTTCAAATCTGGAAATTCCAGATTTTGGACTCGCCTTTCGGCGAAGTGGCGCCGGCGGAAATTGCTCCCAAGATTTTGCATCGTTGAAGTCCGCTCGAGCGGAAGGATTGACGCTCGAGCGGGACCTTGTGTCTTACGCTCGAGCAGCTATCGAGTGCCCGATCGAGCGTGGATTTCACCTATCCAATACTTTTGACTGTTTTGCATGTCCGCTCGAGCATGAGAAGTGACGCTTGAACGGGAACCATTGTCTGCATGTCCGCTCGAGTGGGGAAATCTGCGCTCGAGCGGGACCCTGTTTCACTGGAAATTTTGAAAATGTTTTCTAAATACATCTTTGCATCCTCATCCCATCCTAGGCATTCTTAGGCCTAGTTTAAGGCATCTTAATAAGGATATAGACGTAGAACACACCGAGGCAAATTAGGGATTAAGTTATTATCTTCCCCAACTGTGTAGCTTAGTATGTGTTCAATCTGTAACTGTGTAGGGTTGACATTCCGAGGAGACGCTCTAACCTACTATAGCCCAAAACTCTGTGAGTAACAACTGTGTAAAGATATGTTCAAAAATGATTATCATCTGAACAATTGAACTGCATCTTGTTTTACGCCTCTCATTAATTGAATGAATGTATGTCCTATATTTTGAATCAGACAGGCATCCTTAGCAACTCTTTATTCTTTATTCTGAGAGATCTCTGTCGGTTCCCTCGTTGGAACCACTACTGTTTACTGATTGATGGCCATCATTTACTGTTCAGTCTTTTAAGACCTACTGTTTACTGTTATGCTAATGGATGTACCACATATGACTGTTTACTGTACTGAACAACTGATATACTGATTTAATGAACTGTTTTCATTATTGTAAGGACATTCATTCTAAAACCTTTTTACGTATTGTGTTATTCACTGGGTTTTAGCTCACTGCTCATAGATATATGTAGGTGTACAGGCACCGGACCAATGCTAGAAGCGTCGGGGTAAACTCCAATTTTGTCAAGCCAACCACTGTGCCTCACTGCGAGGTTCCAAGCCTGTTCAAGCTTTGGCTTAGGGGTGTTTTAATCTCTCCCGTCTGTCTCTGTAACCGTATTGTATCTATATAGACTGTACTGTACTGTGTTAATAGGGTTTTAGTCCCTGCTCTGAATGACTGTATATAATGTACATACTGTTTTGTCACTGCCTGTACAAATGTATGAAAAGTCTTTTTGCATACAGATTGTCACAGCTCATTGGACATTGTTTTATTACTGTATTGGTTTCTGCCATGCCCCTATACTCTGTTTTACTGTTCTACTGTTAAGTAGGCCTTCGGTAATCTCAGATTACTGGCCGGTTACGGTACTAAACCCATAGGGGCGGGTTTGGGTCGTGACACATGTATTGTTGATTAAATGGCTTGCTATGTTTCCAGGTATATTTTAATTGTTTCAATGGGTTTACAAGTGAATTTCTCTGGTTGGTTATTCTGATTCAGAGCATTCTCATTCTGATTCACTGAATTAAATTTCACTGATTTAATTGAAAATTCAAGAATTTCACTGAATTGAATTCAGTGAATCAGTGGACTCCATCTTAATCAGTCCAATTTTACCAAAGAATAACACTGAATTGAATTTTCTCTGGTTTTGACCAGAGAATTTTTCTGGATTAAATTGAATTTTCTCTGGGTTTGGATCAAAGAATTTCACTGGATTGAATTTTCTCTGACTTGAATTTTCTCTGATTGAATTTTCTCTAACTTGAATTTTCTTTGGTTGAATTTTCTCTAAATCAAATTTTCTCTAGATTGATGTTGAGGGACCTTAGACATTATAAAAATATTGAGTGTCTTTTATGCTATAAAATCATAATACCAGGACCTTAAAAAAAAAAACCATTAATTTTTGTCTATGTTTGGATAATAATTATATAATGGGTGGCTGTTTTGTTTATATTTTTGGACGATTATTATGTAATAGATGCTTGTATTATTGTTAATAGATATTTTTGAATAATTATCATGCAATGAATGGTTATTAGATTTTAATGTGTAATCAATATTTTAATATGTAAAATATTTTTAGTTTTGAATTTTTTTTAATTAATGGATTGATTTAATAATGATATTAAAATTGGCGTCATATTTGATTTTTAAAAAATTATAAACTAATTTAACGAAAATAAATATCAAATAAATTATTTTAAAAAATTATTTTTACCCTCCCTGAAAATAAAATAATATAAAAATGATGTGTTTTAAGTTTTTTTTCATGAATTTAATTTTTAATTTTTTTTTAAAAAATTCTGAAAATAGATTCTCAAAACCAAACGAATCAGAATTTTATAACCAATAAAATTCTAACATTATTTATTTATATAAAAAAAAAGGCCATTCAGTATGTTTGGTTTCAATTTTCTGAAAATTGAGTTTTTTATTTTTCATGTTTTTATGTTTTTGGTGAATGTTTTTAAAATTTTAAGCAATTTTTTTTACTTTTTTAGATGCACCTTACTTAGATGTATCTAAATAGTAAAATATTTGTGAAAAAATATTTTAAAAAATTTAATAAATACACAAAAATAAGAAAAATAGACTAAATTTTCTTCTTTTTTTATTTTTTGTTATTTCATGTGTTTTTAAAATATATTTTTTCACAAATATTATACTTTTTAAGTGTATTTATGTTTAGGTGTATCTAAAAAAATGCTTAAAATATTAAAAAAGTTCATTGAAAACATGGAAATATGCAAAATAAAAAACAGAATTTTCTGAAAATTATTTTCTAAAAATTAGAATCCAACAATTTGTTACTTTTCAAATAACATATAAGTTAACCAACACAAAATAAGTTATATAACAATTTTGTCATTGAAATGAACTGTTTGTAAAGAAAATATCTTTGATTGTCTTTATTTGAAACTATATTTAAAATTTAGGGTCAAGTGTATCACAATTAAAAAGTCATAAATTAAAGTGACACAAGTTCTAAAATATAAGAATTGTTAATATAATTTGCTATAAAAAAAAATATAAAACATTGTTTAGTTTAGGAGTATCAATTGTGAAAATTACTATTCAGTTGTAATTCTATAAAATTATTATATATTAATGGAAATATTTATTATGATTTTTTATTGATACTTATAAAATTTGTTTATTTGTAATTATTTTTCCAAACTTTACTGAATTAAAAATTCTTTCAATTTTTTTCATTAAACTTGTATGACTTTTGGTACAATGCTTTGCACGTGGTTCGAAAATTAAGCAACACAACCACCCCCCTTGAGTGGGGAAGTTATTCTTTGCTCTGGGTACAGTCCTATGATATTTTTAGTATTTTTAAGTAATTAGGCTCTTTTAGTATTTTTAAGTAATTAGGCCTCCGTCTGAGAAGTAGGTTAATTTTTTAATTTTTTAATTTTTTTAGTTATTTTAGTTTAGGTTAAAAAGTTTGGTTTGAAAATGATTTTTTGATTTTTTTAATTTTTTTTGTGAGAAAAGAGTGTAATGATTATGAATTGAATGTGATATTTTATTTTTTTACAATTAAAACAGTCTATTTTGTCTTTTGTAACTAAGATAGTAAAAAAAAAACCTAGAAAAGCTCTTCCCAAGAAGAGATAAAAAATTGTGATTGATTTAAGGCATGATTACAAACTAACCAATAATTTTTTGTGACGATTAATATTTCTCAATATAAACGGTTAACTTTGTCATGTTTGGCTTTGTTTTTTGAATAACAATTTTTTAAAAAAATTATTATTTTTTATTTTCTATATTTTAATATTTTCAATGAATTTTTTTAATATTTAAGTAATTTTTTTAATTTTTAGACACACTTAGCATAAATACACTTAAAAAGTATAATATTTGTAAAAAAATCCTTAAAAAATGGAAAATGAATGGGAGCTCTAATTAGAGCTACCACTAATGATGTGGCAGTGGGTCCCACCCACTATCACAATATGTGTGTGCGTGTGTGTTTTTTTTTTTTCTCGCTTTCGCTTTTCCACCTCATTAGTGATGGGTTTAAAGCCACCAAATTAGTGGTCTCTAGCATGATTGTTAAAAAATCTACTGAATACCAAAAAATACAAAAAAAAAAAAAAATCAGTACATTTTTATATTTTTGTGTATTTATTAATTTTTAAAAATATTGTTTCACAAATATTTTACTATTTAGATACATCTAAGTAAAGTGCATCTAAAAAAGTAAAAAAATTGCTTATAATTTAAAAAATATTCACTAAAAACAAAAAAATATGAAAAATAAAAAATAAAAAACTTAATTTTCAAAAAACTAAATTTAAAAAATTAAAACCAAACACACTGATTTTTTTGTTCTATGAAAAAAAGTGATAACTTAGGATGACTTATTTTCTTACAAAATATATGATTATCTAGCATTTTTTAATGTTAAAGAAACATGTATACGGTAAACGTTGTTTTGCCACATGATATGGAGCAAGGATCCCCTCTTTGACTTCCCTATTTAATTTCTTACTTGATGGGCCATTGGGCCGACTTTTGGGTCAAATTTGTATGGGATGAAAAAGTGATAGAAACAGAGCTATCCAGATCATAATCAATATTAAATTTATTTTACATCAATTCAATAATTAAAAAAATATGTTATATTACCTTCTTAGCCAAAATTAGGAGTTTTTATGTCAAAACACACTTCCAACAATTCCCTTATCTAACCCCTCAAATATAAGTGTTGTTACAGTGACTCTCTATTTGTAGAGAATCACTATAGCTCCCTCATATATGATAAATTCTTATTTTATTTCATTGAAGGCGCAAATGAAAAATTGGAGGACGCCAAAGACTCTCTGAATAATCTCTTTTTACTGGTGTAGGTCGCACTTTCTCGCCATCATCTTGTTGTTTATGAGATCAAAACTAAGCTTAAACAAATGTTATTTCATGGCCAAAACAGTAGAAGACAAACAAGTAGAACAACTGCAGCAGAGTAAGTGAACACAACCACCCAGACAAGGAGCCGGACGTCTAGGGAGATGCCCTCGGTTGACCGTCTTTCTTTGTTTTTGGTTGTTTTGTTGCTGCTTTGCTGGTGCTGTTTTCTGCTCTGTTTTGGGCCTATTTTGTGCTTGATTCTTGACCTAGCTAAAAACTATTCCCACTCCAAAAACATGGTCCAATTGGAAGAAGTAATTTAATGATTTTTTGGTAAGTGACTTTATCTTTATTTTTACAACATTTGTGTATGTCTGTAACGAATCACCGAGATGTCTTTTCTAGTGGGGAAGGCTGCTAATGTTGCTCCTTTGGAATGGTGGAGTTTTGTTGTTTAGTGGTAGGAGGCCGAAGGATTTGCTTGGGCAGTGTGGGATGCACCTGATGCTTTTGTTGCTTGAAAGAGTGCTTGAATTGGATATGTGTTGGTGGTTTGTTTCTTTTGTTCTTTACATGATATGCTTCTGCTATGCTTTTTTTTTCTTTTTTTTGCTTGAGTATGATTTCATTATTTTATTATTAAAAAAAAATCAAATTTAAAAGTTATTGAAAAGATTATTTTAATAGAACAAAAATTTGTTGGAAGAAATAAATAAAAAAAGTGATTCTTAAAATAAGAAATAAATTTTTTAATAATATTTTATGGTAAAATATAAGTGGATTGATAAACATGCTCTAAGAGTCATATAGTTAATATTTTCTCTCTTTTTTATGATTCAATTCATAATATATAATATAGAAAAACACAAATCACTATTTTTGTTTCTAGTTTTTTGAAAACACTTTTCAAAAAATTCTACTTTCTTATTTTTTGTATTTTTTTTGTTTTTATTGATTTTTTAAAAATATTTTAAATAATTTTTAAAAATTTTTAAACACATCTAATATAAATACACTTAAAAAGTATAATTTTTGTAAAAAAAATTCACTAAATACCAAAAATATAAAAAAAAATATGAAAATTCAACATATTTTTCGTATTTTTGTGTATTCATTATTATTATAAAATATTTTTTTACAAATATTTTACTTGTTAAATATACCTAAAAAAATATAAAAAATACTTAAAATAGAGAGATAATATGAAATATATATATATATATATACTTATTAGTCCACCTTAAACAAGGCTATAAATAACTCATATTTTTAATTAATCGATTACACCATTTATTTTAATAGTCTTCCTAATTCAAGCTTATCCATTAACAAAAGTTAAATGGGCATGAAAAAGTGAATTTTATCTCCATCGCCATCAACACTCTCTCCATCATCCCGATGATTTTTACAAACTCAATCAGTGAAATTAGAAATAGCGGACCCAGGCTCACAAGCCTGAGCCGCCGGCGACGGCGCCACCTCCGGTGACGGAGGTACCGGCGCACAGAGTAACTCCACCGGCAGCTCCGGTATCCCCTTCAAGTAGAATGTATAAAACAACTTGACAGGGAACACAATCTGATGTAGCTTAACCTGACCGTACACCCCTTCAAAGATTCCGGACCCACCAGTCACAGCGAGATACGTGTCCTCGTAGGTCAGGTAAGCCCCCTGAACCGCTATGTGACCATAGTCTCCGAAGTAGAAGCTGAATATGGCCTCGTACCGGTCTCCTTTCTTTTCCGGTTCGTTCTTGATCAGCACGCACAGACCGGCCGTTATTCCCAACCGCTTTTTCAAGTCCCCAGAATAGATCTGTAAACATTAATATCATTAGTTCGGTTATGTTTTGTTTGTTTCCCGGGAAAAAAATTCCCCAGAAAAAATAAAGTCACCAATGTGAATCTAATTGGGGTTTTGGAGGAAATAGGAGAAACCCAGATCTGGGACTTACTTTGTTGGTGAGAGGGACGAGATCGCCGAGAGAATTGACAGTTTTTTGGCTCAATCGAAGGTAAACAGGGCTTCCACGGTCTCGCTCGTTCATCTCATACACACACAGTTCTTGAACTTTGCCTGAAACTAGAGAGAGAGAGATGAAAAAAAAAATGTTATTAGATGATCAAGGATGTAGGAGATTTGGAGGGTTGTTCAAAAAGTGAAAATACTTACTGGGTCTTGAAGGATCTGATGGGTTGCTCTGGCTCTTGCAGGTGAATGATCTTGCGGCGGAGGCGGCAGTGGTGGTGAGCCTGGGGTTTTGGGAGAAAAAGGGGTTGGAGAGCTTGAAGGATGGGAGTTTTTGGGAAGGTGAAGTGGCGGTGATGGTGGTGGGTGGGAGCTTGAAGAAGAAAGAGATGGCTCTGAGAGTGGCAGAGCTTGAAGAGGCAGCCATTGGTGGATGAACTTGAGAGAATAGCTCTCTCACCGTGTAAGACGAGTTGAACCTGTTGAAGCTTCTTGGTTGGTTTTTGGAGGGTGGGTTGGATTTTTTTGGCTTTTTTGAATTGTTGGTTTTTTTTTTTTTTTTTTTTTTTTTGTTGACTTTTTTAGTCTAAGCTTAAAAAGTCCAATTTGGGAAGAATTTTTTATTTTTTAAATTTTTTTGATTTTTTTTTGAAAAAAAAATAATAATAATTATGGTTTAAATGTAATATTTTATCTTATTAGATTAAAAAACTTATTTTGTTTTTTTATAGTTAAAATAGTCAAAAAAGCTTCAAGTTGAACTTCCCAAACGAAACCTAAAAATTGTATTTTAAAAAATCAAAAGAAAATAAATAGTAAAAGATATTTTTAAATTTAAAGAAAATTTTTTTATCATTCAAAAAGATAAAACTATATAAAAATAATAAAAGACATTTACTATTTATTTTTTTATTTAACTAAATTTGAAATAAAAATTTTTTAAAATGCATTCTAAAAAACTAATTTTCAAAAAAACAAATTGAGTTTTCAATTCTTATTGTTTTTAATTAATTTTTTGAATATTTAATTCGTTATTTTTAAATTTTTAGATTCATTTAATTTAAATTCACTTAAAAGTATAATTTTTTTAAAAAAAATTCACTAAATACTAAAAAGTATTTTTCAAAATTGCAAAAATTAAACCATACAAATTAGTAAATTTTGCTTAAATTTGTATGACTTTTGGTGCGATGCTTTGCACATGGTTGAAAATTTAGCGAAGGAAAGTAGTGCAAGGCACCTTTTTTTCTCGTTTGATATTGACATTGGGATGTAGCTTCGAGTATTTATCTTGTGAGTAATTCTATAATTAAAATTATATTGAGACTTTTTTTTGGGATTTCATAATTTTTTTTCGATCTCAACCGCTAATGATGTGGTTTTCATACATATATGAGTGGGTTTCACAAAAATGATTGTGAGATTTAAAAAAAAAAAAGTCCCAAACATTTTTCAATAAGAAAAAATATTAAATCAGTGTCATTTTTAAAAAATAATTACAAATTAGTAGTAAATTTTATAAATATTAATAATTAAAATCATAAAAGTTTCACCTATGTGTAATCATTTTTTTAAAATTACACTAGATTGTAATTGCCCCGACTAATAAAGTCTAGTAACAAAAACATTCGTCAAGATCAAATAATACTATAAAATTCAAAATTACAGTCAGTATTTTATATATTTTGATACTTCTTGTGTATATATGAGCAATGTTAGGAGGAGTTTTCTTAGGTGTGCAACCCATAAAAGGTGTAAGTGGGTTGTACACCATGTGCCACTAACACAAAAAGTGTAAGTGTAAGGTGTAAGTGTAAGGTGGAAGTGGAAGTGTAAGTGGAAGGTATAAATGAAATGTATAAGTTGCACACCATGTGCTACTTACAAAAGGTGTAAGTGCAAGGTAAAAAATGTGTAAGTGTAAGGTGTAAGTGAACACAAAAAGGTGTAAGGTGTAAGTTGCACACTATAGCTTTACCCATGTTAGGATACAAAACATTTTACTAGAATTTTGAAACAACACTCATATAAATGTGGAATTTACATTCATGTAGAAATTTGATAAAATATCAAATTATTTCTGACAAATATCTACTCAATTATAATAAAATATCAAATTATTATAAACTTTCGAACTCTAAAATTATTTTTAAAATATACAACCAAGCAAATCAAAAAAAATTCAAAACTCTCTCTCCAAATTTTTTTTAAAAAAAATTATTTGAAAGCACAAACCAAACACACTCTTAATCTTTAGTATATTTGTATATATAATATACACCATTAACCACTCTAATGAGTGGTGATTAATATTTTTCTATTTATAATTACACGTAAAGTAGACTTATTTATAACATTTTCTTAGATATTTACAAATCAATAAAAGTATTTTTATTATTGGAGGAGGCATAGTAAGGGGTCCTTTGGGAAGTAAGTTATAATCCACTTCTCAGATTATAATTCACTTCCTTCTCTCACAAAAAAACTAATTATAATCAGCTTACAATCAGTTTTTAATCAAAAAATTGATTATAACTGACGTGGTTAGGCCCACAAAGGTCATAGTCCACTATGAACAACCCAAACCCATCACTTAGAGCCCAACACAGAACCCAGCTAATGAGATCCTGAATAGTTGGAAGCCAACATGGCACGAAGAACCAATGATATTTAGACATATGGCAGGTAAAGGACAAGCCACATCATCAGATAAAGATCTGCAAAGTTATTATCACTGCACATCGCCATTAATGCAGCCCATCACAGTATTTATTACGACAACACCTCTCTGTCGAAACAACACCCCCTCACCCTGAATAAGGTAAGCTACAGCATAGACTTTCGGCCAAGGTGGCAGGTCAGAAGAGACGGCGAAATGATTACCAAAGGATATAAGCAGACGTTGAAGACAAGAAGAAGGTTAAGCTTTCTATCTCCAATCTCTCTCTACACTCTACTTCTTTTTCTAACTTACTCGTCGGAGGGTTCACTGGGGGACTCCCCGTTCCCCGTTGAACTTATCTGAAGGTTCATTGGTGGGTTTAATCACTCGAATATTGGCACGAGAAGCGTGAATTAGTCTGACCCGTTCTGCCAGGTACCCGTTGTATATGAACTATATCATCAATAACCATCTTCCCAAAACAGTCCTAATATTAGTAGAATTATGTAAAACTGTTAATTTTGTCACATCATGTAATTAGAAAGTGACGACTTTTAAAAAAGGTGATAACTTAGAGCACATTTGACATTGGTTAATATTGTTAATTTTTTGCATTAAGATTTTTTTAACTTGGCTTTTAGTCTTATTTAGTTTTTGTTTTGGAGTTTTTTTTATTTTTATAAGAGAAAATGTGTAAAATTATAAATAAAAAGTAATATTTTATCTTATTAACTTTTATAATTAATTTTGTCTTTTTTTGATTATTTAGCCATATGAATGCCAAAGCAAGGCTAAAGATGATACATTTTCTTACAAATATATGGTCACCTGAAAATATATGATTACCTATCATCATATATATATATATATATATTATTAAAAGGAATATTTTTTTAAAAAAATCAAATCAACATATATTTTTTTTCATTTACCTATAAAGTTTTATACAAATTCAATTTATAATAACAAATTTTATATGAACTCTATTTGAGAAATACTTATTTTTCATATGTATAATTATAATTTAATTATTATGATATTTGAAAGAAAAAAAATCTCAATATCTTACATTGGAAAAACACAGAAAAAAAAATGAGTTGCTTCACTTACATAAAATGAACCTTATACTCTTATTTAATATTATAGTGTTATGCATGTTTCAGTTCATGATAATTTAAATTTAAAAATTAAAATAACATTTAAAAGTTTTAATTAATTAATTTTTGTATAAGTTAATTAGTTTTTTGACCTATGCTTCCATTTAATATTATAATGTTATTTCAGTTGAAAACAGTTTAAATTTTAAAATAGAATAATTTTTTTAAAATTTTAATTAATTAATTTTTGTGTAAATTAGTTGATTTTTTGACCGATTTTATCAAAATATATATATATTGTTTTATTTCTAAAAAGTATGTTAAAGTTTGTTGAAAAAATTAAAACTAAAAAAAATTATAAAAAGAAATTTATTTTTATTTTATCATAAATATATATATATATATATATTTTAATTTATTCTATTTTTTCACCTTTATCAATTAAATTATGACATCTATTTTTTATTATGAACTTATAATATATAATTAATAACATAACAACTACAATATATATTCTAATAAAATATTTAAAATTTAATTCATTCTAAATTATTTTTATATACTTTTTAAATAAATTTTATGTTATTATTTAATATTAAAATTATTTTTAATTATTTATTTAGCCTGTGTATCGCATGGTATTTTTCTCATACTTAGATAGCACATTATAAAAACTTTTTTTTTTTTTTTCTAGGAGGGCCACATGTATTATTTTAATTACATAAAATTTTACACAAATTCAAACCTAATTTAAATTATACTAACTTTACCTATCTTATATGGATTCTATGTGACAAATATTTATTTTTCATTGTAAATTGAGATAATACACGAACCTAATACCAATTTTGCGTTTTACTTTTTCTTCTTATTCTTTCAATAGTGTACGGAGAGCAAATATTCAAGCGAGCCCGTACTCCTTTCTTCCAAGTTCCTGTCTGTCCGATTGACCTGCGAGCATAACGGCGGTGAGCTACCTGGCGGTGTGTGGTCGGAAAACCCCTCCGACGACAAAGTTATAACACATACACATGAGATAGATAGAGAGAAGGAAGAGTGTTGAGTGTTTAGTGTATGTCTCACAAAATGTTCATCTGTCCTCCATGGGGGGGTGCAGACTCGCTTATATACCTTCTGCGCCCCAAATCTACTCTCATTAGTCTCTCGACACGTGGTACTGCTATCCCATCTGTCAACGCAAATCTTGCTGAACATCACCTAACCAATCTGCCAGCCCACACTACTAGGAGCTCGGCAATGGGTCAAAGATCTTGGTCGCCAACAACCGTGTTCTTGTGACTAGTAGCACTTCGCTCGCCAAGCTTAATGACGACCGATCTCGGTTGCATTCCGGCATAGCCGAACTCGGGATAAGTCATGCTCGTTAGCTGTCGACTTTCCTGCTAAGCTATTGCATGAACCGTGGAACCCAGTGAGGCAGCAGACGTCTCGGCCGAACCTTCACTGGACCGACTTCCGTGCCAACAAGCCCAAGTAGCTCAGTTCTACAGCAACTATGCCATTACCGAGCAAAAATCCTTTCTGGATGGGCCCAGGCTGCCACGGCCCAAATGTGTTCGGCCCACAATTTGCCCGGCCATTATCACGGCCCAATCCAAATCATAAATCTCTCTCTCAAATAATATTAGGATTTTTTTTAAATTCTAAATTACTTTTTTTTTCTTCTTATTTTTTCGTGCATTATTCTATACCCAATGCCAATTTTATATTATTCTATATTGTGAATTTGTTGTTTAAATTTTATAATAATTCTATATATGAAATTATATTTCATTTCCTACATAATTTTATATAATCATAACTCATAGTGATATAGCGGAATACACAGGAACTAGATATCATTTTAATAGACAAAAAGGGCTCTCGAATCCACGAGAAAAATAGAACCTCGAATCCACAAAGAAGAAAAAATATCTTAATATTGTTGATTGAATGAATAAAAATTGTCTTTGTCATGAGGCTTACATAACTATTTATTATAAACTAAACCTAATACTTGTAGGAAAAGTAATTTTAAAATAAATTAGGAAATTTAAATCTACACAAATTAGGAAACCTAAGAGTATAGGAAACTAAAATTCTAAACTATTAAAAATCCTAATCAAAATCTAATTCCAAAATAATAAAATTAAGAAACCTAATAATTCTAAAATATTTATACTAAATTACAAGAATCCTAATAAAATAATATATCAAAAATATTAAAACTAAAAATATAAAAATTCTTAAATCTTGTCCTACATCACGTAGGAAGAAAAACCTATATAACAATGATACTCTCGAAAATTTTCTAAAATTTGGATTTACTGTTTGAGTTACTTTTTCAATTATTGAACAATAAGTTCTTTTATATTTTGATATCATATTACAGATAATTAAATACTTTACATACTGAAATGTATCTATCATTTAAATGTTTTCATTATTTTTTCTTTTTGGGTTTAAATGTTATTATGTGATTGTTTCTTAGTTAGTCATTGTTTAATTTCTTTTATATAATTGATATTTTAATTTAATTAAGAATATTTATTTTGCAATCTTATAATTTAATATATATATGTACATATATATATCATATCATATAAAATCATTATATAATAATCAAACTACAATATATTTATATTTAATTTTTTAATAAACTTATATAATTTATATTTCTACTTATTTTTATTTCCAAATGAATATAAAAGGAAATTAAATAGTTAGAATTACTTTTAATTTTATATTACTAATTTTTCTTTTAATTTAACTATTATTTTTAATATCAAATTGAGTATTTATTTTACTATTTTAAAATTTAATATATATCATATCAAATTATTATATGATAATTACACTTTTATAATACGATAGAACTAA
Organism: Camellia lanceoleosa; assembly: GCA_025200525.1. Lineage (NCBI taxonomy): Eukaryota > Viridiplantae > Streptophyta > Magnoliopsida > Ericales > Theaceae > Camellia > Camellia lanceoleosa. The sequence continues at coordinate 203,311,061 of CM045758.1, forward strand.
AATTATCAAAATAAAAAATAATTTAACTAAAATTAATATATATATATTCAAGTAGTAATTTTATAGAACGATAGTGCTAATATTATCAAAATAAATTATTAAAATCATGTTTTAATTTTAATTAAAATAAAATTATTATTTTACAACACATGTCATACCATCAAATATTTTTAAAAAAAAATGCATTACACGGATTAACTTCCAATATTTTTTAATGTTAATGAAAAGGGAATTTGGTGAAAATCCCCTTATAATAAAAATTTAATTAATTAAAGACAAGTACAAAAAGTTTTTCTTAAAAAATCTAATAAATATATTATCAAAATATTAAACTTTAAAATAATATAACTTTTGATGTAGATGTCGGTTTTTAATAAAATTAATATTTTTAAAATTCTCTCATCAAGATCTATTAAATAAGATCTATGTGGACTATGAAATTTTATATATATATATATATATATTAGGGAAAATCGGTCTAAGGTCCTTATTCAACTTTTGATAATGGATTAGATCCACAATCTGTTCTTTTGTAGTTTAAGGTCCCTCACCCAATCCACTCTTCATCCACGTTGTCCTGAGCACCGCTGGCTCCAAATCCTCAACCCTTGACCAGTTGCTCTCCTTCCTACACTCAGTTCCTCAGCCAGGGACACATCGATCGACTCGATGGCGATGTATCGGTGGCAAAGCTGTGGAATCTGAGGCCGAGGAAGGCTGTTTCGAAGGCTGCAGTTGAGATCGAAGGGGTTTCGCGAAGAGATTGAAGAAGATGTGAATGGCAGGAAGTGGAGTTTTTGCAAAAACCATAGATGGAGATGTGTTCAAGTACTACGCAGATGGGGAGTGGAAGAAGTCATCTTCTGGAAAATCTGTTTCTATCATCAACCCAACTACCAGAAAGACCCAGTACAAAGTTCAAGGTAATAATCATCATCAATATACATATATTTATATATGTGTTTGTTTGTATTATGTAGATTATGTACAAGTAGAAGTAGATTGGGATTTTTTATTGGTTGTTTTTAAAGTTCCTTAAATTCTTATTGTTGATGATATTTGTTGTTTGGGATTCAAGAAAACAGGGTTTCTCTGGAAATTTGTTCGTAATTTTTAAGCTTTTATCGAATTTGGTTACTGGTACTTAAAATTTGTGGTGTTGAAGTGATTGAACTGTGTTTGGTATTTTGAGAAAATGGAGGAAAAAGATGAGGGAATAAAACTTTGGAATCTGGATCTTATGCTTTATGCTGTCGGTTGAAAAGGAAATCTGAAAAAACCCACTAACCAAATAGTTTCATTAGGCTCAGTTGAGTACAAGCACTTTTTTGGGTTCCCAAGTAATGGGAAATTTTGTGATGCAAAAACTGATTTTTGTGCTTTTTTCAAACTTTTTCAGTAAACAAACAGGGTAGAAGTGAACAGAGGAAAGAGAAACAAATGGATGCTCTAGTTCGACGTAGACGAAATCTCCGAATAGAGTTTTCTGTAGGAAGAAAACAATTGAGGAAATTAATCAAGAGAGGTGAGGCAGTCAGAGGTATACTCAAGGGGAGAGAGGTTCGAGAACTTGGTAGAGACGACTTATTGCAGATTTGAGGGGAATGGCTGTTGCTCAAATAGGATTGAAGTCTGGATATGATTCGATTGAAAAATTCAACTGGAAAAAAAGCGAAGAACAGATTTGGGTAAGTTGCAGAAATTTTTTCAGATATTACAAACCAGAGAAATTTTCAATTGTTATTTTTAATAAATCAGAGAAATTCTCAATTTTTCCCACATTTTTATTTCCCAATTTTACTTTTTTTCTTCTTTGGAGTGAGGGGAGGATGGGAGTGAATGTAAGAATTCACTCAAGATTCAACAAAATGTTTTACTGGAAATAGGTCTTGAGTTATATAAATATTTTTTTTATAAAAAATTTCTGTTTTATTCTCCATTGGATTTCTCTTCCTCCATTTTTAGTGACATGAGATTTTTAAAAGTGGGAATCAGGTAGCACAGGGTCCATCATTCAAATCCCATAGATGGACATCAATCTGAAGTGAGTTTTTGAGGAAATCATGCAAGGGAAATTTCTTTGGGTTATGATTTTTTGAAAATTTCTTTGACTTATATACATATCCAACCCAGAGAAAATTCAAATTTCTCTGGATTGTTTCACTAATGTTTCTATAACAATTCAAGCAGCAATTCCCATGCCTGTTCGTAACATTTCCTAAATAATTCCAATCAAATTTTTTAGAAAACTCATTTCCAACCATGGACAAGTTACTAATATGGTCCAAAACACAACCCAGTGTTCAATTGATGAGCAAAATAACATTTTTTTATTCAGGATGGAGAGAAATTTCGAAGTGCAGAGAAAATTGTTCAAAACACAGAGAATCCAGAGAAATTCAAAAAATTTCTGGAGAGAAATTTCGAAATCCAGAAAAATTTGGTTAAAACACAGACAGAGAATTCAGAGAAAATTCTCTGGGTTAAAGAGAATTTATCTGGAAATGTTTTTTTTAGGAATTTCATTGATTTTGAGAGAATTTCTCTAGTTTAGAATGATCCAGAGAAATTCTTCATTCATTTTCTCTGGACCAACCTTCTCCCTTTCCTTTTCAATTTTCACAGCAGCTTCCTCCATACCTTCTCCCTTTCCTTTCCTTTTCTTTCCCTCCCCTCCTCACAACAGCTTCCTCCATACCTTCTCCATTTACTTCCCTTTCACCTAATTGACAGTCATAGTTATATATATATATATATATATATTCTATTGTTACAACAGCTTGCAACAAAATCATGTAGCTACCACTTACAACCACATGATTAGTTACAGTAGCTTCCCAGAGAAATTTGAATTTTCTATTGTTGTGGCTGTGGCTCTATTGTCTAAGAAAATGAGGAAGCTAGCCCTTAGGAAGGATATTATATTTATGTAGTGAATTGGAAACATAGATATCAAAACACTTTGAAGTCAGCAAAAAATTTCTCTGGATTTTAGACAGAATTGAATTTCTCTGGTTTGGACCAGAGAATTTCTCTAGATTAATTTTTTTTTCAAAGAAATTTGGTCTGAAATTTCTCTGGACCAATTTTCTCTAGACTAAAATTTCTCTGCACCAATTTTTTCTAGACTGAAATTTCTCTGGACCAATTTTCTCTGGACTGAAATTTCTCTGGACCAATTTTCTCTGGACTGAAATTTCTCTGCACCAATTTTCTCTGGACTGAAATTTCTCTGGATCATGGTTGAGGGACCTTAGACATTACGAAAATATTGTTGATGGACCTTAGACATCATAAAAATATTTGATATCCTTTATGCTATAAAATAATAATATCAATGACCTTAAAAAAAAACCCCTATATATTATCATTGAAATTGATGTAAACAATAATCGTAACAGTAACATATTATTCTGTTTGACGGTAACATGATACTTTGTCTCATAGTAACATGTTATTCTTTTTAACCATTACTCTATTTGTCAATAGCATGTTACTCTCTGGTAATATTATCCAAGAAATATAAATAATAATAATAAAAAAATATTTTATATTATTCTTACTCAATTATGCGTTTTCTCCTTAAGAGGTTTATGAAGAAAAATAAATTAAATTGTCATTTTTACTAAGTTAACATTTTAGCCAAAAAGTTACTAAAAAAACCAGAAAGCCTATGACCTATACCAAAAAGTTAAAGGCTCCGTTTGGTAAGCCTCTCAAAATATAATTCTACCTATTGATTTGAGTGTGTTTTTTGTTTAGAGCTTTCAAATCATAATTCTACACTCATTTCTCAAAACTCAATTCAAAACATAATCATTACTTTTTAAAACTCATAACCAAATACATAATTCAAAACTCTTTTCGAAACTCAATTTAAATCAATATTTTAATTTTGTTAAGATTTTAAATATTTTAATATTTAAATATGTCACGATTTTTAAAAAAAATTTTTGAATATTTTTAAATATTTTAATTTCAAAATATTATAATTTTAATTTTAGAATATTTTATAAAAATAAATTCAAACTCTATTTTATAAAAATATTTTTAAATATTTTAATTTTTTTGTTATATATTTGGTTACAATTTGAGTGTAGAGTTGTAAAAGTAGTATGGAGTTTCAAATTATGTGTTTGGTTATGAGTTTTAAAAATAATTTCTTAATTTAGTTTTGTTTTATGTGTTTGGCTACGATTTGAGTGTAGAGTTGTTTTTAAATTTAAAATATTAACATTTTAAATTATTTAAAATTTTTGAATATTTATTTTAATTTTTTACTTATTAAATTTTTTAGATTATTTAAATTATTTAAATATTTATGATTTAATTTTTTTGAATATTTATTTTGAAAAAAAATTATTTCCTTTGTAATATTTTCAATTAAAAAATTGATTCATGTTGTTTTCTGTTAATAATAATTTTTTTAATTGAATTTTAAAAAGAGTTTGGTTATGAGTGTTGATCAAAATTTTCAATAGTGTGAAAATAATGTGTTTTGTTATGAGTTATAATAATTTGAATTAAGTTTTGAAAACTCTTTCTAAAACTCATAACCAAACAAATTTTCTTACTTCACATGTCAAATCAAATTTTCAAAATTCAATTCAAAAATTATAATCAAACAAATTTTTACACTCAAATCATAATTCCACAACTCACAAACTCAAAATACAACACATACTCTCAAATAATATTTACAAAACTCTACCAAACGCAACCAAAGATTTTCTTTTTGCACATCTTTTCGTAAAAAGTCAAAAAGTCACTCTAAACATATTAGTTTTTTTTTTACCTTATATTTTAGGAAAAAAGTAAAAAAATTACTAAAATAATATATTCCTAAACGAAGTCTAAATAAGAATTCAATGGAAGAGTTTTGACTAAATGACCTTGTTTGGTAGAGCTTATTTCTAACTTATTTCAGCTTTTAGCTTAATTTAAATTATTTTTGATGTGTTTGGTTCAACTTAACGATACAGATTATACTTTTTTGTAAGTCAAAAATCAACTTATTCTTTGAGTGGGGGAGGAAAAAGTTAATTTATAAGTAAAAAATCAGCTTATATTCACAACTATAAAGTATAAATTGTTAAGTTATAATTTATAATCACTTTCTAACAACTCTACCAAACGGACTAATGTCTCTCAGCCTCCGTTTGGCAAGAATTTTTTTGGGTTTTTTTGGCTATTTTAGCCACAAAAGACAAAATAGGCTTTTTTAGCTACAAAAAACAAAACATCACATCCAACCCATAATCATTACACTCCTCTCTCACAAAAAAAGTCAAAAAAGTCAAAAAGCCAAAAAGTCCTTCCCAAACTAAACTTTTAAGCTCAGGCTAAAATAGCCAAAAAAACTAAAAAGCCAAAAAGCCAACCCAATGAAACTTATACCGAGTAAAACATTGTTGTGCCACGTCATACAGGATTACAAAGTGACACAGATAATGATATGCATATCCATATCCCCCCTGTCTCAATTGATTGTAGAATTATTATAGGGATTTTTTTTTTTTTAAAGATCTTTTGGATTAAGATTTTACAAAATAAAAGAAATTTAGGGTTGATTTGACATAAATTAAATAATACAAAAAGTTAAAAAATCATTATCTTATTTAAGTCACATCATCTTATTTAAATTATATCACCTCTCTAACACATCACATCAAATCTAACCCAAATCTAACCTATATAAGCCAATAAATCAAAAAGTACACTTTTTAAAACATCCCAAACTAACCTTTAATATTTTTATAATGTCTAAATTCCTTCAGTATCGATCTAGAAAAAATTTTAAAAAATTCTTCTCTAAACTTCCCACTCTCTAAAAAAATTCTGAAAATTTCTTCTTAAAAAATTTCTTTCCAAAAGAATATGTTTATAATTACTATGTTTATCTTTAAAAAATTCTTTTTAAAGAATTTCTCTCCAGAAGAATATGTTTATCTCTAAATTTTTTTAATATGTTTACAATTACTCAAAAGGAATAATTTTAGAAAATTAAATATTTATTTTACTTTTTAAATGAGACTATCATTTTGGAATCTCACAAAATAAAATAGTGGCCAATAAATAGGATGGGAAGAATTTGTAAAGATTAATTCTATAGCTAAGACACATATTTTCTCTACTTAATAAATAAATAAAAACTACACAATTTGTTATGGAAGTGGATCCGACTGGAAGACGTTGTTCAAGCCTGTAGAGTTCATTAAAGGTCTCGTTTTAATAATTTGAATCGTTAATTTTATCAGATACTTTATATATTTTATTTATATAAAATATTAAGTCAATCTGATAATTATAATCAATTCAATTCATCACGTTTGACACCAAAAAATTTAAACAATAATTGTGTTTTTGAAATGCAATGAATTGAACAGGTTTATTTTCTAGTGCACATGCAATGAATTGAATATGTTACGGTTATTGAATCAACTTAATTTTTTAAGAAATAACACACACAAAATACTTGATAAAATGAACAATTCAAATTATCAAACCAATATCCATAATGAAAAAGCCCTCAAGTCTCCAAATGAAGGGCTGAAGAGCTTCAGGTATATTTGATTTTTGGTTAACGAGTAAACTCTTAAAATCTGTTCTCCACCGATTTTGAAATCAACTACCAATTGTTGACTTATCAAAATAAGATGAGGGACAAATCTCCAATGTGCGTCCCGACTCTACAATGTACATATCATTTTAGTCAAAGAGTACTAGTCTATCACCCGTGCTATGTACAGGATAATTATAGATATTTATATTTATTTTAGATTTTTTTAATATATAATTTATATTTTTTAAGATTTTTTTCTTATCCCTAACCATAGTGTATGGGAGAAGTTGAAAAGGATAGTGCAGTAACTATATACGAATTGTATCTATAATTATTTGTATGAGGAAATTTTAAATGCTGATCAAGAAATTTTGACCAAATTAATAATTACAGGCATGTGTAAAGATATGTGTATTGAAAAAAGTTAATAAATGTTGATCAGAGAATTTTGACCAAATCAATAAATGTTGATTTTTTTTAAAATAAAAAATTTAAAAAATTCAGATTAGAATATTGAAACTATTGAGGGTTAAAAATCTCCTTTTACTTAATATATAATATCAGTAATGCTAGGGGTCATAAAAAATATATCATGAATATTATCATGAAAGATTCTCAACCTTTGGATTACCCATGCAATAAAACACTACACACCAATCAAGACTAATCAAGAAATAAAAAATTTTCATGATATATTTTGCATGATCTCTAATATTACTCATAGTATAGATAACTGCCAGTATTCGACCATACTTAAGTCCTGAATACGAGTCATCCACACTTAGGTGCCCATCCTAAGATCATTGCACCAAACCCCCAAGAGTTAACCCCAAAAAAATGTGATACTGAGACGTCAAAACTTATATGCTAAAGACTTACCAAAATGTCACCACCCCGGGTTACAGGTCCATTTGTTATTCATAGATTACACCATTATCTCAATTTTCTTTCATAGCAAGTGGTGCACTAACAGTAGCACTAAAATGACAAAACAACAAAAGTCGATGGCCATGAAAAAGTGAATTTTATTGCTCAATCAACATTACCATCAACATTCTATCCATCATCATGATGCATTTTACAAACTCAAATCAATCGGTGAAATTAGAAATAGTGGACCCAGCCTCACAAGCCTTGGCAGCCGGAGCCGGCGCCACGTCAGGCGACGGAGCTACCGGCGCACACAGTAAATCCACCGGCAGCTCCGGTATTCCCTTCAAGTAGAATGTGTAGAACAGCTTGAAGGGGAACACAATCTGATGCAGCTTAACCTGACCGTACACGCCTTCAAAGATGCCCGACCCACCAGTCACAGCGAGATACGTGTCCTCGTAGGTCAGGTAAGCCCCCTGAACCGCTATGTGACCGTAGTCTCCGAAGTAGAAGCTGTATATGGCCTCGTACCGGTCTCCTTTCTTCTCCGGTTCGTTCTTGATCAGCACGCACAGACCGGCCGTTATTCCCAACCGCTTCTGCAAGTCCCCGGAATAGATCTGTAAAACATGAATATTATTATTAGTTCGGTTCTGCTCTGTTTGTTTCCCGGGAGAAAAAAAAAATCAAGTCAAAGTGTATCTAATTGGGGGTTTTTGAAGGAAATAGAAGGAACCCAGAAGATGAGATCTGCCTGGGACTTACTTTGTTGCTGAAAGGGACGAGATCGCCGAGAGAATTGACAGTTTTTTGGCTCAATCGAAGGTAAGCAGGGCTTCCACGGTCTCGCTCGTTCATCTCATACACACACAGTTCTTGAACTTTAGCAGAAACTAGAAAAAGAGAGGAAAAAATTAAAGAGTGTTATTAGATGATGATGAAGGATGTAGGAAATTTGGGGGGTTGTTGGAAAGTGAAAATACTTACTGGGTCTTGAAGGATCTGAGGGGTAGCTCTGGCTCTTGCAAGTGAATGATCTTGTGGAGCCGGGGGCGGCGGTGGTGGTGAGCCTGGGGTTTTGGGAGAAAAGGGGGTTGGAGAGCTTGAAGGATAGGAGTTTTTGGGAAGGTGAAGTGGCGGTGATGGTGGTTGGGGGGAGCTTGACGGAGGAAGAGATGGCTCTGAGAGCGGCAGAGGTTGAAGAGGCAGCCATGGGTGTGGATGAAGTAGAGAAAGAATGTAAAAATGATTTTGGTGGGTACTGGAGTGGGTGTGATGAATGGGGTATAGTATATATATCAAAAATTATAGCAGGGGGTAGTGGAAGACAGTGAGTCATTTGAATTGAAAGACCCATCATGAGAAAGAAAGAGTCAAAGAAACGTGCCTTTTTTTATTTATTTATAATTGGTTTGGAATGTTTTAAAAAAATATATTTTTTAATTTATTGATTTATATGGGTTGAGTTTGGGTTAGGTTTAATATGATGTATTAGAGAAGTGATGTAATTTAAATAAGATGATGTGACTTAAATAAGATAGTGACTTTTTAACTTTTTATATTATTTAGTAGATGCCAAACTTAACTTTAGAATAAAAATTAAAAATGTTAAAGATCTCAAAAACTTTATTAAAAATTTTATCTAATATCTTACATAGGTATGGAATCTACATAAGATTCACATGATATGAGTCTCATACCTATATAAAATATTTAATAAAAATTTTAATAAAATTTTTAAAATCTCTAACATTATCCACTAAAAATTGAGAGGTGTACTTTTGGACATTTAAGAGTACGTTTGGGGAGGTTGAGAGATGTAATTTTGGACATTTAATATTTTTGTATTTTGTTAAAAAAATATTTATATTACTTCTTTTGTCTTAAAATAATGATTTTTTTTTTAAGGAATTTAATTTTTTTTTGATAATATAATTATTACACTTTAAAAAAATTAATTTTTCAAAAGAAAAAAGATTTGTAGCTCGAATTCCTTCTCCCCGAATCCCCCGAAAAGCCCAAAACGACGTCGTTTTGGGCTTTTCGTTTTTTTATTTTTTTTTTCTTCCATTTTTGACATTTTCGAGCTCACACAGAGCAGCAGGGAGAGGGAGAGGGAGAGGGAGAGAGAGAGAGAGAGGGAGAGCGGAGAGGGAAAGAGAGGGAGAAGGAGGAGACACACACACAAATGGGCCCTGCATTACGGCCGTCGGCCCGATCGTCGTCGTTGACTCATAGCCCGCCGTCGTCAGCTCATCGCCATCGTCCGCGATCGCGATGAGCTTCTCTTCTTTCTTCTTCTTTCCTTCTTTCTTTCTTCTTCTCTGCTTTCTTCCTCCGTCTGATTCTGATTTTCTGATTAAAAAAAAAAAATTCCAAATTCGGGGGATTCGGGGAGGGCCTCTTTCGAGCTACAAATCGCAGCTGTTTTCAAAATTATCCTTTGATAATATATTTTTTGAAAAATATCAATGCCATAATTGTACTTTTTATGTTGTTAATGAATTTAAAAGAATAGCAAAATAAGAAATTTATATTATTTTTGTACTTGACTTTTGAAAAGAGATTAATATTTTGGGACAATAAAAAATGAAATACGAGATTAATATTTTGAGACAGAGGGAGTAAAAAAATTTATTGTTTAAGTTATTATAGTTTAGAAGGAAATAAATTTGTTTTTATAAAATTTAAAACCAAAAATTACAAAAAATAAAAATATAAACTTTTAATAGTAATTAATAATTTGAACACGTGTATTTAATAACACAACAGTGCTACGTAGCTCGAAATCGAAGCCCTCGAATCCCCCCCGAATTCAAAATGACGTTGTTTTGTCGTTTTGATTTTTTTTTTTTTTTTTTTTTTTTTTCAATCAGAAAATCAGAAGAAGAAGAAAGAAAGAAGAAGAGAAAAAGAAAGAAGAAGAGAAGAAGAAGAAAGAGGTAGAGGCGGAGCTGACAGCAAGCGAAGGCGGTGTTGCGATGAGCTACGATCGATCGGCGGAAGTGGAGGGGCCCTCTCTCTCTCCATTCCCTCTTCCCCTCCTCTATTCTTTTCTCCTCTCTTCTTCTCTCTTCTCTCTTCTTTCCCTCTTCTATCTGTTTTTCAGGCTATTCGGGGAGGGGGGAATTTTGGAGGAAAAATCATTTTTGTTGATAACATATCATGTTTAAATCAATAATATTAGGACGCATCATTATGACACATGTGAATAGTGATCTCATTCTAATTGTGATAACATAATTTAAAAAAGAATTTAAATTTAAAATTTTATTTTATAATTTAATAAACGATGTATAAATTAAGGAATGAATATTAATATTATTTTGTTAACATAATTTAAGAAAGAATCTAAATTTAAAATTTTACTTTAAGAATATAAAATTAATTTATAAATCAATCATATTGTGACATATATTAACAAAAATTAAACAAAATCAAAAATAAAAAATAAAAAAAAGAAAAGAATTACAAGTTTAAACTTTAATAGGATGACAATGTTTTTCAATTATAATAGTATATAAATTTTGTATGAAAGTTTGAAACTCTCATAATATCTCTTTTTAAAAATATTCTTTTGTAAAATATATAAATAATCTCAACGTCATTCTTATTACTCCTAAATATAAAAATTATGAGCTAATCATGATAATTTTAAATTTATATTGTGCCAATTTTAAATTTAAATTAATAGATTGCTTTCTATATTTAGTGACCCTCAAATTTAAATTTTGAAATGAATTAGTATACTTTTTATTTTTTTTAGATTTGATATACTTTCCATTTGAAAGTCATAAATTAAGGGATATTAATTTTTATTTATTTATTTATTTATTTTTGCTTGAATAAGAGCTAACAGCATCTCCAATGGATTGCTAAAACAGTTGCCAAAACCATAATATAGTAGCTTGGGCAAAAATGGCCTTCTTCAACGGGATGCTATACCAGTTGCCAAATTTGGCAGCTGCCAAATCATGTGCCAAATTTGGCAACTACTTTGGCAGCTGCCAAATCCACCAAGTCACCCAAAAATCAACTGTTTTCTTCTTTCTCTCCTTCTCTTTTAGTTGGGATTTTCCGGAATGTTTGAAGTTTTTTTATAAAAAAAAATGAAATTCACCATTTTGTTTAAAACAAAATTCACAAATTAATTAGAATGTTTGAATTCTAGTATGTTTGAATTTCAGCAAATATCAAATTAATCATCTTCAATACTAAATTTCAACAATACCAAATTAATCATCTTCAAAAATTTCAGCAATATCAACAGGAATATCAAAAGATTTCAGAAATAGCAATAGGAATAATCTCAAATTAACAGATTTCAAACTAACAGATTTAGATATCAACAGGTTTCAAAATTTTCACCAATATCAACAAGAATACCAACAGAAATAATCTCAAATTAAGGCCTGGTTTGTGTAGTTCAAAAAAAGCCAAAAAGTCAAAAAGTTACTCAAAAAATTAAAAAGTTATCACTATTTATCCAAAAAAAAAAAATTAAAAAAATAATTTTATACATAATGCTTGTCAAACAACTCTGACCGCAAAGCAGCGAGCTAACTTGTGGGAAAAATAGAAGTTATTTAGGTGTACAAATATAACGGTATTATTCGGCGTGTAAGAGCCTATCACGGGTCCCTTTTTAATAATTTGAACCGTTGAATGTGTAGAAATCATTAGGTACTATATACTTGTAAAAAATCACATTTATCAGATATCAGTAACTATATAATCAAATCAGAAATAATTTTATAAAATGGATGGTGTCATAGTTAATAGTTGAAATCAAATTAATCCAATCAGATAGCTATCGATATCCGATTAATGTTGTTTTTTATAAGAATATAGTACTCGATGAGTTCTACATATTGGACGGTTTTGATTAGAAAAGGGGACCCATGGTGGGCCTTCACGGGCCGAACAACACCTCCAATTCAATGGCCAAAAAGTAGGAAATCGTCTCTCAAACAACACTCTGTGGACGCTGTAGCCTATTGTACAGCCTATTCCATCCAATCTTCTCTTCTACACTAATTTATATAATTTTTTAATACACATTTTTTCATAAAAAGTCAAAAAGTTAACCCAAACATCCATATTTTTTTTCTCAACCTTTTAGTCCAAAAAGACAAAAAGTATATTTATTTAGAACACCCAAAACAACCCCTAATTTCACAAATAATCCATTATGAGTTTTAGAAGAAAAATACCTAGAGTTGAAAGCCGAATTTATACTAATTTCTCCAATATTCATCTTCTTCAGAAAACCAAATTGAAGAAATGTGGCCATTGAGGTTGGAGAAGAGGATTGAAGATGGGGGCTAGGGCTTCGAAGGATAGGTGGATGTGGGGGTTAGGGCTTCGAAGGATAGAGATAGGTGGATGATCTGGTGGTGCTTCTCGAGAAGAAGAGAGAGAGAGAGGACTTCGAATGAGAGAAGAAGTTGATCCGAGAAACAGGAGGAGAGAGAAGGTGAGAACTAGGGAGAGAGAGATGAAGCTGGTAAGAGTGAGAGGATAGAGATACAAACGGTGAAAGTGTGCTACTTTATTCAATAGGTAAAGAAGAGCATTCTAGATGATTGATCTCAGCCGTTGATTAAGTTGATCCAACGGCTGAGGTCCAAGTGTGCTATTTTATTCATTAAAAAAAATAAAAATTAAATTAAAACACATGTGAAACATAAACTACATATCACAATGGCTATTTTATTCCTTTCTTTTTTTATTTTTGAGTATTTTCTACAACATAATGGTAATATTAGTTTTGCGATGTATAATATTGACTATTTTTGAAATGAAGGTAATAAAAAGATAAAATACATTTTTTTCATTAAATATATTTTTTCCCCAATTTTTAAATTTATTTTTTATTTTTTATATTTGTCTAGTAGAGAATAATATAAATATATAATTTTTTTTACAAACAGTTAAAAAAAAGTTACAAGAGACAAAAAAATAAATAAATAAAATAAAATCACAAAAAAATTTATATTCAAACAACACCTACAAACTTGGAAGGAAAGTTGGTTGGGATTTGCCAAAATAGCAAATGACCATTAGAGCACCATTGCTATAATTTGGCAAAATAACACTGTTCATTGCCAAATTATAGCAATAGCAATGACAATATAGCAACAACCATTGGAGATGCTCTAATCAATAGAAGATTTTTTTAATTTTTAAAAATTTAAAAATTATAAAATTTAGATTGAGAATTTGGAATTCTCACAAAACTTGTGAGTTAGAAATCTTATTTTTTTAATATAATACTAGCCTATTACTCGTGTTGTGCACGAAATAATTATAAATATTTATATTTGTTTTAGGTTTTTTTAATATATAAATTATGTTTTTTAAGATTTTTATAAAAATAATTTAACAATTTTATTACTGACCATAGTATATAGGAGAAGTTAAAAAGAGTACTGCAGTAACTATTCACGGATTGTATCTATCATTATTATATCAATAAATACAGGCATGTGGAAAGACATGTGGGTTGAAAAAAGTTAATAAATGGTGATCAGGAGATTTTGACCAAATCAATAAATGTTGAGTTCTTTTTTTTAATAAAAAATTTAGAAAATTTAGATTGGGATATTGAAACTCCTACAGGCCTTTGGGGTTAAAAATCCCATTTTATTTAATATATAGTATAGATATAGACGTGTGTAATTTATGAGAGATCAAAAACAAACTTTAATACACATTTCTCATATTGATACAAATGTTATATATTTTTACACAAAAACCAAGATTATTCAAATGTCAAATAAATAGAATGGGTAAACTAGCTAGATTCATTATAATCGTAACTCATATCGCACCTCATAATATTTGAATTTATTTGATATTTTTTCGAAGCTATTCCTGTTGACAAAGGTGGGAATGTAAGATCAAAAGTTGGACTTGTGCTTGGCAAATGTACATCATTTGCATCAACAGCGTACCAACTTTTGGACATACATATAAGTGGTCGGTTCTGTAGTTTTAGTTGATCACAACAACAACAACAGCCGGTCATGTTTGGCAGCATACAAGCACATGTAATGTGTATTTGCTGTGATTTACGGCACGGCAGCCTGCTACGAGAGTTAATAAAGATATTTATTGAGTGTATTTTGATAATTTAAATCGTTGATATTGAAAGATTTGTCGAGTGTATTATCTATATAAAAAATCAAATTAATCGGATATCTGTAATCCGATGATTAAGTCTTAATTATTTTTAAAAATTATTAAAATCATGATAACCGTTCATTTTTTTTTTTAAAAAAAATGTGCCATTATTATATAGTTACAAATGTTCAAATTCCTTGATTTTTTATATGAATGAATCTTTCAATATAAATAATTCAAATCATAAAAAAGACTTAGTACACGCGGTAATAGATCTCAAGCAGTCCACTGTATCAAATTCTCTGTATTTACATGTACTACAACAATCTTTAAGATTCTATAACCATGTGTTAATAGTAGGGCCTTTCAACTTTTGTATATAAAATTAATTACAAAGGCATGTTTAAAACACTACTCTTTCAAAAATATATATATGTAAAATAAATAAATAAAAAGTTGGGGGGGGGGGGGGACTACATGTTGGTCTTGTGAAGGCCCATACCACATTTTTTTATTTATTTATAAAATAGGATTATTTTGAATCTATTTAATCTGTAGTAAATATCAAATACACATAATCATTTGTTAATTACGTATATCAGATAAGCCTGAACCTGCACTTAAGAATTAAACAAGATTGTTGAAATGCCCTTCATAGAGGTGTTATGGTTTAGATAAATGCCAATAGGAGAGGGGTATTTTATCCTTAAATTTCATGTCTCTCGTTTCAATATATTTTCAATTGGATAACATGATATAAATCTTAAAATATAATAACCATGTTTGTTTCTAATTTTTTGAAAATATTTTTCAGAAAATTTTATTTTCTTACTATATATATGTATATATTTTGTTTTTATTGATTTTTTTTAATATTTTAAATAATTTAAAATTTTTTAGACACACCTAACATGAATACATTTAAAAAGTATAATTTTCATGAATTTTTTTTAAAAAAATCATCAAAAATACAAAAATCAGTATATTTTTCATATTTTTTGTATTTATTAATCTTTTAAAATATTTTTTCACAAATATTTTATTTTTTAAATATATCTAAATAAGGTATATTTAAAAAAATAAAAAAAAATACTTAAAATTTTAAAAATATTTACTAAAAATAAAAAATATAAAAAATAAAAAATCCAATTCTAAAAAAACTGAATTTAAAAATTTCATTAGTCACATGATGATAGGAACGAAAATATATTAGAGATAAGAGGAATAATAAAAGATTATACGTCTTGTCATTGTACCCTTTGAGAACAAAAATAAAGTTAGGGGAACTAAAAAAACTGAATTTAAAAATTTTATTAGTCACATGATGATGGGGACGAAAATATATTAGAGTTAAGAGGAATAATAAAAGATTATACGTCTTGTCATTGTATCCTACATGAGAACAAAAATCAAATTAGTCAACTTATGACTTCTAGCTTTTAAAAAATTATTTTGGACTATTTAGTTAAATTTATTTTAAATAGCTTCTGATTCTAACAACTTATTATAAGTCAAAAAAGCTGATTCTGAGAAGCTGCTTACCCCTTATTTATGATTATCAACTTCTATTGTGGACATATTAATTCACGGTTATACTCTTAGATTTTTTTTATTTTTTATTTTTTAAAAATAGAAAAAGACTCAAATGGACTATAAAATATTTTAATTATTTTTTATGAGAAATGTAGACAAATAGTGAAAATAAAAGTTAATTGAAAAAACTACTTCACAGCTTATTTAACAAACACTACTCAGCAACTTAAATGTATAATCCAACAGCTATACCAAACAGATTAACAACTTCTGATTAAAGTCATAATCTATAATCTGTTTTAATAGCTGTACCAAACAGGACCTATGTAAGAAAATGCCATGGTCATGTTTTTTTACTGGTTTTAGTACTCTACTTGTATAGTAGGGTGTAAATTTGACTTGACAGTTTAAGTTGGGTTTCATAGATTTTTATCAAAATTTGGATCGGGTTGGATTGGTTTACGGGTCAAAAAATTAGGTCCAAGTTTTGGGATATTTAGGCTTTGGGCGGGTCAATAGGCCTGGGCTTAGCCTCAGACTTGGGCAGGTCTAACTATTTTTTTTTTAATTTTAAATTTTTTCACTAAAAAATATACTGGGCCTCAGACGGACCGGGCTTTGGATTGAGCTTTGAGTGGGTTTTAAGCAGACCGATGGGCTGGGCCAAGCCGAGCTTCAAAACAATGGTTCAGGCCCTGGCCCAAGGGTTCAAACTAGGCTCAAGCCTAGGCCCAAACGAGCCTAAACGGGTCAGACCCATCTTGGGCCGCCACGATGTAGCTTGACTTTTCGCGCTCCTTTTGGATACAATAGCCCTACAATTTTGACTCCCGTGATTCTAAATCTAATTTCACAAGTGCAATGTGAAATAGATAAATAC
The DNA here is from genome assembly GCA_025200525.1 of Camellia lanceoleosa. Classification (NCBI taxonomy): domain Eukaryota; kingdom Viridiplantae; phylum Streptophyta; class Magnoliopsida; order Ericales; family Theaceae; genus Camellia; species Camellia lanceoleosa. The sequence continues at coordinate 203,328,034 of CM045758.1, forward strand.
AAAAGAGTTCAAATCTAGCAAATCTTTTGAAAAATTGATTTTGAATCAAAATGTAAAAAATGGACTGTTTTTCCAGATACAGAGTCGCCACCTAAATATTTTTAAAAAATTTAGGAAACTCAAGACTCGTGCTAAAGCCACTTATCCGTTATCACTAAAGTGTTCGACTCGGGAACTTAGGTATGAGAGGGAAAGATCATGAATTGAGCACCCCACTCGCCCGATCAAAGATCAGCCTCTACTAATCATGATGTGATTCTTATTTACATAATATGCTTTTGTTCTGATTATTTAGACTCGCATTACTATGTGACGCACATAAGTATAGACTAATTTGTAAAAAATTAGAACACTTGATCTCATGTATGTTTAAAAAATGTTTCAAATATATACCACTTGAAAAAGTGATCTCATATATACATTACTCAAATTATTCTAATTCAAGCAATTAGCCTTCATCCACAAGCATTCAAGCAAGTATATCAATTAAGTAATTAGCCTTATGGCATTGGCAAGCATACTAGACATGACAACAATCACACTCATACGATATGTTAAAGCAATAAAGCTTACTCCAATTCCAAAGGCGAGCCAAAAGAGAGAAAATAGTTAGAAAAATGCATGATCCTAACTAATGAAATATGCCTAATGCAACAAATGCAATATGCAATTAGAAGTCCGGCTACTAGCATAGCATATGAATCAATTTGATAGCATGCAATTTTAAACACGTTTTTTAAAAAGTATTTAAATGACAATGCTTGTTAAAATGATGAGCCGAACTTTATACATGCAAGACACATGGATGCAAATCATGAGAAATACTAAAAGAAACGTGATGTTCTAAATTACCCATCATAAGCAAGTAAATAAAAGGGAGAAAGGCATGGGGTTAAAAGACATACACATTATTACATATTGGCCTCCACATAAGAAGGTTTGAATGAATGCCCTAGCTAATTGCTACGAATTAATTAACTATTACAAATCCAAATGAATAAATTAGTTAAACTATTTAACTAATTATTATAATAACAAATTTAACTAACTATTCTAGTTAATTAAATAAGTACAACACGAAACTAACTAGCTATTCTAACTAATTAGTTATAAATTCGTTATTTTAAGGAGAACATATTAATATTACAACATCACTTCATGGATCCCGAGAATCGAGGGATGGTTCATGCATGGATGCGGATTTCCACTCGATAATACTCTCTGTTTTGCTACTGGAATGCCTCTGTTGCACAGTTAGAAAATTTCACATGTTTTCCACCTCAGCCTCTACTCTACTCTACTGGAAAAAGGACATTGTCTGCCTGGAAAAAGTGGTCGGCAATCTAGAAGTAGTGGCCGGCTGATCACAAATAGTGGGTTGCCGTCCAGTAAAAGTAGCCTACCGACCACTAATGTTGGTTCTTTCCTGTAACAACAGAGGACAAACAGAGCACAAACCAAAGTATTCTCAATGGATGTTTGTCCACCATGCATTTCTTTATCAGCAAACAGGTCAAATGAGGGGTAGGCTTGATTTGCAAGCCATCAATCGGTGTAATCGCATTGCATGATGACTTATGAATCAAGGGATACAATTTCAATAAATGGTAAGAAAAGACCAACAAAAACCTTCTCCCTATTATGGATTGATCAAAGGAACTGGTTGACCTTAGAAACTTGAACCATTTCATCACTAACAAGTATGAAATGACTTAAGTCTCCATGTGTTCAATTAACATTCGATTGAACACCAAATTACCTTATTATCTAGTTCCATTTTAGTCCAAGTTTTATTACTTCATTTTAATTACCTTCTATTCCTTAATTAATTGAGTCTAATAATGAGCTTTAAGTCCACTAATGGGGAGAAGTACCAAACCAAATGTTATTTTAGGCATGAGGGAGATGTCATGCCATTGGTAATGAACCCCCAAAGGGATTAAACCATTAAGCACAACAACCTCAATCTCAAGCTTAAACAAATAATTGGTTTGAAACCACTCTCAAAGAAAAAGAAAACCAAGAAATGGAGGAGGTTACAGAGATGCTTAGAGGTGAACACAAGTATGGAAAGTAAGATATCAACTCAAATAGGTTGGTGGCTAAGGCTTAAATCACCAAGCCTATAAGGACCGTTACATTACAAGCATGCAATACAAAGCTCAAATGCAACTAACACATAAAAACAGTCCTAAAACAGTTCAAAAAAGTACTGGAATTAAGACAAAAACAACTACAACAACTAGCTAAAATATTGAGAGATTAAAACTAGCACACAAGCATAAGGACAGGAGGCTAACCCCTCCACTTTTAAGACTTCAAAACATGATTTTTGCCTCTAAAAAATCTCTAAAAATTAGTGGTAAAAATTTTAAAAAAGTGATGAGAAGGTGGGAAACACAAGGGCAAAGGACTTAGAAGCAAGGTTCAAAGGAGGGTTATCAGCCCCTCTACCTTTAATGGTCTTAAACTATAAGTTTCAGCCCAAAAACACAGGTAATAAACAGCTCAAAAATAGCAAGAAAATATAGAAAACAAGTAGTGTAAAGATGGTACAAAAGTACTAGAATGTATACCTCTTGAAGAGGAATGATTATTTGAGTTACAAATCACCAATTTCACACTCTCAAGTGCCTCAAGAGCTAAAATTCAAGCCCAAATCACCTCAGTAAGGAACTCTCTAGGTTTGGTTTAGAGTATTTGAGCAAAGGCTATGTAAGTTGCAGGAGAGAGAGAGAGAGAGAGAGAATTGCAAAGAGAGAGAAATTTTTCAAAATTTTACCCTCCCAAAAATATTTTCTCATTCCTCAATTTTTCTAACCTTCAAACCAAGAGGGAACGTCATCTATATATAGAAAACCATGTGTCTATCTCGAAAATATCTGTATACATACAGCTGGAATGGTGCATGCACATGGGGGGACAACTGGCAGAAAATATCTAATTTTTTGCATTACTAGCCAGTCTGCCACTAATACTAGCCAGCGGGACACATTAGTGGGCGGTGTCACGACCCAAACCCGCCCCTATGGGTTTAGCACTGTAACCGGCCAGTAATCCGAGATTACCGAAGGCCTGCTTAATAGTAAGACAGTAATACAGAGTACAGGGACATGGCGGAAGCCAATACAGTAAATAAACAATGTCCAATGAGCTGTGACAGTCTGTATGCAAAAAGATTTTTCATACATATATGCAGTCAGTGACAAAATAGTGTGTATCATATATACAAACATTCAGAACAGGGACTTAATCCCTATTAAACAGTACAGTACAGTGCTATCAGTCTATACAGTTAAACAAAACAAACACAAGGACAGATAGGGGAAATAAAAATACCCCTAAGCCACAGCTTGGCAGGCTCGGAACCTCGCGGTGAGGCACAGTAGTTGGCTTGACAAAACTGGAGTTTACCCCGACGCTCTTAGCCGCGGTCTGGTGCCTGTACACCTACATATATATATGAGCAGTGAGCTAAAGCCTAGTGAATAACATAAAGCGTAAAGGGGTTTAGAATGAATGTCCTTACAGTAATGAAAACAGTTCATTTCAATCAGTATATCAGTTGTTCAAGATAAAGAACAAATATATGTCGTACATCCATTAGCATAACAGTAAACAGTAGGTCTCGAAAGATCGAACAGTCAATGATGGCCATCAATCAGTAAACAGTAGTGGTTCCAACAAGGGAACCGACAGAGATCTCTGTAGCAGTAATAGTCAGTAACAGTAGTTGCCAAGGATGCCACAATACAGTTCAGAATATTGGACATACATTTATTCAGTAAATAGTAGCAGTTCAAAAACAGTAGAGTTCAATTGTTCAAAAGATAATCATTTGAACATATCTTTACACAGTTGTTACTCACAGAGTTCTAGGCTACAGTAAAGCTAGAGCGCGTCCCCAGTCGCCAACCCTACACAGTTTACAGATTGAACACACACTAAGCTACACAGTTGGGAAAGATAAAAACTAGATCCCTAATTGCCTCGGTGTGTTCTACATCTATGTCCTCATTAAGATGCCTTAAACTAGGCCTAAGAATGCCTAGAATGGAATGAGGATGCAAAGATGCACTTTAAAAGCATTCTTAGAATTTTCAGAAAACAGAGGTCCCGCTCGAGCGGACATGCAGACAACAGTTCCCGCTCGAGCGTCACTTCCCACGCTCGAGCGGACATGCAAAACAGTCAAAAGTACTGGATGCTCAAAAATCACGCTCGATTGGGCGCTCGATAGCCGCTCGAGCGTAAGGCACAAAGTCCCACTCGAGCGCAGGTTTCCCCACTCGAGCAGACCTCAAAACAGTGCAAAGTACAGGGAGCACGAATTTCCCGCTCGAGCGCCACTTTCCTCGCTCGAGCGAGAGTCCAAAATCTGGAATTCTCAGATTTGAACTTCCAAGCTCAAAACAAGTTCAAATGCATCAAATTCGATCTTTTTGGGCTAATTTTCTGGAAAACATTGGTAAACTCATAGAACAACATATTTTAAAGATCAATTTGAGAAATCGAAGCTCAAAGGTAGTTCAATTAAATACAATTTTGAACCAAATTTCAAGAACATGAAGAACATGCAAACATGCATGGGTTTAACCAATTCAAAGCTTCAACTCTTGCTCTAATGAGCTAATTCTTTTCAAAATAAGATGAAATCATGGACCATCACACTATTATGAACATGCATGTACCAATTGCCATGAAATCAACATCAAAATGCAAGGATAAACGCATGCATGCATGATACAAGCTTTAATCCAACACTACAAGACCAATTCAAGCCTCAGATCACTAAAGACCCATTAATCATGCAAGAATAAACTCAAATACACAATAAAGAAGGTCAATGATCTACTTTAGGTCTTCAATGTAAGATACACAAGCTCAATTTGCAATCTACACTTCAATTCTTTCAATTTCAAGCCAATCTCCAAGTTTGAACTCAATTCTCTCACTCTCTCACTCTTGGTCGGCAATAACAAGAAAAGAGCTGAGCAAAATGTGTGGCTAAGTGTATAATAAGGCTCAAATATTGATCATATAGTGGGCCACTCACAATGACATTAAGGTAAATATGTCAAACTATGTAATTTAGCTTATTTAAATCTAATTTAATCATACCAAATCACTTTTCAAATAAATATACCATAAAATCAAATAAATTATGATAATCATAAAACATTAATCGATTTTCGGTTCGGCCGTCGATAAGGCTTTCAATTTGCGATTTAAACATAAAAACATGAACAGATAATTAAACAGGCAACAGATAGAAATGCAATTCAAATGGATACACTCAATCAATTCGGTTTTAGTTTTCAGTCAATCAGTTCAGTATTTCAATTACTTCAGTTATCCATCATAATCAGTCTCAGTATAGCAGTAACTGGTAGTTAATCGGTAATCAGTGACGAGGGTTGTCACAGGCGGCATGCCACACTAGTGGGTCTGCAGGTCCCTGGATGCTCAGACTCGAAAAAACATTGTTTTGGTCCAAAATAAGGCACAAAGTTTGTAGGTTCAAACTAAGGTTTCCTGTTGAGGAAATCAAGCGTTTAACAAGCATACATATTCATCATTGAGTGATCAATCAGTGGCACCCAAGTCTTATGGGTCGTAAAAAATTAGGTGTCTACAGTTGTCCTTCTTTGACATAGCTCGAAGTCATGACATGACATGAGTGAATGTTGAAGCCTGAAGACGACTCATTTTGACAAGGCCATAAGACTTGGGCAAACAATCAAGACATAAATAGAATTGGTTGAGCTCGCAAGCTGCCTACGTATCCTTTTACAAGGAATCAAACCAGCTTAGTTCTAGGGCAGAATGTAAATGATATGTATGAAAAATACTTTGAAAGCTGGACTCACATGCTTTGTGAAGTCGGCTATTTGAAAACTCATGATCATGCTAGATGATGCAATTAGTAATAACAAATTAACAACATATGAATGAGTCTCAAGCTTAAACCGAAATAGGTTTCACATGGAAAGAAAAACGCACACTCTAACCATGCCGAAACCATGAAAAGATGAGAGAAAAAATCGCTCAGGGTCGTGTTTCACGCGTCATGAGATACTCTAATCACGCTGAAATCGTAAGAAGAGGCCTTGATGGGTTTTTCCAATGGGTCGCCCATCCCAGAATGGATTTGTTTTTCCCAATGGGTCACCCATCTCAAAACTACTTTAGCCTAAGCATGCTTAACTGAGGAGTTTTTTTAGGGATTTCACCACCCGAGAAAAGGTCTCCATGCTATATAAAGGTTCAAGTTTTTACTTTTATAACCCAGAAACTTCCCCTCCATTTCCAATGTGGGACACCAGGACCTTACAACTGTCACGCCCCAAAATTTGGACAATTAAATATTAAATTAGGACTAAACCCTAATCAATATTCTATCACCCAAATCCTAGGGGTGAAACAAAATCTAAACGTTCACGTCTCCAAAGGGTTTAAGTAAATTTCATGCTCAAAAGATTAAAAGAGATTAAAAAAAAATTAACAAAATGCCAACCAAACCATCCACCATAAATTTCATAACTAACAAATATCTCTAACATTAAAGTAACAACAACTAGTTAAAACAACTTAAATAATGTAAAGTTGAAAGATAACCCACAATGCCAAATTGTCAAAACACTAAGGTCATAAAAAAATTAATAAATACAATAAACTAATATCAATCCTAAGCTCAAGAAAATAAAAGAAATCCAAGAGACATGTTTAACAACTATAGTAATTTTATGTCACCATCGTAACTCCAACTAATCTTGCAAAGGAAGCTCGGCTATGCTCAAATAGAACGCACCCGAGATGACAAAACGGGTTAGTATACAAGTATACTGGTATGAGTACAATTATTTGATACCCACGTGTCCACCAAACACAAATAAAAATGCATTTAATTCTTGTTACGGGGCAAGACAAGTAGTTCCATCTGCACTGAGACAAATAGGTAGTTTCCCAAGATACGGTGGCATTTAGTTTCTTGCCCATATACAACGAAATATAAATTGAGTATAAAATAAACAAAATAAAAATAAAAATATGGTAGGTCAGCCCTGTATAAAAATTTAGTAAGACCCATAATTCTGCAAAAAAAATAAAGTTAATATAATTTAATCATAAATAACTTGCTGAAAAAGTATAAAAATGCACCGTTTTATACTTAAATAATTTGAATTGACCAAAACTCAAAGAATAAAAGTTGTACAGAATCAAATTTCCTAAAAGATAGGGTGAACGAATTTAGTAGAAACTGAACAGGTTGAGAGAAAAACTTAATAGAAAATCCTAACCGAAATTCGATCGAAAAATTTAAAACTGAAAACAAAAAGAAACTGCTGTAAGATGAACTTTTCCGAAAAGTGTTCAGAATAATGTTTTACTTCGGTTTACGCGAAACCAATAAAAATGAGCTAGTTTCGTGGGTTAAAACAGACTACTATAACCAAGATCATCCAATTATAAGTTCTAATCGATCTTTTTAATAAAAAGTTAAAACACAAAAGTTGTCTAAAATCACGTATACATACCTTTACTCAAATTTCATAATTTATCGAGGTCGTTTACTATTTTTTCAAGATGTACAAATCAATACAATTCATACTATAACAATAAACTCATATTTAATTTTTTGTACCTTAACTCCATCACTTCGGCCTCCACTTCCGGCCACACATGAGAATGAGGCAACAATATATATATATACACAATCTCTGATCTATTCATGAGAACAAACATAATAATGCCAAGCCTAAGACATTTAAATAAATCTCATAATTCTCACTTTTTTTTTATAGACTCTTTCTCACCAACACTCAAATAAAATAACAATCCATGGAGTCGTGGTGGAGTATAAAGAATTGATCTATAGGTTCTTAATTAATTTTAATTTCATATATCAATGAGTGTGATTACATCCACAAAATAAATATATACAAAAACTATAAACCTTGCATACTCAACTAACTAAAGTAATTAAAATCAAACCATCATCTTCACGCAAATATCATATCAAATCAACATCAAATATATCGAAAAAAAATAAAAATAAAAATAAAAAAAACAACGAAATAAACATAAATCAAGGGAAGTTGGTTTTGTACTCACAATATTTTTTTGAAGATCAAAGAATCATTTAAACAATTAATAAAGCTACCAAATAAAACCCTAATTTTTTTCTCCTTTCCTTTCCTCTTTCTCTTGTTGCTTTCTCTCACTCTTGGCTGAACCATAACACCCTCTTTTTTCTCTCTCTCTCTCTCTCTCTCACTCTCACTCTCACAGGCTTACTACTGCTCTCATTTTCCTTTTTTTTTTTTTTTTTTTTTCCCTTTCTTTGTTTTCTTATTACCTTCTAAACTTAATTGACTTCTTATATTATACTATATTATAAACCTAAGTCTAAATATATCATAACCTAATTTCCTATTATATTATATTATACAATTAAATCACAAATATAACATATATAAATATAAATATCTTATATAAAATCTATATCAATAATTTCTTTTATATATATATATATATATAAACATATATAAATATAAATATTCAAATTAATTATATATAATTAACTAACACATTAAATTAATTAAATACCACATTAAATTCTTATATAACTATACAATTAATAAAACCAAAAATAAAATCAAGTAATAATAAATAAATAAAGACTTATGAAAAATCAGGGTTGCTACACTCAGGGTCACGTTTCACACGTCTTGAGATAAAAACCACTCAAGGTCGCGTTTCACGCATCCTGAGATACTCTAATCATGTTGAAATCATGAGAAAATGAGAAAAATCACTCAGGGTCGTGTTTCACGCGTCCTGAGATACTTTAATTACATTGAAATTGTGAGAAGTTGAGAAAAAACCGCTCAGGGTCTCGTTTCATGCGTCCTAAGATACTCTAATCAAGCTGAAATCGTGAGAAGAGGAGAAAAAACCGCTTAGGGTTGCGTTTACTCATCCTAAGATGCTCTAATCACGCTAAAATCGTGCGAAGAGGAGAAAAAATCGCTCAGGGTCGCGTTTCACGCGTCCTGAGTTAAAGGCAAAATGTATGAGATTGGACAACAAATACACAATGTAATGAAAGTGTGCGATAGATGCACGAGGTGAACAAATGTGATAGATGCACAAAGTGAACAAGATTACAAATCAACACAGTGACAACGCATGTTCCATGTAAGATACACAATCGATGTATGATGTTAAACAAAAGTGATGTTTGGCGACAACCTCCGACTTACCCCTCAAAGACTTTGCAACATGCTCAAAAAGGATATACCCTATTCATATTGGCAAGTGGAGAACGTTCGTGCACTGGAACACAACGAGTATTGGTAACGGCACAATCGGAACACAATTTCGAGCTCCTCAAAAAAACCAATCTAGACCCAAAAGAGAACCTTTCATACACTGCTAGGGCAAAAGAGGAACAAAACAGTACTAGGCCACAAATGAGGACTGCTGGCCACAAATAAGGCTTGTCGGCCACTAATGCAAAATTGGGGGTAGAATTATCCTTTCGGCCTGGGTCTCTTTAAATACACCTCCAAGCCTTATTTCCTTACACACCCAAGTCTAAAATCCGTGCCCCTCTCTTTCTAGGTGCTTGTTCTCTTTAGATTCGTGCTTTACACGTGTTTTCCAACACCCCACGCAAACTTTTTTCATAAACCCTCTTTGATCCTTTACACTTTGAGCCGATCAGATTTTGTTTTCATTGATTTTTTTTTTTTTGCATTTTCACCACTTCAGGCTTGTTTTCCTCAAGTTTCTCTTGGGTTTTGTGAATTTTCCCAGGTTTTGACTTTTTCTTCCATTTTCTCTCTCCTAGGGTTGACTTTTTCTAAGTTTTTTCTCTTTTCTCAATTTTTCTTCAATTTTCACCCATTTTCCAAATGGCGGATGAAGTTCCACATGATGGTGCTCCTTTTGAGGTTCTACCTCCACTATCACCTCCTGTCAAGGTTGAAGAGCCTGCGGTGGTCGGCGAGGCGGCGGAGGGCATTGCGGCCGACTTTGAGACATAGTTCGCTCTAGGACTTGAGGCTAAGCCACAACCATTTGATCCAGTCACTTATCACCCTCACATGCACATGCTGGCGCCTGGCAGCATGATGCGTTTTACCTTTCCTATGGCGTTTCTGAGGTACAAACTTTATTTTCATGCTTTCTTGCCTTTCATTTGACTGTATTTCTTACACTGCCTTTCATCTGAATGCTCTTTTATCACTGTCCTTTATTTGATTCACTATTTCTTTACCACAGGGGGACTCTTGTTCTTACAGGGGATATGGGGCAGTGACAACGAGAGACTGGTATTATGAGCTCCCGCATGAGGTCCGCAACCTTGTTGATGAGGCCGACTTTAGCTTATTTTGCACCAGACTCTCACGATACATGGCAAGCCGGGCTTTACTCGGAGCGTTGGTGGAGAGGTAGTGGGATATCACCAACTCTTTCCACTTCTCTTCTGCTGGGGAGATGATGATGACTCCCTATGACTTCTCCATGATCAAAGGCTTAGGAGTAGAGGGTGATCTGATCCCTTTTGACATGGATATGAATAATGTCACAACCCAAACCCGCCCCTAGGGGTTTAGCACCGTAATCGGCCAGTAATCCGAGATTACCGAAGGCCTACTGAACAGTAATACAGTAATACAGAGTACAAGGGCTTGGCGGAAGCTAAAACAGTAAATAAACAATGTCCAATGAGCTGTGACAGTCTGTATGCCAAAAAGATTTTTCATACATTTGTACAGAACAGTATACAAAACATTTACAAACATTCAGAACAGGGATCAAGTCCCTATTAACCAGTACAGTGCAGTCTATACAATCTATACAGTAAACAAAACAGTATAGGAGGAGGAACACTAAACACCCCTAGCCTTAGCTTGGCAGGCTCGGAACCTCGCAGTGAGGCACATAGGTTGGCTTGACAAAACTGGAAATACCCCGACGCTTCTAGCATTGGTCCGGTGCCTGTACACCTACATATATATATGAGCAGTGAGCTAAAACCTAGTGAATAACATAATGCGTAAAGAGGTTTAGAATGAATGTCCTTATAGTAATGAAAACAGTTCATTAAATCCGTATTTCAGTCTTTCAGTCAATCAGTCATATGTAGTACATCCATTAGCATAACAAGATCTGATGGCGGTAGGTCTTAAAGACCTAACAAAGAATGATGGCCATTAATCGATGAATGAAGTGGTCCCACGAGGGAACCGACAGAGATCTCTGTAACAGTAACAGTCAACAGTAGGTGCTAAGGATGCCACAGTACAGTTCAGAATATATGACATACATTCATTCAGTAAATAATATCAGTTCAGTTCAGTATTCAGAAGATAATCATTTTAAACATAGCTTTACACAATTGTTACTCATAGAGTTTTGGGCTACAGTGAACTAGAGCGTCTCCTTGGAATGCCAACCCTATACAGTTAATAGATTGAACACACACTAAGCTATACAGTTGGGAAAGATAACAACTTAATCCCTAAATTTGCCTCGGTGTGTTCTACATCTATATCCTCTTTAAGATGCCTTAAACTAGGCCTAAGAATGCCTAGGATGGGATGAGGATGCAAAGATGCACTTAGAAAACACTTTACAAAATTTGCTGAAAACAGGGGTCTCGCTCGAGTGAGGATTCCTTCACTCGAGCGGACATGCAGACAAAGGCGCTCCGCTCGAGCGTGAATTCCGTCGCTCGAGCGGACTGTGTGCTACAGTAAAAATACTGGATGCTCAAGATTTATGCTCGATGCTCGCTCGAGCGCGAGACACAGCTCTTCGCTCGAGCGTAGGTCCCTTCACTCGAGCGTATGCCTGCGCGCACCAAGATTCTGAGAGCTTGCAATTTACGCTCGAGCTGCCATTCCGTCGCTCAAGCGTAGCTCAGAGTAAACAGTGGTCGCTCGAGCGTAGAATCCTTCGCTCGAGCGTAGAAGCCAAATTTTGGAATTTCCAGATTTGCCTCCCAAGCTCAAACCAAGCATTCCTAAGCTCAAAACTCGACCTCTTGGGCCCAAATTCTGGAAAACACAACTAAACTCAATATACAACAAGTTTCAAAGCTCAATTTGTGAATTTAAAGCCCAAGGGTGAGTCAATTAAATCCAAATTTCAAACCAATTCCATGAACATGCTCCAAACATGACATGCATGAACTTTAAACAATTTTCAAGCTTCAATGCTAGCTCAAATGAGCTCAAATCTTTCAAAAACATGATGACAACATGAATTACAACAATATTATGAACATGCATGTGAGGAATGATGAATTTACAACCTCAAAACTTGACAATATGCATATGCATGCAACAATTGAGCTCTAATTCAACATTATTGGACTAATTCATGATCTAGAGTTCTTATCTACCATGACCCATGCACAAACTAACTTGATTCCATGAATAAGAAGATGTAGATTCTACCTTAAGTCTCCAAACACAAGAATAGAAGCTCAATTGATCAAGAATTCTTCCAATCCTCTCAATTTCCAAGCATTACAAGATGAACTCACTCTAGTCTTTTACCCTCTCTCTCTAGGTCAGTTTGAACACAAGAAATGGCTGATGAAACATTTTGTTTACATGTATGCAAGCCTCTAAGTGTGTTGCCTAAGTGGCCCACTAGGGGTGGCAAGGTTGTAATTAAGCCAAATATTACAATTTAACTTATTTTAATCTAATTTAATCATACTAAATCAATTTTCAGATAATTACACCATAAAATCACATAAATTCTACTAATCGTGGAACATCAATCAATTTTGGGTTCGGCCGCCAATAGGGCCTTCAATTAACAGTTTAAACAAAACAATCTGAACAGATAATTAAACAGTCAAACAGATAAAGTGCAATTCAAACAGATATAGACAATCAATTGATTTGATTGCGATCGATCGATTCGATAATTGATCGGTTCAATTACTTTTCATATTCGATCTCAGTTTAGCAGTAATCGGTAATCAATCAGTCATTAATCGGTAAACAGTATGAAGGTTGTTACAAATAAGTAGGAGACGGCTTGGATCTATCTGCTTGGAGTGCGCCTACCTTTATATAGGCTAGCGATGGTGAGATATAGCTGGTTCTCCGAGCACTTTCGCAGTAGTGAGCTCAAGACACTAGAGGAGGTAGAGAGTAGTATGTCCGGGGCTTCTCGATGTTTCTACTTGGCACCTCCTTGTTTGTGAACGGGTAGAACATTATGGGTTTGTACTTACTGAGCGCCCTTGTGACCTTGCCCTAGTTCGGTTCTACAACTGGAGTGGAGCTGGCCTCGCCACACTCTACGACTATATGAGTTCCACTTTTTACATGAAGGAAGAGCAGGTCGGAGGCTACTAGAGAGCCTGGGAGGTATGCACCACACCTTTCTGCTTTTGCACTTTCTGTTTTATATCTGTTCACACATTGTGCTTTCTGCTTTGCGCTTTATGTTTCACATCTGTTGACACTTGTGCTTTCTGCTTTGCACTTTCTTTTTCACATCTGTTGACACTTGTGCTTTCTACTTTGCACTTTCTGTTGCAGTTATGGGTTTACGCCTATTTCCTGGCTCTGGCTCCAGAGCTAGTAGATGAGATCCCTCCCGTTGTGCCTTACTCGCGGCGATATGACAGTCGGTGTCGGCGTCAAAGCCGCGATGACATGACATTCGCCTTTTACCGCCGATATTTCAATATGGTGGTTGCCCATGAAGTAATCCAAAACTCAAAGTCATTTTTGCTTTACTACTGTTCTGATTTATACTTCGACAACTGATGGCAACTAATAATCTATACATTCTTTGTTTGCAGATCATGTGGCAGTCTTGGGAAACGATGCCAACTGGAGTAAGGGACTAGTATGCTGGGATTTGGGCCACGTCCTGATTCCGGATTTTACTAGAGGGCCTAGTTTGCCGGGCTTGGTTCTTGGATGAGCGTTTCATACACCAGACTCTAGGCTAGCCTGTCCCAGTTGTTCTTATGCCACCTCAGCATCTATGAGGACAGCCGATAGCCTCTTTGTAGCGACCCTAATTTTCTTTAGTCATTATTTATTATTATTATGGTTATAATTATCTTATTTTATTTTTGACTTTATTAATTGTGTGGTCTCATGAGAGTTAATGTAATATTTAATGGATTTAATGTTGTAATTATTAATGGTGTGGGTTACATGAGAATTTATTGTGATATTTAATGAATTTAATATGGTGATTAATTAATTTAATATGTTATTTAATTATATATAATTAATCCAAATCTTTAAATATTTATGTTTGTTATATATAAAAAAAACAAGTGTTATTATATATATATATATAATCTTATATTTATATATATTATAATCATGTGTATTGTATTATATAATATTATATAATAATCATATTAGATTAGAATAGGAAATTAGGTTATTATATATATATATATATTATATTAGTAGTCAAAGTAGGTTTGAATCTCTTTTGGTGAAAAGTTTCCCATCAGCAGCCGTAGGTGAGAAAAATGGGAGAGAGCCGTGAGAGAGAGCCGAGAGAGAGAGAGAAATCAAAATAGAGAGTCTTGTGCTGTGTGCCGTGAAAAGAAAAAGGAAGAAAAAAGATAGGGTTTTGGATTTACTTTGGTGGTTCAATTAATTCTCTTGGTCTTGCTTCAATTTTTAAAAATAATTGTGAGTACAAACCCTATTTTCCTTGATTATGTTTGATTTGTTAGTTTATTTATTTATTTATTTTATTAGATTGATGAAATTTGATATTTTTGTATGTGGATGTAGAGGATGAATTAACTTAATTATTTTGATTAGTGTTTATGAGATGTTTAGGGTTTTTAGATGAGAGATTAATTTTATTTAATTTGATTAGTGGAATGTGTAAAATTTATGGTTTTCAGATGATTGATTTATTTTAATTACTTTGATTAGTGATATATATAAGGTTTAGGGTGTTTAAATGATTATTGATTTTATTATTTTTTTTTGATGATTGATTAATCTAATTATTTTGATTAGTGTATATGCGATATTTAGAGTTCTTAGATGATTAATTTATTTTAATTAATTTGACTAGTGGTACGTGCAAGGTTTAGGGTTCTTAGATGATTAATTTATTTTAATTAATTTGACTAGTGGTACATGCAATGTTTAGAGTTCTTAGAGGTTTGATTAATTTTAATTAATTTGACTAGTGGTACGTGCAAGGTTTAGGGTTCTTAGATGAGTGATTAATTTTAATTAATTTGATTAGTGGTACGTGTAAGGTTTAAGATTTTTAGATAATTAATTGATCGTAATTATTTTAACTAGTTGGGTATATAAGGTTTGGAATTTTTTTAGATGATTGATTAATTTTAATTATGTTGATTAGACGTATATGTAAGGTTTAGGATTTTTAGATGATTAATTGATTGTAGTAATTTTAATTAGTTGGGTATGTAAGGTTTGAGATTTTTTTTTAGATGATTGATTAATTTTAATTATGAAGATTAGATGTATATGTAAGGTTTGAGATTTTTAGATGATTGATTAATTTTAATTATGTTGATTAGATGTATAGGTAAGGGTTAAGATTTTTAGATAATTAATTGTTCGTAATTATTTTGATTAGTTGGGTATGTAAGGTTTGGGATTTTTAGATGATTGATTAATTTTAATTATGTTGATTAGATGTATAGGTAAGGTTTAAGATTTTTAAATAATTAATTGATCGTAATTATTTTGATTAGTTGGGTATGTAAGGTTTAGAATTTTTAGATGATTGACTAATTTTTAAATTATTTTGATTAGACGTGTATGTAAGGTTTAGAGTTTTTGGATGATTGTTTGATTTTAATTATTTGAATTAGTTGAGTATGTAAGGTTTAGGGTTTTATTGTGGGTGACTTTATTAATTCTTTGAGTGATTCTTTGATCTTCAAAAATAATTTTAAGTACAAAACCCACTTCCCTTTATTTATGTTTAATTCGTTGTATTTATTTTTATTTGTTTGATATTAGTTTGATTTTGTTTTTACATAAAGATGATAGATTAATTTTAATTATTTTGATTAGTTGTGGATATAAGATTTAGGGTTATAGATGATAGATTGATTTTAATTATTTTGACTAGTAGTGTATGTAAAGTTTAGGGTTCTTAGATAAGTGATTGATTTTAATTACTTTGATTAGTTGTGTACGTAAAGTTTAGGATTTTTTGATGATTAATTAAATTTAATTATTTTTATTAGTTGTGTATGTAAGATTTAGGATTTTTAGATGATTAATCGATTTTAATTATTTTGATTAGTTGTATATGTAAAGTTTAGGATTTTTAGATGATTGATTGATTTCAATTATTTTAATTAGTTGTGTATGCAAGGTTTATGTTTTTTTTATGTATTTATTTTATGGATTTAATCACACTCATAATTATATGAAATTGGAATAAACTTAGAATCCATAGATATTGGTTAGAGGATGGATTGGTTTGTTGTTGGTATTTATTTATTTGATGTTGGTTTGATTTTGTATTTATATGTAGATGATGGATTGATTTCATTATTTGGTTAGATGTATATGTAATGTTTATGGTTTTTATATGCATTTATTTTATGATTATAATCACACTCCCTAATATATGAAACTA
The DNA here is from genome assembly GCA_025200525.1 of Camellia lanceoleosa. Classification (NCBI taxonomy): domain Eukaryota; kingdom Viridiplantae; phylum Streptophyta; class Magnoliopsida; order Ericales; family Theaceae; genus Camellia; species Camellia lanceoleosa. The sequence goes on from CM045758.1 coordinate 203,344,687, forward strand.
AAATTAATTAGAACCCATAGATAAATTCTTTATACTCCACCATGACTCCATGGATTGTTATTTTATTTGAGTGATGGTGAGAAAGAGTGTATAAAAAAAAGGTGAGGATTATGAGAGTTGTTTGATGCCTTATGCCCGACATTGTTATATTTGTCTCATGATGTCGATGAGATGTTTATATATATTGTTGTCTCGTTCTCATGAGTAGACGAGTGCTTTGATTTACGCGTGTACGTATATGCTAACCATCCGGGGAGTGTGAGTCAAACTCGGGACGATATCCCCGTGCAAGTTTGGCTTCGGAGTGGGTTAGGTATACGGGAGGCACATGGGATATATGTGTAAGCCAGAAGGGGAGGGCCGAAATGGTGGAATCAAGGTACAAAGAATTAATTATGAACTTGTATGTTAGTTCGAATTGTCTTAATTGAGTCAAGGTACAAAGTAGTAATTATGAACTTATATGTATAATTCGAATTATATTGATGGAGTTAAGGTACAAAAATTGAATTATGAGTTTATTGATTTGTACATCTTGAAAAATAGTAATCGACTTTAATAAATTATGAAATTTGAGTAGAGGTATGTATACGTGATTTTGGACAACTTTTGTGTTGTAGCTTTTTATTAAAAAGATAGATTAGAACTTATAATCGGATGACCTTGGTTATTGTCGGTTTGATTCATTTTGGTAATGCAGATTTTATAGGCTGTTTTAACCCACGAAACGAGCTCATTTTTATTGGTTTCGCGTAAACTGAAGTAAAACATTATTCTGCAAATTTTTCATGTTTTGAACTTTTTTGAAAAAAATCATCTTAGGGTAGTTTTTGTTCATTTTCAGTTTTAGATTTTTCGATTGAATTCCATCTAGAATTTTAGATCAAGTTTTCCTCTTAACCTGTTCAGTTTCTGTCAAATTCGTCCATGACGTCTTTTATAAAATTTGATTCTATACAACTTTCGTTCTTTAAGTTTTCATCAATTCGAATTATTTAAGCATGAAACGGTACATTTTTATACTTCTTTAGTAAGTTACTTATGATTAATTTATACTAACATTATTTTCTTTTGCAGGATGGTGGGTCTTACTAACTTTTTATGCAAGGCTGACCCACCATATTTCTATTTCTATTTCTATTTTTGTTTATTTTATAATCAATTTATATTTCGTTGTGTACGGACAAGAAACTAAATGCCACCATATCTCGAGAAACTACCCATTCGTCTCGGTGCGGTTGTAACTACTTGTCTTGTCTAGTAATAATAATTTAAAGTATTTTTGTTTGTGTCTGGTGGACACGTGGGTGTTGATTCTTGTACTCATACCAGTATATCTGTATACTGACCCGTTTTGTCTCTTGGCAACTCGGGTGCGTTCTGTTTGAGCGCAGCTGAGCTTCCTTTGCAGGATTAGTAGAGGCTTTGGCGGTGACAAGAAATAACTATGATCCTAGGACATTGTAGACACCCCATTTTTGACCGTCCTCAAGACCTGGACATCACCGCTTGAACACTCAGTGATTATCCATGTTCGTGTTCGTTTGGAGTTCCCGGAGTTCTCGGCTACGCACCTTGCCTCAGGACCTCCGAACTTGACCGTTTTGTGTCTGGTTTTGCACCAAACACTTGTGCTTTTCCTTGGAGGGGCAGGGAATGCCTTGTGAGGCATCCCCACACACCACCGGCAGTGGCTAGAGGCCACCGGCTGGTTGGTGTTGCCATCGGCACTATATTGTGCCGGTCGGCACTCTTTTGTGCCGGTCGGCAGTCAATTTTGTCAAAATGACAATGTTGCCCTGCCGATTACTGTTCAGTTGCTTTTTGAGATATTTTGAAGCAGCTGTATAGCATTTGTTTCCCCTCCATACACGTGTATGGAGGGATGAGCCTTTGGTTTGCTTAGCTTGTAAGCTTTGTTGCCTATAAGAGAGGGCTCTCTTCTCTTGGCTCAAGGGTTAGAAAAATTAGACATTTTTAGAGAGAAAAGACAGAGAAGAAGCTCTGGTTCTAAGTTAGAACTTGTGTATCTATCCTATCTCTCTTTTCCTCTCTTGTTTTCTACACTAGGTGCTTTAATCCATATTATTGCACACGAGCACCTAGTGTTTCACCTTCCTTCGGTTACTGAGGTTCTAAGGGCTGGTTCTTGAAGTTTTTGGTTGGATTTGAGCTCAAGGAAGCAACAACATCAACCTTTGTGAAGGTGGTCTTCAAGGGTAAGAAACTACCCCTTTTTACCCCATTTTTGCACTCCATTTTTGCATAGATTAGAACTGTTTTTGTGCTTAGCATTTAATACAAAAAAGTTCTTTTTTTTAGTCCTCTTTATTGTTGGTTAAGAGTGTTTTGTACTTTGGGGAGGTTTGACCACCCTTAGGCCTTGAAAAGGCCTCATTTTGTGCTATTTTGTGAGAGCTCCGGGATTTTGGTGTTGGGGTCTCTTCACCACTGAAATCTTGAGGGATTTCAGTGGTGAAGATGATGCCTTGAAGTCCCAAGAAGGAGAGGGTCACCCCCTCTCCTTGTTGTCCTTGAAAAGGACCTATTTTGCCTCTTGAGGGAGCCCCATGTTTGGTTATTTGTTGGTTATGCCATGGCTGTATTTTGTGCTCATATTGCCATATTATAACTTTGTATCATGTTGGTTTTAGTACTCCTTGCATGTTTTGCATAGATGCTTTGTAATGCCTCTTTAGTCCTTTAACATGCATTAGGTTGTGTGCCTCTATTCTAACATGTTTTAGGCTTAGATTCATGAAGCTTGTATGCTTATTTTTCCATGAATAAGGTCTGTCCATGGTTGCTTTGGTCGATCTTAGCTTGCATCACATAGCCTCTTTGCATTTGGCTTGTTGGCCTTTAGAGCATGGAAGTATAGCATGCCTTGCTTGCATTATTTTCAATGGTTTGGAACCATTTAGCATGCTATTTCAGTCCCTTAGACATGCTTGAATGATTGCCTTGCATGCCTCTTTGAAGTTTTTGAAAGCATATGTTGTATGCCTAATGATTTGGTCATTGTGTGTGCCTTGCTCTAGAGCCACTTAGATGCCATCTAGGAGGTCCCTTTTGTATGGTCTAGGGTAGCCTTAGACCAGTTTTAAGCCTCCTTGGCCTTGTGAGGCTTGGTTGGCTTAGCCATGGTTTAGGTCTCCTTTGGCTTGCCTTGGATGCTTGGACCATTTGTTGCATGCTTAGTCTATTTTGTTGCTTGGTTTGACACCATGTCCAACATGATTTTAAAGCTTATATATGCATGTTAATATGTCCATGTTAGCCTCTTTTAAGTGTTCTTAAGAGTTGCTTGTTTATGCCTAAGTGTTGGATTATGTGTGCTTGCATGTGTGCATGTATTGCATATATCTTAGCCTTCACTTCTATGGCATTTGGCCACTGATTTTAGGCTTATTTAGAGCTGCCTAACCTATGTGCAAGTCCATCATCTTGTTGCTTGCATATGCTCCTTGAGTGTTGTAATGTATTGGTAAGTAAATGCATGTTAGGACTAACATGATTGAATGAAGTCACATGCTTGTTTGCATGCTTGGACACCCACATTACACCTTGTATACTTGATGGTCGACATTGGTGTTTCATGCCTTGTATGTTTGTTAGCTTGTATGCTCCTTTGCATTGGCATAATTGCATACTATTTGACATGTCTAGGATTGCATCACATAAACATGCATGCTCTACCTCTTGACCAAGTCATGATAGAGGCTTAGCACCCTTGTGTGTTTGTTTGGTTTGCATGCATTTGAAATAGAAGTTGCACATTTGGTTCTTTGGGCCATCATGCATGGAAATGCGTGATTGGTGGCCCGAGAATCGAGGCACATGCCCCTTTGAGTCACAAATATGATAAGGGGCATGATTGGTGCACACATTGTTGGAATTACATTGCCATGCAAGTTTTTTCCCTCTTTGTGAGTTGCGTGTTCTGCAGACATTCAAGGCTTATTGCAAGATTTAGTGCCGATCGGCGATCTATTGACGGCCGATGGATGAATTTTGTGCCGGTGACCTCATGCTGATGCCGGTGGAAGTCCTACTCAGCCGATGATGTCCCTTAGTGTCCTGGGAGGCACTCCTGAGACTTTGGCAGTCTTCTGAGATGCGAAGCAGGGAAAACAGAGGCAATCTAAGCATGGCAGTGCAATTCCGAGCAAGTCCCGAGCATGCGTTGCATCCGGCCCTCATCTCGAGGCGATTTACTGCTTTAATTAGATTAATTAATTTATTTGATTAATTTAGTTGGACTGTAATATTTTAATCAGTTTGCGTAGTTAATTAATCTGTATTATTATTTTGGTTCCTCCGAGTGGGGGCAAATTTGTAATAAGTGTAGGTGAGTGGTTTGTATGTTTTCCAACCCCCACTTCTTTCTTCCCTTTTATTTACTTGCTTATGATGGTAGATTAGGGCACGTCTATTTTAGCATACCTTATGCAATGCATGCGTGCATCCATGCATTTGTCTAAACATGCACCAGGCTCGATATATCATACAAACTGCATCGTACTTTCAATTCCAAATTGAATACGTGATAGTTGTAGCATTTCACATGTCATGTCTAGGGTTAGCCGAGCCTACTCTAAATTGCATCCTTGCCTGTGTTGCATTAGCCACTTAACACGACCTAGGGACATGCATGTCTGCTAACTAGTTTTTTGTTTTGGCACGGAGTACGATGTAAGTATTTTACGCTTTAGCATACCACATGCGTATGAATGTTGCCATGACAGTATGCTTACCATGCGGCTAAGTGCTTATGTGAGATAAACTGTTTGAATGCCTGTGGGTGGAGGTTGGGTTGCTTGAGTTGGAAAACTCATTGAAATCCGTGTTTTAGCCTACTTGTGAGTAGCAAATTCCGAAGCATTTTCAAAACGAACGGATATGCAATATTGATTTCCAAATTAGGCAATCTAGTCTATACTTGTTTGCTGTGCGCATAACATAGTAATTCTAGGCTAATAATTGGAATAAGAGCATGTAATGTTTTCAAAATCGGATATCACGGTTAGTAGAGGCCAGTCTTCGAACCGGGCGAAAGGGGGTGTTCATAGCTGACCTTCCCCGATCGTACCCAAGCTCCCGAGCCAAGACTACTTTGGTTATGATGGACACGTGGCTTTCGGCACCGAGTCAGGGTTTCCTAAATTTCCCATTTAAAAAAAAATATTTAGGTGGCGACTCTGTAATCTGGTAAAGCAGTCCATGTTTGGCACTACTTTTCAAAAAATCTATTTTTCTTCAAAACGATTTGCCAGATTTGGACTCTTTGGTTCAGATTTAGAATCGTGACATTTTGAGTCCTTTGAACTGTAGTGACCCAATATCGAACCAGAACCGGGGGGGACTCGCACTCCCTCGCCCGGGATGCATTCGGGGACGTTTACAGTTTCTGGCGACTCTGTTGGGGACTTTAGAGAGCTTGACTCGAACTCGTGATGTCTGTTTTTGACTACACTTATGTGTTTCTTTGCATTGCATGTGCATTGGTGCGCCTAGGACACCGTGTTGGCCATCTGCTATTCCTGAGCGGATTGCCGGAGGCTTGTCTTGTCAAGGCATGACCACAAGGCTGACCGGTTGCGGGCTCTGCCAAGATAGAACACAAACCCGGTTTTACTGGGCACCCTTTGACCATTCGACCTAGTGCATATTCGAATCCGTAGTGACCATTCCAGTTAGGACGGGTTGCTTACGATATAGGTTATTTAAAACCATGTGCATAGTAAAACCCTAGCTCCTGACAAAATAGGACAGGGAAACCCTACCCCAACATAGGGGTGTATTGGCTCTCATTTATCTGCTATGTGCTTTTTAGAGTGTATCTCTGCAGGGGAACGCATATATCAGTTTGCAAAGTTTGAGCATCAGGCCTGAGGGCACTAGTATCAGTATTGTTGAGAATCAGTTATGTCTACGGGTATCAGTTCAGTTTTGAACAAGTAATTCTGGAAAACAGTGATCAGTAGTAGAGTATAGTTGTCCGGCTACATCCGTGTTTGATCTGTTTGGGGCTGAAATACTGCTTGTTTTCCGTTTCAGTTCAGAGACTCAGAGGGTCGATCCGGAACAGCTAGTGTCTTCTCCTTACTAAGGCAGGACTGAGCATGACGCAGAATTCAGAAGAGATCGTGGTCATGACGGCCGCGTTGAGTCAGGGAATCACCCTACAAGATGAGACTACTGTTGACATGCCGCATCCACCCAAGTCGTCTGCCGCACATCCAATTTGGACTCCTCAACTATATCAGGCTCGCGAGCCTACTACATTTGAACTAATGGGAATGATAGGTGATCTTCAAAGATCCGTGGCGGATCTCGCCTATGAGATGTCTGTTTCGCCACCAGCCGCACCATATGTCGGAGCTTCATACCCCAGGAGCCCCCGCTACTGGGACGAATTGTAATTGAACTCAACCAACCGGAAATGACCTCCAGCTATGGTAACGACGCAGCAAACCAAACTCTAGATCAGGCCGAGGCCAGAGATAAAGGCAAGATGAAGACAGATGCCGACCCCATCGAACAACTGCTGTGGGCAGTAGAGGCTTTGAAAGTCGGAGGGATGAACAAGAAACAGATATCCGCAGTTGTGTCAAAAGCTGTGGAAGATGCTTTCCCCACTCCGCCTGAGGGCAATTCCAGTCAATCAGAGAATCGGGATAGGCCCCGTCATGCCAAAATAGTTCTTCCCCCTCCCAGCCTTGCATCCGGAAAGGATCAGAAACCCAAGGCCGTACCTGCCGATCCGTTTGCTAGTGCATCTAGCAAGAGTGCTCAGGCTCCAAAGTACCTGCCCTGAGGGCGCAGGGTCTTCCATGCTCTCTACATGCCATTGTCTAAGGCACTTCAAATCCTTGCCGAGAAGGGACACCTTAAACCCCTGGAGCCTCGGCCTCTCTCGAAAAATCTCCCTACCACACGTGATGCTGCTCTGTACTGTGCGTACCACCAGCAGACTGGCCATGCTTCCGACAATTGTTTCCGCCTCCGGCACGAGGTGCAAGATTTGATTGACAACGAGGTTATCCTCCCTCCCACCTCAGCAAAGTCTGTCACCACTCAGTTGTTGGATTTTGAGGATACAGATACTGCAAGTATGTAATCAGAAGGTGAACCGCCTGCGGGCCATGTCTGGTACATTTTTGGATGTGGCATTTGGCACGCATTTTTGAGCATCTGCCAACGCTAGTTTTGCAAATCCTGACTTGGGTGTCGAGTCAGTCTTTTGTTTTGTTTTGAGTTTGTCTCTTTGTATTGAGTCAGTCTTTTGCTTACAGAGTCTGTCTTGTTGTAATGGGTCAGTCCCTCTTGTATAGTATACCAGGTGATTTCGGGGTTGTTGCCTCAAGCACCGTTTTGCCTTATAAATAGTTGTTTTTGCTTTTTTGAGTTTGTTTCTGCCGAGGAGCCAGTTATGCCAACAAATCTGAATGAAACAGCTGTGGCTATCACGTTCCGTATTTGTTGCTGTTCGAATCAACCGTGCCAGAGATGTGAATGGAACGACAGTACATTTCGCCTACTCTCTTGTGCCTTAAACATCGTCGTAATGACCTAAGCTTTTCATAAAACCCCTTTTCGAACACTGCGGTGAGCAAAACGAAGAGGAAGGGATTCCTCGGGTTTTGCAAATTTTTGATCATTTTGAGAGAAAGAGAGGCATGTTAAGCTTTTAATGAATGAAATCATGCTTGTCAGCGTAAGTACTGAGAAGGACCTTGGCCTGATCCAGACTGGTTCCACACTATCTTCAACACGAGCGATTTGTTGCTTTCTTAAAAACTTTCAAAAATGAAATATTTTGCGCAGTCTTGCGAAGACCTGTGTGGAATCGCTCTTGAGATTGTGCAGCCCAGGATCGCTCTCAGCCTCGAGATTCGATTTATTTGTTGCAAACCGGAATCTGTTCAAAACATTCAGTGCCATGAAACGCCCGTGTGGCCCATTTTGAAGCAGCCCTCGAGCAAGAGGCACCAAAGCCAGATCAAGGAGATCAGATCCCACCAGGCAAGGCTCATGAAGCAACCGTGATGGATTCTTCTGCAAGTCAACACCACAGTCACTCTCTTGGATATAGAGAGGCTTCAAACTCAAAACCATTTGGCATGGGCTTGCTCCACTTGTACCCTTTGAGAGGCTCGCTGGACCGAAAACCCAGAAGGGCGGCCCAGGCAGAAGTTAGAGCAAAGAAAAAATCAAAAATACAAGGAAAAGAAAAGAAAAAAATAATACAAAGAGAAGCAAAAAAGAAAAGAAAAGAAAAGAACAAAGGATAGCAAAAGAAAAGAAAGAAAAGAAATGAAAAAAAATGCAAAAGAAAAGAAAGAAAACAAATGAAAAAAATGCAAAAGAAAAGAAAAAAAAAGAAGAAAAACAAAGCTCGCAAGGTCGAAAACCTGCAACAGGCGCCTTGGCAAAAATTAGAGCCTAAACAGTGAAGGTTAAAATACCCGAGTGTACCTTAACCGGAACTACGTAAGGCTTGATTCCCATGTTTGGGATACGTAGGCAACTTCATCTTGAAGTCCAGCCCTCAACGCTTCCATAGCGTCTCAGTCCATGTCATGGTTTTGATCACTTTTGCCTCCTCCGAATCCAATATCTTGATTGCAGCAACCTGGAATTACGTGACCAACTTCATCTTGAAGTCCAAACCACCAACACCTTCCAAGTGACTGTGTCCATATATTGATTCAAACCGTCTTCGAATCCTCCGCGCCCGAGGGTCCGATCGTCGTCAACAAAGACTGGCTTACAACGTGCCGAGGCATCATCCAAACAAGGGGCAACTTTCCGTTGCCATGCATTGCCACAAGTTGCCCTGAGTTACCGTCAAAACCAGGGGCAACTTTCCGTTGCCTTTATCCCCCTTTAAGCCAGGGGCAATTTTCCATTGCCTCCGATCCGAGGTTGCGCATCTCGAGGGTAAGTTCTATGCTCGTCGAGCATCGACTGTTTGCGAAAATAGATTTTGAAAATTTTTACTGAAGTTGATTATTTTCTCGAAAACTATTCCATTCTCCAAAACCGGGCCTTTTGTTTGGACCCAAAAAGGAGAATTTTCAGTGCCCATAGCCTGACTTGCATGATTTTGAATAAAAAATCGAATAAGTGTGTTTATTCAACTCTCATTTTTGATCAAAACTGTTTTAGAAAACAAAAAAATGGTCAAAATGACGAACTAGGGGCACAGTTGAGTCGGGTGTTCCGTCTTCCCCCTCGTCGCCAACGCACTTGCCCCGAGAGGCACTTTATCTACCAGAAGAACTGGCTGCAAGCTAGCTGTATCGGGCGTGAACCCACAACCTCTCGTTTACTCGTCAACCACTCTGGGGAGGAATGAAAAATGAGAGAATAAAGAATAGAGAGGAGTAAATTGAGAGAAAAGTGAAGAAAAGGGTTTTTGAGACAAAAACCGAGCCTGAGGGCCGAGCGATGCGAGTATCACAAATCAGAAAGGGTGGGAAATAATACCCGGAGGAACTGGCTTCTCGAGATCTGAGGTCTTTTTGTAAACATGTCTGTGTGTCGTGGCTTTTGATTTGTCGACCTTGATTTTGGCTTTGAGTCCTTTCCGAGCATGTCTCATTATGTCAGGTCGTGTGCCTTTTGTTTCTTTGTTTGAGTCTGTCTCGTCGTGTTCTGTGGTAGGCTCGATACCCCGGTTGAAAACCCATCCTTTTCCAAAAAGTAATCGCAGCTCCTCCGGCGGTAGGGAGAAGAGGTAGACATGCTACATCACGCGGTCGAGATGAGCGTCAAGGTCGAGGCAGAGGCAGGGGTGCTCGGAGCCAGAGCAGGGAGTCTGAGCTCGTATTACGTGGGGATAATACCGAGACCTGTGACTCTGAGGAGGTAATGAGCTGACATTCTAAGTCATCTGAGAGCGGGGATGATGATTCTAGCTTGGGGTTAGGGGGCGAAGATGACGCCGAGATTGGCTCTAAGGCAAGGAACTGAGATGATGAGACCGACTCTGGCTTAGAGTCTGATTCTAATAGCAGTGCTGACGGAAATAGTGCCCCTGAGTGCCCTTTGAGGAAGAGAACGAAGAGGGCCGCTCGAGCTTGAGATGACTGGCGTCGATTTTCGTACTTTTTACTTAGATTCTTTTATTTTGGTAGTTTAGCACATGTATAGCTTCAGATAGGCTTTTACTTTTGCTTTTGAAAACTTGTACTCTCTTTTGTAAAAATTATGATCGGGGATTGTTTTTGCATCATGAGCACTACATTTGCAGAATGAAAATGGAGTTGAATTTGAAACCAAAAACTAAAAAATTGTAATGGCACGATGTTCTTAATCGGGTAATGAGTCGACTAACGACCAAAATACAAAATACAACTCGATAATCAAAGCAAAAACAAGTCAAACACAGATATGCACACTTGTTAGAACCAAAAGACTCAAAATAAGACCTCAAAACACAAAGACCAAGACAAAACCAAACTGCCAAAATTACCAGACCCACAAGTGGATAGCAGACGAGAAAAAGTGGATGGCTGGCCACTAAAAGTGGGTTGTTGGCCTCTTGTGATGAATCCATCAAACAGTTGATAGCTGGCTTCCACTCATAGTCCTATCTTCTACAAAAGGTTTTTGTTTGTGATTTCTTCACCAAAATCTCCTTTTTACAACTGTTTCTTCCATAAATGGAGATATTTCTTGCCGAGAAGCTCACGGATTAGATAGCCACTTTAGACGGCATGGAAAAAGTAAATTTATTAGGTTTCAGTATAAACGCGCTTTTTTCGTTAAGCCATACTCCACTTTACTTTCCGTTCCTCCATGCAGCGGCTCGATGCTGGGACCCAATTATGCATGTATTTCACACACAAGAAATGTGCCCGACTCTTGAAGAATTTCGAGCATTGATGGAAACCCGACGTGATGAGGAAATCATGCCTCAACCCCTTTTTGGCCACGCTGATGGGTCATTGAACACACCAAAAATAATCACTAAACTATACCAAATTCTATCAGAATAATGGCAAGTCCAGATATCGATCCACATGGACTATTGTGAAATTAAACTAATTTAATTGTTAAATTTCTAAATTAATTTTGATAAAAAGATTGATTGTTTATAGTCTAAATTAATAACAAATAAATTAAACTAAGGAATTAAATTATCAATAATAAATGAAATTGAGTTTACTGAATTGGAGAAAAAACTAGGGCAAAGAGTCCACCACTAGCCATGTAATTAGGGTTTCTAATTGAAATCAATTATGCTATAGTTTGAACGGATTAATGTTTCTGCAACTACAAGTTCAAAACATTTAACAAGAAAATCATCACATTTAATGTACGAGCACGAACCATCTTAAGTAGAACGAACCGTTCACTCTAAACTAGGGTAGTGACACGACTCGTCCTTCATAGTATGATTCGTCTCATACCTTGAATGTGAAAAAATATAAAACTCATGTATGGATAACATTCAACAATCACAGAAAGTCAAATATTCAAAGAGATAATGAAAAATATATAAAAGAAACTTCTAAATCACCATACAAATGTTCAAATCTTTACATAATTAAAAATAAAAAAGAAAACAAAATAATTACATGACTAGGGTTTCATCAAAACCCTAGAAAAAGAGACTAGCCACTCATAGAGAAGTGGAAGGAGGTAGATGGAGAAGAAACCACCATGGGAGACATCCTTCAAGCTTTTAGTTTCTCTTCCCTTGCAAACCCTAGCCTCTCTCTTTAGGTCAAAACAAGTTCAGAACCCTAGAAAAGCTTTTTCCTTGCCTTTTTATACTTCCAATCTCGTCCAAACAGGTTTAAAATGTCGGGTTGACTTTCCTAGAAAAAGTCAACGCACGTGTGGGAAAGTCAACGCACGTGCGGAAAAAGTCAACGCATGTGCAGGAAAAGTCAACTCTCTCCAAATTCTGTCTTTTTGCCCATTTTATGCTCCGACGATGTACAACTTAATTGACATTCAACACACATAAAGTATACGGTTTGACCAGCAAGTGAAGTTAAGAGATTCTAATTAATGGCCTCAATGATGTACATTTCGGCCTTAATCACATCTCCCAACTTACTACTTGCTAGTCCTCAAGCAAGTAAAATAAAATAAAATTAAACAAAATCTATCTATTTCCTTTTTCGTGGGAAAACGGTTGCATTTAGCATATGCAACAAGCTTTAAATCACAAGGTTACCCCAAGTGGACGAGTAAAGTCTCGTGAGGGTTTCCAGAAATGATACCCACAAACATTAACATATTCATATATACTTAACAACAAATGACCACACTACTCCACCTAACAATCAACTTATGTGCCACTACAGTGTGATATTGAGACATAATGAGTCATTAAAGAAACAGTGGACAAGTATGAAGGAACCTATTGAGTCAAAACCACAATTCAGTTAATACAAAAGTAAAGTTCTCTATACTTGTGCATGCTAGTTGATAAGTCATGAGTACCCTTGGTGTAAAGTGTAATCTCCATATTAGTTAACTGTCCACTATGATAGCCTAGTGTAACTCATAATAACACCTAACATATACAGAAAAACTAACCTGTTGCAGCCAAGATTCTCAAAATTTATTTATTTATGTATTTATTTATTTTTTATGACTATGCAATGTCCTGATCTATTAAGCTTTCTAATCAACCCATGTAGCAAGTTTTAGACCAATGACTCCCAAACCAGATGGTTTTAGGGCATTAGGTGTAGAGACACCCCTACGGGCTTAATAACTCGAGTTGAAAAGGCTACGAATCCGAACTAGTCATTCTTATTATTTTTCCTTAATTGTGCAATGTCCAAGTCCCTTAAGCTTTCCAATTAACCCATGTAGCAAGTTTTGGGCCAATGACTCCCAAACCAGACGATTTTAGGGCATTAGGTGTAGAAACACTCCAACGGGCTTAATAACTCGAGTTAAAAAGGCTACGAATACAAACTAGTCAAGTGGTTTTTTTTTTTTTTTTTTTAAGAATCTTGGCTCCTCATTTATTCTTTTTTGCAACTCTAGCTATTATCAATGATGTACACCAAGGATTATAATAAAAAGATCACTGCTATGATAGTGTGTTCATGTGAATTAAGGCATACTCATGACAAGTGTACTGATATCACAAACATAGACAACTCTCCTCGTGCAAACATCGCATGCAAGTATCTACCCAATAAACCATTTTCATACAAGTCTACTATGCTCACCAATTAACATATGAAAATATCATCACCCTACTAACAAAAAGTCACATCAAGTGAAGTAATGCAGTCAAGTGAAACAGGTATAAGCATGAATTATGAGCCAAATAGAAATGCACAAAAGAAAATACAACCCTCATCCCCTAACTTGAATATGGCATTGTCCTCAATGGAAAAGTAAAGAGAAATGAGAGAATATTACCAGAATTGTAGGTGCACATCCAGGTAGGCAGAGAGGAACATATGCACACTCTTTTTTTTGTTTTTTGTTTTTTTGTTTGTTTTTTTTTTTGAAGAAAAGAAAGAACTAAAAAGAAAAAAATAAAAATAAAAATAAAAGTGACAAAACAAAGCAATATACAGACGGGTACTACGGGGAAGCCAGTGGTGGTGGTGGCGGGAAATGCTGGGCGAACAAAGCTTGCATCAAAGAGCGCGTCTCAAAGGCGTCATCCTGAACCCGTTGCTGGTGGGCGAGCAGCTGGTCGAAAGTCACCCAAGAATAGTCGCAATGTGCCTAAAAACTCATGCGCCACTCTATGAGACTGGTGATGATCACAAAGAGTACTGTGGACCTGATCCACATAGTGCTGAAGCTGTAAATACTCCTCGTGAGTCATGTAGAGCGGGTCCCCTTGGGGAGGCACGGGGGGAGCAGGATGAGGTGGGTGGTCATGTATGGGGTCCTGGGCCTCATCAACTGGGCCACCAACCAGCTACGGGATACGAGATATGCTATGCTGCCATTCCTGCTGGCCGAAAGTCGGATGCCCTCTATTAATCTCCTCATCCTCAGCAATGAGGAGGTGGTTCAGCTGAAACACAAGTGTCAGCATATTGGGAAATGGTAGTGGCCAAGTCAGGTTTTGCAGAGGATCAAGCCGAACTGCCTCTCGTAGAAATTTCCGCAAATGCATCCAGATGGTATGCGCAAGTGGGACCTAATAGCCATACTGATACCCGTCTAAGACCCGAACAAACTCCAACCGATGCTCAGCTCGATACCCAAGTGGAAGGACATTCTTATGGACCACGGAATCAATGAATAATAAGCGGCTAGGCAGTTTGCTCCGCTGCAAGCATGTGAAACTGAGGTCACCGTGGGCCCCGGGAAGTATTGCTGGATGAGGCTATGGATGGGCTGTCGATCCTCAACTTCCGGGAAGGGCTGATATTCCAGCTTGGAGAAAAACCCTAACCTTGTGGCAATCATGGATGAGGTGATGTGGATAGCCTGACCATCAATGTTAGAGAGTAGTCCATCCTCGGTGGGTGACTCATATAGGTTCTGGTAGAAGAGTCGTACCAAACGAGGATAAGTGGGTGCTGTCATAGTGCAAACGCCCAACTGCTGCCGGAGTCGGAGCTGCTCAACGGCCCAAGTAGTGTCTGCGTCACCTTGAAAAAATTGTACGTTGAACTATGTGAGCTTGTGAAGAGGGCGTGAAGCCCACTCAGGCCGTGGCAAGTCACCCGGTGGTGGTGGCGAGGATGGTGGTGACGGTGGCGGTGGTGGCGCCAAAGAGGTGGAACCTCTGGCCTTCTTGGAGGCCCGAGCAACATGTCGACTCATATCTTGCACATACCAAAACAAAAGCAAATAGACACAAACCTGTGGAACCAATTATGAGAATAAAATAAAATATGAAAGCACAAGTTTGCCCACTAATGTATCACATGCAATTCCCACTGTTTTTTTTTTTAAACACTAGATCAAATAAAAATAAAAACAAAATCAAAAACTCCACAAATTAATTCCTACATCCACAAATCTACACATAAAAGGAAAAAAATTACCTTGAAAAAGTGGAGAAAGAGAGAAAAAGAATGGAGGTTCGTCGGAAAAAATGGTGGTTCGCCAGAGATTCGTCGGACGGAGTGGGAAGTGATGCCGGCGATGAGATGATAATGGTGAGAAAGAAGAAAGAAGAAGAAAAGGAAAGAAGAAGAAGAAGAAGAAGAAGAAGAAGGAGGTGAATTTGGTGGGTTTGTGGGGTTAAGAGAGAGAGTGATGAGAGTTAAAGAGAGAGAGGGAAATCTGAGGGTCAACTTGTGTAGATAGGAAATAATAAAAAATAAATAAATAATAATAATAATAATAAAATACGATTATTTATTTTTTTTAAAATTTTTTTTATTTTTTGTTTTTAAATATATATATATAAGTAAAAGAATTGTATATTTATTTATTTTTTTAAAAAAAAATTCATTTATGTATTTATTTAAAATTTATTTACTTATTTATTTGTTTTGAAATCAATAAGTAAATAATAAATAAATAAAATAAAATAAAAATAGAAGAAGACAAAACAATTTTTTTCTTTTTTTTGAAATTTCCCTGCACGTGCGGGGCCCAAGCCGCATGTGCGGCTTGATGGCGCACCTGCCCTCCCGCACCTGCTTATTAAGCAAAGTGTGCCTCACAAATTCACCAAATTTCCCGCACGTGCGGGGCCCAAGCCGCACGTGCGGCGATTTTCTCCTCCGAATTTTTTTTTTTTAATCGTCGTCTCGCACGTGCGGGGCCCAAGCCGCATGTGTGACGTGAGTTACGTACCTGTAGACGTCCCCGAACGCATCCCAGGCGAGGGAGTGCGAGTCCCCCCCGTTCCGGTTTGATATTGGGATCACTACAGTTCAAGGACTCAAATGTCACGGTTCTTAATCTTGAACCAAAGAGTCCAAATCCGGCAAATCGATTTTGAAAACAGATTATTTTGAAAGAAGTGCCAAACACGGACTGCTTCGCCAGATACAGAGTCGCCACTTAAATATTTTATTTTTGGGAAATTTAGGAAACCCTGACTCGGTGCCAAAGGCCACGTGTCCGTCATCACCAAAGTTGCCTCGGCTCGGGAACTTGGGTACGATCGGGGAAGGTCAGCTATGAGCACCCCCTCTCGCCCGGTCCGAAGACCGGCCTCTACTAACCGTGATACCCAATTTTGAAAACGTTATGTGTTCTTATTCCGGTTATTAGCCTAGAATTACTATGTTATGCGCACAGCAAACAAGTATAGACCAAATCGCCTAAATTGGAACAAAACATTGTAAGTTTGTTTTGAAAATGATTTGCTACTCGCAAGTAGGCTAAAATGCAGGTTTTGCCACCCTCGAGTGGGCTTTAGAAAAAGATGGTTTTGCCACTATCTAGTGGGCTTAAAACTTACAGTTTTAATGCATTATCCCAATTTAAGTAATTTGACCTCCACCCACAGGCATTCAAGCAGTTATATCACATAAGCAGCTAGCCTCATGGTAATCATGCTGTTATGGCAATACTCACACACATGCAAGGATGCTAAAGCATAAAAACTCACTTAGTACTCCAAGCCAAAACAGAAGCTTATTAGAAATCCATGCATGGACCTAAGTATACTGAAATGTCTAATGCAACACATGCAAAGATGTAATCTAGACAGGCTCGGTTATCCTAGACATGGCATGTGAAATGCTACAACTATCACGTATTCAATTTGGAATTGAAAATACGATGCAGTTTGCATGATGTGCCAAGCCTGATGTATGTCAACAAATGCATGGATGCACGCATGCATTGCATAAGGTATGCTAATTTTAAATATGCCCTAATTTACCATCATAAGCAGGTAAATAAAAGGAAAGAAAGAAGTGGGGGTTGGAAGACAAGCACACCACTCACACACACTTATTACAAATATGCCCTCACACGGAGGGACCAAAAGAATATACAGTCCCAAATAGTACAGTCCAAATACATAATAAATGAATTATTACAAAATTTCTAATTATGAAATTAAATTCAATATATAAAAAAGGAAAGGGGCCTCAGCCCTGCCTCGGGATGCGTGAATGATGCATGCTCGAATCCGACTTGCCCGAAAAATCCGCACCATACCACTGCTGTCTCTATTCTTACTGCCCTGTCTCTCAAAAAATTGCCAAAGTCCCAGAACACCTTCCTTGCATGTTGCTGTACACCACCGGCTAGATGGAATGGCCACCGGCCATGTAAAATGACCACCGGCTGCTTGAGAGGTTATCGGCTACCCATAAAGTGCCAGTCGGCACTCTATACTGCCGGTCGGCAGAAAATTCCAACAGAGGACAGTTTTGACAACAATAGCAGACAGACAGTGTATGGCATGAAATTTCCAGCAAATGTGTGCATCAACACATCCCTTATCATGATTTTGACTCAAAGGGGTATGTTCCTTGATACTCGGACCACCAATTGCGCATTTCGATGCGTGATGGCCCAAGAAACCAAGTATGCACTTTGATTTCAAATGTCATGCAAATCAAACAAACACATAAAGCCCAACCTCTATCACTTGATCAAGAGGCAAGGCATGCATGCCAGTGCAATGCAACCTAGGCATGTGATCTAGTATGCAACATGGGCATGTAAACATATGAACGTGCAATGCAATTACGTGGCACACACAATGCTAACAACATAACATGCACAACGCATTGAGACATGGCATATACAATGCAAGATGGACTTACACCAATGTGAGTGGACCTTAGCCACACTCACATAAGAGGCCATAAAATGAAAATGGGACGCTCGAAATACGTGCACGTATGCACGCAAACCGAGGACCGGACCTAAGGCACAATTGCCACTCTAACAAGGTATGGCAAGGCATGGATCATGGCATACAAACATATGGATTTCAATCACTAAAATATGATGCTTAACAGCCCCGAATCATGGCAATATGGCACCCGATACATGAGACGCATCCCGAAACTCAAAATTAGGCATATGAAATGGCCTACAACTATGCAATACATGCATTATTTGCACACGAAGTGTGAATACAGAAGCAAGAAAGCCCCGAGAAAAACATTTTTACAGTACAAAGCATGGTCAAACAGCAAGCGCAGGTAGGGCTAAAATGGCATACAAAAATGGCTCCGCAAGGGAGGCAATGAAGCAAGTGGTAGATCCAAGACCAAAAAAGAAAAAGACCCTTCTACAACACTGAATAGGGACCAAAAATATGACTACTCACAGTAGATTACAAGTCCCAAAACAGTATACAAACATGCTAAAGATGCAATGCAAGATTAAGGCCAACCATGGGCTATAACATGAAGTATACAAAAAATGCATCAAACAGCCAAAGACCCTTAATGAAACGTGTCAAGGGGGTCAAAATATGACCACTTTCAGTTCTGATCATGGCCGAAAAACAGAAGCATGATAGGCTAAAAAAAATGCAAAAATGGGGACCAAAGAGGGGTAATGAAGCAAGTCATACATGGAGGTCCCCAACAGTGTTGAACCCTTCTTCAATGTTGAAGAAGGGCTCAAAATAATCCTAACCACAGTTTACATCATGCTCGAAAACAGATCACACATAGGCTAAAAGAATCATGCAAAATAACAGCATACAAAGGGGTAATGAAGAAAGTGTCAAAAATAAGCTTCAAATTGTAATAAGCCCTTAATGAAACATGGAATATAGCTCAAAAAAATAACATTTTATGTTTTGGTGGGAGCTCAAAACAGCAAGTAAAGAGGCTAAAAAAATGAGGCAAAAATGAACTAGAAAGAGGGAGAAGAGTGCTCACCCTTGAAGACCCAACCTTTGCTGCCTCTAAGACTGAAAAATGTTGCCTCTTAGCTGCTGGAAATCCAATCCTATCTGCCAGAATGGAGTAGTGGTGGTGGTGCTTGGTGGTGGTGAAGAAATGGGTGTAGGAACTTGGAGTTTTAAGGTTAGAATATAGAGAGAGAGAGATTGTATGGAGGAGCTCCCAAATTAGATTTTTTGTAACCCTTAAACCAGCTGGGGAGGGGCTGTATATATAGGCAAATGAGGTGAAAAAGAGGGGGGAAAAAAGGGGGGGAATTTCGGATTCAAAATTCCCCCCAAAAAGGCCAAAAGGGTGAGGTAAAGGGGCAAGTGATAGCTGCGGGTCCCAAATGACTGAGAGCCCTTCAAAAAAGTTGAAGAGGGGCTCCAAATAAGACACTTTGTAATTTATGACCAAGTCCAACACAGCCCACAAGTACGCCTAAAATACCGTGCAAGAAAAGGGAAAAAACGAGGGGTAAAGAAGCAAGTGGTATATGGAGATGTCAAACAACAAAAGGTCCTTAATTAAACATGAAAAGGACCTCAAAATATGATTATCTCAAGTTCGGGTCGGAGCCCAAAAATGTAGAATGAAGGTTCGGGAGCCGAAACACGATTCAGACCCCGGAAAGTGGGTGTTAGGCACCGGAGTGGTGTTCGACCACGGTTGGTCTCTCGGACCCAGTGTCCCTCGAAAGGGAGTAAATAGGATGCATGCCAAAAACCGGCAATCGGAGATGGTTAGGCGATCCGAATCGAGGCACTGCGGCTGGCGACTCAGCAGGAGGCTGGCTCCAAAATGGGAAAAATGGCCTCGACCACGAAGCGTAGCCTCTGACCCAGAGAGATGATCTACTAGACCTCTCCCTCCCTTTGGGAAGATAAAATAGAGAAAACGGAGCCTGGTTCGCAAATCGAGGCAAAGCACAAAAGAGTCCGGAAGTCCGGAGACAAGGCTCGTAGCCGGGACTCCGCAATCTCAGAACGAGCACAATATGCAACATCACCAAGCGCTCAATTGATGACGTCTGAGTCTTAAGGTCGGTCAAAAATGCGGTATCTACAGTACCACCGCCCACACCTGCTTTTAAAGCAGGGGGCAACTTTGATTTCACCATATTTACCGCACGTGTGGGGCCCAGGCCGTACGTGCGGCG
This sequence comes from Camellia lanceoleosa, assembly GCA_025200525.1. Lineage (NCBI taxonomy): Eukaryota > Viridiplantae > Streptophyta > Magnoliopsida > Ericales > Theaceae > Camellia > Camellia lanceoleosa. Next base: position 203,364,622 of record CM045758.1, read on the forward strand.
ATTGCAGCCCTTTTTTTTTTTTTGGAACAAGTATAACCAATTTTTTTTAATTTTTTTTTAATGTAGAAAATAAACATGAAAGCATGCTTTTAAATACAGAAAATAAACATTTCTACCTTCAATTGACTTCCGGAATAAATATAGCACAAAAGAACATACAGAATGCCCACTAAAGGTATAATCTTCACGCGAAAACCACGGGTACTATTTTTCTCCCTAACTGTATTTGTAACTTTCCCTATTCTCCAACAGGGTGACAGACTAGGTTGATTCAGTATCCAGAATCGAGGCACATAAAGCTACCTCAACCTATGGGGCTGCTATACAGAGTTCTCGGAAATCCTAAACCTTTGTGTTCTAGGCTTTGCCATTCGAACTCTAGTTTCCACCGTCTCAGTTGGTCTCTTAGGAACTCACTACAAACACGGTTAGGTGGCTATACCAGACCGTTAGATGTCGTTCGGGCACGGCTAACACCAAAGGAATTACACCTTTAGAGGATTTAAAGTCTCCTAGACGCAAATAAAGCATGACGAGAACAAAGAAAAACAAAATAGTATAGAAGGAAAAGAAAAGAGAACAAGTAATTAATCTATCAATCGTAGTAAAATGGGTCTATCAAAGCAATGGACTCAATCATATCCCCATTCCCAATCCCCTCTATATATGGTTTCAATCTTTGGCCATTCACTTTGAAAATGTGGCCAGTTTTTGGATCTTGCACCTCAACGGCGCTATGAATAAATGCCTTAACAACTACAAAGGGGCCATCCCATCTTGATCTTAGCTTACTCGGAAAGAGTCTCAATTTTGAATTAAAAAGCCACACTCTTTGGTCGGGTTCAAAGGATTTCCTATTAATGTGCTTGTCATGGAATTCTTTAGTCCGAGCTTTAAAAATTCTCGAACTCTCATATGCATCATTCTGGATTTCCTCCAACTCATTGAGTTGCAATTTCCGGTTGAGCCCAGCCGCGGCCATATCGAAGTTAAACTTCTTTATGGCCCACAATGCTCGGTGCTCAAGTTCAACCGGGAGATGGCAAGCTTTGCCGAACACCGCTCTATATGGTGACATCCCAATGGGTGTCTTATAAGTAGTGTGGTAAGCCTATAATGCATCTATGAACCGTTGTGACCAATCTTTCCTATTTGGCCTCACCGTTTTCTCAATTATGTGCTTTACCTTCCTATTTGAGACTTCCACTTGGCCACTAGTTTGAGGGTGGTATGGAGTGCCAACTTATGAGTGATAGAGTATTTCTTAACTATCGACTCAAAGAACCGGTTACAAAAATGTGTACCCTGATCACTTATTATGGCTCTGGGAAACCTAAAACGACTAAAGATGTTTTCATGCAAAAATTTGATTACTACTCTGTGATCGTTTGTTCGAGTAGTTATTGCCTCCACCCACTTAGACACATAATCTACTGCCAAGAGAATTTACTCAAACCCGAATGACGACGGGAAAGGGCCCATAAAATCAATCCCCCAAACATCAAATATTTCTACTACAAGAATAGGGGACATTGGCATCATGTCACGCCGAGACATCGAACCCATTTGCTGACAGCGCAAACAAGTTCTACAAAATTGATGGGCATCTTTAAAAATTGTGGGCCAATAAAACCTATTCTATAAAATCTTGGAGGCCGTTTTATGCCCACTAAAATGACCGCCATATGCAGAAGAATGACAAAATGTAAGAATGCTATGCACCTCACTCTCCGGTACACACCGTCGGATCACTTGGTCGGAGCAATATTTAAACAACTCCGGATTCTCCTAAAAGTAATACCTGACCTGCGAAAGGAATCGGTCTTTATCTTGCTTAGACCAATTCTACGGAATTTGCCCAATGGCCAAGTAATTCACAATATGTGCAAACCACGGGGGCTCGCTTGTGATAGCTCAAAGAGTTGTTTGTCCGGAAACGAATCATGCAAAATAAGAGGGTCACTATTATACTCAACAAGGATTCGGGAGAGATGATCCGCCACCACATTCTCAGATCCTTTTTTATCACAGATCTCTAAGTCAAATTCCTGAAGCTACAAAATCCATCTAATCAACCTAGGTTTGGTCTCTTTCTTGGATAGTAAATACTGCAAAGCGGCATGATCAGTGAAGACTATGACCTTGGAACTTAGGAGATAAGACCGAAATTTGTCTAAGGTAAAGACCACTGCTAGCAACTCTTTCTCGGTCGTAGTGTAATTCAATTGTATCTAATAGAGTGCGACTAGCATAGTGTATAACAAATGGTGCCTTATTGACCCTTTGGCCTAACACAGCCCCGACAGCATAATCAGAGGCATCACACATGATTTCAAAGGGAAGTGACCAATCTGGTGATTTCATGATTAGGGTGGTGGTCAAGGCCATTCTTAGTGTTTCGAATGCTTTTAAGCATGCCTCATTAAAGACAAAAGGTGCGTCCTTAACCAGTAAACTACACAAAGGACGTGATATCTTACTAAAGTCTTTGATGAACCTACGGTAAAAACCTGCATGTCCTAAGAAAGACCTAATTTGACGTACGGAATTGGGTGGAGGAAGGCCTGCAATGAGGTCAACCTTAGCCTTGTGAACCTCTATACCTTGAGGGGGCACAATGTGTCCCAACACTATACCCTCACGAACCATAAAATGGCTCTTTTCCCAACTCAAGATTAGGTTTGCCTCAGTACATCGTTCTAACACTCTAGTCAAGTTCCTAAGGCATTCCTCAAAAGACGGTCCAAACACCGAAAAGTCATCCATAAAAACCTCTAAAAATTTCTCCACCATATCGGAGAAAATGGCCATCATACACCGTTGAAATGTCGTCGGTGCATTACATAGCCCAAAGGGCATGCGCTTGTAAGCAAAAGTACCAAAAGGGCATGTGAATGTGATCTTTTCCTGGTCAGCGGAGTACACTGGGACTTGATTATACCCTGAGTAGCCATCTAGAAAACAATAGAAACCCTGCCCCGCTAATTACTCTAGGATTTGGTCAATGAAAGGTAAGGGAAAATGGTCCTTCCTAGTCGAGGAATTTAGTCTCCTATAATCAGTGCACACTTGCCACCTAGTAGTGGTTCGTGTGGGGACTAACTCTTCTCCCTCATTCTCAACAACGGTGATGCCCGATTTCTTGGGCACCACTTGTGTGGGACTCATCCACTTGCTATCTGAGATGGGGTATATGATACCCACATCCAACAATTTCAAAACCTCCTTCTTCACCACCTCTTTTATGTTAGGATTCAGTCTCCGTTGCATTTCGCGATAAGGTTTGGTGTCCTCATCTAAATGTATATAATGCATGCACACGGAGGGATCTATCCCTTTCAAATCAGCCACTAACCACCATATAGCACTCCGATGTGCCATGAGAACACACATTAACTGACTCTCCTGCTCAGCAGTCAAGTCAGATGCAATGATAATTGGTAAAGTCTTCTGGGGCCCTAAAAATGCATACTTGAGTGTAGCCGGAAGTGGCTTCAACTCAAGTGTAGGTGGTGTGACCAAAGATGGTGTGGTAGGCTCTCTCGACAGAGGAGGAAGTGACTCAAACCAGACTTTCTACGGAGGAAAATCCGGTGTAGAAGAAGAATTAAGCAAGACATTCACCTCCTCAACTGACCCATCTATATCAAAATTTTCAAACCCAAAATGAGCCAGACAAGCCTCTAAAGGGTCCTCTACAAGAATGGAGGGCAAAGCCTCCTCTACAATCTCATCCACAACATCCACTAATAAGCACTCTTCTCTCTCATGAGGTTGTTGTGATGCTTGGAAAACATTAAGTTTCACTTGCATGTTACCAAATGAAACTTCCATAACCCCGGTCCGACAATTAATGCATGCATTGGCCGTAGCCAAGAAAGGTTGACCCAAGATCACCGGGATTTGTTTCCTCGAACTGGCTACCGGTTCCATATCTAAAACCAAAAAGTCAACAGGGAAGTAGAACCTATCAACCTTAACTAGCACATCCTCAATCATGCCACGTGGCACTTTGAGGGACTGGTCAGCCAATTGAAGAGTAACAGTAGTGGGCTTCAACTCGCTAAGCCAAAATTCCTTGTACACAGAGTACGGCAACAAATTGACACTCGCCCCTAAATCCAATAAGGCCCTATCAATGAAATGGTCCCTTATAATGCATGCAATGGTTGGGGCACCCGGGTCTTTAAGCTTAGGAGGTGTGTCATTTAACAAGATGAAGCTTACTTGCTCCGTGAGTAGGACCTGTTGGGACATATGTGTCCTAGATTTATGCTTTTGCGTACAAAGGTCCTTCAGAAATTTGGCATATGATAGTACTTGCTTAATTGCCTCCAACAGGGAGAGGTTGATTTTTACCTATTTAAAGACCTCCATCATTGCCTCCATAGATGCCGCCTTCTTATTAAAAGGGGATGATGTATCAAGGCATTGGGGAAAGGGTGCCTTAGACACATATGGAGTGCTAGGGACTAAGTCATTCCTCTTAAGTGTTTCCCCTTCACCCTTGCTCTCATTAGGTGTATCCCCATGGTCACCCTTCTTAACTCTAGTTGCATCTGGTGCAACTGACTGAGGCTCTAATTCCCTACCACTTCTGAAAGCAACCACCGCCTGCACTTGCTCATGTTGCTTTCCATTCCCACCCGAACTCTCTGCCCCGTATTGTCCCTTAGGGTTGGCCATAGTTTGACTTGGAATTTTTCCTTCTCTCTCCGATTCATGTTGTTAGCCATTTGACCCAATTGGGTCTCTAGCTTGGCAATAGAGTGAGTGTGGGAGTGAACTACCGGTGTTAACCCTTTAAGTTCTGAGAGAACTTCCAACACCTGAGTCTCAAAGGCAGAGTTGCCCTGAGGAATAGGCGGGGGTTGTGGTTGCCGATACGATTGTGGGGGTCTATAAGGTTGCGGTGGTCAGTAAGATGATTGGTTGGCAAAATTATTGAAATTCTGCCTTGGTGGTGGAGGATTGTAAGAAGTGCCTTGTGAAGGGGGTCTCCATGAGAAATTAGGGTGATTTCTCCATCCCGGATTGTATGTGTTGTAGTATGGGTCATTACCCGGGTTGGAGAATCCTTGAGCCGCATTCACATGCTCTTGGACTAACTCCGAAAATTGTGATGCCGAAGGGCACTCACTCAAGTCATGAGCAGGGCTCGCACAAATAACAAAAGCCTCGTGAAATTAAGGCTGATCTTGCTAGGTAGGGGCATGTCCCGTAGCTAACAATTGGTCTATCTTGCGGGACAGTGCCTCTATTTGTTGGGCTAACTCTAGGTTTTGCCCGACCTCATAAATGCCCCCTCTTCTCGGGGCTCCAACTACTGGTTGCCGGACTTGCAGGGCTGCGGAGGCATGATGAAGGGAATTATCACTTAAGTTCTCAAACAATTGCCATGCCTCGGCATCATTTTTAGACATAAATGTCCCATCACACGACGAATCCACCATTTGGCGATGTGGCTTAGTTAAGCCATAATAGAATGTTTGAACAAGTTGCCAATCAGGCACTTGGTGGTGGGGACACTGTTCGAGAAGGTCTCGAAGTCTTTCCCATGTCTCATGGAATTGCTCGCCATCTATTTGAGCAAAGTTTGTGATGGCTCGCCTAAGTTGGTTGGTTTTACCTATGGGAAAGTGCTTCCCCAAGAACCGTTGCTGTAATTGGTCCCAAGTTGTGATTGAATTAGCAGGTAAAGAATTTAGCCAGTGTTTGGCTTTATCCTTTAACGAGAATGGAAACAATCGCAACATTAAGGCCTCATTTGTGAAATTCTGGATCCTCACTGTCGAGCAAATTTCCAGAAATTCATTCAAATGCTTATAAGGGTCATCATGAGTTAGTCCATGGAATGATGGGAGCATTTGTATGGTGCTGGACTTAATCTCATAATGAGCAGCAGTGGTGTCGGGTAATTGGATGCATAATGGTGATGTATATGCAGTGGGTGTAAAATAATCCTTAAGTGTCCTGTTCGGCACATTCGGGACATTAGGATCTGCCATCTCTAATGGCTCAATGTATGAACATAAATACTCAAGCCTAGGAACACGAGCAGAAGCCCGAAGTCTCCTAAGAGTCCTTTCTAGTTCAAGGTCCAAACTCCACAATTCAGGGCGATAAGAACAACGCCCGTGCATACACTACCCACACACACACAAAAAGTTCGACTTGGTGCACTAAGTTACGAAAGTAGAATGCTAAAAGAGAAATACTCACAGCGGTTTAACGAAAACGCTTTACTCGTCTTGCGAGTGCTTGGCGTGTAGACGTTGTCTCCAACCACCAATTGAGCTTTGACTTTCGTTTTAGCATTTTGGTGCTTTGCTTGTGAGTATTTGCTTCTGTTTACTCACTTTAGTGCTGCAATTTTTTTTTTTTATTTTAAAGCTCGGCTACGCTCCGCTTGCACTTCAATGATAGCTCCAATTTCAAACGCTCTTCACACTTAGCAATACCAAAAGCATAAAATCCTAAACTAAAAATTAAAATAAGAATGTAACTTTAAATTAACTAATTTCGCTAGAAGTCCTTGGTAACGGTGCCAAAATTTGATGGGCCGTTGAACACATCAAAAATAATCACTAAACTATACCAAATTCTATCAGAATAATGGCAAGTCCAGGTATCGATTCACAGAGACTATTGTGAAATTAAACTAATTTAATTGTTAAATTTCTAAATTAATTTTGATAAAAAGATTGATTGTTCATAGCCTAAATTAATAACAAATAAATTAAACTAAGGAATTAAATTATCAATAATAAATGAAATTGGGTTTACTGAATTGGGGGAAAAACTAGGGCAAAGAGTCTACCACTAGACACGTAATTAGGGTTTCTAATTGAAATCAATTATGCTATAGTTTGAACAGATTAATGCTTCTGCAACTACAAGGTCAAAGCATGTAACAAGAAAATCATCACATTCAATGTACGAGTACGAACCATCTCAAGTAGTACGAACCATTCACTCTAAACTAGGGTAGTGACACGACTCGTCCCTCATAGTATGATTCGTCTCATACCTTGAATGTGAAAGAATATAAAACTCATGTATGGATAACATTCAACAATCACAGAAAGTCAAATATTTAAAGAGATAATGAAAAATATATAAAAGAAACTTCTAAATCACCATACAAATGTTCAAACATTTACTTCAAACCTTTACATAATTAAAAATCAAAAAGAAAACAAAATAATTACATGGCTAGGATTTCATCAAAACCCTAGAAAAGGAAACTAACCACTCATAGAGGAGTGGAAGGAGGTAGATGGAGAAGAAACCACCATGGGAGACATCCTTCAAGCTTTTAGTTTCTCTTCCCTTCCAAACCCTAGCCTCTCTCTTTAGGTCAAAACAAGTTCAGAACCCTAGAAAAGCCTTTTCCTTGCCTTTTTATACTTCCAATCTCGTTCAAACAGGTTTAAAAAGTCGAGTTGACTTTCCTAGAAAAAGTCAACGCACGTGTGGAAAAGTCAACGCACGTGCGGAAAAAGTCAACGCATGTGCAGGAAAAGTCAACTCTCTCCAAATTCTGTCTTTTTGTCCATTTTATGCTCCGACGATGTACAACTTAATTGACATTCAACACACAAAGTATACGGTTTGACCAGCAAGTGAAGTTAAGAGATTCTAATTAACGGCCTCAATAATGTACATTTCGGCATTAATCACAAGCCCAGGCTTTGGGACGAATGTGTGGATTCACTTTGCATGAAGCTTAGTCATTGGCCCATGAAGGAGAGCTAGATATACCTAGCTTGATTCATCGATTTTCTAACGTTGGTGACAGATGATGTGACGACCCCGCCATCTATAATATGTTTTATTTGGTTAATTAAGGTGATTTAGAGTTTTAATTAGTCGTTATCCAAATTTAATTTGGGATTTATAAGAATTGTGGAATTTGACTCGTATATAATTCTATTGAAGATTCATTTTGGAATTAGAAATTAAGGGTCCAAATGGCTTAAGGAAGTGAAATTAGGAAATTGAGTCAATTTAATTTTAATTACGGACCCATTTGGGAGTTTAATTAAATATTTGATTTAATTTAGTGAAATTGAGATTTAATTAAATTGGGTCCGAATTGGAGTTAATTAAGTTAATTAAATTATGAGGATTGAGAATTGTGATTATTACGAATTAAATTTATTTATGGGGTGTCCAATTTGAATATATAAATTATTGATGGAAATTTGAAGTTTGATTAGAAATTGAAGATCTAAATGGTTTGAGAAATCAAAATTTATAATGATAATAAGTTTAATTTAATATTTAGAGCCTTTTAGGAGTTCGACTAAAAATCTGATTTAGATTGGTAAAATTAAATATAATTAATTAGGCCTTAATCAAAAATTAATTCGGCTAATTAAATATGTGAGATTTGTGATTAGTTAGGATTAATTAATTATGTGCTATCCAAGTATTAATTATAATTAGACTAAGTGATATTTAATTAAGCTAATATATAATTAAAATGCTAATTGATCCTATTCAACTAATTAGCACGTTGGTATGTTTGGAGAGGTTTCTAGAATAAGAATGTGAGATTGTTGACAAGCTTATATACATGAGGAGAGAGAGTAGAAGCTTGAGTTTTGTTTTGTGCTAGAACTTTAAGCTCAAAGAAAAAAAAAAAAATTCTAAAGAGGGGAGAAGGGGCCGAGAGCGAGAGCGAGAGCGAGAGCGAGAGAGAGAGAGGTGCTGGAAATTCAACAAGGAGTCCAAATTTTGAAAGAAGAATAAGGGAAAAGAAAGGAAAATTTACCAAACATACTGAAAATAAAGTTTAAGGTATGAAATCATGTTTGATTCCTTGTAGAATATTTATATTACCCTTGAAATTAAAGGTGAGTTTGGACTCAAAATCATGTAATTAATAAGAATTAGCAAGAAGATAAAGAAATTTTGAATTATGTTTTAAGATTATGGAAATATGTTTGGAAATTAATTAGTTAGAGTTTGATTTCTATTATTCTTCATAAATTAAAACTCATCCTTGCATGCATGTTAGAATTTCAAGGTTTTAAATTTAATTCATGTGTAAAAGATTGATAAGTTTAAATTTGGATTACATATGAAGAAAATTAATAAAAATCTAAATTAGAGTAATTCAAGAATTAAATTATGATTTGCTTGGGAAAAATATAAAATCAGTAATTTTGATCCTAATTTCATACATACAAATATTTCTTTAAAAGAGTTTATAATTTCAATTTCATGATTTAAGAAGAATTAGTAAAATGATAAAGGAATTGAATTGGATTCAAAATTATGGAAGAAAATTGGGTTCTAAACATGAAATTGGTTACATGCATGTTTATGGTTATGGAAATAATTGTAGGAATTCTTCAAATTGAGCTTGGGTTTGGAAACCTTGATATATATGAAATGTATATTTGTATGCACCATAAGTTTTGAAAGAATTTGAGCCATGCAAGTTTATTATGCATTTAATTTTGAAGAAAGCATTTTGAAATTAATTGTTTTTTATTTGATTTTGTAGTATTTTCTTGTGATACATGAATTTTTAAGGGAATTGAGCCATTCAAGTTCATTTTTTGAAGAGATGAAGGAAATGTTTTAAGAAAGTCAAGTTTATGGAAATTTGGAATTAATCCTAAAGTTTTGATTTTATAATTAGATTTTTAATCCATGCATGTAATGTAATTTCAAGAATTGGAAAGTCTAATTCATATTTTAATATTGTGGGTTTGATATAAAGAAAATGAGTTAAAACTAAATTTGGACAATTGAAGCATGATTTTGAATAAATGATTTTAATTGAGAGTGTTTACTAAATTATACAATAGTTCTCCATATTTTTGTACAAAAAATACAAGTTTTGAGCCTTTCAATATCAAATTTGAACTTCAATTACAATTTTGGAAATTCCAGAATTTATGCCGTCCGCTCGAGCGTGAAAATTAAGTTTCCAGAAGTTTTTCAAAATTTTACAGTCCGCTAGAGCGACCAAAGTGACGCTTAAGCGAATGCCCTATTTTCAGCAATTTTTGACTAACTCATTTAAATGCATAATTGCATCCTCATGACATTCTAAGTATCCTTAGGCACCAATTGGACCCGCATAGTCATGGAATAAACTAGAAACACATAAACAGAGTTGAATTAAGATGAAATGAATATTGAACGGTGTTTCCTTTGTGTTTTTGTTATGTGATTTATATAGGTGGGCATCCGAGGTCTTATGTCGACTTAACCCACTGTGAGTAACAATGTTGTAAAGTCATGTTCAATTACAATTATTTTCTAAATAACTAACCGTACTGCTTTCTGAAATGATATTGTTTACTGAATGAATGTTTGTCCTATTTTACGAACTGTATTCGTGGCATCCATAGTAATTGACTGTTATTGCTACTGCTACTGTTACTGCTACTATTACAGAGATCTCTGTCAGTTCCAATGTTTGGAACTAATACTGTTTACTGTTTTGATGGCCATTAATTGACTGTTCGGTCTATTAAGACCTACTGTACTGTTCTGCTATTGGATGTATCACGTAGGACTACTATGATTCCTAAATGATTGATATGACATGAAATATGAGATACTGATTGAATAACTGATCTACAGATGTAATTGACTGTTTTAATTACTGAAAGGATATTCATTCTTAAAACCTTTATACATTTGTTATTATTCACTGGGCTTTATCTCATAATTTATTGTATATATGTAGGTGGTCAAGCACCGGAGCAAAGTTAGCGGCGTCAGCCTAATTCTGTTTTTGGTCAGCTAACCTATGTGCCTCCTGTGGAGGTTCCGGATATGTCAAGTGACTATGGCTATGTGATTTAAAATTTAAGCTTTGGTTTCTTATTTGGTTAAACAAGTTTGGTGTATTTTGTAAATAGGGCTAAGTCCCTTTTGTCTAATCTGTATATATATTATGACGTAAGGATGATGTGTATGTATGTATATAAAAAGTTTAAGATTTCTCTGTCTCATATAAGTCTGCACAGCTCAATGGACGTTGTCTATTTGTTATTTGCTTCCACTAGCCCCTAATGTTATGTTAATTTGTCTCAGAGGCCTTTGGTAATCCCAGGATTACTGGCCGGTTACGATGCTAAACCTATGGGACGGGTTTGGGTCGTGATAGATGAGACCTTCTCTGGCGAGGTTTTCGGCAACATGCCCTTTATTTATGTATGTTTGTGCATTTCCTTCTTGCCCCTAGTTACGACGGAACCAGCATTCGGTTGATCAAAGTGGCCCAATATCTGAAAGAAGGTAAGAGTTTTATTAGTTTGACGCTGGTCGAGACCTTGATGGGCTTAGATACTTTTCATTTGCGGGGAGTCCACTACTTCTTCAGGTATTGTTTCCTATCCTTTCTGATATATGTCTCGCACATCACTTGGCACTCATGCTCTATTTTCTCTCAAAGCCCTTTCTTTACTTTTCTTTCCACGCATATTTCTCTATTCTTTAATCTCTCTTATTTTTCATCCCTTTCTAGGTATGGCTCATGGATCAGTTGAAAATGGTGGACCCTTGCCCCGAGTATTCAGCTTAAGCTTATTTCTTCCGCCAGCGACTAGTGGACTTTCCTAATGAGGGTTGGTGGTGCAACTGGATGTGCAGCAGGTCTACAGCTGACAAAACTTAGCGTTGCCTCTAGCTCAATCTGACTAAGATGAGCTACAGCATGACCCGACAGCCAGGCATAGAGTTGATTAGCCTCACACACTGCGTGTTTTACATTCCCTTTCAGTTCAGACGCTAGTTTGGACATGATCAGACCTGCCTAGAGGAGAGGGTAGAATGTCCGGCTTTATTTCCCGATTCGTGCTTCACACCTGGCTAGGTACCTTGCTGTTTGGAGGACAAGAGAGCTTCTGACCTTGCCCCTAGTTTCAGTTATGCCCTTTTTGGCGAGTGCTTGGCTTGGCTCGAGGATGAGGCACAAACCGAGCCCACTTTGGCTACAGAAGCTTCCACAAGCACGAGTAGGGGACACAGGAACACCTGACTCATCTATGTCCCTAGTTTATTGCTTTGACTTTTCTTTTCAAGTTTTATGATGTAAAGCAACTTTGATTTGCATCAAAGAGTTGGAAAATGTACTTTATGTTGAAATCAATGAAATTAAAGTTGTGAGCACTAAATTTTTTTTCTTTTGGTCCCAAAATGGTCTAAGTTGTAAAGGTAAAATTTTGAACAAAAGCAATTTTTATTAAAACTTTTCAAAACCATTTTCGAAAATGATCACTGCCTGATACGCACAGAATCGATCTTCAAGATATATAACCCCAAATCGGCAAATCATAATTGCCCCTGCTTGAATGCCACTACTACTTTGCATTGTGACCAGCTTTTTTTCCCAAAATGAAGATCACAACCGAACTAACAAATGATGAACAGAGATGACCTGATCAGAAAAACAGACATGACAGTTGAGTTGGAGATAGTTACGGCCAAACTTCAAGATGAAGTTGCCTACGTATCCCAAAGATGGGAATCAGACCTTACATAGTTTGGTTCAGGTTCACTCGAGTATTAACTCTCTCATTTGCGAGCTTAATTTTTCTTTATTTCTAATTTTTCTTGCTTTAACTTTTGCCTAGGTTGCCCTTTCGGGTTTTCGGCCTAGCGAGACTCTCAAGGGTAGTATTTTTTCAACTTGTCCATATTAATTGGTTGTAAAAATTCCAGGCTATCTAAGTCCATGAGAATAACCACCCCTTCTGACCAGATAGCGTTGATAATGTAAGGACCAGTCCAATTAGGTCTGAACTTGCCCTTAGGGTCATGGATGGGAGCTCGGTTGTCTTTCAACACCATATCTCCTTCCTTGAGATTTCTGGACTTAACCTTCTTGTTAAAAGCCCTAGTAATTCTGCGCTAGTATCCTTGAACATGATACAATGCCTTTAGCCTCCTCTCATCAAACAACATTAACTTCTCAAATGTATTATGTTGCTAGTTTGTCTCCGTTATCTGACACTCAGCTATAATTCACAACGACAGGACTTCAATTTCGATTGGCAAAATGACTTCCATCCCATAGATGAGTGAACAAGGAGTTGCCCCTGTAGATGTCCAGATCGAGGTTATGTAGCCCCAGAGTGAGAATGAAAGTTTATCTGGCCAGTCCATGTAGATCTCAACCATCTTTCGCAAGATGTTCTTGATATTCTTATTGGCGGCTTCAACAGCTCCATTGGTTTGTGGCCTGTATGTGGATGACTAATAAAAAGCCACGTTGTATTTCTCCAACAAGTTTATCACCTCTTTCTTGAAATGTGAGTCGTTATCTGATATGATCTCGTTCAGAACTCCGTATCAATAGATAATATTGTTCCGGATAAATTTGGCCACATGTGATGCCTTCAACATTGAATATAATTAAGCTTCCACCCACTTCGTAAAATAATCAATTGCCACTAGGATATACTTATATCCATTCGACCCTTTTGGTGAGACCGCCTCGATAACATCAATTCTCCAAACTGAGAAAGGCTATGGCAAAGTCATGTTGTAAAGTTTTGAAGGCGAAATATTCATGCGTTTGACATGAATTTGACATTTGTGGTATCTCCGCACAAAACCAATACAATCCTCTTCCATGGTGGACCAATAATAGCCTTGTCTTAGGATCTTCCGAGCTAACATCACACCATTCATACGCGCCCCGCATTCTCCACCGTGGATAGCCTCCATAAGGTGCTTCGATTCCCTTTCTTCCACACATAGTTTATGTATTCCCAGATGACCTCTTTTATATAGCTTACCCCTATAAATAATAATTGGACGACCATACATCGTATTTCCCGTTTGTCTTTGGCATTTGCCCCTGGTGGTACACCTCATTTTCCAGAAAAGTTCCAAATATCGTAATACCAGGGGTTTTTGTCTTGCACTTCATCTATCGTAGTAATAGTTTCTACTATAGAAGATAGAGTTGCTAAAGCATCGACGAACCTGTTGTTCTCTCTTAATAGATGCGTGAATGTTAATTTTTTAAAACCTAGGAATCAGAATATCCAAGGTCTGATGGTAAACCTTCATCTTCTCTTCTTTGACTTTCCAGTCTCCATTTGCTTGAGAAACAACCAAGTTTGAGTCCCTAATGACATCCAACTTTATTGCCCCTGGTTCTAAGGTAGCTTCTAGACCAGTAATACACGCTTCATATTTTGCTTCATCGTTGGACACCTTAAACCGGAGTTTGAAAGTTAAAGGTATATGGGAGTCATTGGGTGCTATCAGCAACGCACCTATCCTATAACCGTATTGATTGGACGTTTCGTCAAAGTACATCGTCCAAGTTTCCTCTTCAACTTGCAGAATGTCTTCATTTGGGAACAAGTATTCCATTGCCTCATCTCCTTCTACTGGGTGGTCTACCAGGAACTCTGTTATAGCTCTTTTTTTAACTGACTTGCGGGTGATATACTTGAGATCAAATTTGGAAAAAAGAAGCAACCAATGAGCTAGCCTGCTCGTAAGCACTGGTTTCTCAAAGAGATATTTGATAGGATCTAATCTCGAAACCAATATTACATAGTGAGCTAGCAAGTCGTACCTCAACTTCCTGGTAACTCATACCAAGGCTAGGCAAGCTTTCTCCAAAAGAGTGTAGCCGGTCTCATAGTCTAGCATTTTTTTGCTCAAGTAGTAGATGGCTTTCTCCACCCTGTCTTCAGATTCCTGAGGGATCATGTATCCCATGGTTATATCTGTTATTGACAAGTACAGAATCACAGGCTTTCTTGGCTCTGATGGCGACAACACAGGCAGATTCTGGAGGTGCTGCTTAACCTGTTCAAAAGCAAACTAACATTGATCATCCTATTGGAATTTCTACCTTTTTTTCAGGAGACCAAATAGTGGTTCACAAGTCAAGGTTAATTTGGAAATAAATCGTTTTATGATTTGCACTTCATTCAGAAAGCCATGCACCTCCTTTTCGGTCCTTGGTGGTGGCATTTCTAAGATGGCCTTGATTTTAGAAGAATCTACTTCAATTTCCCTCTATGTGATCGGAAAGCCCAGCATTTTTCCTGTCGTTACGCCGAAGATGCATTTCTGCAGGTTTAACCTCAATCTGTATTCCCTGATTCGTTGAAAGAATTTCTCCAGCATGGTGTAGTGGCCCTCTCATTCTTTGGACTTGACAATCATGTCGTCCACATAAACCTTGACCTCTTTATGGATTATGTCATGCAAAATGGTGGTCGCGGCCTTCTGATAAGTAGTTCCAGCATTTTTCAAACCAAAGAGCATAACCCGGTAGTAGTAGGTACCCCACAGCATAGTGAATGTGCTCTTCTCTCTATCTTTGGATGCCATTAGAATTTGGTTATACCTAGAAAATCCATTCATAAATGATAACAATGCGTGGCCCGTTGTGAAATCCACTAACTCATCAATATGCGATAAAGGAAAGTCATTTTTCGGATTGGCTTTGTTCCAAGTCCCAGAAGTCTACACACACCCGGATTCTACCATCCTTCTTCGACACTGGGACGATGTTGGCCAACCAGGTCAGATACTTAAATACTAATAGGAATCCAGCATCAATCTGCTTGGTGACCTCTTCTTTGATTTTCAGTGCCTAATCCGGATGAATCCTGCGCAACTTTTGCTTGACTAGTCAGGCCTCGGGGTTAGGAGGGATCTGGTGATGTACAATCTTAAGATCGATTCCAGGCATGTCTTTGTAGGACTACGCCAAAATATTTTTGAAATCTTGTAATAAAGCGACTAAACGCTCGCGTTTCTCCGAAGACAACGTGAACCCGATTTGGACTAGGCGCGGATCCTTCTCAGTATCCACATTAATGGCAATGATTTCATCAGCATAGGGTTTATCAAACCCCTCATTCTCTCGATTAATTAAGTTTTTCAAAGCCAGAGGAATTTCTTCTCCTTTGTTTCATTAAAATTTTAAAAATCTTGGTCAATACAATAAACCAATGGCACAAAAAAGTACACAGAATCTGTAGAGGTGTTATTCAAAAGGTCCAGATCTTTGGTTACAGACTCAAAAGAAAAGTTGAATGAAGACCTCGACAGGACTCTGGTATCCGAGTTACCACCTCAGAAATACCAGACTTAGACTCAAAAGAACTTGAATCTGATCCCGACCCCATAGACTCAATGGTATCAGATTCTAGCTTATCACCGGATTCAGAATTGGACAAATAACATTCCTCCAACTGCCAGGTAAGAGCTGGTGCCCCTGTGTAATAACCCCGATCCACAATTAGCCACTAATCGATAGTTAAGGATGTTAATTAAGTGAATAAAATAAATTATAGTTTATTATGTGATTTGCATGATATTTGGCTTACTATCTGTTACTTGTAGGAATATCTGTTTGGAATTCCACTTTAATATGAAAATTGAAAGCCTTATTGGCACCCAAAACCGAAATTGACTACACCGTTATGTTATTTGGAATTTTTAGAACTATATGGCAAATTTTATTAAAAATTGATTCAGTCTGATTCATTAAGTCATGCTTGGTTAGCCTAATATTTTAATTATTGTATTTTAGCACCATAGCTTTATATGTGAGCCTTAAGCTCATTTTTAGCTCAATCCTTTTGCCCCTTAGTGCTAAAATTTGAGAATTCATTTTAGAGAGAGAGAGAGAGTGCAAGTCTAGAGATAGAAAGGAAGAGATTAAGGAGAAATTGAAGACTAAAGCTTGAATTGATCAAAGATTGTGCAAATACCTAGCTAATTGAAGACTCTAGGTAAGGATTTAAGACTTAATTATGACTTTTAACCATCAAGTAGATCATTTCAAGAAGAATTTGTGATTATGTACAAGAATTGGACCAAAGATGTTGAATTTAGAGTTAATTCATGCATGCATGTGCATTTTCTTACCAATTGAGCATGATTTCCATGAATCCTCTTTTGCATGTTTGAAATTCATCTTCATTTAGGGAAATCATCAAGTTTCAAGTTGTTTTGTGGTGTTTGATCATGTTTTGAGAAGTTTGATACAAGAAAAATCCATGCATGTTGTGTTCATGAACATTCATCATGTTTTAAGTTGAAATTGTGAGTTTTTAACAAACTCTTGGGCCATGATTTTATGAAATAATCCTTAATCCATCATGTTTTACAAGTTTACTAAGTTATCTCAAGTTTTGGGGCCCAAGCGATGTGTTTTGGATGGTTGAATTCGAGTTTTGAGCTTGGAAGGTCAATTTGGATTTTCTAGAAATTTGACCCACGCTCGAGCGGGGACTTTTATGCTCGAGCGTGAACCCTGAATTCATGCACCACGCTCGAGCGTGGGTCGAGCGCCCGTCGAGCGTGAAAACCTTGCATCCAGTACTTTTAGAGTTTACAGTCCGCTTGAGCGGAGCTTCATTGTCTGCATGTCCGCTCGAGTGGGGAAACCTACGCTTGAGCGTAGACCTCATTTTCAGAAAATTTGACTAAGTGTTCCGAGGCATGTTTTGGCATCCTCATTGTATCTTAGGCATTCCTAAGCCTTAATTAAGCCATAGTAATGAGGTTATGGATTAGAAACACACTAAGGAATGAATGTACTAAGTTATGAGATTCAAGAGTGTGTTTTGAGCAATGTGTTAAGGAAGAACAAGAATCAATAAGATGTAAGTTAAGCCGTGTTGGCCACATGAATGTGTAATGATAAGACATGCTTGTGTTATGTATTTTGTGACTGTAGGTCAAGACTCGAGGATTGATTGGCCACTTACTGGAACCACTGTGAGTAACGTTATCGTAAAGATACGTTCATATGAATTATGTTGTATCCGGAACCGATTACTCTAGTTGGAAGACGTTCTGTGATATGTTCTATGGGATGTACCATTATTATGTTCTGATATGAAAATGATTATGCTCTGGTCTGTTTTCTACTTATGATATATTCGGATTTCGTTTACTAAACCCTTTACCTTAATGTTATTCATTGGGCTTTAGCTCATTATGTGTATATATATGTATATGTGAGCATTTTTGAGCCCGAGTCTGAAGGCTTTTGTCTGGATCTGTGTTCTGTTGTCAGCCAACCATTGTGCCTCACGTGGAAGTTTCCGAAGCGTCCTGTGTTTAAGTTCTGTGGTTTCTGTTTATTTAAGACTTGATTTGATGTCGTTGGCTGTACTTAAAATACTGTAATGTGTGTGGGTATAATGTATGACTACCGGTTATATATATAAAGTTTTAAATATTCAGCTCATTGGACAACTATAATTATGTATTTGCTTCCGCTAGCCCCTTAATTTTGTTAATCTGTTCAGAGGCCTTCGGTATTCCAAGGATTACTGGCTGGTTACAATGCTAAACCTATAGGGGCGGGTTTGGGTCGTGACAGAGTGGTATCAGAGCACGAGTTATACCGCACACATGAGTCCATATGAGCTATAGGATGTGCGAGAAATGAAAATAGGGGCATTGCATCACCATGTTTAAGTGTATGAACTATTATGAACACGTCCTTATTGAAAATGAATTGAAATGAAACCTTTGTGCATGATCAAAGAAGTTAAGTGGAATAACATGTAATGTTAATTTCAATACCGAATGTGAAATCCGTGAGAACTTTCCTTATATTAATAAGCACCCTGTTTATGTGTAGCCAATGGAAAGGACAAGGAATGTAGACGAATCTGAATCTTCTGACGCTAGAATTAGCCGAATAGAAAGAATGGTTGAAGCCTTAACCAAAAATCTAAAACAACAGCAACAAGGGCAAATACATGTACGTGAACCAGCTAATTATGATATGGTAACAATGACACAGAAATGTTGTGAAATGTCTAATGTTATAAGGAAATCAAGAGTTTGACTAAAGCATTAGTGACAATAGGCATGTTGATTTGTGGAAACATAGTATTATGCAAAATTAGAGTCTTCAATGAAGGTCATGGAAGCTATATGCACTATATGTTAAACTGGACTATGAGAATACTTAGAAAATTAAGGAATTTGGTGATCAATGAGATGCGTGGAACTATGGTGATTGAGGACAAGAGAAGTCATTTGATATGTAAGATAGTACATTTTAGTGGGAACCTATTATGTGGAATAGTAAACCGTATAGTCTCATGCCTTTGTAGAATGACCTTGAAAGTCTGGTTGGAATCACGTTTGGCCAGCGTGCTTCGAATAAGAAATTCTTGATAAATTCCTTGGGAATGAATAGGTCACCCTACCAGCGTCCTTATATGTCTATGTGTGTATGTCTACTTGTATATGATATGTGCTTTGTAATATGATTTAAGTCAATGAATCAACCCAAGTATTGTCAACCATTTTCTTGTGTTTAACTCTTCCCTTCCGTCAATAGGAGGAGGTGGTGAAAAAGTAGGAATGAAGTGGAAATTGAGTCTTTATCAGAATGATGAGGTTAAGTAGAAGAAGTACTAGAGAACGTAGTGAAAGCTGTGAATCCTACCGCACATAGCAAGATCAAAAGGGAGAATTAAGTGTGGAAGTGAAAAGTGAACCAAGGGAGAAAACTAAGAATTTTGTGGCAGAAAAGACGAGCAATTCTAGGTAAAGTTGTAAGAAAAGTAAGTTATCCTAGTATGTTATATGTCACTAGATCTATCGGGGACTGTGTCATCGAATTATTGGAATGTGAGAAGTTGGGGCATTAAATAAAAGACTATTCCAAAACCTAAGAGAAAGCTTAAATAATTTAATTGGTTAAGGATAGTACTTATGTACAAGTAGGACTGCTTGAAGTTAACATTTTATGTGTGGGTGTTTGTTTTTAAATAAAGTTGTGTTATAATATTTTGATAAAGTTTTGCTTTGCTTTGTTTTGGAAGAGTATTTAATCTAGCATGAATGATTACCCATTAGATCTGTATCAAGTGTTAGCTTGTTTTGATGACATTCTTGAAAGGTCCTTTTGTGCTAGGGGATGTTAAGCTTATGTAGCATCTTTGTTGAGATATCTCTTTGCCATCGACGGTCATGTACGGATGGTACCACCGATGGTCTTGTACGGGTGGGTTGTCTAACCGATTCCAGGTCGGCCACCGACGGTCATGAACGGGTGTGCTTCGATTCTGGAGCGGTTATTCCTCTGTTCTGTCAAGAATGTCATCCTTTGTGTTATGTATATGGTACTAACAACCCTAGAGGCTTTGAAAGATTTTGATTGATGAACTCAATTCATCCCATGTTTTGTTACTAGTTATGTTATGTGTTATTTGATTAAGACGGAACCCATTTGTTGGAATCATTTAGAACTCAACCGAGGTTACTAAAAAGGAAATTATTATTAGAGTATCACTAAGATTTGAACTAACTTAAAGACTAAACGATTAGAGCCAATGAAAATTTTCATACTTGATATCTGAAAAAGTAAGACTTCATTTATTGAAATTATATTATTATGGAACTAGTGAAAACATTGATAGTGACAAATTACGCTATATTGAATTATAAACCTGGAAGAATTAGCGGGGCTGAACTATGATTAATGAGCGCTTTGAAACCCACTTCTTGATATGAACAATTACATACATGTGCACCCACATGTGAACTTACTTGGAGAATGTAACATTGTATTTGACCTGAACTCTTCGATATGAACTATTGTGGTACATAACTCTGATGTGATTTGAGAACTGAGGAACTTGGAACAACTGTAGAACTACTGACTATGTACCTAAGCGAATGGAATATGAACTATAGAATTAATATACCTCGTTTGGAAATAATAAGGCTAGAACCTTTACCTAATCTAATGTGATAGAACTATGGTTTGATGAGACCTTTGTTTACCTGAGAGAACTTCTGTTTGATGACTCACGCTTGAACTTTGACTTGATATGACTGGGTAGAACTTGCATCTGTTATGACCTGGTTGAACTTTCATTGATTTGATTTGGGGAGACCCTTATTAAGAGCCATTATCTGATTGATTACATTATGGGGGATTGTGAATTGCTTATGATTGAATAACAGGGCCGTGTTGCTAAGGGAACTAACCGAATGAGAATTAGAATCAATCTTGAACCCTTAGGAAGAATATGAACCATCAACGGCAGACTATGTGATTACGAATAGCTTCTTACAAAAACGGGAATAAGATTATGAAATTTGGTACTTGTGCTTGGGGAATATGGGAATACTGTTTATGTGACATGTGATTAATTACCCGATATTACCGTTTCGACCTTGAACTTGTTTGACTAGAGAATGATTACTTTGGTATTACTGTACTTCAAAACTGATGGGATTTGTGACAACAAACTGGTTTGATTATAAACTCTGACTGCCTCTGTATTGACACAAAGTACGATCGAATCTGTGGAAACTGAGGCTAATGAATAGTATATAAATGATTACTTCGGAATTTCGTTTACTGCTATGGGGTTAATGTACGAAATTACCTTGTATTTCTGCTATACTTTGGATGACCTGGACTAACTGTAATGGATTACTGAATTGAAAACCAAGTTGAACAAAGACCGGATGAATGACTCGGAAATGAATAAATAACGGGGGAAATTACTTATGAAAATGGAAGCAATGTGAATCTATGACCCGATAAGTACTTGATATTAGTAATATGAGTAATAACTTTGTAAAGTTATGTTCAATTATAAGTATTTTCTGAGTGATGTAAAATGATATGTCTGCTAAGGTAATATTTTCTGTATGAATGAATGGTTGTCCAATGTTTCTAAAATGTATTCGTGACATTCTTAGCCTCAAATGAAAATTGTTATCCGTTTTGTTACGTCCCTTTATGGGTCAACTGTACGTCTCATGAGCCAACTGTTATGAATCCTTATGTCCCTTTATGGGTCAACTGTACGTCTCATGAGCCAACTGTATCGTCTCCGTGCACGTGATTCAACTGTATGCCTTTATAGCCGTCCCTTATGGGTCAACTGTTTCTGCTAGTGCTAAAGAATGTATCACGTAAACTTAAACAAGGTTTATGATTTCTGTCTGTATATGATCTGGACAAGAATGTGAATATGAACATGTATGAATCTGTTTCTGATTAAAATCTGAATGCGTATAAGACTCTGTTTTGATACGAACCCTAATCTCTGTATATGATTTATGATTCTGTTTCTGTATGAAGCTAAGGTCGAGATTGGGTTATGAGCATATTTATGAATATGGTTATGCTTCTGTTTTGTAAAGAATTGCAGTTATATTCTTGATGAATGTCATTTCTTTTGATAAAAGATAACTTGAGTTTGGAGGACAAAACTTTTTAAGGTGGGGAGACTGTAATAACCCCGATCCACAATTAGCCACTAATCGGTAGTTAAGGATGTTAATTAAGTGAATAAAATAAATTATGGTTTATTATGTGATTTGCATGATATTTGGCCTACTATCCGTTACTTGTAGGAATATCTGTTTAGAATTCCACTTTAATATGTAAATTGAAAGCCTTATCGGCACCCGAAACCGAAATTGACTACACCGTTATGTTATTTGGAATTTTTAGAGCCATATGGCAAATTTTATTAAAAATTGATTCAGTCTAATTCGTTAAGTCATGCTTGGTTAGCCGAATATTTTAATTATTGTATTTTAGCACCATAGCTTTATATGTGAGCCTTAGGCTCATTTTGAGCTCAATCCTTTTGCCCCTTAGTGCTAAAATCTGAGAATTCATTTTAGAGAGAGAGAGAGTGCAAGTCTAGAGAGAGAAAGGAAGAGATTAAGGAGAAATTGAAGACTAAAGCTTGAATTGATCAAAGATTGTGCAAGTACCTAGCTAATTGAAGACTCTAGGTAAGGATTTAAGACTTAATTATGACTTTTAACCATCAAGTAGATCATTTCAAGAAGAATTTGTGATTATGTACAAGAATTGGACCAAAGACGTTAAATTTAGAGTTAATTCATGCATGCATGTGCATTTTCTTACCAATTGAGCATGATTTCCATGAATCCTCTCTTGCATGTTTGAAATTCATCTTCATTTAGGGAATTCATCAAGTTTCAAGTTGTTTTGTGGTGTTTGATCATGTTTTGAGAAGTTTGATACAAGAAAAATCCATGCATGTTGTGTTCATGAACATTCATCATGTTTTAAGTTGAAATTGTGAGTTTTTAACAAACTCTTAGGCCATGATTTTATGAAATAATCCTTAATCCATCACGTTTTACAAGTTTATTAAGTTATCTCAAGTTTTGGGGCCCAAGCGATGTGTTTTGGATGGTTGAATTCGAGTTTTGAGCTTAGGAGGTCAATCTGGATTTTCTAGAAATTTGACCCATGCTCGAGCGGGACTTTCACGCTCGAGCGTGAACCCTGAATTCATGCACCACGCTCGAGCGTGGATCGAGCGCCCGTCGAGCGTAAAAACCTTGCATCCAGTACTTTTAGAGTTTATAGTCCGCTCGAGCGGGGAAAGTCACGCTCGAGCGAAGCTTCATTGTCTGCATGTCCGCTCGAGTGGGGAAACCCACGCTCGAGCGTAGACCTTATTTTCAAAAAATTTGACTAAGTGTTCCGAGGCATGTTTTGGCATCCTCATTGTATCTTAGGCATTCCTAAGCCTTAATTAAGCCATAGTAATGAGGTTATGGATTAGAAACACACTAAGGAATGAATGTACTAAGTTATGAGATTCAAGAGTGTGTTTTAAGTAGGGCTGCTCGCGGGTCGGTTTTGGCCGGGTGCGGGTCAAAACCGACCCGACCCGCACTTATGCGGTTGGGAAAAAATGGACCCGCAACCGCCCGCGATGCGGTTCGCGTTTTGTGCGGGCGAGTGCGGTTCGGTTTGCGGTTTAGTTTTTTTTTTTTTTTTTTAACTTAAGCAAATTTGACATTTTTTATTTCTTTCTAAACACTTTTTTTTTTTTTTTTTTTTTTAAGAAGAGTTATAAATTAAATTACAAGATATACAATTCATGATCATAATAAATAGTCTACATGTTAGATAAGATGATATGGAACCATGCTTGAGGATAGTGGATTAATCTTCCTCCTTAACTTGCAAAAACAAACCCTTAAAAGTCAAACTAGTAACACTAATTTAAATATGCAAAAACAAACCCTTAAAAGTCAAACTAGTAACACTAATTTTAATAGTGGATTAATCTTCACTGTTTAGTTTTTAATATGCAATAATGTGATAATAGAATGACAATTCAAAATATCATATTTAACTGTGTCTTCTAAACTAATGGAATATAATGATTTTTTTTTATATATATATAAATAAAAGTCAAACTAGTAACACTAATTTAAATATCATTAGATCATGATAATGTATATAAGTGCCCATATAATAAATTTTACTTTCATCCAAAATGTAAAAATAAAAATAATAACTAGTTATCTCCATCCATCCAAAATGCAAAAAAAAATAATAATTAGTTATTTTTTCTTTTTTTTTTTAAAAAAAAAAAAGATGCGGGTTGCGGGCGGGTCGGGTTCAACCCGAACCCGATCTTTTGCGAATTTCTTGACCCGCACCTACCCGCCTACCTACATCGAAACCGCCCAAAGCGCTGTGGGTAGGGTAGGGTCGGGCGGTTTGTGCGGGCGACTGGGTTTGTTGCCCAGCCTTAGTTTTAAGCAATGTGTTAAGGAAGAACAAGAATCAATAATATGTAAGCTAAGCCGTGTTGGCCACATGAATGTGTAATGATAAGACATGCTTGTGTTATGTATTTTGTGATTGTAGGTCAAGACTCGAGGATTGATTGACCACTTACTGGAACCACTGTGAGTAACGTTATCGTAAAGATACGTTCATATGAATTATGTTCCAAATGAAATATGATAAGCTCTAATTTCTGAAATTATATTTGTTTTCGTGAACGAATATTCCATGTTTGAAATCGATTATGGCATCCATAGATAATCCCAAGTCATGGGGGACAGCATGAAAATGCAGTTCCATGACATACAAGTTTACGAGATTTTGTTAGCCACTTCATTGTGGTGATATGTGTTTAATCGGTATTTGGAACCGATTACTCTAGTCGTATGACGTTCTATGATGTGTTCTATGGGATGTACCATTATTATGTTCTGATATGAAAATGATTATGCTCTAGTCTGTTTTCTGCTTATGATATATTCGAATTTCGTTCACTAAACCCTTTACCTTAATGTTATTCATTGGGCTTTAGCTCATTGTGTGTATATATATGTATAAGTGAGCATTCTGGAGCCCGAGCTTGAAGGCTTTTGTCTGGATTTGTGTTCTGTTGTCAGCCAACCATTGTGCCTCACGTGGAGGTTCCCGAAGCATCCTGTGTTTAAGTTCTGTGGTTTCTGTTTATTTAAGACTTGATTTGATGTCATTGGTTGTACTTAAAATACTGTAATGTGTGTGGGTATAATGTATGACTACCGGTTATGTATATAAAGTTTTAAATATTCTATTTCATATAAGTCAGCACAGCTCATTGGACAACTATAATTATGTATTTGCTTCCGCTAGCCCCTTAATTTTGTTAATCTGTTCAGAGGCCTTCGGTAGTCCAAGGATTACTGGGCGATTACGATGCTAAACCTATAGGGGCGGGTTTGGGTCGTGACACCCTGATACATCCAAAATGCCATTAGTTGGGTTGACACCTAGTCCTTCCCTGATCATGGAGACAGTAAAGTTATTCCCTAAGTTCTCTAGGTCGGTTGTAAGATCTGTTAGGAGACTAGCCAGTGATGCCCCTACTCTAAGTTCGTTGTCATCTCAGTCACCTTCCATGCTCTGTTCAGCTTTGATGCTTGGTTCAGCCCTTTTCTCATTATCACTGTTCCGTAGTTAATGGTCAAAGAAGATCTCGAACCCGGGGATACGTTGCTTTGAGGAATTTACCCAAGGCTCGGAAAAGCCACAAAAAGAGAAGTCTTCTCCCTCCTAAACAAAACGGCCATTCAGTGTCCCCTGGATTGGCCTGTGGATGAGTTCATAATGTTTTCCAACTTGCTTGGCCTTGGCTCTACCTCTCATTTCTTTCCTTTTTCTGATCCAGTCCTCTTTGGTGGACACATAGCCCAATCGAAAGACATGTGGGTTATATAACACATCTGTCAATGCTGTAACACCTTTCAGACCACTCCTTCTGAACCCTATTCCTGGAACATGTTGCATTTTGTTCATGAAATAGATGGACTGGGCACTGACGTATATGCCTTCGTCTGTGGCCATAATGATCTGTACTACTTAGGCTTTAGCCAGAGTGAATCCCAAGAGGAATACATCCTCGTCGCCATGGTTGATCTCTAGAACTGGCTTAGTCACCTTTGGCAGTGGATGGATGGATGAATTTCCAAAAATAATTGTCACTCCTTTCTTATTAGGGTACTTTAACATCTAATAGAGAGTGGAAAAGACAACCTTCACGTAGTGCAACTAGGGCTTCCCTAATAGCAAATTGAAGGTAGCTAGCACGTCTAAGACATGAAACTCGATCTCTTGCTCCGATTGGCCCACCTAGACTGTCACTTGCACTATATCCATGACCTAGCTACTCATGTTATCATACGTCCGTATTACTTGGGCTGTGAGAACAAAGTCCGCTGATTTGAGGCCAATTGCATAGGCGGTACGGGAAGGACAGATATTAATGGTAGAACCGATATCTACTAACACCACCAGCACCCATTTCTCCATACATTCCATAGATATGTACAACGGTTTATTATGAGCCGAGCCCTCCGACGACAACTTTTTGTCAGAGAAAGTAAGCATTGGACTGGCATCACTTGGAAAAACCAAATCCACAAGCTACTTAGGCGTGGTGTCAATGGACAATTTAGCCTTATTCATTGCCAACAATACTACCTTTCAGTGTACTCGTGAGGCCATGAGAAGACCCGAGATGGAGATATCAGCTTGAATTTTCTTGAGTTGTTTCAATACTGCCTCTTATTCTAGTTGTTTCCCCTTCTGTTTCTCGACCTCTTTGTCCTTTTCAGACACCTATGCTTGATCTAGGTACGGCGGCTTAAAATACCGTCCACTTCTTGTCAGATGGTCTATTTCCTTGGCATACCACGTATTGTCCGAATCCAATCGCCCCAGTCTTCATCAGTGTGGGCCAAATGCAGCTCATTATTGTCCCACCATTCGCTTTTAGCAGCCGACAAACAATTGTCTTACTTTGCTTGTATCAACTTCACATCATAGGTGTCCCCCATAGGGTGTTGTGAATTTATGGTTTCCCGGCTATCTTTAATTCTCTCTTTTTCAAACTGCCTCAGTGTAGCTTCTTGTTCAGTATCTACAGTGTTCACAGCGCTCACTTCTTGGGCTGGGTTTTCTACACCGGCACTCTCTGTCATCAGTCGTTTCGGCTACTATAGCTATCTCTGCTTCTTTTCCCTCTGGTTTCATTCCAGTTTCTTCTTTCTTGTCTGGCTCATCACTCAGCCATCCAGTGTTGTCAATTAATCCGTTCAGGTCAAACCACCCGATCTGTACATCTCCTTGATCCTGCTCATCAAAGAACTACTAGCTGTCCAAATCCTCTTCAAGTTCTGCTAGATCATCCAACCCCTGGTTCAGGCCATCTTCCCTTACTATATTGATGTCTACTAAGGTTAGCAGCACCAATTCAGGCTTGATTTGATTGGTTGACACAATATAGCAACTTGGATCATATATCCTATTAGATAAGCTCTCAGAACACTCCAGCAACAGACAAGTACCTTCTTCGAAGGTCGACTTCCCTTTCGTTGTAGGTCTCATCACCACAGGCTTAGGTTGAGGTTTGGACGTGTCCGTCATGCACAGATCTACGCCTTTCAGAATGAATAACATCGGTTTTGGTAGGTGAGAGGGAGTAATATATACGCTGGGGTCATAAGAGGTAGCTAGTGTATGGATCAAGTTAAGATTTCAAGGTAGGGGGACTTGATTATGGGCTGGGAGTGGATTTGTTGTTATGTTTGGTTTCTGAGGTAGAGCGATCACCTTGTTGTCAATGAGATCTTGAATCTCATGACGCAATCGAAAGCACTAGTCGGTGTCATGACCATGTTATTGGTGAAATGCACAGTATTTTACAGGGTTGTGTTAGGGTGGAAGAGGATCAAGAAGTGGGCGAGGTTCTAAGGGTTTGAGGTGCTCTTTTTTGACTAGCACCTTCATGGCTTGAGAGTGAGTCATGTATGGTTGGTTAAAGGTCCTATGGGATTGGGTAGGGTTGGACGATGTTTGTGAGCTTGTGTTGATAGTTAGCAGTCTTGGTTATGGTGACAACTCTTACGTCTAATGGCCTTGCAGCTGTGCTACCACTGGTAATATTGGAACTGCAAACAAACGGCCTTTTCGCTGGCTCATTCTCATCTATAATAAGCCCCTGCTTCATGGCAACTTCGATTTGCACTCCTATTTTATGAAGCTCTATGAATGTAAATAAAGATAGGATAATCATCTTTTGCAGCAGTTTGCCATGCATATTCCGGACAACCATCCTAATCTAATCTTTCTCAGAAGGCCTTGTGGTCATCATCGACACTTTAGCTCTCCATCTTGTCACAAATTCAGAGAAACTCTCATTCGGCTCTTGGTGTGTTGCCTCGAGATCACGAGTCGTAACCTCAATCTGTGTATTGTAAGAATACTGAGCAATGAAGGCCTTGGCCATCTCTTCCTAATTCTGTTTGACAGAATCTTCCAACTTAGCATACCATATGGCCGTTATACCCGACATGGTGCGACCGAATAGAGACAACTTTTGTAGTCTAGTTAAGCCCATCGGCTGCAAGATATTTGAAAACAAACGCAAGTGGACCATCAGATCCCCGCAGCCGTCGAATCGATCAATGTGCAACATTTTAAACCGAACTAGCAATGTAACTACAGAATCAATATACCCATCCT
The DNA here is from genome assembly GCA_025200525.1 of Camellia lanceoleosa. NCBI lineage: Eukaryota > Viridiplantae > Streptophyta > Magnoliopsida > Ericales > Theaceae > Camellia > Camellia lanceoleosa. The sequence goes on from CM045758.1 coordinate 203,393,435, forward strand.
CTATGTTCGGAATGGAGTTAACCCTTTGTGCTCTCTTGAATAACTTTTTCAGTTTATTGACCTTGAGTATAGTTGGGTCAACCTCGAACTCGAACGGAGCCTCGGTTTGATAAACAGGGGTTTTGGAGGCTTGTGTTGGGATTGGCTCTATTGGATTGCCCTAGTTTTCTTGAACATGGGCAGTATGAGCGGTGGCTTAGGGTATTGGGATAGCTGCGGTAGGTGCATGGGATGCAGAGGCCATAGCCAACTATGGTTGTTGTTGTAACCTGGTTATAACCTCGGCTTAACGGACCGCATCTTGTTGTAGGGTCTCAACTATCTGTTGCATATGATGTATCAATTCTTCCATACTGACTGGAGGATACTGTGCTATTGGAATAGGTGATTGATCTCGTGCTGGGCTAGAAGTAGCTAACCGTTCTCGAACCAGACTGGACATAGGTGAGTTGAGAGGTGACTACTGTAAAAACTGAACTGGTGAACTCTGCCTGATTCTCCTCCGTCTTGTAACCGGTGGAAGAAAGTTAAACACAGGTTGTCCCCGAACAAGATCCCTGGCTTTACAAAGTCTTCTGACTCGGGTCTAGAGTACTTGGGGGATATTCAAACTTTCTAAAGCTATAGTTTTAAACTACCTAGCAAAAGAAATAAAGCAAAAGAGCAATAATCAGAAATCGTACAGCACCTCAGCTAAGATGTTATCAACACAGACATGATCAAAATTGTAGGATTGTACTCCACACTGAATTCTGCCCCCAAAACAAATACTAAACTTGAATCTGCTATGCGCATTCCTGTATAGTTTCACTGTAAAGCACATACTAGTTAAGAAATAGCCAAAACACCCTTATGAGGGGGTAGGGTTACCCTGTCCTAGTTTTGTCATGAATTAGGTTTCACTATTTCGATCAAGCGATTTTACGCAATCCTGCATTTTGGGTGAGCATCCTGTCCTAATTTGGAATAGTTTCTATGGCTTTACTATATGCAGCTAGGCCAAATGGTCAAAAATGGATATCTCAACAAGACTACCTAATATGCCTTTCACACCTAACACCGAGAAGTGAAAGAAAGATCAAACGGTACAACAACAGCCCAGATCCAAGGGTTGTGTTCCCATCATGGAAGAGCCCACGACCAGTCAGCCTTTTGGCAAGCTTTTAGGCAAACCTCTGGCAAACCGTCCAAGAATAACAGATGGCAGACACAATGACTTAAGCGCACCAATGCAAATGCAATGCAAAGAATATATAAGTCTAGATAAAATTTCACATCATTAAGCTTAAGTCAAATTCTCTAATTTCCCTAGCAGAGTCACCAGAAACTGTAGCTCGACTTTTCGTGCTCCTTTCGGATACAATATCCCTATGGTTCAAACTCTTGTGGTTCTGAATCTGATTCCACAAGTGCAATGTGAAATAGATAAACACAAAAGAGTCAAACTCCAGCAAATCTTTTGAAAAATCGATTTTGAATCAAAATGTCAAAAATGGACTGCTTTGCCAGATACAGAGTCACCACCTAAATATTTTTGACAAATTTAAGAAAATCGAGACTCGTGCCAAAGACCACTTATCCGTCGTCACCAAAGTGTCTCGGCTCGAGAATATAGGTACGAGAGGGGAAAGTTGTGAATTGAGCACCTCACTCGCCCGATTAAAGATTGACCTCTACTAATCATGATATGATTCTTATTTACATTATATTCTTTTGTTCCGATTATTTAGACTCGCATTACTATGTGACACACACAAGTATAGACTAATTTGCAAAATATTGAAACACTTGATCTTATGTATCTTTGAAAAATATTTCGAATATGTACCACTTGAAAAAGTAATCTCATACATACATTACTCAAATTATTTCAATTTAAGCAATTAGCCTTCATTCACAAGTATTCAAACAAATATATCAATTAAGCAATTAGCCTCATGGCAAGCCTGTTAGACATGGCAACAATCGCACTCATACGATATGCTAAAGCAATAAAGTTTACCCCAATTCCTGAGGTGAGCCAAAAGAGAGAAAATAGTTTAAAAAATACATAATCTTAACTAATGAAATATGCCTAATGCAACACATGCAATATGCAATTAGAAGTCTGACTACTAGTATAGCATATGAATCAATTTGATAGCATGCAATTTTAAATACGTTTTCAAAGAAGTATTTAAATGACAATGCTTGTTAGAATGATGAGCCGAACTTTATGCATGCAAGACACATGGCTGCAAATCATGAGAAATACTAAAACAAATGTGATGTTCTAAATTACTCATCATAAGCAAGTAAATAAAAGGGAGAAAGACGTGAGGTTGGAAGACATACACATTATTACATATTGGCCTTCGCACAAGAGGGTCCGAATGAATGCCCTAGCTAACTACTACGAATTAACTAACTATGGCAAACCAAAATAAATAAATTAGCTAAGCTACTTAATTAATTATTACAATAATAAATTTAACTAACTATTTTAGCTAATTAAATAAGTATAACACAAAAGTAACTAGCTATTCTAACTAATTAGTTATAAACTCGCTACTTTAAGTAGAACCTATTAATATTACAACATCACTTCACGGATCCCGAGAATCGAGGGTTGGTTCATGCATGGATGCAGATTTCCACCCGATAATGCTTTCCATTTTGTTATTGGAATGTCTTTGTTGCACAGTTAAAAAATTGCACATGTTTTCCATCTCAGCCTCTACTCTGCTCTGCTGGAAAAAGGACACTACTTGCCTGGAAAAAGTGGCCGAAAACCCAAAAGTAGTGGCCGGCTGGCCACGAATAGTTCGTTGTCGTCTAGTAAAAGTGGCCTGCTGGGCACTAATGTTGGTTCTTTCCTGCAGCACAGAGGGTAAATACACTACAGGAAATTGCACTTTTGGCAACTACTTTTGGCGACGACGCCAATTTTTCATAGCCAAAAGTATATTTTTGGCGACACAGTGATGAATTTCATTGGTAAAAGTAAACTTTTACCAACGCAATTTACTATCGTCGCTAAAAAAGCATAACATTCTTTAAGCACCAAAATTATTTGTTGGCGCCAAAATTTCAAAAGTTTTAGCTACGAGGCTTATTTTTTACCAACGCAATGAGCGTTGCTATTAGTGTGCTTACTTTTGGCGACGACAAGTTGGCATGGGCAAAGAGTTAAACATTTAGCGACGATAACACTATTCGTCAGTAAAAGTTTTACTAGTGAAATATGTGATTTATTGATTTGTGTTTTTATTATAACTTTTGAAAGAGTTTTAAATATTCTAGTTATTGAATTGTAAAATCAAAGTGATCATTGAATTAGATCACAAAATAAACTCATCAAGGCCAAACATACTCTTAAGTTGAGATGGCTAATTTGACTTAATTTAAACTTTTTTAAAGAATGTGGTTAGATTATTAATTTCAATATATTTGGTTTTATTTTCATATTCTTTTCATTGTGATTTTATGTTTAGTTTTATTTTCATAAATTAGTTTAGTTTTTTTTTCCCTAAAAAACTACCCAAAAAAAAAAAAATGGGTGAAAAAATAAAAAATATCCTTATTATTTTTATATAATGTTATCTTTTAGGTCATACACTACAATAAAATTGATTTTTTACCAAACCACATGGATGACCTACAAGACACTGATAGTGGGTTCTCATCATAAGTAACATAGAAAAAACAGAGGGAGAAGAAAGAAAGTGAATTGGTTGGAAGGGGAAAGGGTTCTTCAAACCCTTGTTCTTCAAAGTTCACCTATCAATTGAATTGGTGGAGATTGAGAGGCAAACACGGTAGTCCCGAAGCCCTTTGGACGTTCTTCAAAGCCATACGCTGTGTCGACCTACACAAAACAGAGAGAGGATCTTACTGTGAGAGGCAAATGGTACTCTCATCTTTTCGGCGCAAGACTAATTCGACGGTAAGACACTCATCTCATCTCATCTCTTCTCTTCTCTCTTCTCTTCCTTGTTCCTAAAACCCTTGTTTCAGCTCTCTCTCGCTCTCGCATTCGGTGTAGTTGGCGGTGTGATTAGAGTGGCTGTGGGTAATTTCACTCTATCTAAAACCCTAATCCTACAAAGAAAGAGAAAAGAATTTGAAGAACAATCAGAAAATCTGAAGGTATTCCTCTCTCAATTGATTATTTTTGAAACCCTCCCTCTCCTGAAACCCTATTTTCTCTCTCTGAAATCGTCCCTCTTATAAAATCCTCTTCTCTCTAATTTTTCCCCTCTTTTCTCTGTGTAGGGTTCTCTCAGAATTCTGACTCCAATCTTTCTTGGCTCTTACAGATTTGGTAATTTTACATTTGAAATGAGGCTTGCTAAAATTTTATTTTATTTTGTTTTTTCATATATTTCAGTTGACAAGTAATGAAATAATCGATGAATATTCTCAGGCATTGGGCTTTTTACATTGATTAGTGTAGTATTTTGTAGGGCTGAGCAAAGAATCCGTGAAATCCGTAATCCGATCCAATCCAGTCCAATCCGATAGGTTTGGATTAGTTTTTTGAATCCGTGGTTTGGTTCCGGATTGAAAAATTAAAAATCCGTAGTCTACGGATTGGTTCCGGATTGAACCCCACGGTTCTGGATTGGAACCGATCCGGACCGTATACAAATAGTCTATATTTTTATTATACATCCTCCCTCATAGTATCTTCTCTTATTCCATATAAAACTAAACTCAAACCTAAACTCGCATTATATCTTCTTTTATTACTTTTGTTTGTTAGTTTTTAGTTTTAATTTGTAATGGTTTAAATACTTATGGTGAAACCAATTTTCTTATGGTTATTTAAATTCTAGAACAGTATTTCGCTATTATAGAAAGACATGTTGCTATTATGGAACTAATATAGCGCTATGTTTATATTTTTATGAAATTAAAGTATTTTATATATATATATATATATATTTTGTTATTTAATTATGTAAATCCGTGGTCTTAAACCGATCTAATCCGTATTTAAATGGATTGGTTCGGATTGGTTCCATGATTTAAACGAATTGGATTGGTTCTAATTTTTCAAGAACCGTAAATAATGGATTGGTCCTGATTTTAACCCAATCCGGTCCAATCCGGACCATGCTCACCCCTAGTATTTTGGAGCCATACTTTTGCTTCTAGGGTGTAAAAAATGTCATATTGTTTTGGCATTAGATTTATAGATCTAATTATGTTCTTTGAATTTTGATGATGTTTGTAAAAATGCATTAAATTGTTAGCAATTTAAACAAAAGTATTTTGGAACTATATTTTCATTGTGAAAACTCATGATTGATTTAATTCGTTCGCGCCGCTGTTTGTTTTCAATGAAAATAGTAACAGAAACAAAAAACCAAAATTTGAAATTTTTTTCAGTCTTCTTCCTGTCATGATAATGCAATTATTTTGGTTGAATTAAGGCGAAAGCTATATTCTTGTATTACATTTTCGTTTCGTTACAAATGTATTGTCGTTAATTTTTTTCTTGTTGCTACGAACTTGAATGAATTTGAATTCAATTCTAAATGGCAACACTAAATTTTGTTCTGTTTTGTGATCTGTGTTAATTGAGAAAAATTAAACATATCTGAAAAATGTTACACAGCACTTTGATTGTAGATTTTTGAGCTTTCCCATTAGGTTGAAGTTATGCTGGTTGATTATGTGTGTTCTCTTTTACTTACTGTCATTGAATTCAATGTGCCATCTGTACTTTGGGAATAGTAGTTGCTCTTGGTCGTCTTTAGCACGCAAATGGAGTTAAACTCTTTGTTCTTGATGCTCATTATCTCATATAATTTTTGGATTTCATTGGAACCTATCATATCTTATAAAACGTAGTTACAATTCCCATAAAAGTATAAAACTTGGTTCCAAAATGGTATCTTTATGCCAGGTAGAATTGCAGTGGCAGTAATTGTGAGAGGGGTTGAAGGTTTCATATCTCGTTGACTGTTGTGGTTATCTTAGCGTTTGTAAATGATTTTGAGTTACCGAAGGTAGGGTGAGGTGGTTTACTTTGAAGAACTGATATTGTAATACTGAAGTTCATTTATGGTGTTGGGTTAGGGTAGTGCCTAAATGGTGGTGGTAATGATGGCTATTGTTGTGGCAATACATTGGGGTTCTTGAGATGAAGGCATCAACAATGACCACTTTTGTCACATTGACCACTTTTCACTATCTAATTTACTGCAAAAATATTAGAATTTCTATATATATATATATATTACTAAAACATTTATACGATATTGACATAAATTTTTAATATTGTTTTTGAATCACTAACATTACTCAATTTATTAGAATCATTTTTGCCTCTTTCCATAGAAAATTTATATGAGCATTTTTATGTTGTAATCTGCGATCTTTTCTTGAATTTCTAAATTCTAGGGTATATTTGGTTTCTATTTGAGTCAACCAACACTTCACCCCTCAAGAAATCCAGTTTCTTTTTCATCAAAAATTGAGTGTATATATATATATTTATCAGTATGTGTACTTTTCTGCATAATATGAAGTGTATTGAGTGAGAGTTGTTTGAATCAGTGAGAGAAAAGTTGAAAGGTAAATTGGGATTTTTAGGATAGCTAGTGTGATTTTTTTTTTTTAGTAGTTAGTAAAGCTTTATATATCTATGTATATATAAAGATATAATCAATTGTAATACAATGTGAGAATATTGATTTAGCAAAGAGGATCTATATATATATATATATATTTATAAATCAAAACAAACAAATAACAAACAATTTTATTATTAAACAAAAAAAAAAAAAAAAATTGGAAGGGGAAGCAACAAATTAGTTTTTATTTTGAGGCTTGTTTTCATTATGTTGCATTATTCTTGTTGAATGTTTGCTTTTGTGTTGTTTTTTTTTTTTTATTTTGTCTATGAATATGTGTCCTGTTATTCATGTCAAAAGAATTCAGACCTTATTTATCACACAAAAATGAACATTAGTGTTTTTATCATAATATTTAGATGTACTAAATTTCAAAAATGAATATTAGAGTCTTTTTGTGTTCCTATGAATTTTGATGGGTCTACGAGAAGCTTCAACAACTCAAAGGACCATAAGCATTCTAAGAGCTCCTTCGAGAAGCTCGTCAAGAGCACTTCCTCTGGTGAGAAACATACAAAACCCATTTTGATTCTTGGTCCCTAGTATGTAATACTCATTGAGTTTTCATCTGGGTAATTGATAAATTTTGATATAGGGACTTGGGAGGATATGATTTATTTTTACCAGTTATTACCAGTACAGATAGATTTATCTTTTATTTTTATTTTTTATGGTGGAGTGGCTTTAATTTGTTGTTTCACTAAGTCTATTCATTAAGCAACAAATTGGGATTTGATTTATGGTAAGAATAGAGGTATTGGCCAGTTTCTGCAAATGTAAGGTCCAATATGGATGTCAATAATGGCTTTGGTAATAGGATGGACAAGGACGTGTCTCAGATTTGTGCAGAGGTTTTACATACAAGCAGTTCATCTCCCCAAGAGCTTGGAGATTCATTTAGAAATAATATGAGTGAAGATTCACCAATAACTTCTCACCTGTTAAGAGATGATTCTCTTCAAGAGACCATATCTCTAGGTCTTGGATTTCTTGTTTCAGATAGGGAACGAGGCCAGGGGGGTGGAAGTGTACTTCAAGCTGATGTGGTGAGTATATCTTCCAGGATTTTGTCTAATAGTTCCACTGAAATAAGTAATCGTAAAGCAAGACTGGGATGCTTTTTCAAGACGCAGTTCTAGAAGGCTTATTTTTTTAATATATTTTTTTTGAAAATTAGTTCTAGAAGGCTTATTGATTCCCAAACATTTGTTTTCTCGACTGATGATGATAGTAATTATTGCGTTATGAAATTTTATGGTAGTCACAGCTTTTGGTTAAAAGGAACCAAGGGCATTGAGCTTGTAATTTATTCTTCTTTGTATTACTATTTATTGTGGGTTTTATGGTTAGAGAGAAATGCAAGATTTTTTCAAGACAATTCAAAAGATATTGGGTAGTTTATGTGATAAAATCTATTATTTGGATTCTTTTTGGGTGTGTCAGTTTCAGCACCATTTAAAGGAGTTCCTTTGTTTTCTATTAGTAGTAATTGGAGGGCTGTGTGCCACATGTATCTTCATTGGGTTTTTTTTTTTTTTTCATTGTTGTCTTTGGAGAATCTCCCTTATCCTTCTTTTTTGCTTTGGGCATTCTATCTGTTTTCTTTGTAATTAGTATGTCCTTTTTGTTGCTGAATGATAAAAAAAGAAATGTTTATTAATCTGTAGTATGTGTTTTTTCTTGTTCTTGACGTTTTAATAGTTGACTTATCTTTATGTCATGATTAATTAATTGAATAGGTTGGAAGCTGCCGTGCTGGATCTGGTTGCAGATGATAGTGGTGGCATGCAGAAACAAAAATCTAGATTCCACTGGGATAAGGTATATCTTGTGGATGTTTATTTTTTTGTTTTTCTTTCAAACTATCTCCTTTTAAACTGTGAATCTGCTGTTTTTGGCAGAGGAGTAAGAAGTACATCAAGTTAAACAATGGGGACCCTGTGACAGCTAGTGGAAAGGTATTTTATCAAAGATCTTTGCAGTTTTACAAATATATAAAGCTTTTTTATTGGTATAATTGGTATATAGAAGAAATAGGTGTAGGGGAGATGCTTTGCTTCTTGAAATTAGGTGTAAAGTGGTTTTCTTGTTGAACATATTTATTTGCAGTCTACTGAGTGTTAAAGATGTTCTATTTTTTGCTAAGAGTGTTGAATTGTTAAAGATTTGTGGAGTTTGCAGCTTCAAACTTCTTCCTATGACGGGATAATGTGGAGTTTTCTATTGGGGTTCACTATGGGTAGGTTCTATTAGACATTACCGAGTCCTTAGTGACTGTGAAATTGAATTTTAACCTTATGAAAGAGTAGCTGTTCAAAAATTAGTCTTGATGTATTTACTTCATTGCTTGTGGATAACTCTTCATCTTCGTTCTTTATAATTTTGAATTCTATTGAAAATATTGGAATCATGCTTAACAATGGAAAGAATTGTTATTTGTGTTATTATGAAGTTAGTATTTTGAATTGCACCCTAGACACATGCACATATTTTTTTGAATGATATGCTGTCCATTTTCTAATATATCTCAAGTATATGAAATTACATTTATTTGTTTGACGTGTGATACATTGCTTTATGTTGCTTTAGTTGTGAATAGCATGTTGGATGCACCTTAATAAGTGATTTGATTTTATAAGGGAAAAAAGTGGTTTCGTTCTATCCATGGCTAGAACTAATTTTGCTTACTTGTCTTGGCGTGAAGGTTATTTGGGATTATTGACTCTTTTTTTCTTTCAATGGTGAGCAGATAAAGACAGAGGGTGGTGCAAAAGTAACAGCTAACAAAACTGGCATATACAAGAGGTGAAAAGAGCGGTCACACAATAAAATATCCCTTAAAGGATCCAGTTATGAGGGCAATGCTGAAGAATCCAAAAGTTTTTCAGGTGAGTGCTTTAAAATCAGAAACTATTTGTATTCATTCGGGCTTTTGTTCTTTTGAATTTTGCTATTCTGATTGCGAGTTAACACAAGCGAGAAGTTGTAGGTTTTTGTATGTAAATTGCTGATAGACTGTTTATAGATTCTTCTGGGAGTGAACAACTATAGGAAACATTTGGCCTTTTTTTTTTAACTAAATGAAATATGTGTTTTGACTTGTAACTTTTGACTTATTTTTTGAAGATACACCTATTTTTGCAGAAATCTTGCAATTACTCTTGATTGAATTGTTGCATTTGGTGCAATATATTGATCACTTGTTTCGAACAATGTAAATAAGAGCTAAGGGAATTAAATGGTTGACAAATTGTGCAGAAAAGCTGTTAATCTGATCTGAGAAGTTTTTGTTGGATCAATTGTTAAGAGCCTTTTGCTTTATAGGAAAGACTACTTTACACATTAAGAAAAATATGCATATTTTATATTTTGATTATGATTTATTATGATTGGCATGCAAAAGTTTGATTGTTGATTTTTAACTTGTGAGAGAGAATTAGATTTGGTTGTTGTTTTCAAAGATCAGAACCCAACATGCATGAAATCTTACTATTTGGTTGTCTTCATATGGAGGTTTTTGAATTGAGTTGAGTGTACTGTAGGAGTCACATGCTCGTAGGCTTGGAAGCATTATTTTCAGAGTGAGTTTGAAGGAATGATGGGGTTTTTTTTGGTAAGAAGAGTGGTTAAATGATTAATTGTTAGTAATTGCTTTTTTGTGCCTAACACAGGGTTCGACATCAAGGTTATTACTTGTACCACCATTGCTCACTGTTTATTCAAGTTCCCAAACTGGTTTTACTTGCTTTCATGTAGCATGCATTTGAGACCTCCTTGATTTTGTATGTGATTATTTATTTGTTTATATAGAAGTTAGAGATTTTATAGAAGTTTGATTAAATCGACTATTTGTTTAGTGTTAGTAACTTATTTCTCATTTGTTCCTCTCTTTTGTGTCTATATACACACATATGTATGAATATTAACATTTTTGAGTTCTATGTTGATGTGTAATAATAATGCAATCTTTGAAGTGTTGATGATTATGATGGGTTCTCACTGGAGGACTTTGTTAAAATATGTTTACTGTATGTGTTCCATTTTCAAAGATCAAAGATAATGGGTACAAAGATCTACCCGGCAACTATAAATGTAGTGTAGTTGCACTCCAATTCAACTCCTACATACTTATCACTCAATATCAAAGCAGTTAAGTCTTTCCTATGGGCTAGCCTAGGATGAGATTTGGGTGAAAACAATTAATAGACTTTCAATAGCTAGATTTTGGGCCTGGAGTTCTTCTCAAGGCCTCTTGTTTCTGCACACACACAAAACTATCTCAGTTTGCTTCAATACTGAATTTTGATTGTTGTAGGATAGTGTTGGGCAGCGGACCTTGGTTATTCACTTTGTAAAATGCAGTGGTTTCCAATTGGGTCACCCTAAAATCCATTTTATTTTTCACATGTTAGTAGTCTGAAAGTCTCTTCTCACTACTCTGTGGATACCTTTGCTATAGTTAATGTCTGCTGGATTTGTATGTGAGTCATTTTGTTTGTCTGTTGGATTTGTATGTGAGTCATTTTGTCTCTTCTCACTACTCTGTGGATACCTTTGCTATAGTTAATGTCTGCTGGATTTGTATGTGAGTCATTCTGTGGAGGCCATTTCTCTTGGTGCCCAAGCTGGTATTCATCCATGGATAATTTATGACATTATTTCTAATGCTACTGGAAATTCATGGTAAATTATTGTTCACAATTCTTTACTGAGGATTATGTTGTGTGTTTAAAATTTAAGTATTTCTAGTCCTGAAGCATTCCTTATAAGCATTCTGATCTGAAATTGCCAATTCTAGATCAGGTACATCCTTGATAGATGAGACTGCTAATAATCTGATTTGCACCATGGGCACCAGTTGAAACCATGGCACTGATTGGCACTTTCTGTTTCTGACAATGAACTGATTTTGTAGAACCCATGCCTTTAAAGAAATTAGTTGCAAAATTTATTGAACACTGAAAGCCCTTCTTGTTATGTGCTTACATGTATACACATACATGGGAACATCTGTTTACTTTCAAAGATCTGTGCATTTTTATACTAACTCAATAGGTATTCAAGGCTTTGGTGGTTGGTGTTGGTATATTTAAATGTCGTAGTTAGTTTTTTTTTTTCATGACATTCCTGGAATTTGCTAGCATTTTCTTAAGCAGATACTGTGTTGCCTTGCTACTAGACATCCTTCCGTTGGATTCAATTTTACAGGGTTTTCAAGAATCATGTTCCCCAGTTGCTAAGGGATAATCAAACCAAACATCTCCTGAATACTTTTGTTCAAAATTTGGTAAGTCTTCTCATGTTGTAAGTTTCTTAGTGTTGTTCAAGTGTATTATGAGTAATTTCTTTTCTTCTTGACTTTGAAGTTAAGTTCAATGGGGGTTTTGGGTGAATTAAATGCTAACTGCAGTTTTATAATTCCATTCAAATTATGCTTCCTTTCTTGTGGTGGATTTAGCATTTAGGACATTTACTTGAGGACCATCTGCTAAATGCATACTAAAATTTTAGACTTGAACACCACTCGGTAATCATTTCTTCATCAACGAATTTGGACACATTGAGACTTTCAATAATGATTTTTGAGATATTGATACTGTAAGGTAGACCTCAATTCAGAATCACATTGTTAAATGGGTCTCTTATCCACTTATTTTTTTAAGAACTCATTATTGATAAAATAAAGTAATGTACGAAAAAAGTTCACATTAAGAAAACTTATGTTTTTATGAAGTAGAAAATAGAAAAGACTTATTTGGCTAGGCATTGAAGTGTAGAAGTGCTAATGTGAGAAAAAAATAAGCTGGTTATCTTAAATACTAAAATCCTATTCAACTTAATCACTTTATTGGAAAGACCTTAAGTGGACAGCTTTGTCATTCTAATCTAAACAAATTCTTGTTCAAATCTTTGAACTCTTATTCAATAGAGATCTCTTTGTGAACTGCAAAGCTAAAACCAAACCAAATCAAGTGGCGTCAGTTACATGAATCATTTTCCTCTATTTCGCTCTATCAAGGGCTGGATGAGTCAATTATGCCTAATGGGTTTTTGTCCAACTTGAAGGGTATTGTTTTGGATATGGCCAAATCATGTACATTTCCTCTTCCACTTCTGGCAGTTGCTTTTCAACAACTAATAGCAGGTATGTATCTACATGATTTACAGTTTCTCACAACCATAATCTGTAGGTGGCAGCTATTAATGTTTTGAAGCAACCTGATACTCACTTTGTTACTTTCCAATTGTCCTTTCACAGGCTCCTCTCATGGTCATGGAAATGATGGTGATGACACATTGATCAAGGTTGTTCTCATGAACTAATTTCTTTTATACAAAAGTTATATTATGTGGCTTTTTTACTTGCTTTTAGGTTATGTAAATATTAACATGCCATTTGCTAAGTAGACACACCTGTTCTTGCACAGGCTTGGGAGAAAGTATATGGGGTGAACATTACCAATGCTGTCAATATGGTACAAACTTATTTATCAAAAAAAATATTAATAAAATGTCATTCCGAGCCAAGTCTGCTGCATCAGATGGTCAATTAGGTATCATATATTACACTGCAGAATAGCATCTGCAGTCTCTCCTAAAGTTTGTGCTGACTAAAAGGCATTCTACTGGTGGTCTTTTATTTCTTTGTAGTTGAGGTAATAATGCCATTGTCGTATATCTATTATAGATGTAGTGTAATAAGTTGCTTGTTGCTTTGATAATTGTTTCAGATATGTTGAAAATTTGCTGCCGAAGTCTGGATATGACTTGTATTGCTCATCAATAAATTGCATCTCTAGATTATGCTGATCCATTTTCTCTTAGAAGTGGAAGTTGTTTCCTGACTACAGATAACTATATATCAGTTATAGAATAAATAGAAAACTTATGTTTAGTAAAATCTACCCAAATCTATATATCGTTTTCAATCTATAAGTTTAGTAAAAACATATAAGATTTACCCAAATCTATAAGTTATTTTTTTTATAACCTTTTTTATAAGTTTAGTAAAAAAAAAATATGGTGGCTTCAACCAGATCATCATTTATTATGAATGAAAAATGAAGTACAATTCAGAAATTGAAATAATTTCACAAACACACAACCAAATCGATTTCAATTAATCCATTGTGGTGTACTTGAATTGAGTGTTTTTATTTAACTTACTCTCCTAGTGTAAACATGACAGCTAGTGAATTAGCTTGAATTTTTACTTAACTTCTGTTAACCTGATGGCTTAAAAGTTACTAAGAATTGTATAGTTTTGAGGGCTGTTTGAACAATTGATGCAGCTTGTTTGGTGGATACTTTTGTGCCATGATGCTGTGTTGCGTTGAATCTAGTGCTGATTGGCTCTGTTTTGTGTGCTCTGCCTCTGATGCAGCTTTTGATTGATGCGATCTGTTTGTCCTGATTTCTGATTTGGTTGAGTTGTTTTGTTGCTGGTTTTGTTTGATTTGTTTTCTGACTGTTCTAGTAAATGAGGTAAACTGCTGCGTCAATTCTGATTTGGTTATATGATTTTGTTTGGGTTGTTGAGTTAAAAAGGTTTTCTGAACTGGTGATGATCTGTGTTGAATCAGTTTGCTGATCTGCTATTCTTCTGGTGCTGCTGTAATGTTGCTGCTGTTGCTGAGATGCTATGGTGATACTGCTGTGATGGTGTTTGTTACGATGAGGTGCTGCTGTGTTGTTGTTGAATGTTTGCTGGTGTTGTTGACGTTTGGAAGGGTGGAGGACTTTTTGTCCAATTTGTAATAGATCAAGTTTTCATTAATGGGGGTTGTCATTAGGTGTAAGTTCGGGCAACTGCTGGTGTTTTGGCTGGAAGGGTATGGAGGGGGTATGGAAAGGGTATTTTGTGTGATTTCATATCCATGTTATTAGTTTGTTATAGTGGTGCCTGAGGGATCCCTCTTGTAAATCTGTAAATCTTTAAAAAAATTATAAATGAGTTTCAATTATTTTTGCCATTGCAAATTTGTCATTGTTAAAAAGTGAAGCTTTCTCGACAAATAACTTGTCAGTAAATGTGTAGCTAAAAGTTTATTTTTGCACACTCATATTGTGTTGCTAAAAGTGTATTTTTTGCCAATGCCAATTTGTCGTTGCCAAAACTAAAGCTTTATCGACAACCAAATCCTTGACAAATGGCAACATTTACCGATGTAAATGTGTCGCTAAAAATTACTTTTCCCCACTCATATTGTGTTGGTAGAAGTGTATTTTTTGCCAATGCCAATTTGTCGTTGCCAAAAGTAAAGCTTTAGCGACAAACAAATCATCGGCAAATGGCAACATTTACCGATGTAAATGTGTCGCAAAAAGTTTACTTTTGTCGACGCATATGTTGTTGCTAAAAGTATATTTTTTGCCCATGCAAATTTGTGTCGTGAAAAGTGCCACACAATCATCATATTTGAATGACTTTTACCAACGCAAGGTAAATTGTCGATGATGGATGGAGGCTTTTAGCGACGACTATGTTCGTCGCTAAAGGCATTACTTTTACCAACGCAATCATAATTTTGTCGGCAAAAACTTTTGCCAACTCACTTTTGCCTACAGGTTGCCAACGTAGCTTTGTGTGTCGGCAAAACTCTTTGCCAACGAATTTTTCCTTTTAGCAACATATTTTGTTGCGTTGCGAAAAATACAATTTCTTGTAGTGATAGAGCACGAACCAAAGTGTTCTCAGAAGATGTTTGTCCACCCTGCCTCTCTTTATCAACAAACAGGTCAAAGGAGGAGTAGGCTTGATTCGTAAGCCATCAATCGCTGCAATTACATTGCATGATGACTTATGAATCAAAGGACACAATTTCAATAAACGGAAAGGAAAGACAAACAAAAATCTCCTCGCTATCATGGATTGATCAAGGGAAGTGGTTGACCTTGGAAACTTAAACCATTTCATCACTAACAAATATGAAATTACTCAAGTCTCTATGTGTTCAATTAACGTCCGATTGAACACCAAATTACCTTATTATCTTGTTCCATTTTAGTCCAAGTTTTATTACTTTATTTTAATTACCTTCTATTCCTTAATTAATTGAGTTCAATAATGAGCTTTAAGGCCACTAATAGAGAGAATTACTAAACCAAATGTTGTTTTAGGCATAAGAGAGATGTCATGCCGTTAGTAATAAACCCTCAAAGAGATTAAACCATTAAGCACAACAATCTCAATCTCAAGCTCAAACAAATAATTGGTTTGAAACCACTCTCAAAGGAAAGGAAAAACCAAGAAATGGGGGAGGTTGCAGAGATGCTTAGAGGTGAATACAAGTATAGAAAGTAAAAAATAAATGCTATCAACTTAAATAGGTTGGTGGCTAAGGCCTAAACCACCTAGCCTATAAGGACCATTACACTACAAGCATGCAATACAAAGCATAAATGCAACTAACACATAAAAATAGTCCTAAAACAGTCTAAAAAAATACTGGAATTAAAACAAAAACAACTACAACAACTAGCTAAAATACTGATGGATTAAAATTAGCACACAAGCAAAAGGAGGGGAGGCTAACCCCTCAACTTTTGGGACTTCAAAACATGATTTTTGCCTCTGAAAATCAATGGTAAAAAGGTCAAAAAAATGTGATAAGAATGTGGGAAACACAAGGGCAAATGCCTTAGAAGCAAGGTTCAAATGAGGGTTATCAACCCCTCTACCTTTAATGGCCTTAAATCACAAGTTTCAGTCAAAAAATATAGGTAATAAACAGCTCAAAAATAGCAAGAAAATATAGAAAACAAGTAGTGTAAAGATGGTATAAAACTACTAGAATGTATATCTCTTGAAGAGAAATGATCCCTTGAGTTGCAAACAACCAATTTCACACTCTCAAGTGCCTCAGGAGCTAAAATTCAAGCCCAAATCACCTCAGTAAGGAACTCTCTAGGTTTGGTTTAGAGTGTTTGAGCAAATACTATGTAAGCTGCAAAAGAGAGAGAGATAGAGAGAGAGAGAAAATTGTAAAGAGAGAAATTTTTCAAAATTTTGCCCTTTCAAAAAATTTTCTCACTCCTTAATTTTTCTAACCTTCAAACCAAAAGGGGAGGTCATTTATATATAGAAAACCATGTGTCTATCTCAAAAATATCTGTATACATACAGCTGGAATGGTGCATACACATAGGGGACAACTCGCAGAAAATATTTGATTTTTTATACTAGTGGCCAGCAAGACACATTAGTGGACGGCATGCCACACTAGTGGGTCTGCAGGTCCTTGGATGCTCAGGCCTGAAAAAACGCTGTTTTGGTTCAAAACAAGGTACAAGGTTTGTAGGTTCAACACTGAGATTCCCTGTTGAGAAAATCAAGCGTTTAACAAGCGTACACATTCATCATTGAGTGATTAATCAATGGCGCCCAAGTCTTAAGGGCCGTAAAAAATGAGGTGTCTACACATGGGCCACGGGTCATTTTTACACTCCTAACTTATAGTGGTTTGGTACTAGAATGAGAGTTCGGATTGATAGTATAAAAGGATTAGTAATCCACTTGTTAGTCAAAATGCCTAGTATAACTCATTTTTTTCAACTCCAATGCACTAGGCATATGATTTAGCATTTTAGCTCAACTCACATTCACTAGCTACATTTAGCTAGCCTTCAAGGTTAGACAAAATGTATTTAATCATTAGGATCATTTCCCTCCATCTTTGTTGCTGATGTGGCATTTTATAAAATTAATAGTATTTAGATGAATAGCTAAAATAAAGAATATGGTTGGAGTAGAAACATGAAATAGTTGATAGGCAAAATAAAATATATACTTTATAGTAATATTTAGATATATAAAATGCCTATTACCGTTGGAGATGCTGACGGTGAGACAAAATGTATTTAATCATTAGGCTAGTTTTTTTTTTTTTTTTTGACCAAATGCACCTGTTTGTTTTAATATTTTGTTTTAAATTTTTTTTAATATTGAAATAATTTTTTTATTTATTTTATATAAAATAATTTAACAATTCTATCTAACCATCTCTCATACTATCATCAAGATAAAAATACTTTTATTCAATCCTCTTACTAACAATCTCTTAACTAACTGTCTCTTTACTAATAATCTCATCCAATTTAATCCACCAAACAAACGTGACATATTTGCCACCTTTGATATTTTACTCGTGTCTGTCAATCTAAATAGTATACACAATTAAGTGTGTACACATAAATAATAACTTGAAAATACGTTTATGCCTGGTTCAACATGATATTGGTCAATCCAAATAGTATACACAATTGAGTGTGTACGCGTAAATAATAACTTTAAAATATGTTTATGCCCTGTTCAACGGGAAATTAGTTTTTCTACTCAGATCTTTCCAGTTCAACAAATGGGTAACTTGATTCAGTACTGCAAAGAGCTTGAAAAAGGAAGACATAGTTGGGTACAACACAAGAAGGAAGCCACGTGGCAGCTGAATTGGAGTTCGAGAAAGCTAGAAAGAGGAGAGAGAAGAAACAAAGATAAGGGGATTAAGAGAGGAAGAGATGAATCATTACTAAAGAAACGGGCTTTTGAGTTGGTTTTTTGAGTCGATAAATTTTATCGTTGTAAAAGTTAGTCTTTTTGAGACGGCACAGAGTTACCGATGTAAATACCAACACTTTAGCGTCGGCACCGTTGGCCGACACAAAAAATTAATATTTGATAGCATTACTTGAGTCGGTTGAATTTACCGACGCAAAAAATAAACTTTTTGCATCAGTATAGCCCTTTTGCGTCGGCAAATTTGTGCCGACGCAAAAAATTAGACCTTTTTGTGTCGATAACTGATGCCGTAGCAAAAAAAAAAAAAAATTATAGCAAAGATATATATATTTACTTGATTATATTTAATAAATATATTTATTTATACATATGTTTTTATATTAATATTGAGTGTATATACTATAAATAATATATATCTCATTTAAAATCTAAAAGAGGTATAGTGGTGAAGTGGACGTAGCGTGGTGACTTCGGGTCAAATCTTTCAAATGGAATGTGTTTGAACTTGGGAGCCTCAATGAGAAAATTATGAGTTAAATTTTTTAAAATATTTAACTACTTTTTGAGTCAGCAATCTACCGTCTCAAAAAATTAGAACTTTTTGCGTCAGTAGATTACCGACTCAAAACCTTTTTGCGATCCCACCATTTTCGTCCCTTGAATTGCCGTCGAAACGTCGTCGCAAAAAGTTTTTGCGTCAGCAAATATGCTATTTGCGACGGCACGCTGCCAACTCAAAAATCCTGTTTTCTAGTAGTGGATTTTCATGGAAGAATTGAATTTGAGAGCGAATACAGAGAACAACTCGATGCGTTATAGAGAGATATTGAGAGCAAAGAAGCCAAGTCGATGGAAACATGGTCAAGCATGCATATCAAATTGACTAAGCTTGTTGAACATATTAACAGTGTTGCATGGAGTGAATGAAACTCATACACGTACAGCATTTGCAACATAAATAGTTAATGAATGTTTTTTTTTTTTTTTTTTTTGGTAAGTAAAGTTTCATTGTGTTGTTCAAAAAAAAAAAAACAAAAAAAATAATTTCATTGCAAGAATACGTGCTTAAGCGTTATTGAGTTGGTATTGTTTATTTCTATGATTCAAAATCATATTTTGCTGAAGCATATTTTTTAAAAATATGACATATGTTTCAATTTCAAGTTATGTGAGTTTGAAATCAAGAGCTAATCTCTAGGAGTTCTTGCAAATCATACCATACCATGATAACCCAAATCAAAATTCTAATTCAACTTGAAAAGAAATTTTTTGATTTGGCAACAAGGGTGACTTTTGAGTAGGTCAACTATCAATCATCATGACATATTGGTCTGAAATCAAAGCCCAAGCTCAACTAACCAAAAAAAAATTGCAGACACAATCCAATTGAGCCCAAATAAAACTGTCTTGGGCTAAAAGGCCTGATCTTGGGATATTAGAAGAACGTACTGCCCACTTCACAAATTTTTTGTTTTTGTTGTACATTAGTAATAATAATAATATAGCATGTGCTTTTTTGAGAAAAGTAGAACCACATAATTCACCTTCTCTGGTTTCACTGTTTTTTTATTTTTTATTTTTAATATTTTTATTTTTAACTTTTAAATGCATCTAATCATTATTTTTTTAAAAAGATGCATCTAATCAAGATACAACCAAAATTAAATATTTTTGAAAAAATCTATAAAAAAATCACAAAAAAATAAAAAATAAAATCCAACACATTTTTTTTTTTATTCAAATGAAAGTAGAACAAACAACAAAACAGAGGCAGAAACAAAAACCAAAAGAGGGCTAAAAAAAAACAAGCTAAGCCCTTTCACATGAAGCCCCAACAATATCTGCAATCAGCAAATTTGTAATTTCATTTGGGGGGTTATCTAAAACTACCAAGTTCTCTACATGATTCACTCACATATTTGCAAGACCATCAGAACACTTGTTCCTTTCCCGGAGAAAGTGAGAACCATCACAGTTACGTCTCAACATAAGAAATTTGATGTCTTCTAGCAAGGCTCTATGTGGATAATTGCTGGGGGTGTTGTTGTTGATGTGCAACACTACTTGCTCTGAATCTGTTTCAATTGTAATATCCTGCATGCTTTTTTCCAAAATAATGGTGAGGCCTCGGTAGATACCCCAAAGCTCAGCTTCCTCACTTGTAGCTACCTCTAATTTTCCATGATAGCCAAGTATCCAGGTTCCTCTAACATCTCTGAATAGCCCACCATACCCAGCAGGTCCAGGATTTCCTTTGGAGCATCCATCTGTGTTAAGTTTGATTTTCCCTGCACAAAGAGGACACCGGTTAGTTTTATAGAGCAAAATATCACATGTGAAATGATCAATCTGGAAGGCATGATAAATTTCGGCAGCATGTTAATGAATCAGTCTCATAGTTTCTTGAGCATTGCACTTCTCTTGTCCGAAAACGAAACTGTTTCTAGCCTTCTATAAGCTCCACAAAGTGACTACAAAATTAGTACCCCAAGGGACACTAGAGAACTCTTTACTCTTGCTCTTTATGTTGTTTTGGAGCCAAATATCCAAGGGCCTGTTAGTATTGGATATTCTCCAGCTGTGATTACTCAGAATTTCCCAAATTTCCACAGCTTTCTGACACTCTCTCAGAAGATGATTCAAATCCTCACAGTAGAGTTGGCATCTGGGGCAGGTGTCAATGTTGGTAATACCTCTGATCTTCCTTTGATGGTTAGTAAGTAATCTGTTAAGCATTAGCAGCCACGTGAACCCTTTCAATTTTTGAGGAAGTATCAATTTCCATATCCAACTCCAATTGACCAAGCCATGAGCCTGATTAGAATCTTGCTTGATAATGAGATTATAGGCAGCCCCAACTGAGAACCCACCACTAGAGGATCCAATCCAGTTGGGGTTATCTACAATTTTAACAAATTGTAGAAGGTGTACCTGATGAATTTGATGAAGCACAGAAGATGTAAAATATTCTCTACCTCAGAAAGATGCCATCCTCCTTCCTCATTAAGCATATCAATAACCTTAGCAGCCTCATTGGTATGTGGTCCTGAAAAGAGAGAAGCTAAAGGCCCATC
This sequence comes from Camellia lanceoleosa, assembly GCA_025200525.1. Lineage (NCBI taxonomy): Eukaryota > Viridiplantae > Streptophyta > Magnoliopsida > Ericales > Theaceae > Camellia > Camellia lanceoleosa. The sequence goes on from CM045758.1 coordinate 203,414,647, forward strand.
CGCACACTACCAATCTTTCCAAAAAGAAATAGACTTCCCATTCCCAACAGTCCATTTTGTACCTTTTTTCAGAATATCTCTAGTGTTCATAATGCTCCTCCAGGTATGTGAAGCATTCTTATTAGAAGGCCAGTTAGCAAAAGTGTGCTTGTGAAGGTATTTGCCTCTAAAAATCTTGGACCAAACAACTTCTTGGTCTAAATTTAATTTCCAGCCCAATTTGGCTAACAGAGCAATGTTCTGATCTTCAGCCCTCCTAAGTCCCAGACCTCCTTCTTGCTCACTCTTGCAGACTTGCTGCCAATTAACCAAGCGAACCTTTTTCCCGCCCTCTTGATTACCCCAAAGGAAATTTCTATTTAGCTTGTCAATTTGTTAGCCCCAGTCAAAGTAGCTTCATTCCTAATAGAGCCACTCATGACAATATTATCATTATACAAGAGTTGATTCATACTCTTAGGCACAAGCAAGGTAAATATGGTAGTCTTGTTATCAAAATCGACCTTGAAAAGACTTATGACAAATTATCCTGGAATTTTTTGAGAGCAACTCTTGAAGAGTTCAACCTTAACAAACATTGGATAGATCTTATAATATCTTGTGTTTCTTCTATCAATTTCTTCATTTTATAGAATGGGGAGACTATGAACAATTTCAATCCTGGAAGAGGATTGAGGCAAGGAGACCCGCTTTCACCATATTTGTTTGTGTTATGCATGGAAAGGTTATCTAACATGATCAAAGTACAGGTTGAGAAAGGAAAGTGGAAAGGGCTTAAAGCTTCAAATAACAGCCCTCCAGTCTCACACTTGTTCTTTGTTAACGACCTCCTTTTTGCTAAAGCTGACCAATCTAATTGTGATACAATCATGGAAACTATGAATGAGTTTTGTTGCATATCAGGGCAGAGAATCAACCTGCAGAAATCTAAGATGTTCATTTCCCCAAACGTCAACAGGAATTTAGCCAAGGAGCTTAGTCAATAGTGTGGGATAAGCCTTACCCAAGACCTTGGCAGATATCTTGGAGCCCCTCTCATCCACAGTCGAGTTAGTAAAAATATCTACAATGGAGTTATTGAGAAAATCTAAAAAAAATTGTCCTCCTGAAAGGCTAAGGCCTTATCCTTAACTGGTAGAGCAACAGTGATTCAATATCTTTCATACCTTCCTACATTATGAAAACACATTTCTGTATTTCTTTGAGATTCACAATTTGGGATTGTTCATAAATATGGTTCATCACGATAAGATTGCGTACTACACAGGAGGCAGTGACCATGTCCATCACAAGATTGTCACGTGCTGACATGTGCTACTTTTTATGGTACGACTGTGTCTTTTTCTTCTTCTATATATGTCATTACACTCTATAAAAATCACATATTGATTTCAGAAACTATTACAGACCAATCTGGGCCCAAGCTTTGCATCAATGTCATTTCAGATTAATTTAATCTTCATTGTCTCCCTTCTAATCAGATATGTCTCTCTAATGTTATCAGATATTTTTCATAAAGGAACATTAAAGGCATATAATTTAAACTACACAATTTATTAAGCCCTGACTTTGTAATTAATTAAAATCTGACATTTAAAATTCAAAAAGATTTTAGGAATTTCAATTTTTTAATATAAATTTAGTTATTTGGGCAAATTACACCAACAGTCTCTATAGTTGGAAACTTGTGTCATTTTAGTTCCTCATTTTTCAATTGTGACACATTTGACTATGAATTTTGAATCTTGTTCCAAATAAAGACAATTGAAGATACCGTTGTTTAATTTCAATGGCAAAATAGTCAATTTAATAAAATATAAACTAATTTGACAAAAATAAATGTCAAAAAATATTTTTAATTTTTTAAAAATTATTTTTATCCACTAAAGATAAAATTATGTCAAATTAATCAAAATTAATAAAAATTACATGATTAATTTTTAAAAATTAATTTTACATGATCATCATCCAAACACATAATAAAAATTAATTTGGTAAAAATAAATAAATAAATGTCCAAAAGATTTATCAATTTTACATAATTTTATCTTTAGTGGGTAGAAATAATTTTTAAAAATTCAAAAATATTTTTTTGACATTTATTTTTATCAAATTAGTTTATATTTTATCAAATTGATGATTTTACCCTTGAAAAATCTAATGATATTTTCAATTGTCCTTATTTGGAACAAGATTCAAAATTCATCAATTTGATAAAATATAAACTAATTATTTGGAACAAGATTCAAAATTCAGAGTCAAATGTGTCACAATTAAAAAACTAAGAACTAAAGTAACAGAAGTCCCAAACTATAGGAACTATTAATGTAATTCACCCTAATTACTTATACTATAAACAATTCATAGTGTTTTGAAATTTTTGTTTGTCTTTATGAAGAATAGAAGACTTTAAATCAAGGCTTTCGGTCTAGTCTAATGGATTGTTTGAAATATTCTAAATAAGTATATTTTTTTATTTTTTATAAAATATAGATTGGGTTTGAAGTGATGTAATAGAGAGGTGATGTGACTTAAATAGGATAATGTGACTTAAATAGGATAATAATTTTTTAACTTTTTAACTTTTTTTAAATATGCCAAACTTAGCCTAATTATTAGGTCGGACGAAGCAAAATTTTATTTTTTTTGAGTTATGAGAAAAATATCATGGGCATATAATGGGCCAGAAGCCTGTAATGATCTGATATGGATATGATACGTAGCAGGGTTGTTGATAGGGGTGGTTACAAGGAGGGTTTGTCATCCCTTTTTTCCTTCCACTTTCAAACCTCACCCCTACTTCTGCTCGAACTCTGTTATAGATGAAATTTTTCAATCCTATTTTTATCTCGTGAATATCCGATCATATTTTAAATAATTAAAAAAATTAAAAATTATTTAAATCTTTAACACATTAAATAATTTATCTTGTTTATATATATATATATATATATAAACAGTGAGATTTTTAGAATTAATATTTATTTATATTTAACAAAAACACAAACTTTTAGTATTCATTTCTTATATCTAATTATATATATACATACATATTATTAATTATATCAGGTCGATTTTGGAACAGGAGAGGCAATACGATACCCGCCCTAGCCCCATTCTCATTGCGGATGATCAAAATATGATATACCCCACCACACGTAAGTGTCGGATCAGAAAAAATTCACGTTATTCAAACAAGTATAAATGAGTCCCGCAAATCAAATTAAAATTGCCATCCCCAGTTGTTGGACTCATATCCATTTACTCTCTCTTTTTAATTATTATTTTTGGTTAGATTACAAGGGAATAGAATAGAGGATTCAAGGGTTGTTTGGGATATTCTAAATAAGTGTACTTTTTAATTTTTTATAAAAAGATATGTAAAAAAATAGAGAGAAGATATTAATCGATGTGACCTCCAAAAAAAAAAAGATAAAAAATGTGAACTTATTTCCCAAACCAAGCTTCATTCAAACCAACATGAAGACAAACTATTTTGGGAAGTGGGTTATAATCCACTTCCCAGATTATAACCCACTTCCTCTCTCACAAAAAAGCTGCTTATAAGTTGCTTATAAGCAGCTTTTCAACAAAAAGCTGATTATAACTATCTTCCCAAAATAGTCCAAAACAGGGCCAAAATATCATTTATCCGGAAATCTCTTTGTTTTTTAGTGCAATTCTAATTATATGATTATTTTTAAAAAATAATATAAAATCTCCAACGTATGAATTTGAGTAATAATTGAGTTGAGCTCCAGTCGATAAATCTCATGAACATAAATTATTATTTACTTTGAATAACATATTAAATATATTTTCATTAATTTTCTATAATGCTCTATATTATATTTGATATTTATGTAAATTTATATTTGATTGATAAAATTTATTATTATACGAACATTCTTTTATATTTTGCTTATTATTTACTCTTTTTTATATTTTACTCTAAAACTCATCTCGTTTTTGTTTGCAATCTCAAATAAGCTAACCTAACAAAGAAAAGTGATTCACATATTAATTTTAATTTTTTGTAATTTTTGAACACTGTTTTTAAAGTGGAATTTCACTGTAGGAGTAGTGTTGAGCAGGAATGAAAGTGCACGCAAGAAATGAAAAACTTTGACCAAACATGAAAGAATGGGTGCATTTAAAGTAGATCTATATAACAACTGTCATAGTGATGGTGGTGGTCTAGTAGGGTTACATAATTGAGAGAATACGACAGAGTGATAGACTACATATTCACTACCACTTCCTTATCAACATGGTCATGGAAATTATTACATGATAAATAATCATTTGGGCTTTGAACACTATCCATTTTATTCTCTAAAAATCCGCATTTCTGTGAAACTACATCATAAGAAAAAAAATAAGCATCCTAGTTCTTCATATATCAATGATAAAACCATAATATCATTGTAAAAAATTTCATCGTTTTGTTAAAAAAAAAAAAAAAAAAAAAAAAAAATCAGAAAATCATGGCAGTCCAATTCTTATTTATGGCCGACCAAGACCAATACAATAATGGTCCATGCCCACATAAATGTTGATACGAAAGAAAACCAAAGAGTAAATATTAAAACGTAACCACAACATTATAATTGATCTCGATTGTTTATAATTATTTATTTTTTATAAAAATAAAACTATCTCCATTTTTTAACCTTCTTGACAAGATTGGTCCCCAAAAAATAGGTTTTGAGTTCTACTTTAGTGAGAAATAAAATTGTCTCCTCTTTTAATGTACATAAACAATTTAAATTTGACGGTGTAAATATTAACGATGAAATCTCACCCATACGACAAATTTAGAATTTTGAATATTTTATATTTAAAGATGTAATTTAAGATTATGTGAAAATAATAATTTGAAAAATGATTTTCAATTCTTTTTTTTTTATACAAAAAATGCAACTAGAATGATGTGATACTAATAATATTAACATTGCCCTCGTTTGGCATAAGCTAAATAGGGTTTTTTTTGGCTAAAATAATCACAAAAAAATAAAATAGATTTTTTAGTCCAATAGGACAAAATGTTACATCCAAATTATAATCATTTAATTTTTTCTTTCACAAAAGTTTTTAAAAAAAATCAAAAAGTCTATTCCAAACGAAACTTTTTAGCTCCATGCTAAAGTAGTCAAAAAGTCAACTCACATCTCAAATGAACCCATTATAAATTATAATGAATGGTGAAAATGAGAAGAAAATAAAAAGGTACATATTTCTGTATAAATTTTTATACAAAATTTCTATTTGTATTTCATGTGAGGGCATAGGTTTCGGCCGACCGTGCTGGGACCCCCCAGTGAGGGTGACCCCAGCACCCCCAGCTCCACGTGGGGGGAGCTAGGGGGTTGTGCTCCCAAGACTAAAAAAAAAAAAAAAATTTCAACCAATCAAAAAATAATGGGGGTGGTAGGGGTCACCCCCACTGCGGGTCCAACACATTTCTGAGGTTCCGGCAGGGGGGGCTCGGGGTAGGGGTCGTCTTGGGGGCTTTGTCCTTGTAGAGCCTTGAACCAGACATTCTCTCCTCTCCTCTATATAAAGGTCTCTCAGCTCCTACTTGAAACAAAACAGCAGAGTGCAGACCTCTCTCTCTCTCTCTCTCTCTCTCTCGTGAAAAAAAAATAAGAGGGTAAGATGTGTATGTATGAAGATATGGAAGACTCAAAGAAGAAGAAAAGGTTGTCAAGCAGAAGCAGAGGAGTGGGAAGGTTTATGAAGGAACAAAGAGCTAGGCTTTACATTATGAGGAGATGTGTAGCAATCCTTCTCTGCTGGCATGACTGACACTTGACTCACAAGTCACACTCCATGTCTACATTCCACATTGTTTGTTGGTGAATGGAACCAAAGTTTAATCATCTTTGTTTCCCTCTTCTTTTTCTTCCATTCTCATCTCCATCCAATTCTCATTCAAAGCTTCTCTCCTTCTATCTCTCACTGCAACTGTAAACATAACAAGAGACATGTTTGGGATGATTATAATTATGACTTTTTGTGTATGGAAAAAAAAAATGTTATGTATTGTCAACAAATATTTAAGTGAATAAAGTATATGATGTAAATTTAAATTTATTATGATATTAGTATTTATGCAGCATGGCTTCTAGTGTATATTATTTTTCATGAACTCAAACATAAGGTATTTTTAAATTCAGCAAATTACATCCCGCCATTTTTTATAATTTGTTTATTACGTTAATTGGTCTTTGTAATTTTAATTAAATTAATTTTATCTTGTTCTTATTATTATTCTTCTTTTTTATTATTATTTTACATTGTGTTAATTTATCTAATTAATAATGCGTTCATTAAAAGGAAAAATAGTTTAATCACTTAAGCTTCTAATTTAAAATTATTTGTTTTTTTTTAAATGAACTATTTTGATGTTTATATAATTCAATTACATATATATTATTTATTTATTTTGGACCACAGTGTAAGTGGCTGGCACAAGGGGACATATTCATTGAATTGGTTATAAAGTCCAACTTTTGCACGTGCAAAGCACAGATTAGTCAGTATCCAACAGTACTCTCTCAACTGTTTGCTCCGGTGACAAAAGAAATGCAACGTGTGGGAAAAGAAAATTTCTATAAAAAAAAAAAAACATTAGTAATTTTTTGAGTAAAACTAACGTAGTTATAAGTTTCAGATTGCCTCTCTATTTTTTTTTATAAGTTTCAGATTATTTTTCTAATTTTTATATATATATTTTTATAAAAAATTAAAAAATTATTAAACAAATAAACAAACTCCAAACCAAACGCATAAATATATATATATATATATATATTTTCTCTTTTTTGAATTGTTAATGTAATGTCGTAGGTCTCGTTTGAGAATTATCTTTTTTATCAATTGCTTTGATATTTTAACATTTTATGAAGTGGAAAAAAAATTAATGTATTTGAAAATAGTTTTTTTAGTTGTATTAAAAAACATAAAATATTGAGATTTTTATTTTCTTAAAAAATAATTTTTTTATTTATTTTAACTAAAAAATCAAGTTGCTAAACGGACTTGTTAGCAAGGTCAACCACGCCTCCTAGGCCTGATGGAGGGATCAAGACATATAGCTTGGTCTGGATCTTTGGACTGAGCCCAAATTGGCCCTGAACTTGAGTTCCCTCTTCTTCTTCTCCTTCTTATTCCTCGCTTTTTTTCTTTCTTTCTTTCTTCTTTTTTTTTTTTGTAAATTTAATTTTGGGCACCTATGAAGTTATTAATATAAAAACATCATCAATATTATTATGCTTCTTTTATAAAATATTTTTATTCCTTTTTATTGTGGTCCGGAACTTCTGCCAAATAATTTTCAAGCAGGTGTGAAAATTTGTACTGGGCCTGCCTTGGGGCTTGCCTGGCTGGACTTGGGTTTCAGAACCCAAAGTAAAATGGTAATGGGTAGGATTAGATTTGTGAGAACCCAACGTCGTCCCGTTTCTTGTCGGGGTAGGAAAAATTATTGCTGTTTGGCATTGTTGGGCCCTGATCTGTCCCATGGTGATAATCTAAACCGTTTAATGTGTAGATCCTACCAAATATATCATTCTTGTTAAAAATTACGTTGATTGAATATCGATAATTACTTGATTAGATCACATTTTTATCACAATTTATTTTAAAAATTATATTAAAATGTTATATAATCAAATGATTATCAATATCTAATTAATGTGATTTTTTTGCAAAAATGATGTACTCAATCATGGACCCTGATCAAGACCCAACAATACCGAACAACACTTTCTAGTTATTGAAGAACAACTGGGTCCATTAAAAAGATATCCTAATAATTTTTCAACATTAGAAGGTAAATGATAGTACTAATTAGACAGAAAGATATTACTGAATAATATGCTAAGAAGATACCAGACGGTTTTTTTTTTTATTTTAAATTTTTAGGGGGGGGGGGGGGGTTGGTATCACACGACTTTATGGCTTTGTTCAATATATCTCCCATTATTAAGTATTTTTTTTTATACATAAATCAATTAGAGAACCAGATATAATTTCGTGACACTCACCCAAAAAAAAAAGAAAAAATCCACCTCAAGAATCAAGATCTCCTCCTTGAATTTTCTATTTAACTGCCTACTTGTTAGGTTATTGGACCCGTTTTTAGGTCCAATTTCGATAATCTGAATCATTCATATTTTAAAATTTATTAAGTATATCGTACCTGTAAAAAATCAAGTTGATCAAATATCATAAAGCATGTGTTCGGAAAACTGTTTATTAAATTTTTTAAAAAAATGGTTTTTAGTTTGATAATCCGAACACATACTTTTTAATATCCGATCAACTTGATTTTTTACAGATATACTATACTTAACAAATCTTAAAATGTGAACGGCTTAGATCATTGAAATTAGGCTTAAAAGTGAACCCAATAATCTAGTAAATAAGAAATCAAGTAAGAAACTTAAAAGAGGGATCCTAACTCCACTTGAGAGGCACTTAATTCTATGATCCATTTTTATATTACTAAATTATTTTATTATTAAATAGACACAATCATATGATAAGCCGAATTTATCAAACAACTTCTCCCCGATGAGATGAGATGAGGCAATCTTATCAATTTTTTTCCTTCCTAACTTTCGGGTCGCAGCGTGCGGAGGTTTTTTGTGCTTCCTTTGCTTCTTTGTGGCTGGTTGCCGCCTTTACTCATCTAAAAAAATATATTTTCATGTTTGAATTATACATTTAAGTAGGTAATTAAAAATGAAAAAAAAAAAATATGTGAAATGTAATTATATTTTATTAATATTTAAGTATTTATTTTATTTTATTTTTTTAAATTTATTTAAATTTATGAATCAAACACAACATCAATCAAACATAGTGAAAGAGAAAAATGAAGCAACTTTCTCAGCGATGAAAATGAAATGCATTTAATTAGAGTGTTGCTATTAGCACTCTATAAATTATTTTGAATCCCTCAATTTTTAACTTTTTTTAATTATAATAATAACCCCAAATAAAATTACTAAAAAAGGATATCATTAATTTTTGGACACATCTCACAATTAAATCTACACACCATTACATCATAAATTAGGGTTTATGAGAGTACCCACCACCCATCCATCTTCTTCAAATCTCACCTCACCTTTAAAACTTATCCACCTTCAAAATCTTGAAAACGCTTTGACGGCAATATTCCGTAGATAACAGCAGTAACCATTTGATTACTTATACTTCTCCGGCAATGATAATGAATGAAATTTTTTTCGGTACGACAACTCCATGAGATAAGAGGAGTACAATAATAAAAGTTCAGAGGAAGTTCATAACTTTGATAGTGTTTTTAGCTCAGAGGAGATTGGTTTTGTAAAAGTAATTTCTTAAAAATAATAATAATAAAATATGTTCGTCATTTTTTCGAAACTGAACTCTCGAACATATGACCAAAATTCATAAACATAGGCCCGAACATTGTTTATTTGTTCGCGAATCGTTAACCGAACATTTATTATTTGTTTGGGAACCGGCAACTGAACATTAAGCATCAAAGAAAAGGATGAGGCGGGAGAGAGAGAGAGAGAGAGAGAGAGAGAGAGAGAGAGAGAGAGAATACTGGCAGTAATTACACTTGACTCTTCTTCTTCTTCTTCTTCGTGGGTTTTGTTAGGATTTTTAGAAGAAAAGTTTTTTTTGAGGTGTGGGGTGTGTATTCAATTGAATTGGTAGAATATACTCACAAGGATAATTTTGATATTATTTGAAAAGAGAAATTTTTTTTTAAAGGTTTCAAAATTTATAAATAAGAGTCTAAAAAATTGAAAGATTTAAAATAATAAATGAAGTGTTAATAGCACCACTCTATAATTATGGATTGTGAACTCATTTGTCCTTTGAAAACAACATCAAAATTACTCCAAATTATGTATGTCCCTCTCTCTCCGAGGGAGAGAGAGACAGAGATGGGTAGTGCAACGACAGTTAAGAGCGCTGTTCATGTGAGGGGAAATTTGAAAGTAGGGTAGTGTTTTAAAATAATTTACAAGTCATAAAGTTTATTAAGTATTAATAATTAAATATATAATTTTTTTTACGGATGGACTGATCAGTAATTTTCCGTTTATATAACTCCAGATTTTGACTAGTTGAAACCTTTGGATATATAAATAGTGTTTAGGCATGAATGAGTGATTGAAGATTAGAGATTGATAAAGAAATTAGGGTTTTGCAGATGTCATCGTTATGAATTCATTTAAATTGTACCTAAAATTAGGATTTTAAATACGAAATGATATGAAAATTTTAATTTTTTAAAATATTGATATATAGTCGATATTGTCCGATTTCACCCACCTATAATCGTACTCATCATTAGTGCCCATATGTGGTAAGACTAAATTAATTATTTAGTTATTATGATGGCTCACATAATATGATAATATGAATTAGAGATTTGACAGGATTATGATTTTTTTTTTTTTTGTTACAATTAATTGGTAAATAAATAAGAGTGTTTTTTAAGAATCCTACTTTGATAGAAAAATGAAATCATTGTTGAATAAGGAAACTAGTCATCTCTTTACCTATAAAAGGACATTTAGATCACCCATCAATTATTCTAAATTCAATATATTCTAAAGAAGGTCAAAAGAGAGAAATTCTTTTTCAACTAATATTATTATTAGGTTTATGTTCAATCAATTTTGGGTAGGTTTTACATAATTCATTCGGGGATTATTTACCAATAAATCCTACCTAACAAACAACTATACCAATCAATCCTCAATTTAAACTGTTGAACCAATAAGTCCTATTACTAGACAGATATGTTCCATTTGATCCTTTTTTCAATTTTTTGTATCCATTTGTGACAATTGTGCCCTCAAATTGGTCAGTGGAACGTGTTTTATGGGCAGACGTTTCTTTTGGGAATGTTACACCATATTTGGTAAGTTGAATATTGCTTCAAAGGATGGGTCAGCCACTTATTTGTTAGGGTTTCTGGTGTGCCGTCGTAGTGTGACGCCTGTGTGTTTCGGTGGCATATACAGCACTTCAGTCCTCAACAATGTCAGTTGGTTTGCAGGTATGTCATGTTTTTTTTTCGATGTGTATGCGTTTTGTTGATTTGTTTTGTGGACTATATTGCACCAGTACGTTGACGTCATGTTACATAACGTGTTGGGCATGTGTATGAATTGGTGTTACTGTGGGTATGGTCAATGTGGGTGTTTGTGGTGATGCATTAGGCGGAGGGGAGATAGGATACTGGGTTTCGTTTGTGTGTTTGTTTGTCTTTTTCTGTGGATGTGTTTACAATGTTTTTGTATATTCACTGGGATGCGAGTCGTGGGGACTGGGATGGTGCTTATTTCGTATGGGTATTCCCTGTATGTGTAACTGAATCTGTGCTTTTCGTAGTGGCATTATTATTAAATTCTGGGTGAGGTTGTGTGACCTGTTGTATGCTTATTGAATTTCATATTCTGAATGCTTCGGCTTGTGTTCTGTTACAGCCGATGGATACACATGTAATGTTGATATGTTGTTACGGTAATACAAATGCCACTGTCAATTTGGAAGCCCCATACCGATTTCAGGACTTGGTGAATCATGTTTACGAAAAGTTCTCCGAACTCACACATGCCAATCTGTGTTATTTCTTCAAAATGCCAGGTTACAATAACTTCAAATTACAGAATGATGTCGATATGCAGAACATGATTTCTATTGCTCGATCTTTTCGGGTGCAATGCATTGATGTTATCATTGAGGTACCACGTGCGGGATATTCAGAAAATGTTCACTATCCCCAAAACAATGTACACGTTGGTCCATGTCTGTCGGATGTGTTGTCTGACGAGTCGGATATGGATGACGAACAAGATTGTTTGGACAAATATTGTCCCCACGTCGATAAGGTTTTTATGCGCTCCATGGCGAGCGAAATTGAAATGTTGGTCAAAGTTTTGAAGGGGCTGAATTTGAATTTGAGCGGTTCTTCGCAAGTATGCGATGGAGTCATTTCGCTTCAAATATATTAAGAATGATTCTTCGGATTCTGACAATATGCATGATGCGCGAATCGAAGAGATGTATGTGGTCCGTACACGCACGTGTTTTACATGCCAATGGTTTTTTTTACGTACGTAAGTGGAATGGCTTGCACACATGTGGTGTTTGCGTTCGGACACCAAAAAACCCAAAGGCTGGTTCTGACTTAGTGTCTGATGTCATTTCTGAACGGGTGCGTGACAAACCCCTCACACGCCCCATTGATGTTGTGTATGACTTGAAAAAAGATTACGGTTTGGAGGTTAGCTATCGGGTTGCCTGGTTAGGTGTCGAAAAAGCCCGTGGTGAAATGTTCGGTGCACACTCAATCTCGTTTGACCAATTACGTTGGTACAGCGATGCAGTTATGACTAACAACCCAGGCAGTTATATCAACATTGAGTACGACGAACAACACAACCGTTTCTCAAGGTATTTCATATCATTCAAAGCATGTATTGATGGTTTTGCCCATTGCCGACCAATGCTTTTTTTGGATGGGACATTTCTGAAAGGGAAATTTAAGGGGAACTTGCTAGCCGCCACAGCGAAAGATGGCAACCAAGGTATGACGTTTTTGTGTGACCATGTGCAACATGTTTTGCCACATTCGATCATGTCTGTTTACATTAATGTACACATTATTCTATAAGAACATACTCAACTGACCTTTTTGACAAATTAATTGTATGCAGGTCTATTCCCTTTAGCCATAGCCATTATTGATTCGGAAAACAATACAAATTGGGCTTGGTTTTTGGGACACCTCGCAAACGTCGTAAACGGCCAAAAAGAACTAACATTTTTGTCCGACCGACACGCAGGCCTGCTGGAATCAATCCCAGCCATATTTCCCACAGCACATCACGCATTTTGCTTAGAACATTTGCAACGTAACTTGCAAGACAAACTACGCTACGTCAACAGTTCATACCACGCGTGTTTGTTGTTAAAATTCCGATCTTGTGCGTATGCACCAACAGTTGTTGCATTCAACGAGAAATTGGAGGAGTTCATGAAGGCTAGTCCCAAGGTGGCACCAGCTTTCTTAAAGGATTTACCTCCACATTACTGGGCAAATGCGCATTTCCGGTACACACTTACCACCTTCAATTTTACCAATTTTACATTGTTTCATGCTCACAATGCCACCTTGTATATTTCTGTCCAACAAAGTCACTAACAAAATTAATATACACATCCCACCAGCGGTGCACGTTATGGCGAAATGAGTTCTAATGCCGTCGAGTCATTCAACTCATGGATACGGGAAGCACGGCACCTCCCAATCACTCAATTGGTTGACAGTATTCGGACCAAGATTATGCGACAGATGTCCAAACGCTGACACAAGGCGCAATCGTGGCCTGGTGTTGTTTGCCCGAAGATGGAAGATCGCTTAGTCAAAGCATACAACAAAAGCAGATCATGGCTTCTAAGTCAGTCCAACAATGAGATTTTCAAGGTCCACTCTTTTCCATCAGTAATGGTTGATGTGGGAAGGCGTGCGTGCTCATGTTTCCAGTGGCAAATCAAAGGGTTCCCTTGTGCTCACGCTGTTCGCAATGCAATGACTCGACCTTTATGATTTAGTCGATCCAGATATTACATGTGTCGGAGTACCGGAATTCTTATGCTTGCAACATACACCCCATACCCACGGTTGAGAAACCACCATTTAGCATTGAAGATTACATCATACAACCACCAGCTGTCAAACGACCACCGGGAAGGCCCAAAAAAAAACGAATGCTTTCGAGAGGGGAAGAAGTTCAACAGATTAGATGCAGCCGTTGCCAACGTTTGGGGAACCACAATAGAAAGACGTGCAAAGAACCAATTTAGCATTACATGCAGCCACATATATTTTCACATACAACATTTTTATAGTCTTTATGTTTTTATTGAGAATAAATGGGTTCGCCACACACTATGACCCGCAACACTTTTGATGTTTTTAGAATGTTTTCAGCTTTGCCCAACATTTTCTGTTGTTTTTTAAAGATACGTAACATGCAACGCATAAACCTTATTATTATCCTGTTATTACGTTTCAAAAGTTGTCGGTTACTTGATACGCAACATTTTAATGTTACATTCACATTTCAAAACCATATTAACACAATCAGGCCACATAACATCGACAAATGAACGCGCACCCAATAAAACCGACCTGCCCAACAACACCCTGTCCTTTTCATATTAAAAGCAGTCAAACAGTAACCACTTCTCCACACAGTCAAACTGCAAGTACTACTATCGATATGTTTCCAAATAAAACGTGGCTACATTTTCAGAATGTTTACAGATTCGACAACATCTTCTGTGTGTTTTATTAAGATACGAAACATGCAACGCACAAACCTTAATATTTATCATGTTATTACGTTGTACAATTTTGACAGCTAATTGAATCGCAACATTATAATGTTACATTCACATTTCAACACCGCATTATACAAATCAATCCACCTAACATCGACAAACAAACGCACACTCAATAAATCCGACCTACCCAATAATACTCCGTCCTTTTCATATTGTACAGTCATAGATACAATATCACAACATACATTAGTTCTGCCACCCAGAAGCAGTCACACAGTTCCCACAACTCAACACAATCAAACTGCACGTACTAATATCGGTACGTGTCCAACAAAACGTGGCTACATTCGTCGACATTTTGTTCACTACGTATCATGCACATAATAATAACCTCCAAGATAGACACACAGCAATAAACACACAAAATTATTTGTCAAACCAATACTAATTTCATTCAAAACCCGTGACAAGTACTGGACAACGACTGTATGTCAACACCAAAAAACATTCGTTCAACAACTGCAAAAACCAACACCAAAAACTATTGGGATTATGTTTCAAACCTAAATAACTACGCGGGAATAACAACGTTTCTAACAAAAAATTGTCATATGCACATTTCGCAAAAAATATATCTAATTTACTGATAATGCCATCAGCCCAAAACAATCACCAGCAGACATATATACTATATCAACCCCTTACGGATCATTGACGAAAGACTTCACCATATTTGCACGCAACACGCTGCAGTTGGAACCTTGCAGTGTCCGTTCCACATCGCAGTGGTGCACGTACTGTCGCATTATGGCACACACAATTATCCCACAGTCAAGCCTACATTGAACAACATTTACGTTACATCAGTAAAACTATGCGAAGTACACAACACTACTAACACTTACATTTCATAACTACCACACTTACGATTCCGCTTTTTGCTGTGGGCACATGCTCACAGCCTCCAACACATGATCAAAATCAGACTCGATGCTAAGAACATCCATTCCCAACTCAAGCAGCGACTGTTTCATGACGTTCGTCACCCGTTCCTTCTGCCACACATGCAAAAAACATACAACAGTGAACACCTAATTCCCACACACACATCAACAAACCTTACTTATCAACTTACCAACAAAAACGCTTCGGTGTAATGCACGTCTACCCTGTCCATACGCTGCCACATCGGATTATAATGCTTCCACTCACCGCTCTCAGTATCGTATACGACAAGTGTCCAATGTCCATTATGGCACATCGGAAAATGAATGAACCGACACATGGTACCGGCAGAAATATTCTTCCGCACAAACTTATCAAAGCCTTTCACATCTGCGCTTTTCACCATATCCTGCACACATACAACAACCACACCACGTTATAAATAACCACAACATAATCACTTACCACCCACCCACAACAACTCACCAGGCAAACACTACTGAAAAAATATGATTTGTCAGCCTGATCATCATTTCCAAACAACTTCAGCTGATCAATTTTCAACAGCTCCGTATATGCATCAATCACCTGCGTTGCATAAAACAGCTGCACCTTAAATAACTTAAAAAAACAAAAACACCACCACATCGCATGCTGCCACCATTTGCTACAGTCATACTTTACAACTAAAAAACGCTACGTAGTAACTCATTAAAGATAATATTGAACGTACATTGCCCCGTACACTGCTTTGTCTAACCAGTCCCTTCAAATCTGTAAAGTCTACTGTCACGCCGGTAGAATCGTCTGCCCACACAATAGCCCTACAAACAATATGTTTCAAAAATCCATTCAGACGGGTGATGCACACACAGCAACAAAATAACAAAAGCAAAACAATAAAAAAACCTTACCCGTCGCCGTTATGCTCATACGCTTGTTTGATCTTTGTCTTCTCTTCAAATGTCATCATCTTCCACACCCCTAACCTGTTGTTGATATCAAAGCCCGACCATTTTTTCCCTGCTACCTCAACTGCATCCACATCTATAACGGCATTACCACTCACACAGTTCTTCTCTCCCCCAACATTACCACTTTCTGATCCCATCCTTCTATCACGAACCCCTAACAACGGGTACTCATAGTCTACCAACTTCCGCTCCTTTCTCACTTTGCCTTTAATGTTACGTACCAACGAATTTAGCCCGCCCAACCGCGGTACTCCTTCACCCACATATGGCAACACTTCTACTTCCGTATCACACTGTTGGACATCCATTGGATCATGCACCTCCACCTCATTCGGTTCACTTCCTGCCTGCCATGCACAATCATTGACTGCTCGTAACGGTGACACATCACACAAAAACGACTCAGCATACCCACTGCACCCCGTGCCACTTCCACCAGCACCTTGCTTATTTCCAGCGTCACGGAATGCTTGCGTGACAACATGCACATTACGGTCCTCCAGTTGGTCTTCCAATAATGAAATTTTTTTCTGCATTTCCCCATTCTCCTTCCTCAACTTTTCAAGCTCCTCATCTATCATCTTCAAAACACACCCAAAACCGCCAACTATGTTCACAGCCTGCAAGTCGCTCTTACTCTTCAACTTATTAATCTCTTCTTCAAGGAGTGATATCATATTGTCCTTGTTTTTGTTCTGCAGCTGAAGTGTTGTGATTGCAGTTAACGCTTCTTCTAGTTTAGAATCTACTTGCGTGCAATTTTCATATGCACGAATCGATTCACGCTGTACATCCAGCCATGCGCCGAGCACACCCACTGAATGATCACGCACATTACCCGCATGATTCTTTCCAATTTTGTTTTTCCCACGTGCCTCAACAGTCTCACCCTACATTCCAAGATCAACTGTCTCTTTCATTACATGAACTCTGTCAACAAAATCATCTTCACCGCCAACATTGTTTGCGCCAATGTAACGACGTCGGCCACATCTATGTCAGCCGCTTCGACATCCAATCCCATAATTTCCCGTTCATACTCAAGAGACCTCAGACGATCAGTCTTTACCTGTTCACACAGACAAACACAATCACATTTTAAAATTACAAAGGTCATTATCAGACTCCAACTTACAAAGTTCCACAACAACCATATTGGAAACCAATGTCATGCATACAGGCGAACGCGACAAAGACCAACCTGCGCTTTATTCAGCAGTGTTCCAATGCCCCACTTAAGGAACCTTGGAAACATGTTTTCAGTTTCAGGCTCTACTATTGTAGAATGTTCACACAACCAATACTGCGACACATATCACAAAAAAACAATAATCCAATTAAACGTGCAAATAAACCCAACAACACATACAAGACAATAACCACAAAAACATTCAGTCACACACTTACCAGCAACGCAACCACGCATCCAGTCACCTTCCCCGGCGTTTTATGAAAATCCTTGACTAACCCCATCAATGTTGACAATATTGCGCCTGTCCAGTCATACAACCGTACGGTATTCAGATTATTCAAGTACCGAACAAATGTCCAACTTATTGTCTCCCCAGAGTTGGCGAAAAAAAGCTTCCCACAAATATACAGCGCTAATAGTTTCGCAGCGTCTTCCTCATCTTGTTTGCTATGACCACTGACAGCCTCTAAAAATAACGTCTTCACTAGTTTCGATGTTATGCGTGAAGTTTCAGAACACCTACGTTGAATGAAGTCCGATGTTGGTCTTTGTCCAGGTGACAAGTCCATGCGCCTCTTCCCACATTGTAATCCAAAGATTAACCTAATGTCACTGCTACCAAGTTTCACCATTGAGCCTCCAATGCTGAATGCATTCTCCTGCTCATTGTATGCCTTTATAATTTTGCATATTAACTCATCACACTTTCGGAATTCGTTATGGTTCAACTTGTTGACATGTATCGCCTCTATCATAACCCAGAATGGTGTTCTTCTCAACTAATTCAAGTGTCCCTCTTGCAGGTTTGCCACACTCACAAGCTTCACTATCCCTGCAATGTTTGATCGGAAGTTCATCCTCGTGTTGTGTTTAGGCTGGCACCCCGTTACAAGCTTACCTACAGTCCGCGCATCTTTGCCTTTTCTTATTTTAGCTTGCTTGAATAGGATTCGCCCCTGCATTTTCACTCCAAGGTTGTTTGCATTTGACCCAGTTTGCCCCTCAACACGTTTACGTTCACATGAACGTGTCCACGGACTCCTTACCCTATCGCATCTGCAAGTCAAAACCACCAACACATTTACCAATCATTTCAAATCACATACATGCCACAGAACCATGTACAAAAGATATTACATGAAAAAAGCACCCACACAAAACACATAACACCCTCTATTTTATGTGCCTTACGAAACACGAACCATTCAGACTCAACAACATACCAACTCAGAAAACAAAATACCAACTCACCCATGTACCACATTCAAATGCTGTCCAATTTACCAATACCCAACCCCACATCCACACAAGAACCAAGACACACAATAACAAAAACAACAAAACCAAACAACTACCCAAACCTAATTCCTAAACCAGAAATAAAATGGACAAATTCACACAATCCACACCTGCATACCAGACCCACAACATATCCCATTTACTTTCTGCAGCACCCAAAAAAAGTAGGGATCCCACCTCTATATATGCAGGACAAAATGATTAAAAAAGTATACCTATTCCTGTGGTCCCAACTATTGTTATACAATATATACCACTACATTGACCACAACTGTAGGCCACACAACCCTCCAAAACACACATCATCACAAGCACAACCCACAAACCAACTACGCATAAAAACAAAACACACAGCCACACTGTCCCACCACAAACCCAAAACCACACGCCCAACATCCACATCGCAAATACCCCTAAAACTAAACACAAACCCAAAAAAACTGGTCGATCGAACATAAACACGACCGACCACACTGGTAATCCGCACGAAAACACCAAATACCAAAGTAAGACATTACCCTACACAAATATTTCAAAACCAATGTTAGGTGCCATACCTTGTTCGGCCATTGCAGACGTCTGAAAACCCAACGAACACAGGAAAATGAGGATAAGGTTCCGAAACGTTGAACGCTCGACAATGTCACACAAATCTTGAATCAACGTAACGCTGCAACCAAGCTTCAGTATCGCCCCTCCCTCCCTCGAATCACGAAACGGAATACTGTCAATCGAAATCTACCAAATAAACGAAATCGCTATATTAGGGTTTCTTCATTGTGGGAAATACGAAGGGACGGGTTTAGCTTTTAAACATGGGGATGTGGCTGTATGAAACAAGTTGTAAAACGGGTTGTAGTTCGGTTATTTGGGCAAACTCGATTGTGTGACACACGTGACTACCGCAAACTCCACTACCATCATAAAACCCCTTAGTACGCTTTGCCAATCTGTGACGCGCGACTATGTGTCACGTGACACAACTCAATCATCTTGTAACACTTTACAAACCGCGTTGCCCCACGCGCCAACAACACATCCATTCCCATCCGCCAAAAATGGAAAAATTAAACACTGTGGCAAATATGTCCTTTCATGCAACACAGGACCAAACGGGACATTAGATTAAAATTGGGACCAAATGGATCATAAGATCAACTTATGGGATTTATTGGTAAATTTCCCTTGATTCGGATATGTTATTTATTTTCCGCATTAAGTTATTATTTGTGAAAATCATGATAGTTCACGATTTTGGATTATGAAGGTTGTTATATGCATAACACCATAAAATTATTTACATGTGGTATCAGAGCCATGTTTCAGAACATTGTGATTTTCCGATTAAGTAAATATCAATTAATTTTGATTACAATTATGATTGCCTCGATCAAAAAATTTCAATTTGCTAAATGTGATATGAAATTTAATATGCAACTCTTATGTTCCTACTTTAGATTGGATTGCATATTGTATAACTAATATTTATTTAATGAGTGCTAACTCTTTAATGATAAACCAAATGTTTTAATATTTTGATAATTAAATACTATGAATGATTTAATTATTTTTTTATTATGAGAAAAGGTTTAGTGGATAATGACCATTATATTATTTGATTTAGTAATGGCTAAAGATATTCGTATTACATAATAAATCATTATTATTCATGTTTTGCTGAATTTTATATTATCCAATTTTACTGTAAGGCACATTAAAGTGTTTTTGTGTTCTTTATAGTACTAAGCATATTGCTATTTATGGATCTGACTGTAACCTTTAAAAAATTATTTCAGTATGATGTTATTACTACCATTATGTATAAGCTTGATTTTTATAGGTGGTTTGATGAGGTACAAAAGTATATATTTTTATGTGACATAGAATATGAATTGTATTAATATTTATTATCTTAATATTATTCTTGTGATTTAGTAATATACATTATGATTACGAACATAAATAATTGTGAATAAATTATTATTTATTCAATAATGTCCATGCAAAGTTTTTTTTTGTGATTTGAAATTAAAATTATGATATGATTGGTAGTTACCAAAGTAACCCAATCAAAATGACACATAGATATCAAATCAAATAATTGAAATTTAATACCCTTCCCAAGTATTAAAAAATAATGACTTTGTAAATCGCAATTCTTTAATTACAAAGATATTAGGTTGGTCCAAAGGTGCATTACTTCTAAGTAATTGTTGAATTAGAATAGGATAATTGATGGGTATTTATTGGAATGAATACCCAAAGGTAACAGACCTACTTAATTATAAATATTTTATCAACTAGTCCTATTGATGAAAAGGAATCACCATAATTGTTAAATAGTATGCCATTAGATTATCTCAAAGGTAGATCACGGTAATACTATTTGTGATTATTTAAACATGTATTTATCTTGACTAATTGTCAATTATTGATTACTCTTAGCATTAGTGTAGTGAACATAAATTTTTTTTTTTTTTTTTTGATAACTCAGGTATCCCCAACTCTCCGATTTTTAGTGAACATAAATTATTGATTAAAGTTTTATTTCGCTATATTTATATACTTTGTTTGTTTCGATTTTAAATGAAAAAAGATTTCTCAAAAAGAATAAAATAAGCTCAGTTTCATCTCAATGTCTTGAATTTTGACTTAGTGTTACTATTTGAGAAATTTATTGCTATTATGATTTAAGCAGTATATAAGAAAGAAAAGACTCTACATAAAGTATAAAAGCATCGAACAAATAAAGTTTATATTTTTATGCGAATAATTATAGCAAATATTAAGTTTTAACTTCCTTCAATTAATAATGCTAAATAATGTGAAAGAACGTTTCTGAACTGCTAATAAGTGTTTTGCTGGGACACTTATGGTTACATTTATCATCATAAAATTCGATGGTATGCATGAAATGTATGAGCATGTTATTGAATTGTCTAACTTAACTGTTTAATTAAAACATTTAAGAATATTTGTGAATGAGTTTGTTTTCGTGCAATTTATTTTGAATTATTTATCTCTTCAGTATGGATCATTTATATTGACTAGTATGTTTATTTAAAAAAAGACAAAACTTAAGTAATTGAGATATTATTTACTGATCTTGAAAGGGAGAATCCTTATAAAAGGACATAAAGAAATCGCCACCTAAAGAAAATGAGTCTGTTCAGGATTTTTAGTCTCATAAGAAAGAAAATGGCTATTCATGTTTTTTTAATTCGATGCAAGATTATTTTCAAACCTATTATGTTAAAATCTCAATTAAAATTATTGGGACTTATTGTTTATTTTTGGGCATTGATCATTATTTAGACTCTATTTCAAAATTTTATGCTCATTCTAATTTTAAAAATTATTTATTAATTTGTCCAAACTTAATTATCCTTGATGCTTATTTACAAAAATTTAGAATAAAGTTTAATTTATTGATAATACATTTTCTGTTAATTTTGGTATTATTTATGATGGTTAGTATAAATTAAAATTTAACGATTTATCAAAAATTTAATTTATCTTACATCATTATGTTGGTCCTAAATATAGCTTGATAAATGAAAACTCTTTAAACTTATGGCATGAAAGATTGTACTTTTTTTTTTTTTTTTTTGTTGAAATATAAAAACTAATAAAAATGAGATCGTTTCGAACTTAAATTTTATTGCTTTTGGAGGGAGTATGAGTTGCATTAAGGAAAAGTAATTCAATCATATTACGTAAAATGCCACAAGATACACATGGCTTCTTCATATTACCCAAATAGACATTAATGTATCTTTTTGACACTTCATGTTTTTTATAGATGAATTTTCACTTCATGATTTTGTTTATTTATTACATAAAAGATATCTAGTAAATTGATATCATCGAGGTATACAATATTAAGGAAGAAAGACAATTAAACAAAAATGTGAAAATCATAAAGATTGTAAAGCACAAGTCTATTTGCTAAACTCTATGAAAGACATAATATTTGTGAATGCCTCAGCAGAATGATGTAACTAAGAAATATTATTGTACTATAATGAATATGACTAAAAGTATGTTAAATAATTTCTAAATACTCATAACATTGTGGATATATATCGTTGATATGTGTCGTTGATCTATTGTTTTCATATAAAATCGGGTTCCTAGTAAGGCAGTTCCAAACATTCATCGTGAACAGGAAGGAAATTGAACTTAAAACACTTGTATGTATGAGGTTGTCTACGAAAATTATAATTATTGATCCACAGAAAAGAAATTGGATTTCAGAAAAATCAGTGGTTATTTTGTTGATTATCTTGAAAATTCAAAAAGTATTAGTTTTACTATCTTGGCCATAGTACAAGAATTGCAGAAACCAATAATATCAAATTTAATAAGAAAAGTGAAATCAGTGGGAGTGATAAATCATGAAATGTGATTATTCAATAAGTTTGGGTACAAGTATCATTATTCATAATTTGAAGGAAATTGTTGTTCCTATAGTTGTTACACAACTTAATGTCTTGAAACAACAAATGAATAATCAATTACTCCATAATATAATTATCACCAATGAAAAGTTGTAGAAGAACCACAAGAAATAATATTAAGAAGATCACATAAGGTAAAGAGATTTATCATTCGAATGATCATATGGTATATCTATAACAATCTTATTATAATATTGGGATAAGTAAAGACTCGGTTTTATTATCACAAACAATAAAAAGTATTGATTTTACTAAAGGAATTGATGTCATGAATGATGAGTTGAAATCAATGGACCAGAATGAAATTTGGGATTTCATTGAATTGCCTAAAGGTACAAAAATATTTATTGTTTTAAGGGCAATATAAAATGATATAATGCTAGATATATGGTTAAAGATTTTACTTATAAGGTAGACATTGATTATAATGAAATATTTTTTTTTTACTTGTATATTAAATGGCTGATTTAGAATCATTATGATATTAGTAACTTATTATGAATTTTCTGGAAGAAAGTTTAAATGAAGAATTTTGTGTAGATCAACTCAAAGGTTTCTTTATTGAGGAAAATAAAAATGTGACTTGCAAATTTAAGAAATCAATTTGTAGACTTAAACAAACTTTCTAAAAATTGTATCTTAAGTTTTATGATACTATTTTTCCTTTGAATTTAAAGAAAATATTTTTGATTAGTGTACATATCCAAAGATCAGTGTAAGCAAGTTTATATTTATGATTTTGTATATTGATGATATTTTGCTTGTCAATAATATACGTGATTTATTGTACTTAAGAAATTTCTCTTTAAGAACTTTGAAATGAAATATATTAGTAAGACAACCTGTGTGATAGAAATTGAAATATTTTTAAATGTATCACATGAATTGTTGAGATTGTCTTAGAAGGTATACATACATATATATATATATATTAAAAGTTCTATAGAGATTCAAAATGAGAGAACATTTACATAAAGTTATCCATGTTTCGAAAGGAAATAAATCCAGTCTTATATAAATTTTTATAAAATCAATTAGAATGGAAACGATTTTTTATGCATTTATTGTATGAAATTTAATGCTCAAATAAGAAAGTGATATGGTAATCATAAAGAATAAAAGATTACTTACTATAATCATGAATTGATTGGCTACTTAGATTCAGACTTTAGATGATATATTGACAGTAGAAAATTTACTTTTGGTTCTTTGTTTCTTTTATGTAGAGGAGCAATATTAAGAAAAATATAAAACGAACTATCATAAGTATCTTTTATGAAAGTTGAATTTGTGGTGTCATTTGAGACCACAATTTATGAATTGTTATTGCGAAATTTTATCTCAAGACTTGGGATTGTCGACTTTCATTGCCAAGTCGTTGATAATTTATTGTGATAATTTCGCAATTGTTTCATTTTCTTAGAATGATAAGTATTCTCACTACAACAAAAAACACTATTGGCGACTAAAATAGTAATTTTCGTCGCTGAAAGTAGTACATTTGGCGACTAAAATGGATTTAGTCGCCAAAATTGGTCACTTTTGCCGACTAAATAATTTTGGTCGCCAAATGCAATGGTTTTAGCGACTAAAAGGCAGTTTAGTCGCCAAATATAGGGGTTTTGGCGACAAAAAATTTTTTAGTAGCCAAAGGTTATGGTTTTTGGCGACTAAAACCGTTTAGTAGCCAAACGTTAAGGTTTAGGCGACTAAAAACCACATTCGTCGCTGATTGTACCTGTTTTGGCGACAAAAAAGCACTTTGGTCGCTGAAGGTCAAGATTTTTCACTACTAAAAAAAATTAGTAGCTGAAAACGGTCAATTGGCGACTAAAATTCACTTTAGTAGCCAAAAGGTGACGTTTTTGGCGACTAAAAATAGGTTTAGTCGCCAAAAGGTGAGGTTTTATACGGAACACATGTTTTTAGCGACAGAAAATTTTTTAGTAGCCCAAAATCATAGAATTGGTGACTAAATCTATTATTTAGTCGCCAAAAGTGAGCTAAATTTTTTTTTACGAACTAATTTATTTTTTACATAAATTATATTGAATATATATAATTAAATTTATATATATTGTTTCGTATTAATACCGGTCAAAGTAATATTTAAATAATATAAGTTGCAACTATTTTCATGTGATGGTTCAGTGGCATAGTGGAAGGCACTGTGTGGGAAAGGTTTGGAACATGGACGTCTTAGGTTCGAAACATGGGAGGGGTCCTCAAGTAGAAAGGGATTTTTTTTTTTTAAAAAAAAAAATAGGACTTTTGGCGACTAAAGAGTTTAGTCGCCGAAAGGTATAGGTTTTGGCGACAACAAGTTTAGTCGGCCAATGATTAAATAATAATAATTAAAAAATAGTATTGGCGACTAAACGTTTAGTCGCGAAATGTGTAATTCCCAAAAATGAAATTTCATTTGGCGACTAATTATTTCGTCGCTGAAGACATTCAACATTGCCGACTAAAAGGTTTTTAGTCGGCAAAGGTATCCGCGACGATTTATTGACGACAACACCGGCGACTAAAATTTTTTGTCGGGAAAAGTGGAAATTCGACCTTTGTCGACTAAAACAGGATACTAAACACATTTGTAGTGTCTAATGATACTAAACACATATAATTGAAATATTTTGTCATTAAATAAGAATTTCATAAGCAGAAAGTGTTAATAAAGCACATAAGTATATAATTTTTAAGTGCAGATCTATTGATGAAGAAATTACTCTTAAAGACAATTAAGAAACTTGTCAATTAGGTCTTGAATGTAATCTATAATAGTTGTTTATGATTGATTGTGTTTGTTGACACATTGAGATCTCATTAATTGTGTTTTTGATATATTTCCTGTTACAAAATGAGTACGTACATATATGAGAATGAATGAATAACGGGAATAGTCTTTCATAAAAAGATATTATCGTTGGACCTCTTTATACTCTTCACTTAAAGGACTTTATTAAACTAGTTGCTAGTGTTGTAGTACATGGAAGGAACTATGTTGCATTATTGGTATAGAACCACCATGACTCACATTTGTGAATTATTTAATTATAGTATTATGATGATAACCAAATTAAATGTAATATTGAATATGGTTTATTGCATGTCTAATGTTAACCTTGTTAAATCTTGATGTAAGTCATTATATGGGCCAAGTGAGAGAATATAAGACTAAATTAATTATTTAGTCATTATGTTGACCCACATGATATGGTAATATGAATTAGAGATTTGGTAAGATTATGATTCCATTTTTTTTTTTACTACAATTAATTGGTAAATAAATAAGAGTGTTTTCTAAGTACCCTACTTTGATGGGAAAATGGAATCATTGTTGAATAACTGGTCATTTCTCTACCTATAAAAGAACATTTAGATTACCCATCAATTATTTTGAATTCAATGTATTCTAAAGAGGGTCAAGAGAGAGAAACCTTTTTTCCACTAACATTATTATTAGGTTTATATTCAATCAATTTTGAGTCACTTGAAGGTTTCGAATAACTGATTCGGATATGTTATTTATTTTCCGAATTAAATTATTATTTGTGAAAATCATGATTGCTCACGATTTTGAATTATGAAAGTTGTTATATGCATAATACCATAAAATTATTTACATATGTATCTCTCTCAATACTCTTTACAGTTTGTGTTAGAATGGCTGAGAAAAATAAAAATTAGAATGGTGAGTTTGGATGTCTTAGTTTTTGATTTTTTAATTTTTTATGAAAAAATATACAAAAAAAAGGAGTAAAGAAATAATGTGACAAAAATAAATTAATAATCAACTTATTTGGTTGTTGCGAAACTCACTAACAAAAAAAGAGATCTGCAAATATTTGTGTGAGAACATCTCCAAGGAAGGAGGCAAAAGGGCCACATAAGGCATTTTTGCAAGTGAAGCTGGTTTTCTTTTTTTCCAACAGGCTTTGCATTTGTTAAAACCGAAAAATAATTTTTTGTCGATTATTTAATTGATTATGATTTGTTAATTATGATCAAATCTAATTTTATTGATTGTAGCCTATCGATTTTGGTCTCGCGATTCAGATCATGACCCTCTTTAAAAATTATTATAGCCATAATTATATTATTTTTAGTTTATATTATTATTATTATTGTTGTTATTATTTCTGTTACTGTTTTGTGCAGCCTCAAAGCATGTAAAGGATCATGGGTGTTCATGGTATAATGGGCACCAAGTATGGTGAAAACGTGGCTTGATGGAGGTGTAAGATGATAGGTCATGGAATAATTCAAGGCATGATGGGTCACGGTTCTCATGAAGTAAGGAAAAAAATAAGGAAAAGTGGCCGACGTTGGACATAAAGTGAGACAACGTAAGCCATTAACATAGTTTTAGGTTTGCCTTTGCAGGCCAAAAACAATTCATGTCAAATTTAAGAGTAGTGTAACTTATTTAGGGATAATTTTTGTATTTAAAAGTAGTTCATTTGTAATTCGGTTTTTGTACTTAGTTTAGTCTTATCGATTGTAATTTTATTTGAACTTGTAATTTGATTCGTGTAATTAAGTGACAAGTGTTATTCAATCAAATTTTTGTACTTGTTTCTTTACATTACAACTTTCAAAGAAACTCTTGAATCTGTCAAGGTATAGGACACCAACTACATTGCTTAATTGCATTTTTGTCTGTGAAAATTGATTTTTCTTGTCAACTTTAACCTATTAATTTGACCCAAACTAGATTTTTGGTAACAGTATCACAAGAGGCCATTTTTATTTTCGTTCTCAACATCTAGCTAGCCTCCATTGTTAAGCAAAAGAGTTTTCCTACTGTTTTGAGTTCTCCATATTTGCTTGCTCCCTCAATATTTATTGCATCTCAGCTTATTTCAACCCATTGTAATTTTTAAAAATATGATCGTATAAAAATATTATTTTAAAAAATAATTTAATTATATATATTTTAAAAATTAAATACTTATAAATGCCACATCAACACTAGATGCATCAATAAAATATCATAAAAAGACTAGAATTTTGATTTAGGTTTATAGTATTTTTTTTAAAAAGATTAGTTAATTTAATTTGATTGATTTTGACTTTTTTGACTTGAGCTAAAAAGTTTGGTTTGGAAAATATTTTTTGGTTTTTTGACTTTTTTTGTGAGAGAATAGTGCAATGATTATGGGTTGGATGTGATGTTTGTTTGTTGTGGTTAAAATAGTCTATTTTGTCTTTTGTGGCTAAAATAGTTACAAAAGCCCTTGTCAAACGGAGGCAAATTAAAGATTGTGGATGTGCTTAGTTTGTGTTTTGAAACATGTTTTTGGAAGAAAATTTCTAAGGCCAAGTTTGGCAACCCCAATATAATCTATTTTTTTCATCACATCATCTCTCTATTTTTCTGCACATTTTTTCGTAAAAGACAAAAAGTGTACTTATTTAGGTTATCCCAAACAACTCCTAAAAACATGTTTGGTTACAAATTTTTCCAAAAAAAATTTAAAATTATTTTTTTCTCTATTACATATCAATCAATCACTTTATCTCTCCCCTCTCTCATTCTCAATCACTTTTTTTCTCACACATATTTACTCAACTATAATAAAATATTAAATCATCTCAAACTCTCAAACTCTAAAAATATTTTTAAAATATACAACCAAACAAATTTAAAAAATTCTAAACTATTTCTCTAAATTTTTTTGAAAATTTATTGCAAAACGCAAATTAAACACGCCCCGTACTTTTTTGTGTGTGTGTACTTTTATAAAGTATTTTCGGTGAAAGGGACGAGAGATAGAGAGGCACAGTTTGATGTCCTTTTTATTATTATTTATTTTAATTTTAAGAGTTGTTGGAGGGGCGTAAAGAAAGAAGATTATGAGGTTGTTTGAGATGATTTAAATAAGTATATTTTTTATTTTTTTATAAAAAAGTGTGTAGAAAAGTAGAGAAGTGATGTGATGATAAAAAGATAAAAATATATACTTATTTTGGGTAACCAAACTTGACCTAAAACTCAGAGAAAACAAAAATAAAAAAAATGTTATGCAATTCAAATTTTTTATTAAATAAATAATTAAATATTTTATATAAGTGTAAAATTTATAAAATTATCAATTTTATGTGACATATTTAATTATTTATTTAATAAAATTTTTTTATATGAGATATTTAATTATTTATTTAATAAAAAATTTAATATTCTTCACATTAATTAAAATTTAGAAGAACCGTCAGCGCACCACATGTAGCTCACGGTTTCCAGGAAACCCTAATCGCTATTAACCAACCCTACGCCGCCCAATACTGAAAAAGAACACCTATGTAAAGTTCGGTACTACGTTCTCTGTACTATAGATATGACCGAGTGTTCAACATCTTTACGCGTACAGAACTTCTATTACGTTCAGATTTTTTTAAGTATTTTTTTAGTAATTTTGGAGAGCAGATTTTTTTAGATTATAATTCACTTCTCTCTAAAAAAAAAATTGCTTATAAATTATTTATAAATAATTTTTTATTAAAAAATTGATTATAACTATCTTTTCAAAATAGTTCTTAGTATATTTAGAATGAATTTTTAATTTTTTTGTAAAAAGATATGTAAAAAATAAAAAATAAAAATGAAATCTTTTATTTTTTTATTTAAGTTGTTAATTTTTTAATTTTTTTAGTGACTTTTTGATTTTAAAATTAAAAATAATGTTGGCACACGAGGCCTATGACTACATTGTGAAAACAAAAATATTATGAATCTCAAATAAGTTATTATTATCAATTTTTTTATGTGTATGGAATTCATATAAATTTATATGTGTGTGAGAGCTCGTTTGGGAAAAAAAAGTTTCAGACTTTTTGGTTAAAATAATCAAAAAAAATAAAATAAACTAAAAAGTTAATAAGATAAAATGTCATATCTAAACTATAATCATTTTATTTTTTTTCTCACAAAAGTTGAAAAAATGAAAAAGTTCATTCCAAACGAGATTTTTCAACCCTAAAAGTTAAAAAATTAACCCACATTTCAAACGAATCCTAAATTCTATACCCATGTAAAAAATTTTAATAAATCATTGAAGGTCTCTAATATAACCCTTTTGAAAATATAAATTTAACAAGTCTTTTGTTTTAATGGTGTAATTTGTTAATTTCAAGAGGTTGGCTGGCTGGTCAAAACCTATCTGGGTATGCTCCCTTTTTAGTGTATGCTCCCTTTGTAGTTTTTGGGTGAATAATGCTCCCTTTGTAGTTGGCAAATAATTTCTTGGCTTCATTTCATACCCGTTTTGCCCCAATTTTAATTGGACTCCAAATTAGTTGGTTTGTTGAGTTCTATATCAAGCTATCATAAAAAATAAATGTTTGAGGCATTTTATTTATTAATTTTAAAAGAGCTGTGATTGGGAGCTCGAATCCGAGTTTCCCCGAATGCCCCGAATCCCTTTTGTTTTTTTTTTTTTTTTTTTTTTTACAGCGGAAGAAGACGAAGAAGGGGGGGGGGAGGGGGAGGAGGGACGGAGGGCCTAAAAATGGAGGGGGAGGAGAGGAGGAGGAGGAGGGGGACGGTGGTGCTCTGAATGCGGCATCGAGGCAAATCTGCTGACGGAGTAGTGCGACGACCTCCTCTTCCTCTTCCCTCTCTTCTCTTTCTCTCCCTCTCCCTCTTCTCCCTCTTCTCCATCACCCTCTTCGTCAACAATGGCGAAAAAAAAAAAAAAAAACCTAAAGCCCAAAACGACGTCGTTTTGAGCTTTAGGGGCATTCGGGGCCAATTTTTTCAAGCTAAAAAACATTTTCGATTTTAAAAATAAGATAGACTTACGTGTAGGTATTAATAAATGAATTTATCATTCAATACTTCGTATAATAATTAATAACATTTTTTTATCAAATATTATTAAAAAAATGTTACTAATTATTAATTTTCAGTGATATTTTGAAAATTGTCATAAAAAATGTAACTAATTTTTAATTTTCAGTGACTGTTTGAAAAATTCATTACAGAAAAATATCACTAATTGTAAGTTTCAGCAACAATTTATAAAAATTGTTACAAAAAGTAACTAATTGTCAATTTTTTGTGACATGCAAAAAATGGTCACAAAACATTATTTTTATCAAGGATTTTACTATGACTTATTTTCAAATAGGACTTGATGTAAATTAAGGGCTAGTTTGGCATGTACTAAATAAGCCAAAAAGTCAAAAAGTTACTATCTTATTTAAGTCACATCATTTTATTTAAATCACATCACCTCTCTAACACATCACATCAAACCCAACCCAAACCCAATCCAAACCCACCAATAAGTCAAAAAATACACTTTTTTAGGACATCCCAAACCAATAAGTCTAATTATTAGGACCTATTAGTAGTTTATCCTAAAAATAACCCCTACTGATGGTTTGATAAATGTCAAATTTTAATTTGTCGAACATTGCATGATGAGATATCTAACCTCAATGTCAAATCATTAAAGGTGATAAATTAAAGGATGTAACATTGTTGTAAAAAAATTCATCAAAATAACTTTGTATTTTTTTTTAAAATATATTTTTTTAATTTTATTTGTATAACACTACTCATGTTTATATATGTCATATTATAATGATATATATCTATAAGTGCTTGCGGTTAGTTTAATTTGCAATTGTGAGTCCAACCAAAAGATTTCAAAACTCTTTTCAAAATTCATTATCAAACACATAATTCAAAACTATTTAAAACTCAATGTAAAAATTATTTTGAAAATTTATAACTAAATACACAACTCAAAACTCATAAATTCAAAATTCTTTTCAAAATTCAAAACCAAACTCTTTTAAAAATAAAATAAAAAATACATTTTTTATTTTGAGTTTTAAAATTATTTTTAAAATCATGATTTGAGTGTGGAATCATATTTTGAGTTATGAGATTAGAGTTGAGCTTTGAAAAGAGAAAATTTGTTTGGTTTTAATTTTTAAAAATAGTTTTGAGTTACATTTTAAGTTTTGAGTTATATTTTGAAATTTTTATTTTTTTAAAAATTTAAAATTTTTCTTAATTTTATTTTTTTAGGGTGAATATTTATATTTACAATATTTACTTATTTTAATGTGCATTGTATTTCGTACATTTGCGTGTTGTATTTTTTTAAAAATATTTTGTAAATATTTATAAAATTATATTTTTTATTTTAAATATATAATTTTTATTTTAAATATTTATTTTTTAAATTTTATTAAAAAAATTGGATCGCCATATATATCTAAATCATAACAAATTATTTTGCCAATATTTAAAAAAATAACAAAAATTATTTTTTGAAAAATTTAAAAAATATTTTTCTTCAAAAAAAATAAAAATATATATTTTGGAAAAAATATTTTTTCAAAAAAATAAAAAATAAAAAATAATTTTAAAGGAAAAATGAAAAATATTTTTTTGAATTTTTTTAATAGAATTTTGAAAAGAGTTTGGTTATGAATTTTAAAAAGAGCTGGTTTTCCTCAAGTCGTTGATTGGGCTAGAGGGTACTGTTAGGCTCGTGAGGGCCCACCACAGGTTTCATTTCAATAATCCGAATCGTTCAATGTATAGAACTCGTTGAGTACTATATGTCTATAAAAAATTACATTGAACAAATATCGATAGCTATCTAATCGGATTAGATTTCTATCAACTGTTTATTTTTTCAGCGTCCATTTTTTTTTTACAAAACTGATAACCGATGAACGTGATTTTTTACAAACACATAATACTCGATGAGTTCTATAAATTGAACGGTTCAAATTATTGAAACAGGATCCATGATGGGCTCCCGCGGACCTAACAATACCCTCCAATCTATGATCGAACTAGAGGGACGCCAACCCCTTTTAAAAATAATTTTTGAATTGAATTTTGAATTATGTGTTTAGTTATGATTTGAGTATGGAGTTGTGTTTTGAATATAAAACATTTAGATATTAAAATTAAAAAATATTTAAATAACAATTATATATTTAAATAAAAAATATATTTTTTTTAAAACTTTTTTTTTTTTTTTTTTTTTTTTTTTTTTTTTTTTAAAATTAAAGTTCAACTCAAATCTCTCTTCAAAATTCAAAACTCTTCTAAAAACTTATAACCAAACAAAAGTAGTGTTTGGTAGAGTTTTTGAATTATGATTTAAGAATAGAATTGTATTTTGAGTTTGTGAGTTTTAAAATTATAAAATTTGTTTAGTTATGAGTTTTGAAAACTTAAACCAAAAACTTAAACCAAAACTTAAACCAAAAACATAATTCAAAACTCTATTCAAAACTCATAACCAAACTCTTTTTAAAATTCAATTTAAAAAAATAATTTATATATTTAAAAAATATCAAAAATAAATATATATATTTTTTCCAAATAACAGGTGGCGATTGACAATTACAAAAAATAAAAAAATAAAAAAGTACTATTCCAGTCAACCAGCCGGACATCCAAAAGGATATCTTGGCAAACGATCGGGTAAACCAAAAATTCAAAAACTTCTCAACTTACCAAACATGTTTTCAAAATGTGTTTTGGAATTGATTTGAAAACATTTACTAAACATAGCATTCAAATCTGAGGGTGAAAAATTGATTAGAGTTGCACACCAAACACAACCAAATTTTCTCTTTTTAAATCTCAACTCACAACTCCACATTTAGATTACAACTCCAAACTCAAATTATAAGTTTAAAACTAAACCAAAAGCACTCATTAAATTTGTATTGTCTATTTAGATTTGGTGTTGCGTAAATTATGCTCATAATGAATTTAATTTGCAAAATTTTACTACTAAACGCTTTCTAATTTTTTTTTTGTGAGTACATGATTTTATTTTATATTTTAATCAATTAAAATAGTATAATAAATCTGATTTAAAATTTAGTAATGAATTCAATTTAATTGAGAGCACTCGACTATTTTAATCAAACGTAGGAAGTGTTTTATTCACCAGTGAATGAAATCTTATCTCAAATTCAACTTCATCTAATTTATTTTGGGATAAATTTTTAAATTTATACTATACGTTTTATTTCGGAGTAATTTTAAAAGATTCTTTCAGAATTTTGATATTCTTTCGTTTCATATTATAGAAATATAAATTTATCAATTTTTTCGAATGTAGGAAGGGTAGCCATCAGTCACTTTTCTGGCCCTCCCCATGTGAAGAGTGGTCCAAGTGTTTCGATTCACACCCAGTCACAGTCTCCCTCCCACTTCCCCTCTCCAACAGTACTGTAAGCTAACTTTTGCCCTAAAGATTTTCTTCAAGAAAACCAAGCAGTTTTTTTGGATATATATATATATATATTATGTAAGGTATATTAGATCATGTTATGGGTATCGAATTAAGTTCTGTTTGAATAAGACTTTTGAAATGGCATTTATGTTTTGCGATCCGTGACTTCAAGATATGCGTTTGCTAATCAGAGAATTTTAATTTAAGATTTGTGAGGGAGCAACTTTTTTTAGATATATGAAAAGAAAACCGAGCACTTTTTGTCTCCAATTAATACCAGATAGATAGATAGTGTCTCTGATCAATCAAATTCATCCTCTCTCTGTGTGAGGGCATAAAGCTAGGGCTGTCTCTCTCAAGCTTTGCCATGATAAGGAAAGAACATGATTTGCATCCACCCACCAGTTATTGCCTTCTGATTAATCAAGCACAGATGTCTTTCTCAATCTTTCTTTTAATCCTTGCTATCAAATAGTTTAAGTAAAATGATTGAAACCTCCAAATTGTGAGTAGGAGAAGAGTTTTAAACTGTAGATCTCACAATTTAATGTGATGTTTTGATCAAAATTCTAATAATAAAATTTTGAATCATTTGATGTGATGTTTTAGTCAAAACTCTAATGATAAAACTCTGAATCACTTCTCATAGTTTAATGTGATAACTGTAAAGGGCATTCAACACAGCATATAAGTTCCCAGTAATTTCCTTTTGGAATCTAGGGTTTGTCCATCTCAATTAACTTGCTAAACCACAAATGTTCTCTTCAGACAACAGTTGTACCAATCCTTTTCCTCCATCTTTCCACCACCACCACCTCTCTCCTCCACACTTTGTCGGCCACGATGGACCCGACATTTTCCTCTTCCACCACCACCACCACCCCGATCCGCTCTTGGGTGACTGGCTTTGGGACAATTTTCCAGTCATTGATACAATCTCCAGTTCCACCATAGCAGCTTCAAAACAAGAAACCACTGTACACCATTGTAGTTCTTTTCCTCCTCCTCAGAATGTGCTTCCTAGGAAGAGAGCTGGGAAGAAAGACCGGCACAGCAAGATTCGTACCGCTCGAGGCCTGAGGGATCGGAGAGTGAGGCTTTCCATTGATATTGCTAGTAAGTTCTTTGGTCTTCAAGACATGCTAGGGTTTGACAAACCAAGCAAAGCCCTAGATTGGTTGCTTACAAAGTCTAAAACAGCAATTAATGAGCTAAAGCTAATGCAGAAGAAACACAGTCTGTTAATGTCTTCTCCTACTTCTGAATGTGAACAAGTATCAGGAGGAACCAATGAAAATTCTGATGACAATGGAGGCATAAAGGATACAGTTTCTAAGATAAAGCCATTGATGAATGTTCAAAAGGACAGAAAGGTCCAACAACAGCAACACAGAGCGGCATTTCATCTCCTTTCCAGGGAGTCTAGGGCAATGGCTAGAGCGAGAGCAAGGGAAAGAACAAGAGAAAAGATGTGCACAAGAAGGCTTAATGATCCGAAAGAAGTTATCAACGACTCAAGCCCTCCGATCTTGAACCGATCTACTTGCTTGAGTCAAATTGAAGCTTGTAAGGGAATGGATTCCAACAATCATATGGTGTTGCGAAGCGGCTTAACTGAGGATTCTGTTGTGAAGCCATCTTCAGTTTTCAATGAACAAAAAGATGTAAGTTTTCCAAAATAACCCTAAAAATTGGGACATTAATGTTGGCAACTATCATACACTCAAGCTAGCCCTTGTGCTCTATGACTAAGACCAACATTAATTTGTTGCCAGGTATTGTTTTCAAGGACAAAGACCTAACTTCAATTTTCTGAAAGAATTTGGCTATTAATTTCAGTTTTAATCTAGCAGAATTTCAAATATGTAGCAAATCTTGGAAGGACTGCAACAACCACAATCAATGCTAAAGTGGTGTATAATATAATTGTATTGAAATTTCATAATTTTCAAACAGCAAATGGGTGAATATTTCAGTGTCTACAATCTATAAGTATCTCCAGTTGGAATTTTGAGGAAAATGTTAATTATTTCTATTTATCTAGATACATCAGGGTTTTCACTTAATATTATCTATTTTCTTTTCTCTTGTTTTTTTCGCTACTATTGCCTCTAAGCAGCCAGTAGCTATCAGAAACACACCAATTCTTGTGTTGGTTTGTAACACTGTATGCTTTGAATCTAAAGTTTGCAAGTAAGTGACTTTTGTCCCAATTCAATTACCATGTTTGTACAGAATTTAACAACTACATATTAAAATCCATGGAAATAGATTACTTCTTAATAGTAATGGATTTCAAATTGAAAAATTTTTGACCTCGCGAAGTCTGAAATTAAACAAAACAATTTCAGTTTGTCTAGGAGAGTAACTTCAAAGCAAACCACATGGTTGAGATGCTATAAAAGAGTCCA
Organism: Camellia lanceoleosa; assembly: GCA_025200525.1. Classification (NCBI taxonomy): domain Eukaryota; kingdom Viridiplantae; phylum Streptophyta; class Magnoliopsida; order Ericales; family Theaceae; genus Camellia; species Camellia lanceoleosa. The sequence goes on from CM045758.1 coordinate 203,451,526, forward strand.
GAATAATTCATTTCCTAAATATAGCAAACCTTTTAAAAAATTGAGGACAGTGATAGAAATCTAGGATAATGAAATCCTACTATCTAAGAGCCTGCCATGACAATTTGTTATCTAGGATAATGAAATCAAGAACATATCTATCTATCTATCTATCTATCTATATATCTTGAAAGCATTCATTGCAGAAGGGTTTGTCCATGAACAGATAAGTATCTTTCTGTTTCCATTCGGAAATATTTATAGTTCAAATACAACAAAATTACATATTCACATTAATAAAATTAAGAGCTACACTAATTTGATTGGTGATAGCTAGCTCATTAAACATGTATTTTTCAACACGAAACACTATGAATATGCATGCAACCGAATGAAACCTTAAATAATTTCACGAGGGTAGTAGGGAGATTTTAGAAGTTGAAAAGATAACCAGAAAATTTCTGTCCCTCAATAATAGACGCTACATTTCAGAGCACTAAAAAACAAAAAATAGAAGCCTCAGGAGAATATAGGTAGATAGGTAAAACCCACCCTATCAATTATGGTCATGGATATAATAGAACTTTATAATTTTTGTTTTTTGTGTGTGCCAACTGTTTGCTTACCTTAGAGCTTACCTAATTTGCATTCTTCCATGGATATATTTGTATGTTCTGGTTTTTTTTTTTTTTAACAACAATTATCATCTTACCTAGGGGGAGAGGGGGAGTTGGGATTGGAAATCCTGACGTCATGAGTTGCACATCAAGTTCTTACTACTGCACCGCGGGCTTGGGAGAGAACCTTGTTGAAATCCTTAAACAATCTTATTTTATAAACAATTTTTATGTAAACAAAATTAATCCAAAATCTCATTCTAATTTCTGCTCCTAAACAAGATATAGATGAAAATGTTTGCTCTTCATTCATCATGCATTATATAATTACTTGTGTGTCTGCATCTACAAAATAATACACCTGTGTATATTCTATCTTTAGAGCTGAGAGTTCATTAGGGAGATTTATAGGGGGACTTTACCAAATTTTAGTCATCCTATCTTAACCCTTCATGTTTGATTATTTAAATTTTACAGGTATCATATTCATAGTCCACTGGGAATGTAAAAGACCTTGTGTGTGAGTCAGGAGTCATTTTGCAGATTCTTCAGATATAAAGATTCAAGTTTTTACTAATATTGTTTCATATATGCTGCTATCTTTTTTTTTTTTGATCGGCAAAAGAGAAGCTTATATATGCTGCTATCTTCTACCAAATAAACAGGATTCATCTTGTGTATATAGTTTCATCATGTTTTTTTAATACCAAGAACTCACAGGATTGTCCTACTTTGTCCATGTATATTCAACTAGATCAGTTTGCATTTTAGTTAAAAGAATATATATTATCCTTTCTTTTTGTTTCTTTTGCGTGCTATGTCATTTTGGTTCATAATATTTAAAATATCCAGCTTGCTTCTTAATCTATTAATTTTGTCATTAAACGGTCGTAACCTCCATTTCCGTATACAATTGATAATGAAAGTAAAAATATTTTTAATAGCTTTTTATATTGTATATAATATGCATTTTAGTCAAACCACATTTTTTATGCCCAATAAGTTAGGCAAAGGTTACACATTACATATCATCTCCTAAATAATCACAATATCTCTACTCTGACAAGGTAATTCTTGTCATTTACCATTGCACAAATGTTATGTGAGCAACCATTACCTTGTAGGTGATCAGAGCTCCTGGTATGAGTGTGTGCTCACTCGAAGATTTTGAGTTCAAAATCTTCTAAATATAAATAATTTCTTAAGATCAATTTATTGGAGACTTTATTTCAACTTTAACTACTTCTCCCCCGAAACATGTTTATCGGAAGGCATTCTATTGGTAAAACCAACTACTTAAAAAGAACAATAAAATTCACATACACTTTCACATACACACTCTATACTATTGATAGCTAAAAACTCAAACATCAACTTTGGGCGTAAGCCTTATGTACAAGTGCTAGGATTCTTGTCCAATTAGAAATGCACGTAATTTATAATAATAGGGGTTCTCCTAATGACAGTCTTAGTTAAAAAGCATCTCAATTTGTCAAAATATAATTGTAATACATTTTAAATTATTTTTACATATTTTAATATTTTTTCAATACGAAAAAGAATATTTAGCTTTTGTTTGAGAAGATAGGTTGGGTTGGGTTTGAGACTATTTTAGTCACAAAACGACAAAATAAGTTTTTTAGCCTAATAAGACAAAATATCACATTTAATCCATAATCATTACATTCTTTCTTTTACAAGAAGTTAAAGAGCCCTTTCCAAACGAGACTTTTTAGTCTCAAGTTAAAATAATGAAAAAATCAACTTACTTTCCCAAACGAATTCTTAGAATTATTTTGTATTTTCCTAATAATAACATCCATTACCCGGACACTTTTTCTATTTAATTTAGAAACCACCTAGACAAGGTTTATTTGGGAAGTTGGTTAAAAATTAACTTTTGATTTTTAATTTTTTTTTTGAATCACATCATCTCTCACATTTTTAACCACTAAAAGACAAAAAAAAATTCAAAATTCAAAAAATTAATTTTTAACTAATTTTTCAAAACAACCCATAATACCATGTTATTATCTAAATTAGATAGTTTCCTCTTATACAAGCACAATATTATTCAGACCACTTGTATTAAACTTTGACCAGGATTTGACCTCTGCTACTTCCGTGACAGCTTCCTATCCCATCCCTTGACACCTAATGATATCAGTCAAACTTAAAAGGGGAGAATTACACTTCAATGTAATTTTGTAAAAATAATTTCAAATAAATAATAAATTTTATAAATATTAATAATTAAAATTATATTTTTTTATGAATGTGTAATTATTTATAAAATAACCACTGACATAATTTTTTCAACTTCTAATCCACTTCGGTTTATTATATATATATATATATATGTCTCCACAATAAATTAATAATTTTTCAAAAATTCAATGAAAAAATAAAAACTGTTTTGTTTTTTGAAAAACACAAAAATTTGATTGATTTGGTAAAAAAAAATCAAAATATTTATTATTTTTATATGATTTTTCTTTTTTTTGTGTCAAAAATGAGTTTAAAATTTAAAAAACATTATTTTAATATCCAGGACTGTTTTGGCAATAGGCTAAAATAGCCAAATATCTAAAAAACTATTACAAAAAATCTTTCCTTTGTTTTTTCACATATTTTTTTTTTGTAAAAAATTAAAAATAAAACCCCACTAAAATAGTCAATTCTTTGAATAAGTCTTATTTTCATCATCAAACTAAGAAAAACACCTAGCAACTAACACGATATGTTATTTATCACCGCCTTTAATTCAAACCAAGCCACCGCACTAAGAAAATATATTAAATGTAACAGTGATATTATCTTACATAATGTTATTAATTAATAAAAAGTTTCAAATGTGTTAACTAGTTTACTTTTGCCTCCCACTAATTTAACAATATTATGGTCATTATCATAAATCAGAACACTCATTGAACATTGATACGATTACGGTACATCCAATATTTATGCTTTAAGACTTTCATTAAAGGAAATTTCTCCCTACAATAACAGCAACTAACATATTAAGGGATAGTAATTAATGAGAGTTAACATTGACAACTTCTGTATGCTTTGGTACAAGTTAAATGTGCAAGGTAATTAAAAAATAAAAAAACAAAATCCATGAAGAAAATAAATTATAGAGTTGCAAGAAATTAACTGCAACTTTACTCACCTGGAATAATGGCAAGATAATTGCTTTTACTTTGTCAGTTCCCTTGTCCACCAACAGCAAGCCGCATCAACATAGTTTGAATTTTCGCTGAAAATTGAAATGACCATTGGCCAAAACAATCACAATAATAATTGAATATTATTATGTCAAAGAATTCTTCAACTTTAAGATTTTATTCAGTGTGTTTAGTTTTAATTTTTTGGATTTAATTTTTTAAAAATTGATTTTTTAGTTTTTGTGTTTTTTTTGTTTTTTAGTGAATATTTTTAAAATTTTAAATAATTTTTTTTACTTTTTTAAATGCACTTTACTTAGATGTATTTAAAAAGTAAAATATCTATAAAAAAGCATTTTTAAAATAAATAAATACACAAAAATACAAAAAATGTATTGAATTCTCTTATATTTTTATATTTTTTTATATTTAGTGAATTTTCTAAAGATTTTTTTTTTTACAAATATTATGCTTTTTAGGAGCATTTATATTAGGTGTATTAAAAATTTTAAAAATTACTTAGAATATTAAAAAAAATCAGAAAAAATAAAAAATAAATATGAAAAATAAAAAAAATTAATTTTCTAAAAAATGAATCCTAAAAATTCAAACCAAAAGCTGATATGTAATCCAATACTTGTGTATAAATATTTTAGAATAGTAGAGACAGAGACCATGTAGAAGCTTGCAAAAATATTCAATCAATTTGTCAAATATAAGGATGGTTTGGCTAAAGTGGTAAAAAATTTATCACTCCATCAAACATGATTTGACTTATATTTTTTTCTTAAGACGTACCCAATTCAACATGCACACCCTGTTTGGCTACATGGAAAATGGATAATTAAATTTAGGCACTATTTGAAATAATCTACTACTTATTTAGATCATCCAAACACCCTTTTAAACTACAAAAAATAGAGCAATAAAAATTATACATATATATAGATATAGATACAGAACAAACCAAGAACTTTCCTGTAAAAACCACTTCGTTCCCCCCTCCACACAAAATATAGAAGTAGAAAAGAAAAACAAAAGGATTAGAAATTTTGTTTGATTTGCTAGCAATTCTCAGCATTTTTCTGAGCAGCCTAACAGGACTTTTTTTCTTTTTGCATGGAAAAGGAAGGATTGGATTCTGGAATACTGTGGGGGAGCTACATACTATGATTTGCTCATTAAGACATTCCAAAAAGTAACAGTATTTTTGACACCATAACAGAATAACAAAGTGATAATACCTCAACACCTTCCAGTGTACAGTGGAGTGCATGAAATCCTGGAGCAGAAAGACAAGATATAGAGAGAGAGAGAGAGAGAGAGAGAGAGATCCTGGAGCAGAAAGACAAGATATATATATATATATAGAGAGAGAGAGAGAGAGAGAGAGAGAGACAACAACTGTTACCTTCTGTTTCAACTTTTTCACAGCACATAATGAAGCTGTTATATATGTAAAGAAATCATAGACATGTTGATATTTGATCCAATTTGCTGCTGCAGATCAAGACTTGGAGTGGAGAGAGAGTGTGAATTTGTGTGTACAAAGGAGAATTCTATTAGATGATTGGGTGTTGTTAACCGTGCCAGGGGCGTTTTGGAAACCAATATTTTGAAAAATAGATTATATTTTTTACCTTTTTATAAAAAGATGTGCAGAAAAATAGAGAGGTGATTGATGAAAAAAAAATAAAAAGATGGATTATTTTAGAGTCGCCAAACTTGACCTAAAAGTGATTTCTTAACTTTTAATTCACTTTTTCCTCATAAAAAAATTAAAAAATAAAAATTTTAAAAATAGCTTTTAATCATGTTTTCAAAACATTTCTATGGTAAAAAGGTTAACTTTTTGACTTTTTAACTTTTTTTAGTCTCATCATCTGTTTATTTTTTTAATATAGAAAAGTTAAAAAAACTTAGTTTTTTACGAATTTTTCAAAACACCACTTAGAAGTAATTTGAGATGTTTTTAATAAGTACATTTTTTGTCTTTTTATAAAAATAAAAAAAAAGTGTAAAAAAATGGAGAAAATTGTTAAAAAAGTAAAGGGAATATGTTGATAACTGTTGATTAATATAACCAAAATAAATATATATAAATAAAAAAAATAGACTTTTTAAATTTTCCCCAAACACCTACTTAGTTGGATTAGGAAGTAATGCTTTTTGCTTTTGTCTCCTTTGATTGATATATTCATCTGTTGTGTATGTTGGTTCATTAATAAAGTCCCTTCCTTTTGTTGATTAAATAAAAAAATTATTATATACACTTCATTAGGGTGTTTATAGTTTGATTTGATTTGATTTGATATTAAATTCACAATCAATCCAATTATTATAGGTTTCAAAATTTTAGATTGAATCAAACCAATCATGTATTAAAACCAACCCAACCCAACCCAATATAATTTGAGTTGATTCGAATTAAAAACATAATTCCAGTATATTAAAAATAAGTGAATTAATTAATAATAAATAATTAAAATAAACAAATCTTTAACATTTGAACACTACACAAACAAAGAGCAAAATATTATTTTATGTAAACTAATACAAATTCAATTACATTCAAGCTTAAACATAACTACTACAAATTAAATCAACAGTGAATTTCAACTCAAGCTTCTAGCAATTCCTTAATTCACTTAATAATTTTTTTTTTTTTTTTTTGATCGGCAAAGAAAAATTTCATTTAACAGTAATTCACTTTGATGAAAATCTGAATTTTATTCAAATCAACAAAACTTACATTTGTAATCACACTGACCTGGTGTATATATACACCTTTAGAATCTGTTATAACCAACTCACAGTTACAAACTAAACTCACAGTTACAAACTATATATTCTAACAGACTCTAATAACTAACTGATGCAACTCTAACAAACTAACTGATGCAGGTAACTAACGGATGCTATTGATACTGTGTGAGGGCAGGAGTATTAGTAGTGATGCTGTCCTCCTCTACTGCCTCTGATATCTTATCAGCCCCCTGCAAGCTGATGGGAGAAGGAAGAAGCATCAGCTTGTCTTTAAGATAATGAAAACGAGAACCAGACAATGGTTTGGTAAAGAGATTAGCGATTTGATCAGAGGTAGGAACATACTTAAGAAGAATTTGTTTGGAAACAACCCGCTCGCGGATGAAATGACAGTCTATTTCAATATGTTTCGACCGAGAATGAAAAATGGGATTAGAAGCGAGGGCCATAGCAGACAAGTTGTCACACCATAACACGGGAATAGAAGGAGGAACCAAAAAATCTTTAAGTAACTGCTGGAGCCAACTAACTTCAGCGGCAGTATTGGCTAATGAGCGATATTCAGCTTCAGTAGACGAACGAGAGACAGTAGGCTGTTTTTTAGCAGACCAAGAGATCAGATTTGGGCCTAAAAAGATACAATACCCTGAGGTAGAACGGCGATCGGATGTATCACCTGCCCAATTTGAGTCAGAAAAGGCGTAAAGTGTAAGAGGACCAGGAGTGAAACTTAAACCATGAGAGACAGTGCCTTTAATATAACGGAGGAGCCGTTTAACATGTTGAAAATGAGCATTGGTTGGAGCATGCATATGTTGACATGCTTGATTCACGGCTAAAGACAAGTCAGGCCGAGTGATGGTAAGATATTGTAACCCTCCAACTAAGCTGCGATACAGTGTAGGTTGAGCAAAAGGAAGATTATCTGAAGGAGAAACAGAGGATTTTACTGCCAAAGGTGTAGAACAAGGCTTGCAGTTTACCATGCCAGCTTTAACAAGCAGATTAGTAGCATATTGTTGTTGACAGAGGAAATAGCCAGAATCTTGAGTAATGACATTTATACCCAGAAAATAGGATAAAGAACCAAGTTCTTTCATAGAGAAAACCGAGTGCATCTTTTGAAGAAGGGTAGTGAGCATAGTAGAGTCACTACCAGTCAAAAGTATGTCATCAACATATACAACTAGCAGAGTAAGACTGGTAGAAGTCTGGTTGACAAATAGGGAGGTATCGGACAGACTGTTATGAAATCCCTATGAAAGAAGAAATGTAGAGAAAGTGGAATACCAGGCTCGAGGGGCCTGTTTAGGACCATAAAGGGCTTTCTTAAGTCTGCAGACATGAGTAGGATAAGAAGAATTTACAAATCCTGGAGGTTGAGTCATGAAAACCTCCTCTTCAAGTGAGCCATGTAGAAATGCATTTGAGATATCAAGCTGAGTAATGGGCCAATTATGATGTAGAGCAAGGCAGATAAAAATACGAATAGTAGGTTGTTTAGCAACGGGACTAAATGTCTCATGAAAATCGATCCCCTCTTGTTGCAAATAACCTTTAGCCACAAGGCGAGCCTTATACCGAGCAACACTACCATCAGAATGATGTTTTATGCGAAAAACCCATTTACAGCCAATTGCCAATTTAGAATCAGGCAAGGGAACAAGAGTCCAGGTACCTTGAGCTTGAAGAGCAGCATACTCTTCCTGCATAGCTTTGAGCCAGACTGGAGATTGAAGAGCTTCGTGGACAGTACAAGGTTCAGAAGAGAGAAGCTGAGAAGAAAAAATAGATTGCTGTGAAGACTGTGCAGCTGAGGTGAAAGCAGAAACAGATGCTTTAGACCTGGTGATCATAGGATGTGAATTAAGAGTCTTAGATGGAGGCTGTAAAGGAAGATGAATGGCAAGAGATTGAATAGGGATAGGCTGTGACATGGGACAAGGAGAGGACAAAGGAGGATGAAATTTGGTCGGACATTAGAATTTGGGAAATAGCAGATCTGAGTGGCGAGCAATGAAAACAGGTGACAGAGTAGGAGACATAGATGGCAGTATAGAAGAAATGCAGGTGAGGCTGAGCAGGAGAAAGGCGAGAAGTAAAACTAAATTTGGGCAAGTGATTGTGGCAGAGAAGCAGATCTGGATGGAGGAGAAAGAAAACTGGGCTGCTGAGAAGACAAATGTGGAGAGGACCAAAAAAACTGATGTAAAGAAGACAAAGAAGAGGAAGCAGGTGCAGACTGAGAAAGAGTTTGATTTTGAAAAGGGAAGCAAGTTTCATTAAACTGAACATGTCTAGATAAATACACACGACCTGTAAGAGGGTCTAAACACCTGTAACCTTTGGCAAATGGATGATACCCTAAGAAGACACAAGACACAGATCTAGGTTGAAGTTTGTGAGTGACATAAGGCTTGAGCCAAGGGAAACACTGACAGCCAAAAACCCGAAGCTGAGAGTAAACTGGAATGGAGTGAAACAACACCTCAAAAGGTGATTTATGAGCAAGTTTAGAAGAAGGCAATCGGTTGATTAAAAAGGTGGCCACAGCAATGGCATCAAACCAATATTTAAGAGGCATAAAGGCATGATGTAATAATGCAATAGTGGTATCAATTATATGCCTATGCTTTCTCTCTGCAACACCATTCTGAGAAGGTGTGTAAGGGCAAGAATGTTGATGAACAATACCCTCTGATGCAAGAAATTGAGCCATTTTGTTATTAAAAAACTCGATTGCCACCATCATTCTCGTAACTTGTAAAGAAGTCTGAAATTGTTTTTCCACATATGCTTTAAACTCAATGAATTTGGAATAAACCTCACTCTTAGAAGATAAAGGATAAATCCAAGTGAATTTTGAAAAATCATCCACAAAAAGCACATAAAATTTGTAAGGAGAATCAGATTGAAAAGGCCCCCATACATCACTATGAATTAAAGAGAGAGGTTGATTACTAGTGGAATCAGACAAATGAAAAGGAAGCCTATGGCTTTTAGCAACACAGCAGTCAACACAAGTTGAAGAAACAGTCTTATTATGTTCAACATTATTGGAAACAAAAGTCAAAAACTTCCTAAGATGAGACAATTTTAATAAACTTGGATGACCAAGTCTATTATGCCAAATGTCCTTAGTAGTGGAGGCTGATGGAGTTTTGGAACTATGGTGAGCTTGAGAAAAACTTGCTGCAGCAGATGAAGATGGAAGAAAATGATAAAGACCATTGATGTTAGTTCCTTTGTAAAGCACTCTCTTCGAATGCTTGTCCTGAATCACAAAGTGAGCATCATCAAATGTAATCAGACAATTGTTATCCCTGGCTAATTTGTGGACAGAAAGCAGATTTGAAGAGATAGAAGAAGTGTGAAGTAGAGGATTTAATTTGAAAGTATGATGAGGAGTGGGTAAAAGTCCTTTACCAGTATGTTGAATTGGTATAGAATTACCATTGCCAATAGTAATTTGATCTGTCCCTTGGTAAGGTTGGTAGCAACTCATATTACTCAAATCATTTGTAATGTGATCGGGGTCATGAGAATCAAGGTACCAAGGCACGATCGATGAGAAGAATCTGGAACTGAAGCATTGGAAGATGCCACAAAAGCTTTGGAATGCTGAGAAGCTTGTGAGGAAGAAGAACCAGAAGAAGAATGGAATTGAGAATCCATTCTATACCAGCAATCAATGGCTATGTGACCAAAACCACCACAGATTTGACATTGAGATTGAGGAAAAACAGATCGACCTCGGCCACGATTAGCACCACCTCTACCATGATAATGATAGCCTTTAGACTGAAATCGGCCACCGCGATGACCTCGAGACTGAAATCTGCTGCCTCTGTAACCAGAACCACGAGATGATGAGTTGCCTTTAATAGAAGAGAAGGCAACGGTTGGATCAGAAGAAGATTTCTTGAGTTTAGCCTCCATATGGATTTCTTCAGAACAAAGAAGAGAAGACACATCTTCCATAGTAATAAAACCAGATCTGGCTCGAATGGAAGTTGCAAATGCATCATATTTATCTAATAAGCCGTTGAGAGTGATCAATACTAAATCTTCATCGTCAATCACCACCGAAACAAGAGCTAACTGATCAACTACCTCTCTGATTTTGGCAAGATATACAGTCATGGAATCATTGTGCTTAGAAATACTATTTAATTTGTACTTCAATTGATGAACATGAGCACGAGAGAATGAAGTGTAACGCTTATGCAAAGTCGACCAGACTTCAGAACAATGATTACAGTTTAAAACTGTGGAGTAAATTGATGGAGAAAGAGTAGCAGTCATGCAACTCAAAAGATGTGCATCAACACGATTCCAGTTGGTGCGATCTGGATTGGAAACACTCTTACCTGAATCATCAAGAACAGTTAATGGTGGACAGGAGCTTGGATCATCAACATATCCAAGCAGTTCTGTAGCACGGAGAATTTTCTGCCATTGTGATTTCCAAATCGCGAAATTTGATGTATCAAGTTTAACAGTAACAAAGGAGGAGAGATTGGAGAGAAGTAAAGAAAGATCTGCAGGAAGTGTGAAATCAGAACTCGAAGCAGCAGCCATGGATGCCGATGCTCAGAGGAGCTTAATGCTCTGATACCATGATGAAAATCTGAATTTATTCAAATCAACAAAACTTACATTTGTAATCACACTGACCTGGTGTATATATACACCTTTAGAATCTGTTATAACCAACTCACAGTTACAAACTAAACTCACAGTTACAAACTATATATTCTAACAGACTCTAATAACTAACTGATGCAACTCTAACAAACTAACTGATGCAGGTAACTAACGGATGCTATTGATACTGTGTGAGGGCAGGAGTATTAGTAGTGATGCTGTCCTCCGCTACTGCCTCTGATATCTTATCACACTTAATAATTCTTTTATGTGAAAAATTATTACGTGCAATCAAGTCTATTGTAATAGACCAATTGCATAAAAGTATGTGAATATATGTAAAATTTTAAAATATATATATAAGTAGTTTCAGTTCTCTGGTTGAATCAATTTAGGTAAGGCTTAAACGAAGAATCAATCAAATTCCATCAATTTGATGATTTGAAAATTCAAAATTAAACAAATGCACTCAAGAACCAACCCAACCCAACCTAACCTAAACAGGTCAATTCGGTTCAATTAGTGGTGTTTTGGAAAGTTGGTAAAAAGTTAATTTTTTGACTTTTTAAGCCTCTGTTTGGAAAGTGGGTTGGCTTTTTGACTTTTTGACTTTTTTGACTATATGAGCCTGGGCTCAAAAGTTTGGTTTGGAAAGGGCTTTTGACTTTTTGGCTTTTTTAACTTTTTTGTGAGAGAAGAATGTAATGATTATGGGGTTAAATGAGATGTTTTGTCTGTTGTGACTCATGAGCCTATTCTGTCTTTTGTGGCTCATTGAGCCAAAAAAGCCCAATGAGCCATTGCCAAACCAAGCCTAATTTTTTTAGTGGCTTTTTTGGCAAAAAGTTGGATTCTTTTGGGTAAAAAAGTTGATTTTTTTGGCTAAAAAAATTAAAAAGTCAAAAAATTGATTTTTTTAGCCTCTTTCCAAAGTGCCCCTTATTCGATTCAGGGGATAATTTGAACACCCTTACACTCCATATTATATGTACTTTTAATTACGTTATTTTCTTCTTTAGTTATAATATTATTTTGAAATATTTGATTATGATTTTTTGTATTTGGTTTTGATTTTTTTTAATTAAACTTAGAGAGTATCAAATTATATTATTTTTTCTATAATTATAAAATATATATAATACACAAAAATGTATATCATAGCCTTTCCGTGTACAAAAACACACACGACCTAATTTTACAGTTTGTGTGAGACTACCAAAACTTCTTATTATTATTATTTTTTTAGATGGTAGGACAAGGACTACTCAAACCTTAAACACACTCTTTCATCGGCTGAATTAATGTAGTCTTCTGACAAATTCTTTTTTTTAATTAACTAATGAGTTGTTTTGAGAAGTAATTTAAAAGTTAATTTTTTAATTTTTTATAATTTTTTTAAAATAATATGTAATAAATAAAGAAATAATTGATCAAAAAGGTTTTTTTTAAAAAAAAAAAACCTACTTTTAGGGGTTGTTTGGAATAACCTAAATAAGTGTATTTTTTATTTTTTTACGAAAAAATTTACAGAAAAATAAAAAAATAATATGATAAAAAAAAATAAAAAATATATATTTATTTTGAGTAGCCAAACTTGACCTTAATTCCTCTGCAATAAGAGACCAAAGAACATGTTTTGCTCAAACTTTATAAATGAATTTACGTAAAGCGAAAGTGTTTTAAAATTGAGATTATTATGATGATGATGAGGGGAGTGTACTGGGGATCCTCAGCCGCTTGCCCCTGTCAAATTTCTAACCCGCCTTTACAATTCCGTATAATAATTATTATTATTATATTATTGAGATATATAGGATGTTATAGTAGTACGTACGGCACTACTCACTACTGATTCAGATTATATAATTTAAAACTCTTCCGGCTACATGACCTGTCATCATCATCAAGAATTCCTCAGAAATCCAAATCCAATTTCAATTATAATATAATATAATACAACCCAAATCTTCAACCTCAGTACTTCTGATGTCAAAGTACATCTCGATTACATTAATTATAATAAAGGAGATTTGCCTCTATCTAGGATAATGCTACTTTTCCTTCTCTTTCCTCTTTTTATTTATTTATTTCTTAAAATATCATCCGTGTTATGCATCAATTATATTTATAATTATATATATATATGTGAATTAATATTTTTAAATATTTTTTTTTAATATTTTCTTTTTTTTTTTCTATATTATATTAAAATTTAACATTTTGATAATAATAATATATGTTAAACTTTTCAAAGAATTAAATGTCTTTTTTTATTATTATATTATATTAAAGTTTAATATTTTGATAATAATCATATGTATTGGACTTTTCAAGAAATTTTTTTTATGCTTGTTCTTAATGCATTAAAGTGTTATCACGAAGGATAATAATCATATGTGTTGGGACTTTTCAAGAAATTCATATATGTTGGATTTCAAAAAAAAAAAAATTTATGCTTGTTCTTAATGTATGAAAGTGTTATTATGAAGGTAAGACTTAGGCCAAGTTTGGCATAGCCTAAATAATACAAAAAGTCAAAAAGTCATTATCCTATTTAAGTCACATCATCTTATTTAAATCACATCACCTCTCTAACACATCACATCAAACCCAACCTAAACCCAACCCATATAAACCAATAAGTCAGAAAGTGCACTTTTTTAAAACATTCCAAACCAACCCTAAGATGTTGGGAGAAGTTAATAAATGCTAAAGGTTTTTTTTTTAAATAAAAAAATCAAAAAATTTAAATTGGGATATTCTTGGTTAATTATGAAACATAAATCTTTTATTTTTTAACAAATTACAAATATACCATAAAATTTATTTAAAATATGAATTGGTCAGATAATAATAGAAATTATAACTATCGTTTGTGATAAATTTTAATTTAATACAATATTCAAGGTAAAGAAAGAAAGAAGAAGAAAAAAAAATAACTATTCTCCTATACAATAATAAATTATCAAAATTATTTATTGAAAAATATTTCTCATATCATTAAAAATTTATTAATTGACTTAATAATTTATTTATTAACAAAATGGTTAACTAAAATCTTTTTTCATATCATTAAAAATTATTAATTTACTTAATGATTTACTTATTAATAAAATTTATCAGTTGTTGTGAGAGTATGATTTATGTATTAATAAAATTAGTCATTTGTATATGTATGTATTTTCTTCTGCTTCTTTATTAGTTTAGTGACTTATCTTAGTATTTTTTTTTAGATGAGAGAATTATCTTAGTATTTATTTTATATTTATCTATTGAAAACAACTACACATTGTAATTTTTTTTTTTTTATGAATTCCGAAGAAATATTTAAAACTCATAAATTCACTCAAAATGATATGATAATAAAATTGGAGTCGACATTATTGGTTGTATAACAAATCAAAAACTCATACATATCATAACACATAATTTTATCATATATCTAAATGTCTTCTTTTTTTTCCTTTTTTATATTATATTAAAGTTTAATATTTTGATAATAATCATATGTGTTAAACTTTTCAAGAAATTACATGTCTTTTTTTATTATATTATATTAAAATTTAATATTTTGATAATAATCATATGTGTTGGACTTTTTAAGAATTTTTTTTTTATGCTTGTTCTTAATACATTAAAGTATTATTATGAGGGATAATAATCATATGTGTTGGGATTTTTCAAAGAATTCATATGTATTTGATTTCAAAGAATTTTTTTTTATGCTTGTTCTTAATGCATTAAAGTGTTATTATGAGAGTAAGACTTGGGGGTTCGGAGAAGTTGATAAATGCTAAGTTTTTTTTTTTTTAAATCAAAAAATCAGGAAATTTAGATTGGGAGATTGAAGCTCTCACAAGGCTTGGGGTTAAAAATCCCATTTTGCTTAATATATAGTATAGATAGACATGGATTGTGTTTACAATTATCTATATATGTGAATTGTGATTTTTAAATATTTTATTTTTATTTTTAAAATGTCTTCTTTTTTTCTTTTTTTATATTATATTAAAGTTTAATATTTTGATAATAACCATATGTGTTGGACTTTTCAAGACATTTTTTTTATACTTGTTCTTAATACATTAAAGTGTTATTATGAGGGATAATAATCATATGTGTTGGAACTTTTGAAAGAATTCATATATGTTGGATTTCAAAGAATTTTCTTGAGACTAAAAACTTTTTTTTGCTTAATATATAGTATAGATTTTTGTTGTAATTTATAAAAAATATAAGTAACTTTATAGTTTTTGAATAATTACATTAATCTCAGTTTAATAAGATTAAAGTGATTAAAAATTAATGCAAATCGCATGAAGACATAAAGAAAAATAAAAATATATATATTTCAATATAAAAAGTGTTGGAAATGGTTATAAAATTCTGGATAAAATTAGAATTTTTTTCTTAAGTTTGGTCTATTTTTTAGGTGAGCCCCGTACGTTGATTTTCACGGGTCAAAATGGTAACGCGTTCTATGTCGCGTTGTGAATCACGTGGTATATTTGGTTGCTCAAAACCATTACCGAGTGAATGGAAAATTGAAGCCAAAATATACTCTATGGAAATAGAGTTTTTGTAGAAAATCCTTAAAGGCTTGAATAAGGCTTGTCCCGCATTGATTTGGTGGGAAGTTTTGAATGGGTTTATAAGGCATGGGTTTGGTACTTGGAGTGTACCTCAAAGGGTACCCAAGTATTTTAGAGATGGAGGTTATGGGCGAAATGGGTTAGACCCATTGGACTCAAAAATCACCGCACACACGCGCGCCGCCATTGCCGTCCGGTCGACTGGGCTGGGCATGGGAGCGGGTGTGTGGTTGGGTTGGGCTTATTCAGCCCAATACTAATCTTTTTGGGCTAAAAATATTTGAATTTAATTTTATTTTTGGTAAAATAAAATCCAGAATTCAAATTAAATCAGAAATAAACTGGTCCGGTTTTACTGTACATCTAAACAAAGCCCTTCTCATTTTTATCTGTTTGAATTATGAACCCAACAGATTCAAATCTGTTTAAATTCAAAACCATACTTGTTCAAATAGGTTTGCACTTATTTAATTCAAAATCTGCAGCCACCAATTCATCTATAAATAGGACAGTTCTCATTTGGATTTTGTAACTCTAATTTCATCCTTCATAATTCTGCAAATATTCTTTTTATATTGCTGCATTATTTTCTTCTGTGATAGAGTATAAACACTTAGTGTGTTCGTTAGGCAAACAATTTGTAGTGCTGCTATTGTTTGTAGTAAATCATTTTATCCTGGAAGATAGACGTTCAAATTTTGAAAGCACCGTGGAGAGGACGAATCTGTCTTAACGATACAGTGTCAAACACTGGACTTGATCAGATAATTATTCAAAGAAATTAATTAAATAAGTTGTTTAATTTATTATTATGTTTTATTTGTTTATTTAATCAGATTTTAATTTTGTTTTTGTAACAAAATAAAATATGTTTTTCTTTATTTATTTTTATTTCGAGTTTGATTTTTGTAATCAAACAAATTCTCTATTTTTTTTTCTTTTTTTTTTATATTCTGGTTGTTGTTAAGTACATAACAGAATTTAATCTTTTTAAATACAGTAAAAATTGCCCAACAAAAAGATAATAATATTATTTTTTATTTATATAACTCATAAATTGCTAATAAAAATAGAATTACGTGTTATACGAATTAGAATCTTAAACGAGTTTAATATAATTATGCCAAATTCATGAAATTTGTTATATCTTCTTAAAATTTCAAGAGAAATTAATATAATTTATAAAATGATTATTTCAGTAGAATGTTGATTCACATGTTTGGTTCGCTAGAATAATGATGGAAGATATATTATAAATAAAATTATTATTAATCAATCAATCATTATAAGTGAAGGATCATTATGTTAAAAATTAAAAGTGTGTTTGGTTTGTGTTTTGAGATAGATTTTTTTTAAAAAAATTTGGGAAGAGAGTATATAAATTTTTTTTAATTTATTTGGTTGTATATTTGAAAATAATTTTAGAGTTTGAAAATTTGGAATGATTTGATATTTTATTGTAACTGAGGCTCGGTTTGGGAACTTATTTTTTTAGCCAAAAAGTTAAAAAGTTACTAAATTAGCCAAAAAGCCAACAACCCATATCAAAAAGTCAAAGATTCTCTTTTCTCTCTATTTTTTGCACATCTTTTCGTAATTAGCTAAAAAGTCATCCCAAACATACAAGTTTTTTTTACCTACCTTTTTAGCCAAATAGCCAAAAAGTTACTAAATTAGTCTGTTCCCAAACGAGGCCTGAGTAGATGTATCTAAGAGAAAAAAAATGATTGATTGATATGTAGAAGAGAAAAAGTAATTTTGAATATTTTTTTTAAAAATTTGAACCAAATAGAATTTTAAAAATTATTCTAAAAAAAAGTATATCTTTTGATACAAACCAAGCCCGCCCTAAAAATGAAGAAAGTGATGCTGCATTAGATAGAGTCTTGACCTTGAGCCTATTGAAATAATCGGAGCCGAGAAAAGTTCGAATAATGAAGAGGAAGTGCTTCGTACTAGAGATCCATTAACTTAGGGAGTGGGCTTTTGTTGGTAAAGAAAATGGGCTTTTTAGCTATCAAGATCCAAGTAAATTGCGGTTGAGACGGTGCCGTATTGTTGTCTTGTTGGCTAGGCTTCGCCCTCTCTCTCTCTCTCTATACAGTCAGTTCCCTCACAGAGAGGAACGAGGAGAATCAGAACAATGGAAGCTGCGAATACAGAGAAGGCAATAGCGCATGAAATTGGAGGAATCCAAAATGATACATTTCGTTTTGGATTCCACAGCGTCAAGAGCGACATCGTTGGATCTCACCCCCTTCAATCTGCTTATCAATCTGTATTCTCTCTCTCTCTCTCTCTCTCTCTCTATATATGTGGATATGAATAGATAGTTTTATATTCGTGTGATTTATCTGTATGTATTTGTATGATGATCAGACGAAGGAGGTGCAGGAACAGATGAAGAGGAGAATTCTTTTGAACACGTACGGGTCGGCACTTCCGTTGAAGATGGACCTCGATCGCCAAATGCTTTCGAGGTATATGAACCTATTTACTTCAATTTTTATACACTCGTTATGATTCTTTTTTGATTTATTGAAAAATAGGTGGGTGGATTTTAGCTGCAAATTAGGGCTTTCCCTTTTAGGCCAAACAGAAGGATTAATAATCCATGAATTAGTGTAGGATTATTTATCCAATTAAATTAGTGAGATACCATTTATTATGTTTTTATTTTTTTCTCTCTTTTCTTTCATACTTGAAATTATGATGCCAACCACACTCAATATTAAAAATTTGTCAATTTTGTCAAATTCAATGTATGTGGTTCATGTAATCCGGTTAATAAAATTTGTAATCAAACGTAGTAACAATCCCAATCATATGCTACAATACTACTAATCAAACACCCTCTTAGGGTTTTCATTTTCTATGAGGTTGAAAAGAAGAAGAAAATTGAAACAACATGATGTTTAGTTTACTAGGCAACCAAAAATCAAATTGAGTTTGAGCTTGAAAGAATACGTTAAATCCTAATCACGATTGCTAGGTTTTGGACGAGCGCGGATAAAGAAGCTAGTTTGAGACTATAGGTTTAGGGTAGCCACATGGAATGTAGGAATTTTAATTGGTAAAACTATGGAATTGACAGATGTCATGATTATGAGAAGAGTTAGTATAGCTTGCGTACAAAAAACTAAGTGGATGGGTGAGAAAGTTAGGGAAATAGAGGATGTCGGTATTAAACTATATTATAGTGACAAGAATAGATACATGAATGTGTTAGGAATAATAGTTGTCAAGGGTCTTGTAAAAAATGTAATTGCTGTTATTAAGAAAGGTGATAGGAATATGTTAGTTAAACTAGTTATTAGAGAGAATATAATGAAAATTATTAGTGCATACGCTCCTCAAGTAGGATTAGATGATCAGACTAAGAGAGATTTTTTGAACCAAATGGATGATGTATTATAGGAGATACCAATAGGAGAGAGCCTAGTTATAGGAGGTGATTTCAATGGCTACGTAGGAATAGATAAACTAGGCTATGTAGGAATAGATAAATTAGGATATGAGAGGGTACATGGTGGGTATGGTTTTGGTGATAGAAACGAGACTGGAGAGAATATTTTAGATTTTGCGTTGGCTTTTGACTTGGTGGTGGCCAATTCTATGTATAAAAAGAGAGAGGAACATTTGATAACATTTAAGAGTGGGTCAATTAAAAACCAAATAGATTACTTTCTAGTAAGAAAAGTGAACTGTCTGAAATGCAGCGACTATAAGGTAATTCCTGGAGAGAGCCTGATATCTCAACATAGAATTTTGGTACTAGATGCCTTAAAGGACAATACCAAGTTAGGAAGGATAGTAGGCGTTGTAGGACGAAATGGTGGGACCTAAAAAGGGATAAACTAGAAATATTTAAAAATAGAATGAATAAAGAAGATACTTGTGATTTGGAAGATGATGTTAACATTATGTGGAACTCAATTGCCAATTGTATGAGGAGAATCTCAAGAGAAGTTCTTGGAGAGTCAAAAGGAAAGGGACTCAACTCTAGGGAAACTTTGTGATGGAGAGAGGAGGTTCAAGCGGTAGTAAAGACGAAAAAAAAATGCTTTAAAAAGTGACAGAATGATAGAACGGAGGAAAACCTTAAGAGTTACAGATTGGCTAATAAGAAGATCAGAAAATTAGTGAGAGAGACTAAGTTGAAGGCCTATGATGACTTATAAACTAGACTAGATAATAAGGAAGGAGAGAAGAGGATATACAAATTTGTTAAGATAAGAGAAAATTAAGTGCATCAAGAATGATGACTCTAAGGTGTTGGTGAAGGATGAAGAGATTAAGGAGAGGTGGAAGAACTATTTTCAGAAGTTGTTAAATGAGGAATATAGAGGTAGATTAAAAGGAAAGGAAGTAGGCAGTAATAAGGAAAATCAGGACTACAGATTCGATCGTAGGATTAAGAACTTTGAAGTGGAGATTGCACTTAAGAAGATGAAATCAAATAAGGCTTTAGGGCCGGATGATATTCCTATTGAAGCTTGAAAATGTTTGGGTAAGAAGAGAGTGGCTTGGTTAATTAGGTTATTTAGTAAGATTTTGTTGACTAGGAAAATGTTAGAGTAGAGAAAGAGTATCTTAGTGTCAATCTATAAGAATAAATGAGATGTCAAAAACTGCAACAACTATAGAGGAATCAAACTAATATGTCATATAATGAAAGTGTGGGAGAGAGTGATGGAATGTCAATTGCGAGACATAACAGAGGTGTCAAAGAATCAATTTGGGTTTATACTTGGTAGTTCAACAATGGAAGTAATCTATTTTTTGAGAGTAATAGAAAAGTATAGAGAAAACAAAAAAGACATCCATATAGTTTTTATCGATCTTTTGAAAGCATATGATAGAGTGTCTCGAGATATAATCTGGTGGAGGTTATAGAAGAAAAGGGTGACAAAAGGTTACATTGATATGATTAGGGATATGTATGAAGGTGTGATGATTACTATTAGATCGCCAATTAGAGAGACAAGTGAATTTTCAATTACTGTAAGGTTACATCAAGGATCAATCTTAAATCCTTATCTTTTTGCTTTAGTTATGGATAAGTTGACGAGAAATATTCAGGATGATGTGCCATGGTGTATGCTTTTTGCAGATGATATCGTGTTACTGGATGAGACTAGAGAAGGAGTTAATACTAAGTTGGAGACTTGGAGATATTCAGGATAATGTGTCATGGTGTATGCTTTTTGCAAATGATATCGTGTTAGTGAATGAGACTAGTAAATGAGTTAATACTAAGTTGGAGACTTGGAGAGAAACACTTGAATCTAAAAGATTTAAGATAAGTAGAATTAAGACAAAGTACATGGAGTGTAATTTTAGTAACAGTAATAATGGAAGCAGAGGAGAAGTGAAGATTGAGGACCAAGCACTACCTAAGGGTGAACATTTTTGTTATTTAGAATTAATCATCACAACAGCTTAAGAGATTGAAGCGAATGTGATCCATAGAATTAAGGCGGGATGGTTTAAGTGGAGGAGTGTGTCTGGGGTACTGTGCAATAAACGAATACCCACTAGACTAAAATGGAAGTTCTATAGAACAGTTATTAAACTAGCGATGTTATGTGGGACGGAATGTTAGGCAACTAAGAAACAGCATGTTGATAAGATGAGTATTGCTGAGATGATGATGTTTAGGTGAATGTGTGGCAAGACTAGAAAAGACAGAATTATGAATGAATATATTTGAGAACGGGTAGGAGTAATACCTATAGAAGATAAGTTGAGAAAGAATAGATTGAGATGGTTTGGTCATATACAACGGAGACCAATAGAGGCAGTAGTGAAGAGATGCGATACAGTGACGGTAGATGGAAGTGTTAGGAAAAGGGGCAGACCTAGATTGACCTGGACTAGTGTAATAAATAGAGATATGAATCTCCTTAATTTGACTAACAATATGGCCTTGGATAGAATCGAATGGAGAAGAATGATTCATGTAGCCGACCCCATTTGATGGGCCTTAAGGTTTGGTTTGGTTTTTCAAATATGCAGAAAACTGAAAACAGCCATTTGCAGGAGAATTTTTGCAAACTTATTTATGAAAGATGCTGTCTGAAACATGTTTTTCACATTGCTTTCATATATTTTTCCTTTTTTTGATGAAATTGTTTCGGAATTGTAACAATGTTGTACATGTTATAATAATTGTTGCATGTAATGTGGGAACTATTTATCTTGCTTATTTGTGTGGATGTTGGGACCCCAAAAACTGTACTAATTTTTCGTTTTCTTTTTTCCTCCAAAACTTTGCAGATTCCAAAGGCCTCCAGGTCCAATACCATCTTCCATGCTAGGTTTGGAGGCACTGACTGGAAGTTTGGATGGCTTTGGTTTTGAAGATTACCTCAGTGGTATTGAAATATTAAACAAATATCAACTAAATATTATTTTTAGTTTTGTGTTGCATGTAAATTTTAGACTTGACTTTGTTTGAAGTACCATAGTGGTCTGAAACCTCTCCTTACCTCTTTATCTTTGTTTGAACCTATCTTTGGAATTATCTGCATCCCTCAGCTATGCTTAGTTAACTAAATGTTTTAAGTTGATTCATTCCTCGTGTTAATATATTTTTGCCAAGATGGTTGCATGAAATCATGTTTTTGACAACTGATTTTTTGGGTTGGGTGTTATGCGTCCTACACAAAAAAGGGTTTGGTTATATGAGTCAGTATCTCATCTTTTCCTTCCAACTTGATGGCCACAAAAATAAGGATTCAGGTTTTGACAACATTAGTAATCACTCGATCTGTTCTTTTATTTAGTGTAATATTTAATATAAGCAATGAGAATAACTCTTCAGTTATCATTGCCACAGTGATCAACAGGTTGAATTTTAATTTACTTGTCCAAATTTACTACCTATTCCTGAATGCGGTTAGCCAGATATGGCTGACAATAAGTTATGAATTTTTAACTATTTGGTACCATTGGTTTAATGGTTAAGACTTGGCCTAATAATCTTAAGGTTATGGATTTAAGTGTTGTGGTTCCCACTTTGTGTATTATGCCAAAAGTCAAGCGTGTACTCAGGCCTTGTTTGTCATAACCTAAAAAAGTCAAAAAGTCGCTATCCTATTTAAGTCACATCATCTTATTTAAGTCGCATCACCTCTCTATCACATCACTTCAAACCAAGGTTTTAAAAAGCGGCATAACGTCACATGTATTTGCGTAACGGTTTTAGCTATCGCCACCCGTTCTGACGCTTTTGCAGTGTGATTGAGATTCACATTGTGTAATGTATCGGTCAGAACGCCGCCGTAGCGGTCGTGAACTTTATAACGGTTACGTAACGGTTCCAAACTGTTTCTTTCGAAAAAACACAAAAAAAAAAGGCTGAAAATGAGGGAAGAGGGATAGAGAGAAGAGGGAAGATAAAGAGAGAAAATAGAGGAGCAAGAGATAGAGAGAGAGAAGAGAGAAGATGAAGAACATGTTATTGATTTGTTGAAACTGTATGACCTATGCTATTCTATTCAGCTACTATCACTAAACCATTTTGTTTGTGTGTGTCTATCTATATATTGTTTGAAAATAATAATAATAATAATAAGTGTGGTCATTATCTATTTGGCTCGGTTAAAATATGTATATATACATATATATTTAGGCTCTTATTTATTCTCATACTTTTGTCATTGTTTATCTTATATATAATAGTTAGTGATTGAATTTTTGTACAATATAAAGTCACTAATTATTAAAATAAAATGTAAAAAACTCAGTTTATACTGTTTTAAAAATATGAAATATATTGGATCATACTTAAAAATTTACAAAAATTGATCAATATTTATTTTTAATCCAATAAATATGATCATGGAAAAAAAATATGCGTATCGGTAAGTTTTTTTCAAATTGTGCGAAAAATAAAAAAATTCACGGTTCCGGTTACCGCAACCGTTACACTACGGCCTTTACACCCCGCAACCGCAACCGCGTCACCGCTACCGTTACGACGACCGCAACCGCTTTTCAGAACCTTGCTTCAAACCCAACCCATATTTCATAAAAAGTCACAAAGTGCACTTATTTAGATCATCCCAAACAACCCCTCAATCTTTTCCCTCCCAAACACACATTAATGTGTACTAATTAGGCATTATTTTTTTGGTTTCCTTTGAACCCAGATGTTGTGGGAAAAAAATAGCCGAGATTTTTTGGTTTCTTTTCTCAAACTTAATTTGACACAAACTTGACATACAAATCGGCCAAATTAGACTATCTAAATTGTGCTCGATTTGATTTGGTCCCCGTGCTGGGTAGTTAGTGTATTGTAGCGTCTAGCTGATGAGCAAATGATTGAATTAGATCTGATTCTGGCCAGTGTTGATTTGTTTTGGTTTCTTGCATGTAATTTCGTTCTTCTTGCAGACCCGCACGAGTCTGAAACATTTCGTCCCGTGGACATGCATCATGGAATGGAAGTTCAACTTGGACTCTCCAAGGGACAAGCCTGCCCCAGTTTTATCTGAAGCATTGTGCCATGCTTGCGGAAGAAATTTGAGTTCTACTTTGTGTTGCTGTTTCATGGATACTTATGTTTCTCTCTACAAATATGCAGTGATTGGTTAAGTTTTAATTCAAATATATATTAGACTGTTGATTGAAAATGACCACCTGATGGCGGGGTATTTTTCCTTTCAAAAATGGTATGTTGGTAATGAGTTTAAAATAAGAGTATAAGCATATATAACTAGTAGCTCTGAAATATTTTAGATTTCTTACATGTGGAAGTTTATAGAAGCATATTTTTGTTGTTCGACCTTTGTGGAGGTTTCCCACTTGTGGATGCCAATAAGGGGAACTTTTGCCAAAACTTCCAAGTTCATTTTGCTGAATTATTGATGTTGCAACTCCATTTCTACTTATGTGTCAAAGAAAAAGAAGGAACAAAGGTGGTTGCTTTTACAACTAGTTCTGATAAGTTGTTGTCTGTTGGAGAATATCATCTTTTGCAAAAAGAGTAACTTCTTTGGAAGCTAGGGATTAGCAGCTGCATAACCGAATAGCCTTTCTATACTCGAATTTGGCACAAAAAAAAACTGAAGGAGCCTGTGTGCGCTCAATTCTGTTTATTGCA
Source organism: Camellia lanceoleosa (assembly GCA_025200525.1). Classification (NCBI taxonomy): domain Eukaryota; kingdom Viridiplantae; phylum Streptophyta; class Magnoliopsida; order Ericales; family Theaceae; genus Camellia; species Camellia lanceoleosa. Next base: position 203,476,403 of record CM045758.1, read on the forward strand.
CCTCCTAATGGAGTGTACTGTTTACCTTCCACTAAGAATTAGATCAGGTTGTCCTTCAATTCAATAATGTAATTGGAGGGTCTAATTGATGGGCTGTGGCTCACTTCAGCCTCATCTCACTAAGTAAATTATCTGCATAATATATATATATATATATCTGTTGATAGTCTTTCAGGTAAATTATTGGGAAAATTACCATTCAAGAGTTTTGAAAAAGTATTACACAACAGTAAAAAAGTTAAAAAATTTAATTATTAATATTTATAAAATTTGTTTATTTTTTGTATATTTTTTCTTACACACCTCGTCTTGGGTGTATAATTTCCTGTAAATTATTTATGTTAACAGATATATTGATAATTATATAATTAAATAATCAGAATGACTAATTTGAATTACTTACCAATTAAACTGAAATAAGGAATCTCTAAAATGGATAGAAGTTTATTCCTTTTTTCAAATTTTTGTTTTTCAATATAATTAAGAGTTCTAACTATGAACACTATTTTTTTACTGTATATTCTATTATTTGCATTAGAAATTGAGGCAGGACTTGGATAATTTTTATTTCATATATAATGATTATAAAATAATAATATAAATTTATAATTATTTTAAATTAAAAAGGACAAAATGAAATCTGTCTAAAAAACTCAGACTGGAATAAGTTTATTCTCCCCTCACTTTCCTCAATCAAAACCAAACATGAAAGTACTTTTTCTTTACTTTCCCTTCCCTTTCTATTCTTCCAAACACAGCGTAATTTTCCTTGCACCCAAACACTCCTCCTCCACCTCCCCTGTGGACGAGGCGCTGCTCTACACCAACCTCTGAAAACCCTAAAATACCATCACCCTAAACCCCCCTCCCATGGACTCCCGCCGTGTTCCCCGCACTGTTATCGACCCCAAAGTCCGCCAGGTAGGGTTCTTCGCCCCCGGAGCCCCACCCACCCGGTCCCACTCCACCCCACCCGACCCATCCTCATCTTCCCCTCCGGTCTCCGACCTCTCTCCCTCCGGTAACAGTCTCTCTCCGGTCATGATCCCCCCTCCTCGCCACCTCTCCGACCTCTCCCGTCAGGTTCCTTTCCCTACGGTTCCCCTCTCTCCCCTCCGTCGTCCCTCCGCCGGCGAGTCTGTACCCGCCGGCAGCTACAACCCCTCCGAATTCGCCTCCCTTACGGCGCCGTTTGGAGAATTCTCAGAGGACTCACCATCACCGAGATTTCCGCACAGAAGCAATTCTGGAAAATTCGCTTCCTCGCTCCCTAGTGGCGGCATCGATTTCGCAGCTGCCAAGGCCAATAACTTTCCCGCGAGTTGTTTGACGACGGTGTCGGTGGTCAACATGCCTCCCGGTATATCTGGTACTCAAGAGCTTCTCTCAATCATTTTATATTTATGAATTTGCGAGTTTACTGATTTTTTTAACACTATTAGTATTGGATTGATTGCAAAATAATTTCTATATAGAAATTGACTAGTGTTGAAGAGGAGAGAGAGAGAGAGTGACAATTTTTTGATGAAAATGCAGGAGAATGATTCATTGAATCAGTTGAATGGCTAAAGTTAGATATTTGATATTTGATATTTGATTGTAGTTTTGAATTTGAGTTTTTGCTCTTGCTCTCCGCCTTTGGATTTTCAATATCTTACTCTTGTTTATGGAATGGAAGAAGCTAAAAGATTGAGTGTTGATTGTGCCATCTCTGAAACAGAACAACAGTTGTTTCTGCTATTTGTTAAAGATGTGAAATGGGCATTTGCAAATGCTTTACTTCGTTTGAGTAGTTCTTTGTAAAATAAAAGAAAATGTGCGGAAAACAACATTTCTAACATCTAAGGATTGTGTTGTGTATATTGTGCTTCAGACCCACCACTAAACTGGACAGAGCATGAACATTCTTATACTTAGTCTCGGCTTAGTGCTTTAACTAAAGTGGACCCATTACCATTTGACACTCTTGATTTTGATCTTTTTGGGTGAATGCAGCTTTCCCTGATAAAAAGGATTCAAAAGCTTTATTTGCAGAAAAAGATGGCGGGCCATCAGTTGAAATGCAAAACGAACGATCTGTGAATTCAATGTCACTAAAAGAAAAAACCTCCAAGGCTGAAAGACGTGCCCTTCAAGAGGCTCAACGAGCTGCTAAAGCTGCTGCAAAAGGTGCCTTTTTATTTTTTATTTTTTATTTTTTTTCTAATAAATTATTAATAAATGTCAATGCCTTTGTAGTGCTCTCGTGATTGAATGTGGAATTGTAGCCTTCAATTGAATATATAGATTTCATAATGATGGCAACAAAAAAAATTTGTTGGTAATATCTGTATCTTGGCCAGTGAGATAGGAATTCTGCTTTTTAAGTAGCATTCCTAACTTTTCATGGTAATGCAGCTGTTTCCTTTCAATCTTTTTTTGTTTTGTTGTCTAAATTGGTCTGCACGTCACTATGTAGTTTGTGGGAATCGTTTTGTTATTATATACAGAAGAACAAGCCAGGTTCAGGGGAAAGCATTTGAGAACCCATGTATGCATTTTGATTTTGAGCATGTCATATTTATTCCCTTTGATAAGATGATCATTTGTTGAGCTTCTTGTCCATTTAAGAAATTATCAGTTATCATTGTCAAACATCTTATCAATTTAAGAGATTTTTCATTTGAGTTTGTTATGACGTTTTCAATTCTTTCTTGGTTTGGTAAATGTCAAGAGTATTTAAAGTATTTTTCTTTACTTTGGGGAAAGTTTGGACACACTAAGCGAAGATAGAAATAGAGAAATATTGGTAAAAAAAAGTTTGTTTCTTGATTGATTTTCATTAGAAGGTCCTGTCTTAGTTGTGGGACACAACTGTTATTTGAAGTTTTTGGTCCCAAAGGGGGAGGACTTTGATGGAATTACCCTGAGAGTGGAGAAACATAACTCATGAGAATGGCCATCTAGTTTCTTAACTTTCTTTGTTTTTTTTTTTTTTGGAAGGTACTAAAGGGATTTTTAGACCTGCCTAAATTCAGACACACTTTATGTTTCTTTTGGCACTAATGGCAATACAATTGTTGGTATCAATCATTTTCATTGGATATAGCATGTATATTATCATTGAATGGATTATGATAACCCTTTCTTTATGCATGCTTTTCAAAAATATGTTTATCTAGCTGAAGGAAGTAAGGCACCTGTGGCTGCTTCTGCGGTAGTGAATGCAGTGAATGTAAAGCCAGCTAAATCTGCAAAGGCTCCTCCTCCACAAAAGAATAACAGTTCTCCAGTTGTAGCTCCTGAGAAAAAAGGAGGTGATCGTGCACCAGACAAAGACAGGAAGAAAGATGTCCCCCATCCACGCTTGCAATTTGATGATAAGAGTCGTGTGGAAAAGGCCAAAAAGCGGGCAGTCGTTAAACAAACTGAAGCTAGGAACAGAGTTGAACTGTTTAGGCATTTGCCTCAATATGAGCATGGAACACGGCTACCTGATCTCGAATCAAAGTTCTTTCAACTTGATCCAGTCCATCCATCCATTTACAAGGTATTTTTTAGCGATAGTCATTCTCATCATCAAATACATTCACTCAAGTATTATGATAATTCAGAAGCCAGTAAATACTTCAAGCAGCTATCAATCTTCAAACATTTTAACTCAGTTAACTCAGCTATATTTTGCTCAAATTGTACGTTGTTGGCTTCCAAACTCTGTTCAATTATTTCATTCCATCTTGAAACTAATTGGGGACTGAAGGCTCTTCCCAAAAAATGTATGTAGCTTAGATCTACCTATAATCTGTAAATATTTTTTATATTTTATGTGCTTCATTCTAACAATAGTTATTTGTATGTGTTATCAGGTTGGTTTAAGGTATTTAGCTGGGCAAATATCTGGTGGCAATGCTCGTTGTATTGCAATGCTTCAAGCATTCCAGGAGTCAATTAAAGACTATTCAACGCCACCCGAAAAGGCTCTTGTTAGAGACTTAACTGCAAAAGTTAACTGTTATGTTTCATTTCTTATTGAATGCAGACCCCTTTCAATCAGCATGGGGAATGCAATTAGGTTTCTTAAGACTAGAATTGCCCAGTTACCTTTGACTCTCTCTGAATCAGAAGCAAAAGGAATGCTTCTATCAGATATTGATCATTTTATAAATGAGAAGATAATTCTAGCAGATAAGGTGATAGTCAGGCATGCTGTAACAAAAATCAGGGATGGGGATGTTCTTCTCACATATGGGTCATCCTCTGCTGTGGAAATGATTCTATTATATGCCCATGAGCTTGGTAAACAGTTCCGTGTTGTGGTGGTTGATTCGCGTCCAAAGCTTGAAGGACGACTATTACTTCATAGGTTGATGGGAAAGGGTCTGAGCTGTACGTACACTCATATAAATGCTGTTTCTTATATCATGCACGAAGTCACTCGAGTTCTTTTGGGGGCTTCCTCGGTATTGTCTAATGGAACAGTTTACTCGAGGGTTGGGACTGCATGTGTTGCCATGGTTGCTCATGAATACCATGTTCCAGTCTTAGTATGTTGTGAAGCGTATAAATTTCATGAGTCCGTGCAACTTGATTCAATTTGCTCTAATGAACTTGGTATGCTTTCTGTTAGTAATTGAGAATAAACGGTAAATGTGTTCTTCATCACTTAACAGTTAAGTTTTTATGTGTCTTGCAGGTGATCCGGATGCCATTTCAACGGTTTTTGGTAGAAAGGAAATTAACCATTTGGATGATTGGGCTACTAATGAAAATCTACAGCTTCTGAATCTGATGTAAGCTGTGTAGTATGATCAATCCATAATTATTAGTTTACCCCAATTGACAATGTAGCCTCATAGTTTCCCTTTTCGTCGTGACAGTTATGATGCAACTCCTTCAGATTATGTCTCGATGATTATCACAGATTATGGCATGGTAAGTCTGATTCAGGTTTTAGAAGTAGTGTGGTGCTTCATATTCTAGGTTTATTGAGCTATATATATATATAATTTTAGATTTCACCAACAAAAATGCATGAATGAGTGGGTGTTTATATCCTAGCATGTGATTTGCAAAAGAATCAAATGACATGGCTTGTAACACCTAGCTTGGAACCCTGAGACTGTAGATTCTGTGGATGTTAGTCAATTCAATACCTGTTTCTTGTTAATCTATTTATTTACTCGCTGGTCAATTCAGTAAGTTTTTATTGTTTTTGTGGTTCGACCAGGTCCCACCGACAAGTGTTCCCGTCATTGTTCGAGAATATCGGAAGGAACACTTGTGGATATAGAGGTTTCATTTATGAATCATGGAGGATTCTTAAATTTTGTCCATGCTTGAACGAATATCGCATTGGCACTCTGGCAGATGAGAACTGAACAATGGGATCTTCTAGAATAATGCTTATATGGCTCAGTCAATTCTCTATTATTTTGGGTTCTTATTTTTCACCCGACTCAGTGAAGAGTGCAATTTACACGCCTCTCCGAGCAGTTTTATGATTGCATTTTTGCTGTTGTGGTTGGCCTCTTTTTCTTATCACGGATGTCATAATGACAATTTGACAATTTTCTTTGTTTCAAGGTTTCTGATTTTAGACAGTAGATACTTTTTGATATTATTAGCTATCTTTTTTTTCTTTTTCTTTTTTTGATTTGAAGAAAAATCCATTAAGGAAAGTCAAACGACACTTACAAGAATCCATCTAATCCAAAACTTATACCAAACAAAGAAAAATATAGCAAGAAGCACAAAGGAAAGAACCTATAAAAATATTCAAACGCACATTTTGTGCTTGTACTGCTTAACAAAACTAAGCATAAGAGTTCAACAATAAAGCATGTCTGGAATAATTTATAGCCCCCCACCAAAAAATCGAAAAACAAACCCACAAACAAACCATAAAATAAAGCAACAAAACAAGAAGGCAAACCTAAAGCAAGGCAAGCCAAGCCAGGAGAGCAAAAGCAAAAACAAACCTACAAAACCAAAACTTCAGCAACAGCAAAGCAAATTCGGCGGGGAAGGAGGTGGCAGAGCAGGGGAAGGGAGGCGGCGTCGGGCAGGCCAAGATAAGGTGGCAGATAAGACGATGAAGGGCGACAAATCTGGCAACGATGGACAACTTAGGATGGAGTCGGGACAGAGGGGAGAGGCCGGATTTTAGGTTGCAGCACCATATTTTAGGTTGAAAAATGCATGGCTCATTTCATAGAGTGAATTTTAGGTTGTTTGGATTTTGCATTTGCGAAGAGAAATCAAGATCTAAACCTTATGCAATGGCCTCTTGGAAAATATTGTGTGCATGCACAGATAAAAGTTTGTAACCATATCCAAAGTGTAATAAAAATAAAAATAAAACGGAAGAATTTGCTCAGCTTCACAATAAAACAGAACCAAAGTTTCTTCTTCTGTGACAATGGAAGAACTAAAACAATCACTTGGTGGAAGACTGGATAGATATAGGAAGCTACTTGCTCTCTCAACACTATTCAAAAAACCAAAAACAGAACATAATAATGTTTGAAATGCCAAAACAAAAAGCAAAAACAAAACATATTGATGTCTGAAATGCCAAAACAAAGTGTATGCTCATCACACGGGCTCACTGAGAAGAATCCTGAAGTCAAACCAGTCATAGAAGTCAAATGGCCAACATGATATAAGAATCAAGTTTTCATTAATTTCCTATACTCATTTGGAAATCTAACAGCCAATTGAGGAAAATTTATTGAGTTTTTGAGTTTTACTTCAGTCATCCAATTCTTTACATGTATGTAAAAAAAAACTGCAATTCCTAACAAAGGATAAGCCTCTCTCCTAGTCATACCAGATTTCAAACAGATATTACTCATCCTATTCTATTGATCCCCTGAGAATGTCATCTTTCCCATTCACAGGAGAAATAACCGCCAGAATAACAAACCCACCTAGAACAACAATCAAGACTCCCAAACAGTTCACTAACAAAGCCTCTGTAGAATAGCGTGTTATAACCTGGTTTGTTTGAAGGAATGTGGCTTTTTCTAGGATACCAGTAGTGCAAGTAACGATGGCTAGGGCATAAATATAAACCCCGAAAAATACATGCCATGGCAACAGGGTAGCTCTGCTGTTTCTTGAACCACCCGGGTACCAAAAGGTTGCAAATCCAGCAGTCCACTGTTCACAAGGAATCATTGCAAAACTTGGAATTAAATTGTGTGATTTTAAGCTTCTCATCATTCCCAACAAAATATAGGGCTGTTAAGAAAAAGACCTGGATACCAAATAGTACAAGGCAAGCGAGGCCCAGCCATGAATGCAGACTGTAGAAATTGTCAATGCCCTTATCAATGTGAAATTTCAAAGCAGCCCATACACCAATTATGCTCAAACAGAAAGCCACGAATTGCACTGAGAGATGAACTAATTTTTTGAAGCTCTTTGTTCCTGAAACAGTCTTGTAGGCAATCATAGCTGCATAAATTCACATCAAGAAATTATAATAAGGTTTTTTATAATAAAGAAGATGACTTAGAACCAAATGAAGGGACAAATATCATAAAACTTGTCAGTGTAAGACAACCCATTTATATTTATTTCTCTTCTTTTTTTTTTTTTTTGTTGATAAATCCATTTATATTTATTTCTGAGTGTGCATAAAAAGTTCAGTTATCAGTTGAACATTTCCTAAGCCTAAGGTGTACAGTGACAGTAAACGATGCAACAAATCAAGTGTGGTATTCTAAGAGGGGGAAAAAAAAAGAAGAAAAAGAATATTGTCATTGACTAAAAAGTTGCATCAATCTAAGTGCATAAGGGCTACTGTGGCCACCGGAGAAATTGTGCATCTAAACATTCATAGTTACCAGTGGAGACTGTTATATCCATAACCCTCCAATTCCGCAATGTGTGGGTCCTACAGTGTCACAAAGGGTGCTACAGATCCAACAAAAATAAGTGTGGATTTAACTATTACCTAAGTTGTCTGCCATCACATCACATCCATTTCCTTTCATTGCAACAAAATTTTCCAATTATTTCCACCAAGAAACAATGGTAAAAGTTAGTGTTCTAGTCCCTCCCTATCTGATAGCCATAACAAATAACACCTCATGCAAGGCTGCCTAACTCGACATCCCAAATAACAATCTGGAAGGAAGTTCATTATATACAATGAAACAAAATTACTGTTGATAAACTTAGGATATGATTGCAAAGAAAACAATAATTAATTTTAATATCAAGCAAGCATGACCACTTATACAACTAAATACAAATATCTAACAACTCCACCATAACCTGAAATCTTTAAAAATTAATAATTTTTTTTTAAAAAAAGGCATTTTTTTACCGTCACAATCATTGCATTAGAAACAATACCAGAACAGTATCCAAAAATCATAGATAGCAAGCACATAAATAAATCACTGCACTCTCCAAACTATGGTCAAGAACTTTCCTGGTGGTATATTGAGATAAATATAACTGAATCGTGAGCAAAGAACCACTATTTACCTTCACCATTCAGAAGTACTAGACCAATCACCATTAATACAGGATGAACCTGTCAAAAATTACGAAATAGATTAAGAAAAATGCTTCACATCCACAGGGAAATATGCTAAATACTAAGACCATTGAAGATTCACAACAGCTTGTGTTAACCAGCTTTGCAACACAGACCGACACAAATGTGAATGCAGACAATGAAAATGCAAATGCAAAAGAGAAGAGCAAATATCCCATGCCTGTAGCAGAAAGGTACACATTTCAACTACAACACTGACTTCACCTCCTCCACCCAGGAAATGAAGAAACTACGGACCCAGTAAATTTCACCAAGTTGCTAAACTCAAAATTCTTAATAAAAACATAATTTTAGCACATGAAGTAATATATGAAGTAATAGACCAAAAGGGTTCTTCACTGGCCCACAGAAAATGAAACCTTGTGTAATAACCTATCGCTGTGATTAATTCATTGTACATAATGACCGCCATCAAAGCAACCGAGCAAAACTTTGAAGTGGTAACGTGGCATAAACTTGTGAGATCCTAAATTTGATCCATAGTCAAACTAATCCTAAAAGCCCAACACAAAAAAGTAAAATTTGCAAAATAAAATCCAATATAAAACATCCAAGGATCCAGTCAAATTCCACAGGACAATGAAACGATAACCACAGTGACAAAATCAACAATTACCCACTTGAATACATAGCCGCGTTTAATAGAGGAATAAAATTGTCAAAAAGTGGGATTCAATAGATGAAGATGTGAAAAATGGAGAATTTAGGGTACAAGAGAGAATGGAGAAAAATACATTGAAGATGAGATCTTTGTTATCGGAGATGAGAGCTAATCCACCTCTGTAATGCAGAGTCCAGGTAAGGACGAGAGCTGCCACTATGACTCCGATGATCCTCACCAGAAGAAAGATCGGGAGTTGAACCACAGGAACCGCCATCATCAACTCTATCTATACAAATACAAATACAAATATATGTATGTGTGTGTGTGGAGAGACAGAGAGAGCGAAAATGAGGGTTTTCCAATGGCGATTCACGGTGTGAGATGAGACTCTGATCAGTTTAGACAATTCGTAATAAAGGAGTTCATTACACTCTGATCTCCCCAGGTCAAATGAGCCAAGTTCTCTCCTTGCTGCACTGTACTTGCGCTCGTCCTTGTAGGTTTTCAGGTTTATTTTTAGGCCCAATTTTAATAATTCGAACAGTTCATATTTTATAATTTATTTAGTATATCATATCTGTAAAAAATTAAGTTGATCGGATATCAAAAAGTATATGTTCGGAAAACTGTTTATTAAATTCTTTAAAAAATAATTTTTAGTTCAATTTTTCAAACACATACTTTCTGATATTCGATCAACTTGATTTTTTACAGATATGATATACTGAATAAATTATAAAATATGAACGGTTCGAATTATTATAATTGGACCTAAAAATAGACCCGAAAACTTGCAAGGACGGACGCAAGTACAAGAGCTGCAGGGAGAGGATCCTCATTCCAAATAGATGCGTTTCTGCCAGGTCAGACGCCCAAATCACGTGCTTTCTCAGTACACGTGTCTTTCCTTTGAACAGTTGGAAAAAGAGAAATTATCAAGTGATTTTCGAGTGATTTTTTAGTGTACTACATGAGCATATTTGGTTGACTTAATTAGAGTATGAGATTAAAATTATTAATTCATGAATTCAATAATTTTGTATCTATTTTGAAATGTTGTTTCATGATTATTAATCTAATGGATAATTAATCTAATAAATTTGTAAGATTATTAGTAATGTGGTAGGCGTCAGGATCCTCTAGTGTAAAAAGCCTAAAATCATCTCCTAAAGTGATCAATCCAACGGCTGACATTAAATCTCACCAAAACGATGTCGTTTTGATGAGTAAATTGAAGAAAAAAAAATTAATAAAAAAAAATCAGCTTTTTGGGTTTCTCTTTTAGTTAGTTGGTGGGAGAGTTAGAGAGAGAGAGAAAAGACCAGAGCAAGAAAATGGGCCAGAGCTTTGAGTAATTTGAAAAAAAAAAAAAAATCAACTTTCTTCTTTGAAAACATCGAACAAATTCAACTTCTTCTTTGATCTGTGAGATCTAAATAAATAAAAAAGAAAGATTATATCGATTCGATAATAATATTGATTCAAATTTGTATCATCATCATCAAAAGATTGATTCAGATATGTATTTCTATATGCATATGTGTATATTTATAGACCCTGAGAAGAAGATTAAATCGATTCGATAATAAATTTGATTTAGATCCGTATCATCATCATCATCAAAAGATTGATTCAGATATGTATTTATATATACATATATGTATATTTACAGACCCCATAGTGTGAGCACCAAAGATTGATTCAAATCTGTATAATCATCATCATCATCAAAATCAAAGTGAGAATATGTATTTCTATATGCATATATGTATATTTACTGACCCCATAGTACGAACACCAAAGATTGATTCAAATCTGTATAATCATAATCATCGTCAAAATCAAAATGAGAATATGTATTTCTATATGCATATATGTATATTTATAGACCCCATAGTGCGAGTACCAAAGATTGATTCAGATCTGTATTATCATTATCATCATCAAAATCAAAATGAGCAACAAAATCAACAAATACAATCAAAATGAGCAACATCATTGAGAGAAAGTTTTTATAGGGCCGAGCTCAAATATGGTGTAGTAAGGGGCCGAGCAATGGGCCGAGCTAGGTCCAGGTATGGTGAGGGACTGATTTATGGGCCGAGGTGAGTAGGCTTCGCAACTTAAGGCTTATCCTTCTTAGCTCGGCCAGAGATAGCTATGAGTAGCTCGGTCAGGGTATTCCAAACTGAGGTAAATGGGCGAAGACCAAGCTAGGCACTGCATGTAGATGCACCGAGCTGAGCATGTCCGAGGTATAGAAGCTGACCCCTCTCAGATTAAAGCAATCCAAGATCTTGAGAGGCCCAACACAGTCAAAGAGGTACAACATCTCACTGGCCTAGCTGCCGCATTTAACGGGTTTATAAGTCGATCGTCAGACAGATGTCGACCATTCTTCCAAGCTTTGAAAGCCAAATTTGAGTGGGATGAAGAATGTGACTGTCACGACCCGAACCCGCCCCTATGGGTTAAGGACGTAACCGGCCAGTAATCCTGGGATTACCTACGGCCTCAAAACAGAATAGACATAACTCAACAGAGTAAAGGGGCCAAACGGAAGCAATAATCAAAAACTTTGTCCATAGAGCTGTGCTTATATGCACTTTAAAACGAACCATACCCATATACATTAATAACCCACGTCAAAAGTACAGTACCATAAGTTCTTTAAGACAGGATCATCCAGTTAAGTCAACCCATGACAAACTATTTACAAATATACATAAAGTCCTTGCCAGTAAAACAAAATATAATTACATAACAAAATGGCAAGGGTAGGTCTCGTGCGTGAGACGCAAGGCTGACTTTCTCAAAACTCATGTTGTTCCTGGCAGACTTCACTGGGGCTGGGTTTGGACTTCCCTCGGCTTACCTACAAACACATGAATGAGCGTGAGCGACAGCCTAGTGAATAATATCAATTACAGAAGTCATAAAAATAATACGTAGAACAACACACTTCAAACGGCCTTGGGCCCAATTCATATTTCTACTTAACATGTGTACATTTATACCAAGATTAGATCAAGTGATTGTAGTTCCAAACATAATGGCCTTTGGCCCATTCGGATTTCCATACATGTCAAAACGGCCTTCGGGCCATCCATTTATGTCAAAACGGCCTTTGGCCCATTCATTGATGTCAAAACGGCCTTTGGCCCATTCATTTATGTCAAAACGGCCTTTGGTCCATTCATTTATGTCAAAACAGCCTTCGGCCCATACATTTGTATCAAAACGGCCTTCGGCCCACACATACGTATCAAAACAACCTTAGGTCCATTCATTTGTATCAAAATGACCTTAGGTCCATTCATTTCTGTCAAAACAACCTCCGGTCCATGTATCTTTCTTATCAAAACGACCTTTGGTCCATTCGTTCGTTCATTCATGTCAATTTTTGTCCACAATCCCAATTAGCAACTCATAAAGCTTATAAGGGATAAACAATTGGACATTCATAAGCGTTCAAATATCGATATTACTCACAGTGATCAGCTTGTGGATTCGCCCTGGAGCTTGACCCTACACATTTCATGAACACAAAAGGGTCACTAATAGTTCAATCTGTTCTTTAATTTACATATTCCTCTTTAGGCTTTATTCTTATCTCATTAATTCGTTTACAATGTTTAACATATGCCTAAGAGTGATTATAAGTGAAAGAGAACGGAAAACGAAACACGAAACGCATGAACAAAATTTCAGCAAACAAGGTCCCCGCTTGAGTGTAAACTTCCCCGCTTGAGCGGACCCTTAAGGCCTGTAAAAGTACTGGTTGCATGAAAAATACGCTAGAGCGTGGGATAGAGCGCTCGAGCAGAAGGCCTGTCCACAAAAGCTCCCCGCTCGAGCGTGAGATATCCCGCTTGAGCAGATACCCAATTCTGCAAAAAGTGCTAGGAGCATGATTTTTACGCTCGAGCGGAGGTTCTCCTGCTCAAGCGAACCTCAAAATTCTGGAAAACCCAGAATGTGTTCTTGAACTCAACTTCGACATTTCAGCCACATTACTTGTATGCAATGGCTCAAATCACACATTTACACATGTTAACATGCTACCAATACAAGATTACAACATTAGGAAGCTCAATTTCAAGGATTACACACTCGCATGTTTCAAATGACATCAACTTCAACTCTATCATACATATTCATGCATTTCAAGCTCATATCTTCTCAAATTATACATGCATGGGATGAATTTGCCACATTCTTAACTTAAACAACACCAATGGTGATCAAAACATGAGTTTCAACCCAAAACTCTGCTTGAATCATGTATTTCAAGCTTATACATGCTATTTCAAAACATTCTCTTACATGCATGCATATATCAAGCCTTAATTCAACAAAATCAACCAAATTTCATTCAATTTTACTCTTGATCACTCAATTAGCTTGAACACACACACAAAATTGCAAACTATAATCCAAGAATTACTTACCTAGAAGCTTTGATTTTCCAAACTTAAGCTTAGTTCTTGAGTTGGTCTACAATTTATCAAGTTTTGAAGCCAAAACTCCAATTCCTTCACTCTCCTCCTCTCTTAGCCGACCCCCCTCTCTTCCTCAATGTTTATGATCAGCCAAAATGTAACTAAAGGAGAAGAATAGAGAGTGTAGTGCTATTATACAACAAGCCCCACTAATACAATATTTTAATATAAAATATTTGGGCCCTTAATTCATCAATTTAATCAGTTTAATCTGATCAGAATCAATTTCTAATTAAATTTCACCGTAGGCTCTAAAAATTATGCCAATCACAATGGCGTAATCAATTTCGAGTTCTGTGGCCGATAAGGCCCTCAATTTAATTTCCAAAGCAGATTATTCAAACAGATATTTCTACGGTGAACAGATAGAGTTCCAAAATCACATATATCCACATAATGGCACATAAAATCATGCTAAACACATAATCATATTCAAATTAAGGACCAATTTAGCATATTACGGAACAGGAGTATCACAGTCTTCCCCTCTTTAGAAAGTTTGGTCCTCCAAACTTAATTTACCTTCGTCGGGAAACAAATGTGGATAGCTCCGTCGCATTTCCTCCTCTTTTTCCCATGTAGCATCCATCCCATAGTGTTCTTTCCATTCCACTTTCACCATGGGGTTGGACTTACTTCTTAACTGTTTCACTTGCCTGTCTACAATCCTTTTCGGCCATTCCGCATATTCCATATTTTTATCAATAGCAACCCGGTAATAATTAATCACATGAAACGGGTCTCAGAGGTAACCCCTCAACATCGACACATGAAACACATTATGGATTTGCTCGAATCTCGGCAGCAAAGCTACTCTGTAGGCAACTGGACCAAGCCTCTCCAAAATCTGAAACGGCCCAATGTAACGGGGTGACAACTTGCCCTTCTTTCCAAACCGGACTTGGCCTTTCATCGGGGAAACACGGATGAACACATGGTCACCAACCTCATACTCAAGAGGTCTTCTCCGAACGTCTGCATAATTCTTTTGTCGGTCCTGAGCTGTTTTGAGCTTCTGGCGAATAACCTTGATTTTCTCAGAAGTGTCTTGCACAATTTCTGACCCAAGCAAAGCTCTATCCCCGACCTCTGTCCAACAAATAGGTGATCTCCACCTCCTACCATATAGAGCCTCGTATAAGTTGTTATTATAAGCAAATTCTGCAAGTGGCAAATAATCTTCTCAACTTCCCTGAAAATCCAAAGCACACATGCGAAGCATATCTTCCAAGGTTTGTATCGTTCGTTCTGATTACCCATCTGTCTGTGGGTGGAATGTAGTACTGAACCTTAGCTCCATTCCCATAGCTTCCTGCAAACTCTTCCACAATCTAGACACAAATTTCGGATCTCTATCCGATACAATAGATACTGGAACACCGTATAAACGGACAATCTCATCAGCGTAAATGGTAGCCAATCTATAAGCAGTAAATGTAGTTTTGACAGGCAGAAAATGTGCGGATTTAGTCAGTCTATCACCTACAACCCAAACAGAATCCATACCTCGAGAAGTCCGAGGTAGGCCAACGACGAAATCCATAGTCATATGTTCCCACTTCCACTCCGGAATAGGGAGAGGTTGAAGTAGACCGCCTGGTTTCTGATGTTCAGCCTTAACTTGCTGACACTAAATTCACTTGGACACATATTCTGCAATCTCTTTCTTCATTTTAGGCCACCAATAGATTTGTTTCAAATCCCGGTACATTTTATTGTTGCCCGGATGCATAGCAAATACGGATCTGTGGGCTTCGTCTAAAACCCTTTTCTTAAGTTCCGGAATATCGGAGACACACATTCTGTTTCGGAATTTCAGCATTTCATTTTCAATGTTGAATTCTGCTTTCGGGCTCACCCCAAATTCATTAATTACCTTTCTGAAGAACTTATCTTCTTTCTGTTTCTGCTTGATTTCGTCAACAATTGCCGGCTCGGCTGTAATAGCGGCTATTAATCCGCCTTGTTCATACATTACTACTTCAATTTTAGACTTCTCAAAATCTTGCAAAATCTCCCTTTGTTCGGTAAGCAACCAAGCCATACTCCCTATTGATTTTCTGCTCAAGGCATCAGCCACTGTATTAGCTTTTCCGGGGTGATACTGAATTTCTAGGTCGTAATCTTTTATCAATTCCAGCCATCTCCTCTGACGCATATTCAACTCTTTCTGCGTGAAGAAGTATTTGAGGCTCTTATGATCCGTGTAGACTTCACACTTTGCCCTATACAAATAATGCCGTCAGATTTTAAAAGCAAAAACAACTGCAGCCAATTTTAGGTCATGTGTTGGATAATTCTTCTCATGTGGACTCAACTGTTGAGAGGCGTAAGCAATAACCTTTCTGTTCTGCATTAACACACAACCCAAACCCTTATAAGATGCATCACTGAAAATTACAAAATTTTCCGTACCTGAAGGTAGTGTCAAAATTGGTGTAGTAGTCAATTTCGCCTTTAATTCATGAAAGGTTGATTCCCTTTCTTCGTTCCACTCAAAAGGTTGCCCTTTACGTCTCAATTGGGTAAGGGGCACAGCTAATTTTGAAAAATCCTTCACAAACCTCCTGTAGTACCCAGCTAAGCCCATAAAGCTGCGAACTTCTGTCACATTAGTCGGTGTAGGCCAATTCACAATTACCTCTATTTTTTGCGGGTCCACTGAAATTCCTTCCTTGTTGATCACATGCCCTAGAAAAACAACTTCATCCAACCAAAACTCACATTTCTTTAGTTTAGCAAATAATTTCCTTTCTCGAAGTATTTGTAAAACAGTCCTCAAATGATGTTTGTGTTCAAGTCTATCTTTAGAGTATATCAAAATATCATTGATGAAGACTACAACAAACTCATCAAGGTAGGTTTTAAAAATTCTATTCATTAGGTCCATAAATGCTGCCGGAGCATTAGTCACTCCAAATGGCATAACAAGGAACTCAAAATGATCATACCTCGTTCTGAATGTTGTTTTCTCAACATCCTCTGCCTTAACTTCGGTCACGATGATGCGGATCTCAAATCAATTTTAGAAAACACCTGTGATCCCTGCAACTGGTCAAATAAATCATCAATACGGGGTAAAGGATACTTGTTCTTTATCGTTACCTTGTTCAATTCTCGATAATTGATGCACAAGCGCAAGGTACCATCCTTCTTTTTCACAAACAACATCGGTGCGCCCCAAGGCGAAGTGCTAGGCCGGATAAACCCCTTGTTAAGCAGGTCTTGCAATTGTTCTTTCAATTCTTTCATCTCAGCAGTAGCCATTTTGTAGGGGGTTTTGGAAATAGGCTGGGTACCTGGCACAGTTTCAATGGTAAACTCTATCTCCTTGTCTACCAATTCTCCTGGTAATTCATTTGGAAACACATCTGGAAATTCTCTAACAATAAGAATATCATTCAATTCAACATTCGCAGATTGTTCAGTCAACACATAGCACAGATAACCCTGGTACCCTTTCCTGATCAGTTTACATGCTTTTATTGCAGATATTAAATAAGGTGGAGGCACTACCCTATTTCCCACAAACACAATCTCTCTCCGTTCTGAGGGTTTAAACACAACCCTCTTTGTAATACAATCTATGGTGGCACAATATTTGGTCAACCAATCCATGCCCAAAATTACATCGAAATGTCTAAAGTTCAAGGGCAACAAATCTACATATAGGGTAGCATCCTCGATACACATGTCACAAAACCGATACATATAGTCACATAACACAAATTCCCCTGATGGAGCAGACACACATAACAAATATGATAATAACTCTAAGGGTCTATTTAGTCTAGATGCAAATGTATATGTCACAAATGAGTGTGTTGATCCAGAATCAATTAATACAAAGGCATCCTGCTTACATATTGAAATAGTACCTGAGACAACAGCATTGGCATTCCGTGTATTGCCCGGGACTAGCGCAAAAACTCTCCCCTATCTCAGTGTATCCCCAGTAGTAGTAGATCTCAAGGTGTTTCCCGATTTTGATCGAACTAGTCGCAAGTTTCCCAATACGATTACATTCTCGGGCTATGTGCCCTTGCCTCCCACATTTGAAACAGGCTCCTGATGCACGATAACAGACTCCACGGTGCTTTTTGCTACAAATGTTGCACATGGGAGCTGTGTCTCGGGAAGAACTTGAAGTAGTTGAGGAGCCCGTATTTTGCTTTTTCAGAAATTTTTTCTTCGAAAAGAAGCCCTGCCTTTTATTACCCTTCCATTCAGTTACTGATTTAGCTTGTCTAGCTATATTAGCCTCTGATATGATGGCCCTGTCAAGCATCCCAATGTAGGTCTCCAGCTTTAGGACATTCACCCTCTCTAGGATGTCACTGCGGAGTCCACCTTTGAAATGTCTTGCCTTCTTATAATCGGTGTCAATCACATATGGTACAAACCTGGCCAACTTAGTGAACTTGGCCTCATACTCAGCCACTGTCATGCTATCTTGTTTTAATTCCATGAACTCTGCTACTTTCCTATCCCGTACACATTGCAGGAAGTATTTGTCATAGAATATTTCCAGAAACCTTACCCAGTCAACATCCTTATGATTTTCTCGCATCAACATCCACCATCTTCTTGCTTCATCTTCTAGCATAAAAGTAGCTAGAAGCACTTTCTGAGTCTTGGAATAGGGGAACACTTCAAATAATTTCTCAATGCCGAGGACCCATGCTTCGGCTTTCAACGGATTTGATCTCCCATGGAACTGTGGTGGTTTCATTTTCTTAAATTCCTTGGTGAGAGATATTATTCGGTCATCATTTTGATGGTCTGGCACGGGTGGTGCCGAAGATGGAGGTGGCGGGTGTGGTTGCTACCACTATTGTTGCCTTTTTTTTTTTGGATAAGTAAGTCATATTATAACCAAAAAAGAAAGATATACAATGAAGTTCAATACACAGCTTTTGATGGGAGCACAAAAATAAACAAAATAAACTACTCCATCAAAAGACAAACTGAGCTTATAGAAAACAAGCACAACATTCCCAACAAAACAAGGATTCAGAATTTCCTTCTAGCATTCTTCAAGTCATAAAGTTTCGCTTTAAGTTTCTTTCTGTTATCCTCTTTTGAAGTCTCCCCATAACTAGGATCACTTGGAGATGGACTCCCTCTATTTCTCAACTCTTGACTTGAATCTCCATTTCCTAACTCGTCTATATCACACGATTCAAGGACATCAAAGGCATTAGATGTTGAGGGGACAGAAGATTGCGTCTCTCTCTCTTTGTTGATCAATGGCGTTGAACCTTGCCCACCATCTCTCCTCTTTTTCTTCACCACTTCCCATTTAGTCGGAATTTGTGTTTTAGTGTCCTTGACTCTCCACTCATGTTTGAAGGAGGGAGGGTTCAAAGACTTTGGCTTTTGAGGGCACAAATTAGTAGTATGGCCAAAAGTCTTACAACATTCACACCTTTGAGGCTTCCATGGCACCTCAACTTGAATCTCATATGGGTCACCATAACCAAGATTTATTTTGAAAGACTTAGGGATCTCTTTATTTGCTGGCACTTCAATACAAATTCTCGCAAATGTAAGTCTGCTTCTCTTGAAAGTTGGCTCATCCAAATAAAGAGAAGTTCCCAAGATGCTAGCTATGTAACCCAAACCCTCTTCACTCCAAAGTTCCAAAGGAATATTGTACAACTTCACCCACAATGGCACACATGAAAATTCACACTTTGTTAGTTTTAGTCCAGGTTGCCATTTTTTAATAACAATCAATCTAGCCCCAATATAATAGGGGCCATCTTCCAAGATTGTGTCCATAGCCTCTTCACTTTTTAGTTTAAAAATAAAAAAACCATTGTCAATGGAGACAACGTCCTCAAGCAAATTTCCCCAAAGTTTCTCCACCCAAGTTTTCACATAATGGAAAGAGAATCTTTTATCAATGAAATATCCTACCAAAGCATTTTCCCAATGAGAAAAGTCTTTTTTTGAGATCTCAATAGGGACATTGTAAATGCCATCTACTTGGTTCTCAATCTTATGGGCACCTATTTTATACTTCAATTTTGACACCTTGTTAATCTCTTCTTTAATTAAAGAGCTCCCAACTTGTGGAGGTTTACCTGATATAGCAAGTGTATCCAGACCTTCACTACCATCTTTCATATGTAGATCAACCGAATCCTCATTTCGACAAGCTCGCACGGGCTTATCACTCTCTTGTTGCTTGGAACCCATTACTTCTTTCCTTTGATCAGCACTAAGTGAGCCAAATTTATTTGACAACATCATTTCGTTTGCCACCAATAGGGACACAGTGGTCAATTTTGGCCACTGCTCAACATCAGTTAGCACTCTAGTTGGTGTGTTCCATGCATTAGGTGTTTGATGCTGCTTTGTTGATTGCTCAGGTGAGGCTTGCATTTCCACAGTCCAGCGAAACTGTGTTGTACCAAGATCACAATCACTCTCAATTGAGCTATCCTCTGAATCTACGTCTCTCAATTCCCTCTTGTTTACATTTGAGGGCCCTTGCCACGGTCCCACAAAATCTCCAAGTGAAAGAGATATGGAGGGGCCTCGAATGCGTGTAGACCGGCGGGGAAGTACATTAGGCATATCATCAGTAGATAGTTGATCCACCTGATTTACAAACTCCTTCAAAGATACCTTAGTCGAAGATTTGCTTTTTGATTTACTCTTGGCTAGTTTGCTCTTGGCTAGTTTGCCTTTCTTCAATAATAGGTTACTACCCTCTCTGTCCCTCTCATTGTCCTTCTCTTTCTCTTTCTCTTTCTCCTTAATCATCTTATGACAACACAGTGACAAGGTTTTCACTGGAGCATTTTGTCAAACAAGTAGAGGACGAAACCTTCAACTGCTGGAGTTGGATGGTAAGATTATTGCTACTACAAGCTCTGGCGCCTGAGGATCTGGTACCCTACAATGGCTCGAATTCACAAAGCTCCAAGGGATTACAATCAGAGGTAAAGGTATTATTGACGGACAAGGCTCAGTCTGGTGGAACAGCTCACGCTATGTGAAGCATTGCTTCGTCTTCTTTGAATGAGAAGCCTCGTCTGTACTGAGAGCATGAATCAACCTTCATTAGCGGGAATTTGAACTGGTTTGGAGTGGAGATGTGCCCATCGGCTGAGATGAGTCGGCGTCACTGCGTACTGTTGTTGCCACTCCTGTTGCTATCTCAAAGCTTCTGCCATTTCCTGTATCAGTCTTTCCATTCTGTCCATTCTAGCAGTTGAGGATTCTTTTAGTTTATCCTCTCTGGTTCTCACCATCTGATTAAACTTGCATTATGCTATATACAAGATATACACAAGTATGCATGTAACAAAGAGCATACATATTCAGGTAATTTGCAATGCGAGTAATTCACAACTTACAACACATAATTGTTCATATCAAAATATTTAAGCATATAATCAATGTTTCCAAATTCATATTTATCACATGAATGCATCCTAGATCTTATCTAGACGCTTATTGCTCTTTTTGGACAAGTGTGTGAGTTATTAACTCGTACTCTGATACCACTCTGTCACGACCCGAACCCTCCCCTATGGGTTAAGGACGTAATCGGCCAGTAATCTTGGGATTACCTACGGCATCAAAACAGAATAGACATAACTCAACAGAGTAAAGAGGCCAAACGGAAGCAATAATAAAAAACTTTGTCCATAGAGTTGTGCTTATATGCACTTCAAAACGAACCATACCCATATACGTTAATAACCCACGTCAAAAGTACAGTACCATAAGTTCTTTAAGACATGATCATCCAGTTAAGTCAACCCATGACAAACTATTTACAAATATACATAAAGTCCTTGCCAGTAAAACAAAACATAATTACATAACAAAATGGCAATGGTAGGTCTCGTGCGTGAGACGCAAGGCTGACTTTATCAAAACTCATGTTGTTCTTGGCAGACTTCACTGGGGCTGGGTTTGGACTTCCCTCGGTTCACCTACAAACACATGAATGAGCGTAAGCGACAGCCCAGTGAATAATATCAATTACAGAAGTCATAAAAACAATACGTAGAACAACATACTTCAAACGGCCTTGGGCCCAATTCGTATTTCTACTTAACATGTGTAATTTATACCAAGATTAGATCAAGTGATTGTAGTTCCAAACATAATGGCCTTTGGCCCATTCGGATTTCCATACATGTCAAAACGGCCTTCGGCCCATCCATTTATATCAAAACAGCCTTTGGCCTATTCATTGATGTCAAAACGGCCTTTGGCCCATTCGTTTATGTCAAAACGGCCTTTGGCCCATTCATTTATATCAAAACGGCCTTTGGCCCATTCATTTGTATCAAAACGGCCTTCGGCCCACACATATGTATCAAAACGACCTTAGGTCCATTCATTTGTATCAAAATGACCTTAGGTCCATTCATTTCTGTCAAAACAACCTTCGGTCCATGTATCTTTCTTATCAAAACGACCTTTGGTCCATTCGTTCATTCATGTCAATTTTTGTCTACAATCCCAATTAGCAACTCATAAAGCTTATAAGGGATAAACAATTAGACATTCATAAGCATTCAAATATCGATATTACTCACAGTGATCGGCTTGTGGATTCGCCCTGGAGCTTGACCCTACACATTTCATGAACACAAAAGGGTCACTAACAGTTCAATCCGTTCTTTAATTTACATATTCCTCTTTAGGCTTTATTCTTATCTCATTAATTCGTTTACAATGTTTAACATATGCCTAAGAGTGATTACAAGTGAAAGAGAACAGAAAACGAAACACGGAACTCATGAACAAAATTTCAGCAAAGAGGGTCCCCGCTCGAGCGTAAACTTCCCCGCTAGAGAGGACCCTTAAGGCCTGTAAAAGTACTGGTTGCATGAAAAATACGCTCAAGCGTGGGATAGAGCACTCGAGCGGAAGGCCTGTCCACAAAAGCTCCCCGCTCGAGCGTGAGATATCCCGCTCGAACGGATACCCAATTCTGCAAAAAGTGCTGGGAGCATGATTTTTACGCTCGAGCGGAGGTTCTCCCGCTCGAGCGGACCTCAAAATTCTGGAAAACCCAGAATGTGTTCTTGAGCTCAACTTCGACATTTCAGCCACATTACTTGCATGCAATGGCTCAAATCACACATTTACACATGTTAACATGCTACCAATACAAGATTACAACATTAGGAAGCTCAATTTCAAGGATTACACACTCGTATGTTTCAAATGACATCAACTTCAACTCTATCATACATATTCATGCATTTCAAGCTCATATCTTCTCAAATTGTACATGCATGTGATGAATTTGCCACATTCCCAACTTAGACAACACCAATGGTGATCAAAACATGAGTTTCAACCCAAAACTCTACTTGAATCATCTATTTCAAGCTTATACATGCTATTTCAAAACAATCTCTTACATGCATGCATATATCAAGCCTTAATTCAACAAAACCAACCAAATTTCATTCAATTTTACTCTTGATCACTCAATTAGCTTGAACACACACACAAAATTGCAAACTATAATCCAAGAATTACTTACCTAGAAGCTTTGATTTTCCAAACTTAAGCTTAATTCTTGAGTTGGTCTACAATTTATCAAGTTTTGAAGCCAAAACTCCAATTTCTTCACTCTCATCCTCTCTTAGCCACCCCCCTCTCTTCCTCAATGTTTATGATCATCCAAAATATAACTAAAGAAGAAGAATAGAGAGTGTAGTGCTATTATACAACAAGCCCCACTAATATAATATTTTAATATAAAATATTTGGGCCCTTAATTCATCAATTTAATCAGTTTAATCTGATCAGAATCAATTTCTAATTAAATTTCACCATAGGCTCTTAAAATTATGCCAATCACAATGGCGTAATCAATTTCGGGTTCTGTGGCCGATAAGGCCCTCAATTTAATTTCCAAAGCAGATTATTCAAACAGATATTTCTACGTTGAACAGATAGAGTTCCAAAATCACATATATCCACATAATGGCACATAAAATCATGCTAAACACATAATCATATTCAAATTAAGGACCAATTTAGCATATTACGGAACAGGGGTATCACAGTGACTGTGCCCTAGAGAGCCTGAAGAACTACATGACCTCTCCTCCATTATTAGTAACCCTAGTGCTAAGAGAAGAGCTCTTTTTGTACTTGGCGGTTTTACAACATGCAGTTATCACGGTGTTGGTCAAAGCGGAAAGAATCTAACACCTGCCTATCTTTTATGTTAGCAAAACCTTGCTGGACACTGAAACAAGGTACCTACCATTGGAAAAGCTGGCCTTAGCTTTGATGATGGCCTCAAGGAAGTTGTCGCATTATTTCTATGCCCACACCATAATCGTCCTAACAGCTTTCCCATTAAAAGCCTTGTTTGAGAGGGCGAACTTTTCGGGATGAATCTTGAAATGGGCAGTAGAACTAGGACAGTTCGATGTCAAGTTTCAACCCAGAACAACAATAAAAGCCTAAGCTTTGGCAGACTTTGTGGCTGAGTTCACACCAAGAAGTCATCACATTTGCCCAGTTAATTTGACCAATTCAACCGAAAGGGGGGGGGGGAGAGAGAGAGAGAGAGAGAGAGTGCCGCGGGAACTACGCAGCCCCTAAAACAAGATGCCCAGCTACATTCCAAGCCATACATGATTGAGAATAGGAGGGAAGGGACAAACCATGTTATTCCCAGCAAGGTCTCATCGAAAAGTAAAGACTTGGGGCAGTCAGATAGTAAAGATCAAACCCCAACAACAGACATGGACTTGGAAGAAAACATCAACAACACCTATGATCCCAAGACATCATCCGACCCCTTTAATTGTTGGAAACTATTCATCGGAGAGATATGGAAGCTCTTCGTGGATAGAGCATCCAATAGGCATGGTGCAGGACTTTGTATAGTCCTCATCTCACCAGATGGCCTAATAGTGGAACAAGCGATTAACATTGGCTTTCTAGCATCCAACAATGAGGCGGAGTATGAAGCACTGTTAGCAGGCCTAAAATCAACACTTTTCATGAAGGCCACCAAGCTAATGGTCTACAGTGACTCCCAGATGGTAGTAAACCAAATATTAGGCGACTACGAGGCAAAAGATGAGAGGATGACTAAGTACCAAGAGTTAGTCAGAAAGGAGTTCATGAAGTTCGAAGTAGTTCGGATAGAGCAAACCGGCCGAGAAGAGAATAGTAGAGCACACGAGCTGGCAAGTTTTGCTTTAATGGCTGATACATTTATCCCACATGCATTACTGCTCGACTTCTTACCCAGACCAAGAATTGAAGAACCCGAAGTAGCTGAGATATGTTGTGTTGAACTAGGCCCTTCATGGATGGATCCCATTATAGTATTCTTAAAAGATGACATCTTACCTGAAGAGAAGAAAGAGGCCAACAAAATAAGAGCAAAGTCACAGCAATTTTGGCTTTCTCCATTATTGGCGTTGTACAAAAAATCCTTCATAGGACCCTACTTAAAATGTTTCCATCCTAGCAAGGTCGAGGCGTTTTTGTTCGAGATACATGAAGGCGTATGCGGAAGCCACCAAAGGGAAAGATCATTGGCTTATAGAGCAATCTCGCAAGGATATTAGCGGCCATACATGCAGGCAGGTTCAGAAAAATATGTTAAGAGGTGTGAGAAATGTCAGAAGTGTGCACACCAAATACATCAGCCAGCCAGAGAGCTTCTACCTTTAACTAGCCCATGGCCCTTCGCGATGTGGGGCCTGGACATAATGGGACCACTTCCAACGGCACCCGACAACAAAAAGTTCTTTCTCGCAGCAACAGACTACTTCACAAAGTAGGCAGAGGCAGAAGGACTCGCATCAATAAAGAAGAAAGATGT
The DNA here is from genome assembly GCA_025200525.1 of Camellia lanceoleosa. Taxonomy (NCBI): domain Eukaryota; kingdom Viridiplantae; phylum Streptophyta; class Magnoliopsida; order Ericales; family Theaceae; genus Camellia; species Camellia lanceoleosa. Next base: position 203,501,899 of record CM045758.1, read on the forward strand.
TAAGAAGTTCGTGGGGCAGAACATCATAACTTGATTCGGCATACCCAAGGCCCTAATATCTAACAACGGCACTCAGTTTGATGGCAAAATCTTCAGGGGCTTTTGCGAGGAATACAAGATACAATTCTACAACTCCACACCGGCATACCCTCAAGCGAATGGCCAGGTAGAAACATCAAATAAAGTCGTCTTAAACGGTTTGAAGAAAAGGTTGGAGAAAGCAAAAGGCAAGTGGGCTGAGGAGCTTCTTCATGTTTTATGGGCTTATCGTACCACACCTTGACAGTCAACTGGAGAAACACCCTTTTTCCTTGGCCTATGGCATAGAGGCTGTAATCCCACTAGAAGTAGGCCTCCCCACTATTAGAAGTGAAAATTTCGACCCAGACTTGAACGAAGAAGCCATAGCCTTGGAACTCGACTTTGCAGAAGAAAGAAGGGAAAAAGCTCTAATCCACATTGCCTCATACCAGCAGGAGTTATCCAGAAAATATATCAAAACAGTGCATCCGAGGCAATTCAAAATTGGGGATTGGGTATTACGCAAAGTAATGGGCAACACTTTGGTACCTGGAGACGGCAAGTTAGGACCTAACTGGGAAGGACTATACAAAGTGGTTGGTTTAGCAGGAAAATGGGCATATCACTTGGAAGATGGAGACGGCAAGGCTATTCCTAGGCCGTGGAACACTTCCAATCTCAAACTATTTTATTTTTAGCTTTTCTTAAAGTACTTGTAATTTTTCTTTTATAAATAAAATAAGTAGTTTCCTTTTCAGCATAAATCTTTCCACTGTAATAGTTGTTCTTAGTCAGTACCAACTAGGGGCAATCAGAAAATTTGGCAGGAATAACCAAACAGTTGGCTCTCTTCAGTCGAGATAAGGATCTAGGCTGAAGAACGTTGGCCGGATTAACCAACATTGAGCTCTTTTCAGCCGAGATAAGGATCTAGGCTAAAAAAGTTGGCAGGAAAAACTGACATTTATCTCTCTTCAGCCGAGATCAGGATCTAGGCTGAAGAAGGTTGGCAAGAATAACCAACATTTAGCTCTCTTCAGCCGAGATAAGGATCTAGACTGAAGAAGATTGGCAGGAATAACCAACATTGAGCTCACTTCAGCTGAGATAAGGATCTGGGCTAAAGAAGTTGGTAGGAAAATCCAACATTTATCTCTCTTCAGCAGAGATAAGGATCTAGGCTGAAAAAGATTGGCAGGAATAACCAACATTTAGCTCAATAAGGATCTGGGCTGAAGAAATTGACAGGAAAAACCAACATTTATCTCTCTTTAGCCAAGATAAGGATCTAGGCTGAAGAAGGTTGGCAGGAATAACCAACATTTAGCTCACTTCAGCCGAGATAAGGATCTAGGCTGAAGAAGTTTGTAGGAAAAACCAACATTTATCTCTCTTCAGCCGAGATAAGGATCTAGGCTGAAGAAGGTTGGCAGGAATAACCAACATTTAGCTCTCTTCAACTGAGATAAAGATCTAGGCTGAAGAAGGTTGGCAGAAATAACCAACATTTATCTCTCTTCAACCGAGATAAGGATCTAGGCTGAAAAAGGTTGGCAAGAATAATCAACATTTAGCTCACTTCAGCCGAGATAAGGATCTGGGCTGAAGAAGGTTGGCAAGAATAACCAACATTTAGCTCTCTTCAGACAAGGTCAAGATCTCGGCTGAAGAAAGCTAAAAGAAATTATTGGGTTCATTGGATGGAGATAGATATCTTGGTCTAAAAATATTAAGGCAAAAAAACTGAGCAAAGAGTTGAGCTCTCATGCAATTAAAAATTGAACAATAAATACAACTATGGAGTAGAACGAACAACAAATAGGAACAATTGAAGATTTCATTCAAAAGTGCATTACAAAGGTTGGGCTTCAGCCCGATTACAATTTCATCAAAGTAAAAAGCAAAATCAAGTAAACAGATCATCTAACTCGGCGTCCAAGTCAACCCGAATATCACCCGCTAGTAGTTCGGCTATGAGGTTAGCCGCCAAGTTGGGCTCGATTGAAGGCACCTCGTTAATTGCAACATTCGAGGGTGGGCTGGAGTCCACTGGAGTAGGAGAGGTAGATTGGCGGCCAAGCTAGGTGTTGAAAACATTCTCAGGAGTTGAGACCTCTTCATCCTCTCCCTCCTGAAGAAACTTTTTCTAGATCGCATCAGCATAGTCCGCCATGTAGCCTGGTATAAAATGGGAAGGGGGATTCAAGAAAACATCAGAGTCCTGTCCGCAACCGAGCTTTTTAGCAGCGGCTTTCCAACCGCACTTGAAGAAAATATCCTTCCCAGCTTCGCATTGCTGGACGTACGTTTCCTCTCCTTCCTTGAAACCTTGGTCTTCAGCGTCTTGTATCTTCTTCTTCATATCCTCCAGCTCGGCGTTTTTCTTCCTCTCTAGCTTGGCCAGCTCACGGCCTGCATAGTTTAAAGAGTAGTTAGGCGCTAACCAATGCACTGGGACCGTGGTAAATGTTTGAAGATTGAAGGGATTTTTGGGACTTACCAAAATCATTGAGTTGGTGGCCGAGCGAATAGCCTTCAGTTCGGTCAAACCATCATTCCTCTCCATGTCGGCAGGAAGGCAGACAGTCTTTGCTAGGTTGAAGGCCAACATGTGGTTCTTCTGCGCACTAATGGAGTCTGAGGCTGTGATAGCTTGGCCCTTGAATGTGGCTGTTGGTGCCCACACTAGCGGAGATGGAGGTTTTGAAGAGCTAGGTCGGTTGCGACCTTGAGAGATTGTTGGTTCTTGGAGCTCGGTTTGGGATGGCTCGTCCTCATCCCTCAGGCTTTGTGTGCGAGACCGTTTGCTTGGCCGAGATGAAGTAGCTTAGGCTGTTGGGAGGGCCACCACGGCCTCCTGGGTTTGACTGGCTTGTGGTATTTCGGTTTGAACCCCGCCGGCTTGTGTTGATGTTGTTTCGATGATTAGGGCACGGACAACTCGGCGCTTGGCCATCTCTTGTTCTTTGGTTAAGGGAATGAGGTTGATTTGGAGAAGAGATGGATCTGGTTCTGGTGATGGTTCAAGAAGGAAGTCGGCTACCTTGGTCTTCCTTCTCCCATTATATGTGTATGTCGGTTCGAAGTTCAATAGCTCGGCCCAACCCCGGTGACGGCATTGAAGTGCGGCGCAAAGGGCGTCCTGATTGGCGTACCGGTACTGTGATTTTAGTTGGTCTAGATCTGCACAAAGGAAGGACAAAAGCAATGGTCAGCACGGTGTAAAACTAAAGCTTGAAATAGCAAAATTAAAAGACAACCGAGGTATCCTTACCAACAGCCCTTTTATTCCAGTTAATACTGTAGCTTGGTACCTGGGCTTCCTGGTCTTCAAAATTGCCAAAAACCCAGAAGAAGTCGTCATCATTCACGTCTTTGTCTGGTATATTTTTAATTATTTTCTCACGGCCTCTTTTTATTCTTAAATAATACACCTAACCGTCGTCATTTTGGCCAAGCGAGTATTGGTGAAATAGCTCGGTCAATCCGAGGTTGAGGCCAAGACGCCAGTTTAGCTCGACGATGCCGTTTATTATCCTATATGAATTTGTGGAGAGCTGGGTGGAGCAGAGTCTTGTCTGCCTAAGAAATTCACAGATAAGAGGCTGAACGTGAAATTGAAGGCCGGCTTCTACAATGGATATCATGGTAAACAGGACGAAGCCCGGTTTACCCCAAGGCGTTGTTTCTAGTTCAGTTAGGGAGAGGTGAACGTCATCTGGAATCTGATAATCCTTTCGAAACTCAGCTATGGCCCCAGGAGAGTTTACTAGAAATCGGTATTTACCCATGTTAACTTAAGGTTGAGAATAAGTTAAGTCTAGCTCGGCGGGGCTTGGGCTTTGGTTGGCTTGGTTGAGCAAAGCTGCCCGGGGGGCAGGGTGCAAAGACGTGCCTAGCCAACCTAGTCAAGTCTGCAAAGTGGAAATAAAAAGCGTTATGCTCAGACAGCTAGATCGGACTGAGTAATAGTCAATTTATAAAAAAGAATGTGAAGGCTTAGCTCGGTTCATCTTAATGACAGAGAGTTCTCAGTTCGGTAGTACAGAAGGGCCAACATAAGACCTCTAGCTCGGTTGGAGGTTAGCATGCATAGTACGTCCACGTTCTTAGTTCGGTCGTGGCACAAGAGATGGCTCCAAGTTCTAGCTCGGTCATTGGGTATAGTTTCTAGTTCGGTCTAATACGCACCTATGGCAAACAGGTTCCTATCTCGGCTGTGGTGTTATTTTGGATCAAAAATATCACATTACAGATTGTTTGTGAATCCAGTTAGAGCGTGATTCTTGTCTAAATGGTTCTTAGCCATTTGTGTGAAAACCATACGAGTGTGTTTTGAAAAACATATATATACTATACTACATGTGGCTATACTAAACAAACGAAGAGAAAAAAGGCTTGAGTTACTTACAACTTCGAAGTGAAGGGACGAAGGTCAAATCTGTAAGGATGCCAACAGAAACACAAGCTTTGCAGGTGCTATGGTCGTGAAAATGGAGACTCAGAGGGCTAGTGAGAGAAGATGAACAGTGAAGTGTTTGGTTCAAAAAAAAAGTAGGGTTTTTTGGTATAAAACACACGGAAATTGTGAGACTGTTCAAAATTTTCAGAGTACGAAGACGACTGTGATAGCTATACTTGACCAATAGGAGCCAACCACGTATCCAAGAGAATAGAAAACGATTCAAACGTGCAGAGCAATTAAAAAGACATTTATGAACCGGACTAATCAGCAGCCCAGTAGAAGGTAAGCTCGGTTGGCTTGAATGTTTTTAGCTCGGCTGGAGAAGAATAATCCCAAATCATGCGTTGCAGATGGCATTAAGGGGCAATTGAGAGGGAGTTTTTATAGGGCCGAGCTCAAATATGATGTAGTAAGGGGCCAAGTGTAACATGCCCGGGGGGTACCTGCGCGCGTTAAACAGTTCGGACTCCCGAGATCTCTTTGATCTAGAGTCTCACGAGTGCAATGTGAAACATAGACGAGAGTCCAGATTTGAAAACTTTTATTGAAAATCCATTTTATTGCAATTTTGTCAAAATGGACTGCGTCATCAGATCTCAGAGTCGCCACCTAATATTTTGGGAAATTAGGAAACCCATGACTCGGTGGCAAGGCCACTGTTCGTCGTAACCAAGGATGCTTGGCTCGGAACCTTAGGTATGAAAGGGGAAGGTCAATAATGAGCACCCCCGCTCACCCGATCAAAAGATCAGCCTCTACTAAACCATGATATGACTTTTTATTTTCTTTATATGTTCATGTTCTGATTATTGAATAAATCCTAAAATTTACTATGTGAAGCATACAAGTATAGACTAGTTTGCTCAAATTGTAACAATTCAACTTTATGTTTGTTTTTCGAAAAGGGTTTGAATTTGCCACGTGACAAAGTGGGCTTAAAGTTTGTGAATTTGCCACTGAAAAGTGGGCTTAAAACGTACATTTATTGAATTATTCCAATTCAAACAACAAGCCTTCATCCACAAGCATTCAAATAGTTATATCAAGTGAGCAATTAGCCTCATGGCAGGATGCTAAACATAATAATAAAATCACACACAAATGGGATGCTAAAGCATAAAAACTCACAGATTTACTGACGTCCCTCGAACAGCTACAAAACAAAGTTAGTAAAATATGGATGATCTTATATACAGAATCCTAATGCAATTCACTCATGAGATGCACTAAAGATTCGGTTTCTAGAATATGGCATGTGAATCATCTCAAAAACATGGGGTAGCACATAGAATCACATAAGAATTGATTAAATTCATACATGTAAATGTAGCCGAATCTTAATGCATGAGACATAAATGTAAAGCATGGATATGCATGGCATGTCAGATATATACATACACACAATTAGGGAAAGCGATAAAAGAATGGGATAAAAAGAAGCGGGGTGGGGAAATTATTACAATACTTGAATTATTACAGATCCGAATGAGGGAGAGAGGAGAGAAAAATAAAATAAAATAAAACCTCACAAACACTCAAAATAAAAATAAAAGTTTTAAACCCCGAGCCATTTACCAACTAACAAACATCCATGTGTCTTCAATCCAATCCAGCCCATATAAACGCATCTTCAATGTAGACCCCACCAAAATCACTCAACATTTTAAATTGATCAAAAACTTTACGTAGGGATATATCCACTTAAATAATATGCCCACCCACAATCCAAATATTTTATTTCTACATTAATTAAATTAACTACTTCTCCACTACCACCTTTTCGCTCTCTCTAAACATTTGTTTCATTTTTCTTACCCATACACATCAACATTTTGTAACAACATAAAACTCTAGCAACCATCACATATGGCAGTCCAGGCCGCGGCGCCAATGCTTCACCCTGACCTCCAATGCGCTCCAAATCAACACTGCCTTTGAAACCCAGAAATCATGTGTTGCTGGATTGTCAGTTTTCGGCACCACCAGTGCCACTTCCTCCACTGGACACTTCTCCTCCGCCGTGTACATGCATGCTCATGACATCAAATCTGCACCATCTATTTGAAGCTCACGCAGCCATAAAACCCTCTGAGGCATCCGGAACATTCATCTCAGCCCATGCACAACGAGAGAGATAGAGAAATCAGTTTGTGTGTACTCTTCAGTCTGTGTATATTTGGTGAAGCTCAATCTTGAATAACAAACCCACAGAAAATTCAAGAAATGGAGATGATTCTCCGAGCCCAACCTCCACTGTGAACTCCCCTTGACCCCGTGTGTATCTCTGTGTGTGTGTGTATAGTGTGGGACTGTGTGTGTTTGTATCTCAAAATTTGAATCTTTCTTTTCTATGGCCCTCTAGGGAGAGAGAGAGAGCTCAATGCATCTGTCAATGGTGCCCCTTTGTTGTGTTGTGTCTCGTGTGTGTTTGTGTATGCATGTGTATGTGTGTGTGTCATGGGTGCTGCTGTTTGTCCATGCATGGCTGTGATGTGTGTGTGTATATGGAGTGGGTGTATGGGTGTGTGATCTGCCGAGAGGGAGAGAGTGGTGTGTGTTAGCCAGGTTGCTGCCGTGGTGGTGTGGTGGTGCTGGGTGTGGTGGTGCTGGGTGTGCATCATTTAAGAGAGCCGTGAGGGAGGGAGAGAGCCATGAGAGAGAGAGTTTGAGTGGGTATGTGCATGGGAGGTGTACCGTGAGGGAGAGAGAGAGACCCAGCTCAGTGTGTCATGTGTGTATGTGTGGTGTCTAAGCCCGAGAGAGAGAAGAGAGAAAGAGATATCATGTGTATGTGTATCTCCTCTTCCCCCCACTGCCGAGCATTATTAAGAGAGAGAGAGAGAGTTGTGTATTTTTTTATTCTTCATTTCTCCTCCTGAAAATCTGTGTGGGCTCGCCTCCATCATGTTCTCTTTTTTTTTTTTAACATATCTTCCACCCCCATGCTGTACAGCTACACAAACCCATCTTCTCTGTCTGACCTTTTCCTCTCTAAAACAAAAACATATATTTTTATCACCCCCACCACCTCTCTTTATTCCACCACCCACTGCACCCACTAATTATAATCTGCTAAAAACAATAACTATCACCATCCACCGAATTCAACATTTTCTTTCTCTTCCTCCCAAATATCCCTCGGCAGAAACAACACCTTCTCTGTATTTTTTTATTATTATTATTATTTTCTTTTTTTTATGTTTTATTTCTATTTTTCCTTTTTTTTTTTGGTTTTTATCATTTTTTATTTATAAAATATCACATGCCAATTTATATAAACACACCTAAAAATTTGTACAAACACACAAAATTATATAAAATTATACAAAATTATAAATTCAAATAAAAATATGTTAATTTGACCAAAATGGGTGAGTTTTGGGATTAAAATTTCAATTTGATTTTTCTGGTGAGGGTGGTCAAAATAAAGTGCCCAAGTTTTAGGGCCGGTCAAAATGGGGTGTCTACAGTTGCCCCTCTTTAACAGAGCTCGAAGTCATGAAATGACGTGAGTGAATGTCAAAGCCCGAAGACGACCCTTTTGACAAGGCCGTAAGACTTGGGCAATCAAACAAAATGCAATGCATGTGGTTGAACCAGAAGGTTACCTACGTATCCCTTTGCAAGGAATCAAACTAGCGTAGTTCAGGGGCAGAATGCAAGTGTCATGCTCAAAATGCAGTTTGAAAGTTGGACTTACACGCTTCGCAAAGCCGGTTATTTTTTAAAAAACTTATGATCATGCAAGAGAGGGATGACCTCAACTAAGAGTAATCAACAACCTAACACGTCTCACGCGAAAGGAGGAAAGATGGTGTAAACAACAGGCGCACCTGATGTTTTTAACCGAGTGAATCAACAACCCGACGCGTTTCACGTGAGAGGAAGAAGGATGGCGTAAACATCAGGCACACCTGATGTTTTTAACCGAGTGAATCAAAGACCTAACGCGTCTCACGTGAGAGGAAAATGAGTGGTGTAAACAGACAGGCGCACCTGACTGTATTTTAACCAGGGTGGAACAACAATGGTGTAACCAACAGGCATATCTCAACGTATTTCATACGGAGAGAGGGAAGGTTTTAACCAAGGAGAAAGGCAATGGTGTAACCAACAAGCATATCTCAACGTATTTCATACGGAGAGAGGGAAGGTTTTAACCAAGGTGAATGACAATGGTGTAACCAACAGGCGTATCTCAACGTATTTCATACAGAGAGAGGGAAGGTTTTAACCAAGGAGAATGACAATGGTGTAACCAACAGGCGTATCTCAACGTATTTCATACGGAGAGAGGGAAGGTTTTAACCAAGGAGAATGACAATGGTGTAACCAACAGGCATATCTCAACGTATTTCATACGGAGATATGGAAGGTTTTAACCAGGGAGAAAGACAATGGTGTAACCAATAGGCATATCTCAACGTATTTCATACGGAGAGAGGGAATGTTTTAACCAGGGAGAAAGACAATGGCGTAACCAACAGGCATATCTCAACGTATTTCATACGGAGAGAGGGAAGGTTTTAACCAAGGAGAATGACAATGGTGTAACCAACAGGCATATTTCAACGTATTTCATACGCAGAGAGGGAAAGTTTTAACCAAGGAGAAAGACAATGGTGTAACCAACAGGCGTATCTCAACGTATTTCATACGGAGAGAGGGAAGGTTTTAACCAAGGAGAATGACAATGGTGTAACCAACAAGCATATCTCAACGTATTTCATACGGCGAGAAGGAAGGTTTTAACCAAGGAGAAAGGCAATGGTGTAACCAACAGGCATATCTCAACGTATTTCATACGGAGAGAGGGAAGGTTTTAACCAAGGAGAAAGACAATGGTGTAACCAACAGGCATATCTCAACGTATTTCATACGGAGAGAGAGAAGGTTTTAACCAAGGAGAAAGACAATGGTGTAACCAACAGGCGTATCTCAACGTATTTCATACGGAGAGAGGGAAGGTTTTAACCAGGGAGAATGATAATGGTTGTTTGAAAATTCATGATTTATACAATGCAATGCAATGTCATGAAGTGCTGGCTATGTTTGCAACTTTCCCTATTCTCCAACAGGGTGACAGACTAGGTTGGTTCAGTTTCCAGAGTTGAGGCGCATACAAGCTATCTCAACCTATGGGGCTGCCATACAGATTTCAAGCTGGGGATACACCCTTGGGTATTTAAACCAGACTTTAGTCTCGGAAATCCCAAACCTTTTGCGTACTAGGCCTTGGCTATTCGAACTCTAGTTTCCACCGTCTCAGTTGATCTCCTAGGAACTCATTACAAACATAGTCAAGTGACTATACCAGACCGATTGAAGTCGTTCGGGCACGACAAACACCAAAGGAATTGCATCTTTAGAGGATTTAAGGTCTCCTAGACCCTGAAAGTCGTTTGGACACGACAAACACCAAAGGACTTGCACCTTCAGGGGATTTAAGGTCTCCTAGACCCCGTAGGATTTAAGGTCTCCTAGACCAGGAGAGTGTACAAGATAGTGCGATGCGCAAGGTAGCGCGATGCACAAAGCAATGCGGTACCCAAAGTAGGGCGATTGAAATTGATGCACAAAGTAGTGCGGTGCCCAAAATAGGGCGATTGATGCACAAAGCAGTGCAGTGCCCAAAGCAGGGCGGTTGAATTTGATGCACAAAGCAGTGCGGTGCCCAAAGCAGGGTGATTGATGTACAAAGTAGTGCGGTGCCCAAAGCAGGGCGATTGATGCACAAAGCAGTGCGGTGCCCAAAGCAGGGTGGTGCCCAAAGCAAGGCGATTGAAATTGATGCACAAAGTAGTGCGGTGCCCAAAGCAGGGTGGTGCCAAAAGCAGGGCGATTGAAATTGATGCACAAAGCAGTGCGGTGCCCAAAGCAGGGCGGTTGGATTTGATGCACAAAGCAGTGCGGTGCCCAAAGCAGGGCGATTGAAATTGATGCACAAAGCAGTGCGGTGCCCAAAGCAAGGCCGTTGATGCACAAAGCAGTGTGGTGCCCAAAGCAAGGCGGTTGATGCACAAAGCAGTGCGATGCCCAAAGTAGGGCGATTGATGCACAAAGCAGTGCGGTGCCCAAAGCAGGGCGATTGATGCACAAAGCAGTGCGGTGCCCAAAGTAGGGCGGTTGATGCACAAAGTAGTGCGGTGCCCACAGTAGGGCGGTTAATGCACAAAACAGTGCGGTGCCCAAAGCAGGGCGGTTAATGCACAAAGCAGTGTGGTGCCCAAAGCAGGACGGTGCCCAAAGTAGGGCGATTGGATTTGATGCACAAAGCAGTGCGGTGCCCAAAGCAGGGCGGTGCCCAAAGTAGGGCGATTGGATTTGATGCACAAAGCAGTGCGGTGCCCAAAGCAGGGCGATTGAAATTGATGCACAAAGCAGAGCGGTGCCCAAAGTAGGGCGATTGAAATTGAGATTTATGTGGTAGGTGCATGAAGTGAGATTATTGTGCGATAGATGCATAGAATGAAAGAAGGAATTGTATGTTCGAACCAAATACCATATACATATACCATGTATAGACAAAATACATACAAATACGACAATATACACAGACATGCATATACGGTATACATATGTTCACATACAGACAAAAATACACACAGATATATACATACGGTATACATATATACATATACAGACAACATACAAACAGATATATACACAGACATATACAGTATATATACAGGTATATACGACACAGACATATACGGACCTATACACAAACATATACGGATATATACACAGACATAGAATATTCCGTTTACAACCGTCAGCGGGAAGATGCCGTTACTGAGAAGGCATATTCCGTTTGCTGACGTCAGCACACGTACGCAAAACATGCAAAAAAGAAAGGAAAAATGAAAAATGCATGGACACGGGGGTTATGGGGTGTCGAACCCCTGACCTTAGGCCTGGTCTTCGAGTCCTCGACCACTAAACCACGCCACTCTTGTGACAAGATATGCAAACAAATATATATACATATACGAGACATATATACACAAAATCAAAGCAAAAACAAAGAAACATTTATTGTGAGTTCGAACCCCTGACCTCGGGTTTAGGCTCTCCGAATCCTCAACCCAGTAGGCCAAACCACTAAACCCAAGCCATACCTGTGACCCAAATGTTCAAACAAATATATATATATATATATTACATAGCTATACAATACATATACATATATATATATATACAACTTTCCCGCCTCTCTTTCTGTTTTTGTCTTACTCTCTCTTCCTATTTTTGTCTCACTCTCTCTTCCTTCATCTTCTTCGAGCGTCGTGTCTGGCGCGCGATTTCAACAATCGCGGCCCCTAACCGACAGGCTATCCAATCTTGCCCCGATTGTCAATGATCGTCTCGAGCCTTCCTCCCTCTTTGTCTTCTTCTTTGGCTTCATCCTCTTCTTAAGTTGAGGCCTGCGAAAGAGAGAGGCAGAGCAAAAGCCTGGAAACTTTCTCTGCCACCACTCTGCAACCTCTTTCTTTTGCATTACTCTTCTCTGCCATGGCCTCTTCACAAGGTTCTTTCACTTTTTTTCCAGACCTAAATGAGTCTACGATAGAGATGACCCATTCCGACTCCCCTGAACCTCAACCACGGGCTTCTCCTCCTTCTCCTGTTTTCAACTTTCTAGCGATGTCAGTTGAAAAAATCATGGCTGCACAGTCTGACATCGAAGCAAACTCGTACACGCTGAGGTCATGTGTGGAGACCGTAACTGCGGTCTCCAACTTATCCCGTCGGTTGCAGAACAGAACGTGTGAGGTGCATCGATTGAATGCACAACTTTCTTTACTTCAACATATGTACAAAGATTCTCGAGGGGAAGTTAGCGGATTGAAGAAACAAATCAAGGAGTTGAAACGACAGGCCACTTCCGTGGCTCGATTCGGAGTTCCTTCGCATAACCAAATTGATGGCCAGCGAGGAATAATCTCCTTCGGAAGCTCTGCTAAGGCTGAGGCAGAGTCTTCAAGAGCTTTGAAGAAGTAAAGATGAAGTGAGATAGCTGATGGTAAAGTCAGGCAATGAAGCTGTGTGCAAATGAAGCCAGTTGCAATCTTTGCTGTCGGCTTGCTGCCGGAGAAGAAAGAAGAAAAAGATCTCTCTCTCTCTCTCTCTCTCTCTCTCTCTCTCTCTCTCTCTCTGTTTTAGTTTTTTTTGTTTTTGTTTTTTTTGTTTTTTGTGTCTCTGTGATCGGGGATGTCCTCCCCTGACTGCAATAAAATTAGTTTCTTTTTTTTTTTTTGCTCATCACTGGCATGACTGGCATATCACTTTGAGCTTGAAAACAATTTTGTTTGAATTTGATAATGATTGAATTTGAACTCTAAATTGGACATTGATTCCATACTGACCTGAATCAAAAATGACTTAACGAAAGAAGAACGAAGCAAAACGATCAAAACACACTTATATACACTTACTAGTATAAATACACCGATTGGTATAAATATACTGACTGGTATGAATACATTGACTGGTATGAATATACACTTATATACACTGACTGGTATGAATACACTTATATACACTGAATAGTTGACTCGAGCGGTGGAGAAGACAGAATCTCTAACTCAACTATGCCCCTAGTTTATTGCCTTGACCCTTTTTTTGTCTCTTGATTGATTGTAAACATGTTTGGATCAACATAAGAGTTAGATTAGCATACTTATTCCATTTTCTGTTTCAAATCATGTAAGCTAAACTGTGAACATTGAAAATTTTTCCTTTTCAAATCCAAAGAATGGTCCAAGTTTTGCAAAAATGGAACAATTTTCGAGAAAAATTAGTCAGCTTCATTCAAATTAATCAAAACCTATTTTTGCAAATGGCCACTACTCAACTAACATGGAATCAACCATTGGGGGTGCATAGTCCCAAACCAGATAATCAAAGGTGATATCTGAACCAAGCCAAACGAACCAATTCAACCTGAACCGAATAAAGCCGAGTAGAACTGGACCGAACCGAACCAAACTAAACCAAGTTGAATCGAACCAACTGAACTGAGCAGAATGAAAATATTCCAAGCAAACACGGATAGGACAACCAAGTCGACTAAAGATACACCAATCAAACATGGACGAGATGAATGAGTTGAAAAATTATTAGGGCCGAACTTCGAAATGAAGCTACCTACGTATCTCAAAGATAGGAATCAGGCCATCGTAGTTCGGGCTAAGGTTCACTCAGGTATTGACACTCTCCTTTTGTGCTCTAACTTTTGCCAAAGTCGCCTTTTCAGGTTTTCAACTTTGCGAGCTTTTGATTTTTTTTTTTTTGATTTTTTTCTATATATATATATTTTTTTTTTCATTTTGTTTATTTCATTTTTTTTTCTTTTGAGTTTCTATTTTTTGTTTTTCTGCTCCAACTTTTGCCTAGGTTGTCCTTCCGGGTTTTCAGCCTAGCGAGCCTCTCAAGGGTTACTTTCAATTTAACTTGTCCATGTTGATTGGGTGTGAAATCTCTTGGCCATCTATAAGAACAACTGCTACACTTGACCAGTAGATATGGTGATGTAGGGGCTAGACTGAATTGGGTCCGAATTTGCCCCTAGTGTTGCCTCTAGTGTAGTGGATAGGAACTCGACTGTCCTTCAATAATAAAGTTCATTCTCTCAAATTCTGGGTTTTGCCTTTCTGGGCGGTTTTCATTGGGAAACGATTCAATTTTAACTCTTTGATCACATCCAACCTTTTGCTCCTAGTTTAAGGACTGCTTCAAATCTTAAATCACATCCGACCTTCTTGTCCCTAGTTCAAGGGTTGTTTCCAATTTGAATCACAGGCCCTACATAGTTTTGGCTAAGGTTCACTCGGGTATTGACACTCTCCTTTTACGCTCTAACTTTTGCCAAAGCCGCCCTTTCGGGTTTTCAACCTTGCGAGCTTTTCATTTTTCATTTTTTTTTGTGCTCTAACTTTTGCCTGGGTCGCGCTTCCGAGTTTTTGACCCAGCGAGCCTCTCAAGGGTGATACCTTATTGCCCCTAGTTCAAGGGTTGCCTCCATTTTAGCTATGCAAGCCTCACACTTTTGCCCCCCTAGTTCAAGGGCTGTTTCAAATCTGAATCACATTCGACCTTATTGCCCCTAGTTGAAGGGCTGCCTTCATTTGAATCACATCATGGCCCCTAGTTCAAGAGCTATTTCCAATCTGGATCACATTCGACCTTATTGCCCCTAGTTGAAGGGCTGCCTCTATTTGAATCACATCATGGCCCCTAGTTCAAGGGCTATTTCCAATTCGGCTACACAAACTTTACACTTTGATTGATCATGAAATACTTCGAATCAAGGTTTGAAAGCTAAGAAGCTAAGGAGGTCGGACCTCGAGTCAAGAGGGATCCTATGTTGTATAATCAATTCCAGGCATGTCTTCATAGAACTACGCAAAAATGGTTTTTTGAAATCTTTTCACAAAGTGACTAATCACTCGTACTTTTACAAAGATAAGATATAACCAATTTGGACCAAGGCAGGATCCTTCTCAGTACCCACATTAACAAAAATGATTTTATTCATCAAAGGCTTAGCACACCTCTCTTCCTCTCAGTTGATCAAAATTTGCAAATCCCGAGGAAATTCTTCCTCTTCGTTTTTATCAGAGTTTTAGAAAAAGTTTTGAAAAACTTTGGTCAATGCGATGAATTAAGGCACAGAGAAGTAGGCAGACTCTATGGCATTTTTTTATATTTTATTTTTTTGAATTTTTTTTTTTTTTTTGAAAAGAGACTGACTCAGCAATGACACAGACTCAAAAGAAAATGACAAAGAAGACCTAGACAAGATAGAAATGTCTAGGTCAGCACTCTCGAAATCAACAGACTCTGACTCACTAGAATGACTCGAGTCTGATCCTAACTCTACAAACTTGGTGGAATCAAACTTAGACTCAATATTCAATTTAAAACTCAGAATAAAACCATTCTCAAATTGCCAATCAACGTGTGGGTCATCTGTAATATTCAAAATAAAATTCGTCCAATCAACAGGTGGCCACTCCCCAATCACAGAGATGGTCGGATACCCTACAAGTTCTATTTATTTAAAAATGTCGACTTTGTGGGATATCGGAGTTTTTTTTTTTTTTTTTTTTACAATTTTTTTTTTTGATTTTATGTTTTTGTTATTATTATTATTTTTTTTTGAAGTAATAGTGCTAAGTTGAACTACCTGAACCACTCATTTGAATTTGAGAACCCCTGTATAGATCCAATACATTGCACATAACACATAGCATGAAAGAGAACAAACACCCCTATGGAGGGTAGGGTTATCCTGTCCTAGCTTGAAATGATCTAGGATTTCACTATGCAGACAAGCGGTATCATACATCCTAGCAATGGGAAAGCATCTTGTCCTAATTTGGAAGGTACTATGGCTCACTATATGTACAAGGTTGGCTTTACTCTAGGGGTTGAAGTCAATGTGACGTTACCAAAGAGTCCTTTGGGTCATAACCATTAAAGATCCCAGGAAATCAGAAGAGTCAAATAGCCTCTCTTCGGAGTCTGAGAACCTTAGATAACAAAGCCAAATAGCAGAGCTACCTTTTTGACAGATCTTAAAAGCTTACAACACAAGGCCTCTAAAGTATCGTAAAGATAGATGTAGTGTCACAAAAAGTGTGTCTGTGTTCCCACCAACATCTGGGCAACACAGGGACTTTAAGTACACCAATGCATGCAATGCAATAAACATATAATTGAAAATAAAAGCCATATCATTGAGTTCGAGTCAAGGTTTCATAAAATCCCCAGCAGAGTCGCCAGAAACTGTAACATGCCCGAGGGATTCCCGCGCGCGTTAAACAGTTCGGACTCTTGAGATCTCTTTGATCTAGAGTCTTACGAGTGCAATGTGAAACGTAGATGAGAGTCCAGATTTGAAAACTTTTATTGAAAATCCATTTTATTGCAATTTTGTCAAAATGGACTGCGTCATCAGATCTCAGAGTCGCCACCTAATATTTTGGGAAATTAGGAAACCCATGACTCGGTGCCAAGGCCATTGTTCGTCGTAACCAAGGATGCTTGGCTCGGAACCTTAGGTATGAAAGGGGAAGGTCAATAATGAGCACCCTCGCTCACCCGATCAAAAGATCAGCCTCTACTAAACCATGATATGACTTTTTATTTTCTTTATATGTTCATGTTCTGATTATTGAATAAATCCTAAAATTTACTATGTGAAGCATACGAGTATAGATTAGTTTGCTCAAATTGGAACAATTCAACTTTATGTTTGTTTTTCGAAAAGGGTTTGAATTTGCCACTTGACAAAGTGGGCTTAAAGTTTGTGAATTTGCCACTGAAAAGTGGGCTTAAAACGTACATTTATTAAATTATTCCAATTCAAACAACAAGCCTTCATCCACAGGCATTCAAACAGTTATATCAAGTGAGCAATTAGCCTCATGGCAGGATGCTAAACATAATAAGAAAATCACACACAAATGGGATGCTAAAGCATAAAAACTCACAGATTTACTGACGTCCCTCGAACAGCTACAAAACAAAGTTAGTAAAATATGGATGATCTTATATACAAAATCCTAATGTAATTCACTCATGAGATGCACTAAAGATTTGACTTCTAGAATACGGCATGTGAATCATCTCAAAAACATGGGGTAGCACATAGAATCACATAAGAATTGATTAAATCCACATATGTAAATGTAGCCGAATCTTAATGCATGAGACATAAATGTAAAGCATGGATATGCATGGCATGTCAGATATATACATACACACAGTTAGGAAAAGCGATAAAAGAATGGGATAGAAAGAAGCAGAATGGGGGAATTATTACAATACTTGAATTATTACAGATCCGAATGAGGGAGAGAGGAGAGAAAAATAAAATAAAATAAAACCTCACAAACACTCAAAATAAAAATAAAAAGTTTTAAACCCCGAGCCATTCAGCAACTAACAAACATCTATGTGTCTTCAATCCAATCTAGCCCATATAAATGCATCTTCAATGTAGACCCTACCAAAATCACTCAACATTTCAAATTGATCAAAAACTTTACGTAGGGATATATCCACTCAAATAATATGCCCACCCACAATCCAAATATTTTATTTCTACATTAATTAAATTAACTACTTCTCCACTACCACCTTTTCTCTCTCTCTAAACATTTGTTTTCATTTTTCTTACCCATACACATCAACATGTTGTAACAACATAAAAATCTAGCAACCATCACACATGGCAGTTCAGGCCGCGGCACCAACGCTTCACCCTTACCTCCAATGCGCTCCAAATCAACACTGCCTTTGAAACCCAGAAATCATGCGTTGCTGGATCGTCGATTTTCGGCACCACCAATGCCACCTCCTCCACTGGACACTTCTCCTCCGCCGTGTACATGCATGCTCATGACATCAAATCTGCACCACCTATTTGAAGCTCACGCAGCCATAAAACCCCCTGAGGCATCCGCAACATTCGTCTCAGCCCATGCACAACGAGAGAGATAAAGAAATCAGTTTGTGTATACTCTTCAGTCTGTGTATATTTGGTGAAGCTCAATCTTGAATAACAAACCCACAGAAAATTCAAGAAATGAAGATGATTCTCCGAGCCCAACCCCCACTGTGAACTTTCCTTGACCCCGTGTGTATCTCTCTGTGTGTGTGTATAGTGTGGGTCTGTGTGTGTCTGTATCTCAGAATTCGAATCTTTCTTTTCTATGGCCCTCTAGAGAGAGAGAGAGAGAGAGCTCAATGCATCTGTCAATGGTGCCCCTCTGTTGTGCTGTGTCTCGTGTGTGTTTGTGTATGCATGTGCATGTGCGTGTGTCGTAGGTGCTGCTGTTTGTCCATGCATGGCTGTGATGTGTGTGTGTATATGGAGTGGGTGTATGGGTGCGTGATCTGCCGAGAGGGAGAGAGTGGTGTGTGTTAGCTGGGCTGCTGCCGTGGTGGTGTGGTGGTGCTGGGTGTGCATCATTCAAGAGAGTCGTGAGGGAGGGAGAGAGCCATAAGAGAGAGAGTTTGAGTGGGTGTGTGCATGGGAGGTGTACCGTGAGGGAGAGAGAGAGACCCAGCTCAGTGTGTCATGTGCGTATGTGTGGTGTCTAACCCCGAGAGAGAGAAGAGAGAGAGGCATATCATGTGTATGTGTATCTGCTCTTCCCCCCCCCCCACTGCCGAGCATTATTAAGAAAGAGAGAGAGTTGTGTATTTTTTTATTCTTCATTTCTCCTCCTGCAAATCTGTGTGGGCTCGCCTCCATCATGTTCTCTTTTTTTTTTTTAACATATCTTCCACCTCCATGCTGTACAGCTACACAAATCTATCTTCTCTGTCTAACCTTTTCCTCTCTAAAACAAAAACATATATTTTTATCACCCCCACCACCTCTCTTTATTCCACCACCCACTGCACCCACTAATTATAATCTGCTAAAAACAATAAATATCATCATCTACCGAATTCAACATTTTCTCTCTCTTCCTCCCAAATATCCCCCGGCAGAAACAACACCTTCTCTGTATTTTTTTATTATTATTATTATTTTCTTTTTTTTATTTTTATTTCTATTTTTCCTTTTTTTTTTGTTTTTATCATTTTTTATTTATAAAATATTACATGCCAATTTATATAAACACACCTAAAAATTTGTACAAACACACAAAATTATATAAAATTATACAAAATTATAAATTCAAATAAAAATATGTTAATTTGACCAAAATGGGTGAGTTTTGGGATTAAAATTTCAATTTGATTTTTCTGGTGAGGGTGGTCAAAATAAAGTGCCCAAGTTTTAAGGCCGGTCAAAATGGGGTGTCTACACCAAGCTATGGGCCGAGCTAGGTCCAGGTATGGTGAGGGACTGATTTGTGGGCCGAAGTGAGTAGGCTTCGCAGCTTGGGGCTTATCCTTCTTAGCTCGGCCGGAGATAGCTGCGAGTAGCTTGGTCAGGGCATTTCAAACTGAGGTAAATGGACGATGATCGAGCTAGGCACTACTTGTAGATGCACAGAGCTGAGCGTGTCAGAGGTGTTAGCTCGGTTGTGTTGTCATTCTACCTTAGTAAAACTATTTCACTTGGCTTGCAGTGGTGAGGATGATTTCAGAATAAGCATTATCCTTGAGCATAAGACTTCTAGGAGGACTCTGCTGAGGAGAGTAGAGTTCTACCAGGATTGTGCAAACCATCTCACTTGGTTGGTAGTGAGTATGGTGTGTGATTCCTAGGAGGACTCATGTAAGAGAAGTTGGAGTCCTTATAGGATTGTGATAAGCAGAATCTATAAAAGCTCATAACCAAAGCTATGGACAGGTATCACGATTCTTACTCTCTAAAATACAAAGCTTTTTGTCAATTGTCTATTGGCTGACTTAGGCATCGGAGAGGTATCTGACACACACCCACTGGCTAGCTCGCGTTTGTGTTTTCAGGAAGTAAAGCGACAACGTTTGGAGGAGCGCAAGCTTGATTGACAGGATTATATGAGAAGAATATTTCGTGCTCATATAATCATCATCAAAATCAAGGGTTGATTTGTGAAGCACTAATGTATAGATCAAGAACAAGATATTCACTTGAATCAAAGGATTTCTGGAATGAAAGCTCTGGTCCCTTGAATCAAGAACAAGATATTCACTTGATTCAAGGATTTCACTTGAATCAAAGCTCTGGTCCCTTCTCTTTCTCTCTCTCTCTCTCTAACTCTCCCATGAACTAAGTGAAAGAGAAACACAGAAGGTTGATTTTTTATTTTAATTTTTTTCTCAAATTACTCACCAAAACGACGTTGTTTCGGTGAGGTTTAATGTCAGCCGTTGGCTTGATCACTTTAGGAGATGACTCTAGGCTTTTCACTCTAGAGGATCCTGACGCATGGAGTAGGGGTAAGATTATATATTCTGAATCGGAAAATAAAATAAAATATTTTTTTATCTTCATATATTTTCTTATCTAATGCAAATCAAACAATGGATAATGGGATAAGTTATCCTACTAATCCAATTAGATAGTGAATATCACACTAATTTGATAGGATTATTAATACTTTCACTATTAATCTTGTGAATCAAACATGGCCTGTATGTACTATTTATACGGCTCATTGTGTAACATGTGCTATATGAGAAATGGCCTGGTGTGCAATTCACAATCTTAATATAAAATTATATAAGTTTTTATAAATTTTCATAAATGATCTCATAAAAATATGTAAATTAAACACAAATTTGAACAAATTCATGAAAATTTACAGTATTTTGTGAATTTATGCAAATTTTTATTTAACTTATACATTTTTATAAAATCACTTATATAAATTTATAAAAACTTAAATAATTTTGTGATAGAATTGTATACGATATATATTACATACTGAATTTTTTTTCCTATTTTCAATATCACTTAAAATAAAATTCTACTCTTTCAATCAATGAAAGTTAAATTATGACACTACATAAATTTACTATAGAACTACCATATAATTTTGCAAATCAATTGGCGCTTGATTGTAAGGATAAGAATAGCATTATGTTTCAGACCCCCACTGAGAGTGACCCCCAGGTAGGGGTGTTCGCGGATCGGTTTTGTGTGGTTTGTGGTTCAGTTTTGACCCGCCCACATTTATGTAGTTTGGGAAAAAGTCAATCCGCAACCGCCCATAGTGCGGTTTGTGGTTTGTGCGGGTAAGGTTTGCAGATGTGCGGGCGGTTTGCGATTTACACTTTTTTCTTTAAAAATTAATTTTTGAGTTTTTTTTTCCCCATCGAATTTAGGCATCAGATTCATTATATATATTTGTGATCATTTGACAACATTTTTATGATGAGTTTACAAATAAAAATTGAATATTAATGCATTAAATGAAAGTACCCAAAACAAAGAGACCCTACATTAGCATTTTTGCTATGAAAAAAATGTATATCAATGCATTAAAAAATGTATATCAATTCATTAAAAAATGTATACCAATGTATTAAAGGTTGTACTCAATTAAAATTGCAGTTCAGTAATCAATAATCAAACTATAAATTCCATCGATCACTAGAAAAAAAAATTTATTAAGAAAAAGTGGACGAGTCACCAATGAAAATCATATAAGAAACCAAATTTAGGACTTGATAATTCTACGGTATTAAGAAAGTTGATAAATACTTAAAAATAAGGATCCTAGTGTCATAGAGAACATAATGGTGCTCTTGTTAAAGTTACAAAGTTGGTATATAAAAAATAATAATAATGATAATAATTAAAGTGCGGGTGGTTTTTGTGGGTTGCGGG
Source organism: Camellia lanceoleosa (assembly GCA_025200525.1). NCBI lineage: Eukaryota > Viridiplantae > Streptophyta > Magnoliopsida > Ericales > Theaceae > Camellia > Camellia lanceoleosa. The sequence goes on from CM045758.1 coordinate 203,523,672, forward strand.
TTTAACCCACGACCCGTCCGCAACCCTCAAATTTGTCATATTTCAAATCGCATTCGTCCGCATTATATTTGCAAAATCGCTCATTTATATACGGGTTGGACGGTTTAAGCGGTTTGGATAAACTGTTGGCCATCCCTACCCCCAGGACCCCCAGTGGGGTCTGATTGGCCAGAAATTTTTTATTTTTTTTTCTTCTTCCAATAACCAACCCCCACGTGTGTGTGGGGGGTGGTGGGGGTAGGAAAAACTGGGAGTCTTCATAAGGATTCATAAGAATATGATGAGATTATGGTGCAAGAGTGTCTCTAATGTTTTTTTTTTCCCCATTAAATTTGAGTAAAGATTTTGGTTAAAAAATTCATTTGATATTAAGGCTTTGTTTGGCATGTGAGTGTTTTAGCTTAAAAGCCAAAAAGTTACTAAAAAAACTAAAAAATCTATAACCTATATCAAAAAATCAAAAATTCTTTTTTCTCTCTACTTTTTATACATCTTTTCATAAAAAAATCATAAAGTCATTTCAAAGATGCTAATTTTTTTTACCTCATATTTTAGCAAAAAAGTTACTAAAATAGTTTGTTCCCAAAGCGAGGCCTAAGTGTTCAAACATTAAATTTTCAATTTTCTTCAAACAACCAGTCGACTAGAAGGAAGTTCAGGCAGTCATCCAGCCTTATGTAAATTATCTTCAAATTTTTTCCAATCCAGTCATTCATAGTCATCCATCCGATTATCTACCAACGGTCACCAACAAGATTTTATGAAACGTTAAATACTCTTTTGATTTGATAAAAAAGTAAAACTTTTTTCATTTGATACTAATTTTATGAAACGGTTAAAACATTATTTTCCATCAAATTTTTATTAAATTTAAATTTGATAAAAGATTTAAATCTGAATTAAAGATGGTTTAAGCGATTCAACTTAGTTGGGGAGGGAAAGTTTAGCATAATCAACATTTCGTTTTATTGATTAAAAAATCAAAACAAATTGCATGTTATGGTTTAATTTTAGAAACATTTACCTATAAATCTCATCTTGGGAATAGTAATTCAACATTTCGTTTTATTGATTAAAAAATAAAAGAAATTGCATGTTATGGTTTAATTTTAGGAAAATTTACCTATAAATCTCATCTACTATGTTTTTTTTTTAAAAAAAAAAAAGTTAAGATAAACAACCTGTAATAATCAAATTTGGAATGAATTTTTATATGAGAATCTTTATATATATATATATATATATTTAGAATGACTTGAGATATGAAATTCTTCAAATATTTCAAAAGAATATGGGATTTTTCAAATATTTCAAAAGGAGTACAAAAACTCTTTAGTAAGGTTTGAGCAAATGTGTAATTTTAATCTGCAACACTCTAATATAACACTTAAATGTAACACTCTAAAAAAAACTCTTTATTATACTTTTTCCAAACGTAATACTTTAAAAAAATTCCTTTGTGTAACACTCCAATATAACACACAAAAGAATTTCTTAGTGTATTTTTTCTAAACGTAATATTTTAATGTAACACTCAAAAAAATGATGTGAGATTTTTCAAACCATTTAAAAAGACGCATAAAAATTTCTTAGTAAGTTTTGGATAAATGTATAATTTTAAATTGTAAGTACTACGTTTAAAAAAAGTATACATGTACTTTTTTAGTATTTTTATGTGTGTTACATTGGAGTATAACGTTTGAGATTATATTGATCGGAGTATTATGTTTGGGAAAAGTACACTAAGGAAGTTTTTTATGTTACATCGAAATGTTACGTTTGGAAAAAATTCGGAGTGTTACATTGTTATGTATAAGAAAAGTACATTAAGGAGTTTTTTAGTATGTTATATTAAAGTGTTACGTTATCAAAATGTTATATATTAGAGTGTTACGTTCTTATTGATAATGTGAGATTTGTTCTAGAATGTGGAAAAATCAAAAACTTCTATACTGTGGATTGCCCAAATGTGTAATTTTACATTTGGAGAAACCCATTGTCATTCTTCAATTAAACCCAAACGTGTAAGTGACTACTCTTTTGTGTAATTTATTCTTTAATGAGACTTTTAGGTTCATAAGAAAAAAATGATAACTAAATAGTTCATAAGATCACATTTTAAAATTTATTGGTATTTCACCCTTAATTTTATTGGTTTAGTGTAAAGGAATAATTGATATAATTTTTTTTTTAAAAATTAGAATATTTTCACATAAAAAAATAAAAATAAATAAATTTTATTTTATAAAGATTTTGTCAATAACTTTTACTATATGTAACGTGTATTATTGATAAAATTTATATAATACACGAAATTTTAAAAATAAAATAGACCACACATTATGAAAAATATGTTGAAAATTAAAATTTCAACTGATTGAAAATGGCTCGAATTATTAGGTTTTTTATTTTTGTTTTTGTTTTTGTTATTGTTATTGTTAAGGCAATGCCCCTGAAGATAAAATTATATAAAAGTTGTGTATTACCAAAATAAGTCACTCAAAGATATATGAAGAATAATTATACATAAAAAATTATTGTTATTATTTTTAATTAAACATAATAGTAAAAAATTCGTTTATATATAACATTTCAACTTGGGCAGATTACCTACACCCTCCTTGAGATTTAGCTAAATTATAGATTTTTCCTTGAGGTTTTAGAAATTACATTCCACTCCCGAGATTTATATTTGCATAACAATTTACCCCTGCCGCTTAGTAAACATTAGGAATTATTATTGAAGGACGATATTGCTCCTAATACCTTTTTATAACATCGAATAACCTGATTTAACTTGAAATCCTTTTGACAAACCAACAAAATTTACAAAAGGATTACGTTAAATGGAAAAAGAAATTAAGGTTCCGTTTGATTTAATTTTTGAATTATGATTTGAATTTTGAAAAGAGAAAAATTGTTTGATTTTGAGTTTTGAGTTGTGTTTTAAAAATTTGTGGGTTTATATTTTTTAATATTTAAAAATTTTCTTAATTTTATTTTTTTAGGGTAAATATTTTTTTATTGTAAATATTTAATTTTTTTTTTAATGTATGTTGTAATTACTACATTTGTGCACTGTATTTTTTAAAATATTTTAAATATTTTTTTATTTTAAATATATAATTTTCATTTTAAATATTTATTATTAAAATATTTTTTAAATATTTTTTGAATATTTTTTTTTAAATTTAAAAAAAAATTGAATCGCTTATATATATATATATCTAAATTATAAAAAATTATTTGACCAATACCTAAAAAATAATAAAATATTTTTTTGAAAAAATAAAAGAATAAAAAATATTTTTCATCAAAAATAAAAAATAAAAATATTTTTTGAAAAAAATCATAAATAAAAAATAATGTAAAGAACAAAATAAAAAATATATTTTTTTGAATTTTTTTTTTTTTAAATGGAGTTCTGTAAATATTGTAGTTATGAGTTTTGAATTTTTTTTATTCAAATCATGATTTGAGTTCCAAACCAAATGCTACTTACGTTTTTGAAACCATGTTTACTTTGTTGTTTAGAAAAAAAATTTAGAATATTTTTTTTGAAAAAATAAAAACTAATTTAATAAAAATATATTTAATTTGTAAAAATTATTTCTAACCTCTCAAAAATATAAATTATCAATCCCAAATGTCCACTTAATGTATTTCGCATCCTTGAATCATGCTTTGAATTTTTGTGTATCGAAATTTTTATATAATTTAATAATTGAGATTATATTGAAATAGAAAGAAAAGAATTTAAAGGCGAAAAATCTTATGACACACATCTCTTTAATGGTATGTACCATATATACCATATCATAAATTAACATAATTGTATTATAAAATTTTGTAATATCAATCACAAAATGCATAATTTTACTATAAATTGATATAACAAAAAATATTGTAATCAATGATAATTATTTTTTATTTTTTATTTCTTAACTAAATTAATTTTTAACTTTTTAAAAAAAAATTTCTAAAACAAATACGAGCAACCATTGACTGATTTGACATAATATATCAGCCAAATATTATCATTTTTCTATATAACACAATTATGAGCATTTTAATTAATTTACTATCTCTGTTAACGATATTAAGCCATTGTTTGGGAAGTGAGTTTGGAACAAAAATAGTCACAAAAAATAAAATAGGTTTTTAGCCCACAGATTTAATTCATAATTATTATATTATTTCTCTTACAAAAAAATCAAAAAAATCAACCCACTTCCCAAACCAAGCCTAACGGTAACAAGACAGATGTAATTTTTAAAATCTCAAAATTTTCTTTTTATAATTTAGCTAAATCTAAGGGGCGCGTAGGTAATTTACCTTTTTCAACTTTATAAAGCTTCACTCCAACCCGCCATAACTGAAAGGACACTTCGCGTTCCATTCGAAAGTCGGCATCGTTTCAAAAACCCGAATTTCGGGAATTCGATTAACCTACGGCTACTCTCTCTCTCCCCCTCCATCCTATTCTTCCCTCTTAACTCCACCATTTAGGGTTTCTTATTGGCGAGTGTTTTCTGTGAGTACTACTTCGATCTCGTTGTTCATCTGACTCTGGATTTGCAATCTGTTCTTAACTTTATTTTTTTTTTTTATTTGAAGGGTCTATTTGGGAAGCTTTCATGATGTTTACGCCGCAGAGAAAGGTCTGGTCTGGTTGGTCACTCACGCCCAGGACTGAACCGGTCCAGAAGAACGGTTCTGTGTCTGGTTCGGACCCTGTTTTAAACCCTAGGAACGTCGAGACGGTCGTCAAGGGTAGAAAAACTGTCGCTTTTGTGGAGTCCACCACGCCGCCTCCACCGCTGGGTTCGTTGGGCGAAAATGGTGGGACGAAGGTAGCAATTGTTGAGAAGCTTTCAAAGCTCGAAAACGAGGTGACTGGATAACCCATTTTTAGTCTTGTATCTGTATGGGTTTAGAACACTGAGGCCTATTTGTTTGTGAAACTTGGGAATTGGGAAAAATTATTGGGGCCCCTCCATAGGCCATTACTTTTGACATTTCTATGTTGTACCCTACCTCAATTGCCACCCTAATATTTATAGACAAAACATCAATATAAATGTGATTGGTCCCACCATGTAAATCAATAGTGGTAAATGTCTACATGGTACCCAAAAATTGCTTAGTTCTCAGTTCTTGGATTATAACCAAGTGCAATTTGTACTTCTTAAATGAAATTTTTTTGCTACATCATGTTGATGAAAATATATCTTTCAATAACTTGAGACCTCCATGTTGATTACTTTTGAGAACAGAATAAGCTTAATTGGGAGGCAGATGGTAGAGTTGTTGTTGGAGCACTAGGAACGTGGATGGTTTTTGGGTTTGGGTGCCTTGAAACTTTGAGATCTAGTATTGAATGTTGATAACTTTGACAGAATTGTACTGTTAAATATTGGATGGAAGAGTGGTGAAAGAATATATAGTAACTTCCACTTCTATAACTCTACGAGGTGACTTTTTAAAATTTTGGAGATTTAGAACCACCATTCAGTGTGTACAAGCTGGCCTGGACACCGGTTATTAAAAAAAAAAAAATTCTTATTACACCAGGAGAGTTTTAGCAAATGGGAATATAAAAGATTTGGTTGACCATTACTTTCACTGTAGTAGAGTATGTTGAATTCTGATATAAATGCCCACTGCAAAGCCGATAAAATACGTCAAATATAGTGATTGAATGGTGAGGTTACATTTGTTGAATTTAATACAGCTTGGTGTTCTTATATGGCTAAATTCATTTTTGAGCAGCTTTTTGAATACCAGTACAATATGGGCCTTCTCCTGATTGAGAAAAAGGAATGGACTTCAAAGTATGAAGAGACTATGCATGCTCTAGCAGAAGCAAAGGATGCCCTTAAACGAGAACACGTTTCACATTTAATTGCAATGTCTGAGATCGAGCAGCAAGAAGAGAATTTGAGGAAGGCCTTGGGTGTTGAGAAGCAGTGTGTGCTTGATGTATGATTCCTTCTTATCTTAGTTTCTCAGTTTTTTGAATCTCTTTTACTTTCAATATGAGAAATTGCATATTGTGATCTTTTTTTTTTAATAATATTTTTTTATTGATATCAATTGCAGATTGTAGGAATCTGATGCATGATTTAAAGGATGTAGATGTACATTGTTTAGTCTGCACTACATGTTTTCTTTAATTTGAATATAAATTTGTGATACAAACTTCATTTTTTAATTGGAAAAGCAATGTGTAGGATGAGTTTTTGGAAGCCTCTTAATGGATAGCAATATGTGCAAAAATCATATTGATATGGAACTGAGGCAATGCATTATGGAACAATATGATTTAAACAATCTGTATCAGCTATTCTACAAATCTATCCTTCCAAAGATCAAAGCAAGACAACCAACAAGGATACCTTTTTGCTTGTTCTAAATTTCTTTGTGATTTTAATGCCTGGTTATGGTTACTTATCCTGATTCGGAGCCGAAGTTGAATTAACTAACAAAGATGTCTGATGATTGAAAGAGTGATGTGATTGATATTGTATATTTGTTTCTTCAGTTCTATTTCTGTATCTGAGTAAGTGTAACAAAAAGTTACTGATTTGTTTTATCAGTCTCTTGTTTCAAACATTTAAGAGGCTTAGCAGTAGCTAGTTATTCTGTTTTATTGGTTGCAGTTAAGAATACACTTGGTTTGTTGGGTATCCTTGGAACAAATATAATTTTCTTGTGGTTTTGTTCTTCTGTTGTCATTGTGGTTGCTGCAGCTAGAGAAGACTTTGCGTGAGATGCGTTCAGAATATGCAGAAATCAAGTTTACATCTGATTTAAAGTTGGCTGAAGCAAATGGTCTCATTACCAGCATTGAAGAGAAATCTTTAGAGGTGGAAACAAAGTTTAATGCTTCTGATGCGAAGCTTGCTGAGGTGAGCAGAAAGAGTTCAGAGATCAAAAGAAAATCACACGAGGTGGCAATTCGAGAAGATGCACTTCGAAGGGAGCGCATATCATTCAATGCAGAGTATGCTTATGGCCCATGATCCCTTTTATCTTTATTGTCTTTATCTTGCAATCCCTCGAGTAAGAATATAAAAGGTTATGATAAATTATCAATTTTATTCCAACTGGTAAAAGTTTTTTTATTCAATTTTTCTCAGGCAAGAAGCACGTGAGAGTACGTTATCAAAGCAAAGAGAAGACTTGCGAGAATGGGAAAGAAAATTACAAGATGGAGAAGAAAGGTTGGCTGAGGTTCGAAGATTGCTCAATCAAAGAGAGGAGAAGGCCAATGAGCATGACACACTTTTTAAGCAGAGACAGAATGACCTTGAAGAGGCACAGAAGAAGATTTTCATGGCTAAATCAACTTTGAAAAAGAAAGAAGATGATATAAGCAGGAGGGTGGCAGAGCTATCTGTTAAAGAGAAGGCAGTATTTTAATTTTATTTTTACCTTTGTTTTTTTTTGTTTATTTTATTTTATTTTATTATTTGGCTAAATGAAACTCTAGTTAAGTACATAATTGATGTTTTATGTCTATATATTTCTTCTTCTAAAGCAGGAAGCTGATGCTATGAGAAACAGTTTAGAGATGAAAGATAAAGAATTGCTTGTGTTAGAGGAAAAGCTTGATGCAAGGGAAAGAGTAAGTCCTTACAACTAGTATAAATATATCCACTTTTTAATGGTACATTTAATTGGTCCCAGTGAAGATGGTGACAGGTATCAAAGAAAGCGAAAAAAAGATATACACCTGTCTTCTTTGTCTCCGCCTGATTCACAGTTACTTTAATTCTCTTATGAGTTGCATCTATATTCACACATGTGTATGCATGTAATATATACATCTATAAATTGTGAATCCAGGCACCTGGTTGGAGTTTGTATTCTCCTTGTACAGGCCCTGGAGGGTACGATTCAGTGACTAGTGTTAGTTCAATTAATTTTTAAGAATGTATGCCTGTTCTAAGTAATTGATTCCACTCAGGATCAATTTTCTTCTATTTTCTGTATCACTTTTGTTTTACTCTCTCTCTCAACTGGTGGAGCAAGGAGATGCAAGACCCCAAAGATGGACAAGCTACCAATAAAACTACACCTTGTGCCGAGAAAGAAAAAAAAAGATTGTCTGTAGATTCGTATCTTTGGAAATCATGATTATGATGCTGACAGTTGTCCTCTACATGGGATTCCTGCAGGTTGAAATTCAGAAACTTCTTGATGAACACAAGACCATCCTGGATACAAAGAAACATGAGCTTGAGTTGGACATGGAACAACAGAGGAAAGCTTTTCATGAGGACTTGAAAAGCAAGGCAATTGAAGTGGAGAATAAGGAAGCTGTACTCAACCACATGGAAGAAAAGGTTGCAAAACATGAACAGGCATATGCAAAGAAAATGGAGAAATTTATAGAGAAAGAGAAGGATGTTGAAGCAAAATTAAAAGATTTGAAGGAAAGAGAGAAGTCCATTAAAGTTGACGAGAAAAAGCTGAAGAATGAAAGGAAACTAATTCTTCTTGATAAGGAGAAGTTGCGTAATCTCAATGATGAGCTTGAGAAGACGAGGGCTGAGATTGAAGAACAGCAATTGAAGATTAATCAAGAGATGGTATGTCTGGAAGTTACTAAAGAAGAGAGGACAGAATATGTCCGTCTACAATCAGAACTGAAACAGGAGATAGATAATTGTAGACAACAGAGGGAACGGCTGATGAAGGACAGTGAGGAGTTGAAGCAAGAAAGGGAGAAATTTGAGAAAGAGTGGGAAGAGCTGGATGAAAAAAGAGCTGAGAGTAAGAGGGAGCTAGAAGATGTCACTAAACAAAAGGAAAAGTTAGCAAAACTGGAAAGGTCTGAAGAGGAAAGGTTAGAGAATGAGAAGCTGGCAACACAGGATTACGTTCAGCGAGAGTTAGAAGCTCTTAACCTGGCTAAAGCTTCATTTGCAGCTAGCATGGAGTATGAGAATTCATTGATGGCTGAGAAAGCTCAGAGTGAGAAAGCCCGAATGCTTCACGATTTTGAGGTGCAGAAAAGAGAACTCGAGACTGAAATGCAGAACAGGCGGGAGGAGATGGAGAACCATCTGCATCAAAGGGAGAAGTTATTTGAGGAGGAAAGGGAGAAGGAACTAAACAATATTAATTACTTGAGGGAAGTAGCCCGAAGAGAAATGGAAGAAATGAAACTAGAAAGACCAAGGATAGAGAAAGAGGAAAAAGAAATAGCTGAAAACCAGAAGCAACTTGTTGGACAGCAGCATGAAATGCAGAAAGACATTGATGAACTTGTTAGTCTTAGCAAGAAGTTGAAGGACCAGCGAGAACAATTTATGAAGGAAAGAGAATGTTTCAATGCATTTGTTGAGAAATGCAGAAGTTGCAATGCCTGTGGGAAGATTACTTGTGAGTTCATGGCTTCTGATCTTCAATCTTCACCTGAAATGGACAATGCAGAGGAACTTCCTTTGCCAAGACTAGCTGATGATTATCTGAAGGAGGCTGTTTGGGGTAATGTGGTCACTTTTGAGAGGCAAAATAGTGGGATATCCCGAGGTGTGATTCAGTCAGCGCTTCCAGCATCTGGGGGAAATATATCCTGGCTCTGGAAATGCACCTCGAAGTTATTCAATTTGTCTCCAGTTGAAAAGAATGAAATTGATGGTCCTCAAAATCTGACTGAGAACCCTATGTTTGGACAGCATATTAGTGTAGAAGAACCACAAATACGGTTATTGAGCACTGAAGATGGACCAGAATCCTTTGGGGTTGCTACTGATTCTTTCGATGCTCAGAGGATTCAATCTTACAACAGCATTGGAGAGGTGAGTTTTGGGCAGGATCAATCTGTTGATGATCAAAGTGACGTGAATAGTAGGATACAAGAAATTCCAGAAGATTTGCAGAATTCTGATTTGAAAGGGGTTCACCAGAAGCCTGGCAGGAGAGATAAGAGAGTTAATAGAACATGCTCTGTGAAGGTGGTTGTTTCAGAGGCCAAGTCTATACTTGGTGATGCCTTTGAACATAAGGGTAATTCCCAGGATTCTGCAAAAATGAATGAGGAAGGCCATGGAGAATCTAGTATCATGGACAGGCGAAAACCAAGAAATGCACGAAAGCGTGCTCACAGCTCTCTAAACACAGTGAGCGAGCAGGATGGCGATCACAGTGAAGGTCGTTCTGATAGTGTCAGTGCAAGTCGCAAGAGGAGACAAAAAGCTGCTCAAGCTGTGCAAATTCCCAGTGAAGTACAACACAACCTTCGGAGACGCAAAACATAAAAGTCTCGGGAAAGTGGTATATAGGGTAAAAGAAGCTGTTGAGCACCCAGAGATGATTGAGGGCCTGACTTGTCCACAGGACTGATGCTCTTACCTACCAGCACGATGGTTAGACTGAGTCATCGTGCTTCATAAACCTATTCAAGTAGCAATGGGATTAATGAATGTCAGTGATTTTTTTGGAGGTAAATAGTGCCTTTTTATTTTGTTTAGTTATGGTATGCAATGCTTTCTACATTTAGAAGGGTGTAAGCTGTTCAAGAGAGCTGCCCTTCAAATTGAAATATCAGGTACAATAAATCAATGAACATTTGGTTGCACACTGACCAATTGATGCACGTAAATTTGGTGGCTGAGCCACAATCTGTTGTTTTGTTTTGGTTTCCTTCGGATGTTTTTGGGAATTTCTAGTACTTACATTTTATGACTAAGTCCGCAGGTAGTGGCTAATGGAGCATTGTCTGACCACAACAAAGGTATGGAAGGATGTGGGATGATGGCAGAATATTCTGTGTGGTATTTTGAAAAGTTGATAAAAAGTTGACTTCTTGGCGTTTTTAATCTATTTTGTCTTTTTGTGAGTAAAAAATGTGAGAGGTGATATGACTCAAAATAGGTAAAAAGTTAAAAACTGACTTTTTACTGGGTTGCCTTCATATCCTTGGTTTGCTCTCTCTTCCTCTCTCCATATCCTTGATGTTAATTGTATCACTTTGCATCATTATATATTTAAATATGAATAATATAATAATTTCATCACCTCCACTAACATTGTGAAAGTTGTCGTTACTATAGGAGATGGCATTTTAATTTTATCAAAATTATGGAGCTACTATAATTTTTTCGTTACGTAAGGGAGGCCAGTGTAATTTATCCTAAAACTTCACTTTCAAAAGTTTGCCCAAAATCATCAATATTTTCGTTTCCTGGAATAAGAATGAGAATGTAAAATCTACTCCAAAATTATCAAAAGCTTTGACATAATGCCAAAACTGGGTAAATTACAAATTAATGTTAGGAAACAAGTAAAATACATATGCAATATAAAACAAAACAGCTGTTCCATAATAAGCTCATTCAGCAACTGTTATTTGAACATCCCCCTCCCCTCCATGGATTTAGCAGATCAGTTTTACCACTCGAGCAATAGACTCTGAAGAAGCTCTTTCAGCAACTGCTCTTGTTCATCACTGTGATAGGTGAACAACTTGTGAATAATTTTTTTTTTTATTTTATTTTGGGATGCAAGGTAAGAACATCATACGAATAGGAATCTATGTAATTCTTTCCCTCGATAGTTGTTTTTTCTCATTTCCTAATTTATGTCAAAGTCCTATAAATGGTATTATTGGTAGAATATGTGATTCAAATGGAAACATGACAGGCTTTTAGAGATAAGGTCCAAACACATTCATGCAAATTTAATTTAAACATATAGATGTTATCAAGGTATCTGCCTAGTGGGAGTGGCAGAATTGAAAGTAGAACTTTCCCAGCTAGGATTACACTAGCACACACGATTACAAGTTCATGTTTTGAAACAATAAAAAGATCTGTACATGCCATGTTCTTTCTTGCTGTTACATTGTATTTAAGTTCATATCCAAAATTTTCTTCGAGTAAAGAATTGGCAGGTACCAAGAGGTGTCAGGTGTGAATGATTTAACATGATGACTTGGTTACAGTTAAAGAGTACATTAAATGTTACATGGGAAGTGGGATTGGCATTTGAAAAATAACAAAGTAGCAATCTCCAAATGTTTACCCATATCTTATTGAGAGTGAATTCTTTGCTGTGGTGCAGATAGTTGAACACTGTTGCAGTGATCTACCAACCTTATGACGTGGGTTCAAGTCATGGAAATCAATCTCTTCACCCAAAAAAAAGGCAAAAAAAGAAAAGAGTATGGATCAAGTTGCATTACCTACTACCTCTCACACGTTGCTCAAGCTTAAACCTTGTACTTGAGGATTATCATCCACAGCTTCAGCACAGCTTACCCATTTAAGTCTGCTGAAATTAATACAAAAATAATAATAAATTGGGACTACCAATCTCTAACAATACGATCAAATCACCAGCAAACAAAGTTAAGAACTGCCTACCTGTATAGGATAGGATTAAGCAACTTAACATTTTCAAGATGGTAATCAGTAGATTTCTCACTGTTCATACGATAAAATGGATCTCTTCAACGGTAGACCTGCCTCCAGGTGCCCTAGGGGTTTCACAGCATCTTTTGGTCTTCCACTTAACTTGGCTGTCCTCAGACTCGAGTGAACACAACATTTTTAGCTAGCCAGGGGTTGTTGCTGTAATTCTTTCTGAAGTTAACCCTACAACCCCTCAACACCTGCAAGCAAATCATGAATAGGGACTTTTATCTGCTGTCATACCTGCTGAATAGGCTATATTCAAGAAGAAGATTGTATTTCCCATAACAGCCCCAAAGACGGATGTTACCTGAGGACAAGATGACGTAAAAAAATTTCAAGATGGTCGACAGTAGACGACTTCATATGACAAAAATGGATTTGTCCACAATTACAAATCAAATTCATTATTCCATATGTATACATCGAAATGTGTACCTAAATAACCAATACAACCAAACCAAGAGAAAAATCTAGAATGAAAAAATATAGGGAGTATTTACAAACTTCTCTGAATGGTCTTCTTACATGACATGCAACTTGGTGCAAAACCAAATAAAACCAAATAATCATTATTTCTTTTCATTCGTGCACCAATTCAATGAACCAATCCACTATTTGGATATTGCAAGCTAAGGCTAAGCTTGAATCCATCTCAATCTCTGATAAAAATGGGTGATTCTTACCTTTACAGAAAGAAGGATGTCCTAGTGAAAACAAAATGGAACTCTTAGCATACAACCGGCATAAATGTTCACTACACATACTTCTGTCTAACCCGTAACAATATCTTCTGTCTTAAACTCTTTGCATTCTGTAGTTTAAGCATACTTTTGTCTAATCCCACTAGCTTACAGTACAATTGTTGCTGTGTTTGACTGCTACAATTGTTACTGTGTTTAACTGTACAAATGGTTGCTGTTGAATGTTGATGATCCATCCATAACAATATCTTCTCAGAAACCTCTTAATGACCTTACTACTCAGCCCTTTGCTGGGTTTCAGACTACAACGCAAGCATTTCAGCATGCTTCTTAAGATCCCTGCACATTGGAAGTGCATTATTACAACAATTTCCAAATGGAAGAAACAAAAGTAAAAAATTATAAATGTTTGTGTAACATACATGCAGCGTGGTACTCGGCAATTACAATCTCTGCAGTCTTTTGAGTGCAATGCCAGCAGCATCCAGGTTTTCTGACAGGTGAGACAGCCCCCAGCAAACCGAAGATTGCATTGATGTGAATGGTGGAAAAGCCTTCTTACCAGAATGCAGTTTGGATAGGAGCAGATGCTGCTTTTGGTCACATTACATTGGGAGGCATGCATCAGAACATCCAGTATTTCCCTCATCTGCACCACCAGATTATAAAGTTGTTAAATCTAGAAAACCCATGGAATATTCTCCAACCAGAGGAAGTGAGCAACAAGTGACCAAGGAAGCACTTGGAGACTATTCAAAGTAGAAAATATAAACTAGAAAACCCATGTGATATTCTCCAACCAGAGGAAGTGAGCAACAAGTGACCAAGGAAGCACTTGGAGACTATTCAAAGTAGAAAATATAAATTTGAAAATGTTGTTGATATGGTAAAAGTCAACACGTGTAGAGCCAAGAGCAATGAGGCACAATCCAAGCACAACCTCCAGAAGGGCCCTAACTTTTAAGGTGTAATATAGAAAATTGCAAAAAAGTTGTAGTACCAGAATTAAAATTTAACAGTTTTCATTTAAGAAATGCTTCAAAAACTTCTACACGTGGTGTGGAAATAACTGACCCCTTGTGGTATTAATTTTTTGTACTGCAAGACTGAAAGATCGAATCTTTGAACCAAAAGGAAAAGAAACTCAAACAATTAGCTACAAGATGCTGACAGAAAAAAATTGGAAAAATATAGGAAACTGGATCTTTTTTAAAATACTTTAAAAGCTTTGACACGTGCCTCTAAAACAATAACCCCTTGCCTCTGCAACCACTAGAAGGTCAAAAGATTGATATTTTGTTTGAACCCAAGAATAGACTCTGGGCAAGTGAGAAGCATTAAAATCTGACATCAGGGTTTTAACTTCTATAATCTTGTGATTAAGCTTTTTCTTTAAAAGTTGAAATGCATATTTAAATATTTCTCCATACCTGCGTAGATTTCTGCTGCTGAGTCTGTCCATTCTTTGACCCACAATTTACAATGGACGAACATTGACTTAATTTATGAATATGACAATCATCACCTTTTCTATGATAGCATCCATCACAAGCATCAAACCTTGGACAGATCTCACAGTGCCATCCCTGATTCACCACAATATCCTGATGGCAAATGCAGCAGCTGGTCCCAACACTTTGCTTGGTTGGATTATGGAGATGATAAAGGATCATCATTGAGGAATGCTTGACATGGCGAAGGGTATCAAACTGATAATGATTTGCTTGACAGAAGCTTAAGAAGGAGTGCCGATTCTCAAAGTAACCATTATCTATAATAACATCTGTATCCTCTGTATTAACAGGCACATCCTTCACTACAACCTGAAGAGAATAGGAGCATATATGTAAAAGCGGAATCTAACTGAACAAGACCATGTACCAAAAGTGCTTTATTAACTAGAGTATGCATGGAAATTTTTTCGTTTTCAGTTTGGATATAGAAAGCAACATAATCTTTGAGTTTCTAGGAATCACCTGAGAGAGAGAATGTTTTTCCCCGCTACTTGAAGTGTGTGTATTCCCCTCATTGAGAGTTTGCTCCACATCATGGCATCTACAATATATATGAGAAGGTAAATAAGAATTAAACATTCTAAGACTTGCAATCCACAATAGGAAGTAGAAAATGTATCTCCAGCACAAAACTTCAGATAAATGACATCTTCTTGCAACAGGCAAAGCGAACCCGGTAAGAAGATATCAATAAATGATCACGAATGATAAAACTATTATATTGCTACCATGAGGAAGAAATAGCAAAGAAAATTGACTTCAATCAAAGAATGGATCTTAAATAGGATTAGATCTATCTCAAATACCAAAATGGCACCACCAACAATAAGGATGAAACTTCAATCAATGAACGAAGCTCACAAAGGATTAGATCTATCTCAAATACCAAACTGGCACCATCAACTATAAGGATGACATGCCAATCTTCATGTGCAAAAAATAGGAGAATTCCATGCGTGCAAGTAAACATGATTTCAATCACTTTTTTTTTTCTTCTTCCAGATTATAATAAAGCTAACTACAAAAATAAGTGGGATTCAAGAAATACATCAAATTATAAGTACCATAGCCACCAAAAGGAGGCGAAACAAAAACCAAATAAATCATGATTTGATACAAAATTTACCTTGCACATAGTTGAAAGTTTTTGCATTCATTGCAAATCCATTGGCTTCCAGATAGTATCACTTCATGGCAGCACGTGCAAGTAAACTGTAAGTGGACCATAATAAAGTCCTCCTTCACAGGAGAGATGGTTTGCTCCAGCTATCAAAGAAAGAGAACAAGAGGATAACCAAGAATTAACAGATGGAGTCACCACATAGAAAGAAAAACGATGCGAATTTTCAGAATCTGTTTTCTAAAAAATTTCTGAAAAAACTAAAAACTAATTTGGTATAAAAAATGCTCATCATTTTCACATGGTTCTATCTTTTTTGGAGGCAAAAATAATTTTAAAAATATATTTTTGGTGTTGATTTTGTCAAACTAATTTATATTTTAAAAAAATTCAAAAAACAGATTCTAAACAAGAAACCAAACGGAGATTTCTGGCCACTGGTGAGTGAGATCAAACCTTCAAAACCCAATAAAAGGATATTAAGAGCTATGCATCTCTGTTGATATGTGTAATCACGCATGAATAAAATTTTCCTTCATGTAATTTTCAAGGTTTCCATGGAATATATTGGAAAAATGAGCTACATACTGTTGAATTTCTAAAAGTTTTCACTCCTTGTTTTCTATACCTTATTATTGTCAAATGATGTGTTTATGTAGCATAAAATTGTAATTTGAGAACATGATTTGCATTATTCAGGTAAAAAATGAATATGATAAGAAATCTGTGTAACTTCCAGTGACATCTGCAAAGATTAATAGAGACTAGGATAGGAAAGATGAGCAGAAATTACTTTTTTCATTAGTAGAATATCTTTGGTTGCATCATCAGAGAGACTGGTATGTCCCATAGCTTTTAAAGTTCTCTTTGTCAGAGCTTTTTTCACCTTGCTCTGTGAACTGACTTGACTCCTTTGTTCAATATTTTTTATCATATCTACAGCAGCACCTGACAAATAGTCACCATCAAAATATGGCAAACGAGCTGCTGTTATCTTCATGTTGTGTTCCCCAGTAGGAACAAAGAAATGATCATATAAATTAGTGCAATCCACCACTATATTCTCTTTTATTGCTTTTCTTAGCATTGACTTGTACCTGCACATGGAACATCTTCAAGTCAAGACATAGCGTGCACAACAAAAACTGCAGACATGGAAATAAGAGCAGCAAACTGCAAAGATCAAAATCTTAAACAGATCAATCAGCCTGACTTCGGTATGTCGAGGACTTGATACTATCTTCCCAAAAGGGGAATTAACATGGATTAATACATGCAGAGTTGCATACATGTAAGCATGTGAAGGTATGGAAGGAGAGAAAGTGAAGGTATTGCACAAATCTTATTCACACAAATAACGCTTAAATGTAAACATGTGAATGTGTGGGGGAAAAAGAGATACCACTGACGGAGCTTATCGGACTTTGGTGTTTTCTGAGTCTCTGGATGGCAATACAAAATATAATCTTCTCCTCTCACAGGTGGACATGCCCATATATAGCAGGTTGCAAAACCTCGTTTCTTGCAATAATCAAGGTATCCTATCTGATAATGACAACAAAGGAAAAGGCAAGGAGCCAATTTTGTTACTTTATTTTATTATAGAATCTTTAAATGCTCATTTGATGTTGAGATAACAGAGATTAAACAAATAAAACTAAACAAGGATAATTACCAATATTTGATGGTAAACAAAGGTACGAAGAGCTTCACCAGATGCAGTTTTTATCTCTGGTCTAAAGTACTTCACAGAATCAAGGTACGAGATATATACACAACGTTGATTTGGGTGACTACATTCTGAACCATACTCCTGGACATACATTCCAAAGAGGCATACATCTACACCTTCAATTCTTTGAAACAGAAGTATCACCTAATTGAGAAAGGATATGTCAGAATTCCTGAAAATATAAAACAACTAAGAGTAGTAGTTAATAATAGATTTCATTGAAGACTTTGTAACACCAACAATCTACCCTGTGGTTATCAAAATGTGCTCACCTCATGTCTTTTCTCTTTTCAAATGATAAAAGCACTTTAATGAATTGTATGGCATTTATCATAGCATATTCATTAACCAAGACTGAGCAATGCAATACCGAAGTTGAATAAGGAAATGTGTTAACTATAAGTCAACCCAAAACCTGGAAGGAGGTGGTGGTGTTTCAGCAATAAAAAGGAGATTTTTGGTCTTTTCACAAGTCCCAGGTGAAGTTCTTATAGTTGCCTCAACTAAGATCAAACAAAAGAAAATTGCTTAAGCACAAACCACTAGAATTTCTGTTACCTTCGATCTGTATGGGAACTCTGTTGGGTATTTCTCATTATGGAAGATATCTAAAAATTGCTGCTTCACTTTCAGTAGTTTTTTGACAGATAGCACCACTCTGACAGCAAGATTCGCTGCTCTAGGTACCTAGAAATAGGTTGAACATCTTATATCAAGCAATTGTAGTAGGATGCTGAAACATAAAACATTAGATATACTCTTGCTGAGGTAAAATTTAAAAAGAAAAAAAATTAAAATGAAGAAAGAAAAAAAGCACAGAGAACTAATTCAAAGCAACATTGTTGACAAAATTAGCCTAAGAACATTGCGTTGCTTGGTTTCCCATTGAGAACAATTCTCTTTGGCGTTTCGTAATCAAGAGTAAACACTCGGTCTCCACGGAAATTTATTTCTTGTGATATCCATTACTTTGCTCAAGATATTCGTTTCAATGGAATTCCTTTGTTTATAATATCTAGATAATGGAAGGTCATATGCCATTTGTAACTTTGTTTTTTCCTTTTCTTTTTGGTGGACTGGTTGTCCCCCCTTATCTTTATTGTACTTTTTCCTTTTATTTTCAATCTTTTTTTTTTGGTTAAACAAAAACAATCTTAATAGTCAAAGAAGTCCAGGTTTCCAATTTTAAAGTCCAGGTCATAGCAGCAGTAGGATTGGAATTTGGACATAAACCTAATAAGACTAGAGTTTGGAGACATAGATACTGTGTCTTGTGCGATGAAGCCCAACGATTCCAGGCAAGATTCCTACACTTCTTTCTTTCTAGTGAATTTCTAACACTAAGATCTACAACCCTAAAATCACCCTTCAGTCAGGCAATCAATCTCTACATGAAAGGAAAGGTATCAATATCAGGTTAATATCTATCTATAACCCCAAAATAGCCTAAACTCTAATCCCAGAACTCTCCCATATTAAGACCTAATAAATCGTAACCTCTTTCCCTACCCTTCAAACCACGAGTTACCTCCAAAACCCTTAAATTAGTAGTTGCCACCCTCATTAGAATCCAAAACCTGTCCTTCTATCATTCAATATCCTAAATCGATGAACTTTATGTAATTCCTCACCGCCCCCCCCCCCCAAACAAAAAAACACATAAAACCATTCATAGGGCGGCCATATGAATATCCAAAGTTGTCCTACAATTGTATTTGTTCAAGCCCACTGTTGGATAGCATGTGCTCCCCATGTTTGCCATGCATGCAAAATATCAAATTGATCAAAGGTTAAGTTCTATTACGTGGCTAAAGATATCGTACATTCGAAATTTTTACTATGCATGAAGAGGTATCAAAGCTAATAGTGAGCATGACCAACATGCTATCTTCAGTGTGGTACCACAATTTAACTGTTCTAGACCAGTTATAATTTGATCATTCCTTAACAGTTCATGCTTCTATCCCTTTTTTTCCCTGGTCTTCATAAATCAATCAACAAAACTTTTACAATACATTCACTACAAAGTGGATAAAATATCATATTTTGGAATAAAGTAACTTGTGATAAGGACTACCTAGATGTATGCACGCATGTATTCACGTGTCAAAAATGATTAAAAAAATAATAATAGATGGAAAAAAAAAGGGTCTATAAACAGTATTTGCATCATACCTCATCAAGTTTCTTTTGTAAAGCCTTTGCCCTTTCTTCACTGTCTTGCATGAGACATCTAAAGAGCCTTTGCTCAATGTAATCACTGAGTGTAGTAGTTGGCAAATCTTTTGCTCCAAAAGCAACAGTCTTTGGTAAGGGCACATGCTCTCCAACTTCTATTCCTTCCAAGTAACATTTTGGACAAACATATTCTGATTTCCCCCCCAAATTACTTTTATCATTGTAAAGAGCACATATCTGGTGTTGCCAGCCTCTGCATTTATCGCATTGAACCCACTGCAAGAACAAAATGTCCGAATGGATTGAGTATTTAACATTTTTGTTGGTCAAAGAGATTTAAGTATTTAACCATTTGCTGAAATTGATATCCCAGAGTGAAAAATGACAAAGCTTACCGATTCTTCATCTTCATGGTTAATCCTTTCCTTATGAAATTTTGCTTTGGAAATAGAAATCCCATGGAATGAGATCTCACGACCATGAGATCCCTTGAAGCATGAGTTACAAAAACAATGCTGTGTACCCATTTTGTCAAGTGCACAATGATAAATCAAATTGAGCTTGATACGAGCACCACAGGATGAGCAATATATTGGTGCAGGGGCAAACACAAGCTTGTCCATAGAACATAACTGGCATGACTTTTCACCAACAGAATGTGCTTTTGTGTTTCCTTTCATTTCCTGCATAATTTCTCAATCATTATTATAGCAATACCAATAATAATGGTCACATCTATTTCACATCATCTTTAGGCAAGTAAAAACAACATGCTGAATTTGAATTAAAAAATCTGACAGATGTATTAATTCTTTTAAGAATCAATACAGTCCCTAATCTACAAGTGAAGATAAGACATAATTGGTTGGCAACTTGGCTAACATAAATTTAAATATTGGGGGAAAAAAACAAGGACAGCACCACTAAGGTGGAGGATTTATTCGATTTGAATGTGCTTCAAGGACAAGAGATAAACCAACAACATATGAATGAAGGTTGTGAGAACAAACATGATCAAATGGCTTTAATGGACAGAAAGAAGCAAACCATAAACAGCAGCAACCAAAAGGTGATGTACAAACCTGACCAATAAACTGCCTGAGACTGGATAAATGTTCCTTCATTTCTTCTACTGTGAAAGAATTGATCAAAGACTCACCCAATATCTTTGGCTCCACTGACTTCATTCCTGAATCTGCTGATAGTGCAATAAAATCACTTTTTGCCTCTAGTTTTGCTTTGTCAGACTTGGTCCTGACTTCTTTCTTCTCCTCTTTATGATCAGCAGTGAGTTCTTCAGAAGGAACAGACACACTGCAAGAATTAAAAATTCGAAAATTATCTGCAACATTATTTCGAACCTCACTTGTGCATGTGGGTACTGTCTCCTCTTCTTTAGAACAACAAATGAGCTCTTGAGGATGAATGGGAATACTCTTCAAGTTGGACATCTGTGCAGTTTCTGTAACATTATTCCCAGTTGAACTAGTGCTTGTGGATTCCCAAAGGGGAGTTGACACTTCCATGTTAACCTTTGTTGCATCTAAATTATCAGATGCACAAGCTTCAGGCCATTGCTGCAAGTGTGGGAGTTGTTGAGGTTCACAAGGTTGAGTCATTGAACAAGCAACTACGTCAGAAACCCCAATTTCAAAGGAAACGTGATTCCCCATCTTCAGACGTTTTGATGGATGCTGAATATCTTCACTAGGGTGAGGACTGGTGCAACTAAAATCATTATCACAGAAAGCATTTAAGCGACCATTTTCTTGTTTTCCAGATCTCTGGGGAGGTTTACCAGTAACACAAGACCTTCTGACAAGCCTGCATATGTTGCACTCCCAACAATGACAGTTATCGAAATGGGAAAGAAACATAAAATACTGGTCACAGTTGCATGTGCAGTCATTACATACTGTTGAATGCATATGTTTGATAAAGGAAACTTGGCTTCCATCTACATGTGTTGTCTTATAGTTCATATAAGAAAGAAGAAATCTAAACATTAGATCACTTGAATGCGCAGGTTTGGCAGCTCCAGTTGGACCCAAAAGGATAGAAGAACTTTCTAAAGCAACATATTGAACACCATGTGACTGTTTTGAAGGAAGAGAGGACACGTTAAATGCCTTCTTCCCTGTTATCTTGTTGATGCATTCATCATCTTCAAACAGGCTATTTCTCGATTGGTCCTCAGATGACTCATCAAACTGCACATATGGCTGCTGGTGCGGCTGATGGAACAGCTGAGTTCCTGGCATCAGCAGTTTAGGTTGCAATAAATCCTCACAAGTTGACATGGGAGTATCGAAAATTGCTCTAGTCAAAATACCAGAGGCTTCAGGAATCATCTGTCGATCCTGTTGCAAGTTCTGGAAATTTGGAAAAGGTAACTCCAAATTTCCCCCCAACAATGATGAAACACCCACGGTATAAACATTCTGATTGTTCTCCAGGAAACGTCCATGTTTTATCACATTCATCTCACCTGACCAAATTAATCATTCAGAATAAAGCCATGAGAAAGAGCATGCAGAGAAAGAAAATAAAACTAAAAAAAAAGGATAAGGCATGCCAAGGATGGGTGAGTTGGTCTCAGTTGAAACAATAAAGTATTGGTGCCACATTCATGAAGACATAGGTGCCACCAATCCCAATTTTAACCCAGTCAAATGAGTCAATTAAAAGCATTCGAGGTAACCAAATTTCAACAAGATTATTTTTGATCAGCAAATTTCAACAAGATTATGCCTATCCAGATTCTAAACAGGTTCAAGAACCCATAATATATACAAGTTTGAGACGGTGATCATAGATCAATTGTACATCGTCATAAATAATTTGTGTAATGGGAGGAATTGAGGTGCTCAAAATTAGTTAGGATAGATGGACTAAACAGTAGGATACCATCATTATGTCCACAAGGTAATAAACAGAGAAACAGCCAGGGAAAAAACCAAAAATAAAAAGGTTAAAATTAACTTTGCTCCTGCGGCAAAAACAATAAAAACAAGAAGACATTTGTCCAATGCTAGGTCTCATTCACCACATATAAGGTTTAAATAATCTCACAAATAACAGAAGCATAAGAATTAAATTATGGTAAACACATTTAATTAGAATGTTGGGCACTGTTCCAGGCATAATAATTTGGAGAAATTTAGCACAAGAGTTGGAGAACATACGCTCATTGAGATGTTGCTGTGGGATATTGTTTTCTGATAACAACCCAGATAAATGCTGCAAGCCATTACCACGAAAAGTTGGTCCATCATCAAAAGGCACAGCGTTAGAATACACATCTGTATCCGAACATACTGTGATGGATGAAAGCTGCTCAGAAGAAGGAACCATCTCACTAGAAACCTGCCTTATGCCTGCAGGTGAAAGCATTCTAGCTCCATCAAAAGCCATGAATGCAGTGGCAACTCCCTGGTTATAATCACCACAGGAAGATCCTGCAATTAAGTATTTATTAGACTGTGACATATAATTATAGAACGTCCTAATTCATCAACATGAGGATTGTTCAACTTAGTTACCCTTGGAAAAGCCGAATGACCCATCGTTGAAAAAGCTAGAATCATTAGCACTGTTGGTCCTCAATGAACAATCAGTGCTAATAAACGTGGAGCAATCAATGAGAGCGTGTGGTGAATTTAAGTTGCCAAATGAGGATGTAGCATGGCAGGCCACCTGTTGACTGGAGAAGCTACCATCACGTATTTCATGCTGGATCATGTTTTGCAATTGACAAGCTAGCATCTTCTGGTTCATGTATTCCTAAGAACCAATAGAAAATACAAGAGTCAGTAAACTTGAACACCAACTAATAAGCAATTGACTTGAAAAAATTCATTTAACCCAAGGGGGTTGAGTGTGTAAAAGACTTGACTAATTTTCAGCTGACCTAAATATTAGAAGGAAGAAGTTACATGTTAAAAGATGATTTGAAGATGTGTGATATTGCATGCAATGATCTTAGATGTGAAAGCACAAAACACACACGCATGCAAACACACAAAAAAAAAGGAAAAAAGTAATAAAAAGTGAATCATTACATGATAAATGAAATTAACCTGTTATACTGAATGTTCAGTTTGTTATTAAAAAACATACCTTTGAAGCACCATTAACAGATAGTTGACTTTGCAAGTCAAGAACACGATCAGATGTCAACTCTCCCAACTGAAGATTTGTATTCTGATTCAAATTTTTGGCACTGCAAAATATTTTGGTAATATAGAAAAGGAAAATAGATAAAACAGAATTAAAACTGAAATATAGATTTTTATCATATTTATTTTTAGAAGATTTGACATTCACAGGAGAACTTTGATAATTCAATTCATGTGAACATTTAGAACTTACATCTTATTTCTGAGAAAATCTTTTGCACACCTCATTTTGGACTCCTTGTACAAGGCATCTATAGAATCTCCTTCTTGTAGGGAACCTTGATGTAAACCCATCTCGTGCATCTGGGGTTGATGTGAAACATTCTGGATAAATTTGTATGCATTTACATCCATCATGCTGTTCATGAAGATTTATTCATTCTGCAAAAGTTGCAATTTAATGGAAATTAAATAGGTAATATAATAATATAAGAAAGGATCCAGTCATGATCATGATGAATTCATCATATCCTTATATAGAACTTTCAAAGAACAGTAGAACTATAATTAAAAAACAATATGTCAAAACTTGGAAGTCAAAATGACTGTTAAAAATATCAAACTTTTCACAGTTCAAAAGTAGAAACAATATCAGCATACAAAATGATGCTAAGGATCAGTGGTTTAACTGTCAGATGAATCAAATCAAAACGTGATATCATAAATACATTAACAAAATCTATACACAAAAAAAAAAAAAAAAAAAAAAAAAAAAACTATTTTTAATGAAGTAAAAAATGGCAATAGTATCCTAAGTAACTCCAAGAGAGTGCTAAAAACGAAGATTAAACATTCCTAACATCAGTTACTATCAATGTGATGCTACATTATCATCAAGGCTATAACTTAGTTCAATCTCATATCACTAACTCCAAAATCCTTTCAATTCAGTCTACCATTGCCAATTTTGCTTTATAACAACTTCACCCAAGAGTGGTAAAAAATACCTTGGTGTCGGACAGTTCAACAAACCGGAGAATAAACCAAGCTAACCAAAACCAAACCATGACTCCATACTCGTATCATAAATACAATAAATAAACTCAATTTTAAATATGGAATAAAATAAAACATAACCAAGATTTTAATGTACCACAAAATTCCCATTGCCTTCACTACTACATAATTGTGTTGTACCAAAGACATAGTTCGAAAAATTGATCACTGATCACATGAAAGTGCGCGCACACAAACTATACAAGAAATCAACAATGTGTAGCACAATTGCTAAATTCTCCTTCATTATTCCCAAACCACTAAAAAAAAACTTAGAATTTTTATCTATCGCTCAGAAACAGAGATTCTTGAACGATGATAGAGAGAATCAGAGTCAGAGACAACATTAAATATTACAAATACATTGTAGAGAAGTTATGATCATGAATTCGAGATCGAGATCGAGATCGAGAGAGAGAGAGAGACCTGAGGAAGAACGGTGATTCTCGAACAGTCGAAACGTGAAAATCTTGAACCTAGCAACGAGAGAAAACCTGGGGGAGATAGGTAATAATCAAACAGCTGTGGCCTAAACCTCGGCAACTTTGCACTAATGTTGTTTTATAGCAAAGCCATTATGTAATCCGGTTCACATATAGACGGTACTTGGTCGAACCGGACACCGGTTCACACGAATTTTACCAAATCCTGCTAGGAATTGGATTTCTAAATGAGGTAGGAAATAAAATACATTTCAATTTTTTTTGGATAAATTACAAGGATGATTAATGAAAAAAATGACAATTATACCATAATTTTAATAAAACTACATTCACTACTTTTACAATAATGGTTACGAAATTAATATATTATTTTTTATATTTAAATATTTATTAATGTTGAGTAATTAATTTGAATTTTTATTAAATTTGACTATGTTTCATAAGATTTTAAGATAATCATTTTTTTAACACTAACAAATATGTATCCTGAAATATCTTAACTGAGAATGCAAATAAATCAAGTTGTTCACGAACTCAACTTGACTAGATAAGGACTTGATTCGTTAGCCAAACTTTCATGCTCATAATAAATAATAAGTTTATTATTTATTAATTAAATAATATAAAAATGTGTACAAATAATATAGGATAAATATATTATATTTATATATTGCGTAATGTAAATAATAGCAACAAAAAAATCACTATTGAGTTTCGAGCCGAACTCAAGTTTTATTAATATTAACGAGTCGACCTGAACTCGAACTAGAGCTAATTTTCAAACTCAACAAACAAACGAGCCACATTCGAGCCCTTGCAAAGCCCGACTTGGCTTGCTTCATATTAACTACATATACATATAATATTAGATGGGTCCCATCTCAAGTGATGAAACCCACATACAAGTCTCACGTCTAGTTGGTATCAAATCAATTTTTCCATCCGTTCCGAATTTATTCAAAATTACACATTCAATAATCACAATCCTCTCCATTCTATGTATGTAACAGTTATGCAATAGAAATGTAAATTTGTAATTATTTTAAGGTCTCGTTTGGGAATAGGCTATTTTAATAACTTTTTTAATTTTTAGCTAAAATATGAGGTACAAAAAATAGTATGTTTGGGATGACTTTTTTAGTTTTTTACGAAAAGATATGCAAAAGATATAGAGAGAAAAGAGAATATTTTGACCTTTTTTTTATATAGTTTGTTGAATTTTTAGATTTTTTTAATGATTTTTGGACTTTTTGGCTAAAATGTGATATTATCAAACGAGACCTAAATTAAAAAGAATTATTACACTCACCATTAAATAATGTAATAAAATCTCTCCATTACAAATATGAAATTGAGAGGATTTAAATACCTAACATATTTTTCCTACGAAGGAAAATATCATAAATACGAGCGTGCCAGCAAGGATTGAAAAATCCTTACAAATTAGATTCAAGCCAATTATTAAGCGATTGTGTTGACGGTTATTTTGCCTCAATGAAGAGGACTTTGAAATTGTCAAGTGTAGAAAAAAGAAAAATTAAAAGAAGAAAGAGAGAGACGGAGAAAGATGATTGTGTGAACAATCAAACTAACCATTAATTTATCTCTACTCTTATGCTTTGAAAATGAAGTGCATAAAATAAAGTGCAGAGAACTTACCCCTACTCTTATGCTTCGAAAATGAAGTGCATAAAATAAAGTGCAGGAAATATAAATGACAAGAAAATAGAAATCAATTGTCTTTGATTTGAGTTCTGTATCCTTTACAATGTAGTCATGAATAGCTATTTATAGGCAAACATTTGTAGGAAAAAACTATCTAAAACTATCCACTCTTCCATTTCTTCCATTTCATACTCTATGATTTTTCATGATCTTTCATGATCTTCACATAACTTCCTTCAACCTCCACTTCATGCTCCATATTTTTCACTTTATTCTCTATCATCGTTCCACATTTCATAACTTCTCATAACCTTCAAATGAGTAGGAAGATGCCACATACCCTACAATTATATAACTAATAGATAATAAAATTACAAATTTATGGTGCCAACATTACCAATTCAATTAAAACACACACTATATAAATCTCTCCTACATTCTGCATTTAGGGGGGTCTCCTTGCCTTACATATATTGGTGGGAAAATGTACCTCTTTAACCTGAAATCATGTGAACTTACTTCCTGAGCTGTGTTGAAAATTCATTTACACCAAGATTACAGAAATGTAGAGTATTTTTCGAGAAAAAAAAAAAAAAAACAAAACAAAACAAAAACACAATCAACAAAATGACACAATTTCCAATTTCTAATCAGTTGAAGACAAGGTCCTCCTCCTTATGCTCCTATTACCACTGTGCATGGCTTCCCTCACCTCACCTCCACCATGCCTCTTCACTTCCTTTGATTCAACAAATGCATCCTCCAAAAACAATGGGTTCTTAAATCCTTTTGATCCTGATGCTGACCCTGATGGAGTCCCCTCACATTCCTTAATCTCATCATCACTGGCACTGTCAACTTTCATAGGCGCCTTTATCTTTGCTTTTACTGCTAATTCCTTGTCTTCGTAGAAATTTAATTCCACTTCTTTTTCGCTGCTGCTATCTGCAGAGGAAGTATCACTTAGAGTGTGGAATATCGTGACATTCTCTTTCTTTGAACCTTGAAAAGAATAGCTCTTTGTTTTGCCATCGTATAACGGAAGGAGAGATTTCGATTTTGAGCCAGTTCTATCCCTTCCCAAACTGTAGGTTGTCGAGAGTTTCCTCTCTATGTCTTGCTTGTCTCTCACCAAATCCCCCAGTTTTTCTATCATATCATTTTCCACTGCTTCCTCTGCTGTTTTTTGCTTAATCTCGGTGATTGTCCTATCAAATGCTTTCTTTTGGAGCTGAAGCGAACGCTGCAAAGCAAATAATGTAAGAAACATGTTCAAATTACTAAAGTCTCTGATATTGCAATTCGCAAGGTTTCGTGTCCTTCCTAATCAATCATTTTCCTGGAAGAAATTTTGGATTCAGTTGGTTAGTTGCCAACTCATTTAACAAGCCCATCCTAAGTCCAATGTATTGGCAACATAGAATTCATTTTCTTTACAAATCTTGTCCAAAATATTTTTAACTTTTAACTGAAAAAATCAGGAAATGTGAAAGGAGAGGATGGTAAGCTTACTCTCTTTTCTAGGAATTTTCCGAGGTCTTGACCTTGAAGCTTCTTTTTCCTCCAAAATAAACAACAGAATCGTACAGCTGTGACTAGTACCATCAATATTACAGACTCGAATAGCAGGAACACAACCACCCTTGCGTTTCCTGAAAGAAGTTATTTATGGAACAAAATGTTCAACATTGTAGTAAAATGGATATGAAAAAAGAAAATAACAAAAGGAGATATAAATTTTGATGGGTCACAATTGTTATGCATTTATCCATACGATATCCAACAACACTAACAAGTTACCTGTGTAGATGCTGACACGATTGGGCTCGGCATGGGAGCAGCTGGATGCAAGCTTCTGACCTAGTAATAACTGAATTATTAAGACGCATAATGGTTTAAAGTAAGGCAATTATTGAGGTAGCTAGGAGATTGATTACGTGTGCTACGGCATGGAAGTGGATTGTCAATCTCTGCATCAAAAGGGAAAATGGAAATTAAAAATCAACCATGAGAGAGTTTCAATTAAGACTTACCAACATATAATAAAAAATTTTCCACAAAAGGATACACAAAGAGTGGCATTTTATGACTCCCCAAAATTAGCAAAAATAGCATATTTAAATAAACAAAAATCTCCCTTACTTCTCAAATATTATAGTGACCTAGGATTCAAAGAACACAATTTTACTGCAAGTTCGACCTAAGCTTTACCCAGCGTGTTATTTATTCTAGTATCTGACAATAAATGGAGAAAAACCAACTTCAGAAAATTCTTAATTTTTATTTTTATTTTTTGTACAAAGAAAACCACGGCACTAGAACTCTGTTTTTGTCCATCCAGCTTGCAGAAGAGGATCAGGACTCAAAACTTTGACTGCCGAGTAAAACTTTCATAAAAACAAGATGATTTTGCACCCTCCAATAGTAAATTTTCGTCAGGAAGTTATAATACATGTTGTCATTTTTTCTAAAAAGAAAAAGAAGTCATACAACCATTCAAATTAATCAAGGGTCCAAAGTCATCCAATAAATTATGTATCTTATGAGTTTCTTGGCATAAAAATCATCCAATCCTGTTGATATATTGGCAAACAGAAGTCACTTCTGATTTTATTTATATAAACTTCATAAACATAAACATGCAGTTTTTCAAGCTCAAAATCATAAAAGATGCATCCAATAGACTCAATTTTAGAAGCATATAAGTTTATTGAAAGAATCTCACTTGAAGCAGTAATAAAGGCAAGAAGCATCCTTTCATCCAGCACAAAATGTTGCAGATCACTTTCTGACAATAAGGATGAAAATTGACCTGATGCTGACAATAAGGATGAAAATATTACAGATCACTCTCTGATGTTGCAGATCAATCTCAGTTGAAGCTTATATTATGAAACAAGAGAGGATTTGAAAATAATAAAGGCAGAAATTAGAAATACGTATAAACATAACCTGTGAAAAGTCAGAATTACCAGAATAGCTTTCGGACCAATAGATGGACCCAGTTGCTGGGACAAGCAAAGTGAAGACTGCATTTCTTGGTTTCATGGATGAGATGTAAGTGTATTCCCCAATTGTGTGGTTGATTTTTCCTTCCATTTCTGTCTGAGATATATAAACTGCATACCCGGAGCAATCAAGAAGTGGGCTAACTTGAACTACAGAATCCAGTGCAGCTGCTTTCGGGAATTTTTTGGGAACCCCAATTGGTGAGAATGAGTACAGAAAACCATCCAATGAACCAATAGATATCCAGCCTGTTATAGTGATGGGGAAGAAACAGAAATTAAGTTCATTGATGAAATCTTCTGAATATTTACAGATACAGTGCCTGAATTAGTTAAAACTTTTGCATCATGCATATGTACTTAGACTAATATAGTGTATAATTTGACTACATTTCTTGTGATTGCTACAATTTTTACGTTTGTTGTTTTCTTAGTCTGAATTATGCATGCTATACATATAATAATAAATAAATAAAATTCTAGCTGTTCTAATACATTGAGGTTGTGTTTGGTTCATGGATTTAGGTAAGGATTGGAAGGGAAAGAGAAAATGTGGATGAAATGTGAATGAAATATAACTACATTTCACCCTCCTTTTCCTTTTTCCTTTCCAAATCCCTATCCAAATCCATAATCCAAATAGACTGAAAAACTCAATCACTCTAAAATGAAGGTTTTAGTTAGCCTTCAGCATTTCTTTACTTCATTGATGACCGTAATCATACTCAAGTCATTTAGTCACCATTAGAATCAACAGCTGGTGCACAATCTGCCGTACTTAATGGCCCAATACTTCTTTGCCACAAAACTGTTCCAGTAGAAACATCTAGTGCCAGCACGAGAGCCCTAACTGGTACAGTAACATACAGGAGACCATTGTTTCCCGGAGTAATAGTAAAACTCTTGTCGAGCGAACTAAAATCCTGGATCCATTTAAAACGAGGACTTTGAACTAACAAAGCATAGAGTTCTCCTTCTGTATTTGAGATCTGTAAAAACATAGACACAAGTCTCGTGAAATCAAGTGTACCAAAAATGTAAGAAGGTCTACCCCAGTGAGCATAGAAAGTTTAACCTTACAAGAAAAGCTTCAAAATAGCTTTTAGGAAGAGAATCTAAAGATACACCCTTCAAATGGATAAAAAGACAAAAATAACTGACTTTGCTAAAGAAATATTTATAGAGGGAATGAGGAACAAGGTCAAATTAGAGATCATGTTGCTAAAGTAAACTCCAACACTACATCAAGACTGCATTGGAAAAATCATTTGGCATATAAAAATTGATTATTGTACTTTGGATCCCAAGAAGTATATTGAACATACTCCAATTAAAATCTTAAAAGAAAAAAAAAAACTAATTACAGATGAGTGGACCATACATATACGGTAGCTTCACACTGGTCAATCACGGGTGTTGAAGTAAAATAACAATCTTTGTCGTTTTTCCTGCAACCTTGGCGATAACCAGATTGATAGAGCAGAGGTCCGGCAATCCAGAGCAATTGGCCCTGCAACCTGTATGCAAAGAGTCCCTTGTTTTTAACATTGATAAACACAGATGAACTCAACATGCTTACAGAGAGCCCAATAATTTCACCCTCCTCATCCCCTGCCTCTGAACCAAAGAAAACTTCTACAGCAGATTCAGAAGTTCCAATATTCAATGGATTGATTCTCAGCACTTTGTTTTCTGCAACCAAAAAAATCTGCCAATAATTGGCCTTGCACAAGTCAATAAACACAGAATGATGCAGATAACAAAAAAAAATATATATATATATATATTGTGGGTGTTTGGGAAGTGGGTTTTTTGTAGGTTTTTTTAGTTGTAGGATATTATTGGAGAAAATTTTTTGTGTTTGGGAAGATAATTGGGTTTTTTTGTGGTTGGATGTGATGTTTGTGAGAAAAAAAATGAAATGATTATGAGGTTTGATGTGATATTTTGTTTGAATTTGTTTTTTTTGGTTTTGTAACCAATTTGTCTTTTAGTGAAACAAAACAAAAAAAACCCAAAAAATTTGTTCCCAAACAGCGCCATTATAGAAAGGCCATGACTAAAAACAACAGAAGGCAGCAAATCCAAATGTAAAGAAAGAATTGCCCTACTTTCCAGTTCTGGGTTTTGGAAAAATATTGCAGCATTTCATAAACCCCAACAGCCACCATCAAAAGTGTGTTGGAAATAATGGTTTTATAGGTTTATTTTGGGCCAACTTTGAGCCCAAATTTGAGTGGGTTTCACACGTCTTTTGGGGTGGGTAGTGCAAACGGTTCGTTAAAACCATTTATGAGTGAATAGAAAGTTCACGTCGTTTTCGGGTTCATGGAATGGACAATTAAAGAATAAAATGTGAGTTTCCCTGTAAGGGTTGTCCTATATTGAAACTTTAAGAGAGCTTGTGTATGTATATAAGTTCTAGGTAGTAACACTTGGGTTGGGCCCCAAGGGGTACCCCAAGTTTGTAGAAGAGAGAAGTTATGGACAAAGTAGGCTTTAGCCTAAACCACCACATGTGCGCACGCCACTGCCCGTCCAGCCAACGTGCGTCGGTTCTAACATTAATTTTTTGGACAAAATTTATTTGATTTTTTTCAAATTTTTGTGGGAAAATTATTTGAATTTCTAAATGAAATTAATTTAATTTTTTGCGCCAAATTTTTTTTTGTCCAAACAGTGCCCTTGTTCAGTCCAATTTCTAGCAAGATCAAACAGGTTAAACCGGACAGATTAACTGTCCAGCAGGTTCAAACAGGTCTGCACCTGTTCAAATTGAAACCTTATCTGTTCAAATCGAAATCAAACCAGTTTAGGTTTGAAATCCTACCTGTTTGGGTCTGTCCCGGCAGTCACCTTTTGCCTATAAATAGAGATCATTTCCAGCAGATTTTCACATCCAGAAAATTCATTTGTCTTCTCGGTTTTGCTCTCTTTTTTGTATTATTTTTCATTCTAGTTTTTAGAGAAATATCTGAGACTATAAAACATAGGTTCTAGTTCGTTGAAACAGATTGTTTTTAGTGCTAATACAATTTGTGTAAATCAGAGAGATAGACGCCATTCATTCATAAGCACCGAAATGGGACGAATCTATCTTAAGGACAGAGCGTCACACACTCGAGTTTATCGTTTTTATTACTTATTCATTTAGGTAAAATAAATTCTGTAAGTAATTTATTTTTATTTGTTTAATTTGTTTCAATTTATTTATTGTACACAGAAGATTGTTCTAACAACATGAACCGGGAAATTACATAACTTTACCCAGAAATAGAATTAAAATGGACATCAGTATAGTCCCCATTAAATGAGCGTCTACAAGGGCTAGATTGGATATAAACCTATCTTTTGGCGTAATTTGCACAAAATAGCTGCACTAAGGTGCGAACCTCAAGGTTGATAGTCTGAAAAGGACAAATATGCTAAGCATCAACGAAGAAATACCGATGCATATCAGTAAGGCAAACTCCACAAAGAAAATATCAGTAAAGAAAATATCAGTAAACCAAACTCGATTAATTCAAAGTCACGGCTATTTTAAATTGATAACTTGTATTTTTATATACTAACAGAGATCTAGCGGTCAAAGGATGATAGATTACTACACTGCTGCTCCTAACCTTCATTACAACAACTTTGCTAATTTAAGCTTTAAAAAAAAAATTAAAAAAAAAAAAAAAGAAAAAGAAAAAAAAAAAAGACAGTTGTCTCACCATCCTTGAACCACCATGAATTGGAGCTATTCCAACATTACATATATAATTCAGATTGACAGTCCAAGCAATGGAACCATTACTTTCAAACGCAAACAAGTTCCTCTCTGAACAACTGTAAATTCTTCCATCATCTCGAATTAGAGGTTTGGAAAGCCTACGAGCAGTTTGCCCTTTAACTAAATTCAAGGAATCGCATCGCATTATTAGAACCCCCCGAGAGAAAATTGCAAAACATAAGGAGTTAGAAAAAACAGAGAGACCTGAAAATAGGTGAGGATTCGAAGGGTATTCCGGGAATTGCGGCGGCTGAGAAGCAACCAAAGCAGATCGGAGGACGATGATGAAGAAGAAGACGAGAATGGATTGGATCGGCATAGATTCCAGAGATTAAAACTTTTTGAAACGCAGATAAATGTGACTGGAAGACGCATATTTTCTAGGGTTTGGTTCTCTCTCCGTTTCAAAATAATATGAAACGGTTACTTAACCGCTCTGTGCAATTGGCGGGAACCCTTCTGCTTCGTTTGGTCTATCTAAAACCGGAGTTTTGTACGTTTTGCACAAAACTTGGCCGGCTTAGACCCGGTTCGGTTGACCCAGTATTCAACTCACTCCCTTGGTAGTAGGTTATATAGTATTGATTCTTTTCGGTGTCAAAAATAAAATAAACTATAACATAAATTATCTAACGATTTTAATATAATTATATACAATTTATTTTAAAATATAAATTTTATAACACTTTATTAATCATTTGTTAGTAACCTGACTTTAATCTCTTTTTTTCCAATCTATTTAACTCAGTAATATTAACCTTCCTCTCTTTCTTCTCAATTTATTTGACTCATTGGTCGCAATTATTTAGACGTTATCTTCAAATTAAAGAGATCAAATTCATTTTAAGAACACGCAAAACAAATATATGAACTAAATAAATAAAATTGAAAAGATATGTTTTTAATTCATCAAAATCAATGAAAAATCATTACATCCAAACATCATTTGGTAATTCTTGTATTTTGCCATTTTATGTCTATTTGATTCCTATATTTTCTATTGACTCAATTAACTGTTAATTTTGAATCATGTCAATTTAATCTAACAAAGAATGATCACTAAATTTGTTAAAATTAACTCACCGAGTTCATACAATTTACAATTTTATCTCTAAAAGTATAAAATAAAGCTTCGTAGTTCAAAAAAAATGGGACTCGAATGGCCTGACCCCTCTATCTCTCTCTCTCTCTCTCTTCCTCTGCATAAGTCTTCTTCTTTCTAAACTGCAACAGTGATGGCAGCGCCAAAGGGATTTATGACGGTGGGCTCTCTCTCTCTCTTTCTCTCTCTCTCTCTCTTATATATATATATATATACGGATTTGTGTATATACAGATCTAAACAGCCAAGGTGTGTTAAATATGTTGGCCCATGTTGTGCGTATATATATAGATCTGTATATATATATAGATTTGTGTATATCAGCATTTTTTTTGGCCAGCCGATGGTTTTCTCCTCAATTCCCCTCTCTTTTTTTCTTCTCTTTTTCTCCCTTCTCTCTTTTTCTTTCACCTCTCTATTACAAGTATCAAAGAGGGGAAAAAAAAAAATTTGCCAGATGTTAGATTTTGATTTTGTAGGTTTAGTTTTGATTTGATTTTGGATTTTGATTTTGAATTTGGGTAGGAAGAAGAGAGGAGAGAGAATCCATTGTTTTGATTTTGTCTCGTAAAACCAGCACTGTTTTGATTGTCTCATAAAACTAGCACTATCGTCTTCTTCTTTCTAAAGACAGAACAACAAACAACAAACAACAGAGAGAGAGAGAGAGTGAAAAAAAAATGGTGCCAAAACAACGTCGTTTTGACACCTCTAGCCACTCGAATCATAACTTTTTTGAGCTACCTAGCGGGAGTATAATACATGCCTGTTCATTTCCTTATTTTTCATAAAATAATGTTAAAATCAATTAAACTAAATTAAGACAAAGTCAAAAACCCTAAATGATACTTTTATGGGCAAAAAGGATCAAACCAACAAATGCCCCACGTTGCGCATCACAGAAAATATTGCAGCAACCACGAACCTCTACCATCCAAAAAATGATCGAACGTTCACATCTTATATTTCCCCTGCTGGTTTTTTAATTGCAAAGTACAACAAAGTGGGAAAGACAGCTCTCTGATCAACTTGTTTGTACACGTGAAAATAAGAAACAAAGCAGAGGTTTTAATCAACCAATTCTACAACTGCTTCATCATACAAACCAGTATATTTTTCCATTAAAATTTCCAAAACTCAATCCTGCATTGAGATACCACTCTATCAGCTGCTTGTTCTTCCTGTTCGTCCACCTAATGGGCATTTACCTGAACCACCATCTCTGAACAGCAGAAATCGGAGTGTTTAAAAACGGTGCATAACGGTGGATCGGTGGATTAACAGTCCTCCCAATCTTAGCCCACACGCTTTGGTGGTAACCACCAGTCACAGGGGCATGATACATGAGCTTCAATAGCTGCCCAAAAGAATTGCACAAAAGAAAATGAGAAATAACGAGATGTGTGATTCCATAAAACAATTGTTAATCTTTCCTGAACCCTAACCATGCAATTTTTCTTTTTTCTTTTTTTACTTCCTAATTGGTCACCTCTGTTACAAGCTCTTTTTTTTAATGATGAGCCCTGAAATGTAAACAAAAGTTCAAAATTTCATAGACTAATAATAAGAAGAAGCAAAGCAAACCTGCGAATACATGAATGTCAGTATTATGTTGCGCCGCGACCTGTATGTTCAAATGATGAAGTGAATTTATAATATATAAAAAATAATAATAAAACAAAAGTCGACAGAAATAACAGGTATAAAAAGGAAATGAATTACTGACGAGAAAAGGGAAAGAATTAGAAGAAATCCAAGTCCGATCTCAGCCTGCGAAGAAAGAATGCTGAGGGTAGTTGTATTTGACTCTATCCACGCACATGGCTCTTCCAAGTACTTCCTGTCAACAACCCCAGAAAAGTAACAAATATGGAACTAAACATTATAAATATATTGATTTATTAAATCAAAATAGAAATAAATTATTTTTCACATTCTAAATAGTGGAAAACGAGTGTGAATTAAAAAAAAAAAAAAATTATATCTATTTTAGAAAGCTCTATTCATAAACAAATTGGAAGTTAAGGCTTCAAATTCCTAAAAATTACAAAGCCATTGTCTCTGATCATCTGCCTCCTTCCCCCAAAACCAATTCCACACTATCACCTCCTACACCACCTTCTTCTTTGAATGGCCTCCTCTACTTCAAGTCTCCACTACAATCTCTCTCCATATAATTCTCAATATTGGTCTACTCATCAATAGATCCCCCGATCCTTTTCTACTTCGAGCAGGACTCTGAATTTGGAGAGTAGACTAGGGTTCTTTTCCCTCTAGATACATGACATCAAGGATGCTGCCATCCAAGCATCTAATCATCTTCCCATGACAACAACCAGACCAACTTTTACACACCTAAAGCAACAATTCCGGCATAACCCAATAAACAACAAAAATGGAAAAAAATAAACTCCATGACTCTCTCGCAACATCACAATGCTTATCAATATCTATGTAATTCTTATATTCTACGGGGTCAAGTCAAATAGCAATAATAACAACAATATAATAACAAACAAACAAAAGCAAATCTTAGCTTTTATAAAAATGTGATAGATATGAGAATTAAATAGAATAAAATCTAATCAAACAATCAAATCATAATAAAATGGATACCTTGAAGTTCTCATTAGAAATATGAATGGGGCGATTAGAGGCCTTCTAGAGGCTTTTGGGGCACAAATGGGGGTCTTGGAGCTTTTTTGAGGCCCCATTGCCCAGTAAAGAGGAAAAAAAAAAAAAAAAACTGGACTTTTCTTTTCACCCTTTCATTCAAGGCCAAAACCTTCAATATAACATGATCCAAGAAGAAAATAAGGACCTAAACATGTAAAACCCCACTAAGACTCCAGACCAATTATTCAAGATGAATCACAAATAAAGTTAACACCATTAATAATCCTAGCAATTAGAAAAATTAAAAGCCGTAAGCAAGAAACAATCAATTCATTTCAGCAAAAAATTAGAAATTTCCTACCTGTACAAGGAAGAACGGCTAAAATTACGTCTAAGGAACTTGGCAACATGTTCCAGAGCCCAGCATAAAATGGGAAGTAAAGCAACTGCAAGAAATTTAGCACCAGTATACAAAGGAGTTAAGGAAAGAAACCGACTTACAATAAAAAATGCAAGAAATAGCACAAGAGGCCAAGTGACACTAACATTTGAGGTAAAGACGTGAAGTGACAAAAGTAAGGCAGTAGATGAAGTAAATAAAATCCTTGGTTGCAATCACAGATTGGAACCACACTTGCACTGCCTGCAAATTCCATGCCCTAGGTTTCTATGGAGTACAGACGAGGACAGGTTAGTAAAAGAGTAAAAACCATTGCAACTCAAAATGAGTAAAGGATCAGAAAGGACTCAGACTGGAACAGCAAGGTTACCCCATATAGAGAGTACACGGAATACAGAGAAGAACATGCAAAACCCATAAAGGCAAGCCCGTATGCCCTATTTGAAAGATTTCTAGGTACAAAAGGAATTATCGCAAGCACAGCCACAGCGAATACCTGATTGAGAAAGAACATGAAAACAGTATTAACAAATGACAAGCTGAAAAACAAAAAGAAGATTGAAATTGATATACCCAGAAGATATTTCAATGGTTACCCTGCAGGCAACAAAAACCAAAAGAGGTTACAGTCATGAATACAGCTCTCAATCCCAAAACAAAAACTGTTTAACAATAACTTGAATATTTGGAATGAATCAGATGGCAGGATCATGAACTTAACTACAACGAATATACTCACTCGCACCACTTGAAAAGAGTGTGTAACTATTTTCTTGGGATCATTAAATTGAAATCACCACTCTTACATATTTTCTGTCAAAAAATAAAATAAAATACTAAATCTAATGGAAATAAGGAAAAAGGTGCCAAGTTCAAATAAATGTTTCTGGTGTCATATTGATGTACAACCCAAACTATAATACCAAGAATGTATATGATATTTAGACAAAATCAAGAACTGAGTAGTTCATAAAGCATTGTCGAGAAGTTTTCAAGTCTAGTTAGTTCGGTTCCATTTCTTTTCTTTTCTTATTTTCTTTTTCTTTTTGGCACCCTTAGTAGATGAAAAGAATTGTGATACAAAAGAAAAATGCTGAATCATAAAGGAAAAATATACAGCTTCGGCGAGCCTCAAATAAAAAATAACAGAAACATTAGCTTCCAAGAGGACTATAGAATATCCTCGTTTAGAACCACAAAGGATAAAATTCACTAAGATGAACAAGGATGGCAAACATGGAATTATGGAATAAGTAGGCCGAGTTGAGAACATCATCTGATGATTCGATCTACAAGATGTTACAATGGGTTACTGTAAAACTTTAAGGCATCCATCGCAGGTTGTATATACTTTATACCAAATTCCAATGATAATAAAAAAATGAATAGTCAGTTCTGAGAAAATTTAGGTTTGCACTCAAGCAAAAGGCAAATATCAAATTAAGTTTATGCTGTGAAGAAAAGAGGTAACTCTAGCCATGCACCAGGCAATGAATCTTGAATCACAGTAACTAAATCATGTTGCCCAAACTGCGACTAGAAGTGTAACCATGATAAATGCAAGTGATGGGCCACAACGAGGCCCCAGAATGCAGTATACCAAAATCTTGTAAAAAATGCCACCTACTTGGATGGATAGAAATCAGTGCTTATTTACTCACACCATACAGCTTCTTGTAATTGTTCAAAAGTAAGGTAATTTTTTAAAAGACACCACCAACAATTGTTTTCCAATTAGTTCCATGCCAGGGTAAAGTTTGTCAAGGAATCCATTCAGACATTGGTGTGTGCAAATGTACATTCATTAATGTATACTATTACCATCCATGAATCATACCCAGGCATTGATCAAAAATTGAATCGTTTGTCGATCCCAGCGCAAAGAAGTTGGATTTGGAGCTGCAGTTGTTGATGACCCTGATGTTCTAGTAGTTGATCCTACAGCATAGAGTTAAGTTCAATTTCAATTAAACCTTCCAACTCATAATATGGTCAAAAATGTTGTAACAAAATTTTGAAAGAAAATTGAAAAATTGGTTGTAATACATTTCTCAAGCGAAAATGATTTTCCAAAAAACGCAGAAAATATAAATGAAAACCTTGGAAAAAGAACAAAAACTTTTTTAAAAAAGAAAAAGTATATTCAAAAAAAGAAATCAACAAGTGTTTTAAAAAAAAAAACTTATAAATGTTACATTTGTAACGAAGATAGTCACTATGCACCCGAATGCCCAAAAAAGAAAAAAAGTGCAAAGAAAATTATCTAAGTTCTTGAAGAACAAGATTTTGAAGTAATATATGGCGAAGAAATTTCTAATGAAAAAGAAATCTTGTACGAAATTTCTAGTGATGAAGAAAGTTCAGATGAAGAACTAATCTTCATGATGACTAATATAGATAGTCAAGAAATATCTCAAGAAGCAGACAATATATCTCAAGAAGAATAACAAGCCATTCGACTTGGAGATGTAATTGGAGAAGAAAAAACTTTACCAAAGAGGAATTAGCAAAATTCGAAAAAATGCAAGAAGTTACTGTGCCAGAAATTTACAAACTTTTAAAATTCAACTTATTTTCAGCAAGAGTGTTTGAACAATACAATGGTAACACTCAAGCGAAATGGTCAGAAGAAGAAAATATTGATATTCCTTTTTTTGATAAGAAAAATGTTGCAAGATGGAAAAAGAAATATCCTGAGATTCAATATATTCATATTAGATTAATACAGGTAACCAAAACAGCCTTATTTCGCCAAGGGATATATACTCCTATTTTGATAGTAATTTTTAATAAAAGATTTTCTGACCCAATGAAAGCAATCATTGGAGGAATTCAATCTAATTTGGCTAATGGCGTAGTTTGGTTTAATGTTAGACCAAATTTCTTTATTTCCATAAATGATTCTAATTTTGAAGACACAGTTAGAATAAGAATTAAAACATAAAGATTAGGAATGAAATCGAATTCCCATGATTTGGCAATTCGTTGGAAAACAAGTCACGACCTAATGATTAGAGTAAAACCAATGATTTGATATTCAACTTACTCTAATGATTTGGCCATTCGTTGGAAAACTATTTTTATTTTACTATTTTATGGAATTATAGAGTTAAGAGAAGTTAGGCAAAGAAGTAGGCAACAAAGAGATGGTGAGAATTTACATTGCTTCATTTGTTGGCTTGAATGCCAATTTATAGAATACATCTTGTAGATACAAACAAAAACCAAAAAACTATCCTAATTTAAAAAGTCTATCTAGAGTTATTGCTTATCTAATTTGTTGAAATTTACAACACCAATACGTCTAAAAACTTTGCAACTTTGTACAAAAGTCTACAAGCCTACATAGGCTTACACAGTTTCCACAAAAATAAATACAGTGACAAAAAAATCTTTGGAAACATAAATGAAAAACTACAATTATTTGTCATCTTCACACAAACTACAGTTATATACACTGTCTACCCTCCCCGTGGTTCAAAGAAATAGACTGATATAGATAAAATTTGGTTGATCTATTTGTCGTGTAGCGTCGGGTGAAAGGATTTGTCTGACTACTTTCCGCCTAATAATGCAAGTTGCTCCACGCGCCTTGGATAAGGTCGGAGTCGA
The DNA here is from genome assembly GCA_025200525.1 of Camellia lanceoleosa. Lineage (NCBI taxonomy): Eukaryota > Viridiplantae > Streptophyta > Magnoliopsida > Ericales > Theaceae > Camellia > Camellia lanceoleosa. The sequence goes on from CM045758.1 coordinate 203,565,140, forward strand.
TCATGAGACAACTGCATGTGATAGTGGGGTCCACTATGCTTCCATCCTGTTTACGAGATTGTGATATTCTTCATCAGTCTCTAATAGAGGGGAATCAGGATCTTGACTGTATTGCTCATTTCAAAATTGTTCTACATCATCCGCAGTAATGGCTAGTTCTAACGGAAGATCCAACTTATTACTCTTTTTGAGATGTAATAACAAGTTAAGGAGACCTTTAATATGTCATGGAAAAATGAGTTACAAATAGTATCATACTATCTGTGACCATGAATGGCAACTTTGCTGAGCTATGGTTATTAGAAGTTTGTGAAACAGTTATTAGACTATTTATCCAATATTCTGTTACAGGAAATTTTTGAATATTTTCCAATCTCTCCCTCCGGCACTCTTTATCCAAATAGTTATCTTCAAATTTGAAATCTTTAGTTTCTTTGAGATACCAAATTTGATATTGTTGGAAAAAATGTTCTTGTTCTCGCCAACCAATTGTGCTAGAGATCCAAAAAGTAAAATATTTACTCCATCGGAAGCCTTTTACTAGCCATGAGAGCATCGCTTTTATAATCATTGGATATTCTATTTACTGGATTGGGATCCAAAATTTGAAAAATAACTTGATTAGTTATTTCCCAATCTATATCTTCAAAAAGCCACATGTCATGATTTGCCAGGATGGTTATTTTGAGAATTCCATCTTTAAAATTTAATTTATTAGAGGATCATTCTAAGATTTGTCTAATCTTATCACGATGATCCTCAACTTGATTTTTTGATTAAAAGAAAATTTTCTTTTGGAAGCAAGTCCTTACTTTTTCAAAAAGACATTCTTTTTATTTGTTCAAAAACTGGATCAGAATACTCATCTGATATGAGATCTGATAGCTGAAGAAAATTGTTTATTTTTTCGAAATTAAAATCTTCATTCCAATTCATTTGTTTAAGGATATTAAAACAAAGGTTTTGTAAATCTCTTAACTTAGCTATTTACTCAACTAATTTGTTGGCCACAACTCCCATGTGTTTTCGAAATTTCACTTTGTTCTCTACAATGTGAATTCTTCAAACTCCATAGAGTTCTGTATAAATTTCTCTAGATATACCAGGGTTGAAAAAATCTTTTATTTCAGATTCATCTGGTTTAGATGTCTGAATATTAGTTGGAACTGGATTAGTTCTCATTTGACAAAAATTATTTTGATAAACAGGCATAGCTGGTGCACTGTAAAAAGTTTTTTTTAGCTTTGGTCATGCTATCATAGGATTTAAAACTAGCTCCTGGAAATTCACAAACTTGCTTATTGCAATCATTCCACTCTGTGTAAATTCCAGGTTGTCTTCTTGCAAACACAACACAAGCTTTTTCTTGTCTGGGGATTGCTTTTTTAACAATTGTCACCCAATCTCCTTGTGCGGGTTGTTTACCCTTATTCATTTTTTCCTCTTGGTCTAGAGATCTTCTGCAGAAATTAAAATTACTTAATTTTTTAAAACAATTCCTAGTAAGAAAATATGCAAGAAGATTGTTAGTACCTCTAAGATGTTCTACCTCAAAAGTATATTCTGAAATCTTATTATACCAGGCTAATCTTCTTCCTTACTCAATAGGTTTTTTATTGATCAAGAAATCTCTAACTGTTTTATTATCAGTGTGTACAATAAAATTTTCTAAGGCTAAATAAATATGGAAACTTTTTATTGTCAATTTTATTGCAAGTAATTCTTTTTCAAAAATAATATATTTTTGTTCATTTGGTTTAAATAGTATATCCACAAATTAGTTCTTTTTTATTTATCAAAAAAAAAAAAAAAGTTCTTCATTTGTAATTTTATGGATATTGGATTTTTTCTTGGTCTAATCTCATTTTCTCATAAAGGTATTTCTTTATCATGCCATAATTTACTTGGTATCACTTTAAGAACACATCCCTAACATGCTTCTAAGGCATCTGTTTTTAAAATTAATTTATCACTTGTTTTAGGAAGATAAACGTCTGGTAAAGTTTTAACATTTTCTTTAATTTGTTTAATTAAAGCAACATTCTCTACTGTCCATTCGAAAATAACATTTTCCCTTAATTTAGTTAACCAAGGAATTTCTATTTTTGAAAGATTTTTGATAAAATTTCTTCCATAATTTAAAATACCTAATAAACTCTGTAATTGTGTTATGTTTTCAAGAGTATCAAGAAAATCTCGTACTTTAGACAAAATATGTTCCTGTAATTTTAAACCTTTCTGGTCTAAAATTATTCCCAAAAATTCAATTGATTCTTTTTCTAATTCAATCTTTTCTGGTGACAAAATAATTCCATGTTTTTGAAATTTTTCACAAAGTAATTTTAAATGTTTCTTATGCTCCTCCCGGATTTTGGAGAAGACAAGTATATCATCAATATAAACTACACAACAATCCTTAAAATCTTTAAAGATTGTATCCATCCACCGTTGGAATACTTGTGGTGCTATATTTAACCCAAAAGGCATGACATTCTAGTGGTAATATCCTCTAGATGTACTAAAATCCATTCTTACAATCAAATTTGCTAAAGAATTTTTATCCTTTGGTTATCCCTTGGTGGAATAAGACTGTTATGGTTACTTGCATTAATCCAATATGAATATATTGAATCTCAGGATATTTCTTTTTTCGTCTTGCAACCTTTTTCTTATTAAAAAAAGGAATATCAATACTTCCTTCTTCTGACCATTTTGCTTGGGTGTGTGTTACCACTGTATTGTTCAAACACTCTTGCTGAAAAGAAGTTGAATTTTGAAAGTTTGTAAATTTCTGGCATAACTTCTTGCATTTTTTCGGATTTTGCAAATTCTTCTTCAGTAAAAGTTTTTTCTTCTCCGATTACATCTCCAGTTGAATGGCTTGTAATTCTTCTTGAGATATTTCTTGACTATCTATATTAGTCATCATAAAGATTAGTTCTTCATTTAAACTTTCTTCGTCACTAGAAATTTCGTACAAGATGTCTTCTTCATTAGAAATTTCTTCGTTATATATTATTTCAAAATCTTGCTCTTCAAGAATTTTGATCATTTTCTTTGCACTTTTTTTCCTTTTTGGGCATTCGGGTGCATAGTGACCTTCTTCGTTACAAATAGAACATTTACAAGTTTTCGTTTTTGAAACACTTATTGATTTCTTTTTTCGAATATACTTTTTCTTTTTTAAAAAAAGTTTTGTTCTTTTTCCAAAGTTTCCATTTATATTTTATGCATTTTTTAGAAAATCCTTTTCGCTTGGCAAATGTATTACAACCAATTTTCAATTTTCTTTCAAAATATTGTCACAACATTTTTGACCATATTGTGAGTTGAAAATTTGATTTTTATTTATTTTTTCGCCTTTGCTTCTAGACACCGATCTGCTATCAGTCTTAGAACATAATTAAAGCGAAAATCAAGATTACCATATTCTTCTTTCTCCATTTTTTTGAGAAAGTCGGGATATGTTTTAACACGTAACTCATCCCATGGATTAAGGAGTTTATCGAAAAATTAATCTAACCAAGGTTGATTTGCTGATAGATCAATAAGATGATAATATTTTTTAAAAGTTTGAACATAGTCTTCAAAAAGACAAATGTAATATAATTCTAATTTAGTTAAAATATAATTTGCATCTGCTTGCAAATTAGTATCTCTTGCAAAACCACATAAATTTTCTTTTATGATTTTTGCAAACTTAGGTAATATTGTATCAAGTGTGAGAAAATTTGCCAACAAAGTTGTTTTTTTGACTTTTTTCAATTTCAGATTTTTCCCACTGTCTTAACCATTGCAACACATCTCCCTGGAGAGTTACTGTAATATAATGAAGGAATTTTTTCTTTGACCAACTATTTTTAAAATTGATAATAATGATAGACAATGATTTTGCCCAATCATCAATGGCCTGTGGCAGGTCCTTAAATGGAACATGAGACAAGTCTAAATAAGTACCATTCTGAACTATTGGATACTTATTATTATTATCTTTTCTAGATGTTATTGGCTCAGGTGTAGGATTGGAGGTACTTCCAGTGTTAGTATCATTTTTAACTTCATTTGTTTGAATAAAGTCAAAATTTTCTTCATCTCCCCACATATGCCAAACAATTCGGGATCAATCGGCTCTTCTGCCTTTCTTTTTCCCTTATTTATTTCTGGTGAAACATCTTGATCTATTGTTTCTTCAGATGAGGATGATTGACTATCATCATCATTAGTTGACATATTAATATCATAATTAAAGTGCTGTAAAAGGACTTTATGTTCTAGATAAGTTTCTCTTATCTGATCTAATAGCCTATTTCTTTCATCAATACCTAAATTTGGGTCTATATAATTTTCTCTAATAATCCAATATTTCAACAATATTTTTCATATTCAATCCTATTATAGGTATTGGTTTAAAGTACCAAAATATCTTCTATACCATAAACAATGTATATAATTATAGTTTGTCAGAAGATGACAAATAATTGTAGTTTTTCATTTATGCTTCTAAAGACTTTTTTTGTCTTTGTATTTATTTTGTGGAAACTTTGCGTAAGCTTATGCCTAGACTTGTAGACTTTTGTACAAAGTTGCAAAGTTTTTGGACGTATTAGTGTTTTAAATTTCAACAAATTAGATACGCAATAACTCTAGATAGACTTTGTGGATTAGAATAGCTTTTTAGTTTTTGTTTGTATCTATAAGATGTATTCTATAAATTGACATTTAAGCCAACAAATGAAGCAATGTAAATTCTTACAATCTCTTTGTTGCCTACTTCTTTGCCTAACTTGTCTTAACTCCATAAAATAGTAAAATAAAAATAGTAGAAAACTCATTTCCAGTTGTAATTGGTATCAGAGCTTGGTAAAGAGCTTTTAAAAGCAAGATCAAGCTGTGTAAGTATTCTATCTATGTATTAATTTTGATATATATATATGTGTGTATGGTGTGCTTAATGATATAAAATAAAATAAAATAAAAAATCAAATTAGTCAAGTTTAGTCTTTAATTGTGTATCCTTTGTATTTTATATCTTCATAATTATTTGTTTCATTAATAGTTGTTGTAAAACCTATATACTTAGTGTATGTCAAAGCCCATATACTCATTAAGATCTTTTGACTATTGGCCATAATTAGGCATTTTTAAGTCTTTAAGATCATAAAGAGAGGTTTTAGGCACCAGATAAATACACTAGGAGGGTCTTAGGTACCAACAACAATCTATAATGACAATTAACTCTGAAGATATAATATGCTTTGGAAATACAAAAGATAACATTAATAATAAATATGACCATAGTTTGCATATTACTAAAGAGTCTGCAAATATAAATAGTGTGTGTTCTAGTTTAAAAAATATTACTGATATTATGTATTCTTGGTTTTCTAAATTAGATAAAAATCAAAAAATAAATCAAAACTATCTAAAATCCAAAGTTGAGTCTATAGAATTTAAAATAAACAATTTAGGTTCTACAATGGCCCCGTTTGATAGAGCTGTGGAAAAGTGATTATAGATTATAGCTTAACAGATTATAGCTTACAACTGTGAGCATAAGCTGGTAACCTGTTTGGTATAGCTGTGGGATTATAGATTTAAGTAGCAGAATAGTGTTTTGTAAATAAGCTGTAAAATAGCTTTTTCTGTATAATTGACTTTTTTGCCCTTATATGATATAAAAATGATAATTTTGTCATTTTTTTTCAATTTTAATTTAAAAAAATTATTTCATTAATAAAAGTTAATATAATTAGTATTAATTAGTATCAACTACTATAAAAATTGATACACTTGATAAATATGTAATGGAAGTATTATTGTAATAAATTTTTTCCATTCTAAATTAATTAGTATCAATTAATTGCTTAATCAGTATCAATTAATACTAAAATTATTAATTAGTATCAATTAATGGCTTAATTAATCTGAATTAATACTAAAATTATTAATTAGTATCAATTAATATTAATAATTAATTTTTATTAGTATCAAATAATATTAATAATCAACAATTGTTATTAATTAGTATCAATTCATAATTAATTCATTACAAAAATATACAATATTAATTTTTTTTGACATTTCTGATTCTGGTATTATTAAATTTTTTTATTACAACTAATAATATAACAATTGTTATTTTTTTAATTTATTATTCTTTTTCATTACAATTAAATTGTGTAATTTATTTAATGGATATAAACTGCACAATTTATTTCAATATTAATAAATTATTTTTATTATTATTTTGTTTAATTTTTTTTAAAATTTTTATTTCAATTTTTTTTGTTCAATATTATTTTTATTATTTTGTTTTTAATTATTATTTTTGTTTAATTTATTTAATTTTTTTTTTCCCTTCTCCTTCCTGAGCCATCCGTACGCCGCCGGTGGTCTGTAGCCTAAGCCAGTTCTTCAATGCAATTGTTCAGAAACTTCGGCAGCCCCCAAATCTCCAAAATTTACCAGAAATTCGAAACGAACGAGATGTTAGTTTTCTTGACCTAAACAAAAAGCAGAAACCCTTGTTCCAAGTCCCAAGAAGAAGAAGAAGAATCTCCGTTTTCGCCGAAGTAAATCTCTTTCAATTTCAAGGGTTTTGGGACTTGGAACAAGGGTTTGGAGGCGTAATCGGAGACGTCGTGGTTGTGTTCTTCGTCATTTGAAGAGTCGTGAAGATGGTTCTCTATTGCTGATTCTTCTTCTTCTTCTTCGGCAGAGGAATAGCTTTGGATGAGTGCTAAGCTCATTGTGTTCTTAGATGAGAGAGAGAGAGAGAGCACAACGCTGGAAATCACCTCCACACGTCGGAAATCGCCAATCACTTTTTGAGAGGAGTGAACAGTGTTTTCATTGTTGTTTATATAATGGCATTTTCGTAAATACTAGAGATTAGGAGGGACGTTTAAGTCATTTCACCCCCCACACAGCAACTGCGTGCTTAAGCTAAAATAATAAGCATCCCCTAACCAACTTTTCAAATAAGTTGAAAATTAGCTTCATTTAAGCTATAAGTTGGTCAAATAAGCTAAACCAAACGCAAGTTTTTAGTTTAAATTAAGTTAAAAACTGAAATAAGCTGCTTGTAAATTCTACCAAATGCCCCCAATAACTGTTGACTTAAACAAAGAAACAAAAACCCAAATAAACAATTTGGTAACTCAATTAGAAACTATATCCTTCATAAACAATGATGAAATGAATAATCCAAGAGATAACTCCATTCTTAGGCTATTTTATGGTACAAAAGATATTCTGGTACTTCAGCAGACCTGGCTAGTGAAAGGCAAATGAAATTGCCTGTTTATGTATCTAAACTGAGATGTGCAATTCTTCATTAATCTTTTTCATGTTAACAGAATAACCCAAAATTTTCTACCTGAGTTACATGATCGTGCTTGGTCATTTGAAGTTGAAGATGACGATGGCATTGACCTTGCTGACTGAGAGGAATTGCTAGAAGGCATTGCCTCAACAACAAGATCAGGATCCTGCTCATAAAAAAAAATCCCAATTACCAACGAAAATCAAACACTAAGATTCTAAATTCCAAGCCCAAAATCCCAGTTACATGACGTATATTTCTAACCCTGAGAAAATTCAACCAAAAATAACACAGACAGATAAATATCTGGTACATATATCAACTGTGAATAATCCGTAAACTAAATATAGGAAACCAAAGGATAACTAAATAATCAGTAGAAGAAACGATTCCCAAAATTTCAAAAAAGATGTTCGCAATCTTGACCAATGCAGACTAGAAAGTGAAAGACCAGCCATACATCCACCACTATAAAACACTTGAAGACCTGTTGAAATTTACTAGATGCAACTCAAACTCCAAGAGAGTGATAAAAATAAGTATAACTAACATAAGCAGAAATATACATTTATAGACACATATATTTGTGTATAAACATGCACTTTAAAAGAATCCCACAACCAAACCATTAAAACCCAACATAGACACAGGATCGAACAAGATCCATTAGAGCATCTCCAATCCTTAACTGCTCAAAAACTATCTCCAATCCTTTCATCAAATGTTTATCAAATCAAGGGACAAACATTTTTTTCATCAAATTCTTTGTCAAATTTGATGAAAAGGGAAACTTGGGATAAGAGTGGAATTATTAAAAAGATTGTGATAAGAATTTGATAAAAGGGTAGTCTATCATATCAAATCAAGTTTTTTACTCAAATTTGAAATCAAATTAGATGAAGAAAAAAAAGTAGTGAAGGGTTGGAGATGTTCTTAGGTCTCAATTCTAAGTCCAACAAAACTGTATAAGCAAGAAGAAAGCAAAAAAAAAATAACGCTAATATAATCCCAAGAATCAAATGCAGAAACTCAATATGAGTTTCGATACCATTAGAATCACAGTCAATAAAGATGAACTCAATAAGTTTTAAACAAAACCACCCCCCCCACCCACCCCCCCAAAAAAAATAAATAAATAAATAAATACAAAACCCTAGTTGTACAGAACCAAGAAAACCCAAAATACCAGTTCTGACGCGAAGAAGAATAAAAGAATCAACAGAACAAGACCAAGAATGAAAACTTATGAAAGCAAACAAACAAAACCCAATTGAATTAAGTGATTGAAACCCACAAAGCAACTAGGAAATCAACTTGAGTAGCATTGAATTTCAAGAAAATCAAGAAAGAATGAATAAAGACATACGATGTAACGCTGGTAGAACTTGCGCTTGAAGTGGTCAACGACGTCGGAGCGAGAAGCCATGTGAGGAGGGATGAGGATGTTGGACCAGTACCCAGCCCATCTTGGGTCGTTGTCGTAGTCGTACGCAGAAGCACCTATTCTCTTCAGCCTCTGTGGATCTTCTTCTTCCCCCATTATTTCTCTCTGCTCTTCTCAATTCTCTATCCACACAACACAACACAAGACAACACTCGAATATCAAGGAGTATCTCTCTCTATCTATGCGCGATCGAGAAAGGGGGATTTTTCAGTAGTTTCGAGTACGGTTATGTACGGTATGTGGTATGAATGGGGGAGAAAGTGAGATCGTTATGATTTTTGGGGTTGCGAGAAATGATAATTGATGAGAATTATGAACGCCAAAAATGCTTTAGATCACTAATTAGTGGTATGGTAATTCTAATGATGTGACAGTGGGTCTCATTTACTGTCACATGTGTTTTGTGCCTTAGTTTTTTTTTTTTTTTTTCAATTGCCTCCTTACTAGTAGTGGAGTTAATGATGATAAATTTATGATGCGTAGCATTGCTCTTATGGACAGAGTTGGGGCGTGCTGTGCTGTGTTGCGTCCCGCCCTCAGCACTGGGTTTATTTTAGAATTTGTTTTTGATAATTTGAATCGTATACATTTTATAGTATATTGAGTAAAATATATTTATAAAAAATTAAATTAATCAGATATCGTTAATTTTTTCATTCATTCATTTTTATATATTTAAAAATAAATGATATTGTGATTTAAAATATTAAAATGAATATAAATATGAATGGATAAAAGAGTTAATGATATCCGATTAATTTAATTCTTTATAAGTATGTTTTGTGTTCTAAAATATAAACGATTCGAATTATCAAAATAAATTCCAAAATAAGGGGTTGTTTGGGATGTTCTAAATAAGTGTACTTTTTGTCTTTTTAGACTAAAAAATTGAGGAAGAAAATATGGATGTTTGGGTTAACTTTTTAACTTTTTATGAAAAAATGTGTAATAGAAAATTGTAAAAATTGATTTGTAGAGAAAAATTAGAATTGGAAGTTGAGCAGCCATAATTGTTGACTTTTGATGAATAGTGTTAACTTTTTAACTTTTTAAGTAACTTTTTAACATTTTAACTTTTTTACAATATGTCAAACTTGATCTAAATCTATAAAATCGCTCAATAGTACTTATTATTTGTGCTGGGTGCATAGGAGGGACTCCAAATCCATTATGGACAGATAGTCGTCGTTTCGTGGACTACTTGCAGGACCTTGTATTATTGGTCGTCTCATTTCTTTGCAGTTTGGACTTTTTTTTTGGTGAATAACAGCAGTTTGGACATTGCCATTAAAAGGGAAAGATTCCAATTTTTTTTCTCCAATAAAATTTGAAGAATAAAAAATTATTAGAAAAATTGTAAATTGTGTTTTTAAAAATAATTTTAAATTAGTGATAAATTTTATTAATTTTAATAATTATGATTATAAAGTTTTTTACAAATTTATAAATATTTTGTGAAATTATCATTGATTTGATTTTTTTTTTTTAAATTAACAGCCTAATATTGTAATAATCTTGAGTTTTTACTATTTTTTCATTAAATTTAAGTGGAAATTTGATTAAAAATTTAAATTGATATTAAAAGCACCCCAATCCTCCTTCTTTTCATTACTTTTTTTTTTATAAAAAAATTATAAATTTATCCTAAAACTTGTTTTACCCACATTTTATGAAAAAAATCATGTCTAATTCTTACTTTTTTTAAATAATAATAAAAAAAAAGATGCTCTCTCTACACTTGAGAGTCTCTCTCCCTAGGACTTTCTTTCCTTAGGCTTCTTGTGAGTTGTGGTTGGGGTGGGAGAGAGAGGTTCTGGTGGCTTTCAGCTTCTTCTCTCCTCCTTCTACCTCCTCTTTCTTCTTCTTTTTTTTCTTTACTTTTTGTTAAAATGAATTTGAAAGTTTTGCCTTTCCAACCCTCTCCCTCCTTGTGAGGTGTTCTCTACCCGCTGCCATGGTCTTCACCAAATCCGTCTTCTCTCTTATTCTCCACCTCACTCTGGCGCTACCACTACCACACCACCTCTTGATCGGTCACTACCCACCATATTTGCCATATTCCCAACCCCATTAGATCTGGTTCCACTCATTCTCCTCTTCCTCTGATTGTTGGATTTGCGTTGGTTTTTATTTTTTATTTTTGTTTTCCTGTCTTTGTCTTGGTGTGACTGTTGCTTATACCCCCTATGTGGATGTAGCCTATGTATTTATCATAGACTAAGTAGAGCGAGAAAGGGTGAGAAATAGTGAGAGATGGTGATAAAATGACTTTCACCAAACTTGAGTTTTGTTTCTCATCAAAATTGATGAGATTTGGTAAGAAAAGAATTAGGTTTAATGAATTTTTTTAAAACACCAAAATTACCCTCATAAAAAAACATAACTTGTTGATATGGAAGGTTATTTTAGATTCTATCAGAACAAGATAGGTGAGAAATCACATTATCTTTTCTTTTATTCATCCAAACATAAATGATGAGGAATCATGATCATTTCTTCTTTCTTTTTTTTTCCTCACCTAGGTGAGAAATCATAATCATTTCTTTTCTCATCTCCCCTTACAATCCAAACGGAATGTTGATTTAATACAAGTTTGATGAAATAATTGGAACATGCGTATAGCTATTTTTACAACAAAAATTGATTAGATGCTCTAAGTGATTTGAAAAACTTGAATGGAAGACAATGAGGATAATTGTATTAGATTATGGTTTTATAATATTTATTTATTTTAAATTTCACAATTTTATTGGATTTTAAGTTTTTTTTTTTAAATAAAAAAAAAAATCCGTTGAACCCATATTATCAAACATTGCAAATCCAATTTTAAACATTAATTCCATCAAATTCCACCATTCTAAATATTATTGGGGTTGCATGTCACGATCTGCTCTCTGTACCCAAGGGTTGAGTATCGTGATGGCCAGCAGCTGAAGTTACCTCTGGCCAATTCTTGAACAAATTAATAACAACCGCGATTGAGAGCCCGAATTCTCTTCCCCCGAATGCCCCGAAACGACGAAACGATGTCATTTCGTCGTCTGAATTTTTATTTTTATTTTTAATCAGAAAATTAGAAGAAAAAGAAAGAGAGGGAAGGCAGAGGCGGAGCAGTGATTCGAGGTAGATGCAGTGGAGGAGACTGGCCGGAGGAGCAGGATCGAGGCGGGAGGCGGAGGCGAAGGCGATGAGGAGGCAGGCGCGAGCCTCCTCTCTCTTCCTCTCTCTCTCTCTCCCTCTCTCTCTTTCTCCCTCTGCAGACTCGAATTTGAGCTCTGCAGAGTCAAAAATGGCGGAAAAAAAAAAAGAAAAAGAAAAAATAAATAGGCTAATGCCCAAAACGACGTCGTTTTGGGCATTAGGGGCATTCGGGGTAGGAGAATTCGGGCACCAAATCATTTTTCAATTAATAAATGCGAGCGAAAATAATATTTAAGTGATGGTACCAAAATAATCATTGGAGCTTCTATTTTTATTACAAAATTTATTAACCAAAAAGGTCGATATTTACATATAAAAATATCATAAAAGTGTTGTGTGTGTCTATTCTGCAGTCCTGTGTTTAAGACTTTCCAAAAACTATTTTTGAATTACGTTGTTTCCTGAAAATTGATAAACAGCTATAAGCCCGTGGCAGAATGAGAAATATTATACTAAGAGTATAAGGACATAAAATTTACCATGGATAATTATTAGCTAAACAAAACTTGATATTAAAATACAGAGTATATAATACGGAGATCATTTGACATAAAATATAGAAATCATATAAACAAAATAATCATAACCATAGTACATAACGGAACAGAACAAATGTATGGAGTCAAGAGCTGGCTCGTATGAACTTTAGAGGTGGCTCCCACCATAGTGTAGCATTTAGCTCCGTATAGCACTTTGCTCCACACCAGAAATCAAAATGTCAGTGGATCCATGATGGACAGAGGATCACAAAGTGACTAATCAAAGGGTCAATAGTTATTTAAGTCCCCAATGCATGGGATCTCTGTGGTGGTATTTATAAAATAATTACTCAAAACATATTTTAATAAACAGTTATATCCAAGAGTTTTCTTTAGTATATAAAATAAGGTTCATAAAATAAATAACATAATTAAAAATGCTAATATAATAAATAAAACACAGTTTACGTAAAATAAATTATGGTAAGTCAAAATATACATAAAATATATTATGATGACTCAAGATATAATATAATTCACTTTAATTTTAATACTTCACTCTTTCTTTCCACTATCAAAGACTTTCTTTACTCACAGTATTTTCTTCCTCCTTCTCGGTTTGTTTCTCCATGTTCAATCCATAGCATCACCTCTCTTTATATACCAGGGTACACTACTTGCTCAACAAGTTCTGAGTGACACGTAGTCACGCCACGTCGCCTTGCTATTATTATGTCCTAAACTCAAGCTTATCCTCAAATGGATAAATTTAAGTAATTTTATTTTTTATTTTTTATTTTTTATTTTTTACAATGACTCTGATGTAAATAAATTATACTTTATTTTATTTTACTCTTACAAAATATTTAATTAAACATTTAAATTTTTTTTCATTTATAATTAAATAATACTAATATAAAATTTAAAGAATAACTTAAATTTTTGGGTTGTTACATTGCAATTACCATTAATATGATAAAGGAATCAATCAAAAATTACAATTTCATAGGAAATTTCGTACATGTCTCTTATATATTTTATGCACCCGCTATCCTGTTATTTTCTTTAATAAAATCATTGCAATTTGTCATTTAAATATTTATTTTGCTTTTAAAAAATCTCTTTTATATATTCTCTCTCCATTCAAACTACTCTAACATTTCTCTATTTAATAGTGCAACTTCAACGAGTTGAACCAAAGCCCAATCCTACTTGTTTGGTTGAAAGATTTAAGAAAGAATTTGAAAAGAGAAATGAAAAATGTGTATAAAATTATGTGATATGTAAGTATATTTTATTCACTTTTTACTTATCTTTTATATTTCTCTTTCTAAATCCCTTCTCAAATCTCTTAACCAAGTGCAACATTAGAAAAACTTTCAGTTTGGACTAGTGTTTGAAATTTTAGAGTTCGATTTAGGTAAAAATTTACAAACGAGTTGGGCCTAGATAGAGAGAGTTTAGTAACTTGGGCCAGCTCGTTGCTCCATCATCCTTGGCACTATGACTTGGGGGATTTTATTTATACTCAAAAAATCATTAAGTATTCTCTATTTTTAAGTACACCCTATTTAATTATTAAAATTTTATTTAACTGTCATTACAACTTATTATTTTTCTCAAATTACCCTCAAGGTAAACCCAAATAATAAATAATAAAACTAAAAAAACTAAATTATTTCAAAAACTTTTCAACAGAAAATAATTTTCAAATATAGAAAAAAAAAACCAAACTTATAAACACATAAACATTATAAATACAGAAAAAAAAATCAAACTTTTACATTATAAATTATCCACAAGAATGATCGTAGAAAAGTAAAAACCAAACTTATAAGCACATAAAGTATCAGGCACTAACAAGAAAGAGTAATTCTCAAATAATATACTATTTAAATGATAAAATAAGAACAACTTCAATAATATGTTATTGTTAATCTAACTACTGAATCCTTTAATTTTTGTCAAAAAAAACAATATAAAAAATAATTTATGGTGCTCTACGAAAATTGTGAAACCCCTTTATATGAATACTTACCTTATTTTTGATGGGTTGTTTCAAAAAACTATTTTGATTATTACTCTAATTCATTATTTGATTTTGTTCAAACTTTCTTCTAGGGGTTTAAGGTTTTAAAATAATAAAAAAACAATGATGTTGAGTTTTGGTAGGGTGGATTGGAGTTTTGGAAGAAGAAGAAATAAATTTGATCTTTTGGGAAAGAAGATACAGAGATTTGAATAGAAATAACTGATTAGAGTGTACCATGAAAAAAATATATATTTTATTTTAGGGTTTAATATGTATTATCCTTATTAGTAAATTCATATTAGGATATAATAGGAATTAAAATTTATGAATTTAAATTGAGTGCTGCTATTAGCACCCCATAAATTATTTTGAACCCCCCAATTTTTAGCTTTTTTTTATTACAATAATAACCTCAAATAAAATTACTACAAAGGACATCATTTATTTTGGGACACCCCATCTCACAATTAAACCTACACACCTACTACATCATGAATTAGAGTTTATGAGAGCACCTACTTCCATCACCACCCATCCATCTTTCTCAAATCTCACCTTCAAAATCTATCCACTCTCAAAACTTTGAAAATCCTTTAATGGCAATATTCTGGCGATAATAGTGGCAACCATTTGATTACCTATACTTTTCCGACTATGACAATGAGTGAAAATTTTTCTAGTAACCACAACTCCATAAGACAAGAGGAGTACAACAATTAAAGCTTAGAGGAGGTTCATAACTTTGATGTTGTTTTTAACTCTGAGGAGATTGGCTTGTAAGGATAAGTTTCTTGAAAAAAATGACAAAAATAATAAAATATGTTCGTCATTTTTTCGTGACTGAACTCTCGAACATATGACCGAAATTCAGGAATATAGACTTGAACATTGTTTATTTGTTTGGGAATTAGTAACCGAACATTGATTTTGATCTTTTTGTGATCTGGGATGAGTCTTGAATGAAGAAAACTTGAAGAGCTGAACCGTTTTAAGAACTGGGAATAAGAGATTTTAATTTCCGAGAAGTGATTGTATGATAGGTTAAGATAAATAAGGTTGGTGACAATCATAGACAAATTTTGTATTTGAACATCCCCTGAAAGATTATTGTGGCTCAAATCAAGAGCTTGGATTTGAGAACAATGAAAAATGTCAGATGATAAGTTGGTTAAATTGGCAGAAACAATATTCTTCTTATTTTTTTTCTTTTTCTTCTTCTTTTTCTTCGTGGCTTTTGAAAAAGATGAGACTCCTCATCTTCTTAGTGGGTTTTGTTAAGATTTTTTAGAAGTGAGGTTTTTTTGGGGGTGTGGGGTGTGCATTCAATCAGTGAAATGTTTAAGGATAATTTTGGTATTATTTGGGAGGAGAAAAGAAATTTTAAGAGTTTCAAAATTTATAAGTAAGGGTCCAAAAAAATGGAGGATTCAAAATAGTTTATAGAGTGCTAATAATACCACTCTTTAAATTGGGCGAATTGAGATATATTTTGAGTTCAAATAGAATTCCCCTATGACTTGGGAAACAACACACAAGCCCAAGGCAAATTTCACTAACAAATAAAAAGTTGCTTTAAAATGTTCTCAAGCAATGTTTTTAGGCCTCAACCAAATCCAATCTAGTTCACAAAAAATAAAAAAATCCAATCCAATCCAAGCAATACATTTGAATTAAAACAAGTGAAAAGATTCGAATGCTCTTTGCAACTCTTACTGCAAAATCATGAAACTTAGTACCACAACTGCCTACAACAACTGCTACAACATTTAGGACCCTATTGACAATGTTGTTCTCTCTCTCTCTCTCTCTCTCTCTCTCTCAAGTTAGTATGAGATAGGCATCCCTTCCATCATGCTGTGCAATAGGGGTGTCATTGTTTACAAGATAACCGCTGAGAAGCACAAAACACTAATTTAGCAACCCTTGAATTACTAATCCTGCTTGGTGTTTCATCATCTTCTTCCACTGACATCACATTTCCTCCTCCAGACAATAAACCTTTCATCTTCAACCAATTTTCAAGTTGAATAGCCTCATCCAATCTCTGTACTACTCTGTCAAAGCATAGATAGCGCCCACCGGCTCCATAATCCATAGCTTCATAAGCATGAATGTGTACCTCTGCTGCCTTTCCTACATCTTGAGTCGCTAGGATGCCTCTTTGTAGCATCACTTGGCCACCTACGCAAAAAGTCCTTAGCGTGGTAAATCGCAATTCAACAAGCATTTGTCAATGTCTGTGCCTCTATAGTTGCAAACATTGCAATGAAATCAACAAGATTGTACATGTAACAAGTTGTTGAAGAAAAGTTGGCATTTTGGAGTATCTAAATATTTTGTTTTGGATTAAAATATGTGCATAGTATAGATCATGGTACCACAATATAAAATAAAAAAAAATACTAAAAAGTATAATTACCTTTAAGATATGGTAGTGAGGTTTCAATGTGTGCATTTGGGAAAGATGGGGCCATGAGAAGGGCAGGGCAAATGGTAATAAGCTTCACCTTCAATTCCCTCGATTTTCTCCAAGCCGCCTTCTCTGCTGTAGTCTTACCCAACGCAAGCCAAAGCTGTTTTTCCCAAAAAATAAAAAATAAAATAAAAACAAAACAAAACAAAAAACAGAATGGTCAACAAGAGGTCAAGATGATATCACACGTCTTCCAACTAATTCGATCAGGATTTAGAGAGTACTCAAAAGAGAGGGAAAACAAAAAAATAAATTGAAAAAAGACTTTCTTTAATAATTCTAATGCGTATAGAATACGAAAAGTTTGATTCTTTAACAGATGAAAATCGAGGATGAAGTATAAGTAATAAAATCAGTTCAACAAAAAGTATTAGTAATAAAATGAATTGGAGTACCTTGTTTTCTCTACAGAATGCCTCGTTGCTCCAACAACTTTCATCGACAATCCTGTCTGCATTGTTGATGTTCCAGATGGAAGCAAGGAGAGAAGAAGTGAAGATACATCTCTTCACATATGCTGCCCTGGCACAAGCTTCAATGACATTCTTTGCTGCCTCGGTCTCAAGAAATGCCGTTCGCTCCTGAAATTAATCTCTCATTTTGTCACTTCAAATTTTAGATTATTTTCCAGATACTAGTAATTTGTATTTGGATTAAAGCTCAAGCATATATATCACGAATTGAACCCGAGACATTGAAACACACACACACACACACAAAAAAAAGAAAAAAAAGAAAAGAAAAATGAAACCTCGTGTTTCTTGATCCGTTTTGTTTTTTTTTAAGTTGAAAAATTCTCAGTTCAAATGCTGTGGAACACAAATTCCAAATGCCCATCAAAAGTAAAGATCAATGAGCTAGGTAACTAGTAGTTTGGTTTTTTGAGGTTTTGTGGAGTGAAAAGAGTATAGCCAACTAACCGTATATCCGGCAACACCATGTGGATCGGTGAAGGAGGAGGTGTGAAAAATAGCATGGCAACCTCTAAAAGCTTCACACAGACTGTCCAAATCTCCCATCTTTGCTACTACAACACTCTCTAGTAGATTCATCTCTTCTTGTTTTATTAGCTCCTTCATGTCCTCAAAATCCTCTGCTCAAAGGGAAAAAAACATATATATATATATATAAATTGATATAGTTAAAGGTTACCATGTCTATATCTGGAAGTGTTTCAAAGCACGATTTTATGTTGCCAGCCTATTTGTATTAAATTAAAAATATTAAAATCACATTTATCATCCAAAACATAAAAAAAGGGCTACGAGCCTGCTGCTAAAGAAGGGTTTGGGAAGGGTAAGATGTATACAGTCTTAGCCTTACAGTTACCCCATTTTTGAAGAGGTTGTTTCGTGACTTGAATCCTCTCCAAACCACCTTCTTTCTTCTTTTTTTTTTCATTTATCATCCAAAACATAACATGGTGGAAAAAATTATCTCTGTACAGTTTTCTATTCTGGTATATAATGGCCCTGTTTGGTACAGCTTAATTTTAGCTTATTTTAACTTTCAGCTAAATTTAAGTTATTTTGATATGTTTGGTTTAGCTTAACAATACAGCTTATAGCTTTTTGTAAGTCAGAAATCAACTTATTTTATGAGTGGGGCAAGAGAAGCTTAATTTATAAGTCAGAAATCAGCTTATATTCATAGTTATAAGTTATAAGGTGTTAAGGTATAAGTTATAAGCACTTTCCCACAATTCTACCAAATAGGGCCAATAGATGTTGGTTTTTCTTTTCTTTGAAGCATTATCAGTGACTTCAAACAGTTTCCTTAAGAACTCAATAAATATCCTGCTTGTTATAGTGTTGGAAAATAATGGGGTTTTGGCAATTTTAATTAGAAATTAAAGTAGGACTCAATTGCCAATTGAGGTGGGTTTGAGTGATTTTGTATTCTCTTAAATGAAAAAATTGCAATAAAAAAATAATGAGCCGAAACCATTGAGTTGTGAATGAGAATTGTCTCATAAAGTAGGTATCTATAAAATTGGGTTTAGATTTGAACTTGGTTTTGGTTTGGACTGGGCTAGACTTTGACACTACAAAAAATAAAAATTTTAGGGACAAAATTATTTTTTAGAGACCAAATAAATTTGTTGCGAAAAGTGTCGTCATTATATTTTTAGCAAAAAAAATTAGACATTAGTGATAAATTATTATCCTTTTGAGATCAAATTTTTTGTCTCAAAAAATAAAACATTTTGAGACCAAATTATTTTGTCCCTAAAAGTCTATTTATTAGTGACATTTTCAAAATTTTGTCACTAAAAGCTTTTTTTTGACTTTTTGGGACGACCCCTTAGCAACTATTCTCATGACGATAGAAATTGGTTCCTAAATGTCTTTTGCAATGCAATTTTCATTAGTCTCTAAAACTCTTATATATTGTAGTGTGAACTTGTGCATGTGCTAGGTTTGGTTTTAGATTTGGACTTGGACTTAGTCTTGAGTTTTAGGCTGAGCTTAGTTTGTGCATATATTTGAGATTGGGCTTCGATCGAGTTGTGACCCAACACCCGTATTTATTTTGCAACCCATCTAGTTTAATTCTCAAAACTTATACATTATGTACACATTATGATTTATATAATGGTTTAGGAGTTTTGAACCTTTGTAACTCTAGCCCTAATGGCTAGAGTTGATAGCATTTGATGACCCCATTGAAGTTATAGCCTTCATGGCTAAGGCTCTCCCCTACTAGTATAAATAGAGGTTTTTCTCTTCCAACTTAGTTGGTAGTTTTTAGAGAGGTTTTGTGATGGAAAATGAGATGATGTTTTAAACTAAAAAGTTGGAGATGATTTTTTACACCAAAAATTTTTTTTCCTATTTTTTTTTTTGTTAGCCTCTTCTTTGGTTTTTGTTAGAGAGAGTGCAACTATTATCAAGTTCGCTGAAACTATTAAGAAGGTGTTTCTGCATTTGCTGGTTTCGACCGTCATATCTTGGGAGGCAGACGCCGGCATACCTGCAGCACCCATCAAGAGACGGTGAATCTGTTTTAAAGAAACTGTGGTATCATACAGGTTTTGGTTTGATTCTTTTCTTATTATTTGTTCTTTAATTTTTCAGAATTTAATTTACCTCGACGAGTTCTAATATTTAGTTATCCATGTTAATAATTTGTTCTTTTAATAATGTAATCTTTATTTCTGTATTTAGTTGTGTCGTTTATTCTGTATTTTATCCTTTAATAAAAAAATTATTTTGTCATTTCTATTTAATTTGTTTTATATATTTTTCTGAAAAAATACCAACAATTAGTTATGTAAAGGATGCACGAAACTCCTGACACTTTGATGTTTGAAGACAGTCAGCTGATTTTGTGGTTTAAATACATGACACCCAAGTCCTATATATCCCTATGCAAAAAACTGGTAATTACACCAGCTCACCTTTTGAAGTAGTTTGAGGCTTTGTGAGCAATTAAAGAGTGTAGGGAAGTTCAATGCACATACAAGACTACTGACACTGTGGGGTTTGAGTAGAATCAGTTCTCATGGTTTAAATCCACCATGTCCCAACTCATGTACCATGCCAAAAAAATAAAGGACCCCTTCATTATAAGGCTAAGCCATTAAGGGTACCGGTGCCTCTATCCTACACACACAGAGAGGGAGAGAGAGGGGTACCTTGGTTTTGAATGGTGACTCTTATGAAGTAACCACGAGACAAGAGCTTCTTGACGAGATGAGAACCCAAGCAAGTGTTCCCACTGGTGACACAGAGAAGTCCCCTCTCCTTAATAGCACTGAAACTGCAGCTAAAACCATTACTCCTGTTGTCAACGCACCTTTCTTCATCATTACTCAAAGCTGTTGCTGCTGGTGGCTTTGACACCACCACTTCATCTCTGTAACCATCCATCACCATCACAATCTCTCTCTCTTTCTCTCTTTGTGTTTCAGATTTATGAACTTTGAATAGAACAAAAAGTGGGCTGGGTCTGGGGCTGCACATGAAGAAGTCATGTACAAATGGTGTGGTAGATGGAGAACATTAGATGGGAAATGCACGAGGCTGCTGCATGCTTTTATGTTCTCCTATCTATGAGTCAAAAACTACACGTTTTGTCCCCACCACTCCACTCAGACAACTCTTCTAGAAGGCTTATAAGATTTTTATACGAGTAAGCTTAGAAATCCACAAAAATTTCTTATAAATTTATTTACAATGATATGCAAACAGAAGTAAACCTTACACAATTAAATATACGACAAATTAAAAATTGTGTATCCTGTTAATCATTATGAGCCTTTGTTTGGTATATAAGCTAAAATGAGGTTTTTTATGGTTAAAACAGTCACAAAAAAGATAAAATAAGTTTTTTAGTCTAATAAAATAAAATATCATATCCAAACTATAATTATTTCATTTTTTCTCTCACAAAAATCAATAAAATCAAAAAACCTATTCCAAATGAGACTTTTTAGTCATAAACTAAAAAAATTTAAAAATCAAAGAATCAACTCACATCCCAAACCAATCCTAAATCAAATTGTGTGATGTTTTTGAGGATCTTAAAACATTTTTTTTTTTTTTATATATATAGATTAGACGGGGTCCTATAAGAAATTATATATCTTTCATGCAGTCAAACAATCGGAAGGACGCAATCTTTAGATTGACTTTGAAGTTTTTTTTAAGGGGTGGTTAATTAAGTGTTATTGGCTTTAAGTCAGCTTATTGGTTTAAAAAAAAAATTATGTTAATTTGTTTTTAAGTCATTTGACAAATCTTTTTTTTTTTTCCCCCAAAAAACTAATTTTATTTTAAAAGTCCATAGTAAAACCAAAAAAAACTATGAATATGTCATACAAACTATTTTTTTAGCTTTTTTTTTTTTTTTTTGTGCTGAGTTAAAATAGCCTATAATATTTTAGCAAACTTCCAAAAGTTAGCCTTTTGGTTTAAAATCCCTCAATATGGTAGTGCTTAAAAAACTAATGGGATTTTTTTTAAGGCTTTTTATTGATAAATCCTATTTGAAAGTGTTCTAATTTAAGAAGTTCTCATGAAGGAATTTTTTAATCCAATTAGTCTCATGTATTATATACTTTTATTCTATAAAGTTCTTTTTCTTGATTTACATTATTTTCTTAGACTCTTATGCCCTTATATTTAATATTGATCTTTAATGTTGATATTTAATGTTGGGGGAGGAGAGAGAAGGGAAAGGACCAAGGTGTAGAAAATTTCATATACAAATGAAATAATATTGATGTTATTATTTTATACTATTATATAATGTGAATATATTTTTAATTGACAACACATTAAAAATAATGTGAATATTTTCTCTCATCTAATGTGAATATATCTTTAATTAACAACACATTAAAAATAATATGAATATTCTCTCTCATTTGATGTGAACGTTTACAACACTTTTTCAAAAAATTTTCTCTCATCTAATATAGTGATGTGAACATTTACAACATGTGAACCTTCTTATTTTTAATTGACAACACATTAAAATAACATTCATTATATTTTTAATTGACAACACATTTTTATTCACAACATGTGAACATTCTCTCTCATCTAATGTGAACGTTCACATTCACATTCGTATGTTTTAGTATGAATATTCACATCATGTAATTAACAACACAATGATAAAAATTCATTTCAAATTAATGTGAATATAATGATGTGAATATTCATTTCAATTGTATGATGTGAATATTCACATCATGTAATTGACAACCCAATGGAAAAAATTCATTTCAAATTAATATGAATATAATGATAGTCAAAATTTTGATGCATGGAAACTACTAAAACATAATGACAATCAATATTAATTATCAACATTAATAGGGGTAGGAGAGATTGAGGGTGTTTTGGTCTTCTTACCTCAAATAGGACGTAATGGAATAGTCAAAAACAATATGGGTTGGATGAAATAAAACTCTTAGAAAGAGGATTTATCATAAAAACTCTTATTTTTTTTAAAGTCCCTAGTATTAAGATTTTATAATATAAAGGATATCCAATATTTTCATAATATCTAAGGTCTCTCAAATCAAATCAGGGAAAATTCAACCAGAGAAAATTCAAATCAATATAGAGAAATTCTCTGATTCAAACCAGAGAAAATTCAATCTCCAAACCCAAAAAAAAAAAAAAAAAAAAATCAATCCAAACTAGAGAAATTCTCTTTGATTTACTTATAATTTTCTCTAATTTTTTTTTATCATTTTCTCTACTTTCAACAAAACCAGAGAAATTCTCTCCAAACCAACATGGAAGCCCCACCATCGGCTCTTCCTCTCATAGACAACCATTTGAACTCTTCATATGCTCTTTGCAATGCAAATCAACAACCTCTACCTCTCTTAGACAACCATTTGTTCAAAATCTGACATTCCACCCAGATAGATGAATGCAGTCGTTCCAATCCAAGACACATTTTTACAATTTTGTTTTTTCCCTAAATTGAATTTAATGTTTAAACAAAGATAGTATTAAAATTAGAGAAGTAGTAGTAATAGTTACCTTCATAGCTGAGGAGTGACGGCCATGTGACTGTGGCCATAGCTAGGGATTCTACTGGCAGCTTACAGTAGGCCGTCACCTACACCACCATCGCCAAACCCTTCCACCACGGCATAGAGAGAGAGAGAGAGTGAGAGAGAGAGAGAGAGAGAGACAGACTGCTAAAGAGAGAAAGAAGAAAGCAAGAAATTGCGGCTCAGATCGCGGTGGTTCGGCTTAGATCGCGATGCTTTATGTTCTCGTCTGCTAGCAACGCTAACTATGCATGAGACCTGACAGACAACGGCCCAAATACTTTGCTGTCAGTGGTATGTCTGTGTATTGGTGATTCAAGAGAGAGAGAGAGAAAGAGAGGAAAGTGTACAGATCTAGATCGTGAGTAGGCTAGGGTTTGGTGTGGGCAGATAAAGAGAAGAGAGAGAGAAAGAGAGAGCGGGAGTGGACTTGGTAAGTTTCACACAGATAGAGAGAGAGTTGATATGAGAGAAATTTCTCTTTGATATATAAGTGTATAATTGAAGAACCTTGGATATCATAAAATAATTTTGTGAATATCTTCTATTACTAAAAATGAAATAGTGATTTTAGACTAATTTTTCCAAAAACTAATTAGCTGGGCATACTTTTGACTTTTGTTAACTTTTCTAATGATTTTTTTAAAGTGATTTAAGTTGACTTTTAAATAGAAACTACAGTAACCAAAATATTGTTTTCTTATGATGGCCGGCTTGATGTGAAATTATACAAATACCTTGAGGGTAGAATTTGAAAATTGACTTATCCTGTAAGGAAAGAGTGTCCAAGAGACTTGTATTCACATGGCTACCAAGTCTATCGTTAGGTGATGTAGAATCGGAACAGGTACCAAGAAAGATAAACCAGACACACGAGGAAAAGGGTATGCAATAAAATAACTGAAGGCTTAATATGTTAATTAAATACATAGACAGTTGTATCAATGAATATCGACACAGAATAAAACCAAAACACAGAGAGAGAGAGAGAGAGAGATTCATGCGTAGAAGCAACCATGTTAGCAGAAAAACAGAATTACAGGAAAATTTTAAAGAAAAAATGCATAAGATTATACATGTGAGGCACAAAGGGGACCTAATTACAAGATCTCAACTCTCAATGGAGGGTCTGGAAAATAATTCTGATGTCAATAAAAGAATTGCAACCTTTTAATATGTTGTTTCCGGGCATACAGAGAAATTCACTGGTGGGGTTCAGTATGCCTAGTAAGGCCTATACTTGTTTTGATTACTCCATACTAGTTCGATGCACACTCAACTCCTCCAGCTACTCTGAGAATGATCAAAAAATTCCGAACTGTACTCTTGACTTCCAAATGCCATCCTCCGAAACATTCTGATCTGTGCAGATTGTTCCCTTGAATTGAAAATTTCACTTTGTCCAGGTTTCATCCCATTGGTTAGATCTGTGAACTCACCTATGGAGTCTAGAGCTCTTACCACCTGAGAACAGGGTAAAGAACAAGAGTCATATTTTAATTTTTAAGTTTAGTCCACTTGAAGTTTAAAATTTAAAAAGAAAAAAAAAAGAAAAAAAAAAGAGAGGAAATTATGCACAAAAAAAATAAAAATAAAAAAAATCAAGGTGTTGGTGACTACCTGACTCATTCGTGGTCTCTTCGAGGCTAAATGCCGTATACAAGCTGCAGCTGCTTCAATCAGCCGGAACATCTCAGTTTCAACATAGTTGTTTTCCAGCCTTGGATCTGCCAACTCTTCAAACCGTTCACTTTCAAGTGCTTGATTAAGCAATGGTCGAGCCTACAAGAAAAGTTGGAATATTGATGAAACGATATGGTCTGACAACTAGTTGGAGACTGTGACTACACAGACAAGCCTAGCAGGAGCATCAGTAAAGGCAAAAAATGGTATGGTTTAATCATTCCAAATTCCGATTAACGCATGAATAAAAACATAGAACAATCATTGACTTGTGTCCATAT
Source organism: Camellia lanceoleosa (assembly GCA_025200525.1). Taxonomy (NCBI): domain Eukaryota; kingdom Viridiplantae; phylum Streptophyta; class Magnoliopsida; order Ericales; family Theaceae; genus Camellia; species Camellia lanceoleosa. The sequence continues at coordinate 203,590,578 of CM045758.1, forward strand.
TCCAATTAGCCAAAATCAAATGTTGCAACATCTACTTCAAAAGCTGTCTTTACTGATACATTTTCTTTCTGATTAACCCAAAATTCATGGTTATGAAGCTTACCCATTCAACCAGGCTCTCATCACCTAGTGGTTGAGATGCATCCACAGGCTTGCGACCAGTAATGAGCTCTAGAAGCACGACCCCAAATGAATATACATCAGATTTTTCAGTCAATTTGCCACTTGATGCGTACTCCGGAGCCATGTATCTGGAAAATTACCCGAGACCATTCAATACAAATAAGAAAAGGAAAATATGACACATTCACAACTCCATTGTCACAGACCTTCTTCTTGCCATATTTTCAAACAAAATATGCAACACATTTCTACTTGATATGACATTTTTTTATTAGTAATTACGTGCTCCCAATGAAATTCAATTGCTGTGACGGTAAAGCCATCAAATATACCTTTTATTCTCCAACATTGACACATGATTGTGCTTATATAGCACGATATATACACCAAAAGATCTACTTGCCGCCATATATTGTACTATTTTCTTCATTAGCTATCAATGCTAACCATATATAGATTACCTACCCAAAAGTTCCCATCACACGAGTTGTCACATGTGTATTTGCATCCGCTGCTAATTTCGCAAGACCAAAATCTGCCACCTGTCAGTCACACAAATCACCATGCTAAGCACAAGTGCACAAACAAAATGGAATATTGGATTCAAATTGTGAATTTGTGATAGTTGATGTATGCTGCTAAATCACAACAAATGACACCATATTACAAAGATTAGCCAAAGGCATTATGCGACAGGAGTTCAGAGAAAAAATGTCGTTTAATCGAAGATCAGCTACAGAAAAAGGCATACCTGAGCTTCAAAGTTTTTGTCTAATAGAATGTTCGACGACTTGATATCCCTGTGAATAATTCGGGGATGACCTGATGAACAAAGTAACAGGAAAAACACGTCATAGAAAGCGTGAGTGATATAAATGACTTCGAGAAAATTATCTAACAAGGACAGCATAACACATTTAATTTTGCCACAATGAACTTTGTATGTTGCAAACATTAGATAAAAATAAGAAGGTTCTGGTTACTTGAATATTTGTGACCCCAAGCATGCATGTCTTGCATTTTCACAACATAGGATAAATTAAAGTTTAATTAAATAGCAAATAATGATTAAATAAGCGTATGTGTGTGACATCCAAATAATAATGAATTAGTGCTGACAGCTATGCATGCGTGTACAATCTACAGGCATCACAGGACAAACAAATAAAAATAGGCAAGTCTAGAAGCAAAAGCAAGAAATTACAGTCTTCATGCAGGTAAGCTATTCCACGAGCTGCACCAGCAGCAACTTTAACCCGGGTTGCCCAATCCATGACTGCCCTACCTTCACCTGCTAAATATAAGAAAAGTGCGGGCTGGGATTAGTGACATTGTATTTTCTTTGAAAGGTAATTTTCAGTTGAACATCAAACCACTGGTTAGTAAACATGTTTAACTGCAGAAGTCACATCACAACAAAAGCATCTTTTATGGGTTTGTCAATGCAAAATAAACCATAATATATGAATCACAGACACCTCTTCGAGGTCACATACTGGTGTCCAACATGTGTTGGACACACTGAAGGAAGTGTCCCTTTTAGTCAGACACACAATGGACACATTGGGGATACGTTGGGAACACACTGAGGACATGCGGTGTCCAAATTTTTTAAAATAAAATTTCTTCATCGAAGTAGCATAACCAAGATTGATGATTTTATGAGAATAATATTTGACAAATAATAAATATATAAAATTATATATTTTGCATGAGTCCCACGTGTGTTGTGTCCTGCATTTTTTAAAAATTTGTGTTCCTCAGGTTCAATTCATTTCCGTGTCCATGTCAGTGCTTCTTAGACCATGATTGATTCAACTCTTAAACTTCTTAGCTGGTTACGCATACATGTTAACACCAGAAGACCCATTGCAATAAGAACATTTTTAAGGGATTGTATTGGCCAAATAATTATGTATATACGAGATCTGTGACGTACTTCAATCCTGAAATCATTTACAAACAAATACACACGAGCACGCGAAAGTTTGCTTTTTGATGTCAAAGCACTGAAGGTCAAGGTCCATTTTATTGATACTCAAAACAATATCTTACCATAGAGATGATAATGAAGGGTGTCATTCGGGACAAAATCATAGACAAGCAATCTTTGATGCTCAGATATACAGTAACCCACAAGAGAAACCAAATGACGGTGGTGTACCCGGCTGATAATCTCGACTTCCGCTCTAAACTCACGCTCCCCTTGTCCACCACCTATCTTTAGCTGTTTAACAGCAACTTCTCTTCCGTCTACAAGGAACCCTTTGTATACACAACCAAATCCACCTTCGCCCAAAAGATTCTGAGCTGAAAACCCATTTGTAGCCTTGGATAGCTCTTCATAAGTGAACCAGGACTTTGAATTGCCTACTCCACCAGGGTCCGGCGAGTACATGAAATTGCTTCCAGAAGCACTTTGGGCTACGTGAACTGAATTTGGGGGCCTTAGAAATGATGAATCTGGAGAGCACAGGAAAATTCAATCATGTTATTGTCATGCCCTCATTGTCATATAATATCCCTTGTAGTTCGCTAACCAACTTCAAAATATGGCTCATGGTAAATGTTGCATTGTGGAATCTCATTCTTATAATGGGCTTTAAAATTCATTTGGTTGCAAACAAATTATTAGAAAATAAAAGATAATTTGAAATCGTATAACAGAAACAAAAAACTCAAAGCAGCATACGGTTCCTTGATTTCATAGACAGAGCTTTTCCAAAGAGAATCAGAGAAGAACATTTATGCTTCATCAACTTCACCTCGCTCAAAAAACATATGAACAAGCAGATAAGCAAAAGATACCGCCCTAAATGAAGTGCAATGAGGAACAAAATCTAAGCAGGTAATACTATTGGATTGAATAGATTTCTTTGTGTCCTGCTTAGTTTAGCAGATGCTGTATCATTTGCACTTTTGACAAGTCTAGGTGAATTGAACTAACATGTGAATCGGAGGTACAATTTAACATGGATCAAAAGCATGCCTGTACTGCAGGTGATTCTATGCATTCAGCACTAGACAATTATGCAATTGCTTTAAACAGAGCATGCCTGTTCTGCATTTGATTCTATGCATCCAATTTGTATGATTGTAACAAGAAGAGAATCATATCAGGATGGGATACATTAATTCTCTACCAGATATTTATTAGAGCATTCCAGAAAAATCTAAGCATAAGCTAAATGAAGACAATTCAATATCTAAGATTCCCAATATGAGGTCAGAAGGAAAACAATGTAGTACTAGATGAACATCATACAAAGAATTACCTGAATGTTGGGAAGAAGCAAATGGAGAAGACATAATGTAGCCACCATTCAATTCAGTTGCCCTTCTCTTTCGTTTCCGTGTGAACCACACACCCATCACAACTAGACTAAGTGCCAAAAGCCCAACAATAATGCCGATTGCCACGGTACCTCCAGCCTTATTACTGCCACTACCTGTTGATACGGTATTGGCCCCTGCACCTGAACCAGGTGTAGTTGATCTTGCAGTTGGTTTTTGAGTAGGAAGAGAGGGTAATGGTGAGATAGGGGGGGTTGTACTGACCGATGAATTAGTTGGAGCAGGAGGAGAAACAGGAGTTGGTGAAGATGACGAGGGTACAGGAGGAGGAGGAGGAGATGATGTGGAATCCGGGGGTGGGGGGGAACTTGTTGGGGGCGGGGGAGCTGGTGGAGAACCAGGTGGAGAAGGAGGTGTTACCCTAGGAGGTGGAGGAGAATTTTGCGGTGGCTTTGCAACTGGTGGAGGTGGAGAATTGGCAGAAGGCGGCAATGGAGCTTTTGTTGGGGGAGGTGGAGAAGCTGAAGGGGGAGGTGGAGATGACTGGGGCGGAGAAACTGCTAATGGCGGTGGTGGAGACAAAATTGGAGGGGGTGGTGAATTGGCAACAGGAGGAGGAGAGGTGGCAGGCAGTGATGGAGGTGGAGATGGTAGAGGAGGAGTTGGTAATGTTGGAGGCAATGGTGGCGGTGAAGAAGTAGGTGGCGGTGTTGCTGTTGGTGGAGGTGAAAGCGGTGGAGCCGGAGGAGGGGCAGCAGGAACTGCTGGTGGAGGAGATTGAGGAGGTGGGGCCAAAGAGTTGGAAGGGGTGGAAGGGGATGAAGGAGCTGGTGTATTAGAAGTCTGACTGGGTTGAGAAACTGTGGGAGGAACTGTAGTGGGTGAAGAATTTGAAGGAGGTCCTGGTGGGGTAATACTAGAAGTTGGTGGAGGTATGGGAACAGAAGGGTTTAGAGGTGATGTTGTAGCCATCTCTTTCTATGAATATTTACCAATCAATGAACTATGGATCTAACTAGCTATCTATCCATAAAATCCATGTTGCATTATAAACAACAACTGTCTCAACAAATTTCTAATTTTCACAAATAATTCCAGAAATCCAATAGCAAATCCCAATTATCCGAAGAATTTCGCTATCAATACCCAAATTCCCCAAACATAACTCCAATGAACTTCGATTTTCACTTAGAAAAAGGCAACTTTACTCAAATCAAGCAAAAAAGAGTTGAGAAAACCCTAATATGAGCAAAACCCAGATCACCAATTTCAAAATCTGAACCAAACACAGATCAACAAAATCCACTAAGAGCAAAACCCAGAATTCCTAAACTGATGTCAAATTCTCTACTTTACCCAGATTCACAAATTAACTACACAATCCCAAACTTTCATGTGCAAATGCAACATACCCAGGTCACCAAAATAGACAAAGAAAAGGAAAAACACTCATAAAATAGTCTTACCTCTGTGTGTGTCTCTCTCTCTCTCTCTCTTACTCTCTGGAGTTGGAATCTCCGAAATACAGAGTATTTTTCCAAGAAGCTTTTCTTTTTCAGAGAAAATGGTAAAGGTGTACCCAAGAAATGTGCAAGGGAACGTGGGGGCGACTTCGAGAGTCCTCACGATGTGTAGCGAGAGAGAGAGAGAGAGAGAGAGTATAAAATAGAATCAATCACGGAAGTCTCAGCATGACCAGACTTGCAAGAAATTAGCTGTTTGTATCACAAAAACAAATAAATACATATATGAATACGCGTATTAAAAATAGTAGTAGTAATCTGAAAGTAAGTGGAGGTTAGTGTCAAGAACGTTAGGAGGAAGCGAAGTCAAAGAAAACATTTCATATTACAGAGGCCATGTTTGGGAGTGGGGGCTCCTGTGCTGTTCTGGTTGTTACCTGTTATCATACATACACATGTTCTTGAAATTACTTTTGTATTTTTTTTTATGTCACATTCGTTTTTGTCAGAGTTTTTAACCACCGTTTTGTCTTTTTTGTTTTTGGATTAAAATTACTCACCTTTCGTTTGAGAAAATTGGACTCACTTTTAAAAAAATTAAGCCTGCATTTGGTTATATTTTGTAAATATAATTTAAAAGTATGAGTTGTATTTTGAGTTTGTGTGTTGTAGAATTATGATTTGAGTGTAGAAAATTTGTTTGATAAAGAATTTTGGAAATAGTTTTGGAAAAGAGGTTTGATTTGAGTGGGGAATTATTGTGATATTTGATATGTAATACAAAAATTTATAACTTACAACTAAGGAATTGGGGTCACTGCTGTGCCAGTGACTGTTGTGCCTCATTTTGTAGTGCATTATGGATTTATTTTTATAATCTGAACTGTTCATGTTGTAAGGTTTGTTGAGTACTTCATGCCTACCAAAAATCATATTAATCGGATACCAATAACTATATGATTGATAACCAAAAAAATAAACAAAAAGTTTTTCTTTTGAAAAATAGTATAAAAATATGCAATTCGATCATATAGTTATTGATATCCAATTAATATGATTTTTGGTAAGCTTGAAGTATTCAACAAATCTTACAAAATGAACAGTTCAGATCATAAAAATAAGCTCATAATGCATCTCAAAATAAGGCACAACAGTCCCAAGTCCGCATAACTAAACGTACAACTCAAAATTATTTTAAAGCACATTAAAAATTAAAAAAATTTCAAAAAATATTTTTTCCAATTATATAAATCAATTGCAAAAAAAAAAAAAAAAAAAAAAAATCCTGTACAGCGGAGGACGTCCGGGCGGAAGTCCCCATGGACGTCCGGGTGGTCTTCCCCTGGGCAAAAAAAATCCAAGAAACGTGCAGAATGGACGCAGAGTGGACAGAGCTTTTGGCAGAGTTTTGGAAAATTAATTCCAAAACTCTTACCAAACATGAAGCTGAAACTAGCATGTAGAATCACATTTCAAAAGCACAACCAAACACAGCCTAAGGGTTCATTTGATTTAAAATTTTCAAACTTATATTCAATTCAACTATTTGAAAATTCTTTTTAAAATTCATAATTAAATTTTTTAAATTTACAATCAAACAATTTTTAAAATTTTAAACTCTTTTTAAAATTTAAACCAAACAAATTTTAAATTTGGTCTTGTTTAATTTGTGTTTTGAGATATTATTTTAAAAATAATTTTTTAGAGAGAGTTTAAAAAATTTAAAATTTTGTTTGATTGTATATTTTAAAAATAGTTTTAGAGTTTGGGATGATTTTTGATTTTTTTGTAGTTGAACAGATGTGTGCAGAAAAAAAGTGATTGAGAAAGAGAGATGAGATAGAAAAAATGATTGATTGATATGTAGTAGAAAGAAAAGTGATTTTATAAGTTTTTTTAAAAGTACTGGTCAAATAATTTGTTATATTTTAGATATATATATGGACAATTCAAAAAATATACACAAACAGTAAACAAAAATGTGAGGAAATGAAAAACAAATATAAGAAATATGAAACATTTTAAATGTATGTAAATTGAGTCAATATAAATCAGAAAATCAATTTTAAAATTTTGAAAACATTCTTATGAACTAATATGTGCGAATGAAACTTTACTCTATACATTATATTAGATCTAAGTACATTTACATTACGTACGTTAAAGTTTTAAATAAAAATAAAAATAAAAATACATAATGATAAAAAATAAAAATAAAATTGATTATAATATTGTAAAAAGTTTTGACTATATGTATGTAAAAGAAATAAACAAAATTGGCTATAATATTATAAAAAAAAATTGACTACAAGATAATTTAAAAAAAAAACACACACGCACACACACAAGACCTGAAAAAACTCTAATTAAAAACTAATTTTAAAAATTCTTAATCAAACAAGTTTTCAATTTTCAAATTCTAAAAACTACTTTCAAAATATATAACTCAAAAATTAGTTTCAAAATTCATAACCAAATAAGTTTTAAATTTTCAAAAACTTATCTTTCAAAATAAATTTCAAAACTAAACCAAACAAAAAAAATTTTCCTATTTTTTATTTTTAGTCAAAATTTTTAATATTTTAATAATTAAATTTTAAAAAATCAATCAAAAGCAAAAAAGATGACTGTTGGTTTGAATGTACGTGTTTTGATTATGTAATTGTAGAAAAATAATATGTTTAAGATGATTTAAATAAGTGTATTTTTTAATCTTTTATAAAAAGATAGATAGAAAAATAAAAAGGTGATGTGACTCAAAAACAATAAAAAGATAAAAAGTATATTTATATAGTGTATCCCAAACTAAGCACTAGGCACTTTGCATTAATGAAAATTGTTTTTTAAAAATTAGAAAAATGGTTAAAAAATTCTCAATTTGTAAAAAATACTTTTAAAATAATAAAGAGTGCCTCTAATTTTTTCTTAGATTTTTCTTGAGTCTTATAGTGGGTATTAGTAAATTATTTAATTTTTTTTAAATTTGTAAGCAAATTATAATTGAAGTGTATCTTTTTACATTGTATCAGTTATTTATTTATTTATTTTTTTGGGAGAGGGGAGAGTGGGTGGAAGGGAATAGATTAGAGTAATGTTAGAGATTTCAAAAATTTTGCTAAATTTTTTACCAAAGGTCTCATATGAGTGTGAGACCCGTACCATGTGGGTCCTATGTAGATCACATACTCATGTGAGATATTTGATAGAAATTTTAATAAAATTTAAAAAATTTTTAACATTTTTTAATAAATTATTTTTTACTCGTTACCTAACCTATTATGAGGATCCAAAAAATTGATGTCCTCATTATTGTCAAGTAGTAACCAACCAAATAAGAATCAGGCCAAAAAACGAAATCTTACAAATAAAGATATAAGTTGATTTTGGGGGGTAAGTTGTATAATTTTATTTTATTTCTTTATCAGAAGTGCTACTTGCACTCTCATTTTTTATGTGCATCTTTGATTAGATGGATTAGAATATAAAATTAAGATTATTAATCGTAAACCTAATTATCTTATATTTGTTTTAACATTTTGATTTAGGATTATTAATTCAATGAATAATTAATCCAACAAATTTGTAGGATTATTAGTAATGGGGTAGGGGTGAGATTATTAATCCAATGTATAATTTATTCTATTAATCCAATTGAATAATGAATACCACACTAATTTGATACGATTATTAATAGGGAAAATTATTGATAAATCCTATTTAGAAGTGTTTTAATCCAAGAAGATTTTTTAACCCATTTAGTCCCATGTATGTATAGTTTTATTCCATAAAGTCATTTTTCTTGATTTACAGTATTTTCTTGGACACTTATGCCCTTATATTTAATTTTGATACCCTTATAAATATTTTTTGAACGGTTAGCAATTTTATGATGTGAATATTCATATTTTAAAATTCACATTGGTAGGAATGTAAAATTGGCCCGTGGGTGGCCCGAAACCCACCCGTGAGCCGGGGTGGGCCCGGCCCGTTGACAATGTGAATATTCACATTGATATGTTAACATTCACATTAATAGGAGTGTAAAATTGGCCCACGTCCCGTATGGCTCACTTGCCCATGGCGTTTAGTTGACAATTGAATATTCACATTGACATTTTAACATTCACATTGATAAGAGTATAAAATTGGCCCGCAGCTCATGGGCGGCCAAAAGCCCGCCCGCTGCCCGGGACAGGCCTGGCCCGGCCCGGCCGTTGACAATGTGAATATTCACATTGACATGTTAACATTCACATTGATAGGAATGTAAAATTAGCCTGTGCCCCGTGACTGCTCGAAACCCGCCTACGGTGCATGGGCGGCCCGGGGCGAGCCCGGCCCGACCTGTTAACAATGTGAATATTTACATTGACATGTTAACATTCACATTGATAAGAGTGTAAAATTAGCCGACGCCTCGTGGCTACCCGAAACCCGCCTACGGCCCGTGGGCGGCCTGGGGCGGGCCCGGCCTGTTGACAATGTGAATATTCACATTGACATGTTAACATTCACATTGATAAGAGTATAAAATTGGCCAGCGGTCCAGGACAGGCCTGACCTCGCCCGTTGACCATGTGAATATTCACATTGATATGTTAACATTCACATTGATAAGAGTGTAAAATTGGCCCGCAACCCGTGGACGGGCCGCAACCCAACTGCAGCCTGAGGCAGGCTTGGCCCGACTCGTGACAATGTGAATATTCACATTGACATGTTAACATTAACATTGATAGGAGTGTAAAATTTGCCCACTGCCCGAAGCTTGCCCGCGGCCCGGGGTAAGCCCGACCCGGCCCGTTGACAATGTGAATATTCACATTGACATGTTAAAATGCACATTAATAGGAATGTAGAATTGGCGCTGACATGGGTTTACTGAAGCTGCCCACTGACGGGGTAGGCTCGTTGGAGTTCGAGCACCCCGAGCATGTTTAGGGCTTAGGTCATCACTTTGAAGCCTGGCCCAGCCCATTGGCTTGCTAAAGGCCCATTTAAGGCTCGATCCGAGGCCCAGCTCGCGCCGAGGCGCAATGTATTTTTTTGTGGAAAATAATAAAATTTTGGTAGAAAAAATTACAAAGAATTAAAAAAAAATGACCAGGCCCGCCCAAGCTCGACCTAAGCTCGAGGCTAGGCCCAAGCCCACCGGCCCGACCCAAGGCTCGATCCATCGGCCCATCCAAAGCCCAAATACCCTTGTGCTAGGGATAGGGCCCGGGTCTAATTTTTTGGCCCGTGGGCCAGCCCGACCCGGCCTGAGAAAGACTCATTTGGGCCCAGGCTCGAGCCTAGTCCAAGACCCTAGGCTAGGGCTTGGGCCATCACTTTGAAGTCCGACCCGGCCCATCGGCTCGGTTAAGGCCCATTCAAGGCTAAGTCCGAGGCCCAGCCTGCGTCGAGACCTAGTGTCTTTTTTTGTGAAAAATAATAACATTTTGATAGAAAAAATTAAAAAGAATTACAAAAAATGGCCAGGCTCGCCCCAGGCCGCCTACGGGCTGTGGGCGGATTTCGGGCAGCCATGAGGCACGGGCTAATTTTACATTCTTATCAATGTGAATGTTAACATGTCAATGTGAATATTCACATTGTCAACGGGCCGGGCCAGCCCTGGGCCGCTGGCCAATTTTATACTCTTATCAATGTGAATGTTAACATGTTAATGTGAATATTCACATTGTCAACAACCGGGCAGACCGCGCAGGCGTGGTAGGTTCGGCGACTACGAGGCACGAGCTAATTTTACACTCCTATCAATGTGAATGTTAACATGTCAATGTGAATATTCACATTGTCAACAATGGACGGATCGGGAAATTGGCGAGCTTTTACGCCCATGGGCCGTGGACCAATTTTATACTCTTATCAATGTGAATGTTAACATGTCAATGTGAATATTCACATTGTCAACGGGCCGGACCGGGCCCGCCTCGGGCTACCCATGGGCCGTGGGCAGGTTTCGTGCCGCCACGGGATGCGGGCCAATTTTACACTCCTATTAATGTAAATGTTAACATGTCAATGTGAATATTCACATTGTCAATGGGGCGGGCCCGCCCCGGCCCGACTCGAATTTTTTCGGACACCCACGAGGATCGACATGGGTTAGGCCCCTACACATTGACGATATGAACATTCACATTGACGGTGTGAACATTCACATTAGGGGTATTTTGGTAATTATGTCACCCATGGGACTTATTGAAACATAAGAAAACAATGTGAACTAAATGGAATATAAGTAGATGAAAAGGGTATTTTGGTCTTCTTATCTTAAATAGGACCTAATGGAATAATAAAAAAGAATATGAGTTTTAGATGGAATAAAACTCTTAGAAAGTAGATTTATCAAAAACGCTTCCTTATTAATACCTCACTATTAGTCTTGTGAATCAAATATGGCCTATATATATATATATAATATTTTCTCTTGTATATGAAAAATTACTTGTATCACTATTTTTAATATATACTAAATTAGTGGTAATCCGGGGACTTTATAAATTAAAAAAAAAAAAATTATATCTTGAAATTATTTAATATTTTGTCTTGTGATATACATGAAATTTATAAGTTAATTTTATATTTATAACTTTTTAAATTATTAGTTTAAAAAATTAATATATATATATATATATATATAAATCTATTTAGTGAAATAAAAAAAGTTAAACCTGATTAAATGAGATTAAATGAGTTATGATATACTTCTTCTTATTATGAAAATATATAAATTTAAAAGTTATAATTAAGACAAATATATAATTTTATTATTAAATGTAAAGTGAAGTGATATTTAGCAATAATTGATATGATATTTTTATTATTAATCCAATAATTTAAGTTACATTTCCTTTGATTTCAATTTCTTAACTAAAAATACAATATGAATATAATACACACACGAATTTCTAATTTTTAAGAATAAGAAAGTTTTAGAATATTTCCAACCTTTCATCATTTTCTTTTAATTTTTTTTTATCTAATTTGATTTTAAATTTGAATAAAAAATTTGATTTGATATGAATTATTTTAACTTTTTCATTAAATTTGTATCAATTTTAAAAGAACTTTCATTCTCATCCCAATTTTTTTTTCTTTTCATCAATTTTGATTAAAAAAAAAAAATTTTCAACGCTTCATCTTTTTAAATTTTTAACAAATTATAATTTGATAAAAAAATATTAAGGGTTGAAGAGTCTCTTAATTGGAATTATAGTAAAGTAATATCTTGAAATAGTGAAAGTTTGAGTATATGGTTGGTTGAAATGTATAATTTGATTAATTCTCTTATCATATTTATATAAAAATTGATACTTATGACCACATCATTATAAGTCAGATTATGAATTTTTTTTTGAGATGTCAAACATTTTCCATTTGTAAAATATCCTACCTATTAAAAAAAAAGAGGAAAAAAATGTATAATTTTTTGGATATGTGTTTGTCAGTTTTGTTTTGTAGACATAAACAACTGATGTTTCAATTTAGAAAATTAAAAAGTAAAAAAAATAAATAAATTGAGTTTTTTGAAGATAAAAGAAGCCATCTAACTCCTTTATATACTATTTAAGATAGATTATTTTAATCACATAAAAAAATAGAAATTATATTTAGAGATTATCCTTATATAGTATGCTATTATATATAACTATAGCGGTAACAAATTAACTATAATATATATGAAAATGTTGGTGAAAATACCAGAAAAATTATATTTTATTGATAAATAATGCAAAGAAAATGAGATACAAATAGATCAGGCTGAGGCACGGATATCTCGTTTTTTTTAAGAAGATCAAGTCCACTGCGGTAGGAGCGACCCAAATACCGATGCCGCAGTCACGAAACTATGACTTGTCCTCTCCAGGATACAACAGCCTGACCACTTGTCGTATGGTTCAAACCAACTTTGCACAAGATGGTGAACCCAAAACTTTACCAAGAAACACACCCTTCTTTGGCTAGTAATCTCTCAAATATAAAAAATAGTTAGTGTAGAAAAGAGTAGATGAGAGGAACTATATATAGGCCACTAGGATCTTACAATTTACACCAAAAAATAATAATGACCATTAAACTAGAGACAAAGGAGAGTCTCCAAAAATTAACTCACCACCAAGTCTATAAATTTCCAATTAATCTCCTGAGAGGGTAATTTATATATATAAATTGGGCCAAGTTGGGTAATGGGCTGTTGTGAGCCACAGTAAGAAGGGCGGAGTAAACGGGCCTTGGCGTTAGCCTGATCCCCAAAAGGCCTTGTTGTTATCCCAGTCCAAGAGAGCGTTACAGACAGCCCGGTCACCATACTCAGAGTTAGCTCGGTCGTGGCAGGTTGTGGTTAGCTCGGTCAAAACCTTGTTATTTCTTAGCTCAGTCTAAACACACCATGGTTTGTATAGGAGAAGCCGAGGTAAGAGCAGTGAATGGAAGAAATCGAACTGGCTTTAGTTCGGTCTACTTTGCGGCTTAGCATAAGCCATGCTTACCTCGGTTATATTGGAATCCGACCATGGTAAAACAATCTCACTTGGTTTAAGCAGTGAGGGGGGTATTGAAGGATAAGCATTATCTTTCAGGAATGTGATTCCTAGGAGGACTCTACATAGAGGAGTAAGAGTCCTACTAGGATTGTGCCACACAGAACCTATAAAAGCTTACAACATCATCTATGGAGAGGTAACACAACTTTGATTCCCGAATACACAGAGCTTTTGTCTATTTGTCTATTTTGTTGACTTAGGCATCGGAGAGGTATTCGGCACACACTCGCCGGCTAGCTCACGTTTGTGTTTTCAGGGAGTAAAGCGACGTCGTACGGAGGAGCGCAATCTTGATTGACAGGATTATACGAGGACAATATTTCGTGCTCGTACAATTGGCGCCGTCTATGGGAATAACAGAAAGAACAAAACCTCTTGATCAAGTTATCCTCACTGGTTAGAAGCAATGGTGCACAACGAAGATTTGCCACAGTCCGCCATCGACGGAAAAACCCCAGAGGGGGGTAGGAGGCGCGAAGGTCTGTTTTCTATTCCTCTCATGGCGGACTTAGAGCCCTCGCGACAGAACCCCCGAAGGGATGCAAGGGGGAGGCGTAACAACAGCCCCCGTTGCTCTCGTTCACAAAGTCCTAAAAGGCAGAGGCAAATAATCGACCCTCAAGCTCTTGAGGATCGCGTAAAAGAGCAGGATGAACTAATAAGGAAGATGGCGGCGGATATGGAGGCCATAAAGCGCCAGATCAAGGGAAAAGGGGTGGCGACAGGAGAGGGGCATAAAGGCAACACGCCTCCTCGCCACTCAGAAGATCGCAGTAGGCATACTACGCCATCACAAGCAGAGAATAGGAGCCTCAGAACAGGCGACACTCAATCCAGGACTTCCAGAACTCATCACTCCAGGTCTGAGAGAACGAGATCTGAGAGGTCATACACAGAGGGAAGCACCTATCGACCCTCGCGCATGCACCAGACATCATCCAGGCAGATGGAGTTACCTAGATTGTCCGACTTACGAACTGTGCTAGAAGAAAGGGCACGATGGAAAGAAGATGCCAGGGTGCGCGACCCACACAGAGTTTCTGCCCTTCAGCGGTTGGCTCCTCGGACGCATGGAAGCGTTGAGGTAGGAATGCCAATACCGCACCCTGCCTACGAACTTACGGACAAAGCATTAGCGAGGCTGTAGACCTCGCCGTTCGTTCCGGCAATTGAGAACGCTCCCTTACCTTCCGGCTTCCTATAGCCCAAATTCACTACGTATGAGGGGAAGACGGACCCCTACTCGCACTTTCGCCACTTTCGCCAGGTTATGGCTGTATACCGACGAAACGAGACTTTGATGTGCATCCTATTCCCATCTAGCCTTGGCGACCTAGGATTAACTTGGTTCGAAAGGCTACCAGAAGGCAGCATTGCCTCCTAGGCACAATTAGCAGAGGCATTCGTGACAAGGTTCAGGACAAACACCAAAACGCTGGTAGAGATCGACCAGCTTTTCTCCATTGACATGGGCGACAAGGAGACATTAAGATCCTACAATAGTCGCTACTGGAGACCTTTAACCAGATTGGGGATTGCCCTACCAATCTCGCCATCGTGCGGTATAAAAGAGGTCTTCCAGTCGGGAACAGGCTAAGGGACTCAATCACCATGACGCCACCCTTCATAATGGAGGCCTTAATGGAGAGGGTACACCAACACATTCAGGTGGAGGAGGATGGCACCCGTGCTAAAACGAAGTCTGGTGCAACCGCAATACCAGATAAAAAGACTTCGGCAAAAGTCAATATAATAGAACGTCCAAGCAGAAACGGACGAGGCAGGCGGGACAACGAAGAGGACCGAGATAAAAGATGTCTGAGAGTCCGCATTGCCATTACCACGGTATTCAAAAAACCGATCTATCGGATTCTAAGCGAGATACGTGATGAACCTTTCGTTAGATGGCCAGCTAAGCTGGGGGAAGCGCAAAAGGACTACGACGAAAGATCTCGGTGCACCTTCTATAAGGAAAAGGGGCGCTGCACTGAAAATTGCACACCATTGAGGCAGCATTTGGAGGAGTTGGGGGCAGCCGGTCATCTGGACAAGTACATAGAAGGAGGGACGCAACCAGCCCCCCAAGACCACAACAACCCAAACGGAATACCAATCGAAGCCCCACCTCAAGGCGTGATCAACGTAATCCATGGGGTATTTGAACCTGAGCGCGTATGCGTGCTTAGGGGCATGATCAAGAAGGCTGAGCACTTAAGGGAAGTACTAAGTGCCCAACCTACCATAAAAAAGGAGAGAACAGAAGCCACGAACGTCATCTCTTTTTTAGATATAGACTTGGCAAGGATATACTGCCCTCACAATGATGCACTGGTCGTCACTCTCCGAGTCAAGGATTTTGACGTTAAGCGGATTTTGATTGACCAAGGGAGCTCATGTGAGATAATGTACTACGAAACATTCAAACAATTGAAACTAGAAGACAAAGACTTAGCACCTACTGTATCTCCCCTGATCAGATTCAACTTAATGCCAGAATGGCCAGTTGGCAAGATAATCCTCCTAGTCAGAGCAGGAAGCGTGACGAAACAAGTGGAATTCTGGGTATTGAAAGTCTCCTCCACTTACAACATAATCTTGGGAAGGACATGGCTGCATGCCATGAGATTAGTAGCATCATCCTACCATCAAGTAATGCGGTTTCCCAATGAAGCCAGAGTAATTGAAGAGGTCTTTGGAGACCAAATTATGTCCAAGCAATGCTTCGTCACAGTAAATGGCAGCCGAGCTGCCAAGGGGTTCGTTCAGATAGTGGAAGAACCAGAGAACAATGAATTGTTCGTGGATGTTGGCAAAGCCGCTGAATAGAAGGCAGTGGAAGACTTGGTACAGGTAAGAATAGATGAAAAGAACCCGGATAAGTTCTTTTTGCTTGGCTCATCTATGTCCAGCACTGAGAGAATAGAGGTCATGGAATTCTTGACCTCTAACATCGAAGTGTTTGCCTGGACGCCGTATGATATGCCTTGCATTGACCCAAGCTTCATCTGTCACCAATTGAACATCCACCCAACTGCCAGACCAATCATTCAATGCACTCGCAGATCGGCACTCCACCACGCCGAGTTAGTGGCGGAAGAAGTAAAAAAACCTGCTAGAAGTAGGAGCTATCAAAAAGGTGCACTACCCCAGATGGATCTCCAATACAGTAGTGGTGCCAAAAAAGAATGAAAAATGGTGTGTCTGCGTGGACTATAAAACAGTCAACAAGGCATGCCCAAAGGACAGCTTTCATCTACCCCGGATAGACCAACTGGTAGACCTAACGGCGGGACACAACCGACTTAGCTTTCTTGATGCGTACAGAGGCTACCATCAGATCGCTATGTATGAACCAGACCAGGAGGTTACATCTTTTACAACGCCAAGAGGATTGTACTACTACAAGGTCATGCCCTTTGGCCTAAAGAACGCAGGGGCAACATTCCAACAGATGGTCACCAAGATGTTTGAACCATTGTTGGGCAGAACAATGGAGGCTTACATCGACGACATGGTGGTCAAGAGCAAGGATAAGAATGACCATCTCAAGGACCTAAGTGAGATGTTTTAGATCTTGAAGAAGCACAAGCTGCGCCTCAATGCGTCCAAATGTGCGTTCGGTGTAGGATCTGACAAATTCCTGGACTTCTTGGTAACCAACCGAGGTATTGAGGCAGACCCCTCTCAAATCAAAGCAATTCAGGATCTGGAGAGGCCCAACTCGGTGAAAGAAATGCAGCATCTTACCGGCATGGCAGCTGCACTCAACCGATTCATAAGCCGGTCATCGGACAGATATCGACCATTTTTTCAAGCATTAAAAGCCAAGTTCGAGTGGGATAAAGAATGCGACCGAGACTAGAAAGCTTGAAAAAATATATGTCTTCTCCACCACTGCCTGTAACCCCAATACCTCGAGAAGAACTCTTTCTGTACCTGGCAGTTTCGCAGTACGCAATTAGCGTAGTGTTGGTCCGAGCGGAAAGAATCCAACATCTGCCCATCTTTTATGTCAGCAAGACATTACTAGGCGCAGAAACAAGGTACTTACCACTGGAAAAACTGGCCTTAGCCTTGATGATGGCCTCAAGGAAGTTGTTGCATTACTTTCACGTCCACACCATAGTCGTCCTCACAGCTTTTCCATTAAAAGCTTTGTCTGAGAGGGCGAACTTTTTTGGGCGAATCTTGAAGTGGGCAGTAGAGTTGGGACAGTTCGATATCAAGTTTCAACCCAGAACCGCAATAAAGGCCCAAGCTTTGGCAGACTTTGTCGCAGAATTCACCCCAGGAAGTCATCATATTTGCCCAGTCGACCTGACTGAAACAACCCAACTAGGGATGGAAGTTGACGCCAGAATAGCGCAACCCCTGGTGCAGGATACCCAGTCAGACCCTAAGGTAGACCAGAGTAAAGCAAGGGAGGAAGAAGTAAACCATGCTATACCAAGCCAAGACTCACCAACAAATAAAAACTTGGTACAATCAGATAGCGAGGGGCAAACAGTAAGCATGGACCTCGAAGAAAACACCAGCAACACTCTTGATCCCAAGGCATCATCTGATCCCTCCACTTGCTGGAAATTGTTCGTTGGAGAGATGTGGAAGCTCTTTGTAGATGGAGTGCCCAACAGGCACGGTGCAGGACTGGGCATAGTCCTCATCTCATTAGACGGCTTAGTGGTGGAGCAAGCAGTCAACCTTGGCTTCCCAACATCAAACAACGAAGTGGAATATGAAGCACTTCTGGCAGGCTTAAAATCAGCATCCTACATGAAGGCCACCGAGTTAATGGTTTACAGTGACTCACAGCTAGTGGTAAACCAAATTTCAGGTGACTACGAGGCAAAGGATGACAAGATGGCTAAGTACCAAGAGTTAGTCAGAAAAGAGATCAAGAAATTTGAAGTAGTACGGATAGAGCAGATCGGTAAGAAAGAAAATAGTAGAGCGGACGAACTAGCAGGCTTTGCTTCAATGGTAGATACCTCCATCCCTCATCCATTGCTGATTGACTACCTACTAAGACCAAGCATTGAAGAACCCGAAGTAGAAGAAGTATGTTGTGCCGAACTAGGCCCTTTGTGGATGGATCCTATCATACTGTTCCTAAAAGACGGCGTCTTACTGGAAGAAAAGAAAGAGGCCAACAAAATAAGAGCAAAGTCACAGCGATTTTGGCTCTCCCCATCAATGGCCTTGTATAAGTAGTCATTCACAGGACCTTACCTAAAGTGTGTCCACTCCAGCAAAATTGAAGCATTCTTGTTCGAGATACACGAAGGCGTATGCGGAAGCTATCAAGGAGGAAGATCATTAGCTTACAGGGCCATTTCGCAAGGATATTAGTGGCCTTATATATAAGCAGATTCAGAGAAGTATGTCAAGAAGTACGAGAAATGTCAGAAATTTGCACACCAAATACATCAGCCAGCCAGAGAACTCCTACCATTAATAAGCTCATGGCCCTTTGCAACGTGGGGCTTGGACATAGTAGGACCACTTCCAACGGTACCCGGCAACAGAAAGTTCTTCCTTGCAGCAACAGACTACTTCACAAAGTGGGTGGAGGCAGAAGCATTGGTATCAATAAAGGAGAAGGATGTGAAAAAGTTCGTCTGGCAGAATATCATCACTCGGTTCGGCATACCAAAAGCTCTAATATCAGACAACGGCACTCAGTTCGATGGCAGAATCTTTAGAGGCTTTTGTGCAGAATACAAGATAGAATTCTACAACTCTACACTGGCATACCCACAAGCAAATGGCCAAGCAGAAGCATCAAACAAAGTGGTCTTGGATGGATTGAAGAAAAGATTAGAGAAAGCAAAGGGAAAGTGGGCTGAGGAGCTTCCCTACGTTTTATGGGCTTACCGTACCACACCTCGGCGATCTACTGGCGAAACACCCTTTTCCTTGGCCTATGGCATGGAACTAGTAATCCCACTAGAAGTTGGCCTCCCCACAATTAGAAGTGAAAATTTTGATCTAGACTTAAATGGAGAAGCCATAGCATTAGAGCTCGATCTTGCGGAAGAAAGAAGAGAAAGAGCACTGGTTCACATTGCCTCGTACCAGCAAGAGTTGTCCAGAAAGTATAACAAAACAGTACATCCAAGACAATTCAAAATAAGAGATTGGGTACTGCACAAAGTGATGGGAAACACCTTGGTACCCGGAGATGGCAAGTTAGGGCCTAATTGGGAAGGACCTTATAAGGTGGTTGGATTAGCAAGAAAAGGGGCATACCACTTGGAAGATGAAGACAGCAAAGCCATTCCCAAGCCATGGAATACTGCCAATCTCAAACTATTTTATTTTTAGCTTTTCTTTCAAGTACTTGTAATTTTTCTTTTTCTCAATAAAACAAGTAGTTTTCATTTCAGCATAATTGTTTTATTCTGTAAAAGTTGTTTTAGTGAGCTAGGGGCAACAAAAACAGAGTTGGTCGGAATAACCAACTTTGTCCTCTCCTAAGCCCAGGATAGGGGTCCAGGCTGCAGGACGTTTGGTCGCAATAACCAAACACTTTACTCTAGGTTGGCAGGAAAAACCAACTTAGAGGTTGGCTGGAAAAACCAACATCCCTCCTAAGCCCAGGATAAGGATCCAGGCTGCAAGAAGTTTGGCCGGAAAAACTAAACACTTTACTCTAGGTTGGCAGGAAAAACCAACTTAGAGGTTGGCTGGAAAAACCAACACCCCTCCTAAGCCCAGGATAAGGATCCAGGCTGCAGGAAGTTTGGCTGGAATAACCAAACACTTTACTCTAGGTTGGCAGGAAAAACCAACTTAGAGATTGGCTGAAAAAACCAACACTTAGTACTCCTCAGCCGAAATAAGGATCAAGGCTGAAAGAGTGGTTGGCTGGAAAAACCAAACACTTAGTACTCCTCAGCCGAGATAAAGATCAAGGCTGAAGAGTGGTTGGCTGGAAAAACCAACACTTAGTACTCCTCAGCCGAGATAAAGATCAAGGCTGAAGAGTGGTTAGTTGGAATACCACCTGTTGTGATCTTCAGCCGAGGTAAAGGACCTAGACTGAAGAGGTTGGCAGGTAACACCAGAGATTTCAAGGTTAAACCCGGGATAGGTATCCCGGCTGGAGAATATTGCACATCACAAAAGATGGAACAAAAGAAGATTTCATTGGAAACTCAGATCAAGTATAAAAGGTGGGGCCTCAGCCCGGTTACAATATCTTTCCAAAAGCAAAAAGAAGAAATTATAGAGATTAAGCAAAAAGGTCATCTAAATCAGCATCAAGAACAACGCGGTCTTCACCCAGGGATAGCTCAGTTGTGGCACGCACCTCTTGGTTAAGCTCGGTTGAAAGATTCGCATTAGCAGGCAAAAACGGGACGAAGACCTCTGGATTTGGGAAGGTAGACTGGCAACCGGGCTGAGTGTCGTCTTCTAGAGCTTCATCTTCATCCTCCTCTTCCAGAAATTACTGCTGAATGGTAGCAACATACTCCGCCAGTGAGCTCGGTATGAAATATGGAGGAGGATTGAAGACCTCGGTCTCGGGACCATGACCGAGCTGCGCCACAGCCCCCTTCCACTCGCATTTAAAGAACAGGTCCTTCGTGGCTTCACACTGCTTGATGTATAGGGCTTCGCCTTCTTTGAAACCGCGGTCCTCCGCATCCTCCAGCTTCTTCTCAAGCTTGGTTATTTTGGCATTCTTTTTTCCTTCAAGCTTGGCCAGCTCATGCAGATATTTATCTTTTATCACGGCCGCAGCCTTTTGCTTGTCTGCTTCAGCTGAGCTAACGAGACCGATCAGACGACCATTCTCGGTTTGTAGTTCGGCTATCTGCTTCCTGGCCTGTTCTAGCTCGGCGGTTTTTTCGGTTACCTCGGCCATTGCTTGCCTTATCGTTTTGTGAAGTTCCAATACACGCTTGTAAGCAATGTGGTTTTTCTGTATGGCCTGCAAGAGAATGGTACGAAACTTTTAAACTGAGCAGAAAGTTAGAAAAAATTAGAAAGGTAAGTAGACCGACTACTTACCAACACCATGGATTTTGTGGACGAGCGAATCGCCTTTAGTTCGGTTAGGTGATCATGGTGCTTCATGTCAGCCGGAAGACAGACACCTTTGGCAAGGTTGAAAGCCATAAGGTGATTTTTCTCTACAACCACTGAATCAGAATCACTGATAGCACGGTTCTGAAACATGGTCTTGGGTACCTACTTTGAGGAGGTAGCTCGGTCTGAGCGCTCAAGTGGGGGGCTTGGCGGAGTGGTTTGTGGAACCACGGTTTCGTCTTCGTCAACAAGGCGTTGCTCGATTGTGGAAGTCCGAGCACGCTTGTTTGGGCGGGATGACGAAGATTGGTGGGTTGGCAGAGCTACCACGGTTTCTTGAGTTTGACCAACTAGTGGTACCTCGGTCTGGTTTGTTTCGGTCAGAAAGGCTCACACGGCTCTCCTCTTGGCCATTTCTTATTCGGCGGTTAGTGGGATGAGATTGATTTGGGGCAAGGATAGGTCTGGTTCAGGAGAGGCTTCCAACAAGAAGTCAGTTACCTTGGTCTTTCGTTTGCCACTATACCGGTAGGTCGGCTCGAAGTTCAATAGCTCGGTCCAACTTCGGTTTGGATATCGAAGCGCGGCACGGAGCACGTCCAAGTTGGGGTAGCTGTATTGGGACTTAAGAAAGTTCAAATCTGCAAGAAGGAAGATAACAGTCAGTACGGTTCAAGATCAGAAAATCAAAGTAAAAGAAAAGCATGAGATTAAGCCGAGGTAATCCTAACGGCTACACCCTTGTTCCAGTTTATTCTGTGGCCAGGGATCTGGACTTGTTGGTCCTCAAAATTCCCAGATACCCAGAAGAAATCATCGTCGTTCACGTCTTTATCCGGAGTATCCTTTATTATTTTTTCACGTCGGCACCTTATTCGTAAGTAGTAAACCCAACCATCTTCAGCTGATCCTATGGAGTATTGGTGAAAAAGCTCGGCTAGGCCGAGATTAAGGCTAGCCTGGCGGTTTAGCTCAGCTATGCCGTTTATTATACGGTAAGAATTGGTGGAAAGTTGGGTGGGGTAAAGCTTGGTTTGCCTTAGAAATTCACATAGAAGGGGCTGTACAGGGAATCGCAGACCGCACTCTACGATGGAAATAACGTTAAAAGGGACAAAACCTTGTTTTCCCCAGGGAACGGTTTCTAGTTTGGCCAGTGAGAGGTGGACATCATCTGGAATTTGGTAGTCCTTACGAAATTCAGCTATGGCCCCTGGTGAGTTTACTAAAAATCTATACTTTCCCATTTGTGGTTTAAGTTATGAATAAATTAAACTGGAGTGTTAGCTCGGTCGAAGAATGGTGCTGAGTAGCTCGGTTGAGCGCTCAAAGGAGTGCCTGGGCAACCTAAGTCTGCAAAGTGAAAAACAAAGGTGTTAAGCACGGATCGTTGGACCGTGCTAAAAGAAATAAAGGCAAGATAAATGAAGTCCTAGCTCAGCTATGTGAGATGCTACGGGTCTTAGCTCGGTTTGGGCAAGGGGTTTGTTAGCCCAGTTGAGCCTCTAGGGGCAGCGTTCTTAGTTCGGTTTGAACTAAGAGGGCTGGTTTAGCCCCGGGCTGTAGCTCGGTCGTAGTTGAGGCTTTCAAGCGTGCTACTGTGTGGACCTAGTACGGTTTGATAGCTCGGCTAATTGAATCAATAGGGGGTTTTACTTGTTGGAACTACTGGTATAGCATGAAGTGTTAGTTTGGTTGGTTAGTTTGGCTAGATTGACATTAACTACAAACAACTTTTTAGTTCGGTTACATTGTGATTTTGGATCAAATACAGCGTCCTACAGATTGTTTCGTGAAACACAAGTGATTCTTATAAGATTCTTTTCCAGAAAACGCAAGGCGAAGCAAAAAATGGAAATAATGTGTTTTGCAAAAACACATAGTCAATATACTATGGATTAAACAAAGGCGAAAACAACAAAAAGAGAATAGATTTGTGTAGCTTACCAGGACATAAGGAGGGAACTGGAAAATGGAAATGGCACTAGGAGGAGGTACGAAGCTTTTTCAGTTGCAGATCCAAGAACAAGTGAAAGTTCTTAAGCGAGAGAGAGAGAGAGGGAGATGAATGGTGAAGTGAGTGATTCAAAACAAGGGTTTGTTTTGTGTAGAAAGAAGGACAAAAAGAGCGGGACTGTTCAAAATTCACGACATACGAAGACGGCGTGACAGCTGCATTGGGCCTATCAGAATGTGCCACGTGTCCTTGGAATGAGAAGCGATTCAGTTGCTGCGATTAAAGAGATGTTTTTTGACCGGACAGTTTTATAGCTCTGTTGGAAAGCTAAAGTTTTTTAGCTCGGTTGGAAGGCTAAAACTTTTTAGCTCGGTTGGTCACAGGTAATCCCTATCATGCTATGCAGATGGAATTAAGGGGCAATTGAGAGGGTAATTTATATATGTAAATTGGGCCAAGCTGGGTAATGGGACGTTGTGAGCCACAGTAAGAAGGGCAGAGTAAAAGGGCCTTGGCGTTAGCCCTGTCCCCAAAAGGCCTTGTTGTTATCCCAATCCAAGAGAGCGTTACAGACAGCCCGGTCACCACACTCAGAGTTAGCCCGGTCGTGGTAGGTTGTGGTTAGCTCGGTCAAAACCTTGCTATTTCTTAGCTCGGTCTAAACACACCATGGTTTGTACAGGAGAAGCCGAGGTAAGAGCAGTGAATGGAAGAAACCGAACTGGCTTTAGTTCGGTCTACTCTGCAGCTTAGCATAAGCCATGCTTACCTCGGTTATATTGGAATCCAACCATGGTAAAACCATCTCACTTGGTTTAAGCAGTGAGGGAGGTGTTGAAGGATAAGCATTATCTTTCAGGAATGTGATTCCTAGGAGGACTCTACATAGAGGAGTAAGAGTCCTATTAGGATTGTGCCACACGGAACCTATAAAAGCTCACAACATCACCTATGGAGAGGTAACACAACTTTGATTCCCGAATACACAGAGCTTTTGTCTATTTGTCTATTTTGTTGACTTAGGCATCGGAGAGGTATCTGGCACACACCTGCCGGCTAGCTCATGTTTGTGTTTTCAGGAAGTAAAGCGACGTCGTACGGAGGAGCGCAATCTTGATCGACAGGATTATACGAGGACAATATTTGGTGCTCGTACATCTCCATTCATGAACAAGACAAAAAGTCACCAAAAAACAATGAATCTCCATTTACCAAACAAAATAAGATTCATAAAAAAAAAAAATAAATAAAAGATATTAAAATGGTCCAACAATCCCCCACTCATTTGAATATCAACAAGGACAAGAGAGATTATCAAACAAAGATAGACTAGTATGTATCATGAAGGTGTGCTCTACATTGAACCTTCACTAGTGAAACAACAACCTTTACTCCAAAGTCAATAGTGGTCTCAGACTTGAACTATGACTACTTAGGGGAAATAAAGTATTACTGCTTACACATAATAATCCAGGTGTTGACATGAGCTTTTAACAACCAGCACATTATGGCCTTGTGCCTATCCCAGTTTTTATGAGCATATTTGAGAATAAGCCTTACTCTCATGAAAGCGACCCCACTTTCATGCTTACATAGGTGAAATCTGTCAAGGATGTTCCTGTAATTTACGCACCCCACTCAATAAGAGCTATAGAATTTCATTAAGAATATAGAAACTCAACCCTCCAACATTACAGGACAAATGCACTTATATTATAGGGATGGATAACAAAATATTAAGGAGTGCATTTTTTTACAACCACCATATGATTCGTTCTTCCTCCCATTTAACCTAGTTATAGGATCTCTGGTCCCCAGATTGGGTATCCTCATACATGGTTTATGATTTTATAGGCTTCAAACCCATCCCCCTCAATATATTCCAGACCCTATCTCTCGCCAAGGCCTTGGTTAATGGATCCACAAGATTATCACAAGATTTTACATAATTCACAGTTATGATGCCATTAGTCAAATAGGATCTCACATTACTGTGTTTCTTTCGAATAGGTCTAGATTTACCATGATAAAAATGGTTGTTCACTCTACCAATAGCAGCAGTGCTATCACAACGAATTAACATAAAAAGAATTGGTTTTTTCCAAAAAGGATTTCACGTAACAAATCTCTTAACCAATTCACTTCTTCACATGCTAAAACTAACGCTATAAGCTCAGTTTCCATTGTAGAATCAACAATTATAGTATGTTTTTTAGACTTCCAACATATAGCACCACCACCGAAGGTAAAAATAAAACCCGAGATAGAGAGAGAATCACCTGACAAAGTGTTCTAATCGGCATCACTACATCCCTCAAGTACCGCAGGATACTTGTTATAAAACAAACCATAATTTTTGATACCAGATAATAATTCTTCCCAAGGCTAGCCAATGATCTCGACTTGGCTTGCTAGTAAACCTGCTAAGTACTCTAACAACTTATGCAATGTCAGGTCTAGTATAGTCAGTAGCATATCTTAAACTACCAATCATGCTAGCATATTCCTTTTGATTAATCACTTCTTTTTCATTTGTTACAACAGATAAATGTATGCTTGCCTCAAAAGGAGTAGCAACATGTTTATAGTCTGGAAAGTTATATTTCTTTAAAAAAATTTCAACATAATGTGATTGATCAAGAAAAATGCCATAATTAGTTTTGGTAATTTTAATCCCCAAAATAAAATTGACTTTACCAAGATCTTTCATATCAAAGTGACTATTAAGTATATTTTTAGTCTCATTTATAATATGCAAATTAGAGCCAAAGATAAGTAGATCATCCACATATAGGCTAATAATCATATGTGCATTCTCACAACTTTTATAATACATGCACTTATCACATTCATTAGTCTTATAGCCATTCTCAAGTATACAGGAATCAAATTTCTCATGTCACTGTTTAGGAGCTTATTTAAACCATAAAGGGATTTAGTTAGCTTACACACCTTACTTTCTTGGCCAAGCTCCACAAAGCCTTCAGGTTGATCCATGTAAATCTCCTCATCTAGATCTTCATTTAAAAATGCTGTTTTCATATCCATTTGATGAATTTTTAAATCATGAATTGCAATCATTGCTATCAACAGTCTAATGGATGTCATTCTAATAACCGGAGAAAAAGTATCAAAGAAATCAAGATCAACTTGTTACTTAAAACTTTTAGCGACAAGCCTCGCTTTATATTTATCTATAGTTCCATATGGTTTAAGTTTTTTACGAAGGACCCATTTACACTCAATAGTTTTACAACTTAGAGATAAATCCATTAGCTTCCATGTTTTATTTGAAAATAGTGAATCTATCTCATCATTTACAGCCTCTCTCCAGAAAATAACATCAGATGATGATAAAGCTTCTTACATCGTAATAGGAATTTCTTCCACATTGTAAAGATAATAGTCAAGGCCAAATTTTTTTTTTCAACTCTAGCTCGTTCACTCATTCTTGGTTGGATTTGAGAATTTTCTTATTCTTGAAAAACTTGAGATGGAGTAGATGATGGGTTGTTGAACACACCAAAAATAATCACTAAACTATACCAAATTCTATCAGAATAATGGCAAGTCCAAGTATCGATCCACAGGGACTATTGTGAAATTAAACTAATTTAATTGTTAAATTCCTAAATTAATTTTGATAAAAATATTGATTGTTCATAGCCTAAATTAATAACAAATAAATTAAACTAAGGAATTAAATTATCAATAATAAATGAAATTAGGTTTACTGAATTGGGGAAAAAACTAGGGCAAAGAGTCCACCACTAGCCACGTAATTAGGGTTTCCAATTGAAATCAATTATGCTATAGTTTGAACAGATTAATGCTTCACAACTACAAGCTCAAAGCATTTAACAAGAAGATCATCACATTCAATGTACGAGCATGAACCATCTCAAGTAATAAGAATCGTTCACTCTAAACTAAGGTAGTGATACGACTCGTTCCTCGTAGCATGGTTCGTCTCATACCTTGAATGTGAAGGAATAGAAAACTCATGTATGGATAACATTCAACAATCACAGAAAGTCAAATATTCAAAGAAATAATGAACAATATATAAAAGAAACTTCTAAATCACTATACAAATGTTCAAACCTTTACATAATTAAAAATAAAAAAGAAAACAAAATAATTACATGGCTAGGGTTTCTTCAAAACCCTAGAAAAGGAGACTAGCACTCATGGAGGAGTGGAAGGAGGTAGATGGAGAAGAAAACACCATGGGAGACATCCTTGAAGCTTTTTGTTTCTCTTCCCTTCCAAACCCTAGTCTCTCCCTTTAGGTCAAAACAAGTTCCGAACCCTAGAAAAGCCTTTTCCTTTTCTTTTTATACTTCTACTCACTTCCAAACAGGTTTAAAACGTCGGTTTGACTTTCCCAGAAAAAGTCAACGCATGTGCGGGAAAGTCAACTCTATCCAAATTCTATCTTTTTGCCCATTTTATGCTCCAACGATGTACAACCTGATTGACATTCAACACACATAAAGTATACAGTTTGACCAGCAAGTGAAGTTAAGAGATTCTAATTAACGGCCTCAATGATGTACATTTCGGCCTTAATTAGTAGAAGAGCTAGGCATGGATAAAATATTTTCAGAAAATATTTGACCCCCACTATTTTCAGATTTGAAAGAAAATTTATTTTCATGAAAAATAGCATCACCTTGATTCAAAAATAATATTATTTTCCATATCAAAAATTTTATAAGTTGTACTATACAACACATACCTAAAAAAAGCACAGATGATAGCTCATTCACCCAATTTAGGTCGTTTAGGATCTGCAAGTCTCACAAAGGCTAAACAACCTCAAACCCTCAAATAACCTATATTTGGTTTATGCCCTCGCCACAACTCATAAGGTACAATTTTAGTCTTTTTATGTGGCACTCTATTTATCACATGGCAAGTTGTCAAAATAGCCTCGCCCTAAAAATTTGAGGGAGTACCTGAATCAATAAGTATAGCATTCATCAAGTCAATTAATGTTCTATTTTTTTTCTTTCAGCTACACTATTAGATGAAGATGAATATGGTGGAGTAGTCTCATGAATAATTCCCAATGACTGAACAAAATAGTTGAATCCAAGAGATTCATACTCCCACCCTCTATCACTTCTAATTCTCTTAATTTTTTTACCGAATTGATTTTCCACTTCAAGAAGGAATTCTTTAAATTTCTCAAAAGCATTACTTTTATTTTTTAATAAATATACGTTTGTGTATTTTGAAAAATCATCAATAAAAGTGATAAAATATCGGTTACCACCACGAGTTAAAATTCTTTCAAACCCACACAAATCAGTATGAAATAATTCTAGCAATTAATATTTTCTCAACACTTTTATGAGGCCTCTTGGTAATTTTTGTTTTACTGCAAACTTCACATTTCTCAAAAGAAAATTTCACTTTAGGAATTAATTCTAAACTACTCATGATTCCCACATATTTACTGTTAATATGATATAAGCGAGCATGCCAAAAATTAATAGAAGACAAAGTGCAAGTGGTGCCATAGTAATAATCATAAAATTAATCAGCAAGGCAATTTAAGAGATAAAAATGACATTTATACTCATTTGTATTGTAGAAAGCCACTTTTGCTTCATATGCGTCGTAGTCTTCATCATTCATCTCCTCGGTTAGAATTTTGTTTGAGTTCTTCTCGGTAAGAACATATGCAACTTTCAAAAAGTTGAGGTAAAAAAAAAAATGTGACAGCCACCTCCTTAATTAAGCAAACCAAGTATATTAATTATATGCTTATTGCTAACTATGTGATTATGTGTTATGTGAATTATGTGCTATATGATATATACTTGCATTGATTGGTATTGTAGTGTTATTGAGAACAGATATGTAAAAGAACGAAATAAACCTATCTGATTCGCTAATTTTAACGAGTTAGAATTAAATATTAAGATAAGAAATTAGAGTTTAATCCACTTTAGTACAATTTAATTTAGTATAATTAAGATCATTAGATGATGAGATATAAATTTGAATTACTTGACTACAATTTAATTAATGATATGAATTATTATTATAGAGTATTCTACTTATCTATTGACCAAAGAAGAGAACTAGTGCGGTTTGATAGATATACTGTTGGAACAATCTTCTGTGTAAATAAAATAAATTAAAAAAAAAATTCAAACAAAATAAAATAAAACTTACAGAATTTATTTTGTTGAACCGAATCAATAATTAAAGACCAAGTCGAGTGTGTGACATTCTGTCTTTAAGACAGATTCGCCCCGCTACGGTGCTTACAGTTATGTGGCGTCTATCTCCCAGGATACAATGATCTTCACAAATTTGTAGTAGCACTTCAAACAAATATGTCCGGCGAACTAGAACCTTGTGTTCTATAACTCTCTGAAATTTATTCTAAATCTAATATGAAGAATAAAGGACGCAAGAGAGCAAAATGAAGGCAAGGAAAATGAATTTTCGGAATCAATCAAAATTGGAATGGGGCTACCTTTATATAGGCTTTGTTGGCACCTATTCAATTTGAATAGAAAAGGTATGAAGAAGGGACATAATCCTTCCTTTAAAATAAAGAGACACCATGAAAGATTTGCACCATTTCATTCAAATAGAGGTTTGATCCTTCCTTTAAAACAAAAAGACACCATGAAAAGTTATACCATTTCATTCAAAATGGAGTCTATTTCAATTCACAACTACCTCTTTATAAATTTTCCAACAATCTCCCACATGAATGAAATTGACAGAGAGAAAATGCAACAACATGATGTAAATACAGAGAGTACAAAAATTAGAAATATTCTGCAAAGGATAGGTAGCTTTTAGCTTTGAACCTTCCCTTGTGAGACACTATCGGATTTACTAGCTAACCAGTGGACATGATGTCTTGAACTGTTTAGCCGTTTGTGTAAACCAAGACAATAGAACTCACATAGTATATCCCTAGACACAGTTTAGTTCTCACTGTTGTGTTCATTTTGGCCCTGAACAACCTGGTCTTTCATGAGTGCTCTAGAGAATTGTAGCCCTTCACAAATCTCATAGAACCGGCCCAGTTCACACTCACATAGGTGATTCTTATGAAGAGTATCCTGTCATACTCCACTAGGTATACCTAGATATAAGAATCATTAAAAGTATTACTTAACCTAAAACTCTGCAGTCATCACTATTTCATCATAGAAATGGGTAGAAGTTTAACTCCCCAGCGATCCTTCTGAGTCATACACAACTCGGTTGTCCCTTTGAATCTAGATTTTGGGATCTCCAGTCAACTAGGTTGGGTTGCCGTTGTGGTAACTCTTATTTAATAGGCTTTAGTCCCATTTCCCTCGATGAATTCTCAACTAACTCTCTTGCTAACCCTTTGGTTAGTGGATCCGCTATGTTGTCTTTAGACTTCACATAATCAATGGAAATAATTCCATTAGAGAGTAGTTGTCTTACGGTATTATGTCGATGACGAATATGTCGAGACTTACCGTTATACATATGACTCTGTGCTCTACCTATTGCAGATTGACTATCACAATGTATGCATATAGCAGGCACCGATTTTGGCCATATTGGAATATCTTCAAGGAAGTGGCGAAGCCATTCTGCTTTTTTCCTTGCTTTGTCTAAAGCTATGAATTCTGATTCCATAGTAGACCTAGCAATACAAGTTTGTTTGGAAGATTTCCAAGATACTGTCGCACCACCAAGAGTAAAGACATACCCATTGGTGGACTTCGAGTCTCTAGTATCCGATATCCAATTTGCATCACAGTATCCTTCAAGTACTGCTAGATATCTAGTATAATTAAGCCCAATGTTACGAGTAAATCGAAGATATCTTAGAACCCTTATAATTGCTTTCCAATGTTCTACTCCCAGGTTACTCGTATATCTACTTAATTTACTTACTGCATAAGCTATATCTAGGCGAGTGCAGTTCATCAAGTACATTAAGCTTTCAATAATTTGGGCATACTCTAATTGAGAAATAATTTCCTGTACATTCTTAGATAGAAACAAATTAACATCTACAGGTGTTCTAGCAAGATGATCATCATCTTTGCTGAATTTGTCAAGTATTTTCTCAATATAATGAGATTGTGACAAAGCATATCCTTGTGATGTTTTGGTAATTTTCATACCAAGAATTACATCAACAATGCCCATGTCTTTCATGTCAAAATGTTTATTCAACATTTTCTTAGTAGTTTTAATCATATCATTATTACTAACTATGATGAGTATATCATCCACATAAAGACATACAATGACATAACCTTTGTCTGTGTTTTTAATATAAATACATTTGTCGCACTCATTAATTTTAAATCCATTTGACATCATTGCTTTGTCAAATTTCTCATGCCATTGCTTTGGAGCTTGTTTTAAACCATATAATGATTTAACGGATTTACACACTTTTTTTTCTTTTCCTGGAACAGAAAAACCTTCTGGTTGTTTTATGTAAATTTCTTTATTTAACTCACTATTTAAGAAAGCGATTTTCACATCCATTCGATGAATTTCTAGATTGTATAGAGATGCAATGGCAATTAGCATTCTAATGGATGTTATTTTAGTAACCAGTGAGTATGTGTCAAAGTAATCAAGACCTTCTTTTTGTCTAAATCCTTTGACCACAAGTCTTGCCTTGTACTTGTCAATTGATCCATCCGCTTTCATTTTCCTTTTGAAAATCCACTTGTACCCAAGAGGTTTACAACCTGGTGGCAAGTCCACTAATTCCCAAGTGTGATTTTGCAAGATGGATTCAACTTCACTGTTGACAGCTTCTTTCCATAAAGGAGCCTTAGGATTGGACATAGCCTCTTTAAAAGTTAAAGGCTCATTTTCTAACAAATATGTTAGAAAATCTGGACCAAAAGATTTTGAAGTTCTAGCACGTTTACTACGCCTAGGTTCATCTTCCTCATTTTGATCTAACTCTTGTTCTTGATCATGTTCTTGATCCTGACTAGTAATAGCATTATGAGATCTTTTATTGTTACTAATCTCTTGTCTAGTCTTATTTGGAAATACATGTTCAAAGAAAGATGCATTCCGAGATTCAATAATAGTATTTACATGCATTTCGGAATGTTCTGATTTATGAATCAAAAACCGATATGCACTACTATTCTTGGCATAACCAATGAAAATGCAATCAATGGTCT
Organism: Camellia lanceoleosa; assembly: GCA_025200525.1. Lineage (NCBI taxonomy): Eukaryota > Viridiplantae > Streptophyta > Magnoliopsida > Ericales > Theaceae > Camellia > Camellia lanceoleosa. The sequence goes on from CM045758.1 coordinate 203,623,177, forward strand.
TAGGACCTATCTTAGTCTTTTTAGGACTAGGAATAGCCACTTTAGCCAAACACCCCCACACTTTTAAATATTTGTAGGATGGTACTCTTTCATGCCACAATTCATAAGGTGTTTGATTCACTTTCTTTCGGGGTACTTTATTAAGTATATAATTAGTAGAAAGTATTTCTTCCCCCCGCAAGTTCTGAGGTAATCCAGAACTTATTAACATGGCATTCATCATTTCTTTTAAAGTCCTATTTTTTCTTTCAGCAATTCTATTTTGCTGAGGTAAGTAAGGAGCAGTGATTTGATGAATTATTTCATGTTCTTTACAAAATTCACCAAAAGGTGATTCATATTCACCACCTCTATCACTTCTAAGTTTCTTGATTTTCTTACCAAGTTGATTTTCAACTTCATTCTTATATTGAATGAAAGTTTCCAAAGCTTCATCCTTGGTTCGAATTAAATAAACATAACTATATCTAGTACATTCATCTATAAAAGTGATAAAATATTTTTTCCCACCTCTAGTTTGAATTGATTTAAAATCACAAATGTCACTATGAATCAATTCAAGTGGTTCCGTACTTCTTTCAATTGAATGAAAAGGAGTTTTAGATAATTTTGCCTCAACACAAATTTCACATTTATGATTTGAATCAATGTCAAATTTAGGTAAACATTCCATATTAATTAATCTACGCAAAGATCTATAATTAACATGTCCTAGTCTACCATGCCATAAATTTGAAGACTCAAGCAAGTAAGAAGAATATGTATTATTATTAATAACTGAGGGTACAACGGTCATTACATTTAAGTTGAAAAGGCCATTAGACATGTAACCTTTTCCTACATGCATCCCATTTTTAGTAAGTACAAATTTATCACTCTCAAATACTAGCCTAAACCCATTCTTACTCAACAAAGATTCGGAAACAAGATTCTTGCGAATGTCCGGTACATGCAGCACATTGTTGAGAATGAGTTCCTTTCCAGATGTCATCTTGAGTACAATCTTTCCTCGTTCTTCAACTTTAGAAGTTGAGGAGTTGCCCATAAAAAGTTGTTCACCATTGTCCACTGTAGAATAAGATGTGAACATCTTTTTGTCGGCACAAATATGGTGAGTAGCACCAGTGTCCACCCACCATTCTTTAGGATTTCTGACAAGATTTGCCTCGGAAACAACTGTAAAAAGATTGATGTCATCTACACCATTGGAAATCTTGTCCACTTTGGTCATATGGGCTTGCGCAGGCTTCTTGCTTGTTCTTCTCTTGCTTTTGCCTTTGCTACGACAATCTTTGGCCCGATGTCCATTTTTGTCACAGATGTAACATTTGCCATTAAACTTGTACTTTTTATTTTCCCCCTCTTTAGAGCCTTGTGATGAACTTTCTCCATAAGACTTTCGTTTCTTAGTTTTTGAAGCATGTTCCACCATATTTACCTTAGACTCCATAGGATGCTTACTAGCTCACTTTTCAGAATTGCGGTTGTCCTCCTCAATCCTTAAACGCACAATTAATTCGTCCATAGAAATTTCTTTGCGCTTGTATTTGAGGTAGTTCTTGAATTCCTTCCAGCCTTTTGGTAATTTTTCAATTAAGGCTGCAACTTGGAAGGATTCACTGAGAGACATGCCTTCTGCATGAACGTTGTGCAAAATGAGTTGGAAATCTTGAGCTTGGCTGATCACAGTTTTTGAATCAACCATTACAAAATCCAGGAATCTGCCAACCACAAATTTCTTTGAGCCGGCATCTTCCGTTTTGTATTTTTTCTCTAAAGACTCCTAAAGTTCCTTTGCTGCCTTGATAGGACTGTAAACGTTGTATAATGTGTTATCAAGTCCGTTCAAGATGTAGTTCCGGCAAAAGAAATCGACATGTTTCCAGGCATTAACCGCAGCAACCACTTGCCGGTCGATTTCATCATCTTTCAAGATAGAAGCATCTTCACGCAGGAAACGAGCCAGGTTCAGAGTTGTAAGATAGAACAACATTTTCTGTTGCCATCTTTTAAAGTCAGTTCCTGAGAATTTCTCTGGCTTTTCACCGTGATTTATCGATATTGTTACAACAGGAGAGGGGGATGGCATCATTGCACCCACCACAGTAGTACTTGTTTGGGTATTAGTTTCAGTAGCCATCAATTCTAATTTATAAAACAAAATTATAATTAGAATTTATACTACACAGAAAATTAATCCAAATTCACAGAATTAAATTTTGTAAAAATAAAAGAAACAAGAATGTAACTTTTATTTTTCAATTAATTTGGAACTAAAATAAAATGTTATTTAACCAAATTAATTCCACACAAAAAATTAAATTTCTGTAAAATAAAAGAAATAAGAAAATAACTTTTATTTTTCAATTAATTTGGAAATAAAATAAAATTTTATTTAACCAAATTAATTCCACATAGAAAATTAAATTCTGTAAAATAAAAGAAATAAGAAAATAACTTTTATTTTTTTTTCAATTAATTTGGAAATAAAATAAAATTTTATTTAACCAAATTAATTCCACACAGAAAATTAAATTCTGTAAAATAAAAGAAATAAGAAAATTAATTTTATTTTTTTTTCAATTAATTTGGAAATAAAATAAAATTTTATTTAACCAAATTAATTCCACATGAAAAATTAATATCTGTAACACTTCAATAATTAAAATACTAAAACAGAATTTTAAGTAATGAAAACACAAAAAATAATTTCTAAAACCCGAAATTAATTTCTGAAAAAATTCCACAAAAAAAAATATTCTGAATTGTTAATGACACCAGTATCGTATTACTAGTTGTCAAAGAAAATAGACAGTATATTACTACTATCTGTCAAATAACATATAATCATTATTTGTTTTTCCAACAAGAATATTATTTTGTAAATCCATAGAAAATAATTTTCTTAAAAGAAGAAAGAGAAAAAGAAACAAATGAAAAATTCTGTAAACAGAATAATTCGAATCTGTCTTAAGATTGTTGGAACAATCTTCTGTGTAAATAAAATAAATTGAAAAAAAATTCAATCAAAATAAAATAAAACTTACAGAATTTATTTTGTTGAACAGAATCAATAATTAAAGACCAAGGCAAGTGTGTGACACTTTGTCCTTAAGACAGATTTGCTTCGCTACGGTGCTTACGGTTATGTGGCGTCTATCTCCAAGGATACAATGATCTTTACAAATTTGTAGTAGCACTTCAAACAAATTTGTCCGGTGAACTAGAACCTTGTATTCTATAATTCTCTGAAATTTATTCTAAATCTAATATGAAGAATAAAGGACGTAAGAAAGCAAAATGAAGGCAAGGAAAATGAATTTTCGGAATCAATCAAAATTGGAATGGGGCTGCCTTTATATAGGCTTTGTTGGCACCTATTCAATTTGAATAGAAAAGGTATGAAGAAGGGACATAACCCTTCCTTTAAAATAAAGAGACACCATGAAAGGTTTGCACCCTTTCATTCAAATGGAGGTTTGACCCTTCTTTTAAAACAAAAAGACACCATGAAAGGTTACACCATTTCATTCAAAATGGAGTCTATTTCAATTCACAACTACCTCTTTATAAATTTTCCAACATATACCACACGTAGGAAGAGAGAGTGAAATTCAACAAGAAGAAAGGAAATGAAGGAAGAATTAAGAGGAAGTTGGGAACTTGACTGAAATTTTCTTCAATCATCAAAAATAGGTAAATTTTTCTTTCCAATTTCTTGAAACTAAAGCTCCTTTGCTTATCATCTCCTAAGGTACAATTTAATTGAGGAGAATTTACAAGGAATTAGAGGCTTTAGTACATGCAAGCCAAGATAGAAAAAAATTGAGGAAATTGGCCTTAAATTTAACAAGCATGGCATGCATTGATGACATTTTTGTTTACACCTATAGTTTCTTGCATAACCTTCATAATTCTAAAGGTTTTGAAGGGATTTCTCTCATAATTTTGGAATTAGACTTTTGGACCACATGGTATATGGTTTCATAATTTCTTTGGAGCCTTGATTAATTAATTAGTAACATTAGCCAATTATGGACATGCATGGTTTTATTGTTGTTTCTACATGTCTTTCCTTGCATGGTTTTACAAAATTGAAGGGGGAAACTTCAAAGATGTGGATTTGGAACTCATGTAGGCATAAATTGATGATTTTACACTTTAATTTCAAGAGTACGAATTTTGCATGGACAATTGTGTAGACGTCCCCGAACGCCCCGGGGGGATGAACCCCATTCTGTTCATATTGGGCTTACTACAGTTCGGACTCGATTTGTGTCACGGTTCTTAATCTTGAACCAAAGAGTCCAAATCCGGCAAATCATTTTGAGAAAAACAGATTTTGAAAGAAGTGCCAAACATGGACTGCTTTGCCAGATACAGAGTCGCCACCTAAATATTTTTTAATGGGGAAATTTAGGAAACCCTGACTTGGTGCCAAAGGCCACGTGTCCGTCATCACCAAAGTTGCCTCGGCTCGGGAGCTTGGGTACGATTGGGGAAGGTCAGCTATGAGCACCCCCTCTCGCCCGGTCCGAAGACCGGCCTCTACTAACCGTGATATCCGTTTTTGAAAACGTTATGTGTTCTTATTCCGATTATTAGCCTAGAATTACTATGTTATGCGCACAGTAAACAAGTATAGACTAGATCGCCTAATTTGGGAACAAGCATTGCATATCCGTTTGTTTTAGAAAATGCTTTGGGATTTGCTACTCGCAAGTAGGCTAAAAGACGGATTTCAATGAGTTGTTCCAACTCAGGCAATCCAGCCTTCACCCACAGGCATTCAGGCAGTTTATGTCACATAAGCATCTAGCCACATGGTAAGCATGTTGTCATGATAGCACTCACACGCACGCGGTATGCTAAAGCATGGAAATACTTACATCGTACTCCGTGCCAAAACAATAAACTAGTTAGCAGATATGCATGGTCCTAGTTTATGTCAAATTGACTAATGCAACACATACATAATGCAATTAGGGTAGGCTCGGCTAACCTAAACATGTCATGTGAAATGCAATCAATTGATGCACGTATTCAATTTGGAATTGAAGTACAAATGCAGTTAGCATGATGCGCCGAGCCCGGTGCATGCAAGACAAGTGTATGGATGCACGCATGCATAGCATAAGGTATGCTAATTTAAACATGCCCTAATCTACCATCATAAGCGGGTAAATAAAAGGAAAGAAAGAAGTGGGAATTGGAAGACATGCACACACACGTACCCACACTTATTACAGATTCGCCCTCGCCCGGAGGGACCAAATAAATATACAAATTAATTAACCTACGAGCTAATTAATTATTACAGACCACTTAATTAATTTACAAATTAACTAAGCTAAGGAAAGCAGTAAAGTCCTCGGGAAGCGGGTCCAATGCAATGCATGCTCGGTCTTGCTCGGAAGTGCATTGCCATGCATAGACTGCCTCTGTTTTCCCTGCTCTGCCCCTCTGAAGACTGTCAAAGTCTCTGAATTGCTTCCTTGGACATTGGGAGACACCACCAGCTAAGTAGAATTTCCACCGGCCGCCAAATATGATCATCGGCTGCTGATTGAATTATCGGCCACTGATGGACGGCCGATCGGCACTATGTGTTGCCGGTCTGCCAAAAATGCCTACTGAACCTGCAACTTACAGCAGCAGAGGACGAGGCATAGCATGGCAATGCATTTCAAGCAATATATGCACTAATCACACTCCTTATCATGTTAAGGACTCAAAGGAGGATGTGCCTCGATTCTCGGACCACCAATCACGCATTTCCATGCATGATGGCCCAAAGAATCAAGTGTGCAACTTCAATTTCAAATGAATGCAAACCAAACAAACAAAGGCCCACTCCCTATCACTTGATCAAGGGACAAGGCATGCATGGTAGATGGAATGCAACCTAGGCATGTTAACTAGTACGCAACATGGCATAAAAGGAAGCATGCAAACATGCAATTCACATTAGGTTCACAACCTTAGGAACAAAGCAAACAAGCGTGCCATAACTATGCAAACTGCTAGAGCATACAAGATGCAATCTAATCATGCAACATGCTAGCAATTTGACCAAGGGAATACATGGCACATGCAAGTGATTTCAAGCATGCAACATATGCAACCAAAGCATGCAAACATGGTACAATGTAACAACACTTGAATGACATGCAAGGGATGAACTTACACTATTTGGACAGCTCTAGATTAGGTCCAAAACAGTGGCTAATGAACTCAAGAATGAAGGCAAAATGACATGCAAACATGCATGCACTTATGGTCCAACATTTAGGCATATTAAAGAAACTTTTAAGCACACTTAAAAGGCACAAACATGGACAAATGGCATGCAAACTAAGCTCTGAAATCATGTTATAAAATGATGCCAAGTCAATTTAAACAAGATAGCAAAACATGCCACAATGGCCTAAGTACTTAAGACAAGCCATGGAGGCTTAATCCAAGGTCAAGTTCACCAAGCCTCACAAGGCTAAGGGGACTTAAAACAAGTCAAAGGCAGACTTAAACAAAGCCAAGGGTGCACCTAGATGACATTTAAGTGGCTCAAGTCCGAGGCATGCACAATGGCCAAAACATGAAGCATTCAACACAAGCTTTCAAAGCATTAAAGAGGTGTCCAAAGCAAGAATACAAGCATATCTTAGGGACTGAAATGATGTTACAAATGGTGCCAAACCACTTAAACTGAAGCAAGTAATGCATGCTACACACTTATACACTTAAGGCCAACAAACCAAAAATGCAAAGGGGCCACACAAAGCATGCCAAGATCGACCCAAACAACTATGGACAGACCTTAAACATGGTGAAATAAGCACAAAAGCTTCACAAGACCAAGCCTAAAACATGCTAGAATAAGGGTTTACAACCTAAGACATGTTACGGCATCAAAGTGGCATTACATGGCATGTATGTTAAACTAACATGGTGTACCAAAACCAACACACAAAAATGTTATATCATGGCATAATAAGCATAAAAAGCAGCTATGGCATGATCAACAAACACTCAAACATGATGCTCCCTCAAGAGGCCAAAAAGTGCCCTTTTCAAGGACAACAAGGAGAGGGGGTGGCCCTCTCCTTCTTGAGACTTCAAGGCACCATCCTTACCACTGAAACCCCTCAAGATTTCAGTGGTGAGGAGGCCCAAGCACCAAAGTCTCGGAGCTTACACAAAAAGGCACAAAATGGGGCATCTCAAGGCTTAAGAGGGGTCAAACACCTCCAAACCATAAAACACTCTAAACAAACTATTTAGAGGGCCCAAAAATAGAAATTTTATGTATTAAACACTAAGCTTGAAAACAGTTCTAAGATGGTCAAAAATACAATGCAAAAGTGGGGTAAAAAGGGACTAGTGTCTTACCCTTGTAGACCACCTTTAAAAATGGGGGACCAGCAGCCCCTTGAGCTCCAAACCAGCTGCAAAGCTCCAAAAACAAGCCTCAAGAACCTCAGTTCCAAGAGGATGGTGTGATGGTAGGTGTTTGTGCACAAAACTAAGCCTAAAACACACACAATGGCAAGAGAGGGAGAGATATAGATATAGGTTAGATACACTAACTTAAACCCTAAAACCAGAGTCTTCTCACTCTCTTCTCCAACTTCTCTAACCCTAGAACAAGGGAGAGAGGGCCTCCTCTTATAAAGGAGCCAATCTTGTAAAGCTTACAAGGTAAGCTAACAAGAGGCCATCCCTCCATATATGTGTATGGAGGGGAAGCAAATGCAAGATAGCTGTGCTAAAATATCTGCAAAAGCAGATGCACAGTAGTCGGCCGGCCAAAGATGTCATTTTGACAAAATTTACTGTCGACTGGCAACAAAGAATGCCGACCGGCAACATATATTGCCGATGGCATAAAACCCTGGCTGGTGGCCTCTAGCCACGGCCGGTGATGTGTGGGGATGCCTTACAAGGCATTCCCTGCCCCTCCAAGGCAAAACACAAGTGTTTGGTGCAAAACCAGACACTAAACGGTCGAGTTCGGAGATCCTGAGGCAAGGCGCGTAGCCGAGACCTCCGGGAACTCCAAACGAACACAAACATGGATAATCACCGGGTGTTCAAACGGTGACGTCCAAGTCTTGAGGACGGTAAAAAATGAGGTGTCTACAGTTGCCCCTCTTTGACAGAACTCGAAAGTCATAACAATGACGGGAGTGAATGTCAAAGCCCAGAGACGACCCATTTTTGACAAGGCCGAAAACTTAGACAAACATGCAAGACAAATAAGGTATACGCCCGAAGGCAAGGGCAAAATGCAAGACAATGCACGAAGCCGAGCATAACTTATGATTATGCAAAGAAAAGCTGTAACGAAGCACACATGCAACGGTTTTAAGCTAGCATATACCAAACTACACTACAATGCAGAAAGGATATAGGAGAATTATGCAATTCTCGAGACGTCTCACTCGGAGGATACAATACTTGTGCGGTTCGTCTGGTTCCACCAGCGGTAAATGAACCGTAGATACAATATCGTGCCTGTAAAGAAAACAACTTAACAGGTATGATATTGTTAGCAATATGCATGACAATGCAAGAATGAATGCAAAATGATATGCAATATATACGAAACAATGTATGAATAATGCAAATGAAAATGCAAACTATATGCAAAGCAATTGAATCATGATTTAATCATGAGCGATTCGAAACCACACAAATGTCAAATAGATTGATGGAGGTAACAAGTCCGTCTACCATAGAACGATCAACTGAACTATGAGTAATGTAGACGGACACAAGAACAAGTATTGGATGGAATTACATAAGTGGGGAAACAACCCGCTGGGGAAAGGACAATGATCCTAATGCCAGATGCAAAAATTATACTACAATGTAATGTATAATGGATATGGCTTGCAGCCAAACCAAATCTTGCCTAGGAAAGGCATGTACGCAAACAAGCCGGGGCTAACATAGAACGGTCTACTGAACTATGCTTTGACACGAGCAGTATGGGCACATACCAGACCAAGCTCAACATGGAAAGGCGCAAGCCATAGGTGGAAGGTGATGCAATGAATGCATGCAATCTACAATGCAATGGGTATGGATACAATGGATATGGCACACGGGCCAAACCAAATCTTGCCTAGGAAAGGCATGTACACAAACGAACCATGTCTAACACAGAAAAGGTGCCGCAACCCTCAAACCAACATACCAGCGTGGAATAGGCGCGTACACATGCAGAACTGTGCTTTAACGTGAAAAGTAAGGGCACATACCAGACCAAGCTCAACCTGGAAGGGCGCAAGCCATAGATGAAAGGTGATGCAATGGATGCATACAAAAATGCAATATTTACAAATATGCAATGGAATGGATATTTACAAAAATGCATGACAATGCAGTATGATGCGATCTACTGGGGGAAATGCGATGGAAGCATGCAAGCTACGATGGAAATGCATGACAATGCACTACTTACAATGGATGCATGACAATGCACTATGATGCAACGGCTATGATTGCAGCTTTCCCTATCTTACCAACAGGGCGATATACTAGGTTGGTTCAGTATCCAGAACTGAGGTGCAGACATGCTGCCTCAACCTATGGGGCTTCCATACAGATTTCAAGCCGAGGATACACCCCTGGGTATTTAAACCAGACTTTAGTCTCGGAACTCCCGAACCTTTGCGTTCTAGGCATAAGCCGTTCGAACTCTAGTTTCCACCGTCCCAGTTGGTCTTCTAGGAACTCACCGCAAACACAGGCAGGTGGCTTTACCAGACCACCGAAAGTCGTTCGGGCACGACAAACACCAAAGGAATTGCACCTTTAGAGGATTTAAGGTCTCCTAGACCGGGATGCAAAATGTATGCATGACAATGCATTTTCTTGTTTTGTTTTTTGGAATGCAAATGATGCATAAAATGCATGGTGCATGGAATACGCGACAACGCAAGTTGCTCGAAATGCATGACAATGCATGATTTTTGATGCACGGCAACGCGCGGCTTGAGATGCATGATAATGCAAATGAACTGAGAATGCATGAAGATGTATGATCTCAAGATGCGCAACAACGTGCGGCTTTTGAGACATATGACAATGCGACTGAGCAGGTTTACGGTCTTGCCAGACCACACGTGTTTTTGGTCCCGTCGGACCGTGGCGTGTTTTCGGTCCCGCCGGACCCACTTTGGGGCAATGCATGAATTTGAGATGCGGTGCACGAGACAGTGCGATGTGCAAGATCGCGCGATGGAATACATGCCAAGCGCCATGAGATGCGCAAAACAGCGCGGTGCATTAGACAACGCGAGTGAAGGTCTTGCACCTCCCAAGGATTTTAGGTCTCCTAGACCGTGATGCGGGAAAAGTGCATGACGATACAAATTGTGCGCGTTACAACGCGTGTAGTCATGGAAAACGATGCAAGGGATGATGTGTACTACAACGCATGCGGACATGCGTAACAATAAAGGTTTTGCACCTTCGAAGGATTTAAGGTCTCCTAGACCGTGATGCAGGATGCAAAGTGATACACCTTGCAAGTGCATAACTTATGATCATGCAAAGGATGTTGTGATGAAGCAAATATGCAAAATAAATGCAACATTTTAAGCGAATGCTATGCAAGCAAGTAAACATGAACCAAACTACATCTCATGCAGAAAGGATGTAAGAGATTTAAGCAATTCTCACGGCGTCTCACGTGGAGAAGGCTAAAAGCGACTACCGAGAATACCTGGAGTCTCAAACACAACATCTCTCAACGTATCGTACATAGGAGAGGAAAGAGAAAAGAAACCTCTCAGCGTAATACACGCGAGAGGGAAACAACGCAAGTAAAAAGGCGCACAACAATGCGGGAGAAGCACGCGTGACAACGTAAGTGAAATGAGTGCACAACAATGCAACTGTGATGTGCATCGCGGCGCGATGCGACGCACCAGACAGTATGATGAATGCATGCAACGCATACGGGGCAACTTTTGAATCTTGTAAAAGGAAAAAGGATACAAAAGGATACAACGTTGCATGAATTCGAGTGCCATGCGCAAAAGACACGGTCCGAGGTCAAACGGAGGTCGGTTGAGCGTCGAAGATGCACTTTTCTTGCACTTTCTTGGGCTATGAAGACCAAAAACTACACATATGGCTTGAACAAGGCTGTAGGAAGATCACCGGCCGGACTAGGAAGCCACCGGCTGTCCATCGGCTGCCAAAAAGTTCCATCGGCACAATATTCTGCCGACCGGCCAAAAGTGCCTGAATCGGGGGTAGACTTGACATTTCACCTCGGGTCTTTTAAAATAGGGTTCCAAACCCTATTCCTTCACTTCCTCTTGGCCGAAATCTCACACACTCTCTCTCTAGAGCATTTTCCCCTCCTCGTTTCCTCGTTTTCTTTGTGTTCTACGCCCGTTTCGTCGTCGGATTCGCGATTCCCTTCGCGTTTCGGATATTTTTGACCGATTAAAACTTCGTTTCGGTACGTCCTTTGCTATTTCTGCCTTTTGGGGCTTGTTCCCCTCGAGTTTCTCTCGAGTTTCGTGCCTTTTTCCTACTCCGGCTTTTCCGGCCATTTTCCACCCTCTCGGGGTTGACTTTTCGGTTGACCCTTCGTATTCTTTCCTATTTTTCCCTCTTCCGGCCATTCTCACATTCTCTTCGAGATGGCGGATGATCTTCCAAAGGGTGGGGCTTTTCCAGATCACGAGATGGATCCCGGGGCCGAGCTCCTTCCTTTGAGCGAGCGCCCGTTCGACCCGGCGACCTACCGACCGGCGATCCATGTGCTACATCCTGACGGTCTTCGCCAGTTTCGGAGCTTCGATAGGGTGACACCTCCGGAGCTTCTACTACGTGAGCCTGCCTCTCATCTATCCTTCGGTGCTTCCGAGGTAACATTTTTTTGTTTTACTTTCTGCAATGTAGAACTTTTAACTGCCGACTGCCATAGCTGATTACATTCTTTAATTGCTTTAGCTCAGATGCTCTGATACACTGTGTATTGTAGTTGATCGCAAACACACTTGCAACTGATATCTGTTTAAGATCGACACATGCACACACACTGCACTAGCCTTGGACCACACAAACATACGGCATACACCGTATTTCATTGCAAACTCACCGACACCCGGTACCTGTTTGAATCTGAAAAACTTGCACGCATGTTAAATTTGCACTGAACCACGCAAACATGCTGACGCATCACACGTTGTAGTTCACTGTAAACACACCGGCACTCAGTATCTGTTTGAATATGAAAACACGCACACATGCTACATTTGCACTGAACCACTCAAACACGCTGACGCATCACATGTTGTAGTTCACTGTAAACACACCGGTACCCGGTATCTGCTTGAACTTGAAAACACGCACACATGCTACATTTGTACTGAACCACTCAAACATGCTGACACATCACATGTTGTAGTTTACTGTAAACACACCGGCACCTGGTATCTGCTTGAACTTGAAAACACGTACACATGCTGTATTTATCTCAATTCTTCATGCCCTACAGAACTGGTATATTTATCATTGCTTCGCAACTGTGTTCTTGAAAACAGGGGGATTCCCATACTGTCTGCGGGTGTGGGAACATCACCGCTCGAGACTGGTATGCAGAGCTACCCGAGGCGGTTCGCCACATTGTGGACCAGGCCGGCTTTGGCGCATTTTGCAGGGGGCTATCCCGGCTCACTACGTCTGAGCCTCTCTCGCTGCTCTAGCGGAGAGGTGGTGGGACCCCCCCGACTCGTTCCATCTTTCTGCTACGAGAGACATGACGATGACTCCCTATGATTTCTCGATGCTCACAGGCATCGGGGTAGGGGGTGATCCGATCCCCTTTGACATTGATATGGACGAGTGGACCGCTGCTTAGGTCTATCTGCTTGGCGCGGCGCCGCCTCTCGTCGCCAAAGCCGTCCGATATTCTGGTTTGAGGTGCGATTCAGGTCCGGCCAGCGTTAGGAGGAGGCTCCGATGAGGAGGCTGGAGCGATATCTTGGCGCTTTCGATGTTTTTTGGGGACTACCCTTCGCCGACCGGGCGAACATCTGCTGCTTTGCTCGCTTTCAGACATTGGTGGATGTTAGGCAGATTTTGCATTATGACTGGGGTGACGCCGCTCTGGCCACTCTTTACAGATACATGAGCTCAGTCTCCCGTGGTAGCGGGCAGTTGCTCGAAGGCTACTGGCGAGCTTGGGAGGTACGTCTTCTTCTCTGCTTTACATTTCTGTTCTACATTTTCTATACTCTGTATTGTACTCTGTGGTTTGCTTCGCACTGACTGTATACTGTACACACGGCACACACATACTCTGCTCTACACTGACTGTACACTGCTCACACTGTACACTCTGCACAATACACTACACAATACACGGCTCTGTTATTTCTGCTTTATTCTGCATTCTGCTTTATCTGATAAGCATACTGGTATTTGCTCTGTAGCTGTGGGTCTATGCCTACTTTCCCAGATTGGAGCCAGTGCCCGACACGGAGACTCCTCTGGTTGTCCCATTCTCACGCCGCTTCGACGGGAGGTGCGTGCAGAGGCCTCGAGAGACGTTTAGCTTCTTTCGCCGCTACTTCGACACTATCACCCCTGCCGAGGTATGTTTTACTTGCAGTTCATTTAAGCTTCGTCTTTCCATTGTATGTTTCAATATCAGTAAATAACAAACTGTATTGTAATTCCAGATCACCTAGCAGCCGTGGGCTCCACTGCCAGCGACGATTCGGGATCGGTTTGCCGGTGCTGAGGAGACCTCGCATTTTCGGATTCTGCTGGAGGGCCCGGTCTGTCGGGCTTGGTACCTGGGCGAGCGTTTCCTACGTTAGACCCTAGGTTTACCTGAGCAGATAGTCCCGGTGTACCCTCCTGAGCATATAAGGGATACCGAGAGATTCACCGCCGAGCAGATGGCGGACTACACCATTGGCTGGGATGCGAGCGACTACAAGGGCGAGGGCGATTACTCGGAGTACGTCTAGACCTTCATCATGCAACCTCTGGGTGGCGGCCGCCGAGTTGAGAGGGAGAGACCTGCAGCGCCGGTGACTGGAGCGGGAGCGTCGAGGAGAGCTCGAGTCCGTGGTAGAGGCGGAGTTCAGAGAGGGCGGGGGACCGGCTAGCCTGCTCTGCCCACTTCACTGACTTTTAGAGGGCAGGGTGGGGCGACCTACCAGATCCCCTTTGCTCCTCCGCCGGCTAATCACGAATTGGTTGGTGTCCCCGACTTGCCTCCGGTATGTATTACTTCATTTCGCATCTTGTACTGTTATTTCATTTCAGTTTATTTTGATATTCCGCAGAATATTGATGTATCTGATATTTTTGCAGGCTTCCTCCGAGTACACCCGACAGTCATTGGAGATGAATGCCTCCGTGATGGGGATGCTACAGCGGACCTTCGACCTCCTGGCCCTTTACAGCATTCCGGTATGTTCCTCTGACCGCAGTCTCAAACCATACATAAACTGCTTCACATAATCTGATACACAACACAACACCTGATAAACTGCTCACATCATTCATACACTATATTCACATATTGTACTCACACACTGCATTCTGTATTGATAAACTGCTCACAGCACTCTCAGACTGTACTCACACACTGTATTCTGCACTGATTCATTGCTCACGGCACTCATACACTGTACTCACACATTGCATTCTGCACTGATTTACTGCTCATGACATCCATACACTATACTCACACACTGCATTCTGTACTGATTTACTACTCACGGCATTCTGATGTATTTGCCTTTCATGCTTTTTTTAGCCTCCCTTCCAGATTCCTCCAGTGGGTGACGCTCTAGCTGGGCCTTCTGTTTCCACGTGGGATGGAAGAGCATACCCCCGCACCAGGGGGAGGCACACTCATGTCGGGAGTAGCTCGCGGGCTCCAATCCCAGACGATGAGTCGGAGGCAGAGGCAGAGGTGGAGTCATCTGAGGAGGAGACTGGGGACAGCTCGGGCTCGGGCTCAGACGGTGATGCTCCTGGTGATGCTCCTAGGAAGAGGGCGATGACGAATCCCCAGGCATGAGACCACTGATGCTGCTTTAGATTTTGGCTGCTTTTCCTTTTCCTTCTTTTGTACCTTTTCTCTTTTTGGTAGTTAGATTACCTTGTACTGCCGCAGGCAGATTTTTGTTTTCCTCAAAACTTTGTACTTGAAAAAGATTATATGAAATGAAACAAACTTTTTGTCTAAAAGTTATTATATTTGTGTATCTCATGCATTGTATCGCATTACATCATATCATATTACATCTCAATGTAAATGAAATTGGTCTATTGTTTGAAAATTGAGCACTTGTAAATTGAACACTTGTACTGTAATAATCAGATAACTAACCACCCAGCAGCAAAACAACCCAAGCAACCCACTGCCTGATTTTGAACACACAGCCCTTACTCCACTGGGGACTAATTTGCATACAGCCCATAACAAAGTATTTGGTTCATTCTACACACAACAAACCCTGAACAAACAGCCCCAATCTGACAAGACGGACTACGAAAGCTGAAACGGTTGCAGTTGAAACACACTCGGATGCCCCAAATTTTCCCTTTTCTTCTTTTGTTTCGCATATAATGTAGAGAATGGCACAGCACTCTGAGCATAAACGATTTCAACTTTTGAAGAGGGGTTCCACAACCAGGGTATCGAGCCTAAAACCGAACACAGCGGGAAAGACTCAAACAAAAGATGAGCGGCTTGGACACAACGAGGCATGCTCGGAAAAGACTCAAGACAAAAGTTGAGGTAAACAAGACAAAAGACGCGACACACGGACGTGTTCACAAGAATAAAAGACCTCAGATCACGAGGAGCCAGTTCCTCCGGGTATATTCCCACCCTTTTCTGATTTGTGATTCTCACATCGCTCGGCCCTCAGGCTCGATTTTTCTCTCAAAACCTTTTTCTCACTTTTCTCTCAACTTACACCTCTCTATTCTTCAATCTCTCATTTTTTTAGTCCCTCCCCAGGGTGGTTGATAGATGAATAGGGAATTGCAGGTTCATGCCCAACACCGTTAGCCCACGGCTATTTTTTCTGGTGGATAGAGTGCCTTTCTGGCAAGTATGTTGACGGCGGGAAAAAGACAGAAGACCTGACTCAATTGCGCCCCTAGTTCATCACTTTGACCATTTTTGTTTCTAAAACAGTTTTGACCAAAATGAGAGTTGGATTAACATACTTGTCCGATTTTTGAATTGAAAATTATGCAAGTCAGGCTGTGAGCATTGAAAATTTTCCTTTTGGGGTCCAAGAAATGGTCCGGTTTTTAGAAAATGGAATAGTTTTCGAGGCAATAGTCAACTTCAGTAAAAATTTTCAAAAACTATCTTTTGTAAACAGCCAATGCTCGACGAGCGCGGAACTTACCCTCGAGATGCGCAACCTTGGATCGGAGGCAATGGAAAATTGCCCCTTGCTTGAAGGGGGCACATGGCAACGGAAAGTTGCCCCTGGTTTGGATGGTAACTCGTGGCAATGGAAAGTTGCCCCTTGTTTGGATGGTGCAAAGATGTCAGAACCGCTTTTATCAATGACGATCGAACTCAAGACGGCAAATCGAACCAATATATGGACACGATCCTTTGAAGAGCAATGGTGGCTGGACTTCAGGATGAAGTTGCCTACGTATCCCAAACATGGGAATCAAGCCTACGTAGTTCACGGTTGTTACAACCGAATTGTCGGATGCAGATGAAGCAAGGATGATCAAAACTATTACATGGACTGGGGCGCTGTGAAAGCGTTGGGGGCAGGACTTCAAGATGAAGTTGCCTATGTATCCCAAACATGGGAATCAAGCCTTACGTAGTTCCGGTTAAGGTACACTCGGGTATTAACCTTCACTTTTCTGGCTCTAACTTTTGCCAAGGTGCCCAATGCGGGTTTTCGACCATGTGAGCTTCTTTTCTTTTTCTCTTTTTTTTTTCATCATTTTTTTTCACTTCTTTTCTTCCTTCTTTTCTTTTTCTTCAATTTTTTTTGCATTTTTTCTTCTTTTTTTTTCTTTCTTTTTTCTTTCTTTTTTTTTTTTTTTTTGCCTTGCCCTAACTTTTGCCTTGGTCGCCTTTTCGGGTTTTCGGCCCAGCGAGCCTCTCAAAGGGTAAAAGTGTAACAAGTCCATGCCAAATGGTTTTGAAATTGAAACCCTCTATATTCGAGAGAGTGATTATTGTGTTGATTTGCAGAAGAATCCATCAGGGTTGCTTCACGGGCTTTTTCCAGTGAGACCTGACCTTCTTGATCTAATTTTGGTGCCTCTTGCTCGAGGGCAGCTTCAAATTGGGCCATACAGGCCTTACATGGCAGTTAACTGTTGAACGTTTTGAACGGATTCGTGTTCAATGAGATAGATTGAATCTCGAGGCTGAGAGCGATCCTGGGCTGCACAATCTCAAGAGCAATTCCACACAAGTCTTCACAGGACTGCGCAAAACATTTTGTTTTTGAAAGTTTTTAAGAAAGCGACAAATCGCTCGCGCTGAAGATAGTGTGGAACCAGTCTGGATCAAACCAGGATCCTTCTTAGTACTCACGCTGACAGGCATGATTATAAAAAGGTTTAGCATGCCTCTCTTTCTCTCAAAAAAATGATCAAAGTTTTGCAAAACCCGAGGAATTGTTTCCTCTTCGTTTTTATCACCGCAGTGTTCGAAAAGGGTTTTTTGAAAAGCTTATGTCATTACAACGATGTTCAAGGCACAAGAGAGTAGGTAGAATGTATTGTCGTTCCATTCACATCCTCTGGCACAACTAGCTTAAACAACAAGAAGTACGGAAACGTGATAGCCGCAGCTGTTTCATTCAGATTCCCTGACTGTGACTGGCTCCTCAATCGAGACAGACTCAAAAGGAAAAACAAAAGGATAATTACAAAACGGTGTTCGAGGCAACAATCCCGGAATCACCTGCCATTCTATACAAAGGGGACTGACTCGCTATAACAAGACAGACCCGTGAGCAAAAAGGACTGACTCAAGACAATGAGACAGACTCAAAATAAAACAAAAACCGACTCGACAATCAAGCCAGATTTTACAAAACTAGCATTCGCAGATGCTCCAAAATGCGTGCCAGACGCCACATCAAAAACACTGGGCGCCGCTCACAAGTGGTCCAACCCTGATCATATACTTACAGTATCCGTATCCTCAAAATCCAATAGCTGGGTAGTAACAGACTTGGCTGAGGTGGGCAGGAGGATAACCTCGTTGTCAATCAAATCTTGCACCTCATGACGGAGGCGGAAACAATTGTCGGTAGCATGGCCCGTCTGCTGGTGGTACGCGCAGTACTGAGTAGGGTCATGAGTAGCAGGGAGGTTTTTCGGGAGAGGCCGAGGCTCCAAGGGCTTAAGGTGTCCCCTCTCGACAAGGATCTGAAGTGCCTTGGACAATGGCATGTAGAAAGCATGGAAAACCCTGCGCCCTCGGGGCAGGTACTTTGAAGGTTGAGTATTCTTGCTAGATGCACTAGCAAACGGGTCGGCAGGCGTGACCTTGGGTTTCTGATCCTTCCCGGATATAGGGTTGGGAGCGGGAAGAACTGTTCTGGCATGACGGGGCCTATCCCGACTTTCTGACTGACTTGAACTACCCTCAGGTGGAGCGGGGAAAGCGTCCTTCACAGCGTTTGCCATAACTGCAGATATCTGTTGCTTGTTCATCTCCCCGGCTTTCAAAGCCTCAACTGCCCACAGCAGTTGTTCGATAGGATCGGCATCTACTTTCATTTTGCCTTTGTCTCTGGCCTCAGCCTGATCTAGGATTTGGGTTGGTATGCCGTTGCCATAGCTGGAGGCCATCTCCGGTTGGTTAAGTTCAATCACAATCTGTCCCAACAGCGGGGGCTCCTGGGGTACAAAACTCCCGGCATATGGTGCGGTTGGTGGCGAAGCTGACATGCCGTAAGCGAGATCCGCCACGGACCTTTGGAGATCACCTATCATCCCCATTAACTCGAATGTGGTGGGCTCGCGAGCCTGATATAGCTGGGGGGTCCAGACCAGGTGCGCAACCGGCGATTTGGGTGGATGCGGCACATCGACATTGGTCTCACTTTGCAGAGTGATCCCTTGATCTAATGCAGCTGTCATAACCACTATCTCTTCCGAATTCTGCGTCATCGTAAGTCCTGCCTCAGCAAGGGGGAACACTAACTATTCTGGAACCCTCTGAACCTTGAAAGAAAAAAAAAGCAAGCAGCATTTCAGCCCAAACGGATCAAACACAGGTGCAGCCAAACAATCAGATCTATTATCGATCATCGTTCCCAGAAATTACTGTCCAAAACACTGAATCGGATACCCTCAGCTATAACTGATTCTATCAAATACTGACATTGGTGCCCTCGGGCCTGATACTCAAACTTTGCAAACTGATGTGTGCGTTCCTGCAGAGATACACTCTAAAAGCACATAACAAGTAGAGAGAGCAAAAACACCCCTATGTTGGGGTAGGGTTTCCCTGTCCTATTTTGTCAGGAGCTAGGGTTTCACTACGCACACAGCGGTTTCAAAACAACCTAGCATCGGGTAAGCAACCTATCCTAGTTTGGAATGATCACTATGGATTCCGAATATGCACTAGGTTGAATGGTAAAAAAGGGTGCCCAGAAAACGGGTTTGTGTTCTATCGGCAGAGTTCAAGAACCAAGTTAGCCTTATGGCATGCTTTGACAAAGTCATGCCTCCGGCAAACCGCTCAGGAATAGCAGATGGCCAACACGGTGTCCTAGGCGCACCAATGCACATGCAATGCAAAGAAACACATAAGTGTAGTCAAAACAGGATATCACGAGTTCGAGTCAAGTTCTCTAAAGTCCCCAAATAGTCGCTGTAAATCAGACGCCCCCGAACGCCCGGATGAACCCCGCTCTGCTCATATTGGGCTTACTGATTCGGACTCGATTTGTGTCACGGTTCTTAATCTTGAACCAAAGAGTCCAAATCCGGTTTGAGAAAAACAGATTTTGAAAGAAGTGCCAAACATGGATCTTTGCGGAATCTGAGTCGCCACCTAAATATTTTTTAATGGGAAAATTTAGGAAACCCTGACTCGGTGCCAAAGGCTACGTGTCCGTCATCACCAAAGTTGCCTCGGCTCGGGAGCTTGGGTACGATTGGGGAAGGTCAGCTATGAGCACCCCCTCTCGCCCGGTCCGAAGACCGGCCTCTACTAACCGTGATATCCGTTTTTGAAAACGTTATGTGTTCTTATTCCGGTTATTAGCCTAGAATTACTATGTTATGCGCACAGTAAACAAGTATAGACTAGATCGCCTAATTTGGGAACAAGCATTCCATATCCGTTTGTTTTAGAAAATGCTTTGGGATTTGCTACTCGCAAGTAGGCTAAAAGACGGATTTCAATGAGTTGTTCCAACTCAGGCAATCCAGCCTTCACCCACAGGTAGTCAGGCAGTTTATCTCACATAAGCATCTAGCCACATGGTAAGCATGCTGTCATGATAGCACTCACACGCATGCGGTATGCTAAAGCATGAAAATACTTACATCGTACTCCGTGCCAAAACAATAAACTAGTTAGCAGATATGCATGGTCCTAGTTTATGTCAAATTGACTAATGCAACACATACAGAATGCAATTAGGGTAGGCTCGGCTAACCTAAACATGTCATGTGAAATGCAATCAATTGATGCACGTATTCAATTGGGAATTAAAGTACAAATGCAATTAGCATGATGCGCCGAGCCCGGTGCATGCAAGACAAGTGTATGGATGCACGCATGCATAGCATAAGGTATGCTAATTTAAACATGCCCTAATCTACCATCATAAGCGGGTAAATAAAAAGGAAGAAAGAAGTGGGGATTGGAAGACATGCACACACACGCACCCACACTTATTACAGATTTGCCCTCGCCCGGAGGGACCAAATAAATATACAAATCAATTAACCTACGAGCTAATTAATTATTACAGACCACTTAATTAATTTACAAATTAACTAAGCTAAGGAAACCAGTAAAGTCCTTGGGAAGCGGGTTCAATGCAATGCATGCTCGGTCTTGCTCAGAAGTGCACTGCCATGCATAGACTGCCTCTGTTTTCCCTGCTCTGCCTCAAGCAAAGTCTCGAATTGCTTCCTCGACATTGGGAGACACCACCGGCTAAGTAGAATTTCCACCGGTCGCCAAATATGATCATTGGATGCTGATTGAATTATCGGCCACTGATGGACGGCCGGTCGGCACTATGTGTTGCTTGCCGGTAAAAAATGCTCTTGAACTCAGTAACTTACAATGATAGAGGATGAGGCATAGCATGGCAATGCATTTCAAGCAATATATGCACTAATCACACTCCTTATCATGTTAAGGACTCAAAGGAGGATGTGCCTCGATTCTCAGACCACCAATCATGTATTTCCATGCATGATGGCCCAAAGAATCAAGTGTGCAACTTCAATTTCAAATGAATGCAAACCAAACAAACAAAGGCCCACTCCCTATCACTTGATCAAGGGACAAGGCATGCATGGTAGATGGAATGCAACCTAGGCATGTTAACTAGTACGCAACATGGCATAAAAGGAAGCATGCAAACATGCAATTCACATTAGGTTCACAACCTTAGGAACAAAGCAAACAAGTGTGCCATAACTATGCAAACTACTAGAGCATACAAGATGCAATCTAATCATGCAACATGCTAGCAATTTGACCAAGGGAATACATGGCACATGCAAGTGATTTCAAGCATGCAACATATGCAACCAAAGCATGCAAACATGGTACAATGTAACAACACTTGAATGACATGCAAGGGACGAACTTACACTATTTGGACAGCTCTAGATTAGGTCGAAAACAGTGGCTAATGAGCTCAAGAATGAAGGCAAAATGACATGCAAACATGCATGCACTTATGGTCCAACATTTAGGCATATTAAAGCAACTTTTAAGCACACTTAAAAGGCACAAACATGGACAAATGGCATGCAAACTAAGCTCTGAAATCATGTTATAAAATGATGCCAAGTCAATTTAAACAAGATAGCAAAACATGCCATAATGGCCTAAGTACTTAAGACAAGCCATGGAGGCTTAATCCAAGGTCAAGTCCACCAAGCCTCACAAGGCTAAGGGGACTTAAAACAAGTCAAAGGCAGACTTAAACAAAGCCAAGGGTGCACCTAGATGACATCTAAGTGGCTCAAGTCCGAGGTATGCACAATGGCCAAAACATGGAGCATTCAACACAAGCTTTCAAAGCATTAAAGAGGTGTCCAAAGCAAGCATACAAGCATATCTTAGGGACTGAAATGATGTTACAAATGGTGCCAAACCACTTAAACCGAAGCAAGTAATGCAAGCTACACACTTATACACTTAAGGCCAACAAACCAAAAATGCAAAGGGGCCACACAAAGCATGCCAAGATCGACCCAAACAACTATGGACAGACCTTAAACATGGTGAAATAAGCCTAAAAGCTTCACAAGACCAAGCCTAAAACATGCTAGAATAAGGGTTTACAACCTAAGACATGTTAAGGCATCAAAGTGGCATTACATGGCATGTATGTTAAACTAACATGGTGTACCAAAACCAACACACAACAATGTTATATCATGGCATAATAAGCATAAAAAGCAGCTATGACATGATCAACAAATACTCAAACATGATGCTCCCTCAAGAGGCCAAAAAGTGCCATTTTCAAGGACAACAAGGAGAGGGGGGGCCCTCTCCTTCTTGAGACTTCAAGGCACCATCCTTACCACTGAAACCCCTCAAGATTTCAGTGGTGAGGAGGCCCAAGCACCAAAGTCTCGGAGCTTACACAAAAAGGCACAAAATGGGGCCTCTCAAGGCTTAAGAGGGGTCAAACACCTCCAAACCACAAAACACTCTAAACAAAATATTTAGAGGGCCCAAAAACAAAAATTTTATGTATTAAACACTAAGCTTGAAAACAGTTCTAAGATGGTCAAAAATACAATGCAAAAGTGGGGTAAAAAGGGACTAGTGTCTTACCCTTGTAGACCACCTTCAAAAATGGGGGACCAGCAGCCCCTTGAGCTCCAAACCAGCTGCAAAGCTCCAAAAACAAGCCTCAAGAACCTCAGTTCCAAGAGGATGGTGTGATGGTAGGTGTTTGTGCACAAAACTAAGCCTAAAACACACACAATGGCAAGAGAGGGAGATATATAGATATAGGTTAGATACACTAACTTAAACCCTAAAACCAGAGTCTTCTCACTCTCTTCTTCAACTTCTCTAACCCTAGAACAAGGGAGAGAGGGCCTCCTCTTATAGAGGAGCCAATCTTGTAAAGCTTACAAGGTAAGCTAACAAGAGGGCCATCCCTCCATACACGTGTATGGAGGGGAAGCAAATGCAAGACAGCTGTGCTAAAATATTTGCAAAAGCAGATGCACAGTAGTCGGCCGGCCAAAGATGTCATTTTGACAAAATTTACTGTCGACTGGCAACAAAGAATGCCGACCGGCAACATATATTGCCGATGGCATAAAACCCTGGCCGGTGGCCTCTAGCCACGGCCGGTGATGTGTGTGGATGCCTCACAAGGCATTCCCTGCCCCTCCAAGGCAAAACACAAGTGTTTGGTGCAAAACCAGACACTAAACGGTCGAGTTCAGAGATCCTGAGGCAAGGCGCGTAGCCGAGACCTCCGGGAACTCCAAACGAACACAAACATGGATAATCACCGGGTGTTCAAACGGTGACGTCCAAGTCTTGAGGACGGTCAAAAATGGGGTGTCTACAAATTGGCATTAAGTTGAGTTATGTTTTAAAAATTGAGGTTGGAAATCCAAGTTGTTGTTATAAGAAGATTAAAGAAAAATGCATAGTTTGAGGCTGGGCTTTTAGAATTAGAGGTCTCAATCGTAGAGCAGTTTTCGACCAACATTTCAACCCAGACTGCTCGAGCAGCCTAGGCCCCCACTTGTGTGGAAAACCTTCATGAGCTCAGGGGTGCACTCGCCGACCACTGCTTGTGCGGTTAGCCATCGTGACGTGCGACCAAGCCACCGCACGTGCGACCATCAGAGCAGTCCCGGTTTGGTTTTTCGTTTCACTTTTCCACCTTTCGGGCCTCTGTTTGCATGGTTTTAAAGTGTTTTCATGATCATTTGCATCTCACGAGTGCATTAGAGTGCATAAATGAAAAATTAGAATTGAATCAGCAAAGATGAGTAGTTATTGAATAAGTAACAACTGAGTCAAATAGAATTGACTAGTAATATGAATGTCATTGAATTGTTGTGCTTGAATTTGTTTGTTTAGGTCAGACGCCACATCTTTAGTGCCTTATCGTCCGTGTGTCGAGGAGCCCACTGTGAGTAATAATGTTGTAAAGATATGTTCAAATTGTATTTATTTTTGGAATGATAAATTATATCGTTTCTAAATGGTTACTTTTATCGATGGAATGATGATCTTCTTTTGAATTGTATTCGTGGCATCTATAGCGTATTGTTATTGTCATTGTTATTGATATCGCTATTGTTACAGAGATCTTTGTTAGTTCCAAATCTTGGAACTATTGTTATTGTATGATGGCCATTAATTGATTGTTCGGTCTTTTAAGACCAAGTGTATCATTGCTATCATATGTACCACGTATGATTTATGTAATTATTGATTGATTGAATTGATTGAATCGAACGACTGATCGACAGATGATATTGATTTAAAATGTTCTAATGCTAATCGATTGTTTCAAAGATTGAAGGACATCATTCTTAACCTCTTTACACATTTGTTATTCACTGGAATTTAGGTCACAGTTTATCATATATATGTAGGTGGCCAGGCACCGTATCAAAGCTAGAGGTGTCAACCCGAACTCATGTTTTGTCAAGTCAGCCATTGTACTTCATAACGAGGTTCTGAACTTGCACGAGTTAAGGCTTTTTGGGTGATTCAAGTCCACCATTTTGTCTTTGCTAAATGTAAAGAATGTTTAAGAGTTTTGTTTATACATTTTTTGATGATAGAATTATGTCCCTAAGCTGCATATTGTCTTGTATATGTATTTTTGGTATAAGTGGTTATGAATATAGCTATGTACATGAAAGTTTATTTCCAATTTAGGTCCTCACAGCTCATTGGACACTATCTTATTATTGATTGGCTTCCGCCAGCCCCTTTTATATTGTATTATTTTCATTATTATTAAACAGGCCTTCGGTAATCACGGATTACTGGCTGGTTACGATATTAAACCTATAGGGGTGGGTTTGGGTCGTGACAAAAGAACTTTTTCTTTCCACCTTTTAAAATGAACTCCCTTGAACTTGAAAGGCTTGTTGAGATCTTCAGTTCCATTATTGGTTTTTTCTAGTACTTGTTCCATGCTTGATCTCCTTAAAATTGCTGGTGAAAATACCAGAAAAAATATATTTTATTGATAAATAATGCAAAGAAAATGAGATACAAATATATTAGGCTGAGACACGGATATTTTTTTTTCTTTAAGGAGATCAAGCCCACTGCGGTAGGAAGAACCAAATACCGATGCAGCAATCATGAAACTATGACTTGTCCCCCCCTGGATACAATAGCCCGACCATTTGTCGTATGGTTCAAGCCAACTCTGTACAAGATGGTGAACCCAAAGCTCTACCAAGAAAAACACCATTCTTTGGCTAATAATCGCTCAAGTATAAAAAATAGTTGGTGTATAAAAGAGTAGATGAGAGGAACTATATATAAGCCATTAGGACCTTACAATTTACACCAAAAAATAATAATGACCATTAAACTAGAAACAAGGATGAGTCTTCAAAAATTAACTCACCACCAAGTCCATAGACTTCCAATTAATCTCTATTCATAAACAAGACAAAAGGTCACCAAAAAATAATGAATCTCCATTCACTAAACAAAATGAAATTCATGAACAAGACAAAAGAAGATTCATGAACAAAATAAATAAATAAATAAAAGATATTAAAATGGTCCAACAAAAAGTTATACTGAGCTTTTATATTCAATTAATTGAATTATAATTAACAAACTAACAAATAACAGTAATGGTTTAATGAGATAAAAATAAAGAAAACAATGTTATTTAAAAGATTTAAATTTACCTAGTTATACAAAATCAAATGTTAAAGTAAATCTTGAATACGCAATGAATTTTCCCTTTTTCTATAAAACAAAATGACAATAAAAATAAAAAATTCGATATCCATTTTTTTTACTTCAATTTTATGGTCTTCATTGAAGAAGACAAAATTCGATCAAAATCATTGGCACAGAATGGATATAGATACTTGGATTGCAACCATCATCACCAATAATTCTTCTCCACCATGCAAACCTATAAACAAACACATAAATCTCACTAAAACCGAAACAAAAACTAAACCAACAGTAGATAAAGAGAATCACACAGGGGAAAAAATAAAATTAAAAATAAATTTATGGAGTGATAGGATGTTACCTCCAACAACTTAGACCTCGCCCAGACCAGTCCGTCAGCTCCTTCACCAGTACACGTGAAATCAAGGAGTTGGGATGACTATTCAGATTATTTTTTAAATAAGACTGAAAAATTGATTAATTTGTACCATTAAGTGATTTAAAATTTTGATAGTTATACATAAAAAAAAAAGATAATTATATTACTAAATCATAATTCAAATTTAGATATTGTCATATCTTTTTGAGATCCATATCTAAATTCTTATTTTCTTTATTTTTGTGTGATTTTTATTTTTATTTTTTTCAATTTATTTAAGATGATGTTGTGGGTTTCTATTTTTTTTTAAATTTAATTTATTTGTGGTTTGTATTTGTTTTTAATTATTATTATTTAGGTAAGTTATGGTGTGAGTTAGATATGTGATAGACTGGTGAGAGATATTTTCAAATTAGATTTGTTTAGATAGACTTTAAAAAAATTTAAAATTTAAAATTGAATATTGAGAGGCAAAAAAAGATTTTAACTGAATAAATAAAAATCAAATTTATTAATTTTATTTGTTTGTATAGCTAATTTTTAATTTTTTATGTTATGTTATAATATAATATATAAGATATAGATAGATTCCCACAACTCTAATGAAAAATATTATCTAATTTTTCGGAAGAGAGAGAAGGAAGACAAATCTTAATATTTTCTTTTGAAAATTGGTGAGAGAGATTAGGAAGGAGAGATTATGAAATATTTTTGTTATCTTTTCATTTGAAAGCCGTAAATTAAGGTAAGAGAGATTAGGATGGAGAGATTATAAAATATTTTGGTTATCTTTCCATTTGAATCTATAAATTAAGGAATAATTATTATTTCTAAAATAATTAAATAAATAAATCAGCTAATAAACTTTTTTAATTTATTTTATAAATTGAAAAATCAATAATTTTAAAATGAGAGTTTGAAACTTTTAAGAAGTTTCTCATGAGAAACCTCATTTTCTTTATATAATTTATAGATGATTGTGGGGACATAATTTTTGAATGACAACACGTGGCCGAGGTGTCACCGAAGTGTTGGCCAAGGTGTCACCGAAGTGTCGGCCGAGGTGTCATCGAAGTGTCAGCCGAGGTGCCACGTGTCCTTGTCATGATGCCGAGATCATCTCGGCCAGGCCGAGGTTATCTGCAAAGAAACCAGAATCCGGGATAAGCAGATAAGGGACAAGAGTCCTAGAATGAGAGAGGACTTCAGTTTGGGTAAAGATAAGACTCTAGAGAGTTTATCCCAATCCTACTGGGAGTCCAAGATTAGCAGTAGTCCTAAGTCCATTGAAGCTAGGCTTCTATTGGGATTAGGTAAGTGTTGGCTATAAATGAGACGCACCCCCATGGATCTAAGGTATGTTTTTTATGCTTTGAATAGTGAGTTAAGCACTTTTGCTATCTTTGAGAGATAACTGACTTGATCGTCGGAGTGCTCCCGGGTGGACGAACCACCGCCGGAATCTCTTCTTTTTGTGACAGGTCGTTCAGGCTTAATCTATTCTGTCAGTGTTCTCCAGCTGAGTGCTTGATTAGCAGTGTGGTCGGAAATTGACACACACAATTTGGTGTCGTCTGTGGGAAAGAAAGGAGAATAGATGGCCAACGACGGACAGAAAGAGAAGGTTGGGGACGACACTCTTACTGGGAGTGGGAAACCTATTGAGCTTGATGTCGAAGAAGACAACTGCAACAAAGAGACTCAAGATAAGAATTATGGAGAAAAAGACGTCAGCCAGGAGGGCGACACGTCGAAGAAGTCAGACCAAAGCAGGTATTAGAACGAGGACGACCTCAAGGTGTGGAAAGAAAGATGCCTGCGGAGGGACGACGAGATAAAGGGAATGACAAACAAATTGGCAGATCGGCAAACGGTCATCAACTTCATGATGCAGAACAATGTCATACAGCCACCGTACCCATTGCAAGATACGCCGATTCTAGTGACCAAGAAAGATGCCGGAAAAGATGGGAAGAAAACAGTCCCTACAGTCCCCCAGCACACCGGGAGAGAAAAACACTCTCACCGGTCTTCAAGGGAGGTTGGGCGAGGAGAGTCAAGAAGGGAAGAATCTAAAAAGACACATCGCACCAAAGAAGCAGACCCCAAAGAACACCGGCATGTTCAAGGGAAAGAGTTGTGCTTTGACGCAACTAATGAAGAAAGGTCGATGAGGGCTGTAGACGTCCCCGAACGCCCTGGGAGGATGGATCCCATTCTGTTCATTTTGTGGGGTTTACTACAGTTCGGACTCAATTTGTCACGGTTCTAAATCTGAACCAAAGAGTCCAAATCCGGTAAATCGTTTTGAGAAAAAACAGATTTTAGAAAAGAAGTGCCAAACATGGACTGCTTTGCCAGATACAGAGTCGCCACCTAAATATTTTTTAATGGGGAATTTAGGAAACCCTGACTCGGTGCCAAAGGCCACGTGTCCGTCATCACCAAAGTTGCCTCGGCTCGGGAACTTGGGTACGATTGGGGAAGGTCAGCTATAAGCATCCCTTCTCGCCTGATCCAAAGATCGGCCTCTACTAACCGTGATATCTCGTTTTGAAAACGTTATGTGTTCTTATTCCGGTTTTTAGCTAGAATTACTATGTGATGCGCACAGCAAAACAAGTATAGACTAGATCGCCTAATTTGGAACAAAGCATTGCATATCCATTTGTTTGAAAATGGTTTGAGATTTGCTACTCGCAAGTAGGCTAAAATACGGATTTCAATGAATTATTCCAATTCAAGTAATCCAACCTTCACCCACAGGCATTCAGGCAGTTTATCACATAAGTATTTAGCCACATGGTAAGCATGCTGTCATGTTAACATTCACACTCATGCGAGATGCTAAAGCATAAATACTTACATCGCACTGTACAAAACAATGAAACTAGTTAGCAAAACACGCATGACCCTAATTCATGTTAAGTGGCTAATGCATCACATACAAAATGCATTCTAAGTAGGCTCAGCTACTAATGACATGGCATGGTACTTACTTCAAAACATGCTTTGAAACACGTATTCAAGAAAGTGTATTGAAAATTGCAATGCAGTTTGAATGATGAATCGAGCCTTCGGTGCATGCAAGACAAATGAATGCAAACATGCAAACATACGGTATGCTAAACAAACGTGTCCCTAAAACTAACCAACATAAGCAGGTAAATAAAAGGGAGAAAGAAAGGGGGTCGGAGGACATGCACACACACACGCACCCTTATTACAACATTGTGCCCTCACAGGGAGGGTCCGAATAAAAGAGTCCGAATGTCCAAAATAGGTACAGTCCAAAGCAAAAATAAACAACTAACTAATCTAAGCTAATTACTTATTACATCACAAACTAATTTAATTAACCATCTAAGCTAATTAAATAATTACAAAAACGAATGAGCCAATTAACAAATTAACTAATTTCAACTGAGCATGCATCTAGCTAGCTACTGAAGCTAATTAATCTAAGTAATTACATAATTAGAAACCTCGGGACACGAGGGATGCACATGCTCGCTTCGGTTCCTCGCCTTGGAATGCCTTCCGGTTGCTCTTTGGAGGCTCTGCTTGTGGTGTCCTCGCCTGGTCAAACTTACCAAAACACCGCAGGGAAGCTCCCAAGGCCCGCCGCCAAGGATAGAAAGTCGCCGGCAGAGATGGCCCATCGTCGCCATTAATGGCAAAGTCAGCCATTAGTGTGTCAGGACACCAAACTGCAACGAAGCACAAAATAGAGGAAAAGGAGGGTTTCCCTAGGACATGTATGCACTGTGGCACTCCAAATCACCTCAAAACATCAAGGGAGAGGCCAAGTCGGATCCACGACCATCAATCACGCATCCCGATGCATGATGGCCAAAGATCCAACTTGTGCAAATCAATATAGAAATGAATGCACAAATAGAGCAAGTAAAGCCTAGAACTCTATCATGGATCAGCAAGAGCTTCGGCGACCGAGAATTGAGACGCGTTCCATCACTTGAAGTATGAAATGCCCCTCGTTCTTCGTTCTCGGATTAACACTTAACCCAAGCAATGCAACACATAAGCATGGCAAACATGCAACATGACCTAAGTATGCAAACATGCAATCAAACCGAACATGCAACAAGCATATGAGCATAATGTGAGGCAACAACCTATGACATAATGCAATATGAACATATGAACATGCAAGGCATGTAAAGCTAAGCAAGTATGCAACAACATACTACATGTAACGAGCATGCATAACATGGCAAATGGGCTTACACCAAAGATGGACAACTCTCAACTAGGTCCAAATTAGTAGCCAATAACGATGAATTAAGCCACACAAAACACTCAAGCATGCAAAATGCTAAAGGTTCAACAAAGGGGCCTAAAAGGGAAACTCTCAAAAGTGCCTAAGAAGTGACAAATGTGCAAGTGTGACAACACTATATGCACTCGAATGAGATGATAAATGATGCCAAACCATTTAAACAACACAAGTAAAGCATGCGAAGGTCCTAAGTCATGAAAGCTAGCAAAGAGCAATACAAAGGAGGCATGCAATACTTGGCACGAACACATGAACTAAGCATGGACAGAGCTTAATTAGGCCTAAACAAAGACTTAAACATGCTAGAACGAAGGCTCAAATATCTAGACATGCAAGCACACAAGCTAAGCCTTAAACTAGGCAATAATGCGCGACATTCAAAGGCACTTGAAGCATGGATGAAGTGGGAATTTAACAATGGTACATGCTTTGAAATGAAGCATTAAATGATGCCAAATCATCTAAATATCTCAAAGATAGCATGCATGCATCACCGAAACGCAAAGCTTGCAAGGTCAATTACACTACAGCTATACAAAGCATGCATTATTTGACTAAGAAGCATAAATATAGAGGCAAGGCAGCCCCAAAACATGAACATTTCTAGTTCAAAGTATGGCCAAAAGGTGCTAGCATGATGGACTAACATAGCATGCAAGATTGGCTAGTAGGCATGAGTTGTATGACATGTATATGAAGCATATGAAATCTCATCAAATCAGCCAAAATCAGTGAACTAAACATGTGAAAATACCCCCAAATAATCATGGAAATGCAGCCAATGCATACCAAAATAAAGGCCTTCTTTGGAAGGCCACACAAGGGATTATTAGGCACATGCAAGATGGACAATCAGCAAGACCAAACCAACTCTAGAAATGGCTCAAGAGGGTCCCAAAACCCATTGAAAAGGGCCTGGAACAAGGCCTAGAGGCATGCAAAATGGGGTCTTTTTGGAAGGCCCCAAAGGCCACCAAACAAGACAAGGAGAGAGGGGGTCACCCCCCTCTAATTTTGGCCTTCAAGAACACAACAAGGCCACTAAAAATCCACTGGATTTCAGTGGTTAATAGGCCAAAACAAGGCCAATGCAAATACTCTAATGCATAGCTCAAAACATGATGAATTAAAGCATGAAAGGGGAAAGATGACCCTAAACAGAAAAAGTATCTTAAAAAAACATGTTTATAAGCTCAAAAGGAAACTTTTTCTAGTTTATGAACAATCTTGAAGATGATCACAAGTAGGGCTAATCTATCATGCAAAAATGGCCCTAAAAGGAGAGATAAAGCACAAGGGACAGAAGCTGGCCCCAAATGGAAAAGAGCCCTTCAACAAAGTTGAAGAGGGGATCAAAACAAGGCACTTTACAGTTTACATCAAGCCACAAAAATAATCACAAATAAGGCCAAACTATCATACAAGAAAAAGGCCTAAAAGAGGAATAAAGAGACAAGTGGTAGGAGGAAGCCTCAAACAGCAAAGAGTCCTAGATCAAACATGTAGAGGAACTCAAAATATGATCTTTTTCAGTTCATGAAAAAGTCCAAAAATGCTTGCAAGTAAGGCTTATAGATGAATCAAGAAAGTGCAAGTTTGAGGGAAATAGGCTCTTACCCTAGAAGAGCAGCTTTCCAGCAGGTTTTGGTCCAAGATTCTGAGCTTCCAACCTCTTCAAATGGCTTCCAAAGTACTGGAATGGAGGATGGAGGTGTATATCTAGGTGTTTTAGTGCAAAAGTGCAAAGAAATCCAACTCTAAGGCACAAAACACACACTATAGAGAGAGACAGGTTTTTTCCTCTTCAAAACTCAGAACCTCTGTCAAAGAGGAAGGCCTCTTGCTTATATAGAACAATGCAAAGCCAAAGCTTCTTGAACAAGCTTTTCATATTTCTATCCTCCATACACGCAGTATAGAGGGGAGCAAATGAAAATCACTGCTCAAAAGATCTCTCAAAATCACCGAGATAGGGAGGTCGCCATCAAGAATGGTCGGTAGCACACATCGATGGCCGGTAGGGCTTCATCAGTGGCCAGCAGGGGAAAAGCCATGGCAAAGGTTATGACATGGTCGGCAAAGGCACTATGAGGGCCACTCTAACAGACCTAGTCGTGGTCCAAAAATGAGGCGTAAGGATACAAGGTCCGGAAACTTGAACCGTGTCGTTTCGCCACGACGATAATGTCAAAGCAATCGAACCAGTTGTTGGGTGTACCTACAAGCACAACCAAGTCTTGAGGATGGTCAAAAATAGGGTGTCTACAAGGGCTTACAACGAAGCTGAGAGTAGTGCACCGAAAAGGCTGAATTCAGGAGATAGCCGAGCTCCTAGACAGACCAAGGAGGATCTAAGGGATTACCTACAGAGGAGGCAACAAGATGCCGAGGTAACGTCCCTGGTCATGCCGAGAACGCCGTTCTCGGTTGAATTGGACAAATTCGAAGCGCCGAAGAGGTTTAGCATGCCAAGATTCCAGATCTACGACGATAAGTCGGACCCCAACTTTCACGTCGGTTTGTACCTGAACTCGATGGTGTTATACACTGGGAACGAGCCGTTACTTTACAAGGTGTTCCCCTCATCCTTCGGAGAAATTGCATCGGACTGGTTTCACAAGTTGTCAAAAAGAACTGTGAAAACCTGGGAAGGCCTGGCCGAGATGTTTGTGGTCAGGTTCGTGACAAACAAACTGCAGCCATTGAGGGTGGACTCCCTGATGGCCCTGAGAATTAGCAAGGACGAAAGCCTTAGGGCCTATGCCAAAAGGTATTATGAGGTATTTAACCGAATACCAGGATGCAACCAAGAGGTAGCGGTTGTGTTGTTTAAAAATGGCTTGAAAAAAGACTACCTGCTTCAAAAATCATTGGCAAAGACATTGCCAAAAAGCATGGAGGAGCTTATGGCCAGGATAGAAAAGTATGCTAGGGCCGAGGAGGATACGCCGGGGACAAAGGCGCCGAAACCAAAGAAGAAAAATGGCTCGCTGAAGCGAGGCTGAGGTGATGGTGGCTACAACAAACCAGAAATAGGATTAAGGGTTGCTTAGGCAGTCACAATCGTATTCCGAATTCCGGTTTACAAAGTCATGGAGAAAATCCGCAATCAGCCCTACTACAGAGCACCAGCAAGGGTACCAGGTGAGTTTATGGGAAGAAGCCTTGACAAGCACTGTGCTTACCATAATGAAACTGGACATCTGACTCAGGGGTGCAGAGCCCTGAAGACACATCTGGAAGACCTGGTAAGAGAGGGCCATTTAAGGGATATGGTAGATGAAGCCAGGACAAGAGAAGGGCATGCACATCTGGAAGACCTGGTAAGAGAGGGCCATTTAAGGGATATGGTAGATGAAGCCAGGACAAGAGAAGGGCATGCAAGACTACTCCAGGCACCGACAACACCACTCCCACCAGCACCACAACCATAGGCAAGCAGACCTTGAATGATCAATGTGATCCACCCAAAGGTGAATGAGAATGGGATAAGGGGGGAAACCCTAAAGGTAAAACACCTGTAACATGTATATCAAGTCGGGAAAAAGAGACCTAGGGCAGACGAGAGCCAAGGACCAGTGGTGTCCTTTACTGAGGAAGACCTGGAGATTGTGCAGCATCCACACAACAATGCCTTGGTAATATCCCTCCAGATTAGAGAGTGCCAAGTGAAGCGCATCTTAGTTGACCAGGGCAGCTCTTGTGACATCATGTATGTCAGGTGTTACAAGGAGCTTGGCCTTCACCAAGATGACTTGGAGCAGTCCAATGGCCCGATGGTTAGGTTCAATGGAATGCTGAGGTGGCCATTGGGAGCAGCAAGTCTTGGGGTGTAGGCTGGCACCAAGAGGATAAAAACAGAGTTCATTATAATCGATACCCCATCTCCTTACAATGCTATCCTGGGAAGGCCATGGTACATGCAATAAGGGTTGTTCCCTCAACATTGCATCAGTTATTGCGGTTCCTAACAGAGCATGGAATAGAAGAGGTCAGAGGGGATCAGCTGTAGACAAAGAATTGCTCCATGGCAGCAATGAAATCCACCGCAAAGATACGAGAACCGTAAACAAAGAAAGATCGAGGACGAGGACGTCGGCAAAGAGCCAGTCGAGAAGAGTGAAGAAGCCCTGAAGAAAATCCTTGTCTAGCAAGGGAATAAAGAACGCTTCTTCCTTCTTGACTCGGGCTTAGCCAAGGAAGAGGAAAGAGAACTAGAGGCATTCCTAAGAGCAAATCTGGAGGTATTTGCATGGACGCCCTACGAGATGCTTGGCATTGACCCCGAGGTCACCTGTCACAGGCTGAATGTAGACAGGTCGGCCAAACCTGTCATCCAGCGAGCAAGGAGGCCAACATTAATGCATGTTGAGGCAGTAGAAGAGGAAGTAAATAAACTTCTGGAGGCCAGAGCCATTAGAGAGGTAAATTACCCGACATGGCTATCAAACACAGTGGTGAAGAAAAAGAATGGTAAGTGGAGGGTCTGCGTGGACTTTACCAGCCTAAACAAGGCTTGTCCTAAAGACAGTTTCCCATTACCCAAGATTGACCAATTGGTGGATGCCACTTCAGGGCATGGAAGAATGAGCTTTCTGGATGCCTACAGGGGGTACCATCAGATAGCTATGTACCCCCCAGATGAGGAAAAAACTACATTCATCACCCCAAAAGGGCTATACTGCTATAGGGTAATGCCTTTTGGATTGAAAAATGTAGGAGCAACTTACCAGAGATTGGTAACCAAGATGTTTAGACATCTAATTGGCAGAACAGTAGAGGTATACATAGATGACATGGTCGTGAAGACCAAGGAGCTTAAAGATCATCTGGAAGACTTAAAGACAGTCTTTGACATCCTTAAAACATATCGGCTCTGACTCAATGCATCGAAGTGTGCATTTGGAGTTGGGTCTGGTAAGTTCTTAGGATATTTGGTAATTAGACGGGGCATTGAGGCAAACCCAGATTAGATCAAGGCTATCTTAGAACTGAAGAGCCCAACATTGGCAAAACAAATGTAGATGTTGACTAGAAGGGCTGCAGCCCTGAACAGATTCATAAGCAGAAGCTCTGATAATTGCAAGCCTTTCTTCAGCCTGGTAAAGAAAGCCATAGACTTCTTATGGACCGAAGAATGCAAAGCCGCCTTGGCCGACTTAAAGAAGCATTTGACCACAGCTCCAGTTCTCTCAAATCCAGTACCTGGAGAGGAGCTGTTCTTATACTTAGCAGTTTCAGAGCACGCAATAAGTGCAGTAGTAGTCAGAGAAGAAAAAGGAGAGCAAAGGGCGGTTTATTACGTAAATAAAACCTTGGTAGATGCAGAGACAAGGTACCTACCCTTGGAGAAGTTAACACTGGCTTTAGTAATGGCTTCCAAGAAGCTGAATCATTACTTTCAAGCCCACAAAATTGTGGTGTTAACTAAACACCCTTTAAGGTCCCTGTTACAGTAGAGAGATCTGACAGGAAGAATAGCCAGATGGGTAGTAGCCTTGGGCCAATATGACCTGGAATTCAGACCCAAGACAACAATCAAAGGCCAAGTCTTAGCCGACTTTGTGGTCGAATTCACTTCAGACGCCATTATACATCGAGCTCCGTTGAGCTGAGGTATACAACGTCAAAATAAGTAAGGAAAAACCCAGCAGGGGACAGCAAAACAAAGGATGGAAGAAAAGCTCAGGCCTTGCAGTATCTATATCGGTGACTCATTCTGGCTGTTCGTTGATGGGAGTTTAAACCGACAAGGAGCGGGGGCAGGAGTAGTGCTAGTATCTCCAGATGGGCAGATACTGGAACAATCCATTTGTTTGGGGTTTAAAGCCTCAAACAATGAAACAGAGTATGAAGTATTAATCGTAGGGTTAAAGCTGGCAGTAGCCATGGAAGCCGACGAGGTAATAGTCTTTTGTGACTCCTAACTTATAGTCAACCAGACAACAGGCGAATATGTAGCCCGCGATGAAAGGATGTCGGCCTATGCAAAGGAAGTGGGAAGACTGGTAGCTTTATTTCAAAATTGCCGACTACAGCAGGTAAGCCGAGATGACAACAGCCATGCCGATGCTCTAGCCAACCTGGCTAGTGCAATGAAGCCTGGAGAGGCAAGAACGATAATGGTTGACTACTTGACAGGTCCAAATATAGAACCATTGAACACAGAACGCGAAGCAATGTGTGTGGAGATGGGACCAAGTTGGATAGATGCAATAATAGTATTCCTCAGAGATGGGAAGCTACCAAATGACCGAAAAGAAGCGCACAAGATCAGACTTAAATCGGCAAGATTCAGGTTGACTGCAAAAGGACATCTTTACAGAAGATCTTTTATTGGACCCCTTCTGAGGTGTGTGCATCCTGTACAGGTTGAAGACTCTTTGTATGAGATACATGAAGTAGTATGTGGAAGCCACGCTGGGGGCAGGTCACTTGCTTATAGGGCCATTACTCAGGGGTACTGGTAGTCCTACATGCAGAAAGATGCCGAAGCCTATGTCAAGAAGTGTGAGAAGTGCCAGAGGTTTGCACCGTTAATACATCAACTAGCAGCAGACTTGAACCCGGTGTCCAGCCCTTGGCCATTTGCC
Source organism: Camellia lanceoleosa (assembly GCA_025200525.1). NCBI lineage: Eukaryota > Viridiplantae > Streptophyta > Magnoliopsida > Ericales > Theaceae > Camellia > Camellia lanceoleosa. Next base: position 203,660,574 of record CM045758.1, read on the forward strand.
TAATGGGGCATGGATCTTATTGGAAAACTGCCTCAAGCAACTGGACAAAGGAAGTACCTACTGGTAGCAACAGATTACTTCACCAAATGGGTAGAAGTTGAACTCCTTGCCAAGATTCAGGACGTTGATGTGAAGAACTTCATATGGAAGAACATCATCACCAGGTTTGGAATCCCAAGAGCAATAATAGCTGGCAATGGCACACAGTTTGACAGTAAGCTAATCAAGAGCTTCTGTGCAAAGTTCAAAATCAAGAATTATTTTTCCATCCCAAGTTTTCCTCAAAGCAATGGACAAGCAGAAGCATCCAACAAAGTTAGCTTGGATGGGATTAAGAGGTCGCAAGCAAAGAAAGGAAAGTGGGTGGATGAATTGCCATCAGACGGGCATATCGGACTATGCCGAGAAGATCAACTAGGGAATTCCTATTTGCCATAGCTTATGGCACAGAAGCAGTCATTCCTCTGGAGGTTGGCATCCCAGGGATCAGAACCCAAGGAGTGGAGAATGGAACTAATGATGTATTTATAGCCCAAGATCTAGATCTGCTACACAAAAGAAGGGAAAAAGCAGCAATTCAGCTGGGGGCATACCAGCAGCAGCTTGCCAGGGCATATAATAAGAAGGTGAACCCGCGAAAGTTCTAAGTTGGTGATCTCGTCCTGAGAAAGGTCGTCGGCAACAAGAAGGATCCCAGAGAGGGCAAGCTTGGCCAGAATTGGAAGGGACCCTATAGAATCATCTTGGTCTTGGGCAATGGGGCATATCGGCTTATGGACTGTGAAGGCAAAGAATTGCCAAGACCCTGGAATACTTGCAATCTGAAGTTTTTCTATCACTAGATTTTCTTGTTTTCTAAGTTTTCTTCTTGTCTTGTTATTAGCAGAAGTAATAAAGTTTTAGCGTGATCTTTAAACTTATGTAATGGGATTGCCCTGACATTTGATTTAATAACTTAGACTTATTATATGGTAGAGTAGAACTTTTACTTCCATATAATAGAGTTGAACTAAGTTGGCGATGTTTCTAAGCGAAACATGATGAATAACTTAGACTTATGGCAGGGTAGAACTTTTACTTGTATATAATAGAGTTAAACTAAGTTGGCGATGTTTCTAAGTAAAACATGACGAATAACTTAGACTTATTATATGGCGTAGTAGAACTTTTACTTGCATATAATAGAGTTGAACTAAGTTGGGATAACTCGACTTGTCATATTGGCGTAATCAAACTCGATTGAACTAAGTACTTATCGCTAGATTAACAAAGAGGCCAAGGTTGGTTACCTCGCCTTTTTGTTTGAATCGACCTCTAACAAGGCCAAAGCCCCAGGCTTAAATGAGAACCCAAATGGAACTTAGGTTTACATTAGGGGGCAGAGGGCTGGAAAATGATGCTTGGAAGATTGGTTTAACACTCGTTGAAATTTTAAAAATTTACAAGTTGAAGTTAAACTGAGATCATGTTTAACGCTTATTGAAATTTAAGAAAAATTTACAAGTTGAAGTTAAACCAAGGTCATGTTTAACACTTGTTGAAATTTAAGAAAAATTTGCAAGTTGAAGTTAAACTGAGGTCATGTTTAACACTTGTTGAAATTTAAGAAAAATTTACAAGTTGAAGTTAAACTGAGGTCATGGTCAAACACTTGTTGGAAATTTGAGAAAAGTTTACAAGTTAAACCTAGGTTGTGATGAAAGAAGTACTTAAGTACTTACCGAGATAAACCGATGGTTTGTATAAATCGAGGTATGTCACCTAGAGAAGATTGCACAGTTAAGTTGTATGTAGAGGACATACAAATCTTTTAAGTCATATAAAGAAGACAAGCATACAAGCATTCAAAAAAGAGGAAGTTGTATTTATATTCAAAGAAAGGGAACTTCGGCCTACGAAAGGATTACTCATACGGATTACAAAAAGAAGGCACATCAACCAAATTAAAGATTGTTTCAAGAGCAAAAAGGTACAAGAAATAAAGAAGGGAATATCAAAATAAACTACTCAGCGTCGGCGGCGGGTTGTGTCTCACCCCCAGAAGACAGTGGGGAAGACTTCTCAGTAGCTTTCTCACCATGAAGTTCAAAGATCAATCTCCTGAAGAGTTTGATCGAGGCTCTTCTCGGCGATCGGCACCTCGGAGTTTGTCTTCAGAGAGGAGGCATCTTTAGAGACCTCACCCTTCTCATCCTGAGACAAGTCCACGACTTGCTCATTCAGAGTAGGGGTCTTGGCCCTAGCAGCTTCCTTCTTCTTCCTGACCAAAGCTCCCTCCTCGGATTTAGAATTGTCCTCGGATTGGCTTGAAGTAGGGGGGAATGGCAGGGGGAGGTCGCCGACATTCTTGAGGGGGAGTCCTTGGGGACATCCAGCTTTTTGAGAGCAGCCATCCAACTAAGGGTGAAACCCTTGTTACATGCATGCTTCACCTGTTTTTTGTAGTCCTCCTTGACGTCGGCTGCCTCCTCTGCGTACGCCCTCTCATCAGCGGCCTTGATCTAAGCCTCTTTTGTGGCTAGGGCATCTTGAAGCTCCTTTTGGGCCTCGGCTATCTTTTCTTCGGCCTCTTTCTTTTCAAATTGTGAAGGACTTTGGCAATGGCCTCAAGAAGATCACCTTTCCTCTACCATCTTTTATGGCTTTCTCGGCTTGGTCTGATAAAGTTTTCATCTTGGCCTCAGTCTTCTTAATGGCCCTTTGCAGACTAGCAACTTTCCTCATCTTGTCAGCCAACTCCTTCCTTATTTCAAAAGCTTACATGGAGAAGGAGTGGGCGTGCTGGATCGCGTGAAAGAAAATGGATAGGACAAAAGTTAGTAAAAATCCTTTAAGTATGGAAAAATAGAGAAAAAAAAAATAAGTGTAAGGAACTTACTTGAACGGAATGTTGCAGCATCAAAGCGAAGTTTTCATACTCGCTCATCTCGACGTTACGATTAAGATCATTTGGAAGGAGCAAAGCTGTAGAGAGGGCAATGCCGACCTCAAGATCAGTCGTGCTATCACTAGCTCTGACCGGCTTGTCCTCTATAGTGATGGGAGGGGCCCATGGGGCATCTAATTTCATGGACCCCGAGGCTGTGCCGACTCTGACTTTGGCCTCTTTGACCGAGTTGATTGGGATGGTTTGGCCTCGGTGGGCCTCTTATCAGCGGTGGAGAGGGTCTTCTCACTCTCAGCCAATTTTGAAATAGGCAAGGTGTCCTCAGTATCAATCTGAGTCACCATTGCCTTGGGGTGAGCCTTCTTCGCCTTTTTTGGGCTTTGGCTTTGGTTAAGGTTGGGATCAGGCCGATTGAGCGTTGACGGTGTCGTGATGTCGGCAGAAGATCATCTCGATCGCTTCTTCGCACCCATCTCGGCGATAGTTGTGATTCGACGTCAACGTCGGCGTTGAGATAGAGGGATCAGCTGTGGAGCTGAGGCAGATGGCTGCTCTGCTGGATCAGAGGTTGACCCCTGATCTAGCCGAGATGATGAAGTTGTTGGACGTGTGGTGGCGGACGGAGGAGACTTGCTCTTCTTCTTCTTTGGGACGTCGGGCAGGACGGATTTGTAGGTTGGGATGAAGTTAAGCAAGAGGAGCTTCACGCTTCTCGGGCAGATCTAGCAACCTTTGAGGTCCTTGTCGAAAGAAGGACTTACGAAGCCTTTTAGCTACAAGGAAGCCGCATCTAAAGAACACAGACGTTAGAACATACGGAAAAAAAAATAAAAGTTTTAAATGACTTGAAAAATAAGTCTGTGTAATTCTTGGTTCTTACCATTACCCTCTACGAATACTGTTCGGCTAAGAGGGTAGAGATGAAGGTCTTCATTTCGAGCGAACTTCCAGTTGCCCGAGACAATAAAGTAATCATCTCCGGCTCCCTTGTTGGAGTATGGGAGGTCGACAACAAGTTTATATTCTATGGACCTCGGTTTAAGATAGTAGATGTAGCCTTTTTCTAATTTAAGGCCACACATGGTATAGCAATACTGGATGTTGGCAAGGGTAACCCTAGCTTTCTCTTTTTTAGCTAAAGCAATTATACCATTGATAACACGGTAAGAGCTAATGGCAAGTTGCATTGGGTTCAATTTCTAGTAATGGAGGACTTCTCGGAAAAAGGATATCTAGTGGAAACCTAAGTCCACATTCTGTAAAGGCAACGACAGGAAAAGGCATGAGGTTTTCATTAGGCATGATGTAGTCGTCCTCCCCAGCCAACCTCAGGTGAATGTTGGTCGATATCAAATTCTCGCTGAAATATTCTAATTTAGTTGGGGTGTTCACCCTATGCCTCCACATACCTATGATATTGGCTTGGGGAAAGGTGTTGGAGTTCGGAAGGAAGTGTTTTGTAAAGGTTTGAAATACCTCGGCTACCACCTAAATGTGCACTGTGGTAAGAATTTGTGAAGATCTAAGGGAGATTTGTTTCAGTTTTCCCTAACATTTGTGGGTTCTACAAACAAAACCCAAACCTAGATCTATGGAAACGAAGATTGAAGCCAAGAATCTGGAGAAAACACAAAAACAAGAATAGTGATTTAGAGTCAGGAATAGTGATCAATCGCCAAGAACGCTGTGACAGAGTGTGTACAAAGGAATGAAGCCAAGGACAGTGGTGAAAATCAACAAGTAGGTGAGCAGTGTGTGTACATTCAAGAATGGATTGGGCAAAAACAGAATCATAAAAACAAACATGTTCAAATACATGGTGGAATTCAAGATACATGTTAAATGATAAAAAACGTAAGCAGGATTGCAAAGGCAGTAAGTAAAACAGAGGAGTTCGTTAAAGAAAAATAAGAGATTAGAAAAAGAAGTAAAATGGGGAAGAAATAGTGACTCATCGAAGAAAAATGAAGCTTGGTTACAGATGCTAGAGTCACATAGTGACAGCAATCGGAAAAGATCAACAAAAGCTTCGTCAGAGGGGAAGACTGGAAGAAGTTATAGAGCTTGGAACAATGGCGAATTTGGAAGAGGAAAGAGAGAGAGTTTGCACGAGAATGAAGATGCAAAAGTGAAGCGACGAAGAGAGAGGGAAGAAGTTTTGTTAAAACATGAAACGGCGGAAAAAAGGCAATTAATGTGCCTAAGACGACGTGCGTATCAGACGGCGCACCCAAAAATGATGCGACTTAGTGGCGCGTGTCAGGTACGGCCCAGAAAGGGAAAGACACGTGGCAAGAATGGTTGAGTTATTGTGCATGACAGCTCATACGCGTGAGGAAGCTCTTGAAGTTTCTTGATTTAATGAAGCAGTACCTTGGCTTTTAGGATGATCTCGTTTGAGAAACTTGAACAAAACCTGGTTAATGGTTCTGAGGAGTTAATGAAAACAGAAAGTCTTGGTCATATTTAAGCTGACAAATGATGACTTTGGCAATGAATGATGATGCAAGCTTAGCCGACGTGCCAGATGGAAGAAATGATATAGGTTCCATCACCTCAGGATGTCGAGGTAATGGAACCTAGGGGGCGTGAGGACATAATTTTGAATGAAAACACGCGGGCCGAGGTGTCACCGGCGCCACCGAGGTACCACGTGTCCTGGTCATGGTGCCGAGATCATCTCGGCCAGACTGAGGTTATCTACGACGAAACCGGAATTCGGGATAAGCGGATAAGGGACAAGAGTCCTAGAATGAGAAAGGACTTCAGTTTGGAAAAAGATAAGACTCTTAGAGAGTTTATCCCAATCCTACTGGGAGTCCAAGATTAGCAGTAATCCTAAGTCCATTGAAGCTAGGCTTCTATTGGGATTAGGTAAGTGTTGGCTATAAAAGAGAGGCACCCCCATGAGTCTAAGGTATGCTTTTTATGATTTGAATAGTGAGTTAAACACTTTTGCTATCTTTGAGAGATAACTGACTTGATCGTCGGAGTGCCCCGGGTGGACGAACCACCGCCGGAATCTCTTCTTTTTGTGACAGGTCATTCGGGCTTAATCTATTCTATCAGTGTTCTCCAGCTGAGTGCTTGATTGGCAGTGTGGTCGGAAATTGACACACAATGACTTATTATAAAGTGTGATTACAAACAAATGCCCTGTTACTGTGCTTCACATTTTTTCTTTTAATCTCTTTTTAAGAATTTCATGATTCAAGAACTGCAAGGAAAAGGTTTAGGAACATAGAAAATTCTACACACCGAATCATAGAAGTGCTGTTATATATGCGAATATTTTGAATTAAATCTATTTCTTATTTTGTAAAATAAACCCATCATTGGTTCATTCCCTTCCATTTGCAAAGTGCAAGGAAAAAAAGAAAAAAAGAAAAAAAAAAAAAAAAGAGGCTGAATCCATCATTAGTTCAACAAACCTCAAGAGGAATCTCCTCCAACTAACATAATTTAGTTTAGACTTCAAGAATTCTATGTAAAGTTGCAAGCTACACATATATACTAATATATATATATATAATTAAGGAGTGTTATTCACATAACCTTTGTTTGTAAGGTGATGCTATGGTATATTTGGATGTATCATACATTAGTTATGAGGATATGTGATTTCATATTATAACTAATATCATATAGATCATAACCATTATTATATTAACTCATAACTTAGTTATATTTAGTTATTCATACATATCATATTACCTCATAACTACCACTTAACTGAATTATTTTAATTATTTAATTTTGAATTGGCAATTGGTGTAACTGGTTACCAAAAAGAGGGCAAAAGAAATCAGAGGAGTCCAGGGGTCCCAACATCACATATCTTATAACCACTAGTCACATATCTCATAACCAACATCACATATCTCATAACCAACACCTTTTTTTCATAACCAATATCACATATCTTATTACCACTAATCACGTATCTCATAACTAACACCATTTTGCTCATAAACACACCACTTTGTTCATAACATTGATTACATATCTCATAACTATTACCCATATGAATCATAACCGTATCTCATAATCAACCCCTTTGAGTCATAACCAACGTCACATATCTCATAATCACTAGTCATACATCTCATAACTAACAACCCTTTTACTCATAACTACACCACTTTGATCATAACCAATATCTCATATAGCATAACCAAACACCCTTTGACACCACTTTGCTCATAACCAAAATCACATATCTTATAATCACTAATCAAATATCTTATAACCATTACCCACATATCTCATAACTAACATCGCATATATCATAATTACTAGTCACATATCTCATAACCAACACTTTTTTTTCATAACCAACATTACATATCTCATAATCACTAATCACATATCTCATAATCAAAGACCCTTTGACTTATAACTACATCACTCTGCTCATAACCAAAATCACATATCTAAAATCACTAATCATATATCTCATAACCTTTACCCACTCATGTCATAACCACATCTCATAATCAACACTATTTGCCTCATAACCAACATCACATATATCATAACCACTAATTACATATCTCATAACCATTACTCACATATAGGGGTGTAAATTTGGCCCACGAGTTCGCAGCCCACCCCAAGTCCAGAAATTACTCTCGCTTGGGCTAAAGAAAGGGTCTAGGATTTGTCAAAAACAATTAATGAGGAATTTTGATTTTGACAAAATTTGGATGTTTGTTCCAAGTTTTTGTAGAAAATGCGACCAAAATTATGTAATAATTATTATAAAAAACAAAATTAAAACAGTTATGAATAGAATCTTATAATAAAATAAATTATTAATTTATAATTTTGTCAATTTATCCTTAAATTTTTTTTATTTATTTTTAATATAAATCATTCATCCATTTTTATTAAGTAAAATTAATAAAAAAGACTATTTTACTCATCAACTACAAAATGTATAATCACACCATTAATTGGCGTAATAAAAATATTTAAAATTTTAGAAACCGCAAGTATCATAATCAAGTTACAAAGTTTTGTAATATAAAACACAAAATACATAACGCCACCACTAATTGGCGTAACAAAATTATTTAAAATTATAGAAAATCGCAAATGTTGTAACTAATTCCCAAAATTTCGTAACATTAACAAAAAATTATGGAACTATCCACTAATTGGTGTAACAAAAACGTCTAAAAATTTAAAAAACCACAAATGTCATAACCAATTCACAAAATTTAATATCAACTACAAAATACGTAACTGCATCACTAATTGTCATAATAAAAATAATCAAAATTTTTACAAATCACAAATGTCATAACCAACCCAAAAATTTTTATAACATTAATCACAAAATGCGTAACAACACAATTAATTAATGTAGCAAAAATATCCAATTTTTTTTATAAACCACAAATATTGTAATCAAGCAACAAAGTTTCATAACAATTATCATAAAATGACTAAATAAATCACTAAAAATCTTAGAATCACCAATCGGGATCTCTCATAATACAGAGAAAACAAAATGTAATGACAATCATTAAATAATTTAATCAACGACTTAAAGCCATGGAACAGAAAATGAGAGTTAGAGAAGATTAGTTAGCAGAGTAAGAGGAAAGGGAATATGAGAAAAAGAGATTGAACGGGCTTATCGCTTGTGAAAATGACGTCAAAGGTGATGTCGTTTCCGATAAGGAACATCGAAGATATCTATAATGACAGTAAAGAATGAGAGAGATACTTGAGGGATGAAGAGGACTGAGATAGCAGAATAGTACAACAAAATGCATAATATTCATTTTTCAACAGTTCTATAACACATGTACAAATTGATGATAACAAAACCTTTCAAATCATAACTACGGCCAAAGGTTTGTGCATGTATGACATATGAATGTGAAAGAGCTAGAGTTTCGAGATAGATGCATTTACTAGATAGAGATATATCACCAGAATGAATAGTGTTGAAATAGACAAAGAGAGTAGTGACGAGTTCAAGGATTTATTGCAGAGACACAGGAGTAGAGAGAGGAAGAATCCAGTGAGGAAGAACTATCAATAACGGTCGTTCGATAATTTGAGCGAAATAGAGAAGTCTGAGTAAGAAATAGAGAGAGCTTCGGCACAACTAAGACAAATCAAGGGAAATAAAATAGAGTAGAGAAAAAAATGAAGAAAAGTTGGGAAAAAAAATTTAGGAGAAAATTTATTTAGTAGAACAAAACAAAATCATGTCATAGATAATTTTTTTCAACATATTTTTTATTAAAATTTAGTTAAATTATATACATATATATATATATATATATAGATTACGGAAGCAGAAACCCAATAGATAACGGAAGCAGAAACATAAAGAACAAGAAGAAGGAAACAAAGACAAATAATACTAAAAAGAAGTTAAACTAACATCAGAAGAAATAATAAAAGAAAACAGTTTAAATAAACATTAATAATAAAACTTACAATTGTTTAATGGATTGAAACTAACAATTCTTCAAAATACATAACTTGAAAATGGACTTGAAAAGAAAATTACAGAGATAGGTTTTTCTCTTGAGGAAGGGATGCTCTAAATTTTTCTAACTCTACCTTATTCTTGACTGAAGAGGCCCTTTTATAATCAAAAGAGACCACCACTGTTGGCCTTGTGAGTGATTGCTGTGAGCCTTGTGAGTGAATAGTCTTGACTTGAAAGGAGCATCAGAAGCACATGGGAGTTGTCTGCTGCTTTCGGTGAATTATTAAAGCTTTTATTGTGCTGAATTTGTCGGTGGAATGAATCATGATGAATGATGAATAGTAATGTTGACTTTTTGATGAATAGTGAACAGTAAAGTTGACTTTTTTACTATTCATTGCTTGGAGGCATGTGACTGAGGGAATCAAATATAGATATATATATCAACAGCTTTTCTCAAAAAACGAGTATTGATTGAAGTTGATAATTATAGCTATATAGAATCCAATGACTGAATTAAACATATGGGTCCTGAGCATCTTGGAACTCGGGTCCATATGGATTTTGAGTAGTTGAACCTTCAGAAGAGTTTGAACCGTTTGAACCACCTTCTGAACTGCTGTTATCCGAGTCTGATTTGGCTTGGGCCATGAGTAAACGAGCCATTTGGAGGAGTTCATCTTTGGATGACTTGGACTTGGGCTTAACCTTTGATTTGGATTTATCCTTTGACTTGGGCTGGTCAGAACTGGGCTTTGCTGACTTGGATTTAATCTTTGATTTAGATGACTTGGGCTTGGAAGAACTGGATGATGGGCTTCCAAGATTGACTGGAGGAAGTTGGCTTCCTTGAGTGACTGGAGCAGTTGAGATCTGATGAGCTTTAACCATGGCAGGTGTAGGATTATGAATGTTAATCGGGAACTTAGTTTGAACAATATCAACAATTCGTTGAATCTTGAAGTTATCCCACCATTTAACCTTATGTAGCCGCTGAATCACTTTACCAGAAATACCATATTGCCATTTGAATATCCAAGGGATCTTATATTTGGATATAAAAATAAGCAATTGAGGTAATTCTCTTTGCTGTGGAGTGAATGAGAAAACAGTGGAAAAGTAATTGACTTGATCCAAAATTACTGATGGGAAGATGTCTGGAATGGCACCATAATGTGTCCATCATCTCAGAAACCAAGTAGGCAATTATGACTTAAACTTTTGATCAAATTAAAGAAACCAGGAGTGACTAAATGTTTCATTTTGATATAGGAGGACTTTGAACCAGGCATCAATATAATCATAATAATTATACTGAAGGGAGTGATTAGGTAAATCTCGAAGTTGATAAGGAGAACCCCATTCAACTAAGGAAACAATATTGTGAATATAAAGTGAATGGTAAACCACTTTACTAGTGTAAGTACGATCATAAATGGGTTTAATCACAATTGACTGATGGTTGAACATGATGTCTTTATAGAAGGTAATTGTTTTCTCTGGATGGAGAGGAACAAAATGCCATCCAGGAGGGAAATAAGTTTTAACCAGATCATTAACAGATTGACTCTTTGGGTGACTAGGTTCTTTGAAAAAGAGATTAGTAGTTGTTGAGTCAACATAATCGACGAGCGCTTTTAATACGCTTAGGAGGGTAGGAGTAACCGCTGGCTAGATGAAGCAAAAGGATCATAGGCCAAAGCAGATGTGAACTGGTCGAGGAGTATTACCAAGAACTTGGTAACGGTTAATCATTTCAATAGGATGCTATTGGGTGACTAACTCCAAAGGAGGGATAAAAGGCTAACTAGTTGGAACCAAGGCTTTAGAAGGGGGCCTTGGGCGAGACATCTATTTAAAAAGAAACAAAGGTTAGCAATAAAGATTAGCAACCACTAAGGAGATCTAAATAAGTCTGATGAAAATCCAAACAGTTGTAATAATCAGCAAGTAAATAGCGACGAGCTTAGATTTGGTGGTACTGAATGTATTGAGCACGCTAGTAGTTTTTTGGCTAATTTTATCCCGCAATGCGATAAGCGCTTTGGTGAATCAGATCACGAATGGGTAATTTGGGTTTTATGGTAAGCAATAAATGGAGTGGCTATCCCTATCCCCGTAAAAATTCTCGCAAGGAAATCGAATGGAATTTTAACAACTAGGTATATATTCAATAGTAAAATCGAAAATACTTAAAATAGATTGCCAACGGGCAAAAATTTGCTTACTAGCAAGATTTTGAACATCTTTTTCTAAAATATATTTAGCAGATTTGCAATTAACACGAAGTAAAAATTTTTGATTTAAAATATCATCTTGAAATTTAATAATACATAAAACAGTAGATAAAATTTCTTTTTTAATAGTACTATAATTTAATTGTGCTTTATTCTAGACACTAGAGTGATAACGAACAATTTGTTCAGATGATTGAGGAGTGACTTTCTGAAGGAGAATGCCACCATAACCAACATCAGAGGCATCAGTTTGAATAATTTTGAATGAATTTTCAGTAGGAATACCAAGACAAGGAAGAGACTTGACATATTGTTTAACCTGTTTAACAATAGCAGTATGAGTAGAAGACCAAGGAGGAGGATTGTCTTTTAACCGATCAAACAGAGGTTGACAAGTTTTCCTAAGGTTTTTGTAAAATTCAGCAATATAATTCAGTGATCCTAAAAAACGTTGTAGTTGAGTTTTATCTAAGATTTCATCAGGAAATTTAGACGCAAATTCAATGGAATGACTAATAGGTAAAATAGTATTCTGGTGAATATCATAACCTAAAAATCGGACTTTGGTTTGAAACAATTTAATCTTAGGAGCAGAAATGACTAGACCATGACTTTTAATGGTATAAAAGAAGGCAGTAAGATGTTTCCAGTGTTCACTAATTGATTTTGAAAAAATAAGAATATCATCTATATAAACTATGAAAAATGACTAAATGGATTGAAAATATCATTTATTATATGTTGAAATTCACTAGGAGCATTTTTTAACCCAAATGGCATGACATTCCATTCATAGTGTCCAAATGGTGTAGTGAAAGCAGTTTTATATCTATCCTTAGGATGAATTTGAATTTGCCAAAAACTACTTTTTAAATCAAATTTACTAAAAATAACAACTTGACTAAGTCTTTTAATCAAATCTTTTTTATTAGGAATAGGATACCTAATCCATTCTAAAACAGCATTTAAAGGTTTGTAATTAATGACTAATCGAGGGACACCTCGTTCTAATTCAAAGATTTTTATTAACATAAAAAGCAGGACAAGACCATGGGGATTTACTCGGACTAATTATTCTATTTTTTAACAATTCATTAATTTCTTTTTTACACATTTCAAGTAATTCATGATTCATTTGAATAGGTCTAGATTTAGTAGGAATTTGTTTTCCATTAAAATTTTTGATATATGGCAAAGTAACTACATGTTTTTTCCTATGCCAAAACGCAGTAGGTAAAGTTGAACAAACAGTTGATTCAAGTTTTAATTTAAATTCATTAATTTGAGAAATAATTACGGGATCAGTTAATTGTTGATCAATTCTTTTGTAATTAATTTCTTCTTTAAGAAATTTTAAATGTCTACTTAATCGATTAATAGTGTGAGAGATAGAACAATCTTTTAATTGATTTAATTCTAACATTTCGTGGAGATAAAAATTTAAATGTAACAAAGTTGACCAAAACATGAGTAGTTATTCCTTTACTAGATGTAGTAAATGGATATAGTAAATAGATAAATGGTGTACCTAAAATGATTTTATCACTATGTTTTTTACTAAAACAAATGAGGTTTTAAAACAGACATTATTGTGACAAACATGAACTTTAGGTAATTTATATTTAATATGCATTTTACTACCATTAGCAGAGGTTAATCTTTCATTTCATTTTTCATAATATTTAGTAGGGAGTAAACCTTCTTAAATGCAATTTAAATCAACACCAGTATCAATTAATGCAACAAGTTCTAATTCAAAGTTATTAATAACAATTTTAATTTTTGAATACCATTTTTGAATATAAATTTTATTAATTAGATTTAATCTTTTATTTTCAAGATTGTTTGATTGAGATTAGTGTGATCGATTATCGAATAGAAGGTTTTCAGGATTAGTATGGTCAGAATCATGACCAGATTTATTAGGAGATTCAACATTATTATCTTGGAAATTTTCTAAATTTTTATTAGGTTTTAATGTAATAATTTCATCTTCTAAATGTTGATCTTTATTTTGTAGTTCTTTAATAGTTTATTTAATCTGATTGATTTCTTGTTATAAATCTTGAAGTGTAACTTCTTTTTGTTTATTCTTAAATCTTTCTAATGTTTTAGATAGACTAATAATTAGTTTATCTTGTCTAGGTTTAGAATCAGTATTATTAATTAATAAAGATTTAAGTCTATCAATATATTTCTTCTTTAATTCTGAATCATCTAATTTACTAATTAGTTCAATAAGAGCAGATTCTTCTTGATTTTGTTTAGTAAGAACAATAATTTGTTTAACAGGTTTACAACAAACATCATTACATCCTAATTCTATATTATTATCAGAATCATTACTGGGTGAATGGTAATCAGATGAAGTATTTAGATTATCAGAAGATGAATCACTAACAGATTGATTTAATTGAAAGATTTCAAATAATTGATTTTTTTGATTCATCATTAATTTGAAGTTGATTAACTTTATCTTTTAATTTTTGTTTCTTTTTACACTTATTAGAATAATAACCTTTTTGACCACAGTTATAACATGTAATATCTTTATTAGATTTAGATTTTGGATGTGATTTTGACTTGTAATATTTCTTTTTTGGTTTAGTATAAAATTTATCATTTGATTTAGAAGGTGAATAGTTCTTTTGTATTTATTTGAATATTTGTGTCTATGTTTACTATGTTTATGTGGTTTTCTTTAGAGGGTGCTACAGAGGTAAAACCATATTGTTCACGTAAATTTTCTAATTCATATTTAGCCTTGTACTTATCTTTTGAGCTTTTGACTAAGTTTAAGATCAATACACATTCTTAATCCTTCTTTTGAATAGTGCTAATTATATCACCATAGGTTAAATTATCATATTCAATTATTCCAAAGAGGGTTGACTAAGAACATCTCTAATTTTGTGAGCAAATAAATCAGTAATCCATTAATAAATTTTTCTTTCCAAAATGATTTAGTACTTTCTTAACATAACTCTAGAGGTAAAAACATCTTTATACCATCTAAAATCACTTAAGGTAGGACATGTCAGGTTACTAAGTTGATCATGTATGTGAGAATATATATTAGTAGGAGTTCCTATAAAATGTCTAACTATTGTGTAGATTAATGTGTTAACACCATCAGGTACATAATAACCAATGTGTTCATCAAAGATAGGGAGATCATTTGCATATTTTTGATTAGCACGTAAGATTGATTCACGTTGTTCTGCAGTGAGATATTTTTCCCACCAAAATTTGAGCATACCGTAAAACCAGAGGTTATTAAAGAAGCAATTTCAGGTTGAGAGTAATCAGGGTAATTAGTTAAATAACTATTAGCAACCATAGATAAATGATTTAATTTTTGCAATATTTGATCTTCACTTAAACCATCAATATTCCATTCATATAATTTTTTGGCAGAGGCAGAAAATTGATTAGCAAGATTATTTTCTTCATATTGGAGATCAGGAGGAGTTGGTCTAGAATACCAATTTTTTGTAAGAGATGTTGGATTAGGTTTAGGATAATGCAATTTGTTGAGCTAAGTAGAGGGTTGAAATTGTCGAGCTAATTGATTAATCTCATTATCAGTTGAATCAGAATCAGATTGAGTAGAAACAGGTTCTTGTTGATTTAAAACAGTAAGACCTTTGGAGGGTGAAGCTTGTTCATTAGTAGCTAATTTGGTAAATAGTTGTTCGATAGCTTTTATAGTAGATTGATCATTGGTGACTAAACTTTTGCGTTTGGAACGATCACTAGGAAGGTTTATTAAAGGTTGATCGAGAGATTGTTTAGTAGATGTGGTATTAGCAGAATAATCATCTAAATTAGTTTCTATTTTATCTAATTGTTTACCAATTGTTTTTAAACATTGATTAGTATAATTATTTTGTTCAATAATTTTTTTAATTTCAGGGTTAGTGCCAGGCAACTTAAAAGGAGAGGCTGGGACTTCAGAACCTTGGCATTCAATAATTATATTAGATAGAGGTGGATGACTAGAGATAACAGATGTATTAGGGGAAGTTTTCCATTTATGTTTTGTGATTGTATTAATCTTTTTATAATAGTTATCCATATATTCAAAGAAAGATAATTCAAAACCATATTCTACCATAAAATCATACCATTTCCTAGTTATGCTGGATTGTTGAGTAGAATCATATTTAGCACGATAAGCATGTCTTTTAGTTCTATTTTCTTTAGATCTAAAATTAATAAGTAATTTATCTAAATCAGGAGTAAATTCTTTTTTGATTGTCATTAATTGAAGATTGATTGGATGTGTAACTTCGAAATTAGTTTGAGTAGGAGAATTTTGAGATTCTTCATCTTCTTTAGGTAAATGTGTGTGTGTTGAATAAACAGGTTTACTAATTTGAAAAGTTGTAGAGTTATCAATTCCTTTGAGTTTACTATTTGTAGTGTGACCAAGATTGAGTTGACTATTTTTTCGAAATAAAGGAGTATTAAATATTTCATCTTCAGTTTCAATTTCAGTAGGTATACTAGAAGTACTATGTCTAGAGGATTGACCTTGATTAAATTTATTATGAACTAAACCATCAGTATATTGTTGGATATCTTGGATATCTTGAATAGAAGATTGTTGTTGATTATGTTTATAATTTTCATTATTAGTAATCCATTGATCGGGGAGAGTAATATTTTTCCATTCAATCATTTGTGGAACATTAATATGGGATTCATTATTACTACTTTGGATTAGCAGAGTTTTATCTTTTGGACTTTTATGCAAAACTTGAACATTTAAATTAGTTTTCGTACATTTATAATGAACACGATAAATTAAAGCAATATTATGAACTTTTTCTAACATATTAGTAAATGAACCATTTAATTGAATAAAGTTAATGCTTTTAAAATATGTGGATCACGTAAATTGAGTGTAAAATCAGGAAAACAATTAAAATGTACTGGACCCTTATGAAGACCAGTTTCCATCATACCCATTAAACTATCATTATAATCAATAAAACGAGCATCTCGTAAACATAATAAAACAGAAGCATTTTTTCCTTGTTGGGTTAATGGTTTAATACCAACTTGAATTAAGCCTAAATGAATAAAATTATTACCAGTTTTCAAATGTCTTTTAATTAGATCAACATCAAATAATTGACAAGTTTCCCTAGGTTTTTCTAAAGCATAAATTTGTTCAATGGTTTTAACATGCAGATTAACATTAAAAGTATTCTCAGTAGTTTTATAAATTTTATTTCAACATCTTCTTCATTATTAACTGATCCTTGGACAA
Organism: Camellia lanceoleosa; assembly: GCA_025200525.1. NCBI lineage: Eukaryota > Viridiplantae > Streptophyta > Magnoliopsida > Ericales > Theaceae > Camellia > Camellia lanceoleosa. The sequence goes on from CM045758.1 coordinate 203,677,430, forward strand.
GTTACTTCTAAATAATCGACTATCTTTTGATTATTTAATCAGATATAGGAATTTATACATTTGTCAAATTTTTTCATTTTTTTTTCATATAAGATCATCCATACATACCCTATTCGGAAGACCCCTAAGTCCAACATTGCCTAACCCTAAGGACTTACTCTGGACAGGGACGAAAGTGGGTGACTTAGCTAGGTGAAAAGACATAGATAGAATTTTTGACAAATTAAGATGGCCGAAAACAGAATAACTAATTAAGAAAGGAGAATGACTAAGCTAGTTATCCATATATTCAAAGAAAGATAATTCAAAACCATATTCTACCATAAAATCATACCATTTCCAAGTTATGTTTGTATATGTTTCTTACAGTCTTGTTTTTTATTTAATCATTCTCCTTTCTTGATTAGTTATTCTGTTTTTAGCCATCTTAATCTGTCAAAAATTCTATCTGTGTCTTTCCACCTAGCTAAGTCACCCACTTTCGTCCCTGTCCAGAGTAAGTCCTTAGGGTTAGGCAGTGTTGGACTTAGGGGTCTTCTGAATAGGGTATGTATAGATGCGGGTATATGAAAAACATGATAAATTTTGATAATGTATTAAGATTCCTATAATATAGATTAAATAATCAAAAGATGAGTCGATTATTTAGAAGTAACTCGTCAGCTAGTTCTAGATCAACTACTTTGCCCTCACTACTCAATCAAGGATTAGTAATTACTGAAGAAGATGTTGAAATACAAAATGATAAAATTGATTTAAATTGGAATATACCAAAATTACCTGTTAAGGAAATTTATATATATATGTCTATAAGTGTATATAGATATTTTAAAAAGGGATAAAGCTTGGGAGCTCGAAAATATCCCCCCCTAATCCCCCTAATGCCCAAAACGACGTCGTTTTGGGCATTATTTTTATTTTTATTTTTTTCCTTCTTCTTCTTCATCGAGTCTAAGCAGAGGCAGGGAGAGGGAGAGAAAGAGAAAGAGCGAGAGGGAGAGGGAGAGAGGAGGAGAGGATCGTCTCACCACCGCCGTCGCCTCGCCACCGCCGATCGTCTGCTCACCATCACGATCGTCAAGAAGACCACCGCCTGCCGCCTCCGGCCCGCCTCCGCCTCCTCCTCCTTCCCCCTCCTTCCTCTTTCCTCCTCCTCCTCCTTCTTCCCTTCCTTTCCCTGCTTCTAAAAAAAAAAAAAATTAGGGGGATTCGGGGGGATGCATTTTCGAGTTACGTAGCATGATCCTTGAAAAAGTATATCGTTTGCATATTACTATTTCTATTATATTTAATGAAGATACTATGACTAAAAATAAATCTAAAATAGAGATAGGTAATCAATGTAATTGTCACTTGGGGATGACACTTCAAAATTAATTGAGAGAGTTGAGAGTTGAGAGTTTAGAGATAATGAGAGTTTGAGAGACATATTTGTTTGTGAGAAATAAAATGAGAGAGGGGTGGTATTTATAGGACTTGGGAGGGAGGGGTTAATTTATATATACAAAAATAAAAAATAAAAATTGGCTGTTGGTGGAATTAATGGTTATATGACTGTTTCAAATTTTTTTTTTTTTAAATTTTTGACCGTTGCATTAACAAGGGGGCAGGGAGCCGTTAGGGTTGGGTCAAGCCAAATGAGGAAAAAAATTTTGAGTCAAGCTCACGACATGGGTCACACTCCATAACATACTGGAGTCGGGCCAGGCTCTAGAACACATAGTCCAGGGTCTTAGGTTAAGCTTAGGCTTAGGCTTAGGCCTGGCTGGGCTCACCCAGGGTAAGACTGGACTTAGGGTGTGCTGCAAGCTCGTGGGTCAAAATTTACACCCTTATATGTGAGTAATGGTTATAAGATATGTTATTAGTGGTTATGATATATGTGATGTTAGTTATGAGGCAAACGGTGTTGGTTATGAGATGTGGTTATTGTTGGTCAATCTTCACTGTATTAAAAATAAATAATATTTGTGTACTTAATAACAAACAGAAGAAATAAAGAAGGAGAGAGACTGTTTGATTACAAAAATCAAACCAGTAAAGAAAATAATAATAAAATAATAGATTCTTATTTTGTTACAAAAACAAAATCAGAATCTGTTAAAAATAAATAAATAAAACAGAGAGTAAATTAATTACTAACCTTATGTATTTATTGAATAAAATTATGATCAAGTTTAGTGTTTAACACTATGTCCTTAAGATAGATTTGTCCTCTCTACAGTGCTTTCAGATTATGAACATCTATCTCCTAGGATAAAATGATCAACTACGAATAATAGCAGCACTACAAATTATTCGCACAACGAACACACTTTATGTTTACACTCTTTCTCCCAAGAAAATAATGCAACAAAAATGCAGAGACAGCAATGGCAGAATTTGGACGAAAATTCAAGTAAAAAAATCAATTGAAAGACTGCCTATTTATAGATGAAAATGGTGGCTGTTTGGTTTGAATCCAACAGGTATGGTACATGTTCAGTCAGATCTGGTTTGAATTTCAAACAGATAAAAAAAACTGTTTTGGGTTTGAATTTGAACAGTTTTAGATCTGTTTGGACATATATGAAATCAGACAAATTTTAAAGAGTCAGAAACCAAAATTTGAATTTTATTTCCAACCAAAATTTGAAATAAAAACGGACATATTTTACTTCCAAACAAATAAAATAAATTCAAATGTTTTCAATTCAAAAGATAAGTATTGGGCGCATGCCTAACCAACCTTAGACCACGCACAAGCCCAGTCCAGCCCGGCCAGCTCAAATTACCGACAGACGATGGTGGTGGTGCGCGCGTGTTTATTTTTGGGTCCAATGGGTCTAGCCCACTTTGCCCATAACATTTCCCTTCTACAATCTTGGGGTGCCCCTTGGGGCCCTTTCTAAGTTGCAAACTCAAGCCTTATACACCCACAAAAGTTTGCCCACCAAACCAATGTGGGACAAGCTTTTAATTCAAACCTGTAAGGAACTTCTACAAAAACTCCATTTCCAGGAAGCTCACTTTGGCTTCAATTTCTCATTCACCCGATAATGGTTTTGAGCAACCAAATATACTACGTGAATCACAACACGGCATAGAATGCATTATCGTTTAGACCTGCCAACTTTGGTGCATGGGTCCCACCTAAAAAGTAGATCAAAGTTGAGGAAAAATCTAGGGCTTGTTTGGTTTGTGTTTCAGAAACAATTTTTGAGAGAAAAAAAGTACCAAAATGCATTTGGCAAACAAATTTCTAAAATATTCTCTGAAGACTTATCTCAGAGAAATGGTTCCCAACACAATACGCATATTCTGTCATTAACTTCTCTCTCTCAAAAGAACCTTTCTGACCTCATCTCTCTGATACAAAGAAAATCCTTCAGAGGCAGTCCAACGGCTCTCTCTCGGCTGTGTCAAGGAAGACGATTCACACCTGTAGGCCAAGATCTGCACTCGCCCAAGTGCCTTCGAAGAGACCCACTTGTCTTTCCTCCATCAGTATGCTGTTGAAGATTTGAGAAATTTTCCGCCATAGATGAACCGACACTGTCTATCACCTCCTTCATCTCTGTGTCGCACAGGCTTGAGGCAATAGGGGGCATCTACTCGTACAGGTCCTCTTTGAACAGCCATAACTTGTTTGCCTCACAGATTTCCCTAAATCGTGCCCTAGCTTTGGTCTTAGTCAAACTGAATTAAATCTTCACACAATCGGGACTTGTAACATCAATGTCCATCATTTTTTTCTTCTAGGCTCTATAAAATGCAAACCAACCACCTTCGAACCCCACCAAGATGAAGCATAACTTCATCATTCGCTGCAAAAACGGAGAGGCCGTGCTCAAAACTTCGTTGTGGACGGTGGGATTTGAGGGCCACCAAAAGCAGGCAAGCCAGAGGTATTTCTGATGAACGAATACTTTTTTTTTTTTTCTTTAAATTTCATTTGGTACATGAGTTTTGAACAATGTATATTGACTGATTTTGGTTTACAAAGTTCGCATGGTTTATATTTTTGTCACTGCCGTTGGGTTTGTCAATTTGTGGTGAAATTTCCCAACCGGTAAATTTTCGAAAATTTGTAGCAGCACTGTCTGCCTTGAGGAAATATATGGAAATTTCAATTTACTGATAAAAAATGCTTCAAAAAGGAAATTTTGATATGAGTTCTTATATGCAAATGAAATTTGTACACAAATTCTACAAATATGCAGAAGTGTAGAATACAACTACTGGAACAGATCAAAAAACCAGTAAGTAATTTAAAGCTGTCTACTTTTTGCACTACGTCAAAACAATGCTGCAAACCTGACCTTTTGAGTAATGCATGCTTGTTTATTGTATCGTAGTCCATAGATTTGTTATCAAAATCGTTCTTGATGATCATCTGCGCGTGCAACTTAAGTTTACTCAGCACTGCAGAGTAAACTTATTTTACCCATCACACTTGTCATCATTAGTGTTTAAGGACATCTTTGTAGTGATCAATAGCTTAACAAATTGAAAATATTTTAGCAAAGAGTTTTTTTTTTATTTTTTTTTATTTTTGTGTGTGCGTGTGGAAATCCTCTCTCTGTCTCTATGTCATTCATTTTGGGGTTAAACACCGATTAATCCTATGGTTAAAAACTCCACGAAGTCTAGGTTTGCAATGCTTGATTTTATGTAACATTCCCAGTGTACCAAGACAGACTGTCCATGTGCATGTGTGATTGACCAACACACCAGAGTCACTTAAGTCTAATTTACAGAGGTTTAAATATTTGTTCAGTATGATGTTTGTGAATGCTCAATTGCATCTTTTGAGTTAATAGACAGTTTTCCTCTTCACAAACTTTCTTGTTTGCAAACTAAGAACCATATCCTTATGTTACCTTCTTATTTTGTTGAAAAATGATTTCTGGAATAATTAGAAGTTCATTTTTTGGTTTTCATTTATATTTGTATATGACTTATCATTATCTATACCATCCAAACACCGTATACCATCCTAAATTTGAATACTTAATGATTGTTTCTATTGTCTTTGTTCAACAGGTAGTTGTAATTATCTTATAATCAAAATTTGCATACACCGTTTGAGATGTGTGGTCTCTAATGCACTTTGCTATTCTGTAATGGTTTCTCCAATTTGTTTATTACTTGTGTAATTTTTTAATGTATAGTTGGGTATTGAATAGGTAGTAGTATTTTTTTTTCTTTTTTTTTTTTTTTTTGTGAATATTAATGCATTGACTTTACCGATTTGGGCAAATAATTTAAACATAACTTCTACTTTGAGACGGTATAGTATCTTAATCACTGGGTATATTTCTTGTAAAATAGCAAAGCTGTCTCTTTTAAGCACTTAAATATTTTTTGATAATTGTTATTCTTATAACTGTTGACTTTAATCTACCAGTGTGGGTCTACCTTGTGTTCGAAGAAGTCAAGTGATTGCATAGACATGTACAGCGGTATACGAAAAGTAATGACTCGATTTATATGATTATGAGTAGAGAAGGTTAAAATACAATAATGATGTTTCGTTGCTCTTGTGCCTGGGGTTTATAATAGATATGTAAAATATAGGTATTATGCAAGAGCATTATAGTGCACAAAATTGTTCATAAGTGAATTTTTCATTTTGATTTTAAACCAAGCCAACTACGTACTCCTTGGTCATTATTCAATACACCAATGGCCAAGAGGAAGAGATCACCTCAACTATCAGTCAATTCCTCTACTGCTGAAAATGATTGTCCTTATCCCAAACTTTTGCACGCAGAATCTCATATTAAATATTCGTAATGGCTATTATTATGCATATGCTTAATTTCACTTACTGCTAAACTATTTTTGGAACTTAAGCTGTTCACATAACTATAAACGGTCATTTGTTGCACTTGTATTAGGCTAGAATGGCTAATGATAATGACGACTTTAAGATGTGGGGGTCCGAAAATGTGAAGATATTTTTAGAAATATTGGTGGACAAAATTAAGAAAGAGGGTCCTTGCATGTCAAGGAAAAATAAGAGTTTTTACCCAAAGCAGTGGCAAACAATTGATGACGAGCTGACTAAAAAGGTTGGAAAAAATTTTGGGCTAAAAAAATTGAAGGGTAAGTTCGCTCGTTTGAAGGCGAACTACAAAGAGTTTGTTGCTCTAAAAAACCACACGGGTTTCGGCTAGGATCCAATAACTCAAACAAAGGACAACCCCAGATGATGTTTGGGAAAATTATGTTCAGGTAATTATTTTGGCGCATGCATTACCAGAACCATGTGTGTAGACAAATATTTTTTAAAATGATTAATTAATGTTTACAACTTGTAGGCACACCCAAATGCAAAATAATTCCAAACCAAAGGCCTTGAACATTATGAGCTCATGTCAGAAATATTTGCCAAGTCATTTGCCACTGGCATTTTTGCCCGTTCTTCTCGTCAGGGTGCATCCACATCTGATAACGAACGAGAAATGGATGAACGCTTTCATGCATATACGTTGGAGAAAGGCGTAGTAGATGAATCTTGCACTTTCGGAAGTAAGCGTAAGTCTAATAGCCAGGGTCAGTCCAGCAAGAACCCAAAAATGGATGATGCACTGCAATAATGGCAACGTTCATGTGACGTACGTGAATGGTTTTACCTTCGAGCAGAGGCAAACGCCGGGCGTACTGATGCAGACTACAAAGATGTATGGACATCCTAAAATCAATGGCCCTGGATTCGAGCTTGTTTTTTAAGGCCATGAACATGTTCACATCACTAGAATGGTGAACCATGTTTTTGACCATGGAACCGGAAATGAGGTACATTTGGATCCTCAGTTTGTGAGAAGCTTGGTCATCCCACTGTTTGGTTTGAGGTGAAAGAAATGAAGATGCTCGCAAAATTGTTTGGGTTTATTTTATTTTATTTTTGTTAAACTTGAAGTTCTAATTTTTTTGTTTTTCCGTTTCGGTTTGGATTATGTTGGGTGTTTAGCTAATTTTTTATTTCATGCTTTCTATGTGGTTTCGGTTTAGACTTAGCACTATGTTGTCGTAATTTATTTTCGCCCTTCTTCTTTGGTGCAATGTCCTCATTAATTGCGCATGCCAATGTTTCTTATTTTGTACTATTCTGACCAAGTTCTTTTACCTGTGTTTGTTAAATTTTTAGTGCTATACTCATATCATTACTGTTAATACCTTGATTGTTTTACACTTTCCGATTTAGATGTCATCATCACGACCCAATGGAGGGCAACCAAACAATATGTACGACCCGCATAGTGACGATGACGATGATGTGATGGACTTACACATGGTTTGTCAACTAACAAGTGACATTCCTATGAGACAACCGTAATGTAATTGTCTATACACCAGTGATTAGTACATAAAATTCTTACTAAGTGGAAATCCTAAATCAATCTGTCAACAATTGCGTATGGAAGTCCCTACATTTATGGAATTGCTTAAACAGATTGTCCGTAGAAATGTTGTAGACTGGTCGAACATGGGATTGTCACTAGAAGAGTTGTTGGCTATGTTTTTATTTATCTGTGGTCAAAGTTCAGGCACAAGAAATGCTGGAGATCGATTTCAGCACTCAAATGAGACAATTCATTGACATTTCATACTTATGATGCGGGCGTTGGGAAATCTTGCGCTATTTGTAATCCAACCATCGAACATGGCTGTTACCCATCCAAAAATTCGGAATGACAGACGGTACTGGCCATGGTTTAAGGTAACATAAATGACAGTTGATTTGAATTATTTTATATTGCTTGAAGATTAAATTGATAAATTAATTCAAAGTTATGTCATGTAGGATTGTGTAAGGGCCATAGATGGCACACATATTGTTGTTGTGGCACCAAAAGGTGACCAAATACCATATCGAGGTAGAAAAGTGAATACTACTCAAAATGTCATGGCTGCATGTTAATTTGACATGAAGTTTACATTTGTATACACTGGTTGGGAAGGTAGTGCACATGATTCGAGAATTTTTGTAGAAGCACTTACCACAAATATCGTTGATTTTCCACACCCACCACCTAGTAAGTGTAGTTTTTTTTTTTTTAATTTTGTATTTTCCTTTTTTTCACACCCAAATATGCCATGCAATGTTCTTACAGAAAGTGTTTTACTGTAGACAAGTATTATCTCGTTGATGCCGGGTATACACACATGCCCAAGTACGTAGCCCCATATCGTGGTCAAAAATACCATTTGCAGGAGTTTAATCGGTGGTGTTGCTATTACGGTCCAAAGGAGTTGTTTGACCATAGACATTCTTCTTTGAGGAAAGTTATAGAAAGAACGTTTGGAGTGTTGAAGCAACGATTTCCATTATTGAAACACATGCCACGGTATGATATGGTACGACAAGGGCTAATTGTTATGGCATGTTATGTTCTCCACAATTGGATCTGGACGGTGCAAGAGCAGGATGAATTTTTCGATGCAGAAGAATCAAGTGACGAAGATGAAGATGAAGATGAAGATGAAGATAAAGGTGAAGGTAGAGGTGAAGGTGCAAGTGAAGTTCAGGGTGAAGTTAGAGTTCAAAATGTCCACAGAAACAAAGATGGAAATCCAGCTATGGAACAACACAACCATGTGAACATGTCACGTGAACAACTACTACAGATGGGACAATGGCGAGATGAGGTTGCAGTATCTATGTGGGAAGCATACAACAATAGGTACATTACAACTAGGTAGATTCTTTTTGGTAATTGGAAAAATAGAGCACATAATCAAAGTAGGTTAATCAATGTGGTTGTACAGTATACACTTTTTATGTATCTGAACTTCACATTATAAATTCTTTTACTTTATATATTTTCAAATGGGATTGCTAATTTCACACCATATGCAGATGAAGATGACACCAAATTGTTCATGTGGCGCTGGTCCAATGTTGGTGATTATGGCTTGTACCGAAGCAAACAATGGTCGTTATTTTTTCCGTTGTCCTAATTGGGATAATCATAGGGGCTCCTTCTTCTGGGTAAATGACTATGATGGTGGGATACATCATCTTACACCTAAGCAAGTGCCTCATACTGGCGGGAAGTGGTTGTTTTGGGTTTGTTGTGGATGTAACGCTTTTCTTTGTTTTACTATTATGATCATTTTGTTGGTACTTTTGTTTGTTGTTGTACTTAAGTAGGCTGTGAGTAACCATGGTTGAAACAATGCTTGAACTTGTTGTATTTTTATGGTAGCTCAACCATCGGTACTAATTATGTTGTACTATTTTGGTTTTTATTATTTTGAAACAGATTGTGGTAATTGGTTTATGTTTGTTAGTTGATGTACGGTTTTTTTAATGTTTATTTTGCATGTATGGTTCATGTATCGGTACTATAGTTGCATGTTTTTTAATGTTCGTTTGTTCATATATGGTTTTTTACACCATGGGGTACTTTTTTTGAAACCATGGGGTAGTTGTTTTTGAACAAATGGGGACTCTCTTTAGGCATTTGCAATCATGGGTGTTCCATGCCAAAACTTTAGTGATCATTTAATAATTGCCATTGAGCCATGCCATTAAACCGAACTCCTTCGTAGCTGCACCAATGTATTAATTGTTCTTGTGGAAATTCTTTTTTCTTGAGCAGGTAGACTAATGCAGTAGTTAATGACAACATAAAAATGTAGTGCAACAATTTGCAGGAGTTCAATTATAGGTAAAAGATGTTGGGTCCTAGCTAAAACTATTTTAATTCGTGTAGATTAAAAAAGTGTAGAATAGAATGTGTTGCATGCTTGTTTTTTGTTGATCTGTTCGTTGTTGATAAAAAAAAAAGAAACCAAAAAGCAATTTTGGAATTACCAATCCCCCAATCCATGTTCCCTTGTACTTATTGTCTGGTTGAGTTTCTTGGAATTTGGGAATTGCAAGTTTTTTTTGTCTTTAGTTTTTTTTAAACTTGAATTTAGTTTTCTCAAAATTAAACTCTGTTTTGGGTTAATTTTCTTAGCTTTGCATTGTTGAATCCTGTTTTGTGATGTGACAATATGGTATTGATTGATTTGAGCGAGAACTGAAAGCCAGGGAGGAACAGGAGGCCAAGGTCGTGGTTTAGGGAGGTCTAGTTGGAATGATGTGCAGCAGTTTGAGACGGAGGACTGTGCAAATAGTTATCAACCAAATAACAGAGGAGCCAATGGTTATAAACAGAAATGTGGTGGAACTGATGGTTATGGGAGGTAAGATAGAGGGTTCGATGGTCCTACAAGGAATGGTGGAGGGGACTTTGGGTATTAGCAAAGCATTGGAAATGGTGATGGTTATCAAGGGCGTTATGGTGGGGATACTGCTGGGAACACGGATGATGGCAATTGGCAGGGATGGGTTCGTAAGGGTACGCGTGTGCGTGGGCGTGCGTGTGGGCGTGGATGTGGGGGTGGTACAGTGCAAATTGTTGGGGTGCTACAGTGCAAATTGTGGACGTGGGGGTACCCTCGAAAATTCATTGGGTCCTATTGTTGATGCTAAGCCTTGATCTCAAATCATGAAGTCCTATCTTCAAATATCGACATCGTCAATGATAATGCTCCCCTCTCTTGGTTCGCCCAAACCGAAAAATGGCCTGTATGAGGGTTGATTTCCCTCTCCCTATCCGTCCCATAACACCAACTTTTTTCCTTCCATTTCAATGTGTAGTGTGTTTCAATACTCATGGGAGATGGTCCTTCTTATGAATCTAAAAATGCGACATCATCGTGAAATTTTCACAAGTGAATAGGCTTTTCAAAGACTACAAACTGTAATATAACGATAAATGGAATGTGCTTAAACGAGATTCCCAAATTTTCTTTTACACACTCTTTTTTTTTTAATTGGGGGTGTTTGTATTTTTTGTTTCTCAAAAAACCAACCAAACGGATTTCTGAGAATTTTTTTGGAAAAGTGATCCTGGAAAAAGACAACCAAACACATTTCTGAGAATTTTTTTGGGAAAATCTATTTGGTTTAATTACTCCCGGAAATGTGTTTGTAGAGAATATTTCAGAAATTTTTTTCTAAAACACAAACCAAACAAGCCCCTAATTTTTCCAAAACCATTTCTAACAGTTATGACATAAGTGGGTAAAAGTTATGAGATATATGATTAGTGATTATTAAATATGTGATTTTGGTTATGAGCAGAGTGGTATAGTTATAAGTCAAGGGTGTTTGGTTATGAGATATGTAATGTTGGTTATGATCAAAGTGGTGTGGTTATGAGATATGTGATTAGTAGTTATGATATATGTGATGTTGGTTATGAGATATGTGGATAATGGTTATGAGATATTTGATTAGTGATTATAAGATATGTGATTTTGGTTATGAGTAAAGTGGTTTTCAAGGGTATTTGGTTATGCTATTTGTGTTAGTGGTTATAAGATACGAGATATTGGTTATGATCAAAGTGGTGTGGTTATGAGCAAAAATGGTTGTTAGTTATGAGATATGTGACTAGTGGTTATGAGATATGTGATGTTGGTTATGACTCAAAGTAGTTAGTTATGAGATGTGGTTATGATTCATGTGGTTAATAGTTATGAGATATGTGATATTGGTTATGATTAAAGTGGTGTAGTTATGAGCAAAAGGATGTTAGTTATGAGATATGTGACTAGTGGTTATGAAATATATGGTGTTGGTTATGAAAAAAAAGGTATTGGTTATGAGATATGTGACTAGTGGTTGTGAGATATGTGATATTGGTTATGACTCAAAGGGGTTGATTATGAGATGTGGTTACGAGATATGTGATTATGGTTATAAAATATGTGATATTAGTTATGAACAAAATGATATTGGTTATGAAATGTGATTATAACTAAATTATGATCAATTTGATTATAGTTATGAAAAAATATAATTTTGGCTCATAACTATAAAAAGTGACCTGTTTAGTAGGTCATTTTAATGATATGACTCAATCTTAACTATTAATTTTTTATGTACCGTATATTTTTTTAACAAAATGTACTATAGATTTTCCTTACATTTTATACATCCAATAATATAAACATAGTTACAATCGATGGTCATATTTATGATATGATTTCTTTGACTTTATGCAGACAATCTGTTATCATCATATTCAAAATTCTCTCTCCTTTGATGTGATGTGAAGCACTTGCACCAGAATTTTTCATTATGAATCAATCTAATTTATATTTGCATACCAATACGGATATCTATTGGGAAAAAATGCTGTATATCGCCCGAGATGCAAAAATATAAAGATTAACATGCTCAAGAACAAATCCAATATAATTAAAATATTGTTTTCAATACATGTAGACAATTTCATATACAGATATGTAGCTATAACAATGAGCAAAGCAATCCAATCATAAATACATCAATTTTTTCTTTTACAAACTAGTTAGATTAAGAATGATTTTGACCTTGAACCCACCAATCTAAGAAGCACAGGTGCGGGTACGAGTACGGTACGGGTACGAGTATGGATATGTCGATACGGCAAAATCCTGAAAAAGTAGGGTACGGGTACGGCTGCGGTACGCCGATATTTTTTTATTTTTTTTATTTGTTATAATTATGGTTAAAAGATCCAACCTACAAATTGAAGTTAAATATCAAAACTAAAAAGAGAACTATAAATAAAACTAAAAGACAAATATTAATAACTAATAATAATATTTATGATTATTACCATTTATGATTATTAGCATTTTCATCTCTAATATTTATTATTAATATTTATTAGCATTTTCAGTATTAATAACTAAAGAAGAAACAAGAAAAAAAATAATAAATAAAGATGAAGTAATTTTTTATTATTAATAACTAATAATAATATTTATGATTACCATTTATGATTATTAGCATTTTCATCTCTAATATTTATTAGCATTTTTAGTATTAATAATAATAACTAAAGACGAAACAAGAAAATAAATAAATAAATAAATATTCAGAGATATACGTATACCTCTGATCTCTGTGTTGAAGAGGAGATTAGGGCAAAACAGTGATGAGGAGGGTGATTTGATCTCTGCGTCGAAGTCGAAGCCGAGGGTCGAAGTCGAAGACGGGGGGGGTCAAAGTCGAAGACGAGGGTGAGTGATGGTCGAAGTCGATTTGTTTCGAAGTCGCAGACGAGGGTGAGGGTTGAAGATGAGGGTGAGGGTCGAAGTGGATCACTGTTCGAAGTCGTAGAAAAGGAAAATGAAGATGGTCAAAGTCGCCTCTCTCTTTGCTTCAATGAGATGCAAAACAGTGATGAGATTAGGGCATTCGTATATAGTATACACATTTTTTCTTTTTTTAAAATTTTTTTTTTCTTAATATTGCTCCGGTACCCCTCAATTTTTCAGAAAATTTGATTTCTGCCCCCGACGTATCCAAAACGTACCGAAGGCGTACCCATCTGATACCCAAGCCGCACTCCATGGCGCATCTACCCGAAGCAGACGTCTCGGACTGGTTTTGTCATACCGATGCAGCGTCTTGGCGTCTAGATCAGCTCTTCGCACCCTAAATGCCGGTGCGCGCCACTATTTTTGGAGTACCCGTGCTTCATAACCACCAATCCATTCAAGACCATCCTGAACACACACAGAACCAAACAACCAACACAAATTATCATCCTATAATTATACAGAACTAATCACATAACCGATCGTAAAGCAATATAAGTGGAGCAGTCTTTTCAATAATAGGTCTAATCGTGATATGTATGATTACCATTGTTTTCAATGACAATAGTGACCAAACTAGCAATTCTTCCCTCCTCCCTTATACCCTTTTTCTTCCTCAACTCTACTGTGAATCCACCATAAAAGATTTGTGAGTGAATTCCCATCACCAAACCCATTCAAATTCCTAATCTTACCCAAAGCACTCTCTTTATCATAAACCCCTTCCAATGCATGCAAAAACCCCTTCCATCCCTCTAGAACTCCCTCCCTCCCTAACGCTTTCGACGCCGATGCCACAAGATCCCTCACAAAACCACTTTCACAAAACAAAACCTCAGTGATTGGCAACAGTGGCAACAACTGAATCCCAACCCTGCACTCCCTCCATTCAAATTTGGTGCAAACCAAAGTCCACTGTCCCTTTAATTAGCCTATAAACCACCCACAACTCTATTCTCTCTAGTAAATTCCTCTGCATACATAGTCCCTCCCTCTTTCACATGCCACCATGTTTGAGCTGAATGAACCTCCATTGCTGCAATTGTAGAAGCAGTCGCAACAAGGTGTGTGTCCCCATAAGCCAATCCTATCAATGCTGCCGAATAGTATGCGTTCACAGCCTCGCTCGTGCTCTCTTGGTTTCGCCCATCTGCAAATTCAGTTAGCCCTCCAGCCCAAGAATGAAGTTTCCATAGATCAAAACACCGCAAACGCGGATATTTTGAATTTTCTCGCCTGCCCAAGTTCATGAAATATGCCATTAATGAGTAAGCTTGTGGCCTATAGTTTCTCTCCCAAGTTAGATCAATCTTTGCAAGCACTACAATTGCATAAAGAAAAAGCCCCAAATGGTAATGGTGATCATTGTATATTCCAAACCCGAAATTAGCCCCAGAATCCAAAGATCCTTGTTTAGTCACAATGCCACCCGACTTCCTGTCATACAAGAAACCATTTGTGCTAAAAGTTCCATCTAGCCAGGGCTCAATTGTGTCCTTCAAGAACTTTCAAATACCTGGGATTGCATCGAAACAACCGACTTCTTCAGCAATAATGCTAATCTTCTTTGCTCGCAACTGCTTTTCCGTAAGAATAAGATGATGATGATGTTGTTGATGTTGTTCTTTGGATTGAGCCTCAACATCTTTGATTAGTACAGCAACAATTTCAGGGTATGATTCTTCATTGATGCCTTCAATTGAGTGCCAAGTTACAGAAACAGGGCTAGATTTCAATACCCATGAATCTCCAACAACACCCACAAGGTCTCCATCAATGCTTTTATACTTGAAATCATCCAAAATAGTGATTTTACAATCACTACTTGAAAGAAGTTGAAGATGAAAATGGTGGGCAAGCATGAGCAAATCTCCCCAACCTCTCTTATCCCATTTATACTCCAAAGAAAATGGATTGGAAAATAGGGCATCACCACATATGGGATAACAACGGCTGAACCGATCAAGGATTGATTCGTATTTTGGGTCAGAATTTGGTACAATAGCTATCCGAATTATGCCGGAAAACCCATTAGAAATTATAGAAGAAACGTCCTGACTCAGATTAATTGGTGAAGAAGCGTAGAGAAGCCATGTCTAGTTGTTGATGAGCTTAATGGTGTATTAAGTGAGAGAACTGTTGGGAGAGATTTGAAGAATGGCATGAATTGTAGAAATCGAAAGGGAAACACCATTGGTAGCAACATAGGTCAAATAAGGGCTTCCTCTAATGAGGAAGAACCTGAGATTGCCAGAAGGAAGGTCAAGAGTGACACTAAGATCACTGAATGAAGAAACAATGTGGGTTGCATATGGGTTGGGGTTGTTTGATGTAGAGATGGTGAGGTCAAGATTGAAAATCTGGTAGATGAAGGAAGAGTTAGAGGACTGAGATGGGTAGCAGAGAGTGAGAGAGGAAACAGAAGATTTGATGAGATAAGGGTGGATGTATTCGGGTTGATCACCATTTTTTAGAACAAAGTTTTGGAAGAAGGAATTGGTGGGTAGAGGGGAAGAGAGTAGGTGGGGAGAGAAAAAGAGGGATGGGTCAAGAAGGATTGTGGATTGTGTTTGAGGGAAGAGGATGGGATGGGTTGGTCGTTTGTAGGGTTCTGACGGTGACGGTGGCGGTGGTGGAGATGGCTCACGTGGAGGAGGAGGAGGAGGTGGTGGTGGTGAAGGAGGACGCAGGATTATTTTTTCGAAAATCGACAAGATTTCTCTGCCAAACAGACCAAAGAAGTCCATATTTCTTTTGGGGCAAGAAAATGTTTCACTACCAAAAAAATAAATAAATAAACATATATATATATATATATATATTAAAACTCAACACATGTAGAACATGAAAGATATTTGATAAGAAAATACACAATGAAACTCAAGAATATACAATGAAATTCGATATGCCTGTAGGTAGAGGAGATTGTCTGGGTCGAAGGATGGTGAATGGTGAAGGGGAAAATGGATGAGAAACACAAGGTTGTGGTTTGGAAGTGAAATTTAATGTATTTTGAGGATAGGAAGGTGGATGGAGTATGTATCAAAGGCATGCAAGTGAAGATTGTAAAGGAAGGGCTAACAAGGTGGGGGGTCTTTGTCATGACCCGAACCTGCCCCCGTGGGTTAAGGGCAGAACCGGCTAGTAATCATGAGATTACCTACGGCCTCAAACCAAAACTAATGTATTTTTACAGAGTTAATGAGGGCAAACGGAAGCAAAATTTAAAACTTTGTCGATAGAGCCATGCTTACATGGCATACCAAAACAAACCAAGCATATATGCATTAATAACTCACTTTGTCATGACCCGAACCCGCCCCCGTTGGTTAAGGGCATAACCGGCCAGTAATCATGAGATTACTTACGGCCTCAAAGCAAAACTAATGTATTTTTACAGAGTTAATGGGGGCAAATGGAAGCAAAATTTAAAACTTTGTCCATAGAGCCGTGCTTACATGGCATACCAAAACAAACCATGCATATATGCATTAATAACTCACAACAGAAATACAGTACCATAAAGTTTTGTACAGATAGGATCAACCAAAACTAAGTCAACCCAAGAAAACTATATACAGACATATACAAAGACTTAGCCAACATGACATAGAGCAAAAGCGACAAAAAGGCGGGCGAGTCTCGTGCGTGAGACACATGGGCTGACTCTCCAAAACCCGGTTGTTCCACACAGACTTCACTGGGGCTGGGTCTGGACCTCTCCTGGCTCACCTACAAACACATGAATAAGTGTGAGCGAAAGCCCAGTGAATAACATCAAATAAAGAAAGTACATTGGAACATTATACATCAGACGGCCTTGGGCCCAATTCATTCATGTCAAATTGGCCTTGGGCCTTTTCAAACTTTCATATCAATTTGGCCTTTAGGCCTTCCAAACTTTCGTATCAAATTGGCCTTTAGGCCTCTCAGACTTTCGTATCAAATTGGCTCTTAGGCCTTTCAAACTTTCATATCAAACTGGCTCTTAGGCCTTTCAAACTTTGATATCAAACTGGCTCTTAGGCCTTTCAAACTTTTATATCAAACTTTGTCCATCATTCAAAATTAATGAACTTTACAAAACTTACATAGAAGTAAAGTATTGGGCAACAACATATTTCGGATATTACTCACAGTGATCGGCTTGTGGATTTGTCCTGGAGCTTGACCCTACATATCACATAACATATAAGGGTCACAAATAATTCAATCCGTTCTTTAATTCACATATTCCTCTTTAGGCTTCATTCTTATCTCTTTAATTCAATTACAATGCTCAATGTATGCCTAAGAGTGCTTAGAAGTGAAAGGGAACGGAAAACAGAACACAGAATGCATTTTCAAAATTTCGAAAAACAGGGTCCCCGCTCGAGCGGACCCTTGAGGCCTGTAAAAGTACTGGTTGTGTGAAAATTACGCTTGATCGCGCATTCTGGCGCTCGAGCGGAAGGCCTCTCTACATGGCTCCCCACTCGAGCGTGAATTCCCCTGCTCGAGCGGACACCATGTCTGTAAAAAGTACTGGGAGTACGAAATTCACACTCGAGCGGCGGTTCCCCCGCTCGAGCGGACATTAAAATTCTGGAAAACCCAGATTGTTCTTTGAGCTCAATTCGACCTTCCAAACAACATTTCATGCATATGATAGCTCAACTTCAAATATACTTGTGCTAACATGATACAAACACCAAATTATATCATTATGGAGCTCAATTTCATAAATCAAACACATGAATGTCCCAATTGACACCAAATTCATTTTTAATACAACAATTTCATGCATTCAAGTTCATATTCTTATAATTTGTACATGCATGTGAGATATGACTCTCATTTCAACTCAAATGGTGCAAATGGTGATCACAAGTATGAGTTCTAACCAAATTTCTACCTGGATCACATTTTTCATACTCAACTACACAAATTCATGGCAATTACACCCATGCATGCACATATGGACTTTAAATTCAACAAACTCAACTTAATTCTTTGCCATGAGCTACCATATCACTTGAATTCACATGGTCACCGACCTCATACTCAAGAGGTCTCCTTCAAATGTCTGCATAATTCTTTTGTCGGTCTTGAGCTGTTTTAAGCCTTTGCCGAATAGTTTTGATTTTCTCAGAAGTGTCTTGCACAATTTCCGGCCCAAGTAAAGCTCTATCCCCGACTTCTGTCCAACAATTTGATGATCTACACCTTCTACCATACAAAGCCTCGTATGGTGCCATACCGATGCTGGAGTGGAAACTGTTATTATAAGCAAATTCTGCAAGTGGCAAATAGTCTTCCCAACTCCCCTGAAAATCCAAAGCACACATCCGAAGCATATCTTCCAAAGTCTGTATTGTTTGTTCTGATTGCCCATCATGCGTGGGTGGAGCAGTAATCTTGAACCTTAGTTCTATTCCCATAGCTTCCTACAAACTCTTCCACAATCTAGATACAAATTTCAGATCCCTATCCGACACAATGGATACCGGAACTCCGTGTAAACGGACAATCTCATCAACATAAATAGTAGCCAATCTATAAGCATTAAATGTAGTCTTGACAGGTAGAAAATGTGCAGATTTAGTTAGTCTATCAACTACAACCCAAATAGAATCCATACCTCGAGAAGTCCGAGGTAGGCCAACAACGAAATCTATAGTCACATGCTCCCACTTCCATTCAGGAATAGGGAGAGGTTGAAGTAGACCGCCTGATTTCTGATGTTCAGCTTTAACTTGCTGACACTGAAAACACTTGGATACATATTCTACAATCTCTTTCTTCATTTTAGGCCACCGATAGGTCTGTTTCAAATCCCGATACATTTTATTATTACCCGAATGCATAGCAAATACGGATCTGTGGGCTTCATCTAAAACCCTCTTCTTCAGTTCCGGAATATCTGGGACACATATCCTGTTCCGAAATCTCAACACTTCATTCTCAATGCCAAACTTTACTTTCGGACTTGTCTCAAATTCATCAATCACTTTCTTGAGGAATTCATCCTCTTTCTGTTTCTGTTTGATCTCATCAAGGATTGTCGGCTCGGCTGTAATAGCGGCTATCAATCAGCCTTGTTCACACATTACTACTTCGATTTCAGATTTTTCAAAATCTTGCAAGATCTCTTTCTGTTCAGTAAGCAAACAGGCCATACTTCCCGTTGATTTTCTACTCAAGGCATCAGCAACTGTGTTAGCTTTCTCGGGGTGATACTGAATCTCTAAATCATAATCCTTTATCAATTCCAGCCATCTCCTCTGTCGCATATTCAACTCCTTCTGCGCAAAGAATTATTTCAGACTTTTGTGATCCGTGTAGACTTCACACTTTGCCCCGTACAGATAATGCTGCCAGATTTTCAAAGCAAAAACAACTGCGGCCAATTCTAGGTCATGTGTTGGATAATTCTTCTTGTGTGGCCTCAACTGTCGGGAGGCATAAGCAATAACCTTTCCGTTCTCTATTAACACACAACCAAAACTTGTATAAGATGCATCACTGAAAATCACAAAATTTTCCGTACCTGACGATAGTGTCAACACTGGTGCAGTGGTCAACCTCATTTTCAATTCATGAAAGGCTGCTTCTCTTTCGTCATTCCATTCAAATGATTGCCCTTTGCGTGTCAACTAGGTAAGAGGTACGGCTATCTTTGAAAAGTTTTTCACAAACCTCCTGTAATACCCGGCTAAGCCCATGAAGCTGCGAACTTCTGTCACATTTGTCGGTGTAGGCCAATTCACAATTGCCTCTATTTTCTGCAGGTACATTGAAATTCCTTCCTTGTTGATCACATGCCCTAAAAAGACAACTTCATCCAACCAAAACTCGCATTTCTTTAGTTTAGCAAACAATTTCTTCTCCTTAAGTACTTGTAGGATAGTTCTCAAATGATGTTCATGTTCAAGTTTGTTCTTGGAGTATATCAAAATGTCAACCATAAAAACCACAACAAATTCATCAAGGTAGGTTTTAAAAATTCGGTTCATTAAGTCCATAAATGCTGCCGGACCATTAGTCACTCCAAATGGTATAACAAGAAACTCAAAATGTCCATACCTCGTTCTGAATGCTGTTTTCTCAACATCCTTGGCCTTAACTTTTAGCTGATGATACCCAGATCTCAAATCAATCTTAGAAAACACCTGCGATCCTTGTAATTGGTCAAATAAATCATCAATACGGGGTAGGGGATATTTGTTCTTTATTGTTACCTTGTTCAATTCCCGGTAATCGATGCACAAACGCAAAGTTCCATCATTCTTTTTCACGAATAACACCGGTGCACCCCATGGTGAAGTGCTAGGTTTGATAAACCCCTTGTCTAGCAGGTTTTGCAACTGTTCTTTCAATTCTTTCATTTCGGCAGTAGCCATTCTGTAGGGAGTTTTAGAAATGGGCTGGGTGCCTGGCACAATTTCAATAGTAAACTCTATTTCCCTATCTACCAATTCCCCTGGTAATTCATTTGGAAACACATCTGGAAATTCTGTAACAATAGGGATGTCATTCAATTCAACATTCACAGTTTGTTCAGACAACACATAGCACAAATAACCCTGGCACCCTTTCCTGATCAGTTTATATGCTTTCATTGCAGATATCAAATAAGGTGGAGGCACTACCCTATTACCCACAAACACAATCTCTTTCTGTTCTGGTGGTTTAAACACAACCCGTTTAGTCACACAATCAATGGTGGCACAGTATTTGGTCAACCAATCCATGCCCAAAATTACATCAAAATGTCTAAAATTCAAGAGCAATAAATCCACATATAGGATAGCATCTTCAACACGCATATCACAAAATCGGTATCTGATTCACACTGTCTGATTCCCCAGATGGAGCAGACACACATAGCAGATATGGCAGTAATTCTAAAGGTCTATTCAGTCTAGATACAAATGCATATGTCACAAAAGAGTGTGTGGATCCGGAGTCAATTAACACAAAAGCATCCTGATTACATATAGAAATAGTACCTGAGACAACTGCATTGGCATTCCGTGTATCGCCTGGAACAAGCGCAAAAACTTTCTCCTGTCTCACGGTATCGCCGGTGGTAGCAGGTCTCAAAGTATTTCCCGGCTTTGAGATCGATGCAGTGGAACTAGCAGCTATCTTTCCACCATTCTGATTACAATTTCGGGTGACACACGGTAACAAACTCCACGGTGCCTTTTGTTACAAATATTGCACATGGGAGATGTGTCTTGGAAAGAATTTGAAGTATTTGAGGAGCTCGTATTCTGCTTTTTTAGAAATTTCTTCTTCGGAAAGAAGCCTTGCCTTTTGTTGCCCTTCCATTCTGTTGTTGGCTTAGCCTGTCTGGCTATGTTAGCCTCTGATATTATGGCCCTGTCTAGCACCCTGATGTAGGTTTCTATCTTCAAGACATTCACCCTTTCTAATATGTCACTTCGAAGCCCACCTTCAAAATGTCTCGCCTTTTTATAGTCTGTATCAATCATGTGTGGCGCAAACCTGGCCAATTCAGTGAATTGGGCCTTATACTCGGCTACAGTCATACTGTCTTGCCTCAGTTCCATGAATTTTGTCACTTTCCTATCCCGAACACACTGCGGGAAGTACTTGTCGTAGAAAATTTCCAGAAATTTTGCCCAATCAGCATCTTTGTAACTCTCATGCATCAATATCCACCATCTTCTTGCTTCGTCTTCTAGCATAAAGGTGGCTAGAAGCACTTTCTGTGTCTCTGAACAAGGGAACACTTCAAACAGTTTTTCGATGCCGAGGACCCAAGCTTCAGCTTTCAAAGGATCTAATCAACTATGGAACTGTGGTGGCTTCATTTTCTTGAATTCTTTGGTGAGAGCTATGGTTCGGTCATCATTCTAATTATCTGGCACAGGAGGTGCCGGAGGTGGACGTGGAGGATGTGGCTGCTGCCACTGTTGTTGCCACTCTTACTGTTGCTTCAATGTCTCTGTCATTTCCTGAATCAGTCTTTCCATTCTATCCATTCTGGCAGTAAAAGATTCCTCTATCTCATCACCTCTTGTTCTCACCATCCGATTAAACTTGCATTATACTTTATACAAAAGATACACATGTATGCATATACTAAAAGCATACATAATCAAATAATTTGAAATGCAAGCAGTCCACAAACTTATAACACATAGTTGTTCACATTTAACAGTTAAGCGTATTTTTGATGCTTTCAAATTTAGACTTATAACATGAATGCATCCTAGATCTTATCTAGACACTTATCGCTCTTTTGGACAAGTGTGTGAGTTATTAACTCGTGCTCTGATACCACTCTGTCATGACTCGAACCCACCCTCGTAGGTTAAGGGCATTACCAGCTAGTAATCATGAGATTACCTACGGGCTCAAAGCAAAACTAATGTATTTTTACAGAGTTAATGGGGGCAAACGGAAGCAAAATTTAAAACTTTGTCCATAGAGCCGTGCTTACATGGCATACCAAAACAAACCATGCATATATGCATTAATAACTCATAACAAAAATACAGTACCATAAAGTTCTGTACAGACAGGATCAACCAAAACTAAGTCAACCCAAGAAAACTATATACAGACATATACAAAGACTTTGCCAACATGATAGCATAGAGCAAAACGACAAAAAGGCGAAGGTGAGTCTCGTGCATAAGACACATGGGCTGACTCCCCAAAACCCGGTTGTTCCACACAGACTTCAGTGGGGTTGGGTTTGGACCTCTCATGGCTCACCTACAAACACATGAATGAGCATGAGCGAAAGCCCAGTGAATAATATCAAATAAAGAAAGTACATTAGAACATTATACATCAGACGGCCTTGGGCCCAATTCATTCATGTCAAACTGGCCTTGGGCCTTTTCAAACTTTCATATCAATTTGGTCTTTAGGCCTTCCAAACTTTCGTATCAAACTGGCCTTTAGGCCTCTCAGACTTTCGTATCAAATTGGTTCTTAGGCCTTTCAAACTTTCATATCAAACTGGCTCTTAGGCCTTTCAAACTTTCATATCAAATTGGCTCTTAGGCCTTTCAAACTTTCATATCAGACTTTGTCCACCATTCAAAATTAATGAACTTTACAAAACTTAAATAGAAGTAAAGTATTGGACAACAACATATTTCAGATATTACTCGCAGTGATCGGCTTGTGGATTTTCCCTGGAGCTTGACCCTACATATCACATAACACATAAGGGTCACAAATAATTCAATCCGTTCTTTAATTCACATATTCCTCTTTAGGTTTCATTCTTATCTCTTTAATTCAATTATAATGCTCAATGTATGCCTAAGAGTGCTTAGAAGTGAAAGGGAACGGAAAACAGAACACAGAATGCATTTTTAAAATTTCGAAAAACAGGGTCCCCACTCGAGTGTGGACTTCCCCGCTCGAGCGGACCCTTGAGGCCTACAAAAGTACTGGTTATGTGAAAATTACGCTCGATCGCACATTCTGGCGCTCAAACGGAATGCCTCTCTACATGGCTCCCCGCTCGAGGGTGAACTCCCCCGCTCGAGCGGACACCATGTCTACAAAAAGTACTGGGAGCACGAAATTCACACTCAAGCAACGGTTTTCCCGCTCGAGCGGACATCAAAATTCTGGAAAACCCAGAATTGTTCTTTGAGCTCAATTCGACCTTCCAAACAACATTTCATGCATATGATAGCTCAAACTTCAAATATATTCGTGCTAACATGATACAAGCACCAAATTATATCATTATGAGGCTCAATTTCATAAATCAAACACATGAATGTCCCAATTGACACCAAATTCATTTTCAACACAACAATTTCATGCATTCAAGTTCATATTCTTATAATTTGTACATGCATGTGAGATATGACTCTCATTTCAACTCAAATGGTGCAAATGGTGATCACAAGTATGAGTTCTAACCAAATTTCTACATGGATCACATTTTTCATACTCAACTACACAAATTCATGGCAATTACACCCATGCATGCACATACGGACTTTCAATTCAACAAACACAACTTAATTTTTCGCCATGAGCTACCATATCACTTGAATTCACAACATTACAACTTACACTCATGAATTTACTTACCTAGAGGCTCAAACCTTTCAATCCAAAGCAATTTCTTGAATAACCTTCCAAAATCCCTAAGCCTCAAGACCAAAACCTCAATCTCCTACACTCTCTCTCTCTAGTTCGGCCCTCTATCTTCTTTGAGTTCAAAATCAGCCACAATGCAACTAAAGAGGAGAATTGAGGGTGTAGTGCCGTTTTACAACAAATCCCACTAATTCATTATAATAATAATAAAGTAATTGGGCACTAATTAATCATTCTGAATCTAATTATTTTGATTCGAATCGATTTCCAATTAAATTTCACCGTAGGCTCTAAAAATTACGCTAATCACAATGGTGTAATCAATTTTGGGATTACGTGGCGATAAGGCCTTCAATTTAATTTTCAAAGCAGATAATCAAACAGATATTCTTACGGCGAACAGATAGAAATTTAAAACCACATATTTTCCCATGATGGTACACAAAATCATATTAACACATAATCATACTCATATTAAGGACCAATTAATATATTACGGAACAGGGATATCACAGTCTTGGAATATATTATTCCCCTTCCCCCTCCCTAAAAAAAAAAAAGGGTCTTGGAATATGTTTGGGGAATCCAGAAAGTCATATAATGAAGGTTCTTTTTTGAGGTTTAGGAGCTTTGCATTGGTGGATTTATGAGTTGTTCTCTCTCAATTGGTTCCCAAATGCCTTATGATATCTTGCAAGTTTTCCCATAGTTCCTGATTCTCTTGGGGTTAGTGTAGCACACAAAAACAAGAAACATTTTATTGTCTTGTGATTATATTAAAAAATAACTAAGGTTATGTTTGTTTGAAATTTTAAAATTTATATTTTGAATTAAAAAAAATTATTGGCAAAAAATATATATATATTTTTAAAATTTATAAAATTATTTTCATAAAAAATGAAGAGTATTTTTAATTTTTTCGTTCTTTTCTTCAAAACATTGTAAATTTAACATTAAAGGATTTTCGAGTAATGCAAAAATAGTAGTAATTATATTTACTAATAAATCTCATCTCACAAACAAATACTTCAATTAATTTTAAGTTTTTTCTATTGATCTATTAAGTCCTATTAGTGGAGAATTTCTTTCCATGTAGTCCTATTTTTTTTTATATTTTGGTTGTGTTTTGGTGGACAACTATACTCTTTTATTAATGTGACAGGTATGATGTGATATTCCATTGTGATGGGTATTAATATGATACTCTAACGATGTGACACTCAAAAAAAATTAAAAATTCTTTAGTGTACTTTTTCTAAATATGATAATATAGCGGTATGATGTGACACTCCAAGACTTTTACTCTAAAAAAACTAAAAACTCCTTAGTGTATTTTTTTCAAATGTGACAACGTGGTAGGTATGATGTGACATTTAAAAAAAAAAATTCCTTAGTGTACTTTTCTCAAATGTGACAACGTGACGGGTATGATGTAACACTCGAAAAAAATGAAAGCTCCTTAATATACTTTTTCCAAATATGATAACGTGGCGGGTATGATGACAATTCAAAAAAAATAAAAACTCTTCAGTGTATTTTTTTTCACCAAATGTGACGTGTGACACTCCAACATAGCATGTATGATGTAACACTCTAAACAAATTAAAAACTCTTTAGTGTAACTTTTTCAAATATGACACTTTAACGTAGCGGGTGTGATGTGACATTAAAAAACTCCTTAGTATACTTTTTTTTCAAATGTGACACTCTAATGCAATTGGCAAATGAGTCATTACACATCTAAAAGGACTAAATGGATCATAAGAAAAAATATGAGAATATATGGATTACAAGTCCAAAATATGAGACTTATTGGTCAATTTTTTTTTCCAGGGAGGCTTACGTGTAAGTCTCAATATGTGGACTTATTATCCAATAAGTCTTATGATAATTAATGACATTTTTTATCAAACACTATTAAAAAACGTAACTAATTGTTAATTTTCGGTGACAATTTACAAATTTTGTCACAAACAATGTCACTAACTATAAGTTTTAGTTATTGCTTAAAAAAATCGATACAAAAAAAGTCGCTAACTTTCAACTTTTAGCGAAATTTGAAAAATTTGTCACAGAAAAATATCACTAATTGTAATTGTTAGCGACAATTTATAAAAATTGGGACAAAAAAAAAGTTACTAATTGTCAATTTTTAGCGACATATGTAAAAAATCATTAAAAAAAATTTAGTGATGATTCTATTAGGACTTATTTTCAATTGGACTTGATAAAAATTAAATCAAACTATTAGCACTTATTATAGTTTACCATATATTATTTTAGGATCAGGTTAAAATGGGCCGAGATACCTATGTTAATTTTAGGATAAATTACAAACACACTCCCTGAGATTTATGTAAATTACAAATTACCCCATGTGGTTCTAGAAATTACATTATGTCCCCTAAGGTTTTTAATTTCATAAAAAATAGGTCATTTTATTAATAAATCATTAAGTTAATTAACAATTTTTAATAATGTTAAAATTTTATTTCAATTAATAATTGAGATAATTTTATTATTGTATAGGTGAATAGTTAGAAATTTCACATTTTCAATTAATTACATTAAATAAAAAAATTCTAATAGGGAAGTATTTGTAATTTTTCAAACTATAGGGACAATTCATATTTTAAACAAATATGAGGGAGTGCATTTGACCTGCAAATTTTAATTTCAATCCATTTATCAAACGAGCCCAACTTATGAGCCCAAACACTATTTCCAAACCTGAAAATGTAGGTCTAAATTGGCTCGCCAACAATTCGATACCCAGAGTTAGAAAGGATAGGTGTCTAAAAACAACTTCCTGCCATAATCAAATCCCAAAACCTAGACAAGTTTGAGAGGGAGAGAGAGATAGGCGGGTTGTTGGCATGGATAGTAGATGTGGTGGGAGGTAGAGGCGAGCAGCGATAAAGATGATGCTCGGCCTTCACTGGCGACAAGTAAGACACTTGAACCAGCGCCACATCTCTCTTCATACCCCGCCACCAGAACTGGCGACCTAAATCCCGATACATCTTGGTGCCTCCCGGATGCACCGCAAGACGTGAATGGTGAAACTCTCGGAGTACCTCCTCTCGGCAAGACTCCGGCACAAACAGACGGTCTCGGTATCTCACACTCAGGTCGGGATACACCGTCAAACCCTTCTCAACTTTCCCACTGGAGATCTTCTCTCGGAGGGATTCTACCTCAAGGTCACCTCTCTATGCCCCTAACACTCGAGTCACGAGTGTAGGCTGCGCAACAACAGAAAACAAGGCCGCAGCCTCAACAGATTCGCCCAGATGCAAATCAAACTCGCTAAGTGCCCCCAACATCTCCCACTCCCGGATGGCTACACAAGCTACATCACTAATGGATTTTCTGCTAAGGGCATCGGCCACAACATTGGCCTTTCCCGGATGGTAAAGCAACTCGAAGTCGTAGTCCTCAATAAACTCCATCCACCTCCTCTGTCTCAAGTTCAAGTCTTTCTGTGTAAACAGATATTTCAGACTCTTATAATCCGAGAACACCTTGAATCTCTCACCATAAAGGTAGTGCCTCCAGATTTTCAAGGCAAAGATCACAGCTGCTAACTCTAAGTCATGTGTAGGGTAATTTTTCTCGTGTATTTTCAACTGACGTGAGCCATAAGCTACCACTTTCCCTTCCTGCATCAACACACAACCCAAACCCTCTCGTGAGGCATCACAATAAACCGCAT
Source organism: Camellia lanceoleosa (assembly GCA_025200525.1). NCBI lineage: Eukaryota > Viridiplantae > Streptophyta > Magnoliopsida > Ericales > Theaceae > Camellia > Camellia lanceoleosa. The sequence continues at coordinate 203,705,373 of CM045758.1, forward strand.
AACTCAACCCTCTCTCCGGAATAATCAAAATCGGAGTGGTGGTCAATCAAACCTTCAACTCTTGGAACGACTTTTCACAAGTCTCACTCCATACAAATTGGACTCCCTTCCGAGTCAGTCTAGTCAACGGTGAAGCTAATCTGGAGAAATCCTTCACAAACCGGCGGTAATACCCAGCTAATCCCAGAAAACTGCGAATCTCAAACACACTCTTAGGCTGTGCCCAATCTTGCACTGCCTCAGTCTTGGACGTATCAACAGACACTCCTTCCCCAGAAACTACATGGCCTAAGAACTTGACTTCCCCAAGCCAGAACTCACACTTCCCAAACGTGGCATACAGCCTATGGACTCTAAGTAACTTAAGCACCACTCTCAAGTGTTCCTCGTGCTCCTCCTCTGATGGTGAATAGATCAGAATGTCGTCCACGAAAACGACCACAAAACGATCTAACAATTCCCAGAAGATCCGGTTCATCAAGTCCATAAAGACTGCCGGTGCATTGGTAAGTCCAAATGGCATCACCAGAAACTCATAATGGCCATACCGCGTACGGAATGCCGTCTTCGGAATATCCTCCTCCCTGACCCTCAACTGGTGGTAACCCGATCTCAAGTCTATCTTAGAGAAACAATAGGAACCCTTCAACTGATCAAACAAATCATCTATACGGGGCATAGGATACTTATTCTTAACCGTAGCCCGATTCAAGTTCCGGTAGTCGATACACAATCTCAAGGCACCATCTTTCTTTTTAGCAAAGAGAGCCGGTGCTCCCCATGGCGAAACACTAGGGCGAATGAAGCCCTTATCTAGCAATTCCTGGAGCTGAACTTTCAACTCAACCAACTCTGCTGGAGCAAAACGGTAAGGTGCCATAGAAATCAGCGTCGTGCCAGGCACCAAATCAATAGAGAACTCAATCTCTCGGTGAGGTGGCAAATCAACGAGGTCCTCGAGAAAGACATCCGAATACTCACAAACTACCTTCGGCAATACAATCTGGGTCTCATCACACTCGCCACTTTCAAAGCTAGCAAGTAGACCACTAAGCTCACTCCGCCCTCGCGGATCATACCTTGGTGGCAAAACACTACCAATCCGGTCTCCCAAGAAATGGAAACACTCCCCGCTCACGGTACAACAAGTGACCCTCTGGCGGTAGCAATCAATAACAGCCCGGTATGACGATAACCAGTCCATAACCAAAATAACATCAAAGCCCTTCATGGGCATGACTACAAAAGGAAACGGAAGCCTATGATCGGCGACCTCTATATCACAACCTCTACATCCGTGTTTCAAAATCAACTCACCCCCGATAGGTGACACAACACAAATAGGAGATGTTAATAGTGCCAACTCCAACTCCAACATAGATGCAAATGCAGCAGATACAAAAGAATGAGATGCACCCGTATCAATCAACACACTAGCAACCGAATTGCAAAACAGAAAGGTACCTCTCTGGCAGCCGGCGGGTGCTAGATCTGCTGTGATAACAGCATACACGCGCCCTGCAGTTCCCTGATCTACTTGCTCACCTCTAGGAGCATAAGACTGCTGCACAGACTAGGACGATGAAGCCCCTTGATTGGCCCTCGAGGCCTGAACTGGCTGATGACTCTGAGTCTGCCTCAAACCAGATGCACCAGATGTGCCACTCAACTGCGGGCAAAACCTCTTCATGTGCCTGTCGACCACTGCGATAACCACGAGCAGTGGTCCCTACCCTGACTTTGGCTTTGAGATCGAGCCAAAGATGACGCTACTCTCTGTCCTCCTCCCTTCTGCGGGAAAACCGAAGCCTTGTGGCCCTGCTGACCACATTTGTAACAGGTGAACTCTCCCTGATTGCCTCTCCCTGAGCACATGCCTGCCTTTGGAAAGGTCGATCTAACAACTCTGCCCTGAGACTGCTGAGGGTTATAACCCCTCTGTCTCCTGCCATCACTCTGGCCATCTTGACTCCTCTTGGAGCCTTTTTGCCCTTCCTTCTCCTCCTGTATCATGATCTCAGTATGGGCTACAGTATCAACCAAACACCCATAATCTCGAATCATAGTCCCTACAACTCTCAACATGAGGCCACGCCTCAATTTCTTCTCGAACTCTATACAACGGCGTTCCTCAGACGCTACCAACTCAGGTGCAAACCTGGACAAGCTAGTAAATGCGGCCTCAAACTCGGCCACTGAAGAACTGTTCTGCTTAAGTCAACAGAAATGATCTCTCAACCTTTCCTTAGCAGTTGAAGACAGGAACTTCTCTTGGAAAGCGTTAACAAAAGCCTCCCAAGTCCCTCCTATACGGTTCTTCGTGAACTTCCACCACTGACCTGCATCCCCCTTCAGCTGGAAAGATGCTAAGGTCACCTTCAGTGCCCCGTCTTCGATGCCTAGCATCTCAAATGTCTTTGTTGTTTGTTCGAGCCATTCATCTGCCTTAAGTGGCTCTTTAGGATCACCCAAAAATTCGTCCGGGTTAGACCGGAAGAACTCCCTCTTCAGAAAAGAAGAACCTGTATCTGCAACATGAACACGGGCACGATTCTCGGCTCGAGAATGCCCTCTTGTTGCCTGAATGCCCTGCTATCTCTCGGGCTAAGCGCCCATAACTTTCTTGACCATTGGCTCGGCCACATTAGTGCAGCCAACTCCCTCTGTCTTGCGGAATCTCATCCGGTGTAGGCACCCCCTGCCTCCCAGGCCTACCACGCCTACCACGTCCTCGTCTCCATCCTGACATCCTAATAAAGGAAACGAAGAATATTAGTATATTCATAAACGTGTCGAAACTAAACACTCACGTCCTAATGCATGGACAACTTTAATTCATTCCATGTAAGCATATAAACACGTAAGCACTTACGAATTTCCTTTCCGAATAATGATAGTCCCGAGGCGTTACTAGAGTTCCGGTTAGAAACAGCATTGATCAAGTGCTTTTCTAACAAGACTCACAGAAACCCAAAGATCCAATCAACATCCTAGAAATTAAATTCCATACCCACATAGTCACATAAACATGTTATCACATAAGCATATAACTTGATGCAGCTAAGTCTCTATCAAACGAGACGAACCCATTATGATACTAATCACTTCCCACGTACCCAAAGTATTCAAACCCGGTACGCTCTGATACCAAGTTGTAACGCCCTCAAAATATTACATAAAACCCATCACTTTAGACATGCATTGATATAAAATAAACCAACCATTTCTATTCATCAGAGTAGTTCTTACAACAGTGTTACATGTTAACAACAAAAGGAAATGCCCTACAGGCTTACAGTTTTCCAAGTCAACACTTGGTTACACAGAGTAGAGTACTAACTCAAATACATATAAAGCCCTTGGCTTGAAACCACATGTAACACATCAAAAGGGAAACAAAACATCAAAAGGTCCATTCGCCTCTAGCCTCTCAAGCTATATCCTTGGAGGTGGCAAGCTACCTGTACCTAAAAATGATATTCCCGTATAGGGTGAGCTAACAGCCCAGTAGAAATACACTAAACCAGCTATTGACAATGACTAAAAGATTAACAGTTGATAGATGGTCAACACTTTTACATTCTTTCATAACACATTACAGTTTCATTTTTCATTCCTTTTCAATTCTCAATTTATAACCATGGTTCAGAACCTTACCAAATAACCGATATGAGACAGTAACTCATATTAAACATTTCCTCATTTCACAATAGATAAGCATACTAGTTATATCAACACATCAACAGACAAGCATATGAGCTGTATCTACGGAGTCCATCCCCTATCTCCTCCCACACAAGAACTATATCACACTTCCAAAGATAAGCATATGAGCTGTATCATCACATCAATAGACAAGCATATGAAATTGTATCTCTGAGTCCATCCCTATCTCCTCCCACACAACACCCGGTTTAGAGGTCCATCCCCTATCTTCCCTTAAACCGTGGAGTACATCCCCTATCTCCTCCAACACAACACAATGCATATAAACAATTATTATACACATCATCAATCAATGCATAAAGTTAATGTATTCTTTCAATCGTCATACTCAATGACACATTCTAGTGATTAGTTTTAGTTTGCCTAATCATCATGCATTGTCTACAACAATCAAGACTATCCTCCACCGATAGCCCAAAGTAGTTATTTCTAAACAGAAAATAAATGCACAAAATGGATAATATATCAACATTTCAATTAGGTAAGTGATAAATAATTCAACTACACCCTTTAATCCCATACATTCCCAATCTCAACATTCCCAATTCAATTCCTCATTTCTAATAATTAATTATACCTATTAATTAACCAACGTAATTAGAGCATTCTCCATAATTAACATTACAACCCTTAAGGTTCCTATTTCATCAATGTTGCAACATTAATTACATTTCTCTACGCTAAACATGCATATAGGTTTATTATAAATAAAATCCCAACTTTTGTAAAATTGCACAAAAGCCCCCAAACTTTCTCAAAATTACTCAACAACTCCCAACATATCAAAATGCTAAAATTTAAAGACAAAGCTCATAAAGAGGAGTAGGTTATCCCTACCTCAAATTCGAAGCTCAAACGGAGAAGATGAAAAGAGTTGAAACTCAATCTCCACCACACACCACAAAGCCCTCGAGAAATAACACAATTTTGGCGAAGGAACTATGGCCAAAATCCCAATGGAACTATGGTCAAAATCCAGCTCGGCACAACTAAAATTTATAACTCAAGCTGGTTCGTAATGGCTCATTAAACCAAGAAAGAACCATAGAAGTTGGTAAGCTAACCCTATGCACTTGCACCTATATATAGAAGTTTGTCCACCTTAAAATGTGTCTTGTAACCGATGTGGGACTTCCAACAAACACACCAAAGGTTCCCAAAATAGAATGAAGTCTTGTAACCGATGTGGGACTTCCAACAAACACACCAAGGTTCCCAAAATAGAATGAAGGGTCAAAATACATTTACCAAAAGCCTTAAAAGGCACAAGTGCTACAGTTCTTGAATCATGAAATTCTTAAAAAGAGATTAAAAGAAGAAAGGGAAAATTACACTAATGGTCCCTATAGTTTTGAGTTTGTGTCACTTTGGTCCATGACTTTTTAATTGTGATACATTTGACCCTGAATTTTGATCCAAATAAGGACAATTGAAAATACCATTACTCAATTTCAAGGGAAAAATTTTCAATTTTATAAAATATAAACTAATTTGACAAAAATAAATGTTAAAAAAATATTTTTGAATTTTTTAAATTTATTTCTACCCACCAAAGATAAAATTATGTAAAATTGAAAAATCTTTTACACATTTATTTATTTTACCAAATTGATTTTTACTATGTGTTTGGATGATGATCATGTAATGGATGATTATTTTTATTTTCATTAAATTAGCTTCTATTTTTCAAAAACTCAAATATAGAGACCACTTTGATATCATTATTAAACTTATCCATTAAATCAAAAAATTCAAAACAAAAAACATTTCATATATTAAATATATTGATTACACATTAAAAGCCTAACAACCACACATTACATAATCATCATCCAAACATATAATAAAAATTAATTTGATAAAATAAATAAATAAATAAATAAAAGATTTATCAATTTTACAAAATTTTATTTTTGGTGGGTAAAAATTATTTTTAAAAATTCAAAAATATTTTTTTGACATTTATTTTTATCAAATTAATTTATATTTTATCAAATTGACGACTATATCCTTAAAATTGAGTAATTGTATCTTCAATTATCCTTATTTAGAGTAAGATTCAAAATTCAGGGTCAAATGTGTCATAATTAAAAAGTTAATGACCAAAGTGACACAAGTCCCAAATTATAGGCGCATTAGTGTAATTACTAAGAAAAATGTGAAGCACAACGACTCCACGCCCACATCTCCCAAACACCTTCCCCACCTCCACGCCCACTCCTTCGCCTCCAACGCCGCCCTCGCTCTCCAATTGAACGCTCACTCCACCACCAAGGAACAGGTCGGTCCTACTTATTTCCCACTCACATGGCCTTTTCAATTTCAAGCAACTTTTCTTCACATGGGTATTTGATTTGAATTCAATTGCAATTTCTTCTTTATTATTGTACATATTGCTGTGATTCTTTCAATTTTTACGTTTCATAATAATGCAGTTTCTTTACTGTTCCATGTTGGGCTCCATTATTCTTCAACAAATGGATTAATTTTGGGAAAGGAGAAAGGATCTAAATACTTATTTGTGTGTGTATTGGGAGAACAAATAACTATTCGAAGTATCAGAAATCGGTCCATGATCATAGTCATTTAGAATTAAAATTATTATAGACTGTCCATATAGTACATTTTGTACAAAAAATGTACGGTACATACAAAATCAATAGTTAGGATTGAGCTACATCATTAAAAGTGACCTGCTAAACAGGTCACTTTTTATAGTTATGAGCTAAAATCATATTTTTTCATAACAATAATCAAATTGATCATAACTTAGCTATAACTACATCTCATAACCAACACCATTTTGTTCATAACTAATATCATATATTTCATAACCACATCTCATAATCAACACCATTTTGTTCATAACTAATATCACATATTTCATAATCATAATCACATATCTCATAACTAACACCACTTTGATCATAACAAATATCACATATCTCATAACTATTGATCACATATTTCATAACTACTATCCACATACATCATAACCACATCTCATAACCAATCCTTTTGAGTCATAACCAACATCACATATCTCATAACCACTAGTCACATATCTCGTAACCAGCACCTTTTTGTCATAACCAATATCACATATCTCATAACCACTAATTACATATCTCATAACTACTACCCACATACATCATAACCACTTCTCATAACTAATCCCTTTGAGTCATAACCAACATCACATATCTCATAACCACTAGTCACATATCTCGTAACCAACACCTTTTTGTCATAACCAATATCACATATCTCATAACCACTAATCATATATCTTATAATTAACACCTTTTTGCTCATAACCACATCACTTTGATCATAACCAACATCACATATCTCGTAACTACTAGTCACATGTCTAATAACCAATATCACATATCTCACAACCACTAGTTACATAACCAATATCTCATAACTCATAACCATTAATACATATAGCATAACCACACCCTTTGACACCACTTTGCTCATAACCATTACCCACATATCTCATAACCACTAACACATATAACATAACCAAATACCCTTTGACACCACTTTGCTTATAACCATTACTCACATATCTCATAACCACTCATAACCATTAGCCATATATCTCATAACCACTAACACATATAGCATAACCAAACACCCACACCACTTTGCTCATAACAATTACCCACATATCTCATACCCATTAACACATATAGCACAACCAAACACCCTTTGACACCACTTTGCTCATAACAATTACCTATATATCTCATAACCACTAACACATATAACATACACTACAAGAAAAGTGGGCTTATGAGACGAATCTTATTGCGACGGCACATTTGCTGTCGCAAAAAGTCATTTTAATGACGGCACAACAGCGTCGCAAAAGAAATTGTGACTTTTTAAGACGGTACAACTTGTCGTCGTGAAAAATGTGACATTTTGAGACGGCACAATTTGTCGTCGCAAAAAATATGACTTTTTGAGATGGTACAACTTGCCGCCGCAAAAAATGTGCCTTTTTGAGACAGTACAGCTTGCCGTCACAAAAAAAAAATATGACTTTTTCAGATGATACAACTTGCCGTTCCGAAAAATGTGCCTTTTTGAGACGGCACAACTTGCTGTCATAAAAAAATGTGACTTTTTGATTAAAAAAATAATAATAATTTTTTTTCATTAAAATAAAAATAAAACAAATAAATTTTCAATCTATAACTAAAAAAAAAAATTTTAAAATTCATTAACTAAAAAAAAAAATTATTTTAACAAAAAATAATTTTTTTTGGCGACGGCAACCCCCGTCGCAAAAAAAAAAAAAAAAAGGTTAAACCACGTTTTGTTGTTTAAATTTCATTTGTGACCGATTTTTTTTTTTATTCCCGTTATGTTTCCCCCCCTCTTTTTTTTTCCGTTCCCCTCCTTCTTTTTTTTTTTTTCCATTCCCGTTCTGTAATCCCCCCAACCCAAACAAAAAATCCTCAATCTCAAACCACCCTGCCCAAAACCAAAAATCCCTAATCTCTTCTTACCTCCCTCTCTATCTCTTTTCACTCATTTTTTATCTTCCTCTCTCTCTTCTCTTTCTCTCTTTCACTTATCACTCTTCTTTGTCTGTCTGTCTGTTTATCTGTCTCTCTTTCTCTCTGTGTGTCTCTCACTCATCTATCTCTTCTCTCATTTCTTTTCTCTCTCTGTCTCTTTCGTTCATCTCTCTTCTCTCTGTCTCTTTCGTTCATCTTTCTTCTCTTTCTGTCTCTTTTTTTATCTCTCACTCTCTATCTTTTTCTCTCTTTGTCTCTCTCTCTCTCTCTCTCTCTCTCTCTAACTCATTACTCTTCTCTGTCTGTCTGTCTATCTCTCTGTCTTTTTCTTTCTTTGTCTCTCGCTCATCTGTCTTCTCTATCTCTCTCATCTGTCTTCTCTCTCTGCCTCTCTCACTCATCTCTCTTCTCTTTATCTCTCTCTCCCTCATCTCTCTTCTCTTTATCTCTCTCATCTTTTTTCTCTCTATGTCTCTCTCGCTTATTTCTATATATCTCTCTCGCTCATTTTTCTTCTCTCTCTATGTCTTTCTCTCGTTTATCTCTTTTTGTTCTCTTTCTCTCTCTTTTTGTCTATCTCTCGCTCATCTCTTGTTTTTCTCTCTTTCTCTCTCTCTCTCTCTCTCTCTCTCTTTCTCTCTCTCACTCTCTTTCACTCATCACTCTTCTCTCTCTCTTTTTCTCTCTATTTGCCTGTCTATTTGTCTTCCACTCATTATGTTCGCCTTGCTTACTCCCCTCTCTCTTCTTCTTTATTTACCAAGCTATCTTCGATTTATCGAGTTACTACAAGAAAATGCACTTTTAGTGACCACTTTGTCTTTCTATTGCTCACCACTCTGTCTCTATCTCTCTTCTCTATCTGTCTCTCATTCATTTCTCTCTCACTACCCATCTCCTCTACCATCTTCACCACTACTGCAAATGACATTCCACTACCACAACTACTACCACTGTTGCCACTTCGCCTCTATGACTATCATTACTACCACCATCACCACCACTTCACTACCACCATTACTACTACCATTACCTCTCATCCACCACCGCTACTTTATCTCCTCTACCACTACTACAACTTAACCACTAATCTCATTCGCTATCACTACCACCACCACTATCACCTCTTATCCACCACCTTCACCACTACTGCCGCTCTCTATCCTCTACCACAAAAAATTAGTTCCTGATTTTTAGTAACCCTCAATCTCTCTCCTTCGGCCCGCTTTTTTGTTCCATTCCCGCTCGGGTTACCAAAAACCCTCAATCCTGTCTCTTTGTCTCTGTCTCTCTTATCTTTCTCTCTCTCACTCATCACTCTTCTCTGTTTGTCTGTCTGTCTGTCTGTCTGTCTGTCTCTCTTTCTCTCTGTGTCTCTCATCCATCTCTTTTCTCTCTCTTTTCTTTATCTCTCTCTGTTTTTCTCTCGTTTATATCTTTTCGCTCTTTTTCTCTATTTTTCTTTATCTATCTATTTTCACCCATTTTTTCATCTTCCTCTCTCTCTTCTCTCTCTCTATTACTCATCACTCTTCTCTCTCTATCTGTCTGTCTATCTATCTCTCCCCCCTCTCTCTCTATGTGTCTCTCACTTATCTATCTCTTCTCTCATATCTTTTCTCTTTCTATCTCTTTCGCTCATCTCTCTTCTTTCTATCTCTCCTGCTCATCTCTTTTCTCTCTCTGTCTCTCTCGCTCATCTCTCTTCTCTCTATCTCTCTCGTTCATCTCTCTTATTTCTCTGTCTCTTTTTCTGTGTCCCACTCTATACCTCTCTCTTTGTCACTTTCTCACTCATCACTCTTCTCTGTTTGTCTGTCTGTTTTTGTCTCTATTTCTCTCTCTTTCTCTCTATCTTTCGCTCATCTCTCTTCTCTCTATCTCTCTCATCTCTCTTCTTTCTCTATCTCTCTCGTTCATCTCTCTATCTCTGTCTCTGTCTCTCTCGCTCATCTTTCTTCTCTTTCTGTCTCTCTCTTTTTCTATGTCTTTCTCTTGATCATCTCTTTTCGCTTCCTTTATCTCTCTCTTTGTCTATCTCTCGCTCATCTCTTATTTCTCTCTCTTTTTCTATCTATCTGTCTGTCTGTCTCTCTATCTCTTTCTCTCTCTGTCTCTATTACCTCTAATCTCCTTTGCCATCACCACCACCACCACCACCTCTTATCTACCACCTTTACTATTATTGCCGATCCCTCTTCTCTACCACAAAAAATTAGCTCTTGATTTTTAATAACAAAAAAAATAGGTCACAAAAAAATATTTTTCATTGACCATAAAAAATTAATTTTATTTTAACAGAAAATATTTTTCATTAAAATATTACCTCTACTTCTACAAAATAAAAAAAAATTATTAAAATAAAAATAAAACAAATTTTCCTCTTTTTTTCACTGACTCATTGGACGGCCCGCCCAAATTTCCCTCTTAATTTCTCCCATTTTTTTTTTCCCTCTGTCTTTCCCCCTTTTTTTTTCATTTCCTTTTAGGTTTGTAGAGCCCTTAACTTCACGACACTGTTTCAAAACAGTGAGCAAACCTAATCTGAGAGAGAGAAGATAGAGGGTTTGAAGAGAGACTGGGTTGAAGGGGGAAGGGTTTCAATCGGCAGCGAGACTGGTTCAGCTTTCGTTTCTCTCATAAAAGAAGTCTACCTAATAGCCTTGGACTCTTCGTTTCTCTCATACTCCTCACCTCTCCCACAAAATTCCATTTTTTTCTCAGCTTTCTGGGTCCGATTTTTATCTCTTTTTTCCCTTATTATTATTATTATTATTATTATTATTATTATTATTATTATTATTATTATTATTATTATTATTATTTTGGGTGTTATATATGATTTATACTGGTATTTGTATATGCAGATCTAATCTTAATTTGGCTTTTTATGATGTGGGTTTGATGTAGATTTTGAGCGTACCCAGAAATGGAGAGTGGTTTGGATCCCCAGATGAGCAACACCTCTTATAGGTCGGAAGATGAGTCTTTGATGGAGATGGGATCTGGAAGTTTTGGGTAATTCTTTAATTTTTTAATTTTTTTTAAATATTTACAATTTCTAACCCATTTGTTTGTTTAGATTCTCTCACCTTTTTTTTTTTTGGGTTAAAATTTGGAGATAATATATATTTGTGTATATATAATTGTCAGGTGCTTACATTACAGAAGGAGATGCAAGATCAGAGCACCTTGTTGTGATGAGATATTTGATTGCAGGCATTGCCATAATGAATCCGAGGTCTTTTAATTTTTAATTTTAAAAAGTTTTTTCAAGTAATATTACTGCTACTGCTAATGTTGTTAGTTTTAGTTTGTTTTTGTCCTGCCAAAAAAAAAAAAAAAAGAAGTAATTTCATGGTATTTTTTAACATAATTTGCTAGAAATTGATCATCTTAATTGGCATGAAATTCATGCTGTTAGTTTTAGTTTCTTTATGTATTTAAAACCAAAACTAAAACAAAAAAAAAATAAAAAATAAAAATTGATTTGGTATTTTCAAACAGAATTTGCTTGAAGTTAATCCTCTGAATCGACATGACATTCCTCGGCATGAATTGAAAAGGGTTAGTGTATTATTCCCTGTTGTTGTAGGACATTTTGAGGGATTCAATCGGTTTGAAAGATGCTTCTGTATCGGGAGTCAGTCCAATGAATGAAGAGTATGTTTTTGATAAAAAAAATAAAATAAAAGTCTCGTTCTTTTTCCTATCCCTTGAGGAATTAATGAGTTTCTTTCTTTTGTTAATTACAGTCCCCATCTTGCACTTCCAGTGGACCCAATTTTAGGTTTTCAAGATCCTGGTCCAGAAGAGACTGAAATGAGACTGAAATGACAAAAGAGTGTAATAACCAATATATAAAAATTCAATTTGTTATGATTTGAATCATAGATTTCAAGTGAACAAACCTTAACGACAATACAATTTGTTTTTGCAGGTGTTGCTGTGGGTAATAGTTGATATGATCGAGCAGGTGATATTGGGAGCTAAACTAAGATTTTTTTAAAAAAAATTTTTGAGGACTTAAATCTGTTAGTATTTTGTATAAATACTCTTAAATGATGGTTGATGGATATTTGTTTTGTTGTATGGAAGTTTATATTTTGTATGCGCATTTCTTTTTTTTCTTGAAGAAAGAATTTTGTTAAGGGAAGAGATGGAAAATAATGCATGACTGATTTTGTAAGGAATTATCATTCACCAAACAAGGTTGTAAAAAATCTTACACTACCTTGCAGTAGTAACTCGCTTTTCAATATTGTTGATCTTTCGTCTAGGTTCATCAAAAGACACTTCAAGATGTATATATGTGTGGTTTTAGTATCGTTGATGGATCAATTCTTTAAGATGTATATATGTGTGAGGTTTTAATATAAATTTTAGATCACAGTTGCACTAGCAAAGGCTATGAAGCCATTTTGTTTAGTGTTTTTGCTCATTTTTGAAGCAAATGCGCAACAAGTGCATATAGAAAATTGAATGCCATTATTCGATCGTTTTTTCCCATAAAATATTCTCTTGAAAATGGCCAAACTGTCATTTTACCCACCACAACCATTATGGTAATGCCACAAAGTGGCTACTGAATAATTTTTGCCTTCTATCCTACATTGAAGATATGTAAAGTGAAGTCAAGAATTACTAAATGTTTAGAAAGTTGCCTTATCTTACAGTAATGAAAAGGATAGAGAAAGGTTACTGGCCTTCTTTCTTCTTTTTTTTATTTCTTTCATCTTTTTTTGTGCTTTGGATGGGCAGACAGAAGCCCTTTTTTAGGCCAAGATTGTGACCAATGCCATCACGTGATGCCTTGGAGTTTTTCTTAGTGGGGTGGTGGTGGAGGCTTGGACAGTATTTTGGTGCAATGACCAACATTATTGTCTTACAAATAAAAAATCTATTCTAATAAAATAAACTTATTTTTCATTGACCATGAAAAATTTCCCTTTTATTTTCCGTTTAACAAATATTAGGAAAATACAAAAATAATACTTTTTCAAAAAATGTTTTCCACCCAATAAACTTAGCATAAGATACTGGTGCCTCAAATGTTCATGTGTAGAAATGCCCTGCAAACTGGAAAGCATTTTCCTGCAAGTATGGCCTCTGTTACTTCAGTGCGGTAGCGCCTGATACTCAAACATTGGCTTGAGGTATTTTCTCTACCCCTTCTCATCCTAAAAAAAAACGCTAGCTACAACACCATTGACTTACCTGATAGTTTTGGCTTGTGAGTGATCACACACATTGGGAATTCATCATGCATAGATGCATCGAAAGTGGCAAAAAAAAACAAAAACAAAAATCAGCTTCGTGGGAATAAAAAGGTCCAGCATCGCTTTTGTGCAAGTAAAAAGCAAAAGATCCTTCTTACCGCTCAGACTCAACCTCTGTGCAGCAGCTCATGCATCTGCATACATTAACAAAGTGTGAACGTGTCAAAGACCTGCAAGCAAATTCGATTTTTGTCAAATGAACTAAAGCAGGGACATCGCAGAAGGCAATTTGCCAAAGCTGCCGCCATTTTCATCCCAACCCAAACCAGAAAATTTCATCACAATCCCTTCAGGAAGTCACGTTGGAAAACAGACAACGATCTCCAGGCCGTGTTTCGGTAGCAGGTGGAAAGATCTGAACTTCATAAACAAAGGCATGTTAACGATGGGTTCGGGTTGTTTGAAGTTCCATTGCAATTTTCCCACATTGCTGGAATTCATCAACTCAGGGCAAAAAAAAAACAACAATCAGCCCCGGAATAAGAAAAAAAAGCATTGCACTGAGTATAGATGTAAGCATCACAACTCACATTTCTTCTATTACTTGTACCCAAAAGAGTTAATTTAACTGACAGCCATGCATGACATATACCCAAGAGTCTCAATCATGTTCTACTGCCGTCAACCAGTATAACCTTCAAAATAACATTCTCTTAACTTTATCTACAATTCCGTTACTCTCAATAGTATATCTCTCTATCTATCTTATGGAAATTCTGAATCATTCTCAGTCACTTTAAAGGGTTGAGGATGTTGGCCAGAGCAGTACATGTTCCACATCCTAAAATATGCTCGATCAAGATTCCTCACCTGGATCAGATTTAAAAAGAGTAAATCAGAATGCACTTGTCATCAACATGATCAAATCATAAGCTCAACAATGATATTAAGCTCAACAATGGTATTAAGATCCCGAGCTTCCTAACACCAATAAAGGATACATTTGAAGATAAGTTAAAAACAATACAACTCAAATGCTTGAAACCCAGAAATAATTAACCAACTTGGGCTGTATGCCCAATTGGCCAAAATTCCTTCCTCTCATTAAAGGTCAAGAGTTCAATTTTTCTCACAGGAAAACTCCCCTACTCCAAGCTATGGCCATTGGCCTCCATGTACTCCAAAAAAACAAAACAAAACAAAACAAAATAAAATATGATTTACTCACCCAGCGTGCTGTATCAAATAGAGGGCAAGTCAAACGGGATGCTTTAAGTCTGTTAGTAAGATCTTGGAGCTTCAAGGGATTTAGTGCCAATGACACTGCCTTCTCTTCATACTCTTTCATACTTCAGTATACCAAATGCAGCAAGTTAGCAATCAACAGAAAACTAGGAAAAAATGGATCAAGCCAGCAAACTGCAATTTGGTTCAAATAAATAAACCCCTACACCACTTTATATGGTGTATGGGGAAGGCTTGTTGCCATTCCAAACCATAAGTGATCATGGGAACTCTCCATCACAAGCTCATTGATAAACAAATCTTACCTTTCAATTTGTTCCAACTATAAATCATGTTCAATTGTTTTTACTAATCGCAAAACTTAAATATAGCACAAAATCCCAAAAAAATCACAAGATTGTCAGAACTTGAAGAACGTTTTTGCCACTGACCTTTTTGGCCAGGCACAACTGAGAGAGGTCACATTGCAAAAAGAAAATGTTGCGTATGAAAAGGCTATATCCAATTGTGATAATAAAATACATGACAAGTTGAAAGAAGCAGATCTATTTCGGACTAAGTTATAGGTTAGAGTTAAACACCTAAAATTTTTTTATTTTTTTATTTTTTTAGATAAGAAAGGAACTTTAGATTTTTTAAGTGCTGCTCTCATAGCCTTCTGTTGGAGGATTCCTCATTCCTCTACATTCAACTCTTTCTAAAGCGTTGCTTTTGTTTAATCCTTGGCATCTTCACTGAGGAAAAATATTACAGGAACTGGACTTGACTGAGAAAATCTGAAGGACAAGTTGGAAAATGTGCTAGCTACATTTCATGCCTGACCATCTGGAAAATTAGGTGAATTGTCTCTTGATTCTGAAACTACAGTTGAAGCTCAAGACGTTATAGAAGCTTCAAAATCTGATTGTACTAGATAAGTTAGAGAACAAGAAACAGGAACTGGTCTGTTGCTTATTTCTTCTCATCCAGATATTCTTTTTTCGTTTTTGTTGATCTCTTTCTTATTTTTCCATTTTTATTTTTAGTTTCTGAAAATGTTTTATTATCTTCTTAGAGTTTAATGGAAGAGGTGGTTGAAGTCTTGGAGAAAAAATGGGCACAGGTCCAAGAGAATGCACTGAAGCGGCCTTCTCCAGGTATTGTACATCATCCATTTACTTCTGCTTGTGTGGCTGTTTTGAACTTTTATTGTATAATTGATAGGCAATGAGGATGGATTGGGTATGTGGATAGGTTGCGAATATACTATTGACATGAAAATATGAGAAAGTAGGAGAAAGACATGGAAGGGACATGACATTAGAAAGATTTTGGGGCCCTCCTGTTCCCCATTTTGCTACTACCGCAACTACTTTTTACCTCCTGTACTCCCCTCCCTTTACTTATTTGTTTTCAATACTATGCTAGTCCTATATTAAGGATTCTAGACATATCTGGGACATGGCTGCCATGTGGTCAATCAAACATAGCAAAAGACTGTCATAATCATCAATTTTTGACATGGACATGTCTCCTCTGTAGAGATGTCTCAACTATTTGATTCAGCATGCATTGTCAATTTTCTAGAAGTCGGATGCTATAGGACAGAAAAAGAAACCAAATCCTAAGGCTGCCTACAATAGGAATTGTGGTGGGTTTTGGGTATGGAAAGTTTTCAAGATTAGGGTTCTAATGGGGAAAGAAACAATCTAGGTTTTGAAGTGGGAAAGAACTGAGATTTGACACTGTTTGAATGCTTGAATAGCGGCTAAATCAGGGGTTTAAGGGTAGTTGAGGGTCAATAGAAGGGGGAATGGGTTAGAATTGATTGGGAATATGTATGTTAGGTCTTGGAGCTAAAGGAGGGACCTTTCTAGTGTTGTGAACAACAATATGAGAATAATAACTTTGTGGGGGAGAACTAGAGCCTTCCTTGATACCATTCTCATACCTACCTCTGCATCTAAGAAGTACGGACACGAAAGCAAATCACGGACACGGCCTTGAGATGAGGATATAGGACACGGTGATTTCGAAAAAATGGAGACTTGGGCACGGCGAGAATATTTGCTATATGGATTAATATTACATTCACAAACAATCAATATTAACAAAAACTAACTCTAATTCTATATTTTTTTTTAAAAAAAAAAAAAGCACTTTTAAATTAACACTTACAATTTATATTTTTTTTATGGATGATCTATTAAGTATTTAAATGTATGAAAAAAAAAAAAACATTCAACATTCATCAAAAGTACTAAACAAAATGAGAAAAAAGACAACTTGATATGTCCCTGGTGTGTCTTCTGAAAATAAATTAATTAAATAAGAGGACACGCCATGTGGTGTGTCCCATATGTGTCCCCACTATGTCTACCTGTCTCCAAAGTGTCCATGTGTCTG
Source organism: Camellia lanceoleosa (assembly GCA_025200525.1). Classification (NCBI taxonomy): domain Eukaryota; kingdom Viridiplantae; phylum Streptophyta; class Magnoliopsida; order Ericales; family Theaceae; genus Camellia; species Camellia lanceoleosa. Next base: position 203,722,486 of record CM045758.1, read on the forward strand.
ACACGGATATGGCACTTGTTTTTGAAGTGTCAGTGCTTCATAGGCTCCCATCTTATAGATCCCAAGGTCTGATCCTAGGATGCAGAGGTAGTTGAGATAGCTCCATTTTCTCGAACCAAGTAGGATCAGTCACTTGTCCAAGGATGAGATGGCCTCCATGGTTTGACCATCCTATATTAGGGATCTCGATGCCAACGTCGAGGCATTATCAGTTAATGTCCTCACTCATGATTAGCATCAGACACCTCCACTGCCAGACTTGCTCTCTCACTAAGATTGATTGAGCTCTCTCACCTCTGCCACCTCCAATGCCCTCCCGTCGTCTAAGTGCCCTCCATCTTCCCAGAAGGTCCCACTAGGACTCCTCACTCCCATCCATCAACAGTTTGTAACTGACTGGTTACTAGTTAAAATCATTGCCTCTTTATATCTTTGCAGTATATGATAAATAATTGAACAAAGACTAATAATTATTAATGAATAAAATTAGTTTCAATAATTTGAGGAGCTTTTGAATACTGACAACGTGTTTGTAACTAATTGGAAGCATAAACCCTTAAAAGAGAAAGGGTATGATTAGTATGATTTGTGCTCTTCTGAATGAACTAGTTTCCCCTACAACTTTGGAAATGTAGTGCTACTCACTTTTAAAATGTGCTTTTGGGGAAATGGTATCCCTGCCTTTGATTGGCACTTCAATAACTTTTGTTTTTGTTTTTATTTATTGCATTGACAATCTGTTGACTTTAGGCTCGGCCCTGAGATTTTTGGGGCCCAATGTCAATAATTAACTAATAAATTTTTGGGGCCCTTTATATTTTTTTTCATTGAATAAAAAAAAATGAAAAAAAAAATGAAGATAAAAGACAAAAAATATGTATCAAAATCACAAAAAATACTTAATATTACATTACAACAATTAATAAATGTCGCTTGATTTTCAATCATACTTGCATAATTTAGTTTTTTTGCAAAATCATTTTCAATGGATAACAATGCTAATTATTTTAAATGGGCCTTTCAATTTTTTAATAGGTCAATTTATTTTAAATTAGTTTGGGTCTTCGTTAATTTTTTTTTGGATTTAAAATATACCTAATATATTATAATAAACTATAATAGGAGGACCTTTTTTTTGGCCTATTTTTAATGGATAACAATGTTAATTTTTTTAAATGGGCTTTTCAATTTTTTAATGGGTCAATTTATTTTAAGTTAGTTTGGGCCTTTTTTAATTTTTTATTAACTCAAAACATGCTTAATATATTACACTAAATCATAAATTCATAATAAAAGGGGCCGCTTTTTTGGATCTATTTTGAGGGGCCCTAGGCCATGGCCTTGTTGGCCCATGCCAAGGGCCGGCACTGGTTGACTTTTGGAAAAAAATCCTTTCTACATGGAAAACTGACATATTGCTTCTTGCTCGATGTAGTGAAATAGATCTGTGAAAAGTTATTCACTATAATTACCGATATTCTACTTTGGCCATCTCTGTTGTTTAAGCTGTTCTAACGTGATGCAATTTTCTTCAACTCAGAGAGAGAAAATATTGGATAGACTGCTACACAGACTAATTGAACAACTAGCCACCAAGCAGGTGTGCTTTAGCTATTATGAATTTGCTTTATATGAAAATTTTTGCTGATGTGACTTCGAGAGGGAATTCTTTTTATCTTGTTCTGTCCTTCCTTGTAGGCCCAAGCAGAGGGGCTGGTCAGTGAAATCTATCTGAAGGAGATGGAACTAGAAAGGTTAAATGGGCTGTAGAGGAGTCTTGAAACCAGCACAGCAGAGGTCAATGCAGCTAGGAATCGGTTTGGAAGAAGCAACTCTGAGAAGGGATCTCTTTCCTCTGATTACATTGTTCACCCTCATCATAGGCCTTCTTATCACTTGGGTGGTCGAACTGAAAATCTCATGCCACTCAGGTCGGCTTTCATGCTCTAGATTCTAGCTCTGCACATCTTGGTCTTCATCAGAATTTCATTCTAAAAATGTATTGGTTCCATTAAATATTGTAATATGTCTTCACCTACTGAACCTGATATATATGTGTTAGGTTTCTATTCTTGGCAATCCCGTTTGACAAAACTCGTTTCAGTTGTACTTATGTTCACACTTATATTTTAGTGAGGCTATGAGTTTATTAGATCTTGAATCAACTTTGAATCGTGCCTTGCAGAGTAGTTTGTGATGTTAATACTTTCAAGATTGCCTCTATGCTGATTATGACGAGGATCGAGTTGCCCGATCGGCTTCATAAGGGTCGAGGCGCCCTTGGCGGAATCGGCGCCACGGCGGGTCAAGGGCATCGCCCGAAAAATCTAATTTGCATTTGAAGTTGCATGTCCGCCCTTGCTCGCTCAAGCGAAGGAGTTCTCGCTCGAGCGAAGGTTGCGTCCGTATAAAAATCTAAAAGAGATGATTTCACGCTTGAGCGCAGGTTGTTTGGCTCGAGCGAAACGACTTATGGAAAACACGCGTTTTTGGTTCCTCGCTTGAGTGAGAGAGTCTTTGCTCAAGCGAGCTTCGCAGTCCCAGATTTCTATAAGTATTTGTTTCAGTCCAAAACTAGGATTACTGCTTCAGATCTTCTTCTTGGATATTAAGGTTTATATCTAGGGATATTTTGCTAGTTTTCTTTGATGTTTTGATTAAGTATTTCGCTCATGGTTTAAAAAGTATACATCAAAGGATTATTTGTTTGTTCTACACAAAAGAGAGAGTTGTTCTTCAGTGGATTATGAAGAATTCGAGCACAAGCTTTGGTGGATTCTTACGACAACCCTCACCTTTGTTCTTGATTAACCAGCGATTCTATGGCGAGACTAAACATGTTAATTGGTATTGTTGAAATCTAGAAGCGATTGATTATGCATGTCTGTTAAGTGCATCTCTATCTGTTCGACTATTAAACTATTTGTTCATGTTTTATGTTTTAAACTGCAAATTGAAGGCCTTATCAGTGGCCGAATCTGAAATTGATTAGTGATATGTGGTAATCATAATTTATGTGATTTTATGGCATATTTATTTGAAATGTGATTTGGTATGATTAAATAGATTAAAATAAGTTAAATTACACAAGTTGCATTATTTACAACTTTGCCACTTAGTGGCCCACTTCATACCATATGTTGAGACTTGAATTATGCATTGTTTAGCATCATCTCCTCAGCCATTCCTTGAGTCCTTAGCCGACTAGAGATAGAGAGTGAGAAACTTGAGTTCAACAAATTTTAGCTTGGTGATTTGAGGAAAGTGCGAGTTGATTGCATGTTTGGACTCCTACACCTAGAATTGGAGACTTAAGGTAGAGATTATACCTTCTTGTTCATGTATTCAAGTTATATGTTGCATGGTTTATGGAGGTCTAGAGATTAAGGCATAATTAGCTTCATATGTTGAATTAAGAGCTTAATCCATGCATGCATGTTGCCATTCTTGAGTTTTGAAGTTATTGTTCATGAAATTCCACATGCATGTCCATATTATTGTTCTAGTCCTTGAATTCACCATGGTTTTGAAAGAATTGGCTCATTTGGGCATGTATTTGAAGCTTGAGTTGTTTAAAATCCATGCATGTTATGTTTTACATAATGTTCATGGGATTGGTTTGAAATTGTGTTTAATTGAACTACCTTTGGGTTTTGATTTTACAAATTGAGCTTTGAAACATGTTATATTATGAGTTTCGAATTATTTTCTAGAAAATTAGCCCAAGAAGATCGAATTTGATGCATTAAAACTTGGTTTTGAGCTTGAGGTTCAAATCTGGAATTTCCAGAATTTGGACTCACGCTTGAGCGGGGAAATTGGCGCTCGAGCGTGAAATGCGTGCTCCCAGCACTTTGCATTGTTTTGCAGTCCGCTCGAGCGAGAGAATGCACGCTCGAGCGGGGACCTGAGTCACACGATCGAGCAGGTGTCGAGCGCCCGTCGAGTGTGATTTTCACACATCCAGTACTTTTGCCATGTTTTGTAGTCCACTCGAGCATGGGAAGTGACGCTCGAGCAGGGAGCCTTTGTCTGCATGTCTGCTTGAGCGTAGAAAGCCACGCTCGAGCGTGACCCCTGTTTTCTGAAAAATTTGTAAAGTGTTTAAAAGTGCATCTTTGCATCCTCTTTCCATCCTAGGCATTCCTAGGGCATGTTAAAGGCATCTTAAAGAGGATATTGATGTAGAACCACACCGAGGCAAATTAGGGATTAAGTTATTGTTTCCCAACTGTGTAACTTAGTGTGTGTTCATCCTGTAACTGTGTAGGGTTGGCATCCGGAGATGCGTACTAGCTTATCTGTAACCCAGAACTCTGTAAGTAACAATGTTGTAAAGATATGTTCAAAAATGATTATCTTCTGAACAATTGAACTGTACTGTTTTCTGAAATGATACTGTTACTAAATGAATGATGTCCTAATTGTGAATTGTATTGTGGCATCCTTAGCAATCTCTTTATTCTTGTCTTTGTCTTTGCTCATCACGAGATCTCTGTCGGTTCCCATGTTGGAACCACCACTGTTTACTGATATGATGGCCATCAACTGACTGTTCGGTCTATTAAGACCTACTGTACTACTTTGCTATTGGATGTACCGCATATGGTGCTATGGTGAATAACTATTCGAATAGTGAAATCTTGTTTAAATATTTGTTTTCAATACTGAAAGGACATTCATTCTTAACCTCTTTACGCATATGTTATTCACTGGGTTTTAGCTCACTGCTTATATATATATGTAGGTGTACAGGCACCGGACCGTTGCTAGGAGCGTTGGGTTAAGCTCCCGTTTTGCCAAGCCAACCTTTGTGCCTCACTGTGAGGTTCCAGAACTATTCAAGCCAAGGCTGTTTTGGGGTGTTTTAGTTCTCCCCCTTTGTGTCTGTTTTGTATCTTGTAAAGATTGAATAATCTTTATTCTTTGTCTTTGTTATGGTAGGGATTTAGTCCCTAACCTGTATGCCTGTAAATGATGTATGTACATACTGTTTGTTCTGAATGTGTATATAATATGAAAAATCTTTTTGCATACAGACTGTCACAGCTCGTTGGACATCCTTTAATTACTGTTTTGGCTTCCGCTAGCCCCTGTACTCTGTATTACTATTTCCATTAGCGGGCCTTTGTAATCTCGGATTCTTGGCGATTCTGATACTAAACCCATAGGGGCGGGTTTGGGTCGTGACAATTTTGGAGTGGCTCATCGTCAAGACAATTCTGAGGTGAAGACAGGGTTGGAAGAGGCACATAGGGGTTGGTTCAATTCGAGTGTGGATTCGCTAGGTAATTGAGAGTATACCTGTGTAATTCCTTTATATCTTCTTAGTGGATTGTTTTGTGGCTGTTGCCCGTAGTTTTTTTTATCACAATTGGAGGTACTCTAATTGTGATTTTTTCACGTTAAAATCGTTGTATCTATTTGTCTTGATTGTTTGATTGGGATTGTTCTATTGCTTTAAATTGATACATAATCACAAATCAATATCTAGTGAATTTCTAGATTTTTCAATATGATTTTTCATTCTGTTGTACTTCAGGTTTAACCAGAAACATGTTTCATGTATATATAATGAAATACTTTATTTTTGCTGTGTCAAAACTGTGAGATGAGTTGCTGCTTTATTTCAATATGTCGACAGTGAATTTCTCTTAGCAATAAGAGAAGAGAAGGCAGTAGAGCAAATCACAAAGTGCACAAAAGACAAATAATTTACAAATTGCAGGTTGTGGAAGTTAGGCAATTAAATTTCGGTGGCATTGTAGACTTGTGTTAAACCCTACATTTTTGTTGGTTGAGGCATATCATTATATACTATCAAGCTGTTAATTTCATCTAATGTCTGGACTCCAAACGCATGTGAATTTCCGTTGTTGAATCATAACTTGTGACTGTAAGAAGTTTTCATCTTGCGATTTCTGAAATAATCCTAACCTTGGTTAAATGTCTCTTAAAAAATAGACTTCTTTTAAGGTTTTGTAGTGACTAATTTTCAAATCCCATCTATGTGGTCTTTTGGGGAGGAGCTCCATCCCTCCAGTTTGTAAGTAAAGTTTTTAGTGTTTTATCCAAGGTTTTAAAAAGCGGTTGCGGTCGTAGTAACGATTCTTGATCGTAACGATTCGATTGATGGCGAAGGTATAAAGGCAATAATATATATATATATACATATAAATCTATTTAGTGCAATAAAAAAAAGTTAAACCTGATTAAATGAGTTATGATATACTTCTTTTTGTTATGAAAATATATAAATTTAAAAGTTATAATTAAGACAAATATATAATTTTATTATTAAATGTGAAATGAAGTGATATGTATTACTAATTGATATGATATTTTTATAATTAATACAATAATCTAAGATGTATTGTCTTTTACAGCAATTTCTGAACTAAAAAAACAATATGAATATAATACACACAGTTCTAATTTTCAAGAATAAAAAAGTTTTAGAATATTTCCAACTTTTCATCATTTTCTTTTAATTTTTTTTTATCTAATTTGCTTTTAAACTTGACTACAAAATTTGATTTGATATGAACTAGTTTAACTTTTTCATTATATCTGTATCAATTTTAAAAGAACTTTCATTCTCATCTCAAACTTTTCCTTTCTTTTCATCAATTTTGATGGAAAAAACAATAATTTTCAACGCTTCATCTTTTTAAATTTTTAAAAATTATAATTTGAATAAAAAAAATATATTAAGGGTTGAAGAGTCTCTTAATTGGAATTATAGTAAAATAATATCTTGAAATAGTGAAAGTTTGAGTATATGGTTGGTTGAAATTTATAATTTTATTAATTCTCAACTCATATTTGTGTAAAAGTAGATATTTATGACTACATCATTATAAGTCATATTATGGAAAAAAATTTGAGACGTCAAACATTTTCCATTTGTAAAATATCTTACCTATTACAAAAAAAAAAAAAAAAGTGTAGCTTTTGGATATGTGTTTATCAGTTTTGTTTTGTGGACATAAACAACTGATGTTTCAATTTAAAAAATTTAAAAGTAAAAAAGAAAAATAGATTGGGTTTTTTAGAAATAAAAGAAGTCATCTAACTCCTCTATATACTATTTAAGATGGACCGTTTTAATCACATAAAAAAAATAAAAATTATATTTAGAGATTATCCCTATATAGTATGCTATTATATACAACTATAGCGGTAACAAATTAACTACAATATATATGAAAAGTTATACTAAGCTTTTATTTTCAATTAATTGAATTGTAATTAACAAACTAACATATAACAGTAATGATTTAATGGGATAAAAATAAAGAACACAATGATATTTAAAAGTTTTAAATTTACCTAGTTATACAAAATCTAATGTTATAGTAAATCTTGAATTCCCAATAAATTTTCACATTTTCTATAAAACAAAATGACAATAAAAAATAAAAAATTCAATACCCTTTTTTTTTAAATTTCAATTTTATGGTCTTGATTGAAGAAGACAAAATTCAATCAAAATCATTGGCACAAAACAGACATAGATACTTCAATTGCAGCCATCATCACCAATAATTCTTCTCTACCATGCAAAACCTATAAACAAACACATAAATCTCACCAAAACCAAAACCAAAACCAAAACTAAACCAACAGTAGATAAAGAGAATCACACAGGGAAAAAAAATTAAATTAAAAATAAATTTATGGAGTGATAGGATGTTACCTCCAACAACTTAGACCTCACCCAGACCAATCCGTTAGCTCCTCCTTCAGTACCCGCGAAATAAAGGAGTTGGGATGACTATTCAGATCATTATTTAAATAAGACTTGAAAATTGATTAATTTGTCCTATTAAGTGATTTAAAATTTTGATAGATATACATAAAAAAAAAAAGATAATTATATTACTAAATCATGATTCAAATTTAAATATTGTCATATCTTTTTGAGATCCATATCTAAATTCTTATCTTCTTTATTTTTTGTGTGGTTTTTATTTCTATTTTTTTTTTTCAATTATTTAAGATGATGTCACTACAAGAAAAAGTGCTATTGGCGACTAAAAAATCACATTTCGTCGCTGAAAGTATAACATTTGGCGACTAAAAATGCATTAGTAGCCAAAAGTAAAGATTTTTGGCAACTAAAAAAATTTAGTAGCCAAAAGTATAGGTTTTGGTGACTAAAAATCTATTTGGTCGCCGATATATGGCTTTTAGCGACTAAAAAAATTTTAGTAGCCAAAAGTAAGGCCTTTTGGCGACTAAAAAAAATTTAGTAGCCAAAAGTGAGGCATTCAGCGACTAAAAATCTATTTGGTCGCCAAAAGCGAGGCTTTTACCGACTAAAAAAATTTTAGTAGCCAAAAGTAAGACCCTTTGGCGACTAAAAAAAAATTAGTAGCCAAAAGTGAAGCATTCGGCGACTAAAAACATGTTTAGTTGCCAAAAGTGGTAATTTTAGCGCGAGAAATTTTTTTTAACGACTAAAAAATAATTAGCAGCCAAAAGTATAGAATTGGCGACTAAAATTATGTTTAGTCGCCAAAAGTGGTCTCCTTTTTTTTTCTACTAAATAATTTATTTTTACATAAATTATGTTCAATAAAAAATAATTATGTTTATATATATACTTTTATATTAATACGGGTCTAAGTACTATATAAATAATATATGTTGCATATATAATCATATGATGTTATAGAAGCGTAGTGGAAGGAGTGTATTGTATAAAGTTCATGGTGTGGGAGATTGATGGTTCGAATCTCTACAAGAGCAAGGTGTAATTTTTTTTTTTTTTTTCGGAATGAGCTTTTGGCGACTAAATCTGTTTGGTCGCCGATTCCTTGATTATTGGCGACTAAAACATTAGTCGGTAAATGTATAATTTAAAAAAAATAATTGACTATTAGCAACCAAAGTTTTAGTTGCTAAAGACTTGCTTTTTGGCGACTAAAAGTTTTTTAGTCACCAATATCTTTCCCAACCGTTTAGCAGCGACCAAACCGGCGACTAAAAAATTTAGTTAGGGAAACTTAAAAATTTAGTCGCCAAATGTGTTTTTTCTTGTAGTGTGTTGTGGGTTTCTATTTTTTTTTTTTTTAAATAATTTATCCGTGATTTCTATTTGTTTTTAATTATTATTATTTAGGTAAGTTATGGTATGAGTTAGATATGTGATAGACATATGAGTTTTATTGATTTAAAGAATGATGGTGAGAGATATTTTCAAATTAGATTTGTTTAGATAGACTTTAAAAAAAATTTAAAATTGAATATTGAAAGGCAAAAATTTTTTTTAACTGATTAAATAAAAATCAAATTTATTAATTTTATCTGTCTGTATAACTAATTTTTAATTTTTTTTTTGTTATGTTATAATATAATATATAAGATATAGGTAGATTACCACAACTCTAATGAAAAATATTATCGATTTTTTTGGGAATGAGAGAGAAGGAAGACAAGTTTTAATATTTTTTTTTTTGAAAATTGGTGAGAGAGATTAGGAAGGAGAGATTATGAATTTTTTTTTTTTTTGTAATCTTTTCATTTCAAAGCCATAAATTAAGGTGAGAGAAATTATGAAATATTTTTGCTATCTTTCCATTTAAAATCTATAAATTAAGGAATAATTATTATTTCTAAAATAATCAAATAAATAAATCAGTTAATAAACTTTTTAAATATATTTTATAAATTGAAAAATCAGTAATTTTACAATGAGAGTTTGAAACTTTTAGAAAGTTTCTCATGAGAAATCTCATTTTCTTTATATAATTTATAGATGACTAATTATAAAGTGTGATTAGAAACAATGATTGTGTGAATTACACTCCTTAATTATATATATATATTAGTATATATGTGTAGCTTGCAACTTTACATAGAATTCTTGAAGTCTAAACTAAAATTATGTTAGCTGGAGGAGATTCCTCTTGAGGTTTGTTGAACTAATGATGAATTTAGCGCCACCCCCCCCCCCCCCCCCCCCCTCTTTTTTTTTTTCACTTTGCAAATGGAAGGGAATGAACTAATGATGGTTTTATTTTGGAAAATAAGAAATAGATTTAATTAAAAATATTTGCATATATAACAGCACAGCTATGATTCGGTGTGCAGAATTTTCTATGTTCCCAAACTTTTTCCTTGGTCTTGAATCATGAAATTCTTAAAAAGAGATTAAAAGAAAAAATGTGAAGCACAGTAGCAGTGCATGCCAAAAAATAAACCCTTGGAAATTTATAACAATTGCCTATGTATTTAAATTTTATCTATTAAAAATAGGAACAAACTATTTATAGTTGCAAAGATGTGTAACTGGTATACATTCATATATCCAATAATATAAACATAGTTATAATCGAGGGTCATATTTATCACATGATTTCTTTGACTTTATACAAACAATCTGTTGTCCTCGTATTAAAAATTCTCTCTCTTTTGATGTGATGCGAAGCACTCGCACCAGAATTTCATTATGAATCAATCTAATTTATACCAATAGGGATATCTATTGGGGAAAAAATGCTATATATCGCCGAGATGCAGAAATATACAGATGAACAAATCCAATATAATTAAAATATTCGTTTTCAATACATGTAGACAATTTCATATACATATACGTAGCTACAACAATGAGCAAAGCAATCCAATCATAAATACATCAATTTTTTCTTTTACATACTGGTTAGATTAAGAATGGTTTTGGCCTTGAACCCACCAATCCATTCAAGACCATCCTCAACATACACAAAACCAAACAACCAACACAAATTATCATCCTATAATTATACAGAACTAATCACATAACCGATCGTAAAGCAATGTAAGTGGAGCAGTCTTTTCAATAATAGGTCTTATAGTGATATGCATGATTGCCATTGTTTTCAATGACAATAGTGACCAAACCAGCAATTCTTCCCTCCTCCCTCATACCCTTTTTCTTCATCAACTCTACTGTGAATCCACCATAAAAGATTTGTGAGTGAATTCCCATCATCAAACCCATTCAAATTCCTAATCTTACCCAAAGCACTCTCTTTGTCATAAACCCCTTCCAATGCATGCAAAAACCCCTTCCATCCCTCTAAAACTCCCTCCCTCCCCAACGCTGCTGACGCCCATGCCACAAGATCCCTCACAAAACCACTTTCACAAAACAAAACCTCAGTGATTGGCAACAGTGGCAACAACTGAATCCCAACCCTGCACTCCCTCCATTCAGCTGGTGCAAACCAAAGTCCACTGTCCCTTTTATTAGCCCATGAAACACCCACAACTCTATTCTCTCTAGTAAATTCCTCTGCATACATAGTCCCTCCCTCTCTCACATGCCACCATGTCTGAGCTGAATGAATCTCCATTGCTGCAATTGTAGAAGCAGTCGCGACAAGGTGTGTGTCCCCATAAGCCAATCCCATCAATGCAGCGAATAGTATGCGTTCACAGCCTCGCTCGTGCTCTCTTGGTTTCGCCGTCTGCAAATTCAGTCAGCCCTCCAGCCCAAGAATGAAGTTTCCATAGATCAAAACACATAAACGCGGATATTTTGAATTTTCTCGCCTGCCCAAGTTCATGAAATCTGCCATTAACGAGTAAGCTTGTGGCCTATAGCTTCTCCCCCAAGTTGGATCAATCTTTGCAAGCACTGCAATTGCATAAAGAAAAAGGCCCAAATGGTAATGGTGATCATTGTATATTCCAAACCCGAAATTAGCCCCAGAATCCAAAGATCCTTGTTTAGTCACAATGCCACCCGACTTCCTGTCATACAAGAAACCATTTGTGCTAAAAGTTCCATCTAGCCAGGGCTCAATTGTGTCCTTCAAGAACTTTCAAATACCTGGGATTGCATCGAAACAACCGACTTCTTCAGCAATAATGCTAATCTTGCTGCTCTGGCAATCTGTTTTCCGTAAGAATAAGATGATGATGATGTTGTTGATGTTGTTGCTGGATTGAGAGCCTCAACATCTTTGATTAGTACAGCAACAATTTCAGGGTATGATTCTTCATTGATGCCTTCAATTGAGTGCCAAGTTACAGAAACAGGGCTAGATTTCAATACCCATGAATCTCCAACAACACCCACAAGGTCTCCATCAATGCTTCTGTATTTGAAATCATCCAAAACAGTGATTTTACTATCACTGCTTGAAAGAAGCTGAAGATGAAGAGGGTGGGCAAGCATGAGCAAATCTCCCCAACCTCTCTTATCCCATTTATACTCCAAAGAAAATGGATTGGAAAATAGGGCATCACCACATACCGGATAACAATGGCTGAACCGATCAAGGATTGATTCGTATCGTGGGTCAGAATTTGGTACAATAGCAATCCGAATTATGCCGGAAAACCCATTAGAAGTTATAGAAGAAACGTCCTGACTCAGATTAATTGGTGAAGAAGCGTAGAGAAGCCATGTCTGGTTGTTGTTGAGCTTAATGGTGTATTTAGTGAGAGAACTATTGGGAGAGATTTGAAGAATGGCATGAACTGTAGAAATCGAAAGAGACACCATTGGTAGCAACACAGGACAAATAAGGGCTTCCTCTGACGAGGAAGACCCTGAGATTGCTAGAAGGAAGGCCAAGAGTGACACTAAGATCACTGAATGAAGAAACAATGTGGGTTGCATTTGGGTTGGGGTTGTTTGATGTAGAGATGGTGAGGTCAGGATTGAAAATCTGGTAGATGAAGGAAGAGTTAGAGGACTGAGATGGGTAGCAGAGAGTGAGAGAGGAAACAGAAGATTTGATGAGATAAGGGTGGATGTATTCGGGTTGATCACCATTTTTTAGAACAAAGTTTTGGAAGTAGGAATTGGTGGGTAGCGGGGAAGAGAGTAGGTGGGGAGAGAAGAAGAGGGATGGGTCAGGAAGGACTGTGGATTGGGTTTGAGGAAGAGGAAGGGATGGGTTGGTCGTCTGTAGGGTTCTGGCGGCAGTGGCGGCGGAGATGGCTCACGTGGAGGAGGAGGAGGAGGAGGAGGAGGAGGAGGAGGAGGCGGTGGTGGTGAAGGAGGACGCCTGCGTTTTTTGAAAATCCTCGAGACATCTCTGCCAATTTTCTTCATGATTACACAGCTCATACAAGTCTAAATATATTTCTTTTGGGGCAAGAAAATGTTTCACTACTAAAAAATAAATAAATAAACACACACATATATATATATATATTGAAACTCGACACGTGTAGAAGATGAAAAGAAATTTGATAAGAAAATACACAATGAAACTCAAGAATATACAATGAAATTCGACACACGTGTAGGTAGAGGAGATTATCTGGGTTGAATGATGGTGAATGGTGAAGGGGAAAATGGACGAGAAACAAAAGGTTGTGGTTTGGAAGTGAAGTTTAATGTATTTTGAGGATAGGAAAGTGGATGGAGTATATATGAAAGGCATGCAAGTGAAGACGGTGAAGGAAGGGATGAGAAGGTGGGGGGTCTTGGAACATGATATTCACCCAAAAAAAGGTCTTCGAATATGTTTGGGGAATCAAGAAAGTCATACAATGAAGATCTTTTTGAGGTTTAGGAACTTTGGATTGGTGGATTCATGAGTTGTTCTCTCTCAATTGGTTTCCAAATGCCTTATGATATCTTGCAAGTTTTCCCATGCTCCCTGATTCTTTTGGGGTTAGTGTAACACACACACACACACACAAGAAACATTTTATTCTGTTGTGATTATATTAAAAATAACAAAGGGTAAGTTTGTATGAAATTTTAAAATTTATTTTTTGAATTTAAAAAAATTATTTGCAAAATATATATATATATATATATATTAAAAATTTATAAAATTATTTTCATAAAAAATAAAGAGTAATTTTAATTTTTTGATTCTTTTCTTCAAAACATTGCATATTTAACATTTAAGGATTTTTAGTAATGCAAAAATAGGAGTAATTATATTTACCAATAAATTTCATCAAACAAATAAGTATTTCAATTAGTTCTAAGTTTTTTCTATTGATCTATTAAGTCCTATTAGTGGAGAATTTCTTTTCGTGTAGTCTTATTTTTTATTTTGGTGGTGTTTTGGTGGACAACTATATCCTTTTTATTAATGTAACAGGTATGATGTGATACTCCATTGTGAAAAATATTAATGTGATACTCTAACAATGTGACACTCCAAAAACACTAAAAACTCCTTAGTGTATTTTTTTCAAATGTGATAACGTGGCCGGTATGATGTGACACTCCAAGACCTTTACTCTAAAAAAATGAAAAACTCCTTCGTGTATTTTTTTTTTCCAAATGTGACAATGTGGTGGGGTATGATATGACACTCTAAAAAAAATAAAAACTTCTTAATGTACTTTTTCTAAATATGATAACGTGACGTGTATGATGTGATAGTCCAAAAAAATAAAAATTTTTAGTGTTTTTTTTTCTAAATGTGACATGCGACACTGCAACGTGGCGTGTATGAAGTGATACTCTAAAAAAATTAAAAACTCTTTACTGTATTTTTTCCAAATATGACACTCCAACGTGGCATGTATAATATGGCACTAAAAAACTCCGTAGTGTACTTTTTTTAAATGTGACACTCTAATGTGGTTGGCAAATGAGTCATTACTAGGGGTGCTCGTAGATCAATTTTGTGCGGTTTGCGATTCAGTTTTGACCCGCCCGCATTTATGCGGTTTGGGAAAAAGTCAACCCTGCTTGCCTTGATGTGGTTTTGATTTGTCGGATAGGATTTCGAGATGTGTAGGCGGTTTGCGGTTTACACTTTTTTCTTTAAAAATTAATTTTTGAGTTTTTTTTTTCCCATCGAATTTAGGAATCAGATTCATTTTATATATTGGTGATCATTTGACAACAATTTTCTGATAAGTTTACAAATAAAAATTGAATATCATTGCATTAAATGAAAGTACCCAAAATAAAGAGACCCTACACTAGCATTTTTGCCATGAAAAAAATGTATATCAATGCATTAAAGGTTGTACTCAATTAGAATTGCCAGTTCAGTAATCAATAATTAAACTAGAAGTTCCATCAACCACAAGAAGGAAAATTTTATTAAGAAAAAGTGGATGAGTGACCAATGAAACCAAGTTTAGGACTTGATAATTCTACGGGATAAGAAAGTTGAGAAATTCTTAAAAAGAAGGATCCTAGTGTCATAGAGAACATAATGGTGCTCCTGTTAAAGTTACAAAGTTGGTATATAAAAAATAATAATAATAATTAAAGTGCGGGTGGTTTTTGCGGGTTCTTGGATTTAACTGCGACCGCCCACATAACTAAATTGTTATATTTCAAACCGCATCCTTCGCATTGTGTTTTGAAATCGCCCATTTATATATCGGGTTAGGCGGTTTGAGCGGTTCGGATAAACCGTTGCCCACCCCTAGTCATTACACATTCAAAATGACTAAATGGATCACAAGAAAAAATATGAGACTATATGGATTACAAGTCAAAATATAAGACTTATTGGTCAATCTTTTTTTTTTTTTTTGGAAACTTACATGTAAGTCTTAATATGTGGACTTATTATCCAATAGGTCATATGATAATTAATGGCGTTTTTTATTAAACATTATTAGAAAATGTCACTAATTGTTAATTTTCAATGACAATTTACAAATTTTGTCAAAAAAAATTGTCATTAACTACAAGTTTTAGCTATATTTTTAAAAAAATGTTACAAGAAAAATCACTAATTTTCAACTTTCGGCAAAAATTTGAAAAATTCGTCACAAACAATATCACTAATTGTGAGTTTTAGCGACAATTTATAAAAATTAGAACCAAAAAAAGTTACAAATTGTCAATTTTTAGCGATATATGTAAAAGATCTTCCAAATTTTTTTTTTAGTAATGATTTTATTAGGACTTATTTTCAATTGGACTTGATGGAAATTAAATCTAACTATTAGCACCTATGATAGTTTACCCATATATTATTTTAGGATCAGGTTAAAATGGACCGAGATACCTATGCAAATTTTAAGTTCAATCCATTTATAGTTTAAAATATAGTTTAAAATTTTGGTTATTCCTGCCAAACATCCTACAGCCTAGATCCTTATCTTCGGCTTAGGAGAAGTGTTAGTTTTTCCAGCCAACCTCTTTAGCCCAAATCCTAATTCTAGCTGAAAAGAGCTCAAAGTTGGTTATTCCTGTCAACTTAGAGCGAAGTGTTTGGTTATTTCTGCCAAACGTCTTGCAGCCTAGATCCTTATCCTCGGCTTAGGAGAAGTGTTGGTTTTTACAGCTAACCTCTTCAGCCCAGATCCTAATCCTAGCTGAAGAGAGCTCAAAGTTGGTTATTCTTGTCCACTTAGAGCGAAGTGTTTGGTTATTCCTGCCAAACATCCTGCAGCCTAGATCCTTATCCTCGGCTTAGGAGAAGTGTTGGTTTTCGGTGAACCTCTTGACCCGAGATCGATCTTAGTGAAGAGAGCTCAAGATGGTTATTCTGTCAACTTAGGCGAAGTATTTGGTTATTCTGTAGCGTCTTCCGGCCTAGATCCTTATCTTGACTTAGGAGAAGTGTTGGTTTTCGACCAACCTCTTGACGGATCCTAATCCTAGCTAAAGAGAGCTCAAAGTTGGTTATTCCTGTCAACTTAGAGCGAAGTGTTTGGTTATTCCTGCTAAATGCCTTGCAGCCTAGATCCTTATCCTCGGCTTAGAAGAAGTGTTGGTTTTCGATAACCTCTTGACCACGATCTAATCCTAGCTGAAGAGAGCTCAAAGTTGGTTATTCCAGCCAACTCTAATTTCATTGCCACTAGTATAATAAAACTATTCTTACAGAATAAAACAATTTATACTGAAAAAGAAACTACTTGTTTTATTGAAAAAAGAAAAAAATACAAGTACTTAAAAAAAAAAAAAAGCTAAAAATAAAATAATTTGAGATTGGCAGTGTTCCATGGCCTGGGAATGGCTTTGCTGTCTTCATCTTCTAAGTGGTATGCCCCATTTCCTGCTAATCCAACCACTTTGTAAGGTCCTTTCCAGTTGGGCCCCAACTTGCCATCTCCGGGTACCAGGGTGTTTCCCATTATTTTGCGCAGCACCCAATCTCCAATCTTGAATTGCCTTGGATGTACTGTCTTGTTATATTTTCTGGATAACTCTTGCTGGTATGAGGCGATGTGAACCTGTGCTCTTTCTCTTCTTTCTTCTGTCGAGCTCCAATGCTATGGCTTTGTAAGGTCCTTTCCTCCTAATCCAACCACTTTGTAAGGTCCTTTCCAGTTGGGTCCCAACTTGCCATCTCCAGGTACCAGGGTGTTTCCCATTATTTTGCGTAGCACCCAATCTCCAATCTTGAATTGCCTTGGATGTACTGTCTTGTTATATTTTCTGGATAACTCTTGCTGGTATGAGACGATGTGAACCTGTGGTCTTTCTCTTCTTTCTTCTGTAAGGTCGAGCTCCAATGCTATGGTTTCTCTATTTAAGTCTGGATCAAAATTTTCACTTCTAATTGTGGGGAGGCCGACTTCTAGCGGGATTACTGCTTCCATGTCATAGGCCAAGGAAAAAGGTGTTTCTCCAGTGGACCGCCGAAGTATGGTACGATAAGCCCATAAAACATGAGGAGCTCCTCCGCCCACTTGCCTTTTGCCTTCTCCAGCCTTTTCTTTAATCCATCTAAGACGACCTTGTTTGATGCTTCTGCTTGGCAATTCGCATGGGGGTATGCCGGTGTAGAGTTGTAGAATTCTATCTTGTATCCTTCACAAAAGCCTCTAAAAATTTTGCCGTCAAACTGAGTGCCGTTGTCCCATATTAGAGCTTTTGGTATGCCGAACCGAGTGATGATATTACGCGGATAAACTTCTTCACATCTTTTTCCTTTATTGATGCTAGTGCTTCTGCCTACACCCGCTTTGTGAAGTAGTCTGTTGCTGCTAGAAAGAACTTTTTGTTGCCGGGTGCCGTTGGGAGTGGTTCTACTATGTCCAAGCCCCACATTGCGAAGGGCCATGGGCTAGTTAATGGTAGAAGTTCTCTAGCTGGTTGATATATTTAGTGTGCGAACTTCTGACGTTTCTCGCACTTCTTGACATACTTCTCTGAATCTGCTTGCATGTAAGGCCACCAATATCCCTGAGAAATTGCTCTGTAGGCCAATGATCTTTCTCCTTGGTGGCTTCCGCATACGCCTTCGTGTATCTCGAACAAGAATGTCTCGACCTTGCTAGGATGGACACATTTCAGGTAGGGTCCTATGAAGGATTTCTTGTATAAGGCCATTGATGAAGAGAGCCAGAATCGCTGTGACTTTGCTCTTATTTTGTTGGTCTCTTTCTTCTCTCCGGGTAAAATGCCGTCCTTTAAGAACACTATAATGGGATCCATCCATGAAGGGCCTAGTTTGGCCCAACATACCTCTGCTACCTCGGGTTCTTCAATGCTTGGTCATGGTAAGTAGTCAATCAGTAACAGATGTGGGTTGGATGTATCTGCCATTGAAGCAAAGCCCGCTAGTTTATCTGTTCTACTGTTTTCTTTCCTGCCGATCTGCTCTATCCGCACTACTTCAAATTTCATGATCTCTTTTCTGATTAACTCTTGGTACTTAGCCATCCTTTCATCTTTTGCTTTGTAGTCGTTTGAAATTTGGTTTACCACTAGCTGTGAGTGGTAAACCATTAGCTCGGTGGCCTTCATGTAGAGTGTTGATTTTAGTCTGCGAGCGCTTCATACTCCGCTTCATTGTTAAATCTTTGGAAGCCAAGGTTATTTGCTTGTTCCTTATTAGGCCATCTGGTGAGATAAGGACTATGCCAAGTCTGCTGCTTGTGCACATTGGGCGCTCCATCCACGAAACTTCCACGTCTTTCCGACGACGACTTCGGCAAGTGGAAGGATCGGATGATGCCTTGGGGTCATAAGTGTTCTTTGGTGTTTTTCAAAGTCCACACTCACTGTTTGCCCCTCACTATCTGATTGTACCAAGTTTTTGCTTGATGTAGCATGGTTTGCTTCGTCCTTCCTTTCTAGGGCGCGGTCGCATTCTTCATCCCACTCAAACTTGGCCCTTAGTGCTTGGAAGAATGGTCAACATTTGTCTGACGACCGACTTATTAACCGATTGAGCGCAGTTGCCATACCAGCGAGATGCTGCACTTCTTTTACTGAGTTGGACATGCCTTGTTGACTGTTTTGTAGTCCACGTAGACACGCCATTTTCTATTCTTCTTTGGCACCACCACAGTATTGGATATCCACTTGGGATAGTGCACTTCTCTGATAGCTCCTGCCTCTAGAAGGTTTCCCACTTTTTTCGCCACTATCTCGGCGTAGTGGAGTGCTGATCTGCGAGTGCACTGTATGATTGGTCTTGCAATTGGGTGGACATTTAATTGGTGACAGATGAAGTTTGGGTCAATGCCAGGCATGTCATACGGCGTCCAAGCGAACACTTCGATGTTAGAGGTTAAGAATTTCATGACCTCTATTCTCTCGATCTTTGGACAATGACAAGGCGAGCAAAAAGAACATTTAGGTCTTTTCATCTATCCTTACATGTACCAAGTCTTCCATATACCTTTCATTGCTTTGCCAACATCTGCGAACAGCTCATTGCTCTCAGGTTCTTCCACCATCTGTACTTATCCCTTGGCAGCCGATTTACTGTGACGAAGCATTGTTTGGACATAGTTTGGTCTCCAAAGACCTCTTCAATTACTCCGGTTTCGTTGGGGAACCGCAATACTTGATGGTAGGTTGACGCTACCAATCGCATGGCATGCAGTCATGTCCTTTCCAAGATTATGTTATAAGTGGAAGGGACTTTCAATACCCAGAATTCCACTTGTTTTGTCATGCCTCCTGCTCTGACTGGGAGGATTATGTTGCCCACTAGCCACTCTAGCATTGAGTTAAATCCGATTAGAGGAGATGTTGCAGGCGCCAAGTCTTTGTCCTCCAGTTTCAATTGTTTGAAGGTTTCGTAATACATTATCTCACACGAGCTACCGTGGTCGATCAAAATCTGTTTGATGTCGTAATCCTTGACGCGAAGTGTGACGACCAGTGCATCATTGTGAGGGCAATATATCTTTGCCAAGTCTCTGTCTGAAAAAGATATGACATTCATGGCTTCTGTTTTCCGCTTTTTTATGGCTGGTTGTGCACTTAATACCTCCCTTAAGTGCTCAGCCTTCTTGATTATTCTCCTGAGCTCACATACTCGCTCAAGCTCGAATAACCCATGTATTACGTTAATCACGCCTTGAGGTGGGGCGTCGATCGGCATTCCGTCTGGGTTATCGTGGTTGTGGGGTGCTGGCTGTGTCCCTCCTTCTATGTACTTGTCCAAATGCCCAGCTGCCACTAACTCCTCCAGGTGTTGTCTCAATGGCATGCAATTCTCTGTGCGGTGCCCCTTTCATTATAGAAGGTACACCGGGATCCTTCGTCATAGTCTTTTTGTGCTTCTCCCAACTTAGCTGGCCATCGGACGAAAGGTTCATCGCGTATCTCACTGAGAATTCGGTAGATTGGTTTTTTAAACACCGTGGTAATGGCAGTGTGAACTCTTAGCCACCTTTTGTCTGGATCCTCTTTGTTGGCCCGTCTGCCACGTCCATTCCTGCTTGGTCGTTCTACCATGTTGACTTTTGCCGAAGTCTTTTTATCTGGTATTGTTGTTGTGCCAGATTTCGCCTTAGCACGGGCGCCATCCTCTCCCACACGAATATGTTGGTGCACTCTCTCCATTAAGGCCTCCATCGTGAGGGGGGGCGTCATAGTAATTGAATCCCTCAATTTATTGCCATTGGCGAGCCCGTTTGTATTGTGCGATGGTGAGGTTTGTAGGACAATCCCTAATTTGGTTGAAGGTCTCCCAATAACGACTGTTGTAGGACCTCAATGTATCTTTGTCGCCTATGTTAATGGAGAGTAGCTCATCGATCTTCAATGGTGTCTTGGTGTTCGTTCTAAACCTTGTCAGGAACGCCTCTGCCAATTGTGCCCAGGAGGCGATCTTTTAATACGGTAACTTTTGAACCAAGTTAGACCAGTGCGCCTAATTTGGGCGAAGCAGGATGCACATTAAAGCCTCGTTTAAATTGGATTTTGCCATAACCTGGCGAAAGTGGCTCAAGTGCATGTAGGGGTCCGTCTTCCCCTTATAAGTGGTGAATTTGGGCTGGTGAAAGCCCGAAAGTAGTGGTGCGTTCTCAATTGCCGGAACGAACGGCGAGGTCTGCAGCCTTGCTAATGCTTTGTCTGTTGGTTCGTAAGCAAAGCGGTATCGACATTCCTACCTCAGCGCTCCCATGCGTCAGGAGCCAAGCTAACTGAAGGCGAAACTCTCTGGCAGTCGCGCCCTATTATCTTCCTTCCATCGTGCCCTTTCTTCTATACGGTTAAATGCATCGAGATGATCTAGGAACCGTCTTCCTTGATGACATCACGGTGTGTCTTGTGATGGCGATAGGTGCTTCCCTCAGTATGTGACCTCTTAGTTCTCGTTCTCTCAGACCTGTAGTAACGATTCCTGGGAGTTCTTGACTGAGTATCGCCTGTTCTCAGGCTCCTACTCTCTGCTTGCGATGGTGTGGTATGCCTACCATGATCTTCTGAGTTGCGAGGGGGCGTGTTGCTTTTGCGCCCCTCTCCTATTGCCACCACTTTTCCTTTGATCTGGCATTTCATAGACTCCATGTCCGCCTCCATCTTCCTTATTAACTCGTCTTGTTCCTTTATGCGATCCTCCAGAACTTGAGGATCGATCTTCCGCCTCTGTTTTTCTGGACTTTGAGAGCGACGGGGGCTATTAGTCCGCCTCCCCCTTGCATCCCTCCAGGGGTTCTATCGCTGGGGCTCTAAATCTGCCATGGGAGGGATAGAAGGCAAACCTTTGCGCCTCCCACCCCCCTCTGGGGTTTGTCCGTCGATGGCGAACTGCAGCAAATCTTCATTGTGCGCCATTACTTCCAATTAGAGAGGAAAAACTTGATCAAGAGGTTTTGTTCTTTCTGATCTTCCCACAGACGACGCCAATTGTACAAGCAAGAAATATTCTTCTCGTATAATCCTGTTGATCAAGTTTGCACTCCTCCAAATGTCGTCGCTTTACTCCCTGAAAACACAAACGTGAGCTAGCCGGCGGGTGTGTGCTGGATACCTCTCCGATGCCTAAGTCAGCAAAATAGACAAGTAGGCAAAAACTCTGTGTATTCGAGAATCAAAGTTGTGTTACCTCTCCATAGGTGATGTTATGAGCTTTTATAGGTTCCGCGTGGCACAATCCTAGTAGGACTCTTATTCCTCCATGCAGAGTCCTCCTAGGAATCACACTCCTAAAAGATAATGCTTATCCTTCAACATCCCCCTCACTTCTTAAACCAAGTGAGATGGTTTTACCTCGGTAGTATAACAAAACGACCGAGCTATCATGGCCATGCTAAATTGGCAACAACGATCGAGCTCTAACTAGCTTGGTTCTTCCCTTCATGGCTTGTATCTCGGTTTCACCTATTGAGACCGACTAACCATAGCTAGCTTGGACCGAACTAATCTAGAGCAAGGTCTTGAGGAAAGCTCAATACATCTTGGCTCAGAATTGTATGACCGAGTTATTTGTTACCATTCTGACCGTGGTGACCGAGCTAACTTCAAGGCTCTTTTAAAACCGAGCTAACTACAAGACCCTTTTGACTCAGCCCTTTCTTACCTTGGCGCACAGAACAACCCATTACATAGCTCAGCCCAATTTACTTATAAATTACCCTCTCGGGGCCCAAACACTATTTCCAAACCTAAAAATGTACGTCTAAATTGGGCTGCCAATAGGTTGATACCCAGAGCCAGAGATAGTAGGTGTCTGAAAACAACCTCCTGCCATAATCAAATCTCAAAACCTGGACAAGTTCGAGAGAGAGAGAGATGGCTGGGATGTTGGCATGGGCAGCAGATGTGGTGAGAGGTGGACGCCAGAGCGATGATGAAGATGATATCAATTCAATCTCAGTAGCCTTCACTCCAAAGCAGCAAAATAGTCAATAAGACAAATTGTCATATTAAATCCATAATCATTTCCTTTTTTCTCATACAAATATCACATCCAATTACAAAAAAAATTTAACCATTTTTCCAAACACAATTATTTTAACACATTAAAATAGCCAAAAACTAAAATAGTCTATTAAAATAGCCAACTTCCTAAACCCCTGTAGACACCCCATTTTTGACTGACCTTAAGACTCAGACGTCACCGATTGAGCGCTTGGTGATGTTGCATATCGTGCTCGTCCAGAGGTTTTAGAGTCTCGGTCGTGAGCCTTGCCTCCGAACTTCCGGGCTTTTCTGTACCTTGCCTCGGTTTGCGAACCACATTCGGTTTTCTCTGTTTCTCTTCCCAAAGGGAGGGAGAGGTCTCGTAGATCATCTCTCGGTGGCCGCGGGCTACATTTCGTGGTCGTAGGTCATTTTGCCCATTTCGGTGCCCGGTTCCCGATTTTCGGAGCCATTAGGCCGAATGCCTCGGTTCGGGACCGCCTAACCACCTCCGTTCGCTCTGGTTTTTGGCATGCATCTTATTTACTCCTTTTAAGAACCTTTGTGGTCAGAGACCAACCGTGGTCAAAACCACTCTGGTGCCTAACGATCGATTTTGGGGCCCATTGCAGCGTTTCGGCCCCTGAACCTTCATTTTGCATCGGTTTGCGTTCATTTTTGGCAGGGACCTCTGTTTCATCACCAGGAAGGTCGTAGAAGAGTGGGAGGCGATGGTGTTTGATAACGGTTATATTCCTTCATCGCCCTCCGTCGCCCGTTTTTTCTCACTCGAAAGCCAATGTTGACCACCCTTGGGCCATTTTCTTCAACCCTAACCCCCATATTTGTGATGTACACATTTGGGAGGCCACCAATATTTGGTGGCGGTATCCTGACAAACCGGCCCTATGGGTTTAGCACCGTGGCGATGTCAGAGATTACGAAGGCACATATGATGAAACGATAAAACAAAGTTCGGGCTGGCGGAAAACATCTGATAATTAAATAGTGTCCTTTGGTGTGGCGATCTGTATGCCAAAAAGATTTTTCATGCGTTCACATATTTAAGCGATGCGATCTATACAACATTCTGATCAAGCGGTCGAGGACTTAATCCCTTGACAACGATCTGATAAGCATTCGGTTTATACAAAAGCGGTGAGGCGATGCGAAGGGGAATGCTAAGACACCCCTAAGCCCTGGTATGATAGGCTTGGAACCTCGCAGTGAGGCGTGTAGGCTGGCTTGACAAAACTGGAATAACCGTAGCGTCTAGCCGGTCGGTGCTGTACACCTACATATATATATAAGCAGTGAGCTAAAGCCCGATGAATAACATAATGCATAAAGAGGTTAAGAATGAAATGTCGTTCTGATAATGAAGCAGTTCATTAAGCAGTGTTTCGATCTTTCGATCGAAGCAGTTATTAGGTCATATGTGGTACATCCATTAGCATAGCGATGGCAGTGAGTCTTAAAGGCCGAGCGATAATGATGGCCATCGATCGATGCGATAATTGTTCCACGAGGCAAGCGGCAGAGATCTCTGTATGATAAGTGAGGTGCTAAGGATGCCGCAAATGCAGTTGAAATAAAGGACATACATTCATTGATAAATAATACCGATTGAAAGCGATTCGATTGAAGATAATCATTTGAACATATCTTTACACAATTGTTACTCACAGAGTTTGGGCTACAATATGCTAGAGCGTGTCTCCCCAGTCGCCAACCCTACACAGTTCACAGGTTGAACACACACTAAGCTACACAGTTGGGAGATATCATAATTTAATCCCTAATTTGCCTCGGTGTGTTCTACGTCAATATCCTCATTAAGATGCCTTAAACTAGGATGGGGATGAGGATGCAAAAATACACTTAGAAAACATTTTGCAAAGTTTGCTGAAAATAGGACCCTCGCTCGAGCGAGCCTTCCTTCGCTCGAGTGAGCTTCCAAAACCAAAGGCTTCGCTCGAGCGAGGAATCCTTCGCTCGAGCGGTCTGATGAAACAGTAAAAGTACTGGATGCTCAAATTTTATGCTCGAGCCACCAATCCTTCGCTCGAGCGTAGCTTCGAACAAGGGTTGGTCGCTCGAGCGAAGAATCGCCCATTTCGGCGAAGAAGCCAAATCTGGAATTTCAGTTGCCTTCAAGCTCAAACCAAGGATTCTATCACTCAAAACTCGACCTCTTGGGCCCAAATTTTGGAAAACACATCTAAATTCAATGTATAACAAGTTTCAAAGCTCAATTTAAGAATTCAAAGCCCAAGAGTGAGTCAATTAAAACCATTTTTTCAAACTCCTTTTCATAAACATGGAGAAATGCTAACATGCATGAAATTCAAACCAAATTCAACCTCAACACTTGTCCAAATGGACTCATTTCTTCAAGAATATGATGAATTCATGGACTCAAGTCTATTCATGAACATGCATGTACATATTACCATGGATTCAACTCAAATTTTAACATTTTAACCATGCATGCATGAATTAAGCTATAATCCAACATGTATGAACTAAAACAAGACTCAACTCTACAATTTGGCAAGGATCATGCAAGAAACAACATAAATTCGACATTGAGAGGTTAAGTCTCCTTACCTAAGTCTTGTATTTCAAGAATGGAAGCACAATTTTGAATTAAATCTTCAATTTCCAAGCAATTCTACAAGTTGAACCCAAAGTCTCCCTCAATTCTCTCATTCTCACTCTAATTTCGGTGGAAGCAAGGAAATGAAGCTGATGAATGTTTTGATTCAATGTATGCAAGGCTCAAATAATAAAAATAACTAAGGCCCACTCAATGGCAATTTCGCAATTACAGCAAACTCTTTAATTGGCTCAAATTAATCTAATTTAATCATTTCTAATCACATTTTAAATGAATATACCATAAAATCAGAAAAATTCCACTGATCATGAGGCACTAAACGATTTCCAGTTCGGCCGCTGATAAGGCCTTCAATTTACAGTTTAAACATAAAACACGAACAGATAATCAAATAATCAAACAGATAAGAATGCAATCTGATAAACATGTTGATCGATTCGGTTTAAATTTTCAATCGATCGTTCGATGCCGATTAGCTCAATTATCGATCATAAGCATCGGTTTAGAAGAAATCGAGGTAATTGATAACTTATCGATGCGGTATGGAGGTTGTTACACCGGCCAATAATTCCTTTTGAACCTTTTGAACCCCTTTGAAAAGTGGGTTGTTCTCTCTCATGGTTCACAGTTGCCAGTTTTTGACCACAGGGCTGTGTTGAGCACACATGGGAGGCCACCAATCTGTAGTGGCCGGCCACTAATTGCACTTGACCCTTTTGACCCCTGGCCGGCCGGCCATGGGGAGGGCCGACCGACCACCTGCAACCTCAATAGCTGGCCGGCCAGATTCCTTACACCCTGTTCATTTCAAATATGCATCTCTTTTCCCCCCAGATTTTGTATCCGGGGGGCCATTTTTTTGGCTCTTGTATTGAAGCTCTCCTCTCCCTCACTTCAATCCTCCAAAACATCCAAGTCCTACACCCCATTTCTACACCACCACCTAACACCACACCACCACCTCCATTCCAACCACTTGGAGCAACTTTCCAGAGCTTGAGAAGCACCATTTCTTGTGCCAAGGAGCTGTCAAAGACTAGGCTACAAGGGTAAGTTCATTTCCCTTCTTTTTTGGCCTTATCTTGTTCAATATATTAACTCTTTGTGCTTGCATATTTGGGATCCGACCCTAACTGAAAGTAGGATTATTTTGAGCCATTTTCCATGTTTGATTGAGGGCCTCTCACTGTTTGAGGCCTCCTTGTTGCACTTGCTTCATTATCTCCCTAATATGCCATTTTCTTGCACATTGTTTTTGGCCTATATATGAACTGTTTTGAGGCATGTTGTGAACTGTGAAGTAGATTATTTTGATCCCATATTCAACATTGTTGAAGGGCTCATCACTGTTTGGGCCCCCCTTTTGTCACTTGCCATTGTATCCCCCTTTTGGCCCCATTTTTGCATAATTTGTTAGCCTCTTATGCTTCTGTTTTTGGGCTTTGGTCCGAACTACAAATGACCTTATTTTAACCCCTTCTTGATGTTTCATTAAGGGTCTTTTATTTTTTGAGGCATTCTTTTTATACTTTGTGTTATAGCTCTCTTTTTGGCCTTATCTTGCATAGTGTTTTGAGCATACTTGTGCACTGTTTTGGATTTGATCATCAACTGTAAAAGGTCATATTTTAGGTCCCTCTTCAACTTTGTTGAAGGACCTTCATCTTTTTGGGGCCAGAATGCATTACTTGCTTCTTTGTCCTCTTTTAGGCCCACTTTTTGCATGAGAGTTTTTCCATATTTTTGTCTGTTTTTGTGGCTTGTGGTAAACTTTAAAACATCATATTTTTGTCCCCTGTTAAACATTGTAGAAGGGCCCTCTCTGTTTAGGGTCAGAAGCTTGCACTTGCTTCATTATCTTGTTTTCGGGGCTGTTTTTGCATGCTAGTTTAGCCCCATTTGCGTTCGCTGTTTGGCCTTGCTTAGAACTGTAAATATGCTTATTTTTGGGCTGTCTTGATTCTGTCTTCACATTCTATATTCAAATAATGCATGCATTGCATAGTTATAGGTCATTCGGTATGCCTAATTTCATGTTTCGGGACCTATTCCATGCATCGGATGTCATTTTGTCATCTTTCGGGGCTGTTTTGCATCACTTATTGCCTCTGAAATTTGCATGCTAGTATGCCACATTCCATGCTTTGCCATGTCATGTTAGAGTGGCATTTACGTGCCTTAAGTCGGTCACGGATTTGCGTGCACGTGCACACGCATTTCGAGTGTCTCTTTTTCATCTAATGGCCTCTTATGTGAGTGTGGTTGAGGTCCACTCATGTTGGTGTAAGTCCATTATGCATTGTGTATGCCATCTCATTTCATAGCATTGCGCATGCTAGGTTGTGTGTTTGTGCATTGTGTATGCCATGTTATCTCGTGCATCATGCATGCTATTTCATAGCATTGTGCATGTTAGGATTATATCTTAGTCGCATCCATGCATGTCGTGCATATTGCATTGTGTTCGGGATAGGAGTTAGCTTGACGCAGAAACAAGGTGCGTTTACTTACGAATGCCGAGCGTGTCTCAATTCCCCAGTCACTGACACTCCGGATTATCTATGATGGAGTTAGGTTTTAGTTGAGTTTTCATGTGCATTCATTCCATATTGAATTGTGCAATTCGATTCCTCGGCTATCATGCATTGAGATGCGTGACTGGTGGCACGAGGATCGAGATATGCATACATATGTGAAAATACATTGCCATGCCCCTTTCTTGCTCTTTGTTGCAGCAAATCATGAATCGCTGATATACGGGCTTGGCATGCATTCCAAAACAATTACAAGCGAGGCTAATTGGGGCATCGCGATAGATTTTTGCACAAGGCAACCCGGACATGCATCATTCATCATCTGGAGAAGAGTCAAGACAGTCCCTGGCTTGCATGCCAGTTTATTATTTTTCTTAGTTAATTTGTAAATTAATTAGGGATTTGTACATATTTGGACTGTATTATTTGGACTGTATATTATTTTATTTGGACCATCTGCGCGAGGGCATAATTGTAATAAGTGTGCGTGAGTGTGATGTATGTCTTCCAACCCCACGTCTTTCTTCCCTTTTATTTATCAGCATATGATGGTTAGATTAGGGCATGTTTCAATTAGCATACAGTATGATAGCATGTTTGCATTCATTCATCTGTCTTGCATGCACCAGGCTCGGCGCATCATACTGACTGCATTTGTGTTTCAATTCTAAGTTGAATACGTGTTAGCTGTAGCATTCCATATGTCATGTTTAGAATAGCCGAGCCTGCTATAGTTGCATTTTTGCATGTGTTGCATTAGGCATTTCTGTATACTTAGGATCATGCATGGATTTCTAATTAGCTTCTTTTTTAGCTTGGAGTACTCGGTGAGTTTTATGCTTTAGCATCCTTGCATGCGTGTGAGTGACTGCCATGAATAGCATGCTTACCATGGGGCTATATGCTTATGTGATATAACTGCCTTGAATGCCTGTGGGTGGAGGTTGGGTTGTTTGGATTGGGACAAATCATCAACTGTGAGTTTTAAGTCCACTAGATAGTAGTAAAACCATGTTTTTCTAAGCCCACCTGAGGGTGGCAAAATCTGCATTTCAAGCCTACCTGCGGGTAGCACCATGAAACCATTTTTCAAACAAACAAACATGAAATGTTTTGTTCAAATTCAGGCGACTCGGTCTATACTTGTATGCTGTGCGCATCACATAGTAAATCTAGGCTAATAATCGGAATAAGAACGCACAATGTTTTCAAAATTAGATATCATGGTTAGTAAAGGTCGGTCTTTGACCGGGCGAGCGGGGGTGCTCACGAAGTGACCTTCCCCAATCGTACCCAAGTTCCCGAGCCGAGACAACTTTGGTGATGAC
Source organism: Camellia lanceoleosa (assembly GCA_025200525.1). Lineage (NCBI taxonomy): Eukaryota > Viridiplantae > Streptophyta > Magnoliopsida > Ericales > Theaceae > Camellia > Camellia lanceoleosa. The sequence continues at coordinate 203,751,949 of CM045758.1, forward strand.
GGACACGTAGCCTTAGGCACGAGTCAGGGTTTCTTAAATTTCCCAAAAATAAAATATTTAGGTGGCGACTCTGTATCTGGCAAAGCAGTCCATGTTTGGCACTTTTTTCAAGAATCTGTTTTCTCAAAACGATTTGCCAGATTTGGACTCTTTGGTTCAAGATTAAGAACCGTAACACAAATCGAGTCAGTATGTGAGGCCCCCCGAGCTTATTCTGGTTTCTGGCAACTCTGCTGGGGATTTAGAGAACTTGACTTGAACTCATGATATCTGGTTTTGACTACACTTGTGTGTTTCTTTGCATTACATTTGCATTGGTGCGCCTAGGACACCGTGTTTGCCATCTACTATTCCTGAACGGTTTGCCGGAGGCTTGTCTTGTCAAGGCATGACCATAAGGTTGACCGGTTATGGGCTCTACCAGTATGGGAACACAAACCCGGTTTCTTAGGGCACCTGACCATTCGACCTAGTGCATGTTGAATCCATAGTGACCATTCCAATCTAGGGCGGGTTGCTTACGAGCATAGGTTGTTTGAAGCTGCTGCGTCGTAGTAAAACCCTAGTTCACGACAAAATAGGGCGGAAACCCTACCAACATAGGGGTGTTTTGGCTCTCACTTGCTTGTTATGTGCTTTAGAGTCGTCTCTGAGAATACATGTATCAGTTTGCAAGTTTGGGACATCGAACTGCGAACATCGATCGACATTGAGAATCGATTATCTGCGGGTATCGATTCGGTTTTTGGGAAACGATGATTGAGGGGCGATGATCGATATTTGGAAACAGTGTGTTTTGACTTACCAAGTGTGTTGTATGCTTGTGTGTTGTGTATTTATTTTAAATTTGTCATCTTTGTTCATTTATCTGGTTATTTATTTCCTTTTCGCTTTATTTATCTTTTGCTGGGGGCAGTTTTAGCACCATTGCTTCCGACCCAGTAGATATTCCCCAAGCACTTTGGACACGAGGTCGCCGACTCAATCGATCTAAGGATCTGGTTGACGGACATCCAGTGTTCTATTCTTTACCCCCCGTTGTCAGGAAAAGCCAAGGAAGCGCGATTATGTGACGAGGTTGCTAGAAACGGTGGGTTACTCCATCGGAAGGCGATGGGGTGAGGTCTCAATTGTTGCTATAAAAATAGACATACCGGTCGATCGGATGGATTAGCAAAAATCGTCGGTGGAAGCCCTATCGCCAAATCTTGAGGAGAGCATGAGAGATGCAGAGGGCTGCCCGCCAAGCGAGTTCTCCAAGCAACAACTACAATCATGGCCCGATGGCCGAGCTAATCACTAGGCTGCAATAGCGAATCGACATCTGTTTCATCGGGTTCCTCCTCCACGGGGCCCCATTACTGGCGGTACCTATTGTCGAGAATGCTCGCAAACACCCGAACATCGTGCCAAATGTCCGAGAACATCAGAGGACACAAACCTTCCAGGGGCAGCTCGCCCGCTTCCTCCTCAAGCGTCCAAGACCCATACACCCAACCACGGGACTCTCCCTTTGAGTTGAAATGGACCATCTGACTCTGGCCGAGCAAGCGAAGCTTTTCAAGAAATCACAAGGAGTGAAGGCTATTTCGGATATCGAAGATGGATATACCGATGTGGCCGTAACATTGCCAAACAGATTCAAGATGCCGCAAATTGACCGCTTCGACGGGTCCGGGAACCCCATGGTCCACCTTCGACTATTCTCAGACATCTTGCGGCCAATGGGCCTGACCCGACCACAAAAGCTTTCCCTGTTCGGCCGAACCCTGTCGGGTGTGGCCGCCATTTGGTACGCGAAGTTAGAGAATGAGGTAAAAAGAAGCTGGGATGAAATGGCTGAGGCCTTTGTTGCACAATACTCGTACAATACCCAAATCGAGATTACAACTCGTGATCTCGAAACGACGAGGCAGGAACCCAAGGAGACTTTCTCAAACTTCGTAACTCGATGGCGGGCGAAGGCATCGATGATGACTTTGAGGCCTACGGACAAAGATCAAATCAGGATGATTGTCGCCAATCTCAACCAAAATTGATCACGAAGATGATTGTACTCCTTTTCACCTTCTCGGTTACGAGATAGAGTGCGGATCGAGATGCCATGAAACAAGGTCTGATCGACCAAGATAGGGAGCAACCTAGAAGGACTTTCAAGTAACAACAACGCGGGCGAGTGGTATTTCTGGCCACTGAGCCGGTGAGCATGGTCACCACCATTCCCTCTCCCCAAGACCCACGGCAGGCACGCCTTTCTCTGGCGCATCTGGAAGCAATACCCAAACCGCCAAGTACCAGCCTCGAGGCCAAAGGACCTTCACCACCCTATATTTGGCCCTGTTCATAGCTCTGGGGTTATTAATCAAGAAGAAACATTTGGCGCCCCTAGGGCCACTACCAAATCCACTTCCTCCCTCTCATGACCCGATAAAATATTGCGTGTATCACCAACGGCACGGTCATGACACCGACCGTTGTTTTAGATTGCGTCATGAGATCCAGGATCTTATTGACAAGCAGGTGATCGTGCCTCCTGACAAACCCAACGTCACAACAAATCCTCTCCCACCACATAACCAGCTCCTCTTCCCAGCGGCATCAACTTCATCCAAAGCGGGGTCGTCTTACGATCCTAGTGTCTATATCACCCATCCACCTACTTAAGCGGAGGTGATCCTTCTGTCTGCGACTTGTGCATGATGGACATCTCTACAACCGTCTGAGCCAATGGTGGTGACCAGAAGATGGGACAAGGTAGATTCGAGAGGAAAGTGGGGTTCTTGAATCACAGGGTTGAGCGGTATGGGAATCTCATTTGGAGGGTCTCTGATCCAAGTGAATACATCGATCGATTGGAATGGTATGAAATTTGAGTGTAGCCGAAGAAAGAGCGAGAACTATGTGTAATATAGGGGAATGATTTGAATGGGAGCAGATGACCTATGACTATGGGAGAGGACCTTGCCAACCTCTAGTTCTTCGGTGACCAAGAATCGGGGATCTGACAATCAAGCGGATTCGAATATGAAGTCGGCGAAGTTCTGGGATGGTTAGAGGATCAACAAGACGTCGTAGAATACCAACGAGCAGGGCGGCGAAAATATCGATGGTGGCGGAAGGGTCGAAGTCGAATACCGGAGGAAGTCGGCGTTAAATTCGCTTCGAGAACTTGGGGATTATAAATCACGAGTATTGAACAACCAAGCTGTCTTGTGATTGAAACAACAAAGGTTTGACGATTAGAAGAATCGGAAAAGCTAAGGCCCATGTAGGAGTTGAAAGTCTGCGTGCAGGGAGCGAAAATCTGCGGGCATGAGGGTGAAAGGTCTTGCAAATGCGATCATATCGGGCCGGACGGTGTCGCCATTGCCGAGAATATGGTGGGAAGAGCGATGACTTATGTTTTGCCCCTGAGATGAGGCGGGGAATAACCTGATGATACAGTATATTGGCGAATTCGCTCATATGACAAGAAGTGGGTATCTCAAGCCCCACACTTAGACCAACTGGCGTTTGGGAAAGACAAGGAAAGCAGAGAGAAAGCAGTTGAAGAAGAAGGCGTGTTCAAGCAATTGAAGAAGATACAAGCAGACATCTCCATCGGGGCTGCTTATGGCATCAGCGGGTACCTGAGCGGTGTCCTATCTACCATGGACAAGGCCAAACTCTCTATAGATACTACACGGGCGGTGGTTGAAATTTGGTCTTTCGAGAGGAGGTTCCGGCATTAACCTTTTAGGACAAGAACTACCGCTGAGGGCACAAATCATAACAAACCCCTCTACGTTTAGTGGAATGTAGAGACAAGTGGATCTGGTGGTACTTATTGATCTGGTCCGCCATCAATGTCTGCTTGACGAGCAGCGTATCTGTCGGGTTGAAGATCGCGGACTTCGTGCCGACTACTCAAGTGATCAGAGCATATGATAATACTAGCAGGGAAGTGATGGGGACTGTCAAAATTTAGACTCAGGTTGGTCCGGGACAACATAATATTGAATTCCATGTCTTAAACGTTCCCGTAACCTTCAATCTACTCTTGGGGTGGCCGTGGTTGCACCAAGTAAAGGCAGTCTCTTCCACTCTACATCAGATGTTAAAGTACCCTCACGGGAAGGGGGTGGCTATTGTCTTCGGGAATTCATCAATCCATCTGCCGCCAGAAGTGTCCACACCTGTCTTGGAAATCGAACATGGCACAGAGGATGTTTTCTTATCAGGGTTCACTTTCGCTGAGGCCCGGGCGGTGCAGAATATTATGGCTGTAAATGAGGGAGTGTACGTCAGTGCTCAATCTGTCTACCTCATGAACAAGCTACAACATATCCCCGGGATGGGATTAGGAAGGAACGGCCGGAAAGGTGTTGCAACATTAGCCGAAGTGCCACACAACCCTCATACCTTTGGTTTGGGTTATCACCCAAAGAAATTTGGGTGAGAAGGGAAAAAAATGGCCGGAAGAGCAGGCGAAAGCGGTGGGAAGCCTTTTGAATTAATGCATAGGCCCATCAGGTCACCTGAGCAGACGTTTCATCAGGGAGGAGGACTTTCCATTTGCGGCTTCTCGAGCCGTGGCTAAGCGGAAAAAGCGCATGCGAGGTTTGAGATCTTCTTCGACACTGCAACTATCAGGGATAGCGTTGCCCGCAGCGAGCAGACCCATCGGTGAGGTTGGCGGTGTAAGGCGATGGATCTGAGGGCCTGAAATTTAAAATGGGGAATTGCTTGGCATGTCTACTTTCGATCCTCAATCGACCATAAGTGCTTGGAGGATAACTTCTCGGTTTCCATGATTGGGGATGAAAGCAGTGCGGGCCTACCGGCGACTATCTTGGATGCATCTATCGCACCCTCTCTCCTTGTGTCTGATGAGGATTTTTGTCAGCGATGCAGGGTCGGTGGTGGCGGAATCTGATTCTTGAGTCTTGCGTGTCGGAATCGAGTTCAGCTCGGTGAGTCTGAATCTGGTAATCACTGATAATAACGGATACCGATCTGTCTAGGTCGTCTTTTCCTTTTCATTTTAGTCTGTTGTAAATGAATCGGACGATTTGGATGTGTAATGAGAATCAAATAGCTGTGGTTTCAAGTACTTTTACGTGCCCTTGATTTATTGCATTAATTGAGGACTTTCAAAACTTTGATGAAAGCGGCGAGGATGAAGTTCCTCCGGTTTTACAGCGTTTAATTGAGCAAGAAGCAAGAGATTTGTCAAACCTTTAATGGATGAAATCACTAGTGAATATTAGTCTTGAGGAGGACCCATGGTGGTCGAATCGGGTAGCGTTGTCTTCGGAGGAGCAGCGCTTGGTCGCTTTATTAAAAGATTTCAAAGATGTTTTCGCGTGGTCCTCACGAAGACATGCACGGAATCGATCTGAGATTATCTGACATCGGATCCTTGACCCGAGGCCCGACACATCAGCGAAACTCGGGAGGATCCGTCGAGATGGGCTCTCAAGATTAAGGAAGAGGTCACCAAGCAAATCGATCTGAGCTTCTGCTGTTATCGAATACGGACTTGGTTGGCCAACATTGTTCGATCTTAGAAGAAAGATGGCGGGATTTGGGTATGTATGGATTTTAGGGATTTGAGCAGGCTAGTCAGAAGGGCGACTTTCCTACCACATGTCGATGGGTTGGTCGATTTCTAGCAGGGGCATGCTTTGCTCTCACTCATGGATGGCTTCTCGGGCTACAACCGGATAGTGATGGTGCGGAGGCAAGAAAAGAATGCATTCACCACCCGTAGAGACATCTTGCTATAGAGTCATGCCATTTGGGTTGAAGAAAGCTGGGCTACTTATCAGCAGGCCACAACCACGATATTACGACATGATCCACAAAGGTTGAGGTGTGCGTGGGCGACATGATTGTCAAATCCAAGAAAGAAAGGGCCACTACACGCCTTGCACAAGTTTTTCAAAGGATCGAGGAATTAGGTTCTTGGTGAACCCTCGAAGTGTACATTTGGTGTTCTGTTGGGGAAAAATGCTAGGGTTTCGATTACACAAAAGGGCATCGAGTCGACCCTTCAAAATCAAAGGCCATCTTAGAAATGCCACCACCAAGGGTGAAAAGGAGGTGCGAGGCTTTTTGGGTAAGTGCAATTCATAAGGCGGTTTATCTCAAAATTAACCTTGACTTGTGAACCACTTTTGGCCTCCTCGAAAGGAAAAAAGTTCAATGGAATGACGATGTCAACTTTGCATTTGAGCAGTTAAAGAATATTCTGAGAACCACATGTCTTTGTCACGCTAGAACCGAAGCAGATTAATTTTGTATCTGTCAGTAACTAAGACTACAATGGGCTGCATGCTTGCACAAGAATCAGAAGAGAATATGGAGAAAGCCATCTACTATCTAAGCAAGAAGATGCTAAATCTGAAACCGCTACACTCCTTTGGAAAAACTTGCTTAGCTTTGGTATGGGCTACCAGGAAGCTGCGGCACTACCTGTTAGCTCACTCTGTAATGTTGGTTTCACGACTTGATCCCATTAAATATCTTTTCGAGAAACCAACTTACGGGTAGGCTAGCTCGTTGGTTCTTTGTTGCTCTCGAATTTGATCTAAAATCGTAACACGCAAGTCGGTCAAAAGGAAGAAGCGATGGCGAGTTTTTAGTCGACCATCTAGTGGAAGGGGTGAAGCGATGAGTACTTATTCCTCTGACGAAACTTGGGCGATGTACTTTGTGGGCGTCAAATCAATGTCTGGTATGGGATAGGAGTGTTCTTGATAGCACCCAGAGCAATTCCGTATTCCTCTAGCCTTCAAACTCCAATTCAAAGTCTCGAACAACGAGCGAGAATATGGCGTGCATCAGCGGTCTAAAGCAACCACGGAACTAAGGGCAAAAGCGGTTGGGCGTCATTGGGGACTCGAACCTTGTTGTGTCTCAAGCTAAAGGAGGCTGGAAAGTGAAAGAGGAAAAGATGATGATGTATCACGGACCTTGGACTTCTTGATTCCTCGGTTTGACAAGCTAAGTTTTACTCATCTACTAAGAGAACAACGAGTTCATGATTCTTTAACTCTATTTTCCATGATAGACATCCGTGTGGAGTGGGATGTGTCGATCATCATCGACTAGAAATTTGCACTGCCTCTGAGTCGATTGCGCTATAGATGAAGTTCGGGCGAAAACCCTGGTATTCGACATCTGGAACTTCTTGGAGAAAAAGCATACCGCCAAGGGTAAATGCCAAAGACAAAAGGGCAATCAGAAGAATGGCCGTTCAGTTTATCATCTGTGGGGGTAAGCTGTATAAAAGGGGTCATCTGGGAATGCATAAACTGTGTGTTGATGCCAAAAAGTGAAAGTGTCAGATGGAAGCCATCCACGGGGGAGAATGTGGTGCGCACATGAATGGAGTAATGTTGGCACGGAAGATCCTCAAACAAGGTTATTATTGGTCCACCATGGAGGAGGATTGTATCGGTTTTGTCCGGCGATGCCACAAATGTCAGATTCATGCAAATCGCATGAACATTCATACGTTTAAAATTACAACATGACCGCCATGGCCATTTTCGATCAGGGGATCGATGTGATCGGGCGGTCTCTCAAAGGTCAAATGGGCATGAGTTCATCTGGTAGCGATAGATTATTTCACAAAAGTGGGTTGAGGCCCAATCTTCTGCGATGTTGAAAGCTTCACACGTTGCAAAATTTATCAGAAACAACATTATCTGTCGCTACGGAGTCTCAAACGAAATAATTTCAGACAATGGTTTCCACTTCAAGAAGGAGATGATTGATTTGTTGGAGAAATACAATGTGGCTTTTCATAAGTCGTCTACCTATTGGCATGAGACCAGCGGGCGGTTGAGGCGCCAACAAAATATCAAGCACATCTGCGAAGATGGTGGAAACCTAGGGATTGGCGGATAAGGCTGCGTTTGCTCTATGGAGACTCTGGGACTTCAATCGAACTTCTCTGGGCGACTCGTACTCATTGGTTTATGGGATGGAAGCATTACGCCTATTGAGATTGAGGTCCGTCATTCTGATCTTGGTGAGTGTCGAGATAGCCGAAGCGGATTAGCGTGAGCGATTTGAGAACTCATACTCTTTGATGAAAAAGAAATTTGAAAACAACATACCATGTCAAGGTTATCAGCGAAATTGCGGGCTTTCAACAAGAAGGTTAAGTCGAGAATTTAAAGAAGGAGATTTGGTGCTCAGGACAGCAGAGCTCCATCCACGACAAGGGACAAGTTAGACCCAATTGGGTGGTCCCTACATCATCAAATCAATCAATCGGTGGGTGTGGTTACGATGGATCTAGATGGCTTGGAGTTCTCTGACCGATCAATATGGACAAGTTGAAAAATATTACCCTTGAGAGGCTCGCTAGGTAGAAAACCGAAAAGGCGACCTAGAGCAAAACTTCGAACCTGAAAAATTTGAAATCATAAAAGCGAGCTGCAAGGTTGAAAACCATAAAGGCGGCCTTGGCAAAAGTTAGGCGTAAAAGGAGAGTGAAAATACCGGCGAACTGAGCTTGAACTCGTGAGCTTGATTCCCATCTTTGGGATCGTCATAACTTCACCACGAAGTCGACCATAAACTTTTCCCGATCAATTTTGTCCATTTTGATCATCTCGATCATCTTTTTCGTCAACATTAGCCGTGATCTCGATGCAGTGCTATTAGGACTAGGGGCAACTTTAAGATTTGCCACGCGATTCCTTGATACCATTAGGACTAGGGGCAACTTTCAATTGCTAGGATCCAGGTTGTGCATCTCGTTGTGAGATCTCGGGCATGTCGATTGATCCATATCGAAAATAGTTTTGAAAATTTTTAATAAAAGTTGACTTTGTTCAAATTAATCTTTTACAACTAAAACCATTTTTGGACCTAAGCGGAAAATTTTCAGTACCACGACTTTCAATTTCATTGATTTCAAAACAGAGTTCTCTTGCTCTTGTATACAATTGGAGTCGCTTTTTATTACACTCATAAAGAAAACTCGAGAGTACTGATAAAGCAATAAGTCCGGGGCATGGTCAAGTCAGGTATCCCTGCGCCCCCTCCCGGAGCTAGTCGAAGCCTCTGATGCCAAGCTAGGCCCAACCTGTGCCTCTTCATTAAGCCAATCCCAGCACTCGTCAGACAAATAGCAACTAAAAGTGAGAGCAGGGGCCAGGAGCTCTCTAGTCCTCCATGCTGTGGCATATCGGGCAAGCTGTGCACCTCAGACTGGAAAAGCAGCCGAGTACTCAATCCCCTTTGGCGGGCAAGTCTGATCATGGCCAATGGCTGGGCAGGAGCGGAAAATAGAACACCTGATGGTCGAGACCAATCAACTAGACCCCGATCTCTCGGGACATACTATAGCTCGTTCTTGGGAAGATTGAGCCAAGACGGCGCCAAGCAATGCGGTCGGCGGACAAATTGCACATCGGTTGAACCACCATCCCTCATCAAGCGCATCAACGAGCGTTCTTAGAAAATGGCAAGTAAGCGAGCAAGAGTCCACAACCATAATTTATCCATCAACCATACAGGGAGGGATGAAAATGAGAAGAATAAAGAATAGAGATGTGCGATGAGAGAACGGTGAGACAAGGGTTACGTGAGAACAACAGAAATGAGGGCAGTGATGTGAGCAAATACATATGTGAGATTGGGTGGGAAACATTACTGCGGCGATAGTGGACTCCCGCCGTCTGGTGCGTCTCTGACGGTGAAGCGTCCAAGCCCATCAGTGTTTCGGCCAACGCCATAGCAATACAGCTCCTCCTTTCCTTCAAGCCCTTAGCAACTTCAATCAAACGGATGTTGGGTCCACCCAGGCTCGGGGCAAGCAAAAAGTGAGATAACATGCACAAGCAGAGGGCGTGTTGTCGAAAACCTTGCCAATGGTGATCGCCGCGGTCATCGGCACCAGAAAAGCGATGGATCAAACCGAGGATATCTAGTTCCCCATTACAGATCAAAGACCGAGCATCATGTGCAGTAAATCCACACATCCGCCCTAAAGCTTGGGCGTGGCCAAAGCGGAACTGGGGCAAGATCTCTTCCAAACGTTCAGACTCAATCAAAACCTAAAAATTTTCAAAAGTTGGACATACCTCTTGCCCGCTAAAGCTAAAGACATGCGTCACCGGATTCCAGAATCTTGCACGACGCGGAGGAAAGGAAGGTCTTGGAGTCGACTCGGCGTGAATAGTGCATTCAAGCGAAACCCGGAAGTTCAACTTTTAGAGCCATCTAAAGAAGAGATCCAAGATGTGAGATTTTTCGATGAAAGCGCCTTCATTTTGTGCAAAACTAAGATGAATTGAATGAACCATGGATCCAAGGCTTTTAAAGAAGAGAAAACATTTTCGGGGGACACATGTCAAAAAGTTGATGGTTGCTGGATTAAGTGGCCGGCTGACCACATTTTCTAGCAGGCCGGCCACATTTCTCCCCTCACATACAAAAAACTGGCCAGCCGGCCCCCAAAAGTGGCCGACCATGCTTTGCTGTGTTCCTCCAGTCCTGTTTTACCCTCCAGGAGGAAGTTTCAAGCATTTCCATGCAAAGGGTATGTCGAAGGCCTCTATTTCCCTCTGTTTTGGATGCATTCCGTTATCCAGATCGTCCGAAGCACACTTTGTTTTGTTAAGTTTTTCTTATCGAGTTGTTGTTTTGCTTATCGAATTGTTGTTTTGCTTATCGAGTTGTTTGTCGAGCTGTCGTGTTTTCGGGTGTTTGAGTTGGTACTCTTTGTTTAAGCAATTTTCTTGTTAAGTTTTGTTTGTTAAGTTGTCAACATTGTTGTATTTTGCTTATCGAGTTGTAAACTTGCTAAGGTTCTGTTATATCTTAGTAAGTTAAGTTGTTGCGTCGGTTCATTACCTGACTGGGCAAATGCACAATGCACATTTTCATTCAAATCTCATTATGGTGCAAAACGATGCGATATGATGCTAAGAGTTTAAAATACAACACCTTTTTCGAAAGTCGTTTCATTCCATCATGCTTCATTTTGCAAACAAAGGGCACAAGTTTTACAACAATAAAAACTGTCTAATAATGTACAATGTGCTACAACTACTAGCAAAAAGGTAAATAAAACAGGGAACCGCAACATCAATGCTCTCGAGAGCGGGAATAAGAGGCCCTTTTCATCCTCTTCTGCGGAATAGCCTCTGCACCCCCATCACCGTCCGAGTCGGAGCTGTCGTCCTCAGGATCCCCCTCAGCCTCGCCTCCACTCTCGGAGCCAAGACCAGAGCCCTCCTCTCTGTCAGCAGATGTCTCTGACTGACGATCTGCAACATCCTCCTCCTCATCCTCATCGGGCTCCGCCTCTATAATATGTGCCATGCGTCTGTGAGACAATCCCTCTCCTCGAGCTCCTCGAAAAGGCCTGGATGGCCCGATGGCTCCTCGAGAAGGCTGGATGGATGGCCCGGCTCCTCGAAAAGGCCCAGATGGCGGCTCCTCGAAAAGACCCGGATGGTCCGCCTCGCCGAGAAGGCCCGGATGGCCCGACTGACTAAGCATATCTTGGAGGCATCACGAAAATGAAAAGTCAGTTTGAACATAACATGGACATCAGATACAAGAGAACTACATGAAGTGGGTACATATAAATACAGTGTGTAAGTGGGGTGTGTGTCAGATGTGCTCTACACAAATAGCCTATTAATGCAGTAAAATGTCCAAAATCAACATGAGATCAGAAGATACAGTGCTAGAAAACTAAAGGGTACCTGGAAGCCCATGATGAACAACTGCGCCTCTCTCCGCAGGACCATCCCCTCAAGTGAGGCTACCATCTCGAGCACCTGATCCATGTACTCAACAGGGGGCTGCAGATGCAAAGGCAAGGATATCAGTAAAGGAATGAATGTTCAAATATCTGAGTGATGAACCAAAGCTGTAAAACATACCGGTGGTGAGTCGGGGTCTCTGACGTAGTGGTGGCCAGGTATTGGAGGCTCTATCGGGATCGGAATCGGAGAGGTAGTCCCATATTGCCACTCCATCAGCTCAGTCGGCATATCCGGCCATCCAGGATGATGATAAGTCGGGGGAATCGGGGGAATAAATCTGCGCCCGCCTCTGGATGTACCAGCCCTGCTGGTGGAAGGAACGTCTGCAGCCCGAGCCTGGGCCCGGCTCGAAGATGGCATACTAGCAGGCCTCATCGTCGGAGTACGGACTCTTGTCAATGGAGGCATCAGGTATATGTGACGGTAAGTAGCATAATCCCCCTCCTCAAGATAAAGCAAAGCATCAGTACCCAGCATAGCATTAACAATATCTCGAGAAGAGAGCCTATTAGCAATCCGCATCTCGACTGGGGGTGCTGAGGGAGGGTCCTGAGAAATATAGCCCCATACCTGACGCAAGAAGCGCTCCCCTAAAAACCAGGCTCTACCAACTGGCCCCTCGAATAGAATCTGTCTTTGGGAGGCACCCGCCCTCCGACAAACTAGTATCGAAGACCCTTACCAAATGGTGCCCGGGGCTCCCATGTCTGAGTAACCAATCAATCAATCGGGAAGGTACAAGACAAATCAAAGATGAAAACATAAAATGAGAGTTAAAATACCTCCGTTGACCGCCGTGTCAATCTTTGGTAGATAAAGGAGAGACTCCCGAGGTCTTGGCCGGTGCTGGCCCTCAAATACAAGTGAGTACGGGGTCACGAGGGGTCCCTCCACCACCATCTCTGGGGCTAATATCGAGAAGTATGCATAGACCCATAACTGTGGAAAACAGTGCGGAATGTAAATACAAAGTACTAAGGGCAAAATACAGTGTGTAAGGTACGCCGTGTGTGCAATGTACAAGTAATAAGGAGCAGAAATGTAAATCAAGAGGGTAGAAAGTACCTCCCAAGCTCTCCAGTAGCCACCAAGTAAGTCCCCCCGTTTGCGGGAGGTCGCGCTCATGTAGCAGTAAAGGGTGACCAGGCCGGTGCCACCCCAGTCATACCATCTGACCTGTGATAGGTCTACCAAGGCGCTCAACAAATACAGCCCAACAGTATTCCCCCTGTCGGCAAACAGAATGGTCCCAAAGAGGAACATCAGAAAACCACGGGCATACTGTGCTGCCTCCTCAAGAGTCCCGGGCTCCATCTCCACCCTCCGAAAATGGGAAGAGAACCAAGTGTATCGGACTCTGCCCGAAGCTCTATTAACAGGTGGGTGAGCCCCCAGCAAATATACCCAAGCGGCCTCCCACTGACCCATGTCCTCGTCGTAAGGAATGGGCCAACCTCCCACGTCGAGGCCCGATCAACCACAACAATAAAGTCAAGCGGGGTCATAGTCAAGTCCCGTGTGGAAAAAATGAAAGAGTTGGTGGGGTCCCACCATCACTCCACCAACGCTGCCATCAACGTCCTCCTGGCGGGACAACGGGAAAGCCCAGTACAGAAGGGCCCAAACCTTGCCAAATCAACCAAATCCCGGACAACCTCCGGGAGCTCGTCGTACCAATCTCTAGCTATGGTGGAACCGTATCCCCAAGACCAGATGAAGTCACTGCATTCGAATGAATACATGCTTGACGTAAAATGGGCAAAGATAAAATGAACGAAATTGTGTGCAAATGAAATGAATGAAGGCGTACAAAATAAAGTGAATAATTGCGTGTTCAGATTTCAAAGTGTAAGGCTGCGTGCTAGACATCAATTTGGGTCATTTGTTCAACTTTCAAACGATGTATCTTAGTGTGTTCACCTTCGATTTGAGCTGTGTGTTCAGAAAATTAGTGTTTGGGCTGCGTGTTCAACTCTCAATCAGTGTGTGCCGTGTGTTCACCTTCGATTTGGGCTGTGTGTTCAGAAAATTAGTGTTTGGGCTGTGTGTTCAACTCTCAATCAGTGTGTGTCATGTGTTCACCTTCAATTTGAACTGTGTGTTCAGAAAATCAATGTTTGGGCTGCGTGTTCAACTTTCAATCAGTGTGTGCCGTGTGTTCACCTTCGATTTGGGTTGTGTGTTCAGAAAATTAGTGTTTGGGCTGCGTGTTCAACTCTCAATCGATTATTGTGCCGTGTGTTCACCTTCAATTTGGGTGTGTTCGGAAAATTAGTGTTTGAAGGCTCGTGTTCAACTCTCAATCGATTGTGCCGGTGTTACGCAATCAATTTATGGGCTAAGTGTTCAAACTCAAATGATTGAGCCGTGTGTTCAAAAATCATAGAATGCACGAAAAAAATGCGAATAGTTGAAAAAGATAAAAGCGAAGTAAATACCTCTCGTGCCTCATGAGAGGTAATACTCGACTCTCAGACGAGATCTCCGTCTCGCTCATCAAAGTCTGTGAAGTGATGGAAAATAGTTAAATGGAAGAATGTGTGTTGGCGGGCGACTGCTAGGGTATGAAGGGTCAACCCTCGAAGCGAGCCATGATATCGGGATCACCTCCGCATCCGCAGACCTCCACCGTGAGGAAAATGACCGACCATTTCAGAAAATTTGCAAAAGGAGCAAAAATGAGCCAAAACTGGAAAAAGTCAACAAAAGTCAACTCTCGGGAAATAAAAAAGTCAACAAAAGTCAACTCCCGAGAAAATCTTTCAAATTTTGAGATAAACTCACCTCAAGTGGCGAAAATGAGAAAAGAAGCACCGAAATTAAAATTTAATCGGTTCAAAGTGCTTAAAACTGAAAGATTTCGCGAAAATAACTTGCGTGGGGCGTTGGAAATCGCGTATAGAGCTCAGATCTAAGGAGGAAAATGGTTTAGGAGGCTAGAGGAGGTGATTTCGGAGCTAAGGTTGTGAGCTCAAAATGTTTGGCCGAATGGTTTTAAAGAAAATGAGGTGAAAAGACAAAAATGCCCACAGTTTTGAACAAGTGGCCGGCCGGCCACCTTTTCAGGCTGGTCGGCCATCTCCTTTTTGAAAACTAGCCGGTGGTCTCCAATGGGAAATAAAACTGGCCGGTGGTGATCCCTAGGTTGGTCCCAAGGTCTCTGCAAATTTTGAGAAGGATTGGAGTCCCTGGGACCTGAAAAAGTACAAAAGAAGTGCACTTTCTGTCGCGAAATCGCTCTGTCGGAACTTCAGCTTCAAACTTCTGACGTGTGTCTCATCATTACTCATCAAAATCAAGGTGTATCCTTTTTGGACATGTTGTAACCCCTCCGGGAGGTGAACCGGAGGCCGCGATCGAGTCGCCCTCGCCGAAACGCGCATTTCCTTGCTCGCCATTTTGTGACGAACACGCGTCCTGACTCACGCTTGTTCTGCATTATTGTGCACATAACTTCCATTCTCATGCGCGTACTTGCATTGTTATGCACGTCTCTTTGATATTACCATGCCTCTGTGTTTAAGCTTGCGTTGTCACGCATACTCCTTTCTTGCATTGCGATACACTCACCCACCGACATCGCGCTTGTCGAACTTTCGATATCGCATTGAACATATGTTTTTAGTATGTTGTGCTTGTTGAGTTTCTCTCTTTTGCAGGCACGATATTGTATGTACGGTTCATTTGAAGCTGGTGCAACCAGACGAATTGCGCAGGTATCGTATCTTCTCCGTGTGAGACGTGACGAGAATTGAATAATTCTCCGCATTCCTAACTGCATGAAATGTAGTTGTTGCTTTGCATTCTTGCTTAAAACTCTTGCATCTGTTTGCGAATATTTGCTTCATCACAGCTTGCTGCACTTGCACGAACATCAAGTTACATTTGGCCTTGTGCATGTCATTTTGCATTTTGCCCCTGCCTGCGGACACGCCTGCGGGCACACCTTTGTTTATCTCGCCTGTTTGTCTAAGTCTTCGGCCTTGTCAAAAATGGGTCGTTTGGGCTTTGACATTCACTCGTTATTTATGACTTTCGAAGTTCACAAAGAAGGGCAATCAGAGACACCCCATTTTTGACCGACCTTAAGACTCGACGTCACCGATTGGCGCTTGGTGATGTTGCATATCGTGCTCCCGGAGGTTTGAGTCTCGATGCGGAGCCTTGCCTCCGAACTTTCGGGCTTTTCAGACCTTGCCTCGGTTGCGAACCAAAGTTCGATTTTCTCTGCTTTCTTCCCAAAGGAAGGAGAGGTCTCGTAGATCATCTCTCGGTGTCATGAGCTACATTTCGTGGTCGAGGCCATTTTGCCCATTCATTTCAAGCCGCCCAATTTTGAGATCAAAGCAGACTCGGTTCAGATCGCCTAACCACCTCCGTCATTCCGGTTTTTGGCATCTTATTTACTCCTTTTAAAGGACACGTGGTCCAAGAGACCAATTTCGTGGTCGAACACCACTCCATGCCTATGATTTTTGGCCCTAGTCGCGGCTTTGACCCCGAACCTTCATTTTGCAACGGTTTATGCGTTCATTTTTGGCGAGGACCTCTGTTTCATCACCGGAAGGTCGTAGAAGGGTGGAGGTCGAATTGTTTCAATGAACTATATTCTTTCATCGCCTCCGTCGCCTGCTTTTCTCACTTGAAGCCAATGTTGACCACCCTTGGGCCATTTTCTTCAACCCTAACCCCCATATTTGTGATGTACGCATCTGGGAGGCCACCAATATTTGGTGGCCGGCCAGTAATTCCTTTTAAACCTTTTGAACCCCTTTGAAAAGTGGGTTGTTCTCTCTCCTGGTTCACAGTTACCAGTTTTTGACCACAGGGTTGTGTTGAGCACACATGGGAGGCCACCAATCTGTGGTGGCCGGCCACTAATTGCACTTGGCCCTTTTGACCCCTGGCCGGCCTGCCATGGGGAGGGCCGGCTGGCCACCTGCAACCTCAATAGCTGGCCGGCCAGATTCCTTGCACCCTGTTCATTTCAATTTTGCATCCCTTTTCCCCCCAGATTTTGTAGCCGGGGGGCCATTTTTCTGGGGGAAAACTTGAAGTCATTTCCATTTTCCCCTTTTTCTCCCTTTGCCTACATATACAAAGACCCACCCTTGCAAAGGGTTAGAAAAATTACCTTGAGCTCTTGTATTGAAGCTCTCCTCTCCCTCACTTCAATCCTCCAAAACATCCAAGTCCTACACCCCATTTCTACACCACCACCTAGCACCACACCACCACCTCCATTCCAGCCACTTGGAGCAACTTTCCAGAGCTTGAGAAGCACCATTTCTTGTGCCAAGGATCTGTCAAAGACTAGGCTACAAGGGTAAGTTCATTTCCCTTCTTTTTTGGCCTTATCTTGTCCAATATATTAACTCTTTGTTCTTGCATATTTGGGCTCCGACCCTAACTGAAAGTAGGCTTATTTTGAGCCATTTTCCATGTTTGATTGAGGGCCTCTCACTGTTTGAGGCCTCCTTGTTGCCCTTGCTTCATTATCTCCCTAATATGCCATTTTCTTGCACATTGTTTTTGGCCTATATATGAACTGTTTTGAGGCATGTTATGAACTTTGAAGTAGCTTATTTTGAGCCCTTATTCAACATTGTTGAAGGGCTCATCACTGTTTGGACCCCCCTTTTGTCACTTGCCATTGTATCCCCTTTTTGGCCCCATTTTTGCATGATTTGTTAGCCTCTTATGCTTCTGTTTTTGGGCTTTGGTCCGAACTACAAATGACCTTATTTTGAGCCTCTATTCATGTTTCATTAAGGGTATTTTATTTTTTGAGGCATCCTTTTTATACTTTGTGTTATAGCTCTCTTTTTGGCCTTATCTTGCATAGTGTTTTGAGCATACTTGTACACTGTTTTGGATTTGATCATAAACTGTAAAAGGTCATATTGTAGATCCCTCTTCAACTTTGTTGAAGGACCTTTATCTGTTTGGGGCCAGCATGCATTACTTGCTTCTTTGTCCTCTTTTAAGCCCACTTTTTGCATGAGAGTTTTTCCATATTTGTGTCTGTTTTTGTGGCTTGTGGTAAACTGTAAAACATCATATTTTTGGCCGCTCTTAAACATTGTAGAAGGGCCATTCTCTGTTTAGGGTCAGAAGCTTGCACTTGCTTCATTATCTTGTTTTCGGGGCTGTTTTTGCATGCTAGTTTAGCCCCATTTGCGTTCGCTTTTTGGCCTTGCTTAGAACTGTAAAGATGCTTATTTTTGGGCTGTCTTGATTCTGTCTTCACATTCCATATTCAAATAATGCATGCATTGCATAGTTATAGGTCATTCGGTATGCCTAATTTCATGTTTTGGGACCTATTCCATGCATCGGATGTCATTTTGTCATCTTTCGGGGCTGTTTTGCATCACTTATTGCCTCTGAAATTTGCATGCTAGTATGCCACATTCCATGCTTTGCCATGTCATGTTAGAGTGGTATTTCGTGCCTTAGGGTCGGTCCTCGATTTGCGTGCGCAAGACGCATTTCGAGTGTCTCTTTTTCATCTAATGGCCTCTTATGTGAGTGTGGCTGAGGTCCACTCATGTTGGTGTAAGTCCATTATGCATTGTGTATGCCATCTCATTTCATAGCATTGCGCATGCTAGGTTGTGTGTTTGTGCATTGTGTATGCCATGTTATCTCGTGCATCATGTATGCCATTTCATAGCATTGTGCATGTTAGGATTATATCTTAGTCGCATCCATGCATGTCGTGCATATTGCATTGTGTTCGGGATAGGAGTTAGCCCGGGCATGGAAAACGAGGTGCGTTTCATAATCCGAGTGACGGAACGTGTCTCAATTCTCCAGTCACCGAAACTCCGGATTATCCATGATGGAGTTAGGTTTTAGTTGAGTTTTCATGTGCATTCATTCCATATTGAATTGTGCAATTCGATTCCTCGACCATCATGCATCGAGATGCATGACTGGTGGCACGAGGATCGAGGTATGCATACATATGTGAAAATACATTGCCATGCCCATTTCTTGCTCTCTGTTGTAGCAAATCAAGAATCAGCAGCCTTCTGAAGCTTGGCACGCATTCCAAAAACAATTGCAAACAGAGGCTAATTAGGGCATCGCAGTGGATTTCTGCACAAGGCAACCCGGACATGCATCATTCATCATCTGGAGAAGAGTCAAGACAGTCCCTGGCTTGCATGCCAGTTTATTATTTTTCTTAGTTAATTTGTAAATTAATTAGGGATTTGTACATATTTGGACTGTATTATTTGGACTGTATATTATTTTATTCGGACCCTCTGCGCGATGGCATAATTGTAATAAGTGTGCATG
Source organism: Camellia lanceoleosa (assembly GCA_025200525.1). Taxonomy (NCBI): domain Eukaryota; kingdom Viridiplantae; phylum Streptophyta; class Magnoliopsida; order Ericales; family Theaceae; genus Camellia; species Camellia lanceoleosa. Next base: position 203,771,037 of record CM045758.1, read on the forward strand.
AGTGTGATGTATGTCTTCCAACCCCACGTCTTTCTTCCCTTTTATTTACCAGCTTATGATGGTTAGATTAGGGCATGTTTCAAGTAGCATACAGTATGATAGCATGTTTGCATTCATTCATCTGTCTTGTATGCACCGGGCTCGACGCATCATACTAACTGCATTTGTGTTTCAATTCTAAGTTGAATACGTGTTAGCTGTAGCATTCCATATGCCATGTTTAGAATAGCCGAGCTTGCTATAGTTGCATTTTTGCATGTGTTGCATTAGGCATTTATGTATACTTAGGATCATGCATGGATTTCTAATTAGCTTCTTTTTTGGCTTGGAGTACTCGGTGAGTTTTATGCTTTAGCATCCTTGCATGCGTATGAGTGACTGCCATGAATAGCATGCTTACCATGGGGCTATATGCTTATGTGATATAACTGCTTTGAATGCCTGTGGGTGGAGGTTGGGTTGTTTGGATTGGGACAAATCATCAACTGTGAGTTTTAAGCCCACTAGATAGTGGCAAAACCATGTTTTTCTAAGCCCACCTGCGGGTGGCAAAATCTGCATTTTAAGCCTACTTGCGGGTAGCACCATCAAACCATTTTTCAAACAAACAAACATGAAATGTTTTGTTCCAATTCAGGCGACTCGGTCTATACTTGTATGCTGTGCGCATCACATAGTAAATCTAGGCTAATAACCGGAATAAGAACGCACAATGTTTCTTTGACCGGGCGAGCGGGGGTGCTCACGAAGTGACCTTCCCCAATTGTACCCAAGTTTCCGAGCCGAGGCAACTTTGGTGATGACGGACACGTGGCCTTAGGCACGAGTCGGTTTCTAAATTTCCCAAAATAAAATATTTAGGTGGCGACTCAGATCCGCAAAGCAGTCCATGTTTGGTACTTCTTTCAAAAATCTGTTTTCTCAAAATGATTTGCCGGATTTGGACTCTTTGGTTCAAGATTAAGAACCGTAACACAAATCGAGTCTGAGCTGTAGCGAGGCCCCCCGCGGGCTTGTTACAACACCACATAGTGTTCTTGAAGTCTAAACTAAATTATGTTAGTTTGAGGAGATTCCTCTGGAGGTTTGTTGAACTAATGATGGATTTTAGCCTCTCTTTTTTTTTTTTTTTTCTCTCTTGCAGTTTGCAAATGGAAGGGAATAGGCTAGGTGACCGGGTTGGATTGGATTGTAATGTATTGCATTCGGGCGCAAGATGTTTAAACATGTTCTAGTAATGCCTAATCTTTGTGGCCAACTGTGCTATGTGCACAATTTTATTTTTTTATTTTTACAAAATAAGAAATAGATGTAATTCAAAATATTTGCATATAACAAGACGTTAATGATTCGGTGTGCAGAATTTTCTATGTAATGCCTCATATTTCTAGCCCAAATGTTAATACAACAGTCATGCTATGCCCTTTTTAAAGATAAATCACATTTTCATCTTTTGAAAATCATCATGCTCAATGATATCATGCAATTTCAATTGTTCAAAACTTAATTTGTTTCAAGGGCAGTAAATACGATTCTGGTAATACTTAGGTCGGTGTCTGCAAGTAAACTATACAAGTACTACTAATTTGTCATTTTTACCAGCATTGACTGGAAGGCTCGACACCTATAATCTGTCATTTTTATCAGTATTAACTGGAAGACTCGACACCTATTCAATTTCATTTACACCACCTGTCAAGACTTACCACCGTATTTACCCAAAAACCAATTCATGGAAACTTATTCTCAACATTATTTTCTCAATGCAAGTTTTCAAATCAATTTTCAAAGTTTACTGTAATCAAATGAATTGATATGCCAATAACACAAGATGAATATAAATAGTTTTATTCAAATTCATCATCCAAGGAATAACACAATTCCTTATTCTCAAGTATCCTCAACAATTAGTCATTTCAAGACTATTTTAATGTTTTGAATAATAATTTCCAAAATAAACAACAATTCTCATATTCCCTGGAATTCATCCTTTTTATAAATATAAATAAGAAATTTTCTAAACATCCATTTATTTTGACACACAAAATAAATATAACAATATCATTTATGGATTTTTAGTCTCTTTAAAAAAAATCCTCAAATTCTAGATTTTCTCACCAAAACTATACAACTCAAATCTTTTGAAATGAAACTTTTCAAAATCATCTTTTCTTCAATCAACGAAGATTAAAACCCATAAGATCATTTTAAAAGAGCAAGAGACAAGCCCACTTTCAAAATCTCTCAACTTCTTAAATTAACAATCAATTTTCAAAGCTATCGAAGGATGATTTTGAAAATCATCTAGATCTTGCAAAAATATATATATAACTCTAAGAAAATTCCTATCTCAAGTTTTGAAGAAGAAATGAGATGCACCCCCAAAATCAACAGTGTCCAAACTCGATATTCGCCGAACACAACAAAACCCTCGAGGAGCTAACCAACTTTGACGAAGAACTTAGGTCCAAATCCCAAAGGATTTGAAGAAATCAAAGATCTTGTGAGGTTTTTGGTAGGAAATGTAGAGAGAAGATCTTGTGAGGTTTTTGGTAAGAAATCAAAGATCTGAGGTTTTTGGTAGGAAATGAAGAAATAAGAAATAGATTTAATTAAAAGTATTTGCATATATAACAGCACACCTATGATTCGGTGTGCAGAATTTTCTATGTTCCTAAACTTTTTCCTTGTAGGTCTTGAATCATGAAATTCTTAAAAAGAGATTAAAAGAAAAAATGTGAAGCACAGTAGCAGTGCATGCCAAAAAATAAACCCTTGGAAATTTATAACAATTGCCTATGTATTTAAATTTTATCTATTAAAAATAGGAACAAAATATTTATAGTTGCAAAGATGTGTAACTGGTATACATTCATATATCTAATAATATAAACATAGTTATAATCTAGGGTCATATTTATCACATGATTTCTTTGACTTTATACAAACAATCTGTTGTCCTCGTATTAAAAATTCTCTCTCTTTTGATGTGATGCGAAGCACTCGCACCAGAATTTTCATTATGAATCAATTTAATTTATAGTGGCATACCAATAGGGATATCTATTGGGGAAAAAATGCTATATATCGCCGAGATGCAGAAATATAAAGATGAACAAATCCAATATAATTAAGATATTGTTTTCAATACATGTAGACAATTTCATATACAGATACGTAGCTATAACAATGAGCAAAGCAATCCAATCATAAATACATCAATTTTTTCTTTTACATACTAGTTAGATTAAGAATGGTTTTGACCTTGAACCCACATTCAGATATTTCGGAATAGGGCTATCCTCTTTATATTTTAAATTAACCAATTTACGAAATAGAAAGGTTTTATTTGTAGCTGATTTTCTATCATAAAGACTCTCTAATTTTTTCCATAAATCATGTGCCGAAGTTTCAGTAGCAACATGATGAAACACACTGTCATCAATCCTCCATTGACGGATAACACCAACAACTTTTCGATTTAACCTCTTCCACTCATCATCTTTCATATCATCAGGTTTACCACAATCACCCTCAGTAGGCCTATACAAGTCTTTACAAAATAATAGGTTTTCCGTTTTAGTTTTTCAAGTTACCCAATTGCTTCCATTGAAGCTAGATATACGACCCACATTCCCCTCCATTGATTTACACAAATAATTAAACCCAAATAAACCGTAAGCTCTGATACTAGTTGTTAGGGAAAATCGATGTGATTCTCCATAAGTAAATCAATCAATGGGAATAAAAACTAATGCAAAAAAATTAAATCAAAGGCAACACAAGAATTTTTACGTGGTTCCCTCAATGTGAGGTACGTCCACGAGATCGAAATCCGATTCCACTATCAACCAAATAAGTTCCAAACGATTACAAACGAGACACGAATGGTCTCACAAAACCACCCTTAGGTGAATTCCAAATAATCACAAATAAACAAGGGGAAAGATCTCACCAAATAGATGAACCAAAATCTTCAAAATCAAAGTTGAAGAAGACCCAAAATAACGAACCAAATTAGAACCGAAAATTGAACCAAACTGCTTCACAAATCAAAGCACCAATTCTTGATTGAGCAAGTCAAATCCAAAGCATCAATCTATACCAATTGAAACCCAAAGACACTGTTGCTGAAAAAAATTGTTGATGTGTAGCCGCCGCCCCTTTTTCATGTGTGTATGGAACAAAAATAATATATATATTAGATATATATATATATATATATTATTAAATTTTGAATTTTGTAATCAAACCCTAATTGTATCCAAATTGAATTGGGCCTCCACAAATATAATATATAATTATATTATACTTAAACCAAGCCAAATTAAAACTCTTTTTCCAAAACTAATTAAGTCTAATCACATAACCGATCGTAAAGCAATGTAAGTGGAGCAGTCTTTTCAATAATAGGTCTTATCGTGATATGCATGATTGCCATTGTTTTCAATGACAATAGTGACCAAACACAATAGTGACCAAACCAGCAATTCTTCCCTCCTCCCTCATACCCTTTAATTTCTTCATCAACTCTACTGTGAATCCACCATAAAAGATTTGTGAGTGAATTCCCATCATCAAACCCATTCAAATTCCTAATCTTACCCAAAGCACTCTCTTTGTCATAAACCCCTTCCAATGCATGCAAAAACCCCTTCCATCCCTCTAAAACTCCCTCCCTCCCCAACGCTGCTGACGCCCATGCCACAAGATCCCTCACAAAACCACTTTCACAAAACAAAACCTCAGTGATTGGCAACAGTGGCAACAACTGAATCCCAACCCTGCACTCCCTCCATTCAGCTGGTGCAAACCAAAGTCCACTGTCCCTTTTATTAGCCCATGAAACACCCACAACTCTATTCTCTAGTAAATTCCTCTGCATACATAGTCCCTCCCTCTCTCACATGCCACCATGTCTGAGCTGAATGAATCTCCATTGCTGCAATTGTAGAAGCAGTCGCGACAAGGTGTGTGTCCCCATAAGCCAATCCCATCAATGCAGCCGAATAGTATGCGTTCACAGCCTCGCTCGTGCTCTCTTGGTTTCGCCCGTCTGCAAATTCAGTCAGCCCTCCAGCCCAAGAATGAAGTTTCCATAGATCAAAACACCGCAAACGCGGATATTTTGAATTTTCTCGCCTGCCCAAGTTCATGAAATCTGCCATTAACGAGTAAGCTTGTGGCCTATAGCTTCTCCCCCAAGTTGGATCAATCTTTGCAAGCACTGCAATTGCATAAAGAAAAAGGCCCAAATGGTAATGGTGATCATTGTATATTCCGAACCCGAATTAGCCCCGGAATCCAAAGATCCTTGTTTAGTCACAATGCCACCCCACTTCCCGTCATACAAGAAACCATTTGTGCTAAAAGTTCCATCTAGCCATGGCTCAATTGTGTCCTTCAAGAACTTTCGAATACCTGGGATTGCATCGAAACAACCGACTTCTTCAGCAATCAATGCTAATCTTGCTGCTCTGGCAATCTGTTTTCCATAAGAATAAGATGATGATGTTGTTGATGTTGTTGCTGGATTGAGAGCCTCAACATCTTTGATTAGTGCAGCAACAATTTCAGGGTATGATTCTTCATTGATGCCTCCAATTGAATGCCAAGTTACAGAAACAGGGCTGGATTTCAATACCCATGAATCTCCAACAACACCCACAAGGTCTCCATCAATGCTTCTGTATTTGAAATCATCCAAAACAGTGATTTTACTATCACTGCTTGAAAGAAGCTGAAGATGAAGAGGGTGGGCAAGCATGAGCAAATCTCCCCAACCTCTCTTATCCCATTTATACTCCAAAGAAAATGGATTGGAAAATAGGGCATCACCACATACCGGATAACAATGGCTGAACCGATCAAGGATTGATTCGTATCGTGGGTCAGAATTTGGTACAATAGCAATCCGAATTATGCCGGAAAACCCATTAGAAGTTATAGAAGAAACGTCCTGACTCAGATTAATTGGTGAAGAAGCGTAGAGAAGCCATGTCTGGTTGTTGTTGAGCTTAATGGTGTATTTAGTGAGAGAACTATTGGGAGAGATTTGAAGAATGGCATGAACTGTAGAAATCGAAAGCGAGACACCATTGGTAGCAACACAGGTCATATAAGGGCTTCCTCTGACGAGGAAGAACCTGAGATTGCTAGAAGGAAGGTCAAGAGTGACACTAAGATCACTGAATGAAGAAACAATGTGGGTTGCATTTGGGTTGGGGTTGTTTGATGTAGAGATGGTGAGGTCAGGATTGAAAATCTGGTAGATGAAGGAAGAGTTAGAGGACTGAGATGGGTAGCAGAGAGTGAGAGAGGAAAGAGAAGATTTGATGAGATAAGGGTGGATGTATTCGGGTTGATCACCATTTTTTAGAACAAAGTTTTGGAAGTAGGAATTGGTGGGTAGAGGGGAAGAGAGTAGGTGGGGAGAGAAGAAGAGGGATGGGTCAGGAAGGACTGTGGATTGGGTTTGAGGGAAGAGGAAGGGATGGGTTGGTCGTCTGTAGGGTTCTGGCGGCAGTGGCGGCGGAGATGGCTCACGTGGAGGAGGGGGAGGGGGAGGGGGAGGAGGAGGAGGGGGTGGGGGTGAAGGAGGGCGGCTGCGTTTTTTTTTGAAAATCCTCGAGACATCTCTGCCAATTTTCTTCATGATTACACAGCTCATACAAGTCTAAATATATTTCTTTTGGGGCAAGAAAATGTTTCACTACTAAAAAATAAATAAATAAACACACACATATATATATATATATTGAAACTCGACACGTGTAGAAGATGAAAGAAATTTGATAAGAAAATACACAATGAAACTCAAGAATATACAATGAAATTCGACACACGTGTAGGTAGAGGAGATTATCTGGGTTGAATGATGGTGAATGGTGAAGGGGAAAATGGACGAGAAACAAAAGGTTGTGGTTTGGAAGTGAAGTTTAATGTATTTTGAGAATAGGAAAGTGGATGGAGTATATATCAAAGGCATGCAAGTGAAGACGGTGAAGGAAGGGATGAGAAGGTGGGGGGTCTTGGAACATGATATTCACCCAAAAAAAAGGTCTTCGAATATGTTTGGGGAATCAAGAAAGTCATACAATGAAGATCTTTTTGAGGTTTAGGAACTTTGGATTGGTGGATTCATGAGTTGTTCTCTCTCAATTGGTTTCCAAATGCCTTATGATATCTTGCAAGTTTTCCCATGCTCCCTGATTCTTTTGGGGTTAGTGTAACACACACACACACACACACACACAAGAAACATTTTATTCTGTTGTGATTATATTAAAAAATAACAAAGGTTATGTTTGTTTGAAATTTTAAAATTTATTTTTTGAATTTAAAAAAATTATTGGCAAAATATATATATATATATATATTTAAAATTTATAAAATTATTTTCATAAAAAATAAAGAGTAATTTTAATTTTTTGATTCTTTTCTTCTAAACATTGTATATTTAGCATTTAAGGATTTTCGAGTAATGCAAAAATAGGAGTAATTATATTTACCAATAAATTTCATCAAACAAATAAGTATTTCAATTAGTTCTAAGTTTTTTCTATTGATCTATTAAGTCCTATTAGTGGAGAATTTCTTTTCGTGTAGTCTTATTTTTTATTTTGGTTGTGTTTTGGTGGACAACTATATACCCTTTTTATTAATGTAACAGGTATGATGTGATACTCCATTGTGAAAAATATTAATGTGATACTCTAACAATGTGACACTCCAAAAAAACTAAAAACTCCTTAGTGTATTTTTTTCAAATGTGATAACGTGGCCGGTATGATGTGACACTCCAAGACCTTTACTCTAAAAAAATGAAAAACTCCTTCGTGTATTTTTTTTTTCAAAATGTGACAATGTGGTGGGGTATGATATGACACTCTAAAAAAATAAAAACTTAATGTACTTTTTCCAAATATGATAACGTGACGTGTATGATGTGATAGTCCAAAAAAATAAAACTTTTCAGTGTATTTTTTACTAAATGTGACATGTGACACTGCAACATGGCGTGTATGATGTGACACTTTAAAAAAAATTAAAAACTCTTTAGTGCACTTTTTCCAAATATGACACTCCAACGTAGCAGGTATAATGTGACACTAAAAACTCCTTAATGTACTTTTTTAAAATGTGACACTCTAATGTGGTTGGCAAATGAGTCATTACACATTCAAAATGACTAAATGGATCACAAGAAAAAATATGGGCTTATATGGATTACAAGTCAAAATATAAGACTTATTGGTCAATCTTTTTTTTTTCCCGGGAAACTTACGTGTAAGTCTTAATATGTGGACTTATTATCCAATAGGTCTTATGATAACTAATGGTGTTTTCCATTAAACATTACTAAAAAAACGTCACTAATTGTTAATTTTCAGTGACAATTTACAAATTTTGTCACAAAAAATATCACTAACTACAAGTTTTAGCTACATTTTAAAAAAATCGTTACAAAAAAAGTCACTAATTTTCAACTTTCGGCAAAAATTTGAAAAATTCGTCACAAAAAATTATTACAAATTGTGAGTTTTAGTGACAATTTATAAAAATCGGGACGAAAAAAAGTTACAAATTGTGAATTTTTAGCAATATATGTAAAAAATCATCCAATTTTTTTTTTTTTTTAGTAATGATTTTATTATGACTTATTTTCAATTGGACTTGATGGAAATTAAAGTGCACTTTTTGACTTATTGACTTATATGGGTTGGGTTTGGGTTGGGTTTGATGTGATATGTTAGAGAGGTGATGTGATTTAAATAAGTGATATGACTTAAATAGAATAGTGACTTTTTGACTTTTTGTATTATTTAGTTTATGCCAAACCAACCCTTAAAATCTAACCATTAGCACCTATGATAGTTTATCCATATATTATTTTAGGCTCAAGTTAAAATGGACCGAGATACCTATGCAAATTTTAAGTTCAATCCATTTATCAAATGATAGTTTAAAATATTAATCTAGCCGAACTTACGGGCCCAAACACTATATCCAAACCCAAAAATGTACGTCTAAATTGGGCCGCCGATAGGTCAATACCCAGAGCCAGAGATAGTAGGTGTTTGAAAACAACCTCCTACCATAATCAAATCTCAAAACCTGGACAAGTGAGAGAGAGAGAGAGAGAGAGAGAGAGAGAGAGAGATGGCTGGGTTGTTGGCATGGGCAGCAGATGTGGTGAGAGGTGGACGCCAGAGCGACGACGAAGATGATATCAATTCAATCTCAGTAGCCTTCACTCCAGAGCAGCAAAATAGTCAATAAGACAAATTGTCATATTAAATCCATAATCATTTCCTTTTTTCTCTTACAAATATCACATCCAATTACAAAAAAAATTTAACATTTTTCCCAAACACAATTATTTTAACATATTAAAATAGTCAAAAACTAAAATAGTCTATTAAAATAGCCAACTTCCTAAACACCACATAGTGTTTTTGAAGTCTAAACTAAATTATGTTAGTTGGAGGAGATTCCTCTGGAGGTTTGTTGAACTAATGATGGAATTTAGCCTTTTTTTTTTCTTTTTTTCTTTGCACTTTGCAAATGGAAGGGAATAGGCTAGGTGACCGGGTTGGATTGGATTGTAATGTATTGCATTCGGGCACAAGATGTTTAAACATGTTCTAGTAATGCCTAATCTTTGTGGCCAACTGCGCTATGTGCACAATTTTATTTTTTTATTTTTACAAAATAAGAAATAGATGTAATTCAAAATATTTGCATATAACAAGACGTTAATGATTTGGTGTGCAAAATTTTCTATGTAATGCGCCAGATTTTTAACCCAAATGATAATATAACAATCATGACTCTTTCAAGGAAAACCGAATATAAATCTCAAAACTTACATTATATGATACAATAGTTCTCCATACAACAATACATTAATCCAATAACAAGTAAATAAACAAATAAATACCCTTAAGGGATTTACAAGTTTCCAAGACTTGAGCTTGGTTACACAAAACGGTTATTTAAACTCACACAAATACATTCCTTGGCTTACACACAGAGTCATAGCAAAATGAGAGTATTGTACTCCCAACACACATACCCCAGTTGGGTGGGATCACCACATCTTTTCCTGTACAAAAATCTTGTAGGGCGAGCATAAAGCCCAGTAGGAAATTCTTAACAAAGTATATACATTTTATACAAGTCTCAAGAGATGAAATGCATATGTCATGCTATGTCATTTTTGAAGATAAATCACATTTTCATCTTTTGAAAATCATCATGCTCAATGATATTATGCAATTTCAATTGTTCAAAACTTAACAATTTATTTCAAGGGCGGTAAATACGATTATGGTAATACTTAGGTCGGTGTCTGCAAGTAGACTATACAAGTGTTACCAATTTGTCAATTTTACCAGCATTGATTGGAAGGCTCGACACCTATAATCTGTCATTTTTACCAGTATTAACTGGAAGACTCGACACCTATTCAATTTCATTTACACCACCTGTCAAGACTTACTACCGTATTTACCCCAAAACCAATTCATGGAAACTTATTTCTCAACATTCTTTTCTCAATGCAAGTTTTTAAATCAACTTTCAAAGTTTAGTGTAATCAAATGAATTGATATGCCAATAACACAAGATGAATATAAATAGTTTTATTCAAATTCATCATCCAAGGAATAACACAATTCTCTCTTCTCAAGTATCCTCAACAATTAATCATTTCAAGACTATTTCAATGTTTTGAACAATAATTTCCAAAATGAACAACAATTCTCATATTTCATGAAATTCATCATTTATATAAATATAAATAAGAAATTTTCTAAACATCCATTTATTTTGACACACAAAATAAATATAACAATATCATTCATGGATTTTCAGTCTCTTTAAAAAAATTTCCCAAATTCTAGGTTTTCTCACAAAAACTATACAACTCAAATCTTTTGAAAGGAAACTTTCCAAAATCATCTTTTCTTCAATCAATGAAGATCAAAACCCATAAGACTATTTTAAAAGAACAAGAGACAAACCCACTTTCAAAATTGCTCAACTTCTTGAATTAACAATCAATTTTCAAAGCTATCGAAGGATGATTTCAAAAATCATCTAGATCTTACAATATATATATATATATAACTCTAAGAAAATCCCTACCTCAAGTTTTGAAGAAGAAATAAGATGCATTTCCAAAATCAACAGTGTCCAAACTTGATCATCACCGCACACAACGAAACCCTCGAGAAGCTAACTAACTTTGATGAAGAACTTAGGTCCAAATCCCAAAGGATTTGAAGAAATCAAAGATCTTGTGAGGTTTTTGGCAGGAAATGTAGAGAGAAGGGAGAGGAAATGTTTTTAGAGAAAGAGATATATACAAAAGTGATTCAACTTCAGCCCAAGGAAAGAAGAAAAGGGAAAAATTTTCGGATCTCACCAACCCACCGCACCTCACTCCTGCACTTGCCTTTTTAGCAAAGGTACAAGCGTGCTCTCCTCGAAATCAAGACGCAGCCTTGCTCTCCTGCTCGAAGGATAAGCAACTTCGAATGCATTTTGCATTTTTGTTTTGGGCGCCGCCTTGATCCCATACGCCTAGGACCCGCTAAGGTCTTGCCGACGACCCCTGAATGATGATCGGACTCGACTCGACATACTCAGTGAAGTGGCAAAACTAAGATCGCTACATTCTATGTTCCTAAATTTTTTCTTTGCAGTTCTTGAATCATGAAATTATTAAAAAAAGATTAAAAGAAAAAATGTAAAGCACAATAGCAGGGCATGCAAAAAAAAAAAAAAAAAAAAAAAACCCCTTGGAAATTATAACAATTGCCTATCTATGTATGTAAATTTTATCTATCAAAAATAGGAAGAAAATATTTATAGCAGCAAAACTGTGTAACTGGTATACATTTATACATCCAATAATATAAACATAGTTACAATAGATGGTCATATTCATCACATGATTTCTTCGACTTTATGCAAGCAATTTGTTGTCCTTCTATTCAAAGTTCACTCTCTTATAATGTGATGTGATCCATCCTCACCAAAATTTTCTTTTATTATGAATTAATTTATAGTTACATACCAATAGGGATATCTATTGGGAAAAAATGTCATGTCACCGAGAGATGCATAAGGATTAACATGCTTAAGAACAAATCCAATATAACTAATATCTTGTTTCAATATATGTATACAATTTCATATACAAGTAAGTAGGGGTAAGTAGCGGATATATCGATCCGCCAAAACTGACCGAACTGAATCGATCCGTCGCATTTTGGACGGATGCGTGATGACGAGCGGACGGTTGCGGATTGATTTTCTCAAATCCGCCAATCTAGCGGATGGATGGCGAATTTGAAATTTCTTTGGCCGCAACCGAACCGCCAAACCGCGAGCACCCTTAGTAATTTATAACACTTTGTGTTTTCAGTTTGTTTAAATATTCTGTTGAAAAAAAGTTTTCAACTTGAATATCTTTTTTGAATTGAAAAAAATAAACGTATTATTTATCTATATTTTTTAGTTTTTAAATCTATCTCTAAAAATAATAAATAGAAAATATGATATACGATAGTTGGTTTTTGTTTTAAAAAACAGATATAGATGTAATAATACGGAGACATACAATCTCTACTACTGCTCTGTTAATGGTTTTGGTAGTTTGAATTGTTTTTATATTTTAAGAACCACAAATTGTAATACTTTATGTGGATGAGGCATACTGTGATTGTAGTATGTGGATGAGGCATGTAGTGATTTTCTAAAGTTTCAAACTTTTTTGCTTTAGATGAGACATGCAGTGATTGTAATATTTTTTTAAGTCATTGACTGTATTTTTTTTTTTTTGAGGAAGTGCACAAGTTGAATTATGTTAAAAATTTATAAAATTTTAAACCGCCAAACCGATTTGCATCCATCCGCCAAACCGCCAATCTGCTCAATCCACATCCGCTGGATTGGCGGACGGATATGGATTGATTTTCTTCAATCCGCCAATCTGGCGGACAGATGGCGGATTGAAGGTTCCGTGGCCGCAACCGACTCGCGCCCACCCCTACGAGTAAGTAGCTGTAACAATGAGCAAAGCAATCCAATCATATATATGTATATATATGTCAATTTTTTAAATTTTGAATTTTTGTTTTTACATATGAATAAGATTAAGAATGGTTTTGACCTTGAACCTACCAATCCATTCAAGACCATCCTCAACCCACACAAAACCAAACAACCAACACAAAATATCATTCAATAATTATACAGAACTAGTCACATAACCGACCGTGAAGCAATGTAGTGGAGCAATTTTTTCAGTAAGATATGGTTGATATGTATGATTACCATTATTTTCAATGACAATAGTGACCAAACCAGCAATTCTTCCCTCCTCCCTCATACCCTTTTTCTTCATCAACTCTACTGTGAATCCACCATAACAGATTTGTGAGTGAATTCCCATCATCAAACCCATTCAAATTCCTAATCTTACGCAAAGCGTTCTCTTTGTCATAAACCCCTTCCAATGCATGCAAAAACCCCTTCCATCCTTCTAAAACTCCCTCCCTTCCCAACGCTGTCGATGCCCATGCCACAAGATCCCTCACAAAACCACTTTCACAAAACAAAACCTCAGTGATTGGCGACAATGGCAACAACTGAATCCCAACCCTGCACTCCCTCCACTCAGCTGGTGCAAACCAAAGTCCATTGTCCCTCTTATTAGCCCACAAAACACCCACAACTCTATTCTGTCTAGTAAATTCCTCTGCATATATAGTCCCTCCCTCTCTCACATGCCACCACGTCTGAGCTGAATGAATTTCCATTGCTACAATTGTTGAGGCAGTTGTGACAAGGTGTGTATCTCCATAAGCCAATCCCATCAATGCTGCCGCATAGTACGCGTTCACAGCCTCACTTGTGCTCTCTTGGTTTCGCCCGTCTGCAAATTCAGTCAGCCCTCCGGCCCAAGAGTGAAGTTTCCATAGATCAAAACACCGCAAACGCGGATATTTTGAATTTTCTCGCTTGCCCAAGTTCATGAAATCCGCCATTAACGAGTAAGCTTGCGGCCTATAGTTTCTCCCCCAAGTTGGATCAATCTTTGCAAGCACTGCAATTGCATAAAGAAAAAGGCCCAAATGGTAATGGTGATCATTGTATATTCCAAACCCGAAATCAGCCCCGGAATCCAAAGATCCTTGTTTAGTCACAATGCCACCCCACTTCCCGTCATACAAGAAACCATTTGTGCTAAAAGTTCCATCTAGCCATGGCTCAATTGTGTCCTTCAAGAACTTTCGAATACCCGGGATTGCATTGAAACAACCGACTTCTTCAGCAATCAATGCTAATCTTGCTGCTCTGGCAATCTGTTTCCCATAAAAATAAGATGATGTTGTTGTTGATGTTGTTGCTGGATTGAGAGCCTCAACATCTTTGATTAGTGCAGCAACAATTTCAGGGTATGATTCTTCATTGATGCCTCCAATTGAGTGCCAAGTTACAGAAACAGGGCTGGATTTCAATACCCATGAATCTCCAACAACACCCACAAGGTCTCCATCAATGCTTCTGTATTTGAAATCATCCAAAACAGTGATTTTACAATCACTGTTTGAAAGAAGCTGAAGATGGAGAGGGTGGGCAAGCATAAGCAAATCCCCCCAACCTCTCTTGTCCCATTTATACTCCAAACAAAATGGATTGGAAAACAGGGCATGGCCCGATACCGGATGACAATGGCTGAACCGATCAAGGATCGATTCATGTCGTGGGTTGGAATTTGGTACGATAGTAATCCGAATAATGCCGGAAAATCCATTAGAAATTATGGAAGAAACGTCCTGACTCAGATTAATTGGTGAAGAAGCGTAGAGAAGCCATGTCTGATTGTTGTTGAGCTTAATGGTGTATTTAGTGAGAGAACTATTGGGAGAGATTTGAAGAATGGCATGAACTGTAGAAATCGAAAGCGATACACCATTGGTGGCAACACAGGTCAAATAAGGGCTTCCTCTGACTAGGAAGAACCTGAGATTGCTAGAAGGAAGGTCAAGAGTGACACTGAGATCACTGAATGAAGAGACAATGTGGGTTGAATTTGGGTTGGGGTTGTTTGATGCAGAGATGGTGAGGTCAGGGTTGAAAACCTGGTAGATGAAGGAAGAGTTGGAGAACTGAGATGGGTAACAGAGAGTGAGAGAGGAAAGAGAAAATTTGATGAGATAAGGGTGGATGTATTCGGGTTGATCACCATTTTTTAGGACGAAGTTTTGGAAGAAGGAATTGGTGGGTAGAGGGGATGAGAGGAGGTGTGGAGAGAAGAAGAGGGATGGGTCAGGAAGGACTGTGGATTGGGTTTTTGGGAAGAGGAAGGGATGGGTTGGTCGTCTGTAGGGTTCTGGCGGCGGTGGCGGAGATGGCTCACGTGGTGGTGGAGGAGGAGGAGGAGGAGGAGGAGGAGGGGGAAGGGGAGGACGAGAACGAGGAGGAGGCCTGCGTTTTTTTTTGAAAATCCAAGACATTTCTCTGCCAATTTTCTTCACGATGACCTAGCTCAATATATTTCTTTTGGGGCAAGAAAATGTTTCTCTACTTAAAAAATAAAAATAAACATATATGTATACTGAAACTCGATACCTGTGAAAGATGAAAGAAATTTGATTAGAAAATACACAATGAAACTCAATAATAGACAATGAATTTCGACACACGTGTAGAGCGAGAGGAGATTAAGTGATTTGGGTTAACGGATGGTGAGTGAGTGGTGAAGGGGAAAATGGATGAGAAACACAAGGTTGCAGTTTGGAAGTGAAGTTTGATGTATTTTGAGAATAGGAAGGTGGGGGGATTATATATCAAAGGCATGTAAGTGAAGATGGTGAAGGAAGGGATAACAAGGTGGGGGGTCTTGGAATATGTTTGGGGAATCAAGAAAGTCATAGAATGAAGGTTCTTTTTTGAGGTTTAGGAGCTTTGGATTGCTGGATTCATGCGTTGTTCTCTCCTCTCATTTGGTTCCCAAATGCCTTGTGATACCTTGCAAGTTTTCCCATGGTTTCTATTCTTTTGGGGCTGGTGTAACACACACATACCAAAAAAAAAAACATTTTATTCACTTGTGATTATATTAAAAAATAACTAAGGTTATGTTTGTTTGAAATTTTAGAATTTATTTTTTGAATTTAAAAAAAAAAATTATTGGCAAAAAAAAAAACACAAAATATTTTTACAATTTTAAAAATTATTTTCATAAAAAATAAAGAGTATTTTTAATTTTTTGATTCTTTTCTTCAAAACAATGTAAATTTAACATTAAAGGATTTTCGAGTAATGCAAAAATAGGAGTAATTATATTTAAATATATTATGAGAGACTTACATGTCGATTATAATAGGTAGATTTATTTGTATAAAAAAAAATACGTGGATTTATTATTCAATAGGTCCTATAATAATTATTGTTATTTTTAATCAAATACTATTTAAAAATATCATTAATTATTAATTTTCAACGACAGTTTGAAAATTGTCACAAATTATAAGTTTTAGTTACAATTTAAAAATCGTCATAAAAAGTCGCTAATTTTTAACTTTTAGCGACAATTAAAAAAATTCATCATAGAAAAGCGTCACTGATTATTAGTTTTAGTAATAATTTATAAAAATCGTGACAAAAAAGTTATTAATTATCAATTTTTAGATTGACATATGTATAAAATAGTCACAAAAAATTATTTTTAGTAATGATTTTATTAAAACTTGATAAAAATTAAATTCAATTATTAGTATCTATTAGCAGTTTACTCATATATTATTTTAGGATCGGGTTAAAATGGGCCCAGATACCCACGCAAATTTTAAGCTCAATTATTCATCAAACGGGGTATAAAATATTAGTCCAGCCCAATTTTGCGGGGCCCAACACTATTTCCAAACCTAAAAACGTAACTCTAAATTGGGCCGCCAGTGGGTCGATACCCAGAGCCGGACAGGGTGGCTAGGTGTCTGAAAACGGCCCCCTGCCATAATCAATCTCAAAATCTGGACAAGTTTTAGAGAGAGAGTAGAGAGAGAGAAAGAGAGAGAGATGGCTGGGTTGTTCGCATGGGCAGCAGATGTGGTGGGAGGTGGAGGGCAGAGCAACGACGAAGACCATATCAATGCAATCCCAGTAGCCTTCACTCCAGAGCAGCAACAATACGCGAGACAGTTGGATCTCAAAGCATCTTCTCTCAACCGTTCGATCCAAGATCTACGGCTTAGACTCCCTCCCCCTGACATCTCCCAACGCCTTCCCCACCTACACGCCCACTCCCTCGCCTCCAACGCCGCCCTCGCTCTCCAATTGAACGCTCACTCCACCACCAAGGAACAGGTCCTACTCATATCCCACTCACATGGCTTTTTCAATCGGGAAAAGTCAGGATCATGAAAATTTTGTCATGAAAATGATCAAGATCCTTCGATTACCTTAATTAATGTGCTTAGATTACCTTAATTAGTGTTAATTAGTATGTGATGTTTTATTCTAAGTGTAATAGAAGGATCACAAATCTTTCATGATTATTTTCATGAAAGGTTTTTTTATGATACATTGCTGTTTTCAATTTCAAGCAACTTTTCTTCACATGGGTATTTGATTTGATTTTATTTGAATTCAATTGCAATTCCTTCTCTATTGTTGTACATATTGCTGTGATTCTTTCAATTTATAGGTTTTGGTGTTAAGAGTCTTTTTAGAATGCTTAATAATAATGCAGTTTCTTTACTGTTCCATGTTGGGTTCCATTATTCTTCAACAGATGGATTGATTTTGGGAAAGGAGAAAGGATCTAAATACTTATATCTCTGTGTGTGTTGGGAGGACAAATAACTATTCAAAGTATCAGAATTCGGTCCATGATCATAGTCGTTTCGAATTAAAATTATTATAGACTGTCCATGGCTCCTACTGTATAGCATTCAAGATTACCTTTTCCTTTTTCACATGCTCTGCATCATTGGTTTTATGGTTACAATTGGTTGTTGGATGAGTTTTGGTCCAAAGTCTGACCTTTTTGGCCAGGCACAACTGAGAGAGGTTACATTGCAAGAAGAAAATGCTGCGTATGAAAAGGCTATATCCAATTGTGATAATAAAATACAGGACAAGTTGAAAGAAGCAGATCTATTTCGGACTAAGTTACAGGTTAGAGCTAAACACCTAAAATTTATTAATTTTTTATTCTTTTGTGCAAGAAAGGTACTTTAGATTTTTTAAGTGTTTCTCTCATAGCCTTTTGTTGGAGGATTCCCCACTCCTCTGTATTCAACTCTTTCTAAAGCATTGTTTTAGTTTAATCCTTGGCATCTTCACTGAAAAATATTACAGGAAATGGACTTGACTGAGAAAAATCTGAAGGACAAGCTGGAAAATGCGCTAGCCGCATTGCATGCCAGACAATCTGGAAAATTAGCTGAATTGTCTATTGGTTCTGAAACTACAGTTGAAGCTCAAGGCGTTATAGAAGCTGATGTACTGGATAAGTTAGAGAACAAGAAGCAGGAACTGGTCTGTTGCTTATTTCGCCTCATCCAGATATTCTTTTTTCTTTTTTGTTCTCTTTCTTATTTTTCCATTTTTATTTTTAGTTTCTGAAACGTTTTATTATCTTCTTAGAGTTTAATGGAAGAGATGGTTGAAGTCTTGGAGAAAAAATGGGCACAGGTCCAAGAGAATGCACTGAAGCAGCCTTCTCCAGGTATTGTACATCATCCATTTACTTCTGCTTGTGTAACTGTTTTGAACTTTTATTGTATAATTGATAGGCAATGAGGATGGATTGGGTATGTGGATAGGTTGCGAATATCCTGTTGACATGAAAATATGAGAAAGTAGGAGAAAGACATGGAAGGGACATGATATTAGAAGGATTTTGGGGCCCTCCTGTTCCCCATTTTGCTACTACTGCAACTACTTTTTACCTCTTGTACTCCCCTCCCTTTACTCATTTGTTTTCAGTACTGTGCTTGTCCTATATTAACTATTAAGGATTCTAGACATATCTGGGACATGGCTGCCATGTGGTCAATCAAACATAGTAAAAGACTGTCATAATCATCAATTTTTGACTTGGACATGTCTCCTCTGTAGAGATGTCTCAACTTATTTGATTCAGCATGCATTGTCAATTTTCTAGGAGTTGGATGCTATAGGACAGAAAAAGAAACCAAGTCCTAAGGCTGCCTACAATAGGAATTGTGGTGGGTTTTGGGTATGGAAAGTTTTCAAGATTAGGGTTCTAATGGGGGAAAGAAACAATCTAGGTTTTGAAGTGGGAAAGGACTGAGATTTGACACTGTTTGAGGGCTTGAATAGCGGCTAAATCAGGGGTTTAAGGGTAGTTGAGGATCAATAGAAGGGGGAAGGGGTTAGAATTGATTGGGAATATATATGTTAGGTTTTGGGGCTAAAGAAGGGACCTTTTTAGTGTTGTGAACAACAATATGAGAATAATAACTTTGTGGGAGAGCCTTCCTTGATACCATTCTCATACCTACCTTTGCATCTAAGAAGTATGGACACAGATGCGGATATGGGACACAGGACACAACGATTTCAGAAAAATGGAAACACGGACACAGCGGAGATACGGCAATAAAATATATTTTCATATATTTTTATTTGCTATCTAAATTAATATTACATCTATAAACAATCAATATTAACAAAAATTAACTCTAATTCTATAAATAAATAAATAAAATAAATCAATTCTAATTCTATTTCCTAGTGTGTCTCTTGAAAATAAATTAATTAAATAAGAGTACACGCGATGTGGCGTGTCCCATACGTGTCCCCGATGTGTCTGCCTATCCCCAAAGTGTCCGTGTGTTTGACATGGATATGGCACTTGTTTTTGAAGTGTCAGTGCTTCATAGGCTCCCATCTTAATCTTATAGATCCCAAGGTCTGATCCTAGAATGCAGAGTAGGATCAGTCACTTGTCCAAGGATGAGATGGCCTCCGTGGTTTGACCATCCTATATTAGGGATCTCGATGCCAACGTCGAGGCATCATCAGCCAACTTCCTCACTCATGACAAGCATCAGGCACCTCCACTGCCAGACTTGCTCTCTAACTAAGATTGATTGAGCTCTCTGACCTCTGCCACCTCCAATGCCCTCCCATCATCTAAGTGCCCTCCATCTTCCCAGAAGGTCCCACTAGGACTCCTCACTACCATCCATCCACAGTAAGTTTGTAACTGACTGGTTACTAGTAAAAATCATTGCCTCTTTATATCTTTGCAGTATATGATAAATAATTTAACAAAGACTAATAATTTGTAATGAGAGAAATTAGGTTCAATAATTTGAGGAGCTTCTGAATACTGACAACGTATTTGTAACTAATTGGAAGCATAAACCCTCAAAAGACAAGGGTATGATTAGTATGATTTGTGCTCTTCTGAATGAACTAGTTTCCCCTACAACTTTGGAAATGTAGTGTTACTCACTTTTAAAGTGTGCTTTTGGGGAAATGGTATCCCTACCTTTGATTGGCACTTCAATAACTTTTGTTTTTATTTTTATTTATTGCATTGACAATCTGTTGACTTTTGGAAAAAATCATTTCCATAAGGAAAACTGACCTATTGCTTCCTGCTTGATGTAGTGAAATAGATCTGTGAAAAGTTGTTCACTGTAATAACAGATATTTTACTTTGGCCATATCTGTTGTTTAAGCTGTTCTAACGTGATGCAATTTTCTTCAGCTCAGAGAGAGAAAATATTGGATAGACAGCTACACAGCCTAATTGAACAACTAGCCACCAAGCAGGTGTGCTTTAGCTATTGTGAATTTGCTTTATATGAAGATTTTTGCTGATGTGACTTTGAGAGGGAATTCCTTTTATCTTGTTCTGTCCTTGTAGGCCCAAGCAGAGGGGCTGGTCAGTGAAATCCATCTGAAGGAGATGGAACTAGAAAGGTTAAATGGGCTGTGGAGGAGTCTTGAAACCAGCACAGCGGAGGTCAATGCAGCTAGGAATCGGTTTGGAAGAAGCAATTCTGAGAAGGGATCTCTTTCCACTGATTACATTGTTGACCCTCATCACAGGCCTTCTTATCACTTGGGTGGCCGAACTGAAAATCTCATGCTACTCAGGTCGGCTTTCGTGCTCTACATTCTAGCTCTGCACATCTTGGTCTTCATCAGAATTTCATTCTAAAAATGTGTTGGTTCCATTAAATATTGTAATATGTCTTCACCTGCTGAACCTGATATGTATGATTTTTCATTCTATTGTACTTCAGGTTTTACCAGAAACATGTTTCATGTATATATAATGAAATACTTTATTTTTACTGTGTCAAAACTCTGAGATGAGTTGCGGCTTTATTTTAATATGTCGACAGTAAATTTCTCTTAGCATTAAGAGAAGAGAAGGCAATAGAGCAGATCACAAAGTGCACAAAAGACAAATAATTTACAAATTGCAGGTTGTGGAAGTTAGGCAATTAAATTTCGGTGGCATTTGTAGACTTAGTTTTAAAACTTAAATTTTTGTTGGTTGAGGCATATCATTATATACAATCAAGCTGTTAATTTCATCTAGTGTCTGGACTCCAAACTCGTATGAATTTTCCTTGTTGAATCATGACTTGTTAGTATAAGAAGTTTTCGTCTTGAGATTTTTGAAATAATCCTAACCTTGGTTAAATGTCTCTTAAAAAACCCTGACCTCTTTAAGGTTTTGTAGCGAGGTTTCGTTTGGCAACATTACTTTTTAGTGTAGAAGTCAAAAAGTCAATATAAAAATCAAAAAATTAACAACTTACATCAAAAAAGTTAAAGTTTTTTTTTTTTTTTACTTTTTACACATCTTTTCGTAAAAAGATCAAAAAGTCATTTCAAACATATTAGTTTTTTTATATCATATTTTAATCAAAAAATTAAAAAATTATTAAAAAAATGTTCCCAAACGAGGCCTATCTCTCAAATCCCATCTATGTGGTCTTTTGGGGAGGAGCTCCATCCTTCCAGTTTGAAAGTAAAATTTTAAGTGTTTTATCCAATGTTTCAAAAAGCGGTTGTGGTCGCCATAACGGTTGTGGTGGCGAGGTATAAATGCCAGTGTAACGGTTGCGGTAACCGGAATCGTGATTTGTTTAATTTTTCGCATAATTTGAAAATAGTTTGAAAAAAATTTACCGATGCGCATATTTTTTTCTTTCTAGAATCACATTTCTTAGAATTTAAAATAGATTTTGATAAATTTTTGTTAATTTTTAAGTATGATCAAATATATTTCTTATTTTCAAATCACTATAAAAAGGGTTTTTTACATTTTATTTTAATAGTTAATGATTTTAAGAATAATTGATTTTAAATGTCTATAAATTATTTTTAACCAATACTTGAACTAATTGAATAAAAAATATTCACAATTATTAAATGAAATGATTATAAAAATAAAAATTGTGTCATAAACAAAAATTATAAAGAAAATAAATTTATATAAGATTTTTTTTCTTTGAGTTTGGATCACTTGAGTATTTGTTCTTTTTCGTAAGCTTTTATTTTTTTAGAAAAAGAAGTTATTCAGAATATTATAAAAGGATGTAACGGCGTGTAACAGACCGTTATGACCGTTACGTAACACCAAAACGGTAATTACACATGTGAATTTCTGTCACACCGCTATAACGGCCATAACAAATGACGGTAACTACCACAACCGTTATATAATAGCGTTACGTAATGGTTACGTTGCTTTTTAAAATCTTGTTACCACATTTTAGACAAACAAGATTTAATGATTGCTCAATTCTTGCACCCATTTTATTTGTGGTGAGAAGATTAAATATGGGTTTATTGACATATCTATCTAAGAATTCTATATGGTTACATTAGGAAAATCAAATTGTTTGATGTAATTTTTTTCATGCTGTGGTGTAATTTCTAACACATGGACATAAGAAATGCACACGGGACTTTAGCATGGTCAGAAATTATTGAATATTCATTCCATGTTTCAAAGGTGAAGCTTGGTGTTCACCATGTACATGGGACACGTAACGCGGTCCTCCAGACTTGCTGAAGTGAACTGTGTAGATTCTTGTACTTCCAAAAAAATAGGGCTTCAACGTATACTCAACACTTTCCTCTGAAATATCAAATATGCAAACATAGGCCCTGAATCATTTTATTTTCAATAGTTATTATTCTCCTTCCAAGTGTAATTAGTTATGCTGTTTAGGATGTTGTTTTCTTCTTAGACATATACTTGGCAGCTTTTTCCAACTTTATGCCAATAAAAATCCGGGTGCTCCATGAAATGAATAACTTCTAGATTTGAGCTTTTGATCAATGATTTCAGGTGTCAGATTAAATAAAGCCCTTTCGAAATATGATAGATTTAAACAAATGCAACATTCTTATGAAAATTAAAGGACATAATTTTTTGTACAGTAATTTGCTTTCATATGGTATAATTATTATTTTTTTCTTTTTTCTTTTTTCTTATATAAAAAAAATATTACATCCACATTTTTATTTGATAAATAAAGAATATTACATCCACAGTTTTGACTTTGCAAAAATCCTTAAAATCCACTCGGACTGTTGAAATAAATATAAATGTTGGCTATATAACTATATCTTTATAATTAAAAATATGCTTATCCAAGATTGTCTCACTGAGTTCCTAGCTAAGCATATTTCTGAAGATTCCCATGGACAGTTCTTCCTTAGTCTTCTTCTATCTTCAACATCTGAAGCAAAAATTCATTCCAAGTGTCAATGGGGCCTGGCATGCACCAGTGGACACAGTCAGCTAGGGTCTTATTGTCATTTGGCCCGTGCCCATAATGGTTTGGGTGACCATCTGGCCTCATCACCATTGCTTCTGTAGTATCTAGTATCCTAAATTTCAAGCCCTTCTTTCTCCCTTCTATTTCTGCTGCCCTTAGCTCCTCCACTTGAGTCAAATAGAACTCCAAATTATACCCATCCAACTTCATTTCTTCTTTTGTAAAGGGCCTTGTTCTCACACAATTCCCCCCTTCATTCCAATACCCATTCTCAAAGTGTGCAGGTGAGAATGTCCTCAAAATGGTCAGCCCCTTAAAGTTTTGATGATTCAAAATGGTCCTCAAGGCAGCACGGAAGGCCATTCTGTATCCATAGTACCTAGTTAGGTCTGTGATGTTCCTTCTATGGCAGACATGACATCCTACGACCTTACCTTTTTCATAATATATGAATGGTCTAAAGAACCATTGACCTGCTGATATGATCACAATATCAACATTTTCAATCTGAGTTGCCCAGGCTTCATCAGCCTCATCTAAGTATAGGTTCATGCGGCTATCGAGGGAATATCCATTGGGGTCAGCGTCACGGGTTCTAACCAAGAGTGGGGACCAAAGTGCTTTCATAGTAAAGTCGTAGTCAGTGTAGAGCCAACGTCTGAATTTTGTATCTTGCACTTCAGAAACATCTACTGGATAGGCTGCCTGAAAAAAGCACAGATGAAAAGATTAGCAGCTAATATGAATACTTTCTGATCCATACAACACACCTCAACTATATTTTTAAATCTACAATCAGCTATTCATTATGGGACTTGTGAGCTCTAGAAATGTTCAAATAAAAGCAGGGGATTTTGTTGGGTTCTCAAGATGTACCTTAATCTTCTTATCAGTTGATGGGTTCTATTTGTATACCATTTGCATTAAGATTTCATGACGGGAAGGCAGTGGTGTAAATGTATCTTATTATATTATGCATACATGTACACTGCAATAAACCCATTGATTATGCTAGATCTTGTGTAACATAGCAACTACATAACATCAAAAACTGAAAAGGGTGGTTGTTAGACTTGAAGTTGAAATATTACTTGGTATATCTATCTATACATAATGCTATAATGAGTTGCTGAGCACTTACACTAGCCAAGAGGCATGTCAATGATTGCATTTGATTTCTTCCCACTGAGTCCCCAACAAAGGCCAAAGTCTTACCTCTAACAAGCTCCAAGAACTGAACTGCGTTGAAGAGAGGTAACTCACATTCATCTGGTTTCCACCTCCATTTCATAAATTCTGTGTCTGGTCTCCCAAACTTCATGCAGTTTTGTTGATCATCAATCACACATTTAGTCTCATTTGTGTAGTAAGGTTCCTTGGGATATGGAACCCAGTTTCCATTAAATATGTCACACTTCTGATCCAACTTAACATTTGTTGAATCATTGGTTGTATTCTGGGGAGAATGCAAAGCCAAGGACAAATTGTTTTTCTGAAAGAGAGGGACTGAGCTATTGATCTTAGTCTCTACTGACCGTGTAATGAAGGGTGAGTTGTTATATAGATAGAGAGGGATTGGGGTGAGAAGAATTAGGGTTAGCATTGGTAGGATAGCCTTTTTGGAGCTGTTGAGAGCTGTGCTCTTCCCACTGGGAAGCTCCATGGTATTGATCTTCATCTGAGAATAGTATGAAGTAGAAGCTTTACATTTGGTCTATGTATAGGTTTACTAATGTCTGAGATGAGTTTATATGGTTGAAATTTGGAATGTATTTTATATGAAATGTCATCTAGGTTATGAAGTTAAGTGCTCCTGGAATTTTTTTCCAAGGCTGGTTTGGAGTGAAAGCAAACAATTGTCATCATGATATATCATTGAAGGCAAAGTTGGACATTATCTTCCTTTCCCACTGTTCATTAGAAATTTATTATAGTATGTTCATAGTTTTTTCAAGGATCTGAGCTAGGTAATTTACCAAATTGCTCATCTATGTTTTTGGTCATTCATACATAATAATTGAGGTAAACTACTATATGTGTAATTGATACTGTGTTTTTTTAACATGTTATAGCAAATGACTTGTATGTTTTGTTTGGATCTTGGATTTTATTAATGGAAAGAAAAATGAATTTATTTGTATATGACTTTCATGGATAATTAAACCAAAAACAAAAAAACAAAAAAAAAAAGAAAAAAGAAAAGAAAAGATGTTTGATAAATTTCTATTCATTCTCTTCTCATTTTCCTAACCAACTGATCATAATGTTGAACTACTGACTAACCCTTTTTTCCTTTTTGTTTGTCTTCTTATTTGTTAACCAGTTACAACTAGAAACCCTAAAACCAACTAGAGAAACCTTTGCATGCTCTAGAAGATTTTAAGCCCCGTTTGGGAACTTACTTTTTTAGCCAAAAAGCTAAAAAGTTACTAAATTAGCCAAAAAGCCAACAACCCATACCAAAAAGTCAAAGATTCTCTTTTCTCTCTACTTTTTACACATCTTTTCGTAATTAGCCAAAAAGTCATCCCAAACATACAAGTTTTTTTTACCTACATTTTTAGCCAAATAACCAAAAAGTTACTAAATTAGCCTGTTCCCAAACGAGGCCTAAATGTAATGTTGATACTTGATACTATTAAATGGATATTTCAATATTTGATCCATTCATTGACATTTAAATTAAAATATTCATATACTTGTGTGGTTTCATTATATGTACAACATATATCACTGGTTGCAGTTCAATATCTATCATTTTTTTGTCAAATGAAGATGTTTCTCAAATTTTTCTGGAAGCAAGATTTGAAGTAGTGGGATGCTTACTAATTCTAATTTTAGGTATATTGCATGTGATTTTGTGTAAACCTCTATGATCACTGATCAGGTGAGATGTCCCCAACATAAGGTATGAACATGTATGATGAAGAACCCTAATTTCTTACTTATTAAACAACAAGGTTCTGTGAATGCAGTGAATTGTGATGGAAGTGTCTCATCTACTAATTATTAGTCAAGATTTTTGTGTCCAGCTTTTTTGTTGTGCAGTTATTACAGACATCAATCATTTTTGTGTCCACCTCATGGCTAGAATTGCCAATGTGTCCTATAATCTGAAGGTGTTTTTTTGGTGGTGTTGTCTACATAGCGTAACTTGGTGGCAAAGTAGTTGATCATTACAATGCCTTGGCCACCACTTTTTTTAAAGGTTACGACATGACTTTTCATGTTAATATAATCATGATTTGTCCAATAAAGCTATAGCATGCCAAATTGGCATCAATTTAACACTATGGTTACCATTTGAATATGAAGCCTCTACACCTGGCATTGGGTAGATCTCATACAATAACTGTCCAAACTCCATCCTATTTTTGTTTATTTTTTCTAGAACAATCACATACACTTTTTTCATTGTAGATCTACTACTAGAAATTCAATATGTATTCTTGAATAATCTCATTTTTCAATTATTCAATCATTTTATTTACCAAGTTCAATGTTGGCTAGATGTATCTACATTTCTCACTCAATAGGCACAAATAGGTGGATTTCTACATAGAACTAATAATAAAATACAAGTTGAGCAATGTGAGTGGAACGGGCTCTTCCTTGGCAAGCTCCACTATCTAATGTGTATGGCCACCATTATTTTTCGTGTTCAATTCTGTCATTAGAATTCTTGATTGTTAATGTGAATTCCATTACCTTGTACACAGCGAGTAACAAATGTATGTATGTGTAATAAACAGCAACCACCACAAAAAAATATGTGTCGGTTATCAAAAAATAAATAAATGTATGTATGTGTAGCACAATGTTCTCCATTTAGTGAGGCAGTGCCTTAATACCTATGTCAATAGGTTCATATATATTTTACCAAATTTTTAATCTTGAAAATAATAGAAGGTGAAAGAGAATTCCTCAAATTGCTCAATCAAATTAACTTGAGTGGAAGAGAAGGAGCCCCCCCTTCATCCAATTAACTTGAGTGAAAAAGAATTCCTCAAATTGCTCAATCAATTAATTTCTGGTACACTTGACCTATCATGGATTAAGCAAAGATCAATTGGGTTGAAGTTTTACTATGAATGATTCATGCCAATGTTCAATCAATTCAATTCCAAATTTAGCCATGAAACCATTTGGAGGACTAATTGCTTAGGTGTTATTTCAGCTTTACAGGTAAGGTTTCTCCTTAGAAAACGCAATAATTTTTTGATATGCTTTCCAGTATTATTTTAATACTGATTAATACTGATTTATGCAAGTGATAAATAGATGTCATTTTCAAGTTGCCATATCTTAACAAAAACTTGTATAACTGGCCTTTCAACACAGATGATCATATTTATTTCTATGGTGAAGAAGACAATTTTCAGATTCATCTGTTTTTGTGTAACAATTGCCCATGCAGCTTGGATTTTTATATAATGTGTATAAGTTTATTGAGGCGATTAATAATTTGTTTAAACTTAGCTTGACTTGTTTATATGAAGTGCTAGTATTGAACGAGTTTTTAACGAATTGATATTGATCGAGTTCTTAATGAATTGAAATTGAGTCGAGTTCAAGTAACTGGATTTGTTCTACAGTTCAATTCACAAGTTATGGAGGGAAAATAAAAAATGAAGCAAAAGAACAAGTGTGACATGTTCAATTAGGACTTTACATGATTTTCATTTAGTTAGAAAGCATTTCCATTTTCAACATTTGAAACAAGAACTCATTCCAAGTGTCAATGGGGCCAGGCAAGCACCAATGGACACAGTCAGCAATAGTCACATTTTCATGTGGCCAATGCCCAAAATGGTTCGGATGCCCATCTGGCCTCAACACCATAGCTTCAGTTGTATCCAACAACCTAAATTTCAACCCCCTTCTCGCTCCTTGTTCTACTGCCCTTTTCATCTCGTCCACTTGAATCAGGTAGAACTTCAAGCTATCACCCTCCAACCTCATTTCCCGGCCTGTAGCAGGCCTTGTCCTCGAACACCTCCCCCCTCTGTTCCATTCCCCATTCTCGAAATGTGCAGGCGACAGAGTCCTCAGAAAAGTTACTCCCTTGAAGTTTTGGCTGTTCCACAGGGCTTGGAAAGCTGTTCTAAAGGCCTTTCTGTATCCGTAGAACTTGGTGAGGCTTGTTAGGTTGTTGACGTGGCAGTTGTAGCACCCAATGACGTGGTGATTTTCGTAGTATATTTGTGGACCGAAGAACCACTGGGAAGCCGACAAGATAACGTAGTCAAATGATTCGATCTCGTTGGCCCAGTCCTCGTTGGGCTGGTCTAGATAGAGGTTCACAAGGCGGTCATAGGTTGGGCCTGTGGGATAGGTGTTGATGGCCTTGACCAAGTATGGTGACCAGAAAGTTGCCAAGGTGAAGTTGTGATCCTTGTATAGCCAATGTCTGAACCTTGGGTCTTTGGTCTCGGACACATCTAAAGGATAGACCACCTTAAAAAGCCAATAAAACAGTTAACGTTGTGCCAAGTATGAATAATGATATACAAATGCCATAGAGTTCCCTGTTTAAATTAAAATGCCATTCTGAATGAGTTTTTTGTGTTTAAAAATTATTATGTTTTGAGGATGATTATTGAATACTAGTAGTTACATTGAGTTATTTATTTGAAACTTACTGTGGCTAGGAGGCACAACAAGGATTGAGCTTGGTTTCTTGCTACAGAGTCCCCAACAAATGCCATAGACTTCCCTCTTACAAGCTCCAAGAACCCAACTGCGTCAAAGATGGGTAGCTCGCAGTGGCTGTCTGGTTTCCACCTCCACTTCAAGAACTCTGTGTCTGGTCTCCCAAACTTCATGCAGTTTTGCTGATCAAAGATCACATTGCAAGACTCATTGGTGTAGTAAGGTCCATTTGGGTACTGAACCCACTTCCCACGAAACATGTCGCATCTCTCTCCTGACTCTGTGTTCTTCTTCGCATTGTTATGATCAGTAATAGTGAGAGACCACCATGACCATGGTGTTGGTGAGATCTCGAGCAGGTTGACGGGGACAAGGGTGATCAAGAGATATAGGGTTAGGGTTGATAGAAGAACTATTATGCAGGTGGTGTGAATTGTTTTTTGGTTTCCTCTCATGGATGGGAAGAACTCAAATGAGATGAACACTAGCAGAAGAGTGAGGGTGAGGATTGCCTAGGAAACTATACAATAATTCTATTTGTATACTAGTGGATGGATGGTTGTCTTTTCGTGGCATTTATAAGAGCAACGCGCTACTCTCAGAATTCATACATAGAAATTTATCCGACAAATTAATGTGTATTCTAAATTTATTTTAGGTACAAGATCTCATCATAAAATAGTAGTTGAATGCGGACATGATAATATTTTTTCAGAGTAAATTTTCATGGATGAAATTTGAGTCTATAACTTATAATGTTGTCTAAAAATAAATATTCATAATTGCTACAATTCTTATACATCACTTAGAAATTAAAGATTCGAATATTGTCATAGATAGAACTTTCTCTATATAAATACTATCAATATGCCGACAAAAAACAATTAAAACATTTCTTGTATTTTTTTAAATCAATTTTTTTCCTTGTTACATGCCTCATTCATCAAGGAGTGTGAATTTGTTTACATAGTGTAAACAAAACACACTCCATCATTGATCAATTTTTACACTTTATGTAGATTACCTCATTGTTTCAGCCAATGATAAAAGTGTGTTTGTTCACCCACTCTCGTTCATCAAGTGCACCACAAATTTTGATGGCATAGTCCAATTGTCAGAAGTTCACTGCAAGGATTGTACTTGGTTAAGGTTTCTTCCTTAGATTAGATTCTATATATGCTTTTTATTTTTTATTTTTTGAACCATGAAGAAGGAATAAAAAACAATATAGTTTTGACAAAAATTATAATTTTATAATATCTTCCGGACAAAATGATGGCATTGTGAGGTCTTATTGAAGCAAAACGTGATAAAAATAAATAAATAAATAAATGAGAGTGTCTTCTCTGCCTTTTTTTTTTTTTTTTGAAAAAAAAAACTTTGCGTAACGTTTACTAAATCATCATTACGTGAAATCATTGCAGGAAAGCATGAGAAGAAAATTTGTCACCTTTTAAATTTTTTTATTAAAAATTATGTACAAGTATGCATTTTAATCTCCTTTAACAATAAGATAAGATACCCTCTTTGGGGCTTTGAAAATGCACATGATTAGTCTTGCTGTGGGTGCCAACCTAGTTGGGATGCATAACTTAGACAATGATTCGACTTTTTTCCAAGCTTTTGTACTTATTGTGTTTTAATGAAATATATATTTGTTTGCTGCTAAAAAAAAAAAAAAAAAGATAAGATACCCTCAACTCTAACCTTGGATGAGGGTGATGGGATGAACAAATATTTATTGCAATGATATCACCATCTTATAAGACAACTAAATAGATGAGATTGATTTTATTTTTCATTGGTCATCACGCAATTTTACTTAAAATTATGCATATCATATAATAATCATGCATATCATATAATAATGCCACGTAGTATGGTCTTTATTTTCAATATTAACTTTTATATATTTTATTTCCCAAATTTTAAGATAGTGTTTGAATTTTAAATTTGTGAGAGAGAGAGAGAGAGAGAGAGAGAGAAAATCAAAGCACAAAAAAAAAAAGATTTTAATTTTAATTTTATTTTGCTTTCCTCATTCATAGAAGGGAATTGTGGGAGAAGCAAGAAATGCTCGAAGTTAGATGATGTTATTTACTTTAGTGTGATGTGGGTTACTCTCAAAAGATCAAATTGAATGTTGGAAATTAATTCTATGTTAAAACTGACTGATTTAACTTTTGAGAAATGAAACTAAAAAAAAAAAAAAAAATTGAAATAACTCCAATTAAATATGAGGATGTTATAGACCTCTTGTATGTATATGTGCAGCATATTAATTAACATTACAAGTTATTGTAACCTTCGGCTCTATTAGGCCCAACTACATCGACAATACACTATCTTCTTATATGTAAAACACAAATGCAAAATTTCTTTTGTGGTCACAATTTCCTCAAATGAGGACTAACATTTCAATACCGCCCAATGGCTACAAGAATGCAATCCTTCTCATCCTAACTCTAATTCTCGCCATTCTGATTGTTCTTCACTATATTCATGACAATTCATCAAAGATTAATGCCGGTATTTCAGGACCTCTCCATGGAGGCAATAACAAGTCATCCTCGGCTTTGCAACACGGTAAGGTGAATGGAATTGGAATGAGAAGGGTAGGGAACAAATGCAACATGTTTAGGGGGAAATGGGTTCCATATCCAAAAGGGCCTTACTACACAAACAACACTAGATGTTATATTACAGATGGGCAGAATTGTATGAAGTTTGGGAGACCAGACACTGAGTTCATGAAGTGGAGGTGGAGGCCAGATGATTGTGAGCTACCTCTATTTGATGCAGCTCAGTTCATGGAGCTTGTAAGAGGGAAGTCTATGGCCTTTGTTGGGGACTCTGTGGCAAGAAATCAAGCTCAATCCTTGTTGTGCCTCCTAGCCAATGTAAGTTTCATATAAATAAATGTAACTACTAGTATTCAATTATCATCCTCAAAACATAATAATTTTTAAAGACAAATAATTCATTCAGAATGGCATTTTAATTTAAACCAGGGAACTCTATGGCATTTGTATACCACTATTCATACTTGACACGATGTTAACTCTTTTATGGGCTTTTTAAGGTGGTCTATCCTTTAGACGTGTCCGAGACCAAAGACCCAAGGTTCAGACATTGGTTTTACAAGGATCACAACTTCACTATGGCCTTTGTTGGGACTCTGTAGCAACAATAATGTTGCATCTCCTAATTTATCACCCCTTAACCATCTTAATGATTTGGCATTGAGAGTAGACCTCACATGATAAAATGTTTGATAAATCAAAATTTGACACTTGTCACACATATCATTAGGGGAGATTTTTAGGGATGATAAATTAGGTGTCACAAGCATTTTTCAAAAAAAAAAGTAAATGACATTTTTCATAGTTTGACTCAAAATTTATTTTAGTCCATACTCTTTAAATTTAGTTTTAATTTGGTTATTCCGTCCAAATTAGATTTTAAAATTTACAATTTTGTAACATATGTACACGTAAAAAAAAAAAATTACGGTAATTTGGATGGAATGACCAAATTAAAACTGGATTTATAGTGTAGAGATTAAATTATAATAATAAGGATCAAAGTAAAATTTAAGTCAAACTATAAGGATTAAAAATGTAATTTATTTCCAAAAAGGAAGAAAGTGTACAAAATGCAGTGTGGCAGCAACACTGCATTCATTCTGGTGGAATTGGGCTCGCACAATTTAAATGTAGTGTTGTCAGCACACCATCCTGAGATTGTTTTTAGGTGCATATTATTTTTTCAGAAAATGTCTCGTAGCTCAAATTTTGTGGCTCAAAAGTGACTCAAATGGCCAAAACGATGTCGTTTTGACCATTTTTATGTTGTTCTGTACTCAAAACGACGTCGTTTTGGCCATTTGAGCCACTTTTGAGCTACAAAATTTGAGCTACGTAGCATTGCCGTATTTTTTCTACTAAAAATGATAATGATATAGATTTAAGATTTTTTTTTTTTACAGAAAAGTGTCCAAAATATATTGCGGCAACCAGGAGCGGAGGAAGCATGTGACCAGGGGGGTCACGTGCCCCCTGAATTTTGGGATTTTTTTTTTTTTGTTTTGCAAATATAAAAAAAAATTAAATAAAAAATTACAAAAATATTATTAGAGTGAAATATCAATGACATTTTAAAAATTATGAAAACAATAATGGTTGTTTTGATTGAAAATGAAAAGACTATTATAAATAAACCATATTAGCTATGAAAATTTTTAAATGTAACGACGATGTCATTATTAGTGATATGCAAATATAAGTAATCTCACTATAAAGATATGAAATTTATTAGATTGTTAGTTACATTTGACATGTGAGGTTCACTATTTATGCGTTTATTTACCATTAGTGGGTGATATTACATACCAGTGATGACATGGTATTACCATTATATTGAATTTTTAATCAAATTTTGTATCAAAAAATAATTTATCATTATATAATTTATTTTAAGGCTTATATCCATATTTTTTTTGTATTGTCCATGATACACTAGTTACAAATAATATTTTTTTTCTTGATATTTCCTAAAATCAATCGTAAAAAATTTACGTGAAATATTTTTGTAAAAATTATTATAATTAGTAAGTGTCCCCTCTAAATTAATTTCCTGACTCCACCACTGGCGGCAACACATAATGATTTCATGCGAATGAGTCCATCCAAAATGAATGTTACACTGCCAACATATCACTCTGAAAAATTATGGAAATTTTGTTATATTATCTTCTTTTTTTCACAAAAAAAAAATCAGCATGGAGTGTGACAACACTACATTCTGAATCTCTGGACATTTTTTTTTTTTATATATATAAAAATTCTCTAGATTTATTTTTCAAGAATTGCTTATAAAAATTTGTGATTGTACATCTGTATATCAGGTTGCCACTTCAGTAGAAAAACCATATGCGAAGTACCCAAAATCCAGAAGATGGTTCTACCCAGAATACAATTTCACACTAGCACTTCTAATGACCACTCATCTAGTCAAAGCCCTTGGCGTCTCATCTGCTTCCATGAACTTAGAGCTCTACTTAGACGAGGTCGACGAGGAGTGGGCATCCCCGGTTGAAGATTTCGACTACGTCCTAATCTCATCGGGACATTGGTTTTCGAGGCCTTTAATGTACTATGAAAAGGGCAAGTTCATTGGCTGCAACACATGTAGCGAAGAGGCTGTGAGGGTCCAAGGCAAGTACTTAGGATACAGAAAGGTCTTTCGAACGGCGTTTAGGATGTTTTTGGACAGTCAAAAGTTTAAGGGGACGGTGATTTTGAGGACGATCACTCCAACCCACTTTGAAAAAGAGGATTCGGAAGGGAGAGGGAATTGCGTGAGGACGAGGCCGTATAGGAGAGATGAAGTAAAATTGGATTGGAATATTTGGCAATATTATTTGATTCAAGTTGAGGAGTTTTTGGCAGCGAAGAGGGAGGCGGAGAAGATAGGGAAAAGGTTCGAGTTGTTGGATATTACTGAAGCCATGTCTCCGAGGCCAGATGGTCACCCGAACCACTATGGGCATGTGTTGGAAGAGAGGTTTATGCTTTATTCTGATTGTCTGCATTGGTGCTTGCCCGGACCCATTGATATGTGGAATGAGCTTTTGATTCAAATAATGATGAGGAAAGAGGGCGAAGATGTCATTTGATACACGCAAAGGTAGTTTAATAAAAAGTTTTTCACGGCGAAAGTCAGATTAATTTGGATAAATCTATGAAGCATTCCAAAATGAGGAAAGAGGGCAAAGACATCAATTGGTAAATGGGAAAGTAGTTTATCGCAGCGAAAATCAAATTAATTTTGGATAAATCTATGAGGCATTCCAAATTACAATT
Organism: Camellia lanceoleosa; assembly: GCA_025200525.1. Lineage (NCBI taxonomy): Eukaryota > Viridiplantae > Streptophyta > Magnoliopsida > Ericales > Theaceae > Camellia > Camellia lanceoleosa. The sequence goes on from CM045758.1 coordinate 203,806,360, forward strand.
CATGTGAGGCTGTTTATAGCCAGATAGTTGGAGAAATTACATTTGTATAATTGTTTGTTTTGAGGGATAATATCAGATAAATAGTTGGATAAATTTATAACAATGTACATAAACTCTTTGATTTATTGTAGCAGGGGTATATATTTTCTTGGTTCTTTATCAGTTTTCTCCTTATTAATTTGTTCACCATTGCGCTAATGGCTGAAATGCTGTTTGTTTAACGGGAAAATCTTGGAAAATAAAAAGGGCAAAAAAGAAAAGAGAGGGAAAATTTGAAATCTTTCACTAAAAGAGGTAGAAATTGTAATGGAAAACTTGAAATTAGTTATCATAATTGTAACTCGAAAAATAATCCCCGAGCCATATTTTAGGCACATAATAAAAAAAATATTATACAAATTAACAAGTTTTATGTGAATTAAAATTTTAATAGAGTCCACCTTAATTACTTATGTCAAATTTATAAAATTTTGACGTATTTTCTTCAAATTTTGAGAAGGCTAGTATAATATATTTATTTATTTTTATTGGTAAATTCCTTATTGAAGATTTTTTTATAAAAAAAAAAAAAGTTAATCACATCAAGATCCTTCAACCATTAACTACTATCATTTTGAACCTCTATGTGAACTTGTATATATAAACTCTTTCCATTATAAAAATTATACAAATACACCCATTTTAAATGTGGTCTAAATGGATAAAAGTGATACATTTTTATAATGGGACATTTTCACACAAGTCTTAATTTATGAATTTATACTCCATTAAGTCTTAACTAAGATTTTTTAGACTTTCAAATTTCATTAAATTTTTAATAGTCAAAATTTTTCTTCAAATAATAATTGTTCATTATCTATAAAGGAACACGATGATTTGATATTTATTTTAATTTTTAAAACTTTAAAATATCAACTTTAAAATTAAAAAAACTACCCAAAAAAAAATTATGTACAAAAAAAAAAAAGAAAAAAACTAAATTATTTGTTTGTGCAAAACTGAAAATTATGCTTATAAAGGAGCATGATGATAGAATATTGATGAGCAAAACTGGAAAAAAAAATAAATAAATAAATAAAATGATAATGTTCTCAATTTTAAAATTAAAAAAAAAATGATAATTTTTTCAATTTTATTAAATAGTTGAATCAAACCAATAAGTAGAACGGTAAAAACGTTTAATCTCATATTTTGTTTTTTTTATCAGTTAGTAAAATAATTATTTAAAACATTACTATGCAAAATTGATAATGTTCTTAATTTTAAAAATTGAAAAAACTCAATGTGTTTGGTTTGAGTTTTTTTTATTAAGTTTTTTAAAACTTGAGTTTTTTGGTTTTCGTGTTTTTTTGTTTGTAGTTAATATTTTTAAAATTTTAACCATTTTTTTTTATTTTTTTAGATGCACCTTATTTAGATGTATCCAAAAAGTAAAAAATTTGTAAAAAATATTTTAAAAAACTAATAAATACATAAAAATATAAAAAAATGTACTAAATTCTCTTCTTTTTTTTAAAATTTTTTTTTGGTATTTAGTGAATTTTTAAAAGGTTTTTTTCACAATTTTTTTACTTTTTAGGTATATTTATGTTAAGTATGTCTAAAAAGTAAAAAAAATTGCTTAAAATATTTAAAAAATTCTGTAAAAATAAACAAAAACACGAAAAACAAGAAAGTGAAATTTTCTGAAAAGTATTTTTGAAAAACTCTAACCAAGCAAAGTGTATTTTCAATTTTATTAAATATGATTTATTGGTTTAAAAAATCTTAAATAAGATTTGAACTATTATAATATTTATAACTAAGACTTTTAAATAATTAATTCTTTTATAATTGGGGAAATTAAAATACACAGCTTCATAAATGAGGTGGTCAAAGTGATATTCAGCCATAGTTGAGAGGGCTCGATATAATTAACCCAAAAAAGAAAAGGAAAAACGGAACAGAGTCTCTAGCGTCTCTCTCCGGCGAACCAGAGATCTCCAGCGGCAAAACCAGAGGCTCTATCCTCTCAATCTTTCGTCGTCTTCTCTTCTCTTTCGTCCCTCTCTCCATTCGAACTCTCCCTTAGAGGAAACAATTCAAGATCAAACTCTGAACCAAGAATTGAACTATCTTTCTGGTTGAAACTTCAAATGATTTCGATGCCCATTAGACGTTCGATGAAATGTGTCAAAAAATAAAAAGTGCAAACATCATTGGGAAGTGGACCAGGGTTGTCACATATCCATTTAATTTCTTGTAACATATAAATGACTACTAATTAGCAGCCACCAAGTTTCTAGGAACTAAACAAGTTTGAAACTGGGTTGCTCACAACAATCTGGGTTCTGCCTCCATCTAATGGATACAAGCTCTACTTGTTCTTCCATTAAAAAAAATTCCTAGTTTTAGTGAAGCTTTACCCTTTAAATCCAATTAACAAACCAAGGGTTGATGCATGTGATCTGGGTATTGTCCCAAGTATGCATTATGTAATAACTCATTGTCATATTGGGTTTACAATACAATAAAGAAGACAGTTTGTCCTGTTCAGCTATTATAATAAGAAAGAAATTAACTCTGCAATAAATGTTCATTAGCTTTAGCTGTTACATAAATCAAATTTAAATGAATTTAATGACTGTAGAACAATATATTAAATATATGAATGTGTTAGACAAACAGATGAAACAATGCAATAAAAGAATTACTCTTTATTAGCCTATTTAATTGTACATTTCATAATGGTATTGAGTAACCTAAGGTTAATTTTGTTAATTTTCATATCAACAATGTGTTCCTTACTCCTTAGCAAATTAAACCAACAGAACACATCATTACTAAATGAAGGTCAATGTTTTAGAGCTTCACAATGCAAAGAAGACACATCTCAAGGGCCTCAGAAAGGTGATCCTAGTGGTACTAACCTTCGTGCTTTTCACCATCATCCATCTCCATCTTTGTAACAACCGTTCGACATTTTCTTTGCAGTTCCCTGTAATTTCGGCTAATGGTTCAGCAAGACTTACATTGAAGCATAATAGATGCAACATATTTAAAGGAAACTGGGTTCCATATGCCGAGGGGCCTTATTACTACACAAATTCAAACAAGTGTGTGGTCGATGATCGACAAAATTGCATAAAGTTTGGAAGGCCAGACAGTGGATTCATGAAATGGAGGTGGAAACCAGATGGTTGTGAGCTGCCTCGCTTCAACGCTGCTCAGTTCTTGGAGCTTGTGAGAGGCAAGTCCATGGTTTTCGTCGGGGACTCTGTGGGAAGAAATCAAGTTGAATCATTGATGTGCCTGTTGGCTACTGTTAAGTGTTCTCTAACTCATTAATAAAATTATAATGTTAAATGAGATGGATGAGCTAGCTTTGCTAATTGTTATTTTTTCTATCAGATGGCCAGTCCTGTAGATGCGCCAAGTGTGGGAGGAGCAATCAGACGCTGGCTCTACATCGATTACAATTTTAAACTAGCAATCATATGGTCCCCAAATTTGGTCAAGCTATCTGTTCCCGACCAAAATGGTTCCTCCATCGTGGGTGTCCTGAATCTCTACTTAGACAAAGTCGACGAGGCTTGGGCAGCTCAAATCGAACATTTTGATTATGTGATCATCTCAGCCGGACAATGGTTCTCTAGGCCATTAATATACCATGAAAATGGCAAGATTGTTGGGTGTCACGTATGCAAAAACAAGTCCATCACCGGTCTTTCGAGGTACTATGGATACAGGATGGCCTTGAGAACCGCCTTCAAGGCCATTCTGAACCTACCAAACTTCAAGGGGGTGACATTTCTAAGGACATTCTCTCCGACACACTTTGGGGGTGAGGATTGGGTGAAAGGAGGGAATTGCTCGCAGACAAGGCCATTTACGCAGCAAGAAATGGAGTCGGATGAGAGTAATCTAGAGTTCTACTTGACTCAGGTGGACGAGTTTAGGGCAGCAGAGAGAGAAGGGGGGACGAGGGGGTTGAAATTTAGGTGGTTGGACATTACTGAAGCCATGGTGATGAGGCCAGATGGTCACCCGTACCACTATGGCCACCCACCAAATAAGGAGCAACATATAGCTGATTGTCTCCATTGGTGCTTGCCTGGTCCTATTGATTCATGGAATGAATTTTTGCTTCACATGCTGAAGATGGAAGGACAAGAACAAGTTGATGCAACACTCTGATAAAATGTGTTTTGCATCAAATTATACCAGATAAAACTTTGGATTAGAATATAATGTTAGCAAATTATGAACACAATTCCCTCCTTTCTTTTTTTCATCCTAGTCTTTCATTCTTTGACAAATAGTTGGATTCAATCCCAACTTCAGCAAATCCGGATTCATATAAACATTGTAAGATAATACAGTTAGTTTCATACAATTAACATAATAACACTGCTCTTTCTTAAATTTTAATTCATATAACACATAGAGCACTAAATGGTGACACAATAGATCATTCAATTTGGACAAGAAGTATTTATAGGGTTAGAGTTATAACTTATTGAGGGCCTCTACTTCACATGGGCCTTCGGTTCATTGATGAGCTCACTCTTTTTCTTTTGTGTACCTATATTTTGAGTTTGTAATGAGAAACTGTTAAAAAAAAAAAAAAACTTGTGAGAGCTTATCAGAAAAAACGAAAAAGAGAGAAAGATATTGAAGATAGTTGGACAGACTCCAGCCTTTTTCAAGTCCTTCTTAGGTGGCGTTCTGTATTAATGACTTGATCTTCAAGGTATGATTTTTTGTTTATTTGTGTAGGTACTCGCAGATGTTGATAAAAGATTTCTCTGGATTTCCGTGGTTCTCATCGTTTCTAGAGTTTGTGAATTTGATAGTATTTTATTTTAGTCTTATATTGTCGTTTGGTGTCTTCTATTGAATTATATTTCTTTCTTATTAATAAAGTTATCACTATTTCTAAAAAATGTACACTTCATTTTTGTTTGGTAAAGGGTAAAAAAAAAAAAATTTTTTTGAATTATTTTGTTTTTAGTAAAAAAAATTGAAATTTGTATCAAAATGTTTTTAAAAAAACAAGGGAATTCCTTGTTACATAAATTTTGTATGTTATACTATTTTTTTGACAAATGTTACGTAATTTTTTGATAAAGTTACAGTAATTTGTGGTTTAAAAATCAAGTTATATATATTTGTATAGTAATATTACACATTTTGTAGTTCAAAAATGTTTCGATAAAAAAATATGTAAAATTATCTTAAAAATACACTATGGAATCAGACATCGTCATCCGTACTTGGAAGTTTGGATTTCATCAATGCCACAAAGTTTAAAATTTTATTTAAAAAGTATTTAAAAAATAAAATATATAAATCAAATTTATTTCCGGGATTACATTAAATTTGAATTCATACAAAATATTTATTTTTTAATCAATTTTTAAATCACTTTTGAAACTTTCATTTAGTATGTTTAGTTTCAGTTTTTTAAATTTAATTTTTTAAAAACTAAATTTTTTTATTTTTCATGTTTTTTTTTATTTTTAGTAAATATTTTTAAAATTTTAAGTATTTTTTTTTTATTTTTTTAGATGTACCTTACTTAGATATATTTAAAAAAAATATATTTGTAAAAAAAAATTTCAAAAAATTAATAAATACACAAAAATATGAAAAATATACTTAATTTTTATTTTTATTTTTTTGTATTTTTGGTATGTAGTGAATTTTGTAAAGATTTTTTTCACAAAAATTATACTTTGTAAGTATATTTATGTTAGTTATGTCTAAAAATTTAAAAAAAAAAATTACTTAAAATATTAAAAAAAATTCAATAAAAATAAAAAAATACAAAAAATAAGAAAATAAAATTTTTTTGAGAAATATTTTTAAAAAACTCAAACCATGCAAATTTTTTAGTTTTCAACCTCGTACTCAAAACAATGCGGCAGTTCACAAGATTCAAATATGGCACATCAAGGCTCCATTGGTTTCGAAATAAAATATTTTATACAAAAAAATATTTTTCAAATAAATTGATTTTACACAAAAAATATATATATATTTTTATTTTTTAGTGTTTAGTTGACACTTAAAACAAAAATATTTTATTACTAAAAAAAAGAAATTTTGATTTAATAAAAGTGTCATTTATGATTTTTTCGTGAATTAAGATACTTATTGAAAAGGTTAAATGTATTGAAAAGGTAGTGAGTGAGATTCAATTTTGTAAAAATTGATTTACAAAATTTTTATGAAAAAATTACTCATTAATCCCATATGGGGAAATGTTAGTCTATTTAGTCTTAGATGTTTATTTATAAACTAATTAGTTCTTTTTATTTTTGATATGTTTTATTGATTTGATTTAGTGATATTAGAGTTTACTTGTTTGTCCATTGTTTGGGATTTTGTTTCTATTTTGTGTTGGTGTTAGGTGTGTATGGGTAAGACATGATCTAACATTTCTATTTTTTGTGAGATTTCGTGGAATGACTTGGAGAATGGGTGATATTGCCTACTTGGTGTTTTATTATTGATGGAGGAATCATTGTAGATTCCTGAAGAGGTGTATGTGGTTGTCCAATTTTGAGTTTTTGATACTGGGTTTGTGAGAGTTTATATGATGTGCGATTTTTTTCCAGATTGGTGTTCACTTCTTGCCGATGTTGGTTTACGATGTGTCTTTTTGTGTATGTGTGTGTGTGTGTGTGTGTGTTCGATTTTGTTATTCTATTGTATTTACAATGGAAACATCATATGATTTTTCGGTGTTGTTATCGGTGTTGATTTTTTACCACACAGCCAAACGGGGAGCTCAGCTGGAGAGCGCTAACAGAATAAATTGAGCCTGAATAACCTGTCACAGAAAGATAAGAATCTGGCGGTGGTTCGTCCACCTGGGGGCACTCTAATGTTCAATTTAGTAATCAAATATCTCTCAAAGATAGTAAATTGTGCTTAACTCACAAGAAAACACTTACTACTCACAGTATACCACACATCCCTAATACCCATAGGGGTGCCCTGCTTTTATAGCCAGCACTGACCTAATCCTTGTAGAAGCCTCACTTCAGTGGACTCAGGCTTAATACTCATCCTGGACTTTTAGCTAGATACGGATAAACTCCCTAAGAGCTTTATCTTTATCCAGACTAAGCTCTTCCCCTGTTCTAGGACTCTTGCCTCTTATCTTCTTATCTCAGATTCCGGTATCTCGACAAATAACCTCGGCCTAGTCGAGATCACCTCAGCATCATGACCAAGCCACGTGATACCTCGGCTGACACTTCAATATCACCTTGGCCACGTGCTGTCATTCATGAAACATGCCCCCACAACTTCTCCCTAAGTTATATTACCTCGGCAACTAGAGATGATGGAACCTACATCGCTTGTTCATATGTTATGTCAGCTAAAATTCATTCTTCCCCTCAACCAAGGTTATGACTCATTAGTTTCAAGTACCCAGGACTTAACTATTTACCTTTATCAAGGATCAAGAATCAAGTTCTCAGTTTTTCACATATCTCAATCGAGATCGCTTCAATGGCCGAGATCACGACCTCGTCACTTCAAGAACCCCAAAGGTTCTAATCAGCAAGATGAGTCATTATGTACAATGTCTCCAACCATTTCTTCCACGCTTCCCTTTCTCATTGGTTTGTACCTGGCATGCATTATCAAGTCGCGTCATTTCTGCCCATGCCGCTTGATAGGCACGGCGTCCTAGGCATTTCATTATGGTTTGCCATCTTTTTCAATTTTTGACAAAACTCTTACTCTTTTTCTTTCCCTCTTCACTTTTGCAAAATTGATTTCTCTTTGTACTCTGTTTTTCTTTCTCTAAATTTTCTTTTCTGAACCATCATTTTTCAATCTCTCAAGCTCTGTAACTGCTTTTTCCGTCACCTTCAACACATCTTTCATCATTTGGCTCTGATTGTTCAAGTCGTCGACTCGTATTTCACTCCGCTTCAATCGATAAGTCCTCCGATTTCTTTGTTTCTTCCGGGCTTTTTCACTATTTATGAATTTATTCTGTCTTTTGTTGATCAAATCCTCCATTTATTCTCGATTTGATTCGCCATACTTGGACATTAAAATTAGTTCTTGCTCTTTTGAATATGTTTACATGTATTGATCACTTGTATTGCTTTCATAATATATTGGTTCTCCGAGATCGCCGCTTTACACACTCACTCAAGGTTTGTGATTTTCCATGTTCTTGAATCATCTGTTTTACCATTGTGCTTGCCACATCATTACCTTATTGATCATGCTCCTTTTTGTTTTGTGTTTCAATTTCATCATCATGCTTCATTGTAATCGCTCATATTTGTGTCCTGTTGTTACTTCCATGTTCTGGTCATCATGAATCAGTTCTTATTTCTCCGTTGCTTTCTTGATTTTGAATCACGCCTTTTTTTTTCTGTTTTTCTTGCTTGGTTTCCAGATTCTTGCCCTTGACTCTTGTTTCTGTAGATCTAGGTTTAGGATTTGCTTTAGAACTCACATACTTAGGAAAAACTGAAACGATTTCCCATTAGGTCTTCAAAATCCATGCCTTAGTGCTTATTTAGGGTTTAGCCAAGGTTTTCAAACCTCTACCAGTGCCTTTTCTCTGAAACCCATCACAATACACCCTAAGCCGAGATCATAGGTATGTTCATGTGGAAGGTAGATACCCTAGAAAAACTAGAACACTTCAGGCGAGAGTTCTCTATTCCAGCCGATGTCCAGCTAAGGTTGGCTGGGGAGGAAGACTCAATTATGAGTCAAAGGGAAATTCTATGCCCTTCCCTGTAATCGTCTTCATTGAGTGTGGACCTCGGCTCCCTTTAGACACTCTTTTTCAAGAAATCCTCCACTACTACAAACTTAACCCCATGTAATTAGCCATCAATTCCTATAGGGTTATTAACGGTATAATCGCCTTAGCTCACCAAGAAAAAACTAAGTTAACATTAGCCGACATCCAATTTTGTTATACCATGTGTGGCCTAAAGTCTGAAAAATGCTACATTTATTACCTCAAGCCTAAATCCACTTCCTACAAAATCATAGCCGACCTCCTTGACTCCAACAAGGGTGCTGGAAATGATTACTTGATCGTCTCAGGCAACTGGGAGTTTGCTTTTGATGATGATCTTCATTTTTTCCCTCTCCGCCGATCATTGTCAAAAGAGGTAATGGTAAGAACTAAGTCATTCTCTTAATTCTATTTCTGCTAGGACTTGTCAACTCATATATCTGTTTTTGAATGCTTTTCTTCTTGTTCTCTTTTGTAGCTCTTCTCCAGCTAACAAAGGATTTCCAACAAACCTTCTTTCCCAGCACTGATCTAAAAAGGCTTCTAGGTTTGGATATCAATAAGTGCAAGGCTTCCTTGTTGCTATCCCTACCTGTAAGTCTACTTTGCCCAACATTCCCCGTCGAAGCAAAACTCTCCTCTCTATATTAACTCACCCAGTTGCTTTCTCACCAAGGCCAAACTAGGTCTCTTCTTCAGATCCAGTTGAGCTGCCATCCACATCTACCCCCCAACTTGTCTCAATATCCCAGTGCCGACGCCCATGTTGTGCTCCAGCAAACACACTAGCCGGTAGAACTCGTAGCCGCAAACGCAGAGATTCTGAGGCGTCAACTTACGATCCAGCCAATCCCTCAATTGCCCTTCCTACAATTCACTTCAGCATAAGAGTCACCGTTGCTGCAACAATCGATGACATGGGCCGTAGCAAAGCCGTAGTAGAATACCTCCTGGCCGACCTGCTAAAAGTGGTTACTGTTTAATCCTCTCCATCTCAATCTCAATCTCAATCTCAACCTAAACCAAAAAGGATGAAGAGGGCTAAGGCAAAAGCTTCTGTCACCCAAATTGACACTGAAGACACTATGCCGATCTTGAGATTTGCAGAGGTTCAAAAGAGCGCCTCTACCACCGAGAAGAGGCCTACCAAGGCCGAGCCATTCGATACAACTCGGTCGAAGAAGCCGAGGTCCAATGTCGCAGAAAGCCCAAGTGCCTTCAAAGCTGATAAACCCTGGGCCCTTGTGTCACGACCCAAACCCGCCCCTATGGGTTTAGTACCGTAACCGACCAGTAATCCGAGATTACCGAAGGCATGCTTAACAGTAAAACAATAATACAAAGTACAACAGCTGGCAGAAGCCAAAACAGTAAATAAAATATGTCCAATGAGCTGTAACAGTCTGTATGCAAAAAGACTTTTCATACATATATACAGTCAGTACCAAAACAGTATGCACATCAGGGACTTGATCCCTATTAAGACAGTGCAGTACAAAAACATTCAGTCTATACAGATCAGGAACAAAAAAGGGAATAACTAAAAGACCCCAAACAGTCTCGGCTTTAACAGGCTCGGAACCTCGCAGTGAGGCTCATAGGTTGGCTTGACAAAACAGGAGTTTGACCCAACACTCCTAGCTTCGTTCCAGTGCCTGTACACCTACATATATATAAGCCCAGTGAATAACATAATGCGTAAAAAGGTTAAGAATGAATGTCTTTTCAGTATTGAAAACAATCATTTCAATTAGTATATCAGTTATTTAGTTATAGCAGTCATATGTGGTACATCCAATAGCAAAACAGTACAGTAGGTCTAAACAGACCGAACAATCAGTTGATGGCCATCATATCAGTAAACAGTAGTGGTTGCAACATGGGAACTAACAGAGATCTCTGTGACGATGAGTCTGACAAGACAAGAATGAGGTTGCTAAGGATGCCACAATACAGTTCACAATTAGGACATCATTTATTCAGTAACAGTATCATTTCAGAAAACAGTACAGTTTAATTGTTTAGAAGATAATCATTTTTGAACATATCTTTACGACATTGTTACTTACAGAGCACTGGGCTATAAGCAGCTAGAGCGTCCTCGCTTGCCAACCCTACACAGTTACAGAACAAACACACTCTAAGCTACACAGTTGGGAAATAATAACCTAATCCCTAATTTGCCTCGGTGTGGTTCTACATCAATATCCTCATTAAGATGCTTTAAACTAGGCCAAGGAATGCCTAGGATGGAATGAGGATGCAAAGATGCACTTTGAAAATATTTTCAGAATTTTTAGAAAAACAGGGTCCCGCTCGAGCGTGGCTTTTCCCGCTCGAGCGGACATGCAAACAAAGGTTCCCCGCTCGAGCGTCACTTTACCCACTCGAGCGGACTGCAAAATATGGCAAAAGTACTGGATGCATGAAATTCACACTCGACGGGCGCTCGACCCTCGCTCGAGCGTGTGACTCAGGTCCCCGCTCAAGAGTGCATTTACCCGCTCGAGCGAACTGTAAAACAATGCAAAGTGTTGGGAGTACGTATTTCACGCTTGAGCGCCACTTTCCCCACTCGAGCTCCAAATTCTGGAAATTCCAGATTTGAACCTCAAGCTCAAAACCAAGTTTCAATGCACTAAATACGATCCTCTTGGGCTAATTTTCTGGAAAACACTTGTAAACTCATAGTATAACATGTTTCAAAACTCAATTTGAGAAATCAAAGCCCAAGGGTAGTTCAATTAAACATAATTTCAAACCAATCTCATGAACATGATGTAAAACATAATATGCATGGATTTTAAACAACTCAAGCTTCAAATACATGCTCAAATGAGCCAATTTCTCCATAAACAAGATGAATTCATGGTCCAATGCAAAAATATGAACGTACATGTGGAATTTCATGAACAATAACTTCAAAACTCAAGAATGGTAACATGCATGCATGATTTATGCTACAATTCAACATTTTGAACTAACTCTTGGCTAGAATTTCTAATTTCACATGGATCATGCAAGACAATACACAAATACATCAATGAGAGGTTGAATTCTCTACCTTAGGTCTTGAATATTAAGTGTAGGAAGCTCAACTATGAAATCAACCTTCAATTTCTTTAATTCACCAAGCAATTCACAAGATGGAACTCAATTTCTCTCTCACTCTCCCTCTCTTCTCTCTTGGTCGGGTGTGGGCTATAGAATGGCTGTACAAATGTTTTGTTTGAAAGAAATAAGGCGTCAATATAGACATAGGTAGTGGCCCACTAAGCATGGCAAAAGGGTAAATACTTGGACTTGTGTGATTTAGCTTATTTTAATCTAATTTAATCATACTAAATCACATTTCAATTAAATATACCATAAAATCACATTAATTTCAATTAGCACAAAACATCAATCATTTTCAGATTCGGCCGCCGATAAGGCCTTCAATTTGCAATTTAAAGCATGAAACATGAACAGATAATTTAACAGTCAACAGATAGAAATGCAAACAACACAATATATTCATGCAATTAATTCAGAATTTCAGTCTAATCAGTTACCTATCCAATTCAGTCATAGTTTAGCAAGAAGCGGGTCTTATCAAGAACAATAGTGAGGGTTGTCACACCCTGCTATCATGATTGGTGACAAGTCAATAAAGACTGGTGATAGTGCCATCAACAGCATTGAGGTTGGCGCCGCTCTCTCCACAGCCGTGCTATTTCCAACTAATCTCAATCGCATAGCCGAGATCAATGAATATGAAAATTTTGTATTGATGATGCAACGCTCAGTTCTTGCAAGTACCCGACACTTGTATTTGTTTTCCTGCAAACGCTCAACACTTTAAAATTTTACTAATTTGCTTGTTTCCTTGCAGGCCATCCAGTACGCCCATTCTTTTGCCACGAAAGCTGAGGCTTTCAAACAAAAGTTGGTGCACAAGACCCAGGAAGCTGCTGGCTTCCTCTCCGAGACCAATATCAAAGTTTTGTTGGATCAAACCAAGGCAGCCAAATGAGCCCAAGACTAGGCCGAGGAAAAAGCTGAGGCGGTCGAGGCCGTGGCTGAGGTACTTATGTAACAACCCAAAAATTTAAATTCTCCCTTAAATTTTATACTAGTATTATGGTTGTATGTAATAATATATTATTAAATAAATAATAATAAATACATAATCTAATTTGGCATTGGATTATCAAATATGGAATTAATTAGGGATTATTATTTAAATAAATTAATGTAAATATGGAATTATAATACTAGTTGGGCCAAATTAAAGTTAAAGATAGTAAATAAATAAATATAAAAGTAAGAGCAAATAAATAATAATAATAATAATAATAATAATAATAATAATAATAATAATAATAATGGGTGTGGTAGTAAAATAAATAATTAATTTTATGTTGGTATATGATAGAGTGTAATTTAATTAGGGATTAATTTATATAGTTATATTAAAAAATTGGGTTAAAGTGTAATTATCTTAAATATTTATTAAAGATAAGTATCAATCTATATAATTTATGATCGAATCTGTGGGAGGATTCGCTAATAATGTTCTTACCTCCCTATTATAGGAGGAGGTGATCTGGTGGAAGGGAAAAGAAAGAAAGAAAGGAAGGAAAAGGAAAAAGAGAAGAAGGAGAAGAGAAAGAAATGAAGAAAATGAAGAAAAAAATAATAGAAACCAAGAGGGTCTTTGATAGTGGAAAAAAATAGTGAGGTATTAAAATTAAGGTAAGCTATATTATATCTTAAGTCACCATAATATATTTTATGTATATTTTGACTTACCATAATTTACTTTATACAAGTTATATTTTTATAAATTATTATAAATTATATTAATATTTCAATTACATAGATTAATCTCCGAACTCTATTTGTTAAAATGAAACCCATGGACATGTTTGTTTATATTTTAAAGAATATTTGATTATAACCTTATAAACAATTGTGTTTTGTAAGTACCACCACGGGAGTCTCACCTGTTGGGAAACTTAAATAACCATTGGCCTCTGTTTGGTCACTTTATGGCCCTCTGTTGTCATGGATCTATTGACCTCTGTTCTATGCGGAGCAAAATGTTGTGCGGAGATAAGTGCTACACTATTGTGGGAGCCACCTCTATAATCCATACGAGCCACCTATTGAATCCGTACCTCTGTTCTGACTATCACTTCGGTGACCTCTTTCTGTTCTGTTCGGTACTGTGGTTATGGTTATTTATTTACATAATCTCAATTTTGCTACTTAAATGATTATTTGTTCAGACTAAGTTATTTTAAATATTTTAGTTACATAACTATCTATGGTTATTTTGTATCATTTATACTCTTGGCATAATATTTTTCACTCTACCATGTACTTATAGTTGTTTATCAATTTTCAGGAAACAATGTAATTCAAAAATAGCTTTTGGAAAGTCAGGCTGCAGAATAGACACACAGCACTTTTATGATATTTCTTCTATGTAAATATCGGCCTTTTTGGTTAATAAATTTTGTAATAAAAATATAAGCTCCGATGATTATTTGGTATCCTTACTTAAATATTATTTCCGGCTCGTGTTTATTAATTTGTTTAAAAATTGGCTGGAAGTAACTTCAGTTACTGGTCATCACAATACTTAACACTTGGGTACGGAGAACGGGTCGTGACATGTATTATCAGAGCAGTGGTTTATGAAAAAATAAAAATAAAATAAAAAATCATCATTGGAGCATAGGACACACGCATATTTAAGAAGTAGGATAGCGGGTAATTAGTACCTAAATATTATATTTTGTTAGTCGATTTAATTATATTATAATTATATATATATATATATTTTGTGCATAATTTGTGAAGAATAATAGATATAATTTATATTTGTTATAGCAAAGGAAGAAAAAGAAACAAAGGGTGTCGGATTCAAGTACCCACCAAAATTATAATCTAATTAAATACATATAATTTCTAGTTCAGTATTCAAAAAAAATTCAATTTTTTAGAAGTGGGTTCAAATTTTAAAAATACAAATTTTGAAACTATTTTCCATCAGTGAAAAATTCACAAATAAAAGAAATAGGAGTTCATCTAAAATTCCTTTAACTCTTGTATGTGATTCTGTCATTTTATTTCCAGTCGCTTGTTTAACTATGTTCTCATTTTTTTCTTTTCAGAAATAAAACTAATGAAAAGTTTTTAAAATCACCGATTGTTTCTCATTTTGACCCAAAATAATTTTTGACAATTAGACAGTGAGTTATTTTTGGTAAAAAAAAAATTTAGTTAATATTTTCTATCAGATTAATCATCTAATATATATTTATCAGAGTGCGCAGTGGATAGTTTACACATATGACAAATTTCGATAACAAAAATTTTAAAAGGAAGAAAGATTGTAATAACCTGAAAATTTAAGTTGTCCCTTAAATTTTATATTAGTATTATGGTTATATGTGATAATATATTATTAAATAAATAATAATAAATGTAGAATCTAATTTGACATTAGATTATCAAATATGAGATTAATTAGAGATTATTATTTGGGGCCAAGTAACAGAAATATGGAATTATAATACTAGTTTGGCCAAATTAAAGTTAAAGATAGTAAATAAATAAATAACTATAAAAGTAAGAGTAAATAAATAAATAAATAATAATAATGGGTGTGGTAGTAAAATAAATAATTAATTTTCTATTAGTATACGATAGAGTGTAATTTAATTAGGGATTAATGTATATAGTTATATTAAAAAACTAGGTCAAAGTGTAATTATCTTAAATATTTATTAAAAATAAGTATCAATCTATATAATTTATGATCGAATTTGTGGAAGGATTCGCGCTGATAACGTTCTTACCACTTTATAAATAGGGAGGAGGTGATCTGTGTGGAAAGGAAAAGAAAGAAAGAAAGGGAAAGAAAAAAATGAAGGAAAAGGAACAAAAGAGAGGAAAGAGAAGGGAAAGAAACGAAAAAAAAGAAGAAAAAAATAATGGAAGTCGAGAGAGTCTTTGACTTACTATAATATATTAAAGTTAAGAAATAGTGAGATATTAAAGTTAAGATGAGTTATATTATATCTTGAGTCATCATAATATATTTTACGTATGTTTTGACTTACCATAATTTACTTTATATAAGTTATATTTTTATAAATTATATTAATATTTCAATTACGTGGATTAATCTCCGAACTCTATTTGTTAAAATGAAATGCATGGATATGTTTGTTTATATTTTAAAGAATATTTGACTATAACCTTATAAAAAATTATATTTTATAAGTACTACCACGAGAGTCCCACGCCTTGGAAGACTTAAATAATCATTGGCCTCTGTTTGGTCACTTTATGACCCTCTGTTGTCATGGATCTATTGACCTCTGTTCTGTGCAGAGCAAAATCTTGTACGAAGATAAGTGCTACACTATTGTAGGAGCCACCTCTATAATCCGTACGAGCCACCTATTGAATCCGTACCTCTGTTCTGACTATCACTTCTGTGACCTCTGTTCTGTTCTGTTCGGTACTGTAGTTATGGTTATTTATTTACATAATCTCAGTTTTGCTACTTAAATGATTATTTGTTCAGACTAAGTTATTTTATATCGTTTATACTCTTGGCATAATATTTCTCACTCTGCTATATACTTATAATTGTTTACTAATTTTCAGGAAACAATGTAATTTAAAATAGCTTTTGGAAAGTCGGGCTGCAGAATAGACACACACAGCACTTTTATGATATTTCTTCTATGTAAATATCGATTTTTTTTGTCAATAAATTTTGCAATAAAAATAGAAACTCCGATGATTATTTTAGTACCATCACTTAAATATTATTTCTACTCGCGTTTATTAATTTGTTTAAGAATTGGTCGGAGGTAACTTCAGTTACTGGCCATCACGATACTTAACCCTTGGGTACGGGGAGCGGGTCGTGACAACTTAAGTCCAAGATTAAGGATACCGAGGCCAAAACTGCTGAGACCAAGGCGGAGCTCCAAGAAGCCCTGGCTACAAAAGAGGCCGAGATCAAGGCGGCTAACGAGAAAGCATTCTCAGAGGGACAGGCTACTGTTCGTGATGCATATAAACAACAAGTCAACCAAGCCTATAACCGAGGTTTCTACCATGGCTGGACTGCAGCTCTCAACAAATTATCTATCCCTATGGACTTCGACCTCCGAGATATCAGCAAAATCCAAGTGCCTTTCCTTCTGAATCCCAAAGAGTCAAACGATGAGGCCAACGAGGAGGAAACTGACACAGAGGATATCGAAGAAGAAGAGGTCGTTGTTGGGGCCAAGTCTCCAACACTGAATGATCAAGTCCTGGACTTGACTCATGATAAAGAGGAAGACTTGGTGTCCAAGGGTGCCTCTCCCAAACAAACAACTTTTGAGGCCTAGGTCCAGGCAACCGAGAAGAGCTTAGACCAGACCTTGCTGGAAATTGACTCTAAGATAACAGCAGAGAGGGAAGCCACATTGCCAACTGAGGTCGGCACAACGCCAATAGCCAAGGTTGAGCATTCTGAGATCAATGCCCATGTCTCCAACACTTAGGATTTTTTTCTTTACTTTGAACTGTTATGAACAATGTAATTTTCTGTTTTGTTTTGAACAATGTTGGTTTTCATTTGGTCAACATGCCTTCTTTTGTCTTTGTAACTGAACAATTTCTCTTTGAATGCATGCATGCCTTCTTTCTTCTTTTCTAAGTGTTGAATGCTTTGCTTCATGTATGCTTACTGTTTTCCTTCTATGGACGTTTCCATACTTACAATATTTTTGCATTTCTTTAAAGTACACATTAACTGTGTAATCATTTCGGGGTAGAGTACCTCGGATATAAACCTGGAATGTTTGTCTCGGCCAACAACTGGAATAACACTTAAAAATATTTCAAAATATTTTTACAAGTGTTGTTTCTTAAACTTATTCAGTTAAGTATTGCTTTTGCACTTCCACTTGCTGTCTTCTATGAAGACTTCACCCTTCCAACCTTTCCAAGCTTGACAACCTGGTTGGTTATCTTGGGTAATATGTACCTCGGATATATCTTTTATCATTAACTCGGCCAATCGTCAACTTGTAAATTTTTCTAAAAAATTTCCACAAGTCCCAAGCTCTCAAGTTTATTTATCATCCCTGCTCCCTGCCCCCCTAATGTGAGCCTAAGTTCCACTTAAGTTTACATTATGCGTTTATGGTCTTTCGCCGAAGTCAGATTCAAACAAAGACTAACTAAGATGTTCAACCTTAGTTTCTCTATTAATCTAACTAAAGTGAGCTTAGTTTCATTCTAAGTTTAGCTTTACCGACATGACAAGTAAAGGTTAATTTAATTTAGTTCAACTCTATTATATACAAGTATAATTCAACTCTGTCATATAATAAGTCTAAGTTATTCATCATGTTTCATTCAGAAATATCGCCAACTTAGTTCAACTCTATTATATGCAAACATAATTCAACTCTGCCATATAATAAGTCTAAGTTATTCATCTTGTTTCATTTGGAAACATCATCATAGGACTGGTCAATAATATTGCACAAATTTCAAATTCATAAAAATCAAACTAGCACTTTATTATTACTTCGGCTAATAAAATTATGACATAAATTTCAAAAAACAAAAAAAACTAATGATAAAAAAAATTTAGGTTGCAACTGTTCCAGGGTTTTGGCAACTCTTTGTCATCAGTGTCTTCAAGCCGATATGCCCCACTGCCGGCAACTGAGATGATTCTATAAGGCCCCTCCCAGTTTGGGCCAAGCTTGCCCTCCCTAGGATCCTTCTTATTGCCAACAACTTTCCCCAGGACGAGGTCCCCAACCTTTAACTCCCTTGGGTTGACCTTCTTGTTATAAGCCCTAGTAAACTGTTGCAGGTAAGCCCCTAACCGAATTGTTGATATCACCCTCATTTCTTCCAAAAGATCCAGATCTCGGGCTAAGAATGCCTCGTTGGTTCTATTCTCCACTCCCTGGGTTCTGATTCTAGGGATGTCGACTTCTAATGGAATTACTGTTTCTGTGTCATAAGCCATGGCAAAAAGAGACTCCCCAGTCGATCTTCTCGGCATTGTCCAGTATGCCTAAAGCACATTAGGCAACTCCTCTACCCACTTCCCTTTTGCTGCTTCCAGCCTCTTCTTGATCCCATCCAAGATAGTCTTATTGGATGCTTCTGCCTGACCATTACTCTGAGGAAAACTTAGAGTAAAGTAGTAGTTCTTGATTTTGTACTTTAAACAGAAGCTTTTGATTAGCTTATTATCAAATTGTGTACCATTATCTGCTATTATTTCCCTTGAGATCCCAAACCTGGTGATGATGTTCTTCTATATGAAGTTCTTCACATCAATATCTCGAATCTTCGCAAGGGGTTCGGCTTCTACCCACTTCGTGAAGTAGTTAGTTGCTACTAGCAGAAACTTTCTTTTGCCAGTTGTTTGGGGTAGTTGTCCAACAAGATCCATGCCCTATTAGGCAAATGACCAAATTCAAATCTGCTGCTAGTTAATATATCAAAGGTGCGAACCTTTGACACTTCTCGCACTTTCTGACGTAGGCTTCGGCATCCTTTTGTATGTAGGACCACCAATACCCTTGAGTAATGGCCCTATAAGCAAGTGACTTGCCCCCAACATGGCTTCCACATACACCTTTATGAATTTCATACAAGAAGTCCTCAACCTAGGAGGGTGTAACAAGCCCGCGAGGGACCTCGCTACAGTTCGGACTCGATTTTGTCGCGGTTTCAAATCTTGAACCAAAGAGTCCAAATCCGGTAAATCGTTTTGAAAACAGATTTTTTTGAAAGAAGTGCCGAACATGAACTGCTTCGCCAGATACAGAGTCGCCACC
Source organism: Camellia lanceoleosa (assembly GCA_025200525.1). Lineage (NCBI taxonomy): Eukaryota > Viridiplantae > Streptophyta > Magnoliopsida > Ericales > Theaceae > Camellia > Camellia lanceoleosa. Next base: position 203,825,998 of record CM045758.1, read on the forward strand.
TAAATATTTTTTAAATGGGAAATTTAGGAAACCCTAACTCGGTGCCAAAGGCCACGTGTCCGTCATCACCAAAGTTGGCTCGGGAACTTGGGTACGATTGGGGAAGGTCACATCGTGAGCACCCCTTCGCCGATCAAAGACCGCCTCTATTAACTATGATATCTGCTTTTTGAAAACTTTGTGAGTTCTTATTCCGGTTATTAGCCTAGGTTACTATGTGATGCGACATACAAGTATAAATGAATCGCCTGAGTTGGAACAAAACATTTCATGCTTGTTTGTTTGAAAATGATTTGATGGTGCTACTCGCAAGTAGGCTAAGACGTGGATTTGCCACCCTCAGGTGGGCTTAAGAAAACAATGATTTTGCCACTATCTAGTGGGCTTAAAACAACCATTTGATGATTTATTCCAATTCAGATAACTCAACCTCCACCCACAAGCATTCAAGGCAGTTATATCACATAAGCATTTAGCCTCATGGTAAGTATGCTATCATGGCAGTCACTCACACGCATGCAAGGATGCTAAAACATAAAAACTCACCGAGTACTCCAAGCCAAAACAGAAACTACATTAGAAATCATGCATGATCCTAAGTATACAGAAATGCCTAATGCAACACATGCAAAAATGCAAACTATAGCATGCTCGGCTATTCTAAATATGACATATGGAATGCTACAACTAGCACATATTCAATTTGGAATTGAAATACAAATGCAGTTTGTATGATGCGCCGAGCCTGGTGCATGCAAAACAGATGAATGAATGCAAACATGCTATCATACTGTATGCTAATTGAAATATGCCCTATATCTAACCATCGTAAGCAGGTAAATAAAAGGGAGAAAGAAGTGGGGGTTGGAAGACATACATCACACTCACCCACCCTTATTACAATTATGCCCTCGCGCAGAGGATCCGAATAAATAATAATACAGTCCGAAATGAAAGAATAATACAGTCCGAAATAAATATACAGATTCCTAATTAATTAACAAATTAATCTAAGAAAGCTATAAACTGGCATGCAAGCCAGGGGCTGCCTTGACTCCGCTCCGGATATTGATATGATGCATGTTGGGCTGCCTTGGCGCGGAAATCCACTGGGATGCCCCAATTAGCCTCTGTTTGCAATTTTCTCGAAATGCGTGTCAGACTCCGAAAAGTTGCTGATCCTTGATTTTGCTGCAACAGAGAGCAGGAAAAGGGCATAGCAATGTATTTCACAAATATATGCATGCCTCGATCCTCGTGCCATCAATCACGCATATCGATGCCTGATGGCCGAGGAGTCGGATTGCACAACTCAATATAGGATGAATGCATATGAATGCTACAATAAAACCTAACTCCATCATGGGTAATCCGGAGTGTCGGTGACTTGAGAATTGAGACCCGTTCCGTCACTCGGAGTACGAAACGCGCCTCGTTTCCCGTGCCCGGGCTAACTCTTATCCCGAACACGATGCAATATGCATGATGTGCATGAATGCAACTAAAATACAATCCTAGCATGCACAATGCTATGGAAAATGAGACGCCTCGAAATGCGTGCGCGCGGGCACGCAAATCGAGGTGATGACATAAAAGCATGAAATGACATGAAATATGATATACAATGAGACTAAATTGAAATGCCTCGAAATGCGTGCCCACGGGCACGCAAACCGAGAAAATAGCATACGGAATGCGATGAGACTACAATGAGATATGCGATGCAAGATGGGCTTATACAAATATGGGAGAGCCTTAGCCGCCCCCACATAAGAGGCTATCGGATGAAACTGAGGTGTCTCGAAATGCGTGCACACGGGCACGCAAATCGAGAAATGCATAGAATGGCGTACGGAATGTAATGATGGGCTTACGCCGTCATGAGAGGGCCTCAGCCACACTCACATAGGCTGCCGTCGGATGAAAATGAAGTGCCTCGAAATGCGTGCCCACGGGCACGTAAACCGAGGCGGTGACATACAGGCATGAAATAACAAATTGGGCTTACACTAACATGAGAGGACCTCAGCCGCACTCACATAAGCTGCCGAGAGATGAGAATGGGCTGCCTCGAAATGCGTGCATACGGGCACGCAAACCAAGGCAGCGGCATACGCAATGCAAATGACATGGAAAATGCAAATTGGGCTTACACTAACATGAGAGAGCCTCAGCCACACTCACATAAGCTGCCGAGAGATGAAAACAAGCTGCCTCGAAATGCGCGCACACGGCACGCAAACCGAGGCAGCAACATACAGGCGTGAAATGGCATGCAAATGAAACGTGGCATATGGCATATGAAAAATGCAAATTTCAGTAGCTAAAATGATGCACAAATAGCCCCCGAATTATGACAAAATTACACCCGATGCCCGAAATGCAATGTTATGCACCCGAAACGGCCTACAGCCCTACTAAACATGCACAATATAGACATAACATGTAAAACAGTAGCAAGGAAGCCCCTAAACTAGCATTTTTTCAGTACAAAGTATGGCCAAACAATGATCACAAGTATGGCACAAAAAGCTTGCAAAAATGGGGGAAAATAGGAGAATTACAAAGCAAGTGGTATATACAATGCTCAAACTGAAAAACACAGTTCTAAAAAATTAAAGAGGGGCCAAAAATATGCACATTTACAAGATATGACATCCCCCAATTCAGTATGTAGATATGTTCAACATAGCATGCAAAATAATGAGCCAACAAAGGCTATAACATGAGGTACCAAAAGCATGCATCAAACAACCTTGGACCCTTAACAAAACATGAATAATGGGCCAAGATAAGACACTTCCTAAGCCTGATGAAGGCTGAAAACAGAAGCTAAGAAAGCCTAACAAAGCATGCAAAATAATGAACCAAATAGGGGGTATAACATGAAGTACCAAAATAAATTACCAAATGGCCTAATACCCTTAACAAAACATGAAGAGAAGGCCAAAATAAGGCTCTTTTCAATCCTGATGAAGGCTGAAAACAAAATCCAAATAAGCTTAAAGAGGCATGCAAAATGGGGCCAAAGAGAGGTATAAAGAGAGGCCATGCATGGAGGCACCAAACAAGATTGGTCCTTTCTACAATGTTGTAGAGGGACACAAAATAAGCTCAATCTCAGTTTATAGCATGCTCAAAATCATATCACATATAGGCTAAATAAACCATGCAATTTTACGGAAAATATGTAGGATCACAAAGCAAGTGCATGATAGAGCCATCAAACATGATGGAGCCCTTCTTAAATGTTGAAGAGGGGCTCAAAATAGGCCCACTCACAGTTTATAACAGGCTCGAAATCAAATCACTCACAAGTCAAATAAAGCATGCAAAATAATGGCATAAAGAGTGATATTGAAAGAGGTGTGTCATGGAGACACCAAACAGAGTTGAGCCCTTCTACAAAGTTGTAGAGGGGCTCAAAATAATCCTAAAACCAGTAGGGGTCGGGGCCCAAAACAGAGAGTAAATAGGGTAAAGAATTGATTCAAAATTATGCTAGAAAAAGGGAATTAGTGGCTTACCCTTGAAGACAAGTCTTTTGTTGCTTCTTGGCTTGAATTTGCTGGTCCTTAGCCTTTGAAAATCACTTCTTTGCTGCTGGAATGGAGGTGGTGATGGTGGTGCTTAGGGTTGATGAAGAAAGGAGCTAGAAACTTGAAGCTTTTTAGGGTTTTTGAGATAGAAAATGGAGGTTTTGGAAGAGAGGTTCTTGAGAGAAAATCTTGTAACCCTGGTGAAGGAGCTGTCCAGCCCCTTAAATAGACCAAAAAGGGTGTAAAAGGGGAGGGAAATGCACCCAAGCTTTCCCTCCCAAAATATCCCCCGGAGGACAGGGATATTTTGAAAAACAGCTGGACAGCTGTAAAGAGGTGAAAAGCAGAAAGCTGGCCGGCCAGGTGGCTTTCTGGAAGGTGGCCGGCCGGCCACTCCCCCTGGCCGGCCGGCCATGGCCAAAAATGGGACAAAAAAATTGCTGGCCGACCACCATGTTTTAGGGTCCTCTCAGGTGTGTAGAATAAGGCCCTAGGGTTGGAACTTGGCAACACTGAAACAGGAGTCACAACATTGCACTTGAAGAAGAGGCTTAAAAATGAAAATCTGAATTACTGGCCGACCACCACTTTTTAGTGTCCTCCCATGTTCCCTCATCACAAATATGTAGTCCCGCTGAAGAAAATATCCCCGTGGTGTTCAACATTGGCCCGAAGTGAGCAAAAAGCGCCGAGGAGCTAAACTGGTTTCTGAACAATTGCTGGCCTCCCACCCTCCAAAGGATCTTCTTGATGCTAAAAGCAGAGGTACCGCCAAAATTGAACAAAACCGATGCAAAATGAATGCTCGGGCCCAAACCGCGAGGTTCGGTCCAAAACCATTATAAGCACCGAAAGTGGCGTCGCCAGTGGTACCAGAGGCCCAAAGTGTCCCTAATGATAAAACAGAGGCACTTGCCAAAACCGGAGAATCGGAGATGGTTAGGCGGTCCCAACCGAGGCACACGGCCTGACGGTCCCGAAAACCGGGAACCGGGCTCCGAAATGGGCAAAATGGCCTACGGGCACGCAACGTAGCCCACGGCCACTGAGAGATAGTCTACAGGACCACCCCCTCTCGTGAAAGAAAAGAGAAAACCGAGTCCGTTCGCAAACCGAGACAAGGCACTGTAAGAAGGTTCGAGCTTGGGAGGCGGGGCGCCACTACTGAGACTCGAACGAGCACAATATGCAACATCATCGAAGCGCCAATCGGTGGACGCTCGAGTCTTAAGGTCGGTCAAAAATGGGGTGTCTACGATTGCCCTCTTTGTGACAGAACTCGAAAGTCACAAGTGACGGGAGTGAATGTCAAAGCCTAGAGACGACCCATTTTTGACAAGGCCGAAGACTTAGACAATCATACAAGATAAACAAAGATATGTGCCCGCAGGCGTGCCCGCAAGTAGGGGCAAAATGCAAAATGATAGGCACGGAGCCAGGCGATCATGCAAGTGCAGCAAGCTGTAATGGGGCAAGTATTGACAAATAGATGCAACAGTTTTAAGCAATAATACAAAGCAACAACTACATTTCATGCAGTTAGGAATGCGGAGAATCATTCAATTCTCGTCGCGTCTCACACGGAAAAGATACGATACCTGCGCGATTCGTCTGGTCGCACCAGCCTCAAATGAACCGTTCATACATTATCGTGCCTGTAAAATAGAGAAATTCAACAAGAACAATATGCTAACAACATATATTCAATGTGATTCCTGAAAGTTTGGCACACGCGGTGCCGGCTGGTGAATGCATCGCAATGTGACACGGGTAAGGTGCGCAAGATAGCACGATAAAATGTATGCACAACGCAAGTAATGTGCACAAATAGTGCGATGCGCAAAATAGCGCGAGTAAAATGTAATGCACTAACAAGTGCAGGTGGGACGCGCAAGATAGCGTTAATGATACAATGCACAAAATAGTGCGATACGCTAAACAGCGCGATTGATTTGAAATGCACAAAATAGTGCGATGTGATATGCAAAGCACGAATGCGATTGAGGTGCGCAAAATAAATACGCGAATGATAAACCGCACAAAAATAAAGGCGATGCGCAAAATAAGCGAATGCAAATCAAGATAGATAGCGCGAATGATGAACTGCACAAAACAATGTGATGCGCAAAATAGCGCGAATGCAAATTGCACAAAATAGTGCGATTCAGGTGCGCAAAATAGCGTGAATGTAAATTGCACAAAACAGTGCGATTCAGGTGCGCAAAATAGCGCGAATGATTTTGAAATGCACAAGATAGTGCGATACGCTAAACAGCGCGAGTGATTTGAAATGCACAAGATAGCGCGATACGCTAAACAGCGCGATACGCTAAACAGCGCGAGTGATTTGAAATACACAAGATAGTGCGATACGCTAAACAGCGCGAGCGATTTGAAATGCACAAGATAGTGCGATACGCTAAACAGCGCGATTGATTTGAAATGCACAAGACAGTGCGATACGCTAAACAGCGCGAGCTATTTGAAATGCACAAGATAGTGCGATACGCTAAACAGCGCGATTGATTTGAAATGCACAAGATAGTGCGAGTGAGATACAAAGTGTAAGTGCACAAGACAGTGTGAGCAAGATAAAATACACAAGAAAGTGCGATAAAATGCGTCTTCTATGCAAGTATGGAGGCATTTTCTATGCAAAAGATACGGGCATTTTCTATGCAAGTATGGAAGCACAATTTATGCAATATTGAAAGCAAGCATATTCTCTGCAAGAATCATAACGATGCGCGGCACGCATACAACAACAGTGTATATGAAAGTTCACATCCTATGCAATAGAGGATCATCAAATATGTACTCTGGTGCCTCTGATTTGCTTCTTAGAGGACTTCACAACACATTCAACTCAAAAAGGGCACACCCTGTTCATGTTGGCGAGAGATAACATCTGCATGTGAAACCCTCTGGTGCTGCTTGGACTGCCATTCTGACTTGAAGCAGGCTTACACTTGAGGTAGAGGCGCACTCACACTTCGGTAGTATTAACAAGGCTCAAGAGGTACATCCTAATACAATCACGGATCTTGCTGAAGGTGAAACTCACTCAGATGCTTTGATTTTCCTTCTTTTCTTTTGCTTTGCAGTCCGGAACCTAAATAGCTTCAGATAGGTCCTTGTTTTACTGTTCTGACATGACCTGGGTTGAACCCTGCGGTTTTATGAAAGAACGAATCTCGTTTTGCACATATGTGGAGAACGACACGACACTCGGAGCACAAAACGATTTTATTTTTTTAAAATCGAGAGATGAGTTTTCGACCAGGTATTGAGCCTACGACTGAACACAGCAAAACGACTTAACAAGGAAATAAAAGGCACACAACCTAGACACATCGAGTAACACTCGAAACGACTCAAAACAAGAATCAAGATAAAACAAAAAGACACGACACTCAGACGTGCACAGGGAGCCTGTTTCATCGGGTAGTGTTTCCCACCCTTTCTCATTTGTGGTTCTCACATCACTCGGCCCTCAAGCTCTGTTTTTTTTGAAAAAGCCCTTTTCTCACTTTTTCTCTCATCGCACATCTCTCTATTCTTCAACCTCTCATTTTTCATCCCTCCCCTGGGTGGTTGATGGATAAACAGCAAGTTGAAGGCTCGGGCCCCTAGCATTCTGCTCGATTCTCTTTCTTCCGCTCACAGCTAGTGAATTCCTCCCACAGAGGGGTTGCACTACATTTGGGTGTGTAGCAAATCTGCAGCTGACATCGGTTGACGATGCTCTGCTTGGAGTTCGGACATGATCAGATCCGTCTAGATGAGGGAGTGGAATATCATGATCCATTCTAGTTCGTGCTTCGCACTTGGCTCGACAGTTTTTTGCTTGGAGGATGTAAGAGCTTTCAGTCCTTTGCTTATTAGCTTCAGTTGTGCCCTTCTTGGCAAATACAGTGCCCTTTTCGGCAAATGCGTTGATAAAGGGAGAAAGATAGAGAACCTGACTCAACTGTGCCCCTAGTTCATCATTTTGACCATTTTTTAACTTTTGCTTTCTACTAAAACAGTTTTGATCAACATGAGAGTTAGATTAACATGCTTGTTCAATTTTTGATTTGAAATTATGCAAGTCAGGCTATAAGCACTGAAAATTTTCCTTTTTTGGGTCCAAGAAATGGTCCAGTTTTTTTGTAGAAAAGATGGAACAATTTTCGAGAAAATAAATCAACCTCAGTAAAAATTCTCAAAAACTATTTTTGCAAACGGCCACTTGCTCAACGAGCATGAAACCTACTCCTGAGATGCACAACCTCGGATCCAAAGGAAAACTGCCCCGTGCTTGAAGAAAGTTGCACGACAACGGAAAGTTGCCCCTTGTTTGAACGGCACCGCAGCGCATTGAATGGCAACAGAAAGTTGCCCCTTGTTTGAATAATGGCAAGGCGTTGAATGGCAACGAAAGTTGCCTTGTTTGATGATGCGCAATAAGATTGTAGTCATCCTCCGAGCGAACTAACACAACCTGCGGATCTGACAGAGAAGGTGAAGATTGTCAGAGCCATCGCATGGACACAATCGAATTTGAATTGTTTTACGGCTGGACTTCAGAATGAAGTTGCCTACGTATCCCAAAGATGGGAATCAAGCCTTACGTAGTTCGGGGTTAAGGTACACTCGGGTATTTAACCTCTTCTTTTTATGCTCTAACTTTTGCCAAGGCGCCTGTTGCAGGTTTTCGACCTTGCGAGCTTTGTTTTTCTTTCTTTTTTTTTTTTTTTTTTATTCTTTTCGCTTTTTTTTTTTCTTCTTCTTTGTCTTTCTTGTTCTTTTCTCTTTTTGCATTTTTTTTTTTTTCATATTTTTCTTTTTTTCTTTTTTTTTCTTTTTGCATTTTTCGTATATATATTTTTTGTCTCGCTCTAACTTTTGCCTGGGTCGCCCTTCCGGGTTTTCGACCCAGCGAGCCTCTCAAAGGGTAAAAAGTGTAACAAGTCCATGCCAAATGGTTTTAGGATCTCGAAGCCATCCATATCCAAGAGAGTGGCTGTTGATTTGCAAGAGGACTCATCTTCGGCTCTTCGAGCACATCTGACATCTTTGCCCCTAGTTCGAAGGGTACTTCTGTTCTAACTTCGCAAGCTTTTTCTGATCTTCTGATCTTCTTGATCCGACTTTCCTGGCCTCTTGTTCGGGAGCAGCTTCAAATCTGGCCACACAGGCCTCACATCGTAGTTGACCGTTGAACCTTCTGAATTCAAGTTCAAGGTTTGGAAGCAAAGGGATTGAGTCTCGAGGCTGAGAGCGATCCTAGGCTGCACAATCTCAAGAGCGATTCCACACAGGTCTTCGCAGACCGCAAAAACATTTTTTTGAAAGTTTTTAAGAAAGCGACAAATCGCTTCGTCTTTGAAAACGATGTAGGATCAATCTGGATCAAAGCGTGGTCCTTCTCAAGACTCACACTAACAAGCATGATTTCATTCATTAAGGGCTTACGCCTCTTTTTCTCTCAAATAATCAAAGTTTTGTAAATGCCGAGGAATTCCTCCTCTTTGTTTTCACCGCAGTTGTTCAAAAGTTTTGAAAAACTCCGGTCATTATGATGACTTCAAGGCATAAGAGAGCAGGTGGAATGCACTGCCATTTCATTCAAATCCCGGCACAACTAGCACATGGCAGAAGCAAATGCGAGAGCGTGGAAATTACTGCTGTTTTATTCAAAATCTGTTGGCATAACTGGCTCCCTAGCAGAAACAGACTCAAAACAAAGCAAAAAGACAAATAGAAAACGAAATAGTGATGTCTGGGGTAACACCCCCGGAATCACCCGACTCCTATACAACAGGACTGACTCGATACAACAAGACAGACCCAAAACAAAAGAGATTGACTCAAAACAAAAGGACAGACTCAAAACAAAGTAGCAAAACTGACCCAATACCCAAGTCAGAAAGCACAAAAACTGGTATTTGCATATTGCTCAGAACAGTGCGTGCCATTCCCACGTCTGGAGTTGATTGACCGCCGCACGCAGGTGGTTCATCCCCCATTCACATAACATTATCCCCCAAGTTCACTGACCCAGTGTTGATAGACTTTGCTGAGCTCGGCGGAAGGATGACCTCGTTTTCAAATAGATCCTGTACTTCATGGCGAAGACGGAAGCAGTTGTTGGTAGCATGGCCAGTTTGCTGATGGTATGCGCAGTACTGGGTAGCATCATGTGTAGCCGGAAGAGGGTTCGGGAGAGACCGAGGCTCAAGGCGTTTGAGATGGCCTTGTCCAACAAGGATTTGGAAAGCTTTGGATAAAGGCATGTGGAGGGCATGGAAGACCCTCTGACCTCGGGGTTGGTACTTTAAGGTTTGTGGATTTTCTTTGGGCCTTTTGAGAGGGATTGGCAGGTGCTGGCCTGGTTTGTTGATCTCTTCTAAGTAGAGGATTAGAGCTAACAGGATTGCCTCTGGTATAACGGCCCTTCTCCCGATTTTCTCTTTGATTTGGACTGCCCCTGACTTGAGTAGCGAAAATGCCGTCCACAGTTTTTGCAACAACTGCGAGCACTTGCTCTTTGTTCAGTCCCTCGGCTTTCAAGGCCTCAACAGCCAACAGAAGATGCTCATGGGGATCCATGTCCGCCCCTGCCTTGTTCTTTCCACTTGCCTCCACTTTGCCAAGGGATTGGCCTTCCTCAGATGTAGCCCGCTTCAGGACTGGGGAGTCTTTTGACATGAACTCCCTGGTATGTGATGTGACTGATGATGGAGCCAATGTCCCAGAGGCCAAATCTGTTACAGTTCTTTGAAGATCTTCGATCATTCTCTTTAGCTTAGAAGTAGTGGGCTCACGGGTTTGAGATGATTGGAGTCCAGGTGCATCCATCATGCATAAGTCCATGCTTTCTGGGATAAACACCTCAGGCTTGGGTAGATGGGCCGGGGTGATGTATATGCTGGGGTCATAGGTGGATGGCAGTATATGGATGAGATTGAGGTAGGCGGGAAATGTTTGGTCATTGGGGCCTGAAGGTGGAGTTATCGTCCGATTGTCGATGAGATTTTGGACCTCATGACGGCTAGTAAGCAACGGTCAAGGCCATGACTGCTAGCGATGGTACATACAAGGAGTTATGTCTGGCTGGGAGTGGGTTGGGAAGAGGTTGAGGATCGAGGGGTTTGAGATGCCCTCTTTCCATTAAGGCTTTTAGTGCGCTAGTCAAGCTCATATGGAGAGGGGTGAAAGTTCTGCCCTGAGCTCGGGCTGGGTCGGCTATTTGCGGGCTTGGATTGGCAAAAGGGTTGGCTGTGGCGACAGTATCGATTTCAGTGGGTTCGGGAATAGTGCTACTTCCGGCATTGGTACTCCTTGAAATCATCCTCCTCGTCGGTTCACTTGTTCTGGGAATGATCCCACTGTTGAACGCATTCTCGACCTGGACCCCCAGTTCATGCAAACTTTTGAAAGTGAATAGCGGAGCCACTATCAATTTCTGCAACATATCATGCTCGAGGTTCCGCACCATCATCTGCACTTGATCCCTCTCAGAAGGGCGGCGATCATCATCGGTCGCCTTTGCTCTCCATCTCCCAACAAATTTCACAAAAGGCTCTTTTGGGTTTTGGCGGGTTGCTTCAAGCTCTTGGATGGTCATTTCAACTTGGGTATTGTAGGAATACTGGTCGACGAAGGCTTCAGCCAATTCTTTCCAGTTTTGCTTCACTTTGTCCTCCAACTTAGCGTACCAAGTGGCTGCTACACCAAACAAAGTTCTTCCATACAGAGAGAGTTTCTGTGGCTTAGCCAGACCCATCGACTTTAGGACATCCAAGAAAAGTCGGATATGTATCATTGGATCCCCAGACCCGTCGAAACGGTCAATATGTGGCATCTTGAATCTGTCTGGGAGCCGTACAGCAGACTCGGTGTGCCCATCCTCAATGTCGGGAATGGAGTTAAGGCCCTGTGCCCTTTTGAATTGCTTCTCAAGGTTCGCAATTTTCACTGCGGTCAGATCGAGGTCATTAGTATCAAGGGGATAACGCCTCTCATTAGGCCGCACTGTGGTCCAAAACTCGGGCTTGAGCTAACTCTTCTCGAGGATCTGGACCCTGCAAATCTTCGGTTGGCGGAATTGGGTCAAAGTTCGGCTGGGGTCCCAAAGCTGGATGTGGGGCAGATGGCCTAGATGGGCACTGCGTTTAATCTTGGTCTCACCGCATGGCGCTTCCACGATTTGTCCGCTATCACGGCCACAAATTCTTCCGAACCCTGTGCCATCACGGTCTGTTGGGTCCGAACAAAGGTGATGTGACTGGTGACTGACGGATCAGATGAACCGGTGAGCCCTGACTGGCCTTTCTTTGCCTTGTCTCAGCGAAAGAACACTGGTTTCCCTTGAACTGAATTTCTGACCTAACAAAGTCTATCAGCACTAGTCCAATGTACCCGGGGGATATCGGAGCCTTCTGAAGCTATAGTTCCGAGACTACCTAGCAAAAGAGAAAACCGACAGCATCTCAGCCTGATTTTACCTGAACAGATACAAGCATAGTTGAATGAGTGTGCCCTCTACTGAATTCTGCCCAAAATTCAGAATCGCTACCCTCGTAAATCAATCCCAAAATCAATCGTGCCCGCAGTTCGATGCCCAAACTCATAGACTGATACATGCATTCCCTGTAGAGACGCACTCTAACAAGCACATAGTAGATAAGTGAGAGCCAAAACACCCCTATGTTGGGGTAGGGTTTCCATGTCCTATTTTGTTAAGAACTAGGGTTTCACTACGCATGCAGCGGCTTCAAACAACCTATAAACGGGTAAGCAACCTGTCCTAGTTTGGAATGGTCACTATGGATCCGAATATGCACTAGGTCGAATGGTCAAAAAGGGTGCCCCGGTAAAACCGGGGTTTGTGTTCCCATGTTGTCAGAGCCCAGAGCCGATCAGCCTTATGGTCATGACTTGACAAGACAAGCCTCCGGCAAATCGTTCGGGAATGGCATATGGCAAACACGGTGTCCTAGGCGCACCAATGCAAATGCAATGCAAAGAAACACACAGGTGTAGACAAAACCAGATATCATGAGTTCGAGTCAAGTTCTCTAAATCCCAGTCGAGAAGCTGTAACAGAATAAGCCCGCGAGGACCTCGCCTGATTCGGACTCGATTTTGTCATGGTTTCAAATCTTGAACCAAAGAGTCCAAATCCGTAAATCGCTTTTGAAAACAGATTTTTTGAAAGAAGTGCGAACATGGATCGCCGCCAGATACTGAGTCGCCACCTAAATATTTTTAAATGGGAAATTTAGGAAACCCTAACTCGGTGCCAAAGGCCACGTGTCGTCATCACCAAAGTTGCCTCGGGAACTTGGGTACGATTAGGAAGGTCACATCGTGAGCACCCCCCCTCGCCGGTCAAAGACCGGCCTCTACTAACCATGATATCTGTTTTTGAAAACTTTGTGAGTTCTTATTCCGGTTATTAGCCTAGGTTACTATGTGATGCGCACAGCATACAAGTATAGACTGAATCGCCTGAGTTGGAACAAACATTTCATGCTTGTTTGTTTGAAAATGATTTGATGGTGCTACTCGCAAGTAGGCTAAGACGTGGATTTGCCACCCTCAGGTGGGCTTAAGAAAACAATGATTTTGCCACTATCTAGTGGGCTTAAAACAACCATTTGATGATTTATTCCAATTCAAATAACTCAACCTCCACCCACAGGCATTCAAGGCAGTTATATCACATAAGCATTTAGCCTCATGGTAAGTATGCTATCATGGCAGTCACTCACACGCATGCAAGGATGCTAAAACATAAAAACTCACCGAGTACTCCAAGCCAAAACAGAAACTACATTAGAAATCATGCATGATCCTAAGTATACAGAAATGCCTAATGCAACACATGCAAAAATGCAAACTATACCATGCTCGGCTATTCTAAACATGACATATGGAATGCTACAACTAATACGTATTCAATTTGGAATTGAAATACAAATGCAGTTTGTATGATGCGCCGAGCCTGGTGCATGCAAAACAGATGAATGAATGCAAACATGCTATCATACTGTATGCTAATTGAAATATGCCCTATATCTAACCATCGTAAGCGGGTAAATAAAAGGGAGAAAGAAGTGGGGGTTGGAAGACATACATCACACTCACCCACCCTTATTACAATTATGCCCTCGCGCAGAGGATCCGAATAAATAATAATACAGTCCGAAATGAAAGAATAATACAGTCCGAAATAAATATACAGATTCCTAATTAATTAACAAATTAATCTAAGAAAGCTATAAACTGGCATGCAAGCCAGGGGCTGCCTTGACTCCGCTCCGGATATTGATATGATGCATGTTAGGGCGCCTTGGGAAATCACCGATGCCCCAATTAGCCTCTGTTTGCAATTTTCTCGAAATACGTGTCGGACTCAAAAGTTCTTGATCCTTGATTTTGCAAGAGAGCGGAAAAGGGCATAGCAATGTATTTCACAAATATATGCATGCCTCGATCCTCGTGCCATCAATCACGCATATCGATGCCTGATGGCCGAGGAGTCGGATTGCACAACTCAATATAGGATGAATGCATATGAATGCTACAATAAAACCTAACTCCATCATGGGTAATCCGGAGTGTCGGTGACTTGAGAATTGAGACCCGTTCGACACCGGTCTGAACGCCTCGTTTCCCGTGCCCGGGCTAACTCTTATCCCGAACACGATGCAATATGCATGATGTGCATGAATGCAACTAAAATACAATCCTAGCATGCACAATGCTATGGAAAATGAGATGCCTCGAAATGCGTGCGCGCGGGCACGCAAATCGAGGTGATGACATAAAAGCATGAAATGACATGAAATATGATATACAATGAGACTAAAATGAAATGCCTCGAAATGCGTGCCCACGGGCACGCAAACCGAGAAAATGGCATACGGAATGCGATGAGACTACAATGAGATATGCGATGCAAGATGGGCTTATACTAATATGGGAGAGCCTCAGCCGCCCCCACATAAGAGGCCATCGGATGAAACTGAGGTGCCTCGAAATGCGTGCGCACGGGCACGCAAATCGAGGAATGCATAGAATGGCGTACGGAATGCAATGATGGGCTTACGCCGTCATGAGAGGGCCTCAGCCACACTCACATAGGCTGCCGTTGGATGAAAATGAAGTGCCTCGAAATGCGTGCCCACGGGCACGTAAACCGAGGCGGTGACATACAGGCATGAAATAACAAATTGGGCTTACACTAACATGAGAGGACCTCAGCCGCACTCACATAAGCTGCCGAGAGATGAGAATGGGCTGCTTCGAAATGCGTGCATACGGGCACGCAATGCAAATGACATGGAAAATGCAAATTGGGCTTACACTAACATGAGAGAGCCTCAGCCACACTCACATAAGCTGCCGAGAGATGAAAACAAGCTGCCTCGAAATGCGCGCACACGGCACGCAAACCGAGGCAGCAACATACAGGCGTGAAATGGCATGCAAATGAAACGTGGCATATGGCATATGAAAAATGCAAATTTCAGTAGCTAAAATGATGCACAAATAGCCCCCGAATTATGACAAAATTACACCCGATGCCCGAAATGCAATGTTATGCACCTAAACGCCTCTGACCCTACTAAACATGCACAATATAGACATAACATGTAAAACAGTAGCAAGGAAGCCCCTAAACTAGCATTTTTTCAGTACAAAGTATGGCCAAACAATGATCACAAGTATGACAAAAAAAGCTTGCAAAAATGGGGGAAAAGAGGAGAATTACAAAGCAAGTGGTATATACAATGCTCAAACTGAAAAACACAGTTCTACAAAATTAAAGAGGGGCCAAAAATATGTACATTTACAAGAGATGACATCCTCCAATTCAGTATGTAGATATGTTCAACATAGCATGCAAAATAATGAGCCAACAAAGGCTATAACATGAGGTACCAAAAGCATGTATCAAAAAACCTTGGACCCTTAACAAAACATGAATAATGGGCCAAGATAAGACACTTCCTAAGCCTGATGAAGGCTGAAAACAGAAGCTAAGCAAGCCTAACAAAGCATACAAAATAATGAACCAAATAGGGGGTATAACATGAAGTACCAAAATAAATTACCAAATGGCCTAAGACCCTTAACAAAACATGAATAGAAGGCCAAAATAAGGCTCTTTTCAAGCCTGATGAAGGCTGAAAACAAAATAAAAATAAGCTTAAAGAGGCATGCAAAATGGGGCCAAAGAGAGGTATAACGAGAGGCCATGCATGGAGGCACCAAACAAGATTGGTCCTTTCTACAATGTTGTAGAGGGACACAAAATAAGCTTAATCTCAGTTTATATCATGCTCAAAATCATATCACATATAGGCTAAATAAACCATGCAATTTTACGGAAAATATGGAGGATCACAAAGCAAGTGCATGATAGAGCCATCAAACATGATGGAGCCCTTCTTCAATGTTGAAGAGGGGCTTAAAATATGCCCACTCATAGTTTATAACAGGCTCGAAATCAGATCTCTCATAAGTCAAATAAAGCATGCAAAATAATGGCATAAAGAGTGATATTGAAAGAGGTGTGTCATGGAGACACCAAACAGAGTTGAGCCCTTCTACAAAGTTGTAGAGGGTCTCAAAATAAGCCTAAAACCAGTAGGGGTCGGGGCCCAAAACAGAGATTAAATAGGGTAAAGAATTGATTCAAAATTATGCTAGAAAAAGGGAATTAGTGGCTTACCCTTGAAGACAAGTCTTTTGTTGCTTCTTGGCTTGAATTTTCTGGTCCTTAGCCTTTGAAAATCACTTCTTTGCTGCTGGAATGGAGGTGGTGATGGTGGTGCTTAGGGTTGATGAAGAAAGGAGCTAGAAACTTGAAGCTTTTTAGGGTTTTTGAGATAGAAAATGGAGGTTTTGGAAGAGAGGTTCTTGAGAGAAAATCTTGTAACCCTGGTGAAGGAGCTGTCCAGCCCCTTAAATAGACCAAAAAGGGTGTAAAATGGAGGAAATGCACCCAAGTTTCCTCCCAAAATATCCCCTGAGGACGAGGATATTTTGAAAACATTGAAGAGTGTAAAAAGGGTGAAAGTGGCCGGCCAGTGGCTTTTCGGAAGGTGACCGCCGGCTACCCAAACTGGTCGGCCAGCCCACTGGCCGGCCGGCCATGGCAAAAATGGGACAAAAATTGTGGCCGACCACCATGTTTTAGGGTCCTCTCGGTGTGTAGAATAAGGCCCCGGGGTTGGAACTTGGCAACACCGAAACAGAGTCACAACATTGCACTTGAAGAAGAGGCTCAAAATGAAAATCTGAATTCTTGGCCGACCACCACTTTTAGTGTCCTCCCATATGCCCTCATCACAAATATGTAGTCGGCTTGAAGAAAATATCCCGTGGTGTTCAACATTGGCACCGAAGTGAGCAAAAGCAGGCGCGGAGGAGCGAAACTAGTTTTGGAACAATTTGGCCTCCCACCCTCCAAAGGATCTTCTTGATGCTAAAAAGCAGGTACCGCCAAAATTGAACAAAACCGATGCAAAATGAATGCTCGGGGCCCAAACCGCGAGGTTCGGTCCCAAAACCGTATAATCGAAAGTGGCGTACGGCCGCGAAGTGGGTACCAGAGGGCCCAGTGTCCCTCGGAATGATAAAACAGAGGCACTTGCCAAAAACCGGAGAAATCAGAGATGGTTGGGCGGTCCCGAACCGAGGCACACGGCTTGATGGTCTGGCAGCGGATCGGGCTCGAAATGGGCAAATGGCCTCTGAGGAACGTAAACGTAGCCACCAAGAATCGAGAGATAGTCTACAGGACCACTCCCTCCCCTCAGGAAAGAAAACAGAGAAAACTGAGTCTGGTTCGCAAACCGAGACAAGGCACCGAAGAAGGTTCGGAAACCCAGAGGCAGGGCGCACGGCCGCGACTCTGAGACTTCTGAACGAGCACAATATGCAACATCACCGAGCGCTCAATCGGTGACGTCTGAGTCTTAAGGTCGGTCAAAAATGGGTTGTCTACAGAGGGATGCACACATCTCAAAAGGGGCCCGGTAAAGAACCTTCTGTAAAGATGGCCTTCTGCTATTAGGCTAAACCTGGCCGACCTCAATCTTGTCTTGTACGCCTCTTTTCGGTCATCTGGCAGCTTTCCATACTTGAGGAACATTACTATTGCATCTATCCAGCTTGGTCTCATCTCCACACACATTGCTTTGTACTCTGTGATCTGGGGCTCCACACTTGGGCTTGACAAATAATCAACCATTATGGTCTTTGTCTCACCTGATTTCATTGCACTCGCCAGGTTTGCCAAGACGCCAACGTGACTGTTGTCATCTCGACTAACTTGCTATAGCCGGTAATCTTGGAACAAGGAAAGCAATCTGACAACCTCTTTAACATAGGATATCATTCGTTCATCTCGGGCTGCGTACTCGCCTTAGGAGTCACAGAAGACTACCATCTCATCGGCCTCCATTGCTGATGCCAACTTTAACCCTACAATCAGCACTTTATACTCTGCTTCATTGTTTGAGGCCTTGAATCCCAAACGAATAGATTGCTCTAACATTCGTCCATCTGGCGACACTAACATTACCCGCTCCTTGACGATTTGAACTTCCATCAACAAACAAGCGGAATGAGTCACCGATGTAGATGTCGCAGAGCTTTGGTTTTTCTTCTTTCTTCTGTTTTGCTACAGTTGGGTTCTTGGGCCCTAATTAGGTTTCTTCTTGCTCCCCTAGGTATCCCAAGCCCCGACACTGAAGTATGACGCAGGATGGCACCAAGGGTGAACTCGGCCACAAAGTCGGCCAAAAACTGGCTCTTAATTACTGTTTAGGCCTGAACTCCAAGTCATATTGGCCCAGCACTACTGTTCATCTGGTTATTCTCCCTGTCAGATCTCCATGCTACATCAGGGACTTCAAGGGATGCTCAGTCAATACCACAATCTTGTGGGCATGGAAATAATGATTCAACTTTTTGGAAGCCATTACTAAGGCTAGTGTCAATTTTTTCAGGGGCAGGTACCTAGTTTCTGCTCCTGTTAGGGTTTTACGTACGTAGTATACTACCTTTTGCTCTCTCTCATCTTCTCAAATTAATACCGCACTCACTGCGTGTTCTGAAACTGCCAAGTATAGGAACAATTCTTTTTTAGGTACTGGATTTGACAGAACTAGAGTCATTGTTCGGTCCCTTTTCAAATCGACCAAGGCGACTTCGCACTCTTCCGTCCACAAAAAATCTGTGGCCTTTTTTAACAAACTAAAAAACAATTTACACTTATCAAAACTTCGGCTAATAAATATGTTCAGGGCTACGGCCTTGTCGGTCAAAATCTGAACCTGCTTGGCTGACGTCGGGCTCTTTAAGTAAAGAATGACCTTGATTTGATCTGGGCTTGTCTCAATGCCCCTTCTGGTAGCCAAGTATCCTAGGAACTTACTAGACCCGACTCCAAATGCGCATTTCGAAGCATTGAGTTGGGGCCAATATGTTTTCAGAATATCAAAAACTGCCTTCAAGTCGGCTAGATGATTCCCAGGTTTTTTGATCTTCATGACCATGTCATCAATGTACACTTCTACTGTTTTGCCAATCAGATGTCTGAACATCTTGATCACCAATCTCTGGTAGGTTGCTCCTGCACTTTTTAACCCAAAAGGCATTATTTTGTAGCAGTATAGCCCTTTTGGGGTGATAAATGCAGTCTTCTCCTCGTCAGGGGGATATATTACTATCTGGTGGTATCCACTGTAAACATCCAGGAAGCTCATCCTCCTATGCCCTGAAGTAGCATGCACCAGCTGATCAATTTTAGGCAGAGGGAAGCTGTTTTTAAGACAAGCCTTATTCAGGCTGGTGAAGTCCACGCAGATCCTCCACTTCCTATTCTTCTTTTTCACAACTACTGTGTTGGATAGCCAAGTTGGGTAGTTTACCTCCCGAATAGCCTTGGCTTCCAACAGGTTGTCCACTTCTTCTTCTACTGCCTCCACATGAATCAACGTCGGCCTCCTTGCCCGCTGAATGACAAGTTGAGTTGACTTGTCTACATTGAGCATATGGTATGTGACCTAAGGGTCAATACCTGGCATCTCATATGGTGTCCAGGCAAATACTTCCATGTTGGCCCGTAAGAAAGCCTCTAACTCCCTTTCCTCATCCTTGGCCAAGCCTGAGCTGAGAAAAAAGAAATGTTCTTCATCCCCTTCTTGGACCAGAATTTTCTTCAAGGCTTCCTTGCTCTTCTCGATCGGTTCTTTGCCGACATCATCTAGGACTTTCATGTCCTTGTCCTCGATTTCCACTTTTTCTGTCTCTCGCACATTGTAGTTAGATTTCATTGCTACCATAGTGCAATTCTTTGTCTGCACTTGATCTCCTCTGACTTCTTCAATCCCCTATTCGGTTGGAAATCGTAACAATTGGTGCAGCGTTGAGAGAACAACCCTCATTACATACAGCCACGGTCTTCCCAATATAGCATTGTAAAGAGAGGGGGTATCAATTACCATAAATTCTATGCTAACATTCCCGGTGCCTACCTGTACCTCCAAATTTATTGCTCCTAAAGGCCATGTCGGCGTTCCATTGAACCCGACCATTGGGTTGTCCGACTGCTCCAAATCATCTCGGTAAAGGCCAAGCTCCTTGTAACATCTGACATACATAATGTCACAAGAGCTGCCTTTGGTCGTAATCGCCTTACTTGGCATTCTCCAATCTTGAGGGTCACTACCAGAGCATCATTGTGTGGATGCTGCACTATGTCTAGGTCTGCTTCAGCAAAGGACACCATCGGTCCCTAATATTCGTTTATCCTAGGGCTCTTTTGCTGGACCTGATACACATGCTGTAAGTGTTTCACCTTTTGTATCTCTCATCGCATATCATTCTCATTCACCTTTGAATGAATCACATTGATCACCCGAGGTTCTGCTTGCTGTGGTTGTAGCGGTGGTGGTGCAGTTGGGGCCGAGGGAAGCCTTGCATGCTCTTCCGTCGTTCTGGCCTCATCTACTAGGTCCCTCAAGTGACCCTACCTGACCAAGTCTTCCAAGTGCGTCTTCAGGGTTTTGCACCCCTGAGTCAGGTGCTCATCCTCATTATGGTAGGCACAGTGCTTCCCAAGGCTCCTTCTCATGAACTCACCAAGAATCTTCTCCGGTGCTCTATAATACAGCTGGTTCTTGATCCTTTCTAGAACTTTATAAACCGGAATCCGGAACACAGTGGTGACTACTTGTGCAGCCCTCAACCCTATTTCCTGCTTTGTTAAAACTAGTATTACCTTGGCCTCGCTTCAGCAAGCCATTTCTCTTCTTTTACTTCAGCGCTTTCATTCACGACGTATCCTCTTCTACTCTAGCATATTTCTCGATTCGTGCCATGAGCTCCTCCATACTCTTTGGTAAAGTTTTGCCAGCGATTTCCGAAGCATGCATTCATCTTCCAGGCTATTCTCAAAAGACATGACCGCCAACTCCTGGTTGTATCCTGGTATTCGGTTGAACACCTCATAATACCTTTTGGCATAAGGCCTGAGGCTTTTACCCTAGCTAATTTTCAGAGCTATCAGGGAGTCTACCCTTAGTGGCTGCAACTTGTTTGTAACAAACCTGGCCATAAACATCTCGACCAAGCCTTTCCAACTCTTCACAGTTCCTTTCAGCAACTTGTGAAACCAATCTGATACGATTTCCCCAAGGATAAGGGGAACGCCTTGCACAACAATAGTTCGTTCCTAGTATACAAACCCATTGAATTCAGATATAAGTCGACATGAAAATTTGGATCAGACTTACCGTCATAAATTTGGAACCTCGGCACATAGAACCTTTTTGGGGCCTCAAACCTATCCAACTCCACTAAGAACGGCATTCTTGGCTTGACTGGGATGTGACCTCAGCATTCTGCCACTTCCTCTGGAGATAGTCCCTCAAATCCTCCTTAGTCCGACCAGGAGCTTGGCTGTCAACAGATTTCAATCTTTTTGGTGCGCTACTCTCAGTGTCGTTATGTGTCCTCTTGGACTTCTCTTCATTCACCGTGTCAAAACACAAGCCCTTTCCCTAGATATTCCAGGGATCTTTGACATATGTTCCCTTAGTACAAGGTGTCATCTACGAGTCACCTCTGACTGACTCTCCTCGCCCGACCTCCCGTGAAGGCTGATGTGAGTGTTCCTTTTCCTTGTCATGTAGTGGGACTGCTAGGATTATTTTTTGCCCCTTTTTCTAGGCATCAGTCTTGGCCCCTAGCATCGGCGTGTCCTATAATGAAAACAATGGTTGCATGACGTTGTTTTGTATCATGAAGTTGACAACCGATTGTAGATCTGCCAACTTGTTGGCTATTCCCTTCATCTCGCCGTTCCTCTTTAGGCATCTATCTTTCCATACCTGGAGGTCACTTTCGTTGTAATACTCATCTCGCCTTGATTTCTTCGGGGCGTCTCTCTCTTTGTCGATGTCCTTATCTCTGGGATTCTAATCCTGTGCTCCTTCATTATGGCTTTCTTCTTCAACATTAAGATCGGCATATTTATTACTTCCACAATGGACATTGTCCCCAATCTTTTCTTTCTGTCCGTCGTTGGCCATCTATTCTCCTTACGTTCCCACAGACGGCACCAAATTATGGGTTTTGATTTTTGACCACACAACTAAACAGAGAGCTCTGCTGGAGAGCATTGGCAGAATATATTGAGCCCAAACAACCTATGACAGAAAAATAAGAATCCGACGGTGGTTCGTCCACTCGGGGCATTCCAACGCTCAAGTCAATAATCAAATATCTCTCAAAGATAGCAAATTGTGCTTAACTCAAAGAAAACACTTACTGCTCACAGTATACTACACATCTTGAGACCCACGGGGGTGCCCTGTTTTTATAGCCAGCACTGACCTAATCCTTGTAGAAGCCTCACCTCAGTAAACTCAGGCTCAATGCTCATCTTGGACTCTCAGCTAAATAGGGATAAACTCCCTAAGAGTTTTATCTTTTTCTAGACTGAGCTCCTCCCCTATTCTTGGACTCTTGCCCCTTATTTGCTTATCTCAGATTCTGGTATCTCCGCAGATAACCTCAGCCTAGCTGAAATCACCTCAACATCATGACCAGGCCACGTGGCACCTTGGCTGACATTTCGACGTCATCTTGGCTACGTGCTGTCATTCATGAAATATGTCCCCACAGTTGTAATGTTGAGATTTGCTATGTTATACAATATTGATTTACTCTTAGTTGTAACCATTTTACGAACCATTGGATCTCGAATATAGATTTTCTGCATAACACTGCTAGTGCTGGTAAACTTTTCTGATGTTGGCCAAATTAAAGGCAAGACTTCATGATGATGTGGTTGTGTGTTTAAGTTTCTTTTTTTTAATGGTGTTGTTTTGCTGTTAGGGAAATTAATGTTGATGGGTATGTTGGTATATGTTGTTCATGTTATTAATGGTCGTATGATTTTCTTTTGTGAGGTCATTTTATTGTTCTTGGGGGTGTGATAACTTATGATCATTTTGGGTTGGGGGGGGAGTTACAATCATTTTACGAACCATTGGATCTCAAATATAGATTTTCTGCATAACACTGCTAATGCTAGTAAACTTTTCTGATGTTGGCCAAATTAAAAGCAAGACTTCATGATAATGTGCTTGTGTGTTTAAGTTCCTTTTTTTTTAATGGTGTTGTTTTGCTGTCAAGGAAATTAATGTTGATGGGTATGTTGGCATACATTGTTCATATTATTAATGGTTGTATGATTTTCTTTTGTGAGGTCATTTTATTATTCTTGGGGGTGTGATAACTCATGATCAATCTTTTTTTCTTTTTTTTTGTGGGAATTTTTTTTTGGGGGGGGGGGGGGAAGATAATGCTACTTTGGGATTGAACATTCTAGGTTTAACATTATCAAATCTGACATTATATTCAAATAGTACTAGCATATCACTCGTGCTATGCACAGATTGTGTTTACAATTATCTATATATGTGAATTGTGATTTTTAAATGTTTTTTTTATTTTTTAAATTTCTTCTTTTTTTTCTTTTTTATATTATATTAAAGTTTAATATTTTGATAATAATCATATGTATTGAACTTTTCAAGGAATTAAATGTCTTTTTATTATTATTATTGTATTATATTAAAGTTTAATATTTTGATAATAACCATATGTGTTGAACTTTTAAATAAATTTTTTTTATGCTTGTTCTTAATACATTAAAGTGTTATTATGAGGGATAATAATTATATGTGTTGGGACTTTTCAAGGAATTCATATGTGTTGGATTTCAAAGAATTTTTTTTATGCTTGTTCTTAATGCATTAAAGTGTTATTATGATGGTAAGACCTGGGAGTTGGGAGAAGTTAATAAATGTTAAGATTTTTTTTATAAAAAAAAAATCAAAAAATCAGAAAATTTAGATTGAGAGATTGAAACTCCCACAAGATTTAGAGTTAAAAATCTTTTTTACTTAATATATAGTATAGATCCGAATGGCAGCATTGGGATGAAAACCCGAGAAGGGGGGGGGGATAGAACATTCTAGGTTTAACATTGTCAAATCTGACATTGTATTTCAAATAGTATGAGAGTCCGAATGGCAGCATTGGGATGGAAACCCAAAAATTTCCATTATAGCTCGTCTGTTTTGTTTAAGAGTTGGCTACATATTTTGTAAAAACCAGTTACAATTCGACACGTGGCAGAATAAGGGTATTGTGGGGAGATTATTCAAGTCTTCAATCCTGATCATACACGTGGCAATTGATATTGGTTCTCACGTGATCTGAGTAGCACTAGATCAATAAAGAGATGCAAGGTGACGTGGCTTCAGCGGTTACTCATATTCAAATTCAAATACAGAAGGGAAGCTCAACTGCAAGTGATGGCATAGTAGAACTACTTATAAGGCAACATGATCAGCGATTATGGAGGAGCAGTTCGACGGTTTGAAGTGCAGTTCGAAGGTCATCCTTGAGAAGTATAAATAGCAGGGAAGGTCTCAAAAAAAAAAACCCTAGACTCAGATCCAACAAACCAGTCATTTACTTCATATTTTCTTTTCCAGTTTTACATTTCTTGCACTTTAAATACCTGTTCTTTACATTCCTGCACTTTAAATTCCTGCACTGCACTTCGATTCATAGGAGTAGTTTCAAGTAGATCGTCACTGTAAACCTCTTCGAGGTTGAGTTTGGATCATTATAAGTGTTCATTTTAATGAAATACTTCAATTGTTCGCCATTTGATTATTATTTTACTTAATTTCTCCTAAGTTAAGCCACCAGTAAAAGTCCTCTTCATTGAGGCTGAAAGAACTAAAACACAATCGTCTGATAATTGGTTGGCAATTATAAATTCTATAAGGACTGGTTGATCCTTGCTGGTACGCTCGCATTTACAAAAATACCCTTCGAAAGCCAAAAAGCCAACATATATTTTTGGCATGCCCGGTGGGACCTGTTAAAATGGCTAGACGAAGACGACAAGGAGAAAATGAACGCTTGGAAGAAGGCATAGAAGGAGAGGTAGAAATACCTAATCCAGAGGATAATGTAGTAACACATCCTGTGGAAACTTCCATGTTATCAGAACCTATGGTCGAACAGACCAGTACTTCGGGACAAGAACCATATGTTCATAACATTGGACGAAACTAAGGAATTGGACCATCCACTGTTCCATCTACTCAGCCAACAAATCCATGGGATGGCCTAGTAGATGCTATGAGACAACAATTAATGAACACAATGGAAAGGTGGGCAACATCCTTTTTGGATCGAATGAATAACCACCAACCAACAAACACAAGACACACAGAGGAAGTTTTGAATGTCCCTCAGCAAAGATTG
This sequence comes from Camellia lanceoleosa, assembly GCA_025200525.1. NCBI lineage: Eukaryota > Viridiplantae > Streptophyta > Magnoliopsida > Ericales > Theaceae > Camellia > Camellia lanceoleosa. The sequence goes on from CM045758.1 coordinate 203,851,401, forward strand.
ACTAGAGATAAACAGCCTATGCAAGTTAATGGACATTCTAATGGTCAAACTAGTAACTAAAACTATGAAAGACCATCACCTCAGTCTTGGTATGAACCCATTTCGAGGCTTATAGTAGGCCAAAATGCCTCAGTACTCAACAATGAAACCACACAAGTTGGTGGATCTGGCCAAGTACAAGAAACTGGCGTAAGAATGGTTACAAATCCCATGTTCGAAGCCATACCTGGCACTAGGGGGTATAATAATCCCTTATTCAAATTTATACCCGGGGGGTTGGAAGGTTGGCCTGCAAATGGAAGGGACACAACACCTGTTCCAGCACCTTTCGCAGGTCCTTTCGCAGGACAGGCTCAAAGGGGTTACCCACACCCCTAACAAAGAATTGCACCACAGGAACAACCAGTCCCAAATGTACCACCTTATGGACCAAGAGGACCGCAAGCACAAGTTTGTCCACCAAATCCTGTGTTTGTCCCTCCAGTAGTGGTTCAGCAAGCACAAAATATGGTCCCTAGGGACCAAATTGCTGATATTGTTAGGGAGATGTGTGGACCGATAGCTCGGGGGGTCCAAACTCTTATATACAGAAAACCATACCCAGAATGGGTGGATAGGGTACATGAATACCCAAGGGGGTTCAGGATACCAGATTTTACCCTTTTCTATGGGACAGGAAATCAATCAACAATAGAGCATATTGCTAGGTTTGCTGCTCAATGCGGTGAATTTACTAATCATGACTATATGAAACAAATATTATTCCCAAATTCTCTAACTGGAGGAGCATTTGTATGCTACATCAACCTTACACCTGGCTCCATTCAAAATTGGCAACAAATGGAAGAGGCATTTCATGCCCAATTCTTTCAATCGGAGCCAGAGGTTTCTATGGCAGACTTGGCTAAATTGAGTCAAAGGCCTGAAGAGAAGGCTACTCAGTTTATTGCTAGATTTAAAAGGGCTCAAAATAAATGTAGAGTCATTCTACCAGAGCCAGAATTCGTAAGATTGGCTCAAAACAGTTTAGAGTTCAGGCTTCGAAAGAAGTTTTACTCAACTGAATTCAGAGATTTGGTCGAACTAACCTATAAGGTGTCTCGATATGAAGCATTACTAGAGGAGGAACAAGATCGAAATAATGCCTCATACAAGACATATTATAGAGATCCAAATTATGAGATCGATGCAGCAGAGATTGTGGGCAAAGAACATGTGATCTGTGAGGCATTAGTTCATAAGGATACAACAATTGACCAGCAGTTTAAAAAGAAAGACTTTCACAGAAAATACTCTTTCGATTTAACAAAAGCAGATGACATTTTTGATCATTTGTTTGCGGCCAACTTCCTTAAGTTACCTAAAGGAGTAAAACTGTCATCTCCAGATGAACTTAAGGGAAAAGTATATTGTAAATGACATAACTCTTGATCTCACTCGACTAAAAACTGCATTATTTTTCGAGACAGGATCCAAGAGCAAATTCGAAAAGAAAGTTTGAAATTCCCAGCCAAAACAGAAAAAGCCATGGGGATTGACAGTAATCCGTTTCCAGAAGTTGGAGAAAGCACAGCTAATGTGGTTGTACCAAACTTCCAGAATCTATCTCTGTAGGAGTTGGAAGAGGTCAATGTGCAGATGCATATTGCTAACTAGACAACTACCAAGAAGGACACTAGAAACCCACCAGCTATTGGACAAGGTTTCTCACACCAGAGGAAACACTCTGATGAAGAAGCACTGGATGATGATTCCTTGGAAGCAGCTGTAATACAGAGGATGTGTCCTAGGTGCAGACTGAGTTATAAATGGTTAAAGGGGCTTCCAATTGATGGGAAGCAATACTACAGGGATGTTCAGAGACGTCCTAAATCAACCAACGCTTACAACAAAAGGCCGTATCCGACTAGTGATAGGTAGCGACCACCAGTGGTTGAGCCTGCAATAGACAGAATGCATGCTAAAGGCAAGAGGCCCTTACATGAATCCAGGCCACCAAATTATTATAGAATGGAGAGCAGTCATTCTGAAAGAAGACTGGAGAAAGGCTCATTTCATGGGATCAAAGCTAGGGATTGGCCCCCTAGACCAGCCTCACGCAGGACAGAAAGTGGCTACCTTCATCGAAGGTCTGAATCAGGCTCAAAACATGAGGTTAGAGCCAAACACTTACCTCCATAGCCAGCTTCAAAGATGGCTTCGAAGGTTGAAAAAAGCAGTTCAATATCTGAGTCAGCAAGTTCGTGGGTACCTGGAGTCCCAGACTGGTTTGTAATGCAAAACAAACCTAAGAAACTGCCTGCCCGGAGAGATGTTGGAATCCAAGGTAGGATGGTCAAGCCTCCTTTGGTGGCTCCGAACAATTGGGTATTGCTTAAACATCCAAAGACAAAGGAGCCAGATATGGTCTCAGTCATTTCAAGATCATAAAGGAGAAAGATTCAACGCAGGTACACTCAGTACCAGAACGATATGAAAGAAAATGAAAAGAGCTCTTCATTGGTCCAGACAGAAGGAAAGAAGACTCCAAAGTCAAACCATACTCCAAAGCCGACTCTACAAAGCAAAGTGGTTTGTAGCAGAGAACAGTTGGCTAAGGTTCATTCTAAACTAAAAGCCAGAGAGAAGTCTAGCTTAGCAGGATTGGAGAAAGCTCTGATGGAGAGTGATAGCGAGACAGAAGAAGAGATTGGCATAAGCCAAAAGAAGGAAATGGCAGAGGAAGAAATGTTCGAAGCCTTCATGGTGAGCAAACATTTCGATTGAAGGACATTGAGAAAGATCCTTGAAGGATCGATTGGCAAGTGCGAGAATGCACTTGGAGGATCTTTGTTAAAGTCATTGAACAAGGTGGCCAAGAAGGAAATAAAGGTCTGACCGACCATCAATTTGGCTCATTTCCTCGATGTCGATCAATATGGTACACATACTGCCTCATGAGTTCCAGGCTGGAGATGAGGACCAAGATGACCAAGACATGGATCCTATTCCTGTCTCTAGTGAAGATTCACAAGTAAGTATGGTACAAGATGATCCTGGAATGGCTACCCCAATGGAAATTGAATATGAAAGTGAAGAAAATGTGAGCATTAACCTCTCGTATCCTTTTGAGTATCCTTCGAATTCTATGACACAACATGTCAAGCCTTTGTACATCAAGGCTTTCTTCGATGGGATACAACTGAACCGAGTCCTAATAGACAATGGGGCAGTAGTGAACTTACTACCTAAATCTTCTTTGAAGAAACTAGGGAAAAAGAATCCCAGGTTGATCCCAACCAGCACAACCATCGCTGGCTTTGCTGGAGATAGACAGATAGCTCAGGGGATTCTACCCATTAACTTAAGTGTGGGAACCAAGGACTGCATGACAGCATTCTTCGTAATCGACAGTAATGCTAAATACAATGCTTTACTTGGGAGAGATTGGATCCACACTAACAAATGTGTGCCTTCCTCTTTGCATCAGAAAATCATGATGGCTTTGGGCAATGGACAGACAGAGGAGATTGATGTAGATCCTCAACCCTTCATAGCTTGTGCAGACTTTGCAGAGGCCAAGTTGTATATTGAGGGAGTGACACCACTCAGTATACTAAGGAAAGCTGATGGCTCAGCCGAAGTGACGGCTGATGAGGAAGTGACACACCTGAAGCACTTAGTCCAAGAGAGTTCTGATGAAGAGATTGTCGTTAAGGATGACAACGATGCCTGGTTATAGGCAAAGAGATGAAGAACAAGAAGCCAAGTCCTTGGCTCTGATTAAATTCTCAACATTGGATGTAAAAGCAATAGTCCAGAAAGTACAGGAGCAAGAGAGAGAAGCCACGATAATTGGCTGCAAACAGGAGCAGCAACAGGTCAGAATTTTGACCCTTGGTAAATACTGTGCATTGGACATTGAAACAAAAGTTCAGGAGATATAGGAGGAGGATGCCTCATGGACAGATTTTGTCTATGAGGAGGAGGGCAAAGATGTTGAACTAAAGAACATGGAAGCAGAACAAAGCAAGAAGGTTGCTTCAAAGGTCAAAGCAACCAAGGAAGAAGCTTCAATAAATTCTCAAACACAAGACCCCTTAGAAAAAGTAAATTTAAGGGAAGGTTCTATACAACAGCCCACCTATATAAGTGCTTGCTTGAATGTTTTGGACAGAAACCAGTTGTTGGTTGTTCTAAAAAAATACAAAGATTGCTTTGCATGGTCCTATAATGAACTACCAGGATTGGATAGGTCATTAGTGGAACATAGGCTTCCTATGAAGCCTAATTTCAAGCCATACAGGCAAAAACCAAGAAGAATGAGTCTAGAAGTAATTCAGAAGGTCAAGGAAGAGATTCTTAGACTACTCAAGGCAAGTTTTATTAGGACAACCAGGTATGTTGAATGGCTATCTAATATTGTGCCTGTAGTTAAGAAGAATGGCAAAATGAGAGTATGCATCGATTTCAGAAACTTAAATCTAGTAACTCTCAAAGATGAGTACCCTATGCCTATAGTGGATCTGCTAGTAGACAGTTCAACAGGGCATCAAGTTTTATCAATGATGGATGGGCACTCTGGTTATAACCAAATCTATATTGCAGAGGAGGATATCCACAAGACAGCATTCAGATGTCCTAGGAATATTGACACCTTCGAATGGGTTAAAATGCCATTTGGTCTGAAGAATGCTGGGGCTACATATCAGAGGGCTATGAACACTATCTTTCATGATCTCATTGGAGGGTATCTAGAGTGTTATATTGATGACATTGTAATGAAATTCCAGTCCATGGAGGAGCATCTGTTTCATTTGAAGCAGCTTTTGAAAGAATGAGGAAGTTCAAGTTGAAACTCAATCATCTAAAGTATGCTTTTGGTGTATCATCTGGAAACTTCTTGGGTTATGTAGTGCACAAGAAAGGAATACAGATTGATCAGAATAAAGCTAAAGCCATCATTGAAGCCATGCCTCCATCAAGTAAGAAAGAATTACAAAGGTTCCTTGGACAGGTTAACTTTCTTCGAAGGTTTATTTTTAACACTGCAAGGAAAACTAAAGTATTTTCTTCCTTGTTAAAGCTGAAAGATGAAGAGGAATTTGTGTGGACAGCAGAGCATCAAATTACTTTCGAAGGTATCAAAGCCTACTTGGCCAACCCTCTAGTGCTGATGCCACCAAAAGGAAATAAACCCTTGAAGTTGTATATAGCTGCAGTAGAAGATTCATTAGGAGCCTTCTTAGCCCAAGACAATGAAGAAGGCAAGGAGCAAGCTATTTATTATGTTATTAGGTTTTTAAATTCTTGTGAATGTAAATATTCAATTTGTTGAAAAAGCATGTCTTGCTTTGTATTTTGCTATAATGAAATTAAGATATTATCTTTTACTTACAACTATCTTGGTAATTGCAACCATAGATTTGGTTAAATACATGTTATCTAGACCTATGTTGAGGGGAAGAATTGGCAAATAGATACTAGCCTTATCAGAATTTCATCTAGAATATGTCCCTCAAAGGGCAGTAAAAGGGCAAGTTTTAGCCAATTTTCTAGCAGACCATCCATCTCAAACAGAGAGCCAAGAGATAATGGAGCTTGGTATGGCTAGTGTTGAGCCATGGCAGATGTGGTTTGATAGATCGAAAGCCAATGGCTTAATTGGAATTGGTGTTGTGATTAAATCTCCACAAGGGGTAGAAACCACACATGGTTTCAGAGTGGATGAAGCCACTTGTTCCAATAACCAGGCTGAATATGAAGCCATAATTGTGGGACTAGAAATTCTTATTAGATTACAAGTACATACAGTTGACATATTTGGAGACTCTCAATTGGTGGTTAACCAAGTGAAAGGGATTTTTAAGTGTCAAAGCATAAGTATTTTGCCATACTATGTTATTGCATTACATTTGCTTTCTCAGTTTCAAATAGCAAATGTAACTCATGTTCCAAGATTCTTGAACAATAGAGCTAATGACGTAGCTCAGAAAGTATCGAACTTCAAGAGAAGGGATGATACCCAAAGGGACATAAGTCAAACAACATATCAAAGATTAATACAACCTTTGAATAAAAGGAATGTGGTCTTGGAAGTCAATCATAATGACTTACAAGAACAAGATTGGAGGCATCCAATAATGCAGTACTTGGTTGGTCCATCTTCGAAGGCCAACAGGAGAATCAAATTGTAGTCTATGCAATACATGATATATGGTAATGCTCTCTATAAAAGGGGGGGAGATGGTTTGTTGCTGGAATGTTTAGGTCCAAAAGAAGCATTAACAGCTATGGCTGAGGTTCATGAAGGCATCTATGGTGCTCATCAGCCTGGTATGAAGATGAGATGGTTGCTTCGAAGGCATTCCTACTATTGGCCAACTATCCATAAAGACTGCGTAAAATATGCAAAGGGTTGCCAGGCATGCCAAAAGCATGGCACAATAAGGCATGTGCCCATAACTAACCTACATGCAGTAGTGAAGCCTTGGCCATTCAAAAGATGGGCCATGGATATGATGGGAAAAATACACCCACCTTCTTCGAAGTATCATTGTTTCATTCTAGTGGCTACTGATTACTTCACTAAATGGGTCGAAGCCAAGCCATACAAGGCTATAGACCAAACAGAGGTCATTGGGTTCATTAAAGATTTGATCCATAGATTTGGCATTCCACAAACCATAACTGTGGATAATGGGACTGTGTTCAATGGAAAAATGGTAAGGTCTTTTGTGGCAGAGTTTGGAATTAGCCTTGTTAATTCCACATCTTATTATGCACAAGCCAATGGTCAAGCTGAATCATCTAACAAGTCCTTGAAAAAAGGAATACAAAAGGTTGTGGAGGATAATCCCAGGGATTGGCATAACCTTTTGTTAGATGTTTTATGGGCTTACAGAACTTCCCCAAGATCAAGCACATGAGTCACTCCTTATGCCTTAGTATATGGGCATGATGCAGCTTTACCTGTGGAAATTAATGTTAAATCTTTGAAGGTAAGATGCCAAGATCAGTTAGATCCTGAGCAATACCATCAAAGTATGTGCTTGGAGTTAGAAGGCATAGATGAAGCCAGAATTTTGGCATTAAATAGCATTCTTTTTCAAAAGAAGAAAGCAGCCAAGAATTATAACAAGAAAGTCAAACACATTAGCTTTGATGAAGGTGATTTGGTATGGAAAACAATACTCCCAATAGGAATTAAAAGCCACAAGTTTGGCAAATGGTCACCTAACTGGGAAGGACCATATCAAATTCATAGAGTTTTGCCTTTTGGAGCATATCATTTGAGAAATTTGAATGAGTATGTACATCTCAAAAAGATTAATGGCAGATATTTGAAACCTTATTTTTCAACCATTTGGGAAACACAAGGAATAAAATAAACATTAAATACAAAAACACAAGACTGCTCAAATGATAGACAAAATTTGTTCTTTCATAAAGAATTAAGTACATTGTGCCACAAATTGGCCCAGAAATCATTACAATGTCTTAATTGTTTTTGTACAGTAGATTTCCTATTGTTAAGTGATGGAAATAATTGAATAGTCTGACCATCTCTCCCTTTCGATCGGCCAGTTCTTGGTTGATGATTTGCAATTTAGTGTCAGTTCGAACCAAGGCCTGGTTTACTGCAGCTAGCTCCTCTTCAAGTTGAGCTTTCCTCTCCAGCAGCTGGACTCGAAAGTGGGAAGCCGAGAAGTGTTGTTCCTTAAGCTTTGATACTTTAGCATGTACTTGAGAAACAAAACTCTGGTCGCCAGCCAATTTCTCAGCCTCAGCCTTGGCAGCTTGACAAATGCTGATGTAAAAATCGACAGTAGTTGCTGCCTGAGACAAATGACTTGAAACATCCATGCCTGACTGTTCAGCAAGTTTACAGCACTAGAGGAACCCATTTATGATTATAGGCTTCTGTAGAGCCTCGAAGAGAATCCTCAAAAAGGAAATCAGTAGTTCCAGGCATGTGTCTAGGTCTATTGAAGGTACAGAAGGCTTGCGGCTGGAAGAAGAAGAGCTCTCAAGAATTTCCAACAAGGAGTTAGCCAAAACTAATGGCTCAGCTTCAACACTAGATATTGGAGAGGTAGAAGGTATGTCAAAACGACTAGCTAATCTGGCCTCAAAAACATCAACCTCATCCATAGACATGAGGGGTGCAGAGAGTGTTGTGGTGGAAGGCACAGAAGACTGCATGGGGATAGGAGAAATGAAGGGAGCATCTTTGGCATCTTCTATGGTCTTAGCCACCAATGAATTAAGGGAAGAAAGGCTGGAAGTAGGCAAAGGTGATGAACTATGGGTTGGAAGACTACCAGCACCCTCTGTAAGGGGATCAACTGCCATCAAAGATGGAGTAGCAGTTGGAATTTCTGTGAAGGAAAAAGGAAAAGCAAGGCTCAAAGAAGAAGTGGACTGAGGTAGATCAAAAGTCAAGAAAGGGAGGTATGGCTCTAAGCCAAGAAGGAGAGATGTAGGAATGCTTGGCCTCAGGGAAAGTACAGGAAGTGTAGACCTTGGAAGTGAGAGGATAATTTGAGTAGTCCTCACATCCTGCATCTGGTCAACTTCAACTGAAACCGAAAGAGGCCTCACTGGAAAGAGAAACGCAATAGTTGTTGCTGCAAAAAGAAGAAATACAAAGGACTGTCAAAATTCAGTATCAAAAGTTGACAAAAGAAAAACAGCGGAAGTGTGAGAGAAATTACTTGTTCCAGAGGTATTAGCACTGATGGGAGAACTGAAGGAGTAATGTTCGCATGTTTGTTCTTCTTGCGACTTCCTTTGTAGTCTTGTCGGCGATGGCGGCTTCATCTCTCAAAAATTGTTGCTGCCGTCTCTTCTCGGCCCTCTCGAAGACAATTATTGCCTTGGAATGTTCTTGCTCTACTGCCTTGGCAGCTGCTTCATGAATGGGGTCTTCAACCAAGTCAGTAGCAGGAACAGTCACTTTCCTTCTCTTCCTTCTTGGCAGTGTTGCTACTGGCTCCTTTTCGATCTCCCTTTCTTCAATTTGGGGTTCAGATTCTTCAGAGGTAAGTTCTTTCCCCATTACTGTAGTAGTTGCCTCGAGAGGAGGATGTTCGATTATATCAGAAGGGGAGGCAGCCACCTTTTGTCTCTTTGTTCTTTGCAAGGGCACTTCTTGCTCTTGCTCAACCTTTTCTTCTTCCAGATTGATTCCTCGGGGAGGAGGACTAGCTTCCTTTTATGTTTTTGTTGTTGTTTCTTTTTGAGAATAGCTAAAGTTTCAGCTCTCTGGGGGGATTCTTCTTGCGGAGACCCTGCACTAAAGAACATAAGTGTAAAGGAAACGAACAAAAGATTCAAAAGAAAGAAAAAGGGAAATCTGAAAATATTTACCCTTCTTCAAAGCAGCTCTAGTAACTCTAGTTGGAGGGAATGAAGCTGCGAAGTAGTTGTGGCAACCGAGAAGAGGGAATATTCTCAGCTGTTGCTGACTTAGCCTTTGAAGGCACTCCCAACCCTATTAGCAAGTCATGAGGGTGCACAGATAGGCGCACTTTCATATTGGCTGTCCACTAGTTCTGGAATCTTTTCAAAAATAAGCCAGATGGAAGAAAGGGGACAAATTGGAACTCATTCAATTCCTTCAGCAGTTTGAGTATTGCCGTCTCTAGCTTGGATTTGGATATTCTCAAATCTCTAGCGAAGAAGGTGGACATTCGAGATCGCAAAGTGGAACAGTATCCCTTGAGTGAGCCCAAATTGTGCAACAAAGCTGGAAGGGCAATACACCTCAGATATGCATTTATAGGCTCAAGGTTCAAAGTGCCAATGAACAATTCCCTTGGTAGCAGTATAGAGGCCCACATATCTTTATGAGGTGAGGTGGAGCACTCTTTATCAGCCAGAAAAGTTTGCAGCCAGGATGGTCCTCTATTGGCTTCGAAAGGACAAAAGAAGGAGGCAGACGGAGAAATAGGGAATTGGTAAAAGAAAGTAAAGTAATAAGCAAAAGAAGCAGGATAAAGGACAATCCTAGCATACTTCTCTCCATAAGTGCTAGGATCCTGGACAAGGAATTTTAGGCATTTTGAATGCAGATCAGTAAAATAGGCGAAGAGCCAGAGCTGGAGCACCCAGAGGGGACCTCCTTGGTTAACATCAAGTGGTCTTTCACAAAATTGGGAGAAAGCTCTATAAACATGGCCTAAAAGATAAGGAGCAAGAGCTATATGTTTTTTCAAGACAAGTGCTTTCGCGAAGGGAGCGAACTTAGACATAATCCTCTGAGATGATGTGCAAAAAAGAAATTTGCATAACCAGTGTAAAATAAAGGAAAAGAGTTCTCTGTCTTTTATAGGGCCTTCCTTTTTATTTTCAGCCTTTACAAAGTCACTATAAGAAGAATTTAAGGTTGGAAGGGAAAATTTGACAGGAAGGTCCGGATAGTTGGGAGTAAAAGGAGAGCCATGAGGGGAAAGCCCTAAAAGATGGCAAATATCAAGAATGGTGGGAGCCATCATGCCACATGGAAATTGGAAGAAATTAAAAGCCATATTCCAAAAACATAAAGCAGCTGGAATTAAAAAGGGGTCCTCAGGGATGATGAACCTGGAAAGACGAAGGGCGTCGAGGATATAGAGCTCCTGTAGGTCATCTTCTCTCGCAGGTTCAACCCTGTCATACCACTCCTCTCATTCGGTTCTCAGTGTCGGCCAGCAGCGATGAGGCCGGGTCATTGTCCAGTTGCTCCAGTCAAGCTCTCCTTCGTATAGAAGAAAGTGATCCTCCAAACGAGGGTATAAAACAAGAAGTTGGTCAGGGGCTTCCTGAAAGATGGGACCTAGGACGTATTCTTGTTGGTTGCTGTGGCGAGGAACAAAGAGACGTCCATCTATAGCGCTCGACCCACCAGTTGTTAGTTTGGTGATTTCTTCATCGATGTATTTCTTCAAAGCCATAGTAAGGCTGATACGGTCGCCAGCGAGCACTTTTAACAAAGAAAGATCCATTGAAGAAGAGAGGGTTAATAGAGGATCGGTAGGGTTTGTATGTTAAAAGAGCAAGTGATTTCAAAGCACAAAACAAAAGGGCTTTTGAAGGTTTCGTGTCTGAAAAATATATTGCGTAAGTCGTTAAGTACTAAAAAGTACGAATACGAAGAGTTTCCTTCAATATTGATACTTTTGGAGAGAAAAAACACAACCCAGATGCTGAGACTAGCTTCGAAGTAGGGTATTTGGCTTCGAAGCCAAATTTTGGCGCCAAAAATCAAACAACAACGGCTTCGAAATACAAAAGCCGGCTTCGAAGCATACTACATGCTTAAAGATGCTAGAATGCTCGAGTATTGGTCTACTTCAAAGGGTTTAAAGACCTGTTTGAAGGTTATTAATGAAAATAACGGCCTTCGAAGCAAAACTTAGGATTCTTTAAGGATGAGAATTACTATTTGAAACATCAAAACCAATCGTTGGTTTTTATAAAAGGAGATTGTCTTTTAAACTAAAACAGCATAGACTGCTCTTCGAAGTAAAAGTGGTCAATTTAAAATTGATTGGCTATATCAACCATGACCATATATTGGTTATAGTTAGTTTTGAAGGGTAAGGTTGTTAAATTCGAAGCACTAATTCTAGATGATATCAGCCAGAATTGTCAACTTTACTCCATAAATTGGAAAAAGACATGTTGGTTCCTTTTAGTGTTTCATTAAAAACAATTGAGTCCAGATTCGAAGGATGAGATTGTTCAATTCGAAGCTTTGAATTGGCTTTTAAAAACAAAAGGAAACAAAGTCAAACAATGTCAAATACAGAAGAACTTTGTTTGTATTCAAGCCAAGGCAATTACATCAAGTAACCCTATCTAGGTACAAACTCAAGCTCATAAAAATAAGAAATAGAATAAATAACAAGATCATGAAATTTAGTCTAACAATGATCAATGAATTTTTGTTCTTTCTTTATTGTATCTTCTATTTCTTCTAACATTAGCTGCATGAGTTGATGTGCTCTCATTTCGTAGTAGAGCTCTTCAGCCTTTATTTCAAAAGCTTCCTCTCTCGATCTTTGTTCCAATTCGTCTATGACCAAATCATCCCAATACGTAAAATCCTTATTCTTGAAATCATCGAATTCTTCGATGAAGTTCTCTGCTTCGTACTGGGCATGAATTCGAAGAGACGAAAGTTGATCCAAAGATTGTGTAGTGACCATAGAATTTCGATGCGGTGGAGGAGCACGGAAGTTGGTCCAGAACATATGAAGTTACCTTGGGCGAGGATTAAAGACATGGCCCCTAGTCAGAATATCACAAGCCCATTGAAGGTTCTTGAGAGGGACGTCGTCCTCAAGAACATTGAAGGGCAAGTGAGAGAAAGCTACAAGCAGAAGTTGAGCTTGTTTCCGCTCAGTTAGAGTAGGGGAAGATGGAGGTTTGTAAGGTGGGAAGACCTTATCCATGGGAAGGGCAAGCCTCAGTTTCTCTGTCCAGGAAAGAGTTGTTGGAGGAGAATGGGTAGATGGTTCTGCTTCAGAAGATGAAATAGATACTTCTGTTTTAGAAGATGGAGAAGAAGGTGTGGATGCTTCTATTATGGGAGATGGCATGGGAGCGGAAGGAACAAAGGCATTAATATAATCAAGCCAGTCAGAAGAACAAATCTTTGCCTTTTTGGCTAAGAATGATGGATTGTACCCTTGTGCTTCTTCTAGGCGCCGGGTAGCATGCATTATCTTTGTAGGCATGGAGGATGTGTACCATGCTACAAGTAGATTCTCCTCCAAACTACGTCGATGGTCAATGGGCACATAGGGGTAGACCACTGAACTTCGAGCGTAAGAAGGAAATTCTAAAGGGTCAGTGAACTCAACAAAATGATAGTTGATTCGTTCCCTCAAATCCCAGGACTTAGGTGTTGACCAGCTTGTCCAGTCAGAAACCCTAGAAGAGGAAGAAGTCGCAGCTTCATCTCATGCAGAGGTTTGCGAAGAAGAGTTTCCCAAGTCCATATTTGCAACTTGCCAAATCAAAGGCTTGAGAGCAATTAGTTCGAGGTACAAGGGGAGGTTAGAGGAAGAACTTCTTGTATCTATATCTGCAACTTTTTGAATCGAAGGATTAAGGGCAATGTGCTCGTAGTCCAAAGGTTGATAATTTGCAAAAGCTCCCATGACCTGAATATAGAAAAGCGGGTAAAGGTGGCTAATGAATGCGTGGAGGTTCTTTCGAAGGGAAGCAGCATTACTCAATAGCTCTTCATATGCTTGATCAGTAGAAAGGGAAGTTGATTTAGCCATGGTCTGTTCGAATACTAAGGTATTGGGATGTTCGACAAATTGAAAGAGAGTTAATGCAAATGATCACTAAACAGGTGACGGTTGTATTTCTAGAATATGGACTCCATGCACATTCTAAAAACGCGGGAAAAAACTGTGATCCACTAATATCACCAAGTATTGGGTATATTAGTGCAGAGGGTAATGTTGGCTACATATTTTGTAAAAGCCAGTTACAATTCGACACGTGGCAGAGTAAGGGTATTGTGGGGAGATTATTCAAGTCTTCAATCCTGATCATACACGTAACAATTAATATTGGTTCTCACGTGATCTGAGTAGCACTAGATCAATAAAGAGATGCAAGGCGACGTGGCTTCAACGGTTACTCATATTCAAATTCAAATACAGGAGGAAAGCTCAACTGCAAGTGATGGCATAGTGGAACTACTTATAAGGCAACATGATCATCGATCATGGAGGAACAATTCGACGGTTTGAAGTGCAGTTCGAAGGTCATCCTTGAGAAGTATAAATAGCAGAGAAGGTCTCAGAAAAAAGCCCCAGACTCAGATCCAACAAACCAGTCATTTACTTCATATTTTCTTTTCCAGTTTTACATTTCCTGCACTTTAAATACCTATTCTTTACATTCCTGCACTTTAAATTCCTGTACTGCACTTCGATTCATAGGAGTAGTTTCAAGTAGATCGTCACTGTAAATCTCTTTGAGGCTCAGTTTGGATTATTGTAAGTGTTCATTTTAATGAAATACTTCAATTGTTCGCCATTTGATTGTTATTTTACTTAATTTCTCCTAAGTCAAGTCACCAGTAAAAGTCCTATTCATTGAGGCTGAAAGAACTAAAACACAATCGTCTGATAATTGGTTGGCAATTATAAATTCTGTAAGGACTGATTGATCTTTGCTGGCACACTCGCATTTATAAAAATACCTTTCGAAAGCCAAAAAGCCAACAAGATTTGGGATATCTTCATAATTATAACATTAAGAAAAAAATCACATTTACTCCTAACATAAATAACTCAGGCACTTATTTCATGTGCTTTATGCAATTAATATTGAAATGGAACTTTTTAGTTTATAAAATAGAAGGCAGGATTAATAGTTCAACAAATAAAGATTTGGAATTTATTGATATTTTACTCAATTTTTTAAGGTAAGTTATTTTTGAAAAAATGATGTAAAAATATTTTACTTACATTTTGTTCAATCAAATAACAAAAAATGAGTAAAATATTTTTGAAAAAAATATTTTAAATCAAAACAAACGAAACTTAAATTATTATTATTATTTTGGGTAAATTACACTAATAATCCAAATAATTTAATATTCGTGTCACTTTGGTCTCTGACTCTTTAATTGTGACATATTTGACCATGAATTTTGAATCTTGTTCCAAATAAGGATAATTGAAGATACCATTGCTCCATTTCAACGGCAAAGTCGTCAATTTGATAAAATATAAACTAATTTGACAAAAATAAACATCAAAAAAATATTTTTGAATTTTTAAAAATTATTTCTACCCACCAAAAATAAAATTATACAAAATTGATAAATCTTTTATGCATTTATTTATTTATTTATTTTACCAAATTAATTTTTATTATGTGTTTGGATGATGATTATGTAATTTGTGGTTGTTAAATTTTTAATATGTAATCAATATATTTAATATATGAAATATTTTTAGTTTTGGATTTTTTTAATTTAATGGATTGGTTAATGATAATATCAAAGTTGTCGCCACATTTTGAGTTTTGGAAAAATAAAAACTAATTTAATAAAAATAAAAACAACCATCCATTATATGATCATTATCCAAACACATAATAAAAATTAATTTGGTAAAATAAATAAATAAATAATGTGTAAAAGATTTATCAATTTTACATTATTTTATTTTTGTGGGTAGAAATAATTTTTTAAAATTCAAAAATATTTTTGTGACATTTATTTTTATCAAATTAATTTATATTTTATCAAATTGACAACTTTACCTTTGAAATTGAGTAATATTATCTTCAATTGTCCTTATTTGAAACAAGATTCAAAATTTAAAGTCAAATGTATTATAATTAAAAAGTCAAAAATTAAAATGACACAAGTCTCAAACTATAGGAACTATTGATATAATTTGTTCTTATTTATTTATCATATTGTTTTCAATCAACACAAAATACGAAAAAATACAAACTTGAGTAAGGGGTGTTTTGGGAAGTTGGTAAAAAGCTGGCTTTTGACTTTTTATCAAGTTTTTTGGCTTTTTTGAAAGTGATTTGGAAAGTTGGTAAAAAGCTGATTTTTTTGATTTTTGGTTTAATATTTTTTAAAAGTGTCACATCATTCCAAAATGACTAAAATATCCTTACTTTTTGATTTTTGAATTAATTAATTAAAATTTTTGTAGAGGATAATTTGGTAAATTTGGGGGTGGCGTTTTTGGTCTTCCCAAATGAGAGTTGGGACGTTTTTAACAACTTGGAGTTTTTGGCAACACACACAAAAAGCTGCGTTTTTGGTGTGTTGCCAAAACAGCACTAAGAGTTTTAAGCTCCTTTAATAAATGCGCTCGAGCTCAAAAGCTTAGCTCATTTATCATTTATATATTATTGATATATTTAAATTAATATAAATAATAACAAAAAATATTATTACCTAGTTTTAAGTTAAATTCAGACTAAATTAATTATTAAACTGAACTCAAACTAAATTTTAAACTCGATAAAAAAAAAAATCCAAGCTCAAGCATTGCAAACTCAATTCAACTTATTTGCAATCTTAGACTCAGGATTGTCGATGAGTTAAATTGTGCCGTAATTTATTTTTTTTAGTCTTAATTTTCTTCTTATTTATTTTTAGGGTTTGCTTGTGGTACTTTATAAATTGTGTACTTTGTTGTACCATAAAAAAATGAGATTTAAAAAATAAAAATAAAAATGAAGTCACAGAGCAATAAGGCCAAAAAATATTCTCGTCATTTTTATGTTTGACCTCCTAAGCGGGGATCCATAGATAACTCTCAACAATCAAATTCTCAAGCAATCCCACGTCAATTCTCCCAAAAATTGGTACTGTTTCCAAGTGGAAAGTGACAAAACTATGCTTCAAAAGTCGTTTTTAGTGTAATAAAAAAGAAGTGTTAAGTTAAATATTTATATGAATAATACTAAAAAGGTCAGAAATTATTTCGATAATCATAACCAAACCGTGAGCACCATACGCAAATTATGGCATCTCACAAATATCATAACACAATTTTATAAGAGTTATAATTTTTTTTAAAAATTATAACCAAATACTACATAAAATATAATTAAAAAATTCTTAAATTATAATTAAAATTAGGGATGCTTGCGGATCAATTTTTGACAGTTTGATCTGCGATTTGGATCCTCTCGCATGTTTGCGGTTTAGAAAAAATTGAATCCACAACTGCTCGCAATACAGGTTGCGACTTGTATAGATAAGGTTCGCGAATGTGCAAGCGGTTTGCGGATTAAGTTTTTTTTTTTTTTTTTTTTGAATTTGCTTGTTTTTTTTTCATTTTTAAAATAATTTTTATTGAGGGAGATTCAACACTATCCTCCATTAAATTGGATTGCAAAAAATTAAAATGAAAATTAAATAAAAACTAACATAGAAAAAAAAAATCACATAACTAATTTGCAAAAAATTGAAAAAAATTTCAAATGAATAATAAGTATTTCAAACAAAGCAGTGTGTGATGTGATATTATTATAATGTTATAATGTTAGAATCTATAGGCTTGATAATCAGATTAAAGTGAGTGAGAAAAGAAAATATTAGGATTACACACTTACAAAAATTTACAAGAAAATCTGACAGTCCAGATTTAAAATAAAATAAAACTGTATACAAATGCGGGCGGGTGAGTGCGGGTGCTGGTAAAACTAGCGACCTGTCTGCAACCTGCAAAATAGAAAAATCCTAAAACTGCATCTGACCCTAATAATTTTGCGAAATCATCCAAATAGGCACAAACAGATCTAATAAGACGGCTTTCACACATCAAATAACCCTATATCCAACCTTAATTAAAATAACACAATAACCAACATAGTTATAAGTCATAACCAAATATTAAAGGTCTGATTTCTCTCACAACCACTTGCACAATAATAAATGGAGACAGTCTAACTTGACTTTCAAAAAGCACAACTTGCACAATACCTGAAAGGAAATGGTCCGGTTTCTCTCTAGTATGTTTGTGGAGATTGTGACTGAGTGTAATTGAAAACAATTTGGGTTAGAGAGAGAAAGTAGGATAGTTAAAAAAAAAAATTGGTGAACAAAAGATTTTATTGATGAAGATTAAAAATACATAAATCAACATCACAAAGTTAAAATTACGTGGGTCCTAACATGAACATATAGCTCATTTTCTATTTGGCCACTGTTAACGCTATGCTCGAATGCACTATTGCTCTATTAGGATGCTATGCTCGGATGTATTGTCGCTCCATTTAGATGCAATGTTAGGCCAATTCGGTTTGCCAAATTTATCAAGCAAATCTGTTTGAATGCTTAAACTTGAGCAAACGGTGGAGATAATTTAGGAGAACCCTAAGGTCACATTTATTTGGCGAATTAAATTGGATGAGATTATTAGTAAGAGAATTGCTAATGAAAAGATTGTTAATGTGTGAATTGTTAACAAGGAGATTAAATAAAAGTACATTTATTTTGATGAAATTGTGGGAGATAATTAATGAAGGGATTATTAAATTATTTTTATATAAAATAAATAAATAAATTATTTCTATATTAAAATAAACTAAAACAAATAGGTGCGCTTGATAAAAAAAAAATTTATTATTTTTTTTTTATATAAAATAAACTCAATCCCCTCACTACTTTTCTAATCCCACCTAAAATTCACCCAAGTTAATCTCCCCCTCCCCCCCCCCCAAACAAAGGGAGATTACTAAAGCCCTCTACACTACTGATCCTATGACATTTTGTTGGCCTAACAGTTTGGACAAAACTTATTACCACTAGATAAGGAGATGCTAACAATCTTAGGGTTCGTTTGGAGTGTGGGTTGGTTTTTTAGTTTTTTGGTTTTTTGATAATTTTAGCCTGGGATTAAAAAGTCTCGTTTGGGATAAGATTTTTGGCTTTTTTGACTTTTGTGATAAAAAAATGAAATGATTATGGTTTGGATATGATATTTTGTCTTATTGGGTTAAAAAACCTATTTTGTCATTTTGTGACTATTTTAACCAAAAAAATTTCATTTTAGCTTATGTCAAACGAAGGCTTAATTAATTATTTCGCATGAAAGTATCAATATTCTTTATGAAAAATTTAAAAATTTTCGAGATATTAATTTGTGATGTATCAATGTTAACTAGTAAATAACAATCTGAATCAAACAATCAAAGACAAATCGAGATAACAATTTAACATGAAAAAATCACAATTGGAGCGCCTCCAATTGTAATAAAAAAATCACGGACCAAAATCACAAAATAATCCACTAAAAAGACAAAAAATAATAATATAAAAGTATACTCCCAATTACCTTCCACCACTGTCTTCACCTCGGAATTGTGTTGCTCAACGTTGAATCCGCAACGATGATGTCAAATCTACGACAATGAGCCACTCTGGAATCCACCAAAGCTTCAGGCCCAAGTTCTACAGAATTCACTGAAAAATAACTCTCTCTTTTATGAATAAACGAAAATAAACAAATTCTTGATGATGTTAATATGAAGTTCATGGATCCATTAGTTACTTTTAAATCATCAAGCAAATATTCAGAAAGCATCCTCTAATATAAAACACTTTGTATCTTGTTCCTCTCCGAATATCTGGATGACTCAAAACCTAGAAACAGCAAATAACGCACTTTATAAAAAACAGGATCGTGCAGACCGCTCGAACAGTGTGATTAAAGGCGGTGCAAAACATATAGGCTGATCTCTCGAGCGAAACTTTCACCACTCGATCGGTAAAACTTTTTTTTTTCAAAAGTTCAGACTCTCTACAAAAATACTAGATAATCTGTTTCTTCACTCGAGCGGTCAAATAATTGAATCATATATTAAAAAAAATTCAAATAAATTCTGAATTTATAACATCATTGCTTTACAAATTCATGACACATCATTTGTCTATTCATTGATTTCTTTATCAACACTAAAGCCTTGTCTGGGAATATATTTTTTTAGTAATTTTTTGACTTTTTAATTAAAATATGATATAAAAAAAATTTATATATTTGGAATAGCTTTTTAATTTTTTATAAAAAGATGTGCAAAAAATAAAAAGACTTTTTAATATAGATTGTTGACTTTTTAATTTTTTTCATAACTTTTTAACTTTTAAATTAAAAAGTAATGTTACAAAACGAAACATAAAGTCCAATTTTTTTTCCACACACAACTACTAGTCAACAATGGATTGTAAACAATGAAACGTAATTCACTTTAATTTGATAATTTACTTAGTCACATTGGTCCACTATGAAACATCAATATCCTTCATAATCAATATAGAAAAAGATTGGTCCACACAAAAATCAATATTAATTTAAATGACAAAATGGTATATACCAGCAGTATTATACCATAGCCCAAAAAGTGAAAGACGAAAATGACCAGTGCAAGAGTATTCTCGACATGATACACTAGAATTCTCTGTTAGTGGTTGCAGCCAAAAGTAACAAAAACTGAAAAAAGGCAACAAGCAAAATCCAAAGCCAAATTGCTTGACCTCATTTGTTTGGTTCTTTTGTTTTTTTCTCTCATAGCTGAATAAAAATTGAGAACCACATATCAAAAGTAGAGAGAAGAAAAAACCAATTACATACGGACACGTGGATTTGACCTTTATACAATAAATATACGATCGGGTGTGTAAAGAACACATATATCCAAAAAAAAATTAGAAGGTATGAACAAAATTTTTGTATAAAAAATTCAAACGGAATGATGATGTAGCCTTTATAATAACCTTATTATTTCAAACAAAAACAATTATTATAATTCATAATTATAAAAATGTCGTTGCCACAGCATGAATGAGTTTTATATGTCTAAAATTTGTATTTGTGAATCAATTTCTAGTATAACCTGTTTAGTTATGTTTTCGTTATCTCCGTTTTTATTTTTTATATTTTCAAAAACAAAACAATAAAAAAAGTTTGAAAACACAAATGAAAGTAATTTTTAAAAATTCAAAATTAAAGTTTTATAGTGAATTCTATATACATATAACATAAAATATTTTGTGGAATACAAATAAGAGATTAAATAAATAAATAAAACAAAAAATATATAATTTTCTATGTGAGTAGCTCTATACAAACAAAAAATATATATATAATTTTCTATGTGAGTATCACCCTGTCCCACTATCAAAAATGATTTAGACCTCTAAAAATAGACCTCTAATATAGTATTAATTTGTCTTTTTCTTTTTTATTTTTTGTCTTTTACTTTATTTTTATTTTATTTTTAATGGATGGACAGCTCATTAGAGCTGCATTGTAGTAGCTCTAATTAGACCTCTACAGCATGACTGCTCCCACTATATATAGAGCAAGGATTCTCTAAAGTGTTTTTTTCTAAAGTTTCCCAGAATAGTGTATTGTATGGTTGATATTTAATGATAAATCACATTAATTTTTTAACATTAAATCTCAATCATACAATACACAATACACTAATTTAAAGAAGAAAAAAAAAACTGTAAAGGATCTTTGGTGCTATATATAAGGAATTTTCTAACAGAAGTCAGAAGGTCTTTTTAGCGCTCTCTCTCTCTCTCTCTCTCTCTCTCTCTCTCTCAATAAAAGTCTCTCAATAATTGCGTGGTCTGCCAGAACCCTTCGCTCTTAAAACCTGAATTGTGACATCCAACCGTTACTCATTCATATCATCTCCCTCACTTTGTTCTCTCTCTCTCTCTCTCTCTCTCTCTCATTTCTTTTTTCAAACCATCCCTTTGCTTATTCTTTTTCTATACCCAAAAACCCATTTCTCCTCTTCACAATCCTCAGGTTTCTCTTACTTTCTCTCTTCTTATTTTTCTTCCGTTTTTTTTTTTTTTTTTTTTAGTTCCCAGTCATCCAATAAACTAACTATGGTGAGTTTGTTTTGTTGTATTCTTATGACAGGTTTGATTAGGTATATAGATATGGTGATGATGAGTTTGGAAAGGTTGGTGGTGAATCTCAAGTCAAAACTGAGGTCTCTGAAATTGAAGAAACCAGATTATGACAAGATCGAGAAGAGCGAGAGCATGAGGGTGGAGATTAGGAGCAGGAAGGCTCGCAAGCTCGTCGAAGAAACTCTCAAAATTGCTGACTCTCCTAAGAGCAGAACTTATGCTTTCTGAATAAACAAATAAAAATTTGTGAAACGATACTGCTCTTCTCTCCTACGACGTCCACCATATGCATGGTATTCCTTAGTTGATAAAGAGTTTTTTCTTTTTGGTTGTCACTACTCTCTCTTTCTCTCTCTCAGAGTACTATATCAAGAACATATGGTGTATATTTTACCAGAGATATGGCCACTGTAGAAGTAGAAGAGATAATATATAAACATTAGAAAAAAGGGATGCATATACTTTTTAATTGCATATAAAGAATATCTATATGACTATTAATTTGTGTTTGTGTTTGATTAGTGATATATGCAATAACAGAATCTATCAAATATGTCATTCCAGTTCCTTCAGCAATTTGTCAACTGATCATTTGAGGCTAGTGAACTAGTTGTTTTGTTTTTTTTATCCTAATTAAGCAGCGGAATTTAAAATTATCAAACAATCACGACCCTCTTATCTCTAAAAAGGGGTGGAACAATGTCCTCGGGCTCTCTCTCTCTCTCTCTTTCTCGTTAAATAGGCCTCAAGTCTTATTTAAATAGAAGTTATTTGATAATTCAACTTGTCATGTATTAATTATAAGGATAGGTAAAATATTGGTCAAGTGTATTAAATAATTTCTTTTATTTTACATTCTGCTTTTAAGTTATTCTAAGATTTATGTCTAATAGCTATTTGATATGCATGAAACGAAAAATTACATAATAATTAGTTGTAGTAAAGCCCCGACTATCTTATGACAAAAATAAAAAGGGAAATGAATCTTTTTAGAAAGAAAAGAAAAAAAAAAGAATTTGAACTAATAATATTCTCTGCCTAGAAGAGGACAAAGAAAAGATGGGCCAAAGAAGTAAGTAAAGCATGTAAAAGCTTATACAATTTGTGTCTTTTTATTGTCAGCGTCGAAAATGAAATGCAAGACAAAGTAGAAAAGAGATACATGAGAGGCTGAGGATAGACCTCTTTGGAATCCACTGTTGGTGGTGACGTGGAATTTGTTTGCACACTCGCTTGGCTTTTTGTCCCTTTTTTTTTTTTTTTTTTTTTTTTTTTCTCCAGTTCAAATTAAACTGGAGTGCTATTGAGCTTTCGTGAACCTACCACGGAACTTGTATCGATAATTCGAATCGTTCAATATATAACACTCGTCGAGTATTTTATCTTTATAAAAATGATATTGATAGTATCGATATCCATTTGATCGGATCATATTTGTATCAACAGTAAATATAATTTTTTAAAACACAAATGTGATCTAATCAAGTGTTTATCAATATCCGATCAACGTAATTTTTTGCAATGATGAAATATTCAACAAGTCTTACATAGTAAACGGTTCGAATTATCAATATGAGTTTCATTGTGGGCTCACGAAGACCTAACAACACCTTCGAATTCAAAAACTCAACTGGAGAGTAGCCTTAAATAGAAATTCCAATCAAGTATTTATCAATATCCGATCAACGTGATTTTTTAGAGGCATATAGTACCCAACGAATTCTACACATTCAACGGTTCGGATTATCAAAACGGAATTCGTAATGAACCCCCATGAGCCCAACAACCCTCCAGTCCGATCCGGGATTGGAAGGAAACCCAGTCCTATTTTAGTGCAATGAGTTGGACAAAAATAAAGATGGAAAACCTTGAAGTCCTTTTAGGAGTTACATTTTTTTTTTGTTTTTAAGCAAATTTATTGCTTAAAATGTTAAAAATTTTATTTGTTTGAAATATTTTTACATTTTTTTTATTTTTCTAATATTTTTTTGAATTAGCTGTAGTGAACTTTCTTCTACAAAAAACGAGTTTGCCAAATGTGGTAAAGCTTCTTTTAACAAAATAAGTTTTTTTAGTCAACAACTACTATGAATGTAAGGTCTAGTTTGGCAAGTCTAAAAAAATATAAAAAGTTAAAAAGTTATTACTATTCACTAAAAAAAAATATTAAAAAATTAATTTTATACATAATTAAATTTCAAACAACTCTGATGTCCCATAGGCGGAGTTGACGTTTTGGAAAAATTGCACTCATTTAAGTACACAAATGACACGGTGTTGTTTAGCCCGTGGGGGCCCATCACGGGTCCCATTTTAATAATTTGAACCGTTCAATGTGTAGAACTCGTCGAGTACTATACGCCTGTAAAAAATCACATTGATCGGATATCGGTAACTATATGATCAAATCAGTTAAAATTTATAAAATGGATGGTGTTATAGTTAACAGTTGAAAAAAAACTAATTCGATCAGATAGTTATCGATATCCGATCAACGTGATTTTTTATAAACATATAGTACTCGACGAGTTTTACACATTTAACGATTTTTATTAACAAAACGGAACCCATGGTGGGCCCCCACGGGCCGAACAGCACCTCCAATTCAATAAAAGCGAGGAATTATATCGACCTACACTCTGCATGCACGTCTGAATTCATCCCACCATACTGCCTATTCCATCCCAATCTTCTCCTATACACTAATTTATACAATTTTTTAATACACATTTTTTCATAAAAAGTCAAAAAGTTATCCCAAATAATCATATTTTTTTCCTCAACTTTTTAGTCTAAAGTCAAAAAGTGCACTTATTTCGAACACCCCAAACAATCCCTTATTTACTATATGTCATTTTTGTCCCAAACGTAATTCTTCTTTCTAATTAATTTTTTTGAAAACAGTAGATGTCACTTAATATAATGGATCTCAAGAAAAAGAAAAAGTTATGTTCTATTTTTTTGGTTACACCGGAAATGGAAAAACAAGGGACAAAATCCATTCTTGAGACATTTCGATTATGTTTGCGACAAGCAAACTTTTGATCTTGTTCGTGGTTCATTCACATCCAACATGTCTTTTGGTTGTGTTACTCCAAGCTTGGCCTGTGCACCAGCACAAAGGTTTCCTTCTTTCTGAACATGTTGAACAGTGCAATTGCATCCTCTTAGTAGTATTTTGGCATCTTCCACTAGGTTCTTGAAAGGGCATGTATCCCTTATTTCTTCGACCATCAATTGCAATACCTGAGTTGCATATGTCTCTATGATCACATTATTTAGTCCTTTTTGAAGACTGGCTGTTAGTCCCTTGTACAGTACCCATAATTATGCTTCAAGGCTTGTTCCTGGTTGCAATCTTCCATAATAACCACACAACCATGCACCTCCATCATCCCTGATCAGTCCTCCAAAACCTCCATCTCCTACTATTTTCTTACTTCTATCTATGTTAAGTTTTAGTCTACCTGCATGTGGTAATTTCCAAGAGATTAGTTGATAAGCTGGTCTAGGAATTGGTACAAAGTTAAGGAAAGCTAGATGGATTTCTCTAGAGTAATCCAAAATGCACTTGGTACTCTCTTGGTATCCAGTAACTTTTCTTTCAAACACGAACACATTCCTATTTTTCCAGATTTTCCACAAAGCAACAATAAAAGTAGTATACCAAGAGAGGTCCTTATTGAAATGGTTTTTGTTTTTAACATTACTCATGAGCCAATCCATCCAAGGTTTCCCCCTCATATCTTTGGCCTACTAACACTCTTTAAACAAATAACTGATGCCCTCAACCCTATTGCAATTGGGGCATTGAGAATTATTTGTTAAGCCTCTTTTCATTCTCATTTGATTAGTAAGCAATTTTCCATGAACCACAATCCACAAGAAACCTTTAAGTTTTTGTGGTAATCTAAGCTTCCACAACCAATTTCAATTCTCTTCATTATCATTACTCCTCAAAATAAAATCATACACAGAAGAGACAAAAAAAAAGCCCCATCATGAGACCCCTTCCATAGAAGAATATCCTTGTCCAGATTCCTTGGAGGGTTAGAATTCAAAAGTAGAGCAACCAATTAGGGTGGAAATTTGCTATACACAATACCCTCATCCTAGTTATCATCCTTCCCCAAAAGCTCTCTCACATTATCACTCCCAGAGGGATCACTCTGATAAGGAAAATTAATATTTGAGATAGTTTTCTCAAAGGAACTATCTCCACACCACTAATCTCTCCAAACATTGACAGATTTACCATCACCCACCTCCCACTTCACAGCTTTTCTCAATATATTCTTGGTGTTCAAAATACCTTTCCATAAATGAGATGCATTTCTTCCTCTCTTCCAGTCATAGAGAGAGGCTTTATTTAAGTATTTCTTCTGGAGAACATCACACCACAAACCATCTTTGTTACTAATAAGGTTCCAACCCAATTTAGAGATCAAAGCCAAGTTTTGATCCCTTGCTTTCCTGATCTCTAGACCTCCATTTTTCTATATTGCACACCACATCCTAATTAGCAAGATAGACTTTCTTTTTCTCTATAGTATTACCCTAGAGAAAATTCCTGTTCAATTTATTAATGCCATTACACACATTTCTAGGTAAGAACATAGTTTGCATGGTGTAACAAGGAATAACAGAAGACACAAATTTTATAAGTGTAGCTCTACCTACCATGGATAAGGTACTAGCTTTCCACCCAGCCAATCTTTTTTGCATTTTGTTCAAAATATCATTGAACAACCTTCTAGTCACTCTGCCATGTAAAAAGGGCACACCCAAATCAGATGAAAGTGGGATCGCACATTTAGTACTAAGTTCTCTAGCTCTGCTTTCATCAACATTAGGAGGGATAAAAAGCTTAGACTTATGAGAGTTAATTTTCAACCCACAAATACTACAAAACTCATCCATAAACTCCATGATTGTCTCACAGGTGAGCATAGTTATCTACTCAAACAGCATAAAATTATCAGCAAAAAAAAGATGAATAAGGCTTGGTCCACCTCTAGTAATCTCTACACCTTTCCAACTTTTTTCCTCTGCTTTAAAACTGGTCATATTTGACAGTCTTTCAAGGCAATGCACAAACAAATAAGGAGATAGAGGATCCCCTTGTCTTAAACCTCTTAGAGGTTTGAACTCATTCAGGGGTTCATCTTCCCAAATGATAGCAGTGTTGACAGTAGTAACACAACACATGATAAGCTCAATAAAGTTTGTGTCCAAATTAAATTCCTTAAGAGTTTGTTTTAAAAAATCCCAAGAAATATTATCATAAATTTTTTCCAAATCAATTTTTAAAATCATACCACCCTTTTTACCTTTCTTTTGATTCAAAGAGTGTATGATTTGTTGAGAAATAATAATATTATCACTCGTATTTCTACTAGGTATGAAACTACTTTGGTTAGGTCTCACAATCTTACTTAAAAAAGGCATGATCCTACTAACAATGATTTTGGAGATAATTTTGTATGAGACATTACACAGGCTAATAGGCCTAGATTGCTTCACATTCTCGGATTATCAATTTTAGGAATCAAAGCCACTAAGGTTTTGTTAACATCACTAGGGATTTGGTTGTTATGAAAACAGTTTTTAACATATTCACAAACAGACTTACCAATCACATACCAAAAAGTATGATAGAACATAACCTGAAAACCATCCCTTTCATGGGCTTTAAAGGCACTAATATGCTTCACAGACCTCAACACCTCCTCATCAGTAATGGCTTTAGTAAGATCAATATTATTCTTATGACTAAACTTACAAGCCACCAGATTTCTCCAGTAGTCAAGAGAGTAGTTTGGAACCTGGTTAAACAGACTAATAAAATAATTATTGATCAAGTGTTTAAGTTGTTCAGGTTGATCCACCCAATCCCCATTATCATTCTTGAGCATCTCAATCTTTTTAAGAAAAAGTTACATTCATCCGCAACAAAGTTGGACCAGTCATGCTACATGCACAGAATTTCTGTGAGAACTTCTGTGCACATACCTTTATGTAAAAGTTCATGTGCACAAACATTTGGTGTAAAAAACATTTCTCAAATTGGACACACGATTTTAAAGTATAGATCTAAAACTTATTAATTCACTTTTTATGATGGAAAATGATATATAAACTTACTTTCTAAACCCATTTTCTAGACTCAATGATATAAAAGTGATATGATTAGTTGATAATTGAGAAGATATGAGAGAAAGTGTATATTCTAATTGATTGCCACATTATTAGGTTTGAAATTTTGGTCTAATTTTTGGACTTATATAACAATACCCTTTTGTGATCTGTGTCTTAGCTGGATTTGGACTGAAATGCGAGTTTCAAGGGCTGAATATAGTCTCGCTCAACATAAGGCTGGGCCAGGAAGCCCAGGCCAATGCATCTCTATTGCTTGGGATTGATAATTTAGCCCATGAGCTCTTATACACGTTTATTAATTGGGTTGGACTTGGTAACAGTCCTTCAGCCCAAATTGGCCCGGCCCAGTTGATAATATTTTTTATGAACTAATATAAATCTTTATATATTAATTATTTATTTATTTAAAGTAAAGAAAATACACTTGAGATGAAATTAAACTCACTAAGCTTTGAATTGTATGCTTTTTCTTCTTTCTTTTTATTTTAATAAAGTAATTATATTTAAAATAAATAAATAAAACAGGAACTCTAGAAGGTAAGTTTTTCAAATGGGTAATATAAAACAAACAAAATTTTTAAATAATTTACTCTATAAAATGATGTGATATTTTGTTGTCCTTTCATTTCAAACAAAAACACTTATTATTTTACATATAAAAATTCCAATTGCGAATTACTTTCCTTTCCGAAATATATTATGTATTCTTCGGCATGCATGTAGTTCATTTGCACCTAATTAAGATAGGATTTTCACATTCAAGATTATGCCCACCACTCTTTTACGCTCTAAATCTATTCTTTAGGTGAGAATTGTAAATTTAGAATTTCCCA
This sequence comes from Camellia lanceoleosa, assembly GCA_025200525.1. Lineage (NCBI taxonomy): Eukaryota > Viridiplantae > Streptophyta > Magnoliopsida > Ericales > Theaceae > Camellia > Camellia lanceoleosa. Next base: position 203,879,796 of record CM045758.1, read on the forward strand.
TCGATAGATAGATAGATCAAATTGTCTTTAATCTCTGCATCTGCACAAAAATAACTAATTCCCAAAGTAACTTAAAAACAGTAAATTTATATGGACCTTAAAATTTCAAAATCTGATATAAAATTTCAACATAGATTGAACAACAGGTAATTATTTCAAACAATTTACAGTCTCCAATGTGCAAACAAAGCTGCGTGAGATTGTCCTACCGAAGATTCAGGGTTAGTTTTGGGGGAAAAGTTGGCAAAACCGTCGCTTTGAACCCCAGATTTGAGCTAAAAATTAGGGCCCCAATTTAGAAAAAATTCTTATAATATTTTTAGATCTCAATTAAATGAAGGCCTCCAAATTTTTAACATCAAAACTAACCTAACTCCAATGCTCAACACCAAACAAAAACAAAATTATTTTTTTAAGCGGAGGATTCAATTACTTTGATTTCAACTTAGCAAAACCTAACCAAATTTTGCACTTCATATTAAACCCCAAAACAACACAATTTTATTAATGAAGGATCCAAAGTAATTGATTTCACTTTACCAAATTTCTCTCCAACTTAATTCATCATTATGAGATTGAACTTTTTTAAATCTTAATATTCTCTCTAAATGCCTTTAGATTTTGATTCATTTCAAGTTTTACTTCAATTGTTTGTTGGCTTTACTTAAAAATTGAAATCTCTATAATTGAATTGATTGTTATTTGTTGAATAATGGAATACATTGTTTATTTTATCATACTTCCAAGAAAGTATAAAAGAATTAATTGAATTACAATGACGAGCTCTTGACTCAAATTTTGTAAGTAAAAATGCAAGAACTGTAATGCTCAAGTGATATAGTGATATAATTCATTCAGTTTTTTTTTTTTTTTTTAATTTTATATTAGTTCAAAATTTTTGTATAGTATTTTTTTTCTTGCATAAATGGTTAGATATAAACAATAATACAAAATTTTATCCTTTAAAATTTTTGTAATAATTTTTTTAAGTTGAAATTTTTTTTTTTATTTTTTGGGTGACATGAAGAAATGTAGGGCCCCATGTTGAGTGTTCGCTTTAGACCCCTAAATGTTGAGAGCCGACCTGCAAAAATTCCTATGAAAGAAAAGAAAAGAAAAGAAAAGATCTTAAGCAGAGGTATTGTTGTTGTTGGAAGTGTGGTTTTTCATGGGAGCTTGTCTGAAAGCACAGAAGGCGATGGAGAGGACGATGGCGACAAAGAGAGCCATGATGGCGTCGAAGTAGGCTTCAGTGGACCAGTCTTCCTTTAAGACCCTGATATAGCCAGCTTTGCATGAGCTGCAGTCATAGCACACTTGATCCAAATTGTTTTCCCATAAAAAGCAGTCTGAATCTTTGGAAGCAAGCCCTGTTTTTGGGATCTCCCAAAGAGTGTCATTCATGTTCACAAAACCACAATACAGAGGAGGCTGACAACAACTATACTGCATCAAAGAAAAGACAAAAACAAAGTAAATGTTTTGTTTGATGCACTACCCAGATTTAAACAATGTCATTTTGAGCTGATTTCAAATAAGTTTTACCCGTGCTCAAGGATTTAGATTTCGAATAGCTTGGTTCGATTTACTGAGGTAGGCACAAATAGGGCTAAATCCAGCAATTTTATTATAATTCTAATGTTTAAAAGAATCAGGGAACGATATACCAAAATGCTGATTTTGAAGGCCACCTAAACAAGAAGTTCTAAGTTTTTTAAAGTGCATAATAATCAAAACATGCCTAAACATGCATGATTTCCCATCAAAGATCAAACACTAGGTGTGTTTGTTTCCCTTCGGATTCAACATTTGAGTTGCGTTTGGATCTTTATTTGCTTTCCCCTCTTTTCTTTTCACTTCACAAATTTATGATCCAAATATAACCTTACAAAATTATCTATGGAGCATATACCAAATGTAAATTCACAACAGAAGATGAGACTCTTTCTGTCATGGAGTCTACATAAACACCATGTTTAGATAAACAAAACCTGTCTCATCTTCTAGGTTTTCAGCTGTGTGTGTGTGTTTTTTTTTTTTTTTTTTTTTTTTTTTTTTTTTTAAGAGAGAGAGAGAGAGCGGTACCAGAATAGGTGATTCTTTAATCCGTAAATCACCATTTCCGCCCGGATCCTTTTCCAGAAGAAGCTTTTCACAAATCTGTTCTCTAACCATACATTTCTTGATAACATCCCATCTCCCTCCTTCCACGGCAAATCTCCTCAACCATTCTGGATACTCATTTAAATCATACTCCCTATGATCCTTTGTCGCCTTCTCAATGCTCACCTTCGACAAAATGAAAAACAAAATTGAGAAGCAAACAAGCAAGACTATCCAACCAAACAACATCCACACATAAATCGACAGCAAGCACCGGTTGGCACGTATTGCACCAATCAAGGCCACCATTGAAAGGGTAAACAAGAAGATCCCATAGGCTAGTCCTACCACCGGGCTTTCGGCATAGCATTCTTCAGGGGCTTGAGTGATTGCAGACAAGGTCAAGAAGATGATGAGGATCGACCAAAGTAGAGATGGCAAGTTCAAGACCACAACCACAATGTGGCTAAACCGCACCATCGTGTTTCAATAGCTGTTTTGTTACTTTCACAGCACATGATGATGATAATGATGATGATGAGTACAATGAGGTTTTTTCTCTAAAGGGTATGAGAAAGATATTGCAAATTTGCAATATTACATTGGGTGGGTTGTTTTATTTCTTCATTTTCGATTTTGAGCAGATAGCGGCTGAGTTGTTTAAGATCCATTTCATAAATGGATGAGCAAGATGTGAAGAAACATAAAAATTAGTGTTGTTTGATTAAGAAGCTGACATTACCCAAGTTAGTTTGACCAATATTGGGCGGTATTTTTGCTATACTGAGAAAGGTAAGTGCTGTTTTTACCCACAAAACTGAAAATAAAAATAGTAAATACCTCATTTGGGCAAACAGAAAAAAGAGGATGTCTCTAATTTTTCTATTTATCAATTGATTTTGTCAACTTTCACATTTGTCCAAAAATCAAGGGCAAGAAAGGACATCCATAACCAGAAAAGTGATCTGACTCGTAACTAGGTGCACTCAATTAGTTAAATATCTCAATTGGACTGCTGCTTATGATTTTTATTTTTATTGTTATTATTTATGTGCCAAGTTGATTATTATAGTTTTTGCTTAAAATTCGAGTAAAATAACTTAAATAAGTTCAAAATGATTGATTATCCTAACGTAGAAAAAAACAAGCTTTAAGTTCAAAATAACTTAAGATTCACCTCTCTACTTAGAATAATTTGCAATAAATAGAGCCACGTTGTCACAAGATTGGCAAGGTAGCCCTGCCTTGCAACAAAATTCAGAGTCATAGCACAATTTATTGCTAAATTTGCTATTTTTGCTCCATGTAACGCAGTCATGGTCCTTAAAAGCAAAATTTTGAGTAAATATTTTGCATGATAGTGGTATCACATGACAATATCACCAACCCATAAAGAACCTTACCTGACCTTGAAGCAGCCCATTTGGTTCCATTCTTATAATCAAAATCACAGTAGGTTGGAAGTTTGCAGCAATGCCACCAGAAAGAGAAAGAGAAAAAAAAAAAAAAAAAAAAAACAATTAAGGAACAAGAGCATTAAAAAAAGAAAAAGTTTAGGAACAAAGAAATTGGTCACAAGTAACCCTCTTAAACTGAAAATACTGTCTCCAGTGACACATTTCATGGATCAATAGTATGATCCATATCCATACACCAGCATTTGAATTGCAACTGAAATCCGAGTTAAGAATAGTTTCTACATTTTGATATACAATGCATCAATTTTAGAAGAAGCATACTAATGAATATGATGGTAAAGCATTTGAAGATCTTTGCAGTGAATACACGTCCATGGCAGCAAAGGAGGGTCCAGGCAGTAGGAGTGGATGCAACGAATCTGGCAAATATGACATCTAACAAGAAGATCCTCAGGTTCCCGGCAACAGCATTCACTACAAACTGGTGATGCAGAGGGCTATACAATCCCAAAAAATAAATAAATAAAGAATTAACAAGGGAAACTATCAAACCTGAACAGAAAGAAAATCACATTTTATAAAAGTTATGCTCAGAAGAATTCAATTTTTGCAGTTGACCAAACTTGTTTGCAAACTAATGGACAACTAAAAATGTTCAAAAAGAGATTATTGTAAAATGAAAATGCTACTGATTTTGAGTAAAAGAAATGGAAAATCATATGAACTTGTAGCAAAGACAAGCAGAGAGATGGAAGAATTTCTCAAGAATAACAAACAAAGAAGGTTACCAACTATAATTATGGACACCTACCTGGGGTCCAAAACTGGGTGTTTCAACATCAGGAAGAATGAAAATATCCATTGTTGAAGGGTCACATGGGATTGTTTGTGAGTATATTTTCTGATCAGAAGAGGCGACATCAGCAACCTTTGTGATGCTCACAAAACTGGCCTTGCACAAAGGACATGTTGAAATCTTTCTCCTTGAAGCCTTCAGAAATCAATACCAAGTAAATGGGATAGATTAAAAAGGCATAGAGAATACATGCATTGACAAAAGCCATGCCACACATATCACCAAAGACCAAAGGAATTGATTCAAGAATCCTAAACAAAAGTATGGAGTCAAAATAGAGATACAATATACCAAGTAAGTTTGATAAATTAAAAAGGCATAGAGAAATCATTCATTGAGTCAAAATAGAACAATTGTCAAAACCTAAAATTGCAGTACTTGCATTGCAATCTTAGATAATGACAGGCTGTGGTTGCCAGAAATATGCACCTCCCCTACGAAATAACAAGTGTGATCATTTTAGAAGGAAGGACGAAAAGGTTTGTTCTTCATTTCTGTTTACTGTAGATTCACTACTATTGCTTAAGTAGAGCTGTTTTTCTGTTTAGTCAAAAGGTTTTTCCGTTTACAATTGGAATTGTTAGTATGTTAAGCTAAAGGTAGTTCCTACGCAATTACAAGGACTTCATGACCACTCAGATAATTTTGCTTCAAATTAACAAATTGCCTTTCATTGTAACTTCACTAAATCATCAAACAATAATTGAATTCCATTAAAAATAAAGATGAAAATATGTAACCATAGCACAGCACAGGGCATATTCAAGTCAAATTGAATTTAGTCAACATGTCTTCTCAAAAGCTATATCCTCTTTGAAGTCCAACATGATACAAAATTTGAAGCCTTTCACCTTTAATGATTTAACATAGCAACTTGCTTGGCTAAAATTTGTCAAACTCAACTAATTCAACCCCTCTTATCCCAGCTACCTAGGGAAATTTCTAATGGACATATAACATAGGAGACTGAAATTTCTAATGGACACATAAATGAAAGATCTGTAACCAGAGATTTAAAAACTGCAAACAAGTGAATAAGAAGAGAATATACCATAAGGTCAGCCCAGCTCTGGATGCATGAGAAACAAAACCGATGTCCACATGGCAAAACACCCCTAGTTGAACTAAAATCTGTCCAACATATAACACATGATAAATCTGTTGATGTACGCAATCGTACTATATGTTCAGTCCCTTCTAAATTCTGGTTGACATTAGAGCACGAATCCCTTAAAGTTCTTTCCATGGTAGCTGGTGCATCCTTATTATGTAAATTCAAGTCACTGGGAGTAAGAACATCATTCAAATCTTCCAAGCCGTCATTTCTATTTCTCCCAGAGTCATTTGACCTGTCATCAGACGTTCCCCTAATTCTCAATCTCTTCTTATCCCTCGTGTCATCTGAATGGCTAGATGGAGTTGCAAGATCATTATATTGATGGAAAACACTAATTGGGTTGCTCTCTTGCTCAGAATCCGAAGAAACAAACTCCACAATATTCTTTTTCACCAGCCTACGCCCTTTGCGAGGAGGTTCAGCTGAAGTAGTGCTTCTTTTCTGTCTCACCAATTGCGTAGAGGAAGGAGAACTTTGTTCTTCATTCTATTCCAGGAACAATGAAGAAGAAAATTTTCAAGTAAATTACAGCACCAAGTGGTAAGCCACAGAGTCTATAGAGAAAAGAAAACAAAGACATAAGCAAAACTTTTCCACCATATATGGCCTATATGCAGAGGCATATGACTCTAAAACAAATGCTAATTACTTATTTCACCTAAGATTGCAACCAGCACAGACTAATAGGTTTTAGGGGCCAAAACAAAACTGTAAGGTGATATTTTCTGCTAAATTATTTTTTTATCATGTCTTATATTAATAATGCAGTTAACATCTATTTAAAAAATATATGTCCTTGTTTATGTCCTAATTTATTATGTGTCATGAACAAGTTTACAACAAAAATTAACCTTTCTAAAAGAACAATGAATCAAAAAGGAATATATAAAACATAAAACTACCATCTTAAATAATCAAGGACAAAAGTTACCGAAAATCAAACACGGGGTAAAGTCAAAACTTGAAATTCATTTTATGTAACAGGCCAACTATAGTTTTTGAAACAGCATATTAGAAACAAAAGCTACTGGACAGAAGCTACATGAACAGCATATCAGAAAGAGAAGCTAACTGGATAGAAGCTACATGCATAGCACATCAATTTTCATAGCAAAGGCAACCAGTTCCTTCTCCAAAATACTACAGAAAAAAATAATAATTATCCATTACCTCCACTCCAATTAATCTAGATAGAGGAAGCTCCGCATACCATCTGCTGCTAGTAGAACTATGCTTCAAACTTTTCTTAACTGTTTTTTTATCTAATTTATGAGAGCTATTGTTGCTTGTACCAAGCTCAGGAAACAAATTCTGTAATAGAATAAGATTAAAAAAAATCAAGATTCAACAATTAGTGTCAGGTCCTACAAATTTAATCAGTACCAAATAAAGCAGAAAATTTAAAGCGGTCGGTCAGAAGCATTTAACCTAAGTTTATAGCCAGAGTTTTGGATGAAAATGCAGCTAAAATGTTGATCATTGGGAATTTGACATCTATCAAACCCTCAATAGAACAAAGAAGGAAAAAATTAAGCATTAACTCAGTTCAATGAACAACCAAACAAGTGGTAGCAACACACAGTAATATCTACACTATATCCTTTAAGATGGTTTGCAACCTGCAGGATTACCTGAGCTCCCCAAAATTACAGGGAAGACATATCCCCTTCAAACAATTTGGTTAATTGAATCTTGAAAGTTGTCTATTAATTTCATGGTGATTTTAGAACTTGCTATTTTCAAAGGAATTCAGATGGTGATTTTAGAACTTACTACTATTTTCAGAGCAATTAGATTATTCAATGAATTAAATTAAATGGGGAGCAAGTATATTCATGGTTAAATTGCATTCCTATGATAAACATATCATTCCCATGAGATCCAAGGCCATCAACCTTTGATGTTAAAGGATATAATTCCATCCTCCATCATGTTGTTCCTTTGGGTCAATATCCAGTTTTCCACAAGTTCGATGGGAAGAAAAATGCCCCACGTGCATGGAACAACCATAATATTTCATCAAATTTAAATTATTGATTTCATGGAACATGATAACTTTTGTAATCAATAATTAAACTGATAATACACCTTATAATTGCCAAATAAATGTCACTGTCTCTATGATCTACACTTAAGATAAGTTAGTTGTTCCCACAGCATGAAGATATGGAGATGTGTAGGACGCATTACAAAACAGAAAAACAGGAGGAGCTTTGTGCTTAATTACAAATTACAAGCTTCATCCAAACAATAGAGACTTCAAACAATATCAAAGTTTAAACAGTAATACTCATATCATGAAGCAACCAATGCTTTGCAGCCTAAAAGTAAGATGTATAGTTCATTATCAATAATAACACACTTTAAAAAGTCCTCATTTGAATTTCTAATGTAGTACACGCATCTAATGTTCATAGTTGTCAAACAACACTCATCTGAATTCTTCTTTAACAGTACCAGCAAAAATAATATAGGAAAGGAATCATAATGGAAGTAAAAAAAAAAGGGATTGTTACCTCACTTAGCAAGCGAGAACGAGTCCCAATGAGATGGCCAGACAATCCTTGTTCAATATCAATAGCAGGTCCTTTATGGTGATTGTGTGCATTTGATTGATAAGGAAGCAAGAGACTCACCTTCTCAGTGACAAGTGGCACTTCCAAGAGTAAGGGCCCAACTTCTTGGCCACTGCAAATTATCAAAACTCAAAATATTAAGCTTTGAATGGAAATACAAATGTTAGTTAATATACAAATTAAGCATCAGTTACAACATATAATTCTCTAAGTGAGAAGCAATAACCAGGTTATCAAAATATTATCTCTGCAGTTGCAGTGATCACATTATCCACATCTACAAGTTTAAAAAGTGGTGGAAAAAAAAAAGGTGAAGAAAAAGCTACCAACGAAAGAGACATCAATCTATTTTACCAAATGAAAATTCAGCCTCTGGTACAAGGCAAGTTTTATAAACTTTTGGCTCTGGTTAGTATTCTTACATACAAACATTATTCTATCATACAAAGACAAATGTTCAGCAGCACATGCCAGATTTTATATTTGCTACTAGTTGAAGCATTACGGCAGTCACCATTTTCAGTTATATAGATTACATTACATCTGCCTTTGTCAAGCGTATTCCGGCAATGCAAAAACTAGTACCCTAACAAATGAAACAAATGATTAAAATATGTTTCAAGAAGTAATGAAAAAGTTCCCCTAATGCACTTCCCTCAAGGTTCCATTATTTTTCAAGATTTCCAGAGAAGAAAGAATATAAGCATTATATAGAGGAGCATAAAATTGTTGACATATGGTCTGAAGTGACACTAAGAAGTGACAACCATACAATTCATGCCACGCTCTGAGGTACCTGAATCTTAGAACTCCATTGGGAATTAATTATCAAGAAAGGTGAAAAGTGACTGGATTCCAACCTCACCCTTGATTTGATTTTCCCTTTGCTTTGATCAAATCCCAGTATAAATAAGGCTCAATAAAGATTGTATCGACTTTGGACCCATTATGTGTCCGGCAGTTTGGATTTGTTTTGTAATAAATAAAAAATAAAAAGTAACCAGCTAGCTTTAAAATCCTTCTTCATTTGGTTGCTGAAATAATTGTAGGAAAAAATGATAAATTTGTATCTTAGGCAAAGATTTCATCCTTCGACCTCGAGTAAACAAAAACAAGAACACAACTCAGCAGAAAGCAAGAAGTTGGCTAAATCAAGGTTTCTTTAACAGTCGGTGTTGGCGGAAACCTAAAAAAACACAAAATCAAAATCTACTTTTCCCTCTTTTGCATCCATTCCGAAGGGTCTGATTATAGCTTGTAAATGCAGAAGATTATTCTTTACTCACATATGCAAATCAATAAAACCGACATAATAAATGTATACTGAAAGCATATCAATGAATACCATAATTCTCCGTACCTCTGCAAAAGATAAGGCTGCTCAGGAACACGCCGTCCTTGTTTTATGCATTCTTCAACCCATCGATGGTTAACTATCAACATATTGAACTGCTTATGAAGGTCATATTTCTTTCCTTCAAATTTCCAACACACCTAATCATTCCAAAAAAAAAACCTTTATAAAAACAACTGATCCAATAACTTCCATGACAACAAATTTACAGGTTTTAGAAACAAATACTCCATAAAAACTGAAACCCACCAAGTGCGTGGTGGACCGATTCATCGCTCCAACGTAGCTTGCACCAGATTGGGATATCAGCTTGATGAGCTTGAACCGCTCCGAGCCGTGGTACCCGCTGACGGTGGCGACAACCGATTCCATGCCTCGAATGGGACAATTTACGAACTCTGTAAGATGAATATTACAAAAAAAAAAAAATGTATAAATCTGAATATAACAACAGAGGTTTAAGAAGATTTGGGAATGAAACCCTAGAAAAGTTGAGATCGTCGCATTAATCCAGTATAATTGAAGAAATTGAGGGTTTCGTGTGTGCATACAGAGAGAGAGAGAGAAATTAACCTTCGGAATCGTCGTAGAATTGATGGGGAAGTGATTCGTCTTCCATGGTTTCGTTTCGTTTCGTTTCGTTGTGGAGCTTTTTGCCGGGAAACTGAATTTTTGAATTGTTGCCGACAATAATGTAAAAGCTTAATACACACGCACAAGCGGGTTGCAAGTCGGGTCGAATTAAATGCCCGTAAAAATTACGTATGCAGGTCCTGTTTGGTAATACTTTTTATAAATAAAATAAAATAAAAAATTGATTTTGGCTTCAAATAAAAATTAAAATTAATTTATTTTAATTTGAAAATTCAACTGTTTTAAAATACAATCGCATAAGAATGTAAAATTAAATTTTTAACTAGATATAAACTATAAATAAATGAAAACCCAACTTCTTCTTTTTTTTTTTAATGAAATTTCAAGGCCAAATATATATATATATATATATTCTTAATGAAAATTATGATTCTGATCTAGATTCCTCCATGAAAACTTCAAAATCATCCCTGAAATCAAATTACCTCTAAGAAAGATATGATATATTTAGGCCTCTTTTTAAGACTAAATATTTTAATTAAAAAATCATTATAAATTATCATATCATAATCTTTATTTTTTTACACATTTTTCTCGTAAAGAGTTACAAAATTACTAAAATGGCATATTCTAAAATGAGGCATCAATAATCTATCACTTCAAAAAGACCAACCATGTGCAGACTTGAAAAATTCTTTTTTTCTACAGCAATGATTTAAATCACTAATTTTGGTGCTCTAATGGAGCACTAATGATATGACAATGAACAAAAAAAATAAAATAAAAACAAATCAAGACCAAAACATCACATCACTGTGGGTTGAACCCACTGCCAACTCATTAGAACTACCTTTAGAGCTCAAAAATTAGAGCTTCAAAGCATTTTTCTTTTTTCTATGTTCCAAGACCTAGAAGCTGGCGACTGGATTAATCAACCAGCATCAAATAATGTCTTTGGACGTAGACATGTATACACGCACTAGACTACAATTGGGAGCTTGGGCTGCTGCTGATCTAGTTTCTGTTTTCCATTCAAACCATTCAGGCAAACAAGACATACAAAACAGAAATTGTGACAATTCTTTCTAGCTTCTACAACAAATTAAACCATGCTCTCCATTCATTCAACCCGAATGCCATCTCAAAAAGAAAAAGGGGAACCACACATGCACTGGCATTCAGATGCCACTTTTGTCAATGGAAATTCTGATAGTTGGAGAAAGCGTGGGCTAATTGCTCATCAAGAACACTGGCATACAAGAGCAAAACAGTGGGTATTGATGAGTACAAATATCCGTACAAAGTCTGCTTTAAGCAATGAATTACTTTAATCCACATCCTGCTCCATTCTGGTACTTGTCACTACCTTTATAGTACTTAAAACAAACTCAACAGAGCTTCTGTATAGCGGGATGATGGCTTGAGGAAGGAAATAAAAAATAAAAATAAAAATAAAAAAATAGCAGGAGCTGCAATGTTATGGAAACTAGAAGCAAGAACTTGTCAAATGACAGCAATACTGAGACCAAAATCTCAAGCTCATCTACGAGCAGGGTTGTTTCCTCCTCGTGGTGGTGCCTCATATCCACCACCCCCAGCACGATTAGGTGGTGTTGTAGACCCGTAAGGCGCATTGTTAGGAGCCGCCACCTGTCCTTGAGGGTTAGCAGCACCTCTAGGTGGTGCATCATACCCACCACTTTTGCCTGTATCATAACCAGATGCTCTTTGTATGTCATATCCTGGTCCACGTTGTGCCTCATATCCTCCAGGTCCCCTTTGTCCATCATAACCAAGTCCTCTTTGAGCATCATAACCAGATCCCATCTGAGCATCATAGCCAGCTCCCCTCTGCGAATCATAGCCAGCTCCCCTCTGCGGGTCATAGACGCCTCCTCTCTGTGCATCATAGCCATATCCTCTCTGTGCATCATAGTTGGGTCCCCTCAGTGCATCATAGTTGAGTCCTATCTGTGCATCGTAACCAGGTCCTCTTTGAGCATCATAATTGGGCCCTCTCTGTGCATCATGGCCAGGCCCCTTGGGTGCATCATAGCCAGTTCTTGCAGAACTAGGTCCAGATTGAGCACCAGTGTGGGATGGAGTACCGCCAGCAGGAGCTGCAGTTCCACTGCCAGGGAGGGGGGCACGTCCCTGTTATGAATAAATGCAAAAATTCTTTGAGGTTTCAATTCTAGTTCATCGCCAAAATAAATCGTGATAGGGATAAAAATAAAAGAAATAATACACTCTCAAGAAACTGTGAAAAATGTCAGGACTCAGTAACCAAATTTCTGTAAGCACAAACTAACTAAATCTAGATTTTCAGTGTTCTCCACTTGTTGCTAGATATTTTAACAGGGAAAAAGAGACGAAAGAGCAGACACAACACGGACATGCCGACACATCTACTTTCAAAAAATACCAAGACACGACACACTTGGGACACGCTAAAATTTAATATTTTTACAACTTTATTATAAGTCAATGTCATACATAAATAACTTATTCAAAGATAATGAAAATATATAACATAATAACACCATACGTCATATACAAATAACTTGTTTAATTAAGGCACATTGAAGAAGATAATTAAGATTAAGACACGCGTCCTCCGCATAACTGTCCATGCGTATTAGCTAACCACAGATCTTTCAGCAGCCAAACGAGGACAACAAATCCTGTGAAAATTCAGTTCATGTGGGGAGCAGATAGGAGCCAGCTATCTGTTCCCCGCTATTAGGAATCGTTGCTTTCACAAACCGATGTCTTATCAGATATAATTTCATCTTCGTTCCCTGTTCTTTGCTCTCATTTTAAAGTTTGGTACATAAGTTTCAAGTGTACATCGAATCAATTTTTTCTTGCAGTGAAAATTTTATGAAGTACTGGATGTATCTTCAATATCAAAACAAGTTTTCATATTATAATATGCCCACTTACTCTCACGAAAGATTAGAATGTCGGAACACTCATCAAAACAACATGCATGTCACAAAATGTTGAATAGCAACTTTGGCGACAAACACTCATTCGCCTTTCTAGGGTTATGAAATGAAATATGCAGAAACATTGAAGTTCAACTTTATAAAAAGGCATTCAAGAAATAAGCGGAATAGCTAGTACTTCAGTTTAAAAAAACACACACACAAGTATAAATATTTCACCACAAGCATGTTATCATGCATCATTGTCCAGGTTTAGTTAACAAAGAGCAAGTATAAACAAAGCCCAGGATGCAATAAAAGTGAGACAGAGCATGTTCATGATTACTATCAGCACCTCAAAAAATATTTCAGTTGCTAGTTTTGAATTAGATTTTAAAACTTTCCCAGTATAGTTTTCATTATATAGAAGATGAAAACTAGACAAAACTTTCCCAGTAAGAAGATCTCAAACCTGAGGAACACCATAGCCATCTTCATATGTGTTTTGTCCTCCAGGGTAATGCCCAGAAACCTCATTCTCGTTGTAGCCAGTGCCAGCATAAGGCCCACCTGCACATAAACAAAATATGTGTCCATCTAAAATTCACAAGTACAAGAAAACAAGAACCCTGAAAGTCAAAGCACGCTAAAAAAATAGTAAAATTACCAGTTCGTCTGTCAATGTTAGCATTTGTTAACTCTGCTCGAAGCTTTTCAACCTCCCTGGTCATAGTCATGTAATTCTTCTCCATCACCTGAAGGGACTCGAGATGTTCACTGTATAATTTCTTCTCATAGTCATAGGTAACCCTGCACAGACCAAAGGATAAAGGGTCAAGGCATTGCAATTTGCAACTTAACTTTTACAATAGTAAATCTAAGAAAATAGCCATATAACTTCCAAAAATACCAATGAGATATTTAACTCAGCGTCAAAACTCATAAGAAGTCATTTTCCCTTAAGTTGCTCCAGAACACGGCATAAACAACCTGGTAAAAAATACCTGCAATGTTGATACTCCTGCCTGAGGCTCTCAAGTTCTGACATCATAGCAGGAATCTGCTGCGCATCAGAGTGAGCCCTCTGAAGATCTTGAGTCAATTGTTGTGCCTTAGAAATAAGTTCCTGCCTCGTGACCACTAAACTCTGGGCATCTGCCCGTGCTTGCTGCAGCTCCAACTTAACGGGTTCTGCCGATTGAAGTTCAGCTTCCATCCTTGCAATTTTATCCATAAGGCCCCTCATCTGCTGTTCTCTCTCAGACTTGACAGCTCCTATCTGGGCATGCAATATCTGCAGCTCATGCTGTGCAGCAGCAAGTTCTTGTCTCAATGTACCATGGGTAGCTGCAAGCCTCTGGTTTTCGGTTGCAAGTTTTTGCATCTCCACGTGTTGGGCAGCAAGCTTCTGTTCCATTACTTCAGGAGGAGGAAACATGTCAAAAGGAGGGAAAGCACCAGGTGGTGGGCGCATTCCTATTCCAGAACTGAATGCATCAGGATGAACCATGCCAGGCCCAGGAAGAGGGCGCCTTAAATGATGAGGAGGTGGCATTCGACCTTTGCTTCCCATTTTAAATTCCTAATTTCAACCTGAGAGCATCGAATATATCAATTAGTATTTGACTAGAGAGAAGACGTGTTACCGGAAGCATGATCAGTCGCAAAAATTTAAGTTTCAACTTTAGCTCTCAAATTCTTTTAATTTTTGAGTAGTTCCGAATTATAGGATAAGAAAATTAAACAACAACAAAATCATGAAGGAAAAAAAAAAATGGGTACCCAAAAGAGATAAAGGAGGACTACAACTGAGTCTCAATATCAACAAAACACCAAAAGATCAGAACCATAGTGTAAGTTATAACAATTCTTTTCAATCCAATCAAAACCATATCTTTTCTTCTTTTTTCCTTTTTCTATTTTAATTTCTCTCTTCACTCATAAGATAGCTCCATTGTAATCTTCAATTATCAGTCGACAACAATCTGAAAATATGTTCTCAAAAAATCAATGAAAAACAACCATAATCCACTAAATTACATACATATATATATATATATGCGCATGCGCGTTTGTGAATGTATCGTGAACTGAAAAATTATAATTCGAAAATACTAAAAAAATAATAAAATTGAATAACCATAGGCCAATGATTGACGATGGATTAAGGGTTGCCAAAACAATAATAATACAAATGCAAGAGCAGATCTATCTTTAGGTTTATAAACAATTTGGATGAAGAATAAAGGGATGGTTACCTGATCGGAGGTTTACTCTGAAAAATTGGAAACGAGAAGGGAAAGTGAAGACGAGGCCGAGTTTCGTCCCTAACCAAATAAACCCTAGCAAGCGTTTCGAACTGAGAGAGAAACAAGACGCTGGTTCCAAATCTAGGTTAGGATTTTGTAACCCCCACAAACTGTAGGTTAGGATTTGATGGTTTTAAGATTAAAAAATGTTAGAAATTTTAAAAAATTTATAAAAAAAACTTATCGACTTATTGTGTGAGTCTCTTGATAGAATTTTTGATAAATTTTTTGAGAACTCTACTTTTTAAGATAATACTCGTTTGGCATTCTTTGTGGTTCTTAAGTGGTTAGGGTCGGTTTGGTTCCATCTTAAAATTAAATAAAAAATTTTAAGATTATTTACACGAATTGGTCTTAACTATTAATAAGTATCATTATATCTCTTTCATTTATTAATTCGTGTATTTTAATCTTTTCAATTATAAAATTGTATTATTTTTATTTGTGTAGATCCCTTTCATACAACCCTCAAAAATGATATATTTATATAATTTTCATAATTCAGGGAGTTAATATGTATGGTTCATGAATAAAGAAGTAAAGTGATATTCAATAATAATTGAGAGGGTCTTAATGTAATTAATCTAAAATTCCATTCATATAAAAAATTACTTATGGTATTCCAATTTTTTTAATTTAAAATACTATACTTTTGTATGAAAATTTTTATTAAAGAAAAAAAAATCATCAATTAAAATATCTCATTAAGTACTTTTATTTGTAATTAAAAAAAAAAGGTTAAAATTTTTGAAGAAAAAAAATACATTATATTAAGTTCTAGTTTTGCCTACAAACAATTTAGTTCGTAATTTTTAATTTATAAGATAAAGTGATACTGGACAATAGAATATAATTTACCTCTACGCAATCCTCATTTATTTATTAATTTCATTATTTAATTACCAACAAAATAATAAATTTATTTTTAAACTCA
This sequence comes from Camellia lanceoleosa, assembly GCA_025200525.1. Classification (NCBI taxonomy): domain Eukaryota; kingdom Viridiplantae; phylum Streptophyta; class Magnoliopsida; order Ericales; family Theaceae; genus Camellia; species Camellia lanceoleosa. The sequence continues at coordinate 203,895,987 of CM045758.1, forward strand.
ATTAATGTTTGATTTGATCAATTCAAGATTTAATATAATTTTTTGAAGTAATAATTGTCAAAACATTTACATAATATGCTTATTTAATTAAATATTCAATACCAAATCATTAATTATTATATATTCATTGTACATTTATTATTTTTTGTATTACGTATTATATCATATAAGAAACATACAAATTTTTATGTTTACATGTATTTTATATGCAACAATTTACTCTAACTCAATTCAATGAGAACAAAATTCTAATCCCACTAATAAGATTTCCTTAGTTTTGAAAAAACTATTTCAGATTTACATTGCTTTATAAAAATCATTTTAATATATCAAACACTGAAATGGAATTTAATTAAAGTTCCGTTTAGAAATAGACTATTTTTTTTTTTGACCTTTTGACTATTTGACTATTTTATTAACCTATTTTAGTTTTTATATTTGGGTTGGCCTTTTTTTAAATTTTTTGTATTGAAAAACGTATTTAAAATGATGTTGGGATGATAAATGACTAAAATGTCCCTACAACAATGATGTTATTTCCAAGCATAGTAGAGGGTGACGTGGCAATACTCTCTCATGAAAATGCAAGCAACAGATATTGAATCATAGGGGCAAAAGCATCATTTGACAACTTGTCTTCATAGTCCTGCAAAGCCCTGTGATGGACTTTTGTTTGTATGTGTTTATTAGCTATTTTCACCCCAATCTTTGCTTCCCAAATAGTGCCTAAATGAGATTCTATTTTTTTGATTTCATCATTTTTTTTAAAAATAAAAATTTGAGGGTTAAAACACATTCAAGGGAAAATTGAGTTTTACCTAGGAATTCACTTTGCAACACTGAATAGTACTTGTTCTTTAGAAATGGCAACTGAGAACAAAAAGCAAATATACAAGCAAAAGAAAAAACCAAACAGATTTCTAAAAACTCTTAACACTAGCTCAAAAGAACTTCAACAAACACAATATCAAATTCCATATATATATAAGAAAGATAAATTAGCATAAAGGAGGGTAATCCTGTTGACGGTATAAAACTCGTACACTTCTTCCTAAATATAAATGGAATCAACCCTACAAGAAGATGCTTCTTGCATCCCAACTTATTCTATCAAGACAACATTACAACATAATTGAATTCTCTCCGGTGTTAAATGATCCCCTTGTTCAAAAAAAATCTAACACTGTAATATAATTCAACTCAAGACTTTATGCCTAGATCATGATCACAGATAGATCAACCAAAAAAATATTATTGAAGCATCTAACAGAGATCATTATTCCAAAGTCATCTTACCTAGCTCCTCATTCAATTGGCTTCACTTCAACGCACAATTTGAGGAATATTGGCTAGCGATGCTTGTATCTTCTCCTCTGCAAAAGCCAAATCAACCATACTTCCTTGCAAATACTTCTCATAAGCTGGCAGGTCAAAATGTCCGTGTCCACACATTGCCATGAGAATAACTTTAGACTCCCCAGTCTCCCTGCAATGGAGAGCTTCTCTAATGGTGGCAGCTATGGCATGAGTTGGTTCTGGTGCAGGTATCAACCCTTCGGTCCTTGCAAATTGAATGGCTCCTGCAACAATGAAAAGTAAAATATTAGCCTTTCTTCACAGCATGTTCTCTCTCAAACTTATCTTTAATATGCCCCAAAGTGCAAGTTCAATGATATGCTAAAACAGATACCTTGAAAGCATTCAGTCTGAGGGATTGAAAGGGCTTCCATGAAACCCAATTCATAGACGTGTGAAATCAATGGTGCCATACCATGGTAACGCAAACCCCCTGTAATATAGAACACATGCTTAGATCAAGAAGAGGGAGGCTAATAATGAAAAACAAAAAAGAAGCTCCAGCAATAAAAAAACTTAACCGGCATGGATAGGGTCTGGTATGAAGTCATGCCCAAGTGTATGCATTTTCATTAGTGGAGTCATCCCTGCTGTATCACCATAATCATATGCATAGATGCCTTTTGTTAGGGAAGGGCAAGCTGCAGGTTCAACTGCTCGTATAAGAGGGTTAATTTTCCCTTTGAGCTTCTCTCGAATAAATGGAAAACTAAGTCCTGCAAAATTAGATCCACCCCCTGTACACCCGATGATCACGTCTGGAGTCTCACCTATAGCCTCCATCTGCTTAATACACTCCTCACCTATAACAGTCTGATGTAACAAAACATGGTTGAGAACACTCCCCAAACAATACTTGGTATCGGCATTCATAGCTGCAACCTCTACAGCTTCTGAAATAGCTATCCCTAAGCTGCCTGGACTTGCTGGATCCATTTGAAGGATTCTCCGACCAAACTCGGTAACAGTAGAAGGAGAAGGATGCACCTTGGCACCCCACGTTTGCATCATCAGTTTACGGTATGGCTTCTGGTCAAAAGATGCACGGACTTGCCACACCTAAAACCAAAATAAGAGGTCAAGGGATGTCAATCACTTTAGCATTAATTTAAACTAGAAGTGTACACAAACTAACATGTGCAAAAAAAATGTGGGGAGAGTGGAGCAAATTGAACCAAGTCTAATTTCACTGTCAGTTTTACAGCAAGTACTAATAAACATTTCTTACTTCACAGTTGAGACCAAATAGGCTGCATGCAAAGGCCAGTGAACTCCCCCATTGACCAGCTCCAGTTTCTGTCACAATGTTCTTGACACCTTCTTGTGCATTGTACCAGACCTGTGGAACTGCTGTGTTGGGTTTGTGTGACCCAGCTGGGCTTACACCTTCGTACTTGTAATAGATCCTAGCAGGTGTATCAAGCAGCTTCTCCAGTCTCTTGGCTCTACATTTGACCAACAACTATAAAATTCTTCCAACCACAGTACAAGATATTAAAAAGACACAAAAAGAAAGCATAACAAACCTTATCAATGGGGTCGGGCGCCAAAGCCTGTAAACATCAAGAACCTCTTCTGGGATATCAATGAACTGGTCATTACTTGCCTCCTGCTTAATTAACTCATCAGGAAAGAGAGGAGACAAATCCTCAGGTTTGACTGGCTCAAATGTCTTTGGATGCAAAGGTGGAGGGGGTTTAACAGGAAGATCTGCTATTAAATTGTACCACTGATGAGGAATTTGAATTGCACTAGAGCCAGCACCGTGAGATGCTCTTGCTCGTGCTCTACAGCCTGATGAAACCTTCAGATGGATTGGTTTTGTCAATGTAAAACGCCCAAGCTGTTGCCCCTTACCTGAAGATGCTAAAGGTAGTTCAATTCTACATATAACCAGAGAAATACTAGTATGATAACTGAGGAAATCCAGTACTGCTTCAAGATGATAAACTGAGAGATTGTGATCAAGCAGTGAACTAAAAAGAACTTTCACTTTTCAGAAAATTTCTCAATTAATAGAATGTAACCTTTAGGCTCTGTTTGGATGGATGGATTTCAACTGAAGGTATTTTAGGCTTGAATTTTATTAAAAAATTATAGGAGATTAAGCAGTTATTTATCTGTTAATTGAGAAGCTAAAGGGAGATAAATTAGAGATAGAAGAGAAGTATTTTACTTGGACCCTTGTAGAATTAGAACAGTTATCATGAAGGATTTCAAATAATTGATTTCATATTGTCATTTCAAATTCATCATGACAACACTCTCAAATTCAATCCTAAATTTCATTTTCAAATTATCAAATCTAAATTTGAGCTATTCTCCTTGAATGAATAGTACCAAATCATTTTATTTTAAATCCATAAATCCAAACACAACCTTAACTCTTCCTTTCATTTCATGTTTATTATCTTTAAGTTAACCCATCTGAACACAAATAACCACGAAATTTTTTTCACAATCAACAAATTTTTGTATGCATTTTCTGATTCAGGAATCCTGCTGTCACCTTACAGCAGGGTGCTGTGGTGCCCCGGTGGGGTTTTTTCCGGTCTTTTTTCGATAATTCAAACCGTTCATATTGTTGGGTTTGTCAATTATATCATACATACAAAAAATCGAGTTAATTGAAAATCAGTAACCCCATGATCAGTTTCTAATTCTTTTGAAAAAATTATCAAGATCCTGGTAATAAATGTGCTCTTGTTATGGAGCTATAGATGTTCAATCAATTGATTTTTTGCATGGACGATCTACTGAACAAATCTTACAATATGAACGGTTCGGATTATCGAAAGGACTTGGGAAAAGCCCCCACTGGAGCACCACAATCCCTTGGTCCACATTTTCCTCACTAGTGTACTATCTCAGCCAGAAGGGTAAAGGGGATATTACTTTTCAATGGTTACAGGTCTAATATATAACAAAATTATAAAAAAAAATTATAATTATAATTATTAATATTTATAAAATTTATCACTATTTATAATTATTTTTTGAAATATCAACTGGATTGTAATTTCTCCAGAGAGTAAAACCCTTATTTTCTTTCAGTGCATTTACTCATTTCAACTTGCAGTCACGCCTGCAGAAGAGTCATCATCACCAATCATTACAAAATGAACTAGACATCAAATTCAGATTCTTTTAAGAGCCCTCAACTTTGTAAATTCATTTTCATTTTCAATGAAATATTTTTGTTGCCGATTAAAAATAATAATAATCATAAATAAATAAAAGAAAGATTCTTTAAAGAACAGTTAAAAGCATAGAATTTAAGAAAGTTTTCAAAGAGAAATCAAAGACTGGAAGTTAATCCTTTCATGTTCATTGACTATCCTTTAAGTTAACCAATTTAAACAAGAATTACCATGAAATTTTAGATAGAACCAACAATTTTTTGTAAGCATTTTCTCACTAGTATAATATCTCAACCAATGAAGTAAAACCCTTAATTTCTTTTAGTGCATTTACTCATTTTTAATCGCTGACAAAGACACTGAATTCAGATTATTAATTTTTTTTAAAGAACAGTGAAGCACATAGAAACAACAGAGTTTTCAAAAAGAAATCAAAGATTCATTACCATCTTTAAGTTAACCAATTTGAACGCAAATAACCATGAAAATTTTAAGACAACCAACATTTTTTTGTATCCATTTCCTCACTAGCATAATATCTCAACAAAGGAAGTAAATCTTTGTTTTCCTTGATTGCATTAACTCATTTTTAATCGCAGTCAAGCTTGCAGCAGCAGAAGAGTCATCGCCAATCATTATAAAATGAAAAAGACAGTAAATTCAGATCATATAAATAACAAAGTTTACAAAGAGAAGTCAGAGATTGGAAGTTACCTTTGATGCAGATGTCTAGTCGAGTATTTGAATAGAAACAGAGAGACTGTGCCATATTTGCAGAGAGTTTGAGCAAGTTATGTGAGGTTAATGGCGAGTCAACACAAAAACCCAATGCCAAGATCCGAAGTCATATTAGGGTTTTTCGAGTAACAGACATCAATGAGGAACATGGTCCCTACCGACAGAGGATAGAAGACTCCAAAAAAAACAAATTTCTCATTTCCCACGCCTTTTTCGAGGTTAGCTCTTTTTTTTTTTTTTTTTTTTTTTTGACTTTTTAATTATTTTAATATGAGTGCTTCTTTTGTTTTAAATTTTTATGAAAAAAAAAATAAAATAATTATAAATTATATGTAATGTTTTATTTTATTATTTTATTTATTTTTTTGACTGAAATAATAAAAATAAAAAATAATAAAAAAATACATGCCAAAGCCGCCGCTAGGAGACATGACAAATATTACCGTAAGAATTTATTGGCAAACAATGCTATAAAGTTTTTATTTTTTATTTTTTACTGCTGTAAATTTGAGAGACCATTTAAGCTTGGTAAGTCGATTTTGATATTGAGGTCTCGTTTAGAAACAAATTATTTTAGTAATTTTTTAGTTTTTTAATTAAAATATGAGGTAAAAAAAATTAATATATTTAAGGTAATTTTTTGACTTTTTACAAAAAGATGTGTAAAAAATAGGAAGAAAATTGAATCTTTGACTTTTTTATATAGGTTATAAGTTTTTTGAATTTTTTAGTAACTTTTTGACTTTTTGACTAAAATGTTAACTTGCCAAACGAGGCCTGATTGTAATGATTTAAAATATTTATTTTTAAGATTTGTTGAATAAAATATTTATATAAAAAATAAGATAATTAGATATGAATAGTTTTTTAAAAAAATATATGACAAATATTATTTTAATAATAGTCATTCCTTTTTTGTAATATAAATTTAATTAAAATATATAACTATTAATATTTGTTCATATTAATTTTTTACATTAATATTATACCCAACAAATCTTAAAAATTAAATGACTCAAATCATCAAATTCGTTCCAAAAGTCTACTAAACTCAATTACTTTCTCAAATTAAAATGGACAACTATATGAATCCAAATCTAAAAAAAGTAGTTCAAAAGTTTGATGATATGATATAGCTCGCTACAATGGTAAAAGCTGAAAAAATTTATCAAATTTTTACAAAAATGCCTACCTATCCAAAGATTTCATTTAACCAATTAAATCGAAAAAGATTGATCTATAAGACTATCTCTAACTCTTTATCAATTTTTTTCATTAAATTTGATTCTAAATTTTACTTTTTGATATAAAGTACTCTAGTTCTTTCATCAATTTTTCATTAATTTTTTTTTAAAATTTTTTTCTTTTATCCCAAATTCACTTTTCATCAATTTTGATATAAAAATAAATAAATAAATCATCTCCAATATTTTGTCTTTTTAAATTTTCATCAAATTTAAGGTCTCATTTGGAAATAAATTATTTTATTAATTTTTTTGACTTTTTACGAAAAGATATTTAAAAAAATAAAGAGGGCGATATGACAACTTTTAGTAACTTTTTCACTTTTTAACTAAAATGTATAATTGACAAACAATGCCTAAATTTGATGAGTTATCAATTTGATGACCAAAATAACTCTCCATTGATTTGATAAACGTTTGATGAAATGATTTTTATTTTTATTTTTTTATCAAATTTAAAGTGGCCAAATACAAAAAAGGCAAAGGCTATAAACGAGCCGAGCCGAGTCAAACCAAACTTTAGTATATTTGAGTTTGTTTATCAAAATTTTAACGGGTTTGAGCTCAAGCTCGAACTCAATAAAAATTTAACGAACCAAACTCGAGCTGAGTTGGTTTAGTTTTGACTTGAGCTCGAGCATGTTCAGTAGCCTTAACGAGTCAAAAAAATTATAAATTTATATTTATGTATGAGATTAAAGTTTCAATTAAAATTTTGATTATATAATTATATATGCAATATATATAAACATACTAAAATAAAAACTATTATTTTACTAAAATAATAATATCTACCACCACTATTATATAAATGTATTATTATTTACATTTACATTTTTTAAATATATAAATAACCTATTTATCTTACTTTTTATACATATTTTTATATTATTTAATATATAAATAATAAATGTTAAATAAGTTGAGCTAACAAGCCAAGCTGTAATATGTTTGAAATGATTTATTAATATTTTAATGAGTTTAAGCTCGAACTTAAATAAAAAAAAAGAAATTAATGAATCAAATTGGAACGAAAATTTATTGAGCTGCTTGACCCTACTCACGAATAGTTCTGTTTATTTCTAGCCCTAGGAGCAAGTGTAATTTACCTGATAATTTTTTTTTTATCAATTTTATTAAATTTATGTGACAAAAATAGTTGTTAGAATTGGTTTGGCAAAACCTACAAAAATCAAAAATCATTAAAAAAATCAAAAAAAATCATACTATTTAGGGAAGCTTAGAGGGCAAAATTATTATTTTGCCCTTTAAATTCAACTATCCAAAAGTCAATAAGTGTAGAATGGTTATTTTGATTTTATTATAATATTTTATTACATATATTTTCGTAAAAAGTCAAAAAATTATCTAAAACATACATTTTTTTAATCTACCCATTTGATGATTTTTGTTTTTTTTAAAAAAACCTTGATTTGATATAAGTTTGATAAATGAATTGGATTTTACTTTCACCAATTTTTTTTATCAATTTTAAATTTGATGGAAGATTTCAGATGCTTAGAAACAAATTTTATACATAATTTGTTGTATGAATTTATACATAAATTTTAGATAAAAAATAATTTACAATCAAGACACTTGGTGCTTGTAATTTCATAATTTGTCAACGTGGGCCTTAAAACAAAGAGTTTTTTTTTTTTAATATTTAAAAAAAAAATTAGAGAATTGACCCACTTTTCAAATTATTTGAAAAACTAACCTGCTTTTTAAAATTACATTTTAAAATTACAATTTTAAATTGAAATTACATTTTCAATATGCAATTTCACCTTGAAATATCATGTTAAAAATGTAATTTATGATGACATGGATTTTACTAAGATATATTGTATTTTCAACATACGATTTCAAGGTAAAATTATATATTGAAAATGCAATTTCAATTTCAAAATTGTATTTTTAAAATGCGATTTCAAAAAGCAGGTTAGTTTCTAAAATAGTTTGAAAAGTGGGTCAATTTTTTAGAATATTAAAAAAAAAATCTTAAAACTAAAGTTATTTTTATTTTTAAAAAAATTATATATTCTACATTAGGGATCAAATTTGCCAATATTTTCTGGTTGGATTTTTTTTTTTTTTTCTTCTTCTAAGCCTTGTTTTGGGAAGTTGATTTTTAGTCACTTTTTTTGGTTTATAGCAAAAGCTAAAAGTTAGCTTTTTAAAAAAAAAAATCATTTGGGAAGTTGGTTTTTAGCCAATGGTGAAATTATAATTCTATCCCTCATGGGTCAAAATGTGTTACATGAGTGAAGTTGTAACTATTTTAAACTAAATGAGGGTAGTTTGGTCATTTTATTATGATTTGACATCATAAACAAATATTAATAAAAAAACCAAAAGTCACTTTTTACTAACTTTCCAAATCATTTGTCTAAAAAAGTCAAAAGCTTTATTAAAAGTCAAAAAGTCACTTTTTACTATCTTTTCAAAATAGGCCTAAGTCGATGATCATAACTCAAGAAGGAAAAGTCTTAAGGGTGACAAAACAAAAATTAGGAAAATTATTAATAGATTTTAATAGTTAGAATTAATTATTATCAAATGCTATTGAAAATAAATTGTAGTAAAGTCTTCGTTAAAAATAATTTTTGTGATGACTTTATATATATATATATATATCACTAAAAATTGATAATTGGTGACTTTTTATTTTTATTTTTATTTTTATTTTTTGTCATGAATTTTATAAAGAGAAAATTAGTGAAAAATCGACTCTAACAATTGTTTAAGACATTAGGTCCGGTGAATATTTTTTATTGATAAAAGGTCCACCATTTTATAAAATAGTTTGGTGAGAAGTTTTGAAGAACACTTTGTTTCTAATTTTACCCCTTGACTTTTTTTTTTATCTATTTAACTTTGCATTGACTATCTATTCTATCTATTGAAATTTTTTCCTTATCTGTTTAAAAATTTTCCTAAATGTTCAATTTTTTCTGTGTAAAGTTCAAATTATTCGTATCTATTGAAATTTATTATCTGTTGAAATTCTTATATGTCAAAATTTTTATTTGTTTAGTTTTTGTCCAAATAAAAGCTATCTGTTGAAATAACAACTTCTTATCTGTTAAAATATGAATTTATTTTCTCTATCTGTTCAAACTCATCAAGAGGATTTTTGTTTTTTTTTTTGGTTGGTTCAGTTATTATCTGTTTGATTTTTTTCTTTAAACTGATTTTATCGGTTCAAAGCAAATAAAATTAAACAACAACATTAATCAAATCTGAGCTAAGAAAAAAAACAACAAATAGATCTAAGCCAAAAAGAGAGAGAGAGAGAATCTAATCTCCCTATTGAAAAAAAAAAAAACAAAAAAAAACCCTAAGAAATGGTGTATTCTCTCTCTAAAACTCATTCTATGTGTGTTATCTCTTTTCGACTGCTTTGTTTATCAAGGACTAGTTGGAGCGGAATGACTAGAGTGAAGGTTAAGATTTGACTGTTTTGATAATTTAATTAAAAAATAAAATTATATTAAAAAAATTAAAAATTAAAACATCTAAGGTGAATTTAGACTTACCCCCAATATGGTCCTAGACATTACGGAAAGAAAATAATATATGTGTTTATTGTCTAAGTCAAGGACTCATTGTATTGGGACATATATTTATTTTAATTAATACCTATTGTGCTTGGGCTTAGAAACAAACACCAATACACACAATCGAAGGCAAAGAGATTTATGTAATTCCACAATACGTCTAGTTCACATGGACAACAAATTTCACTATAATTAGAGGGAAATTACTACTCTCTTATTGTATTTTCATTTTGATTTAAACTTTTTGCCTTTGTGAGAGACAAAGAAAATGTTCTGTGAAAAAAAAAAATGAGGGAAATAATATTAAATAGTTGGGATTAAATTTATCTTTTTATCACCTAATTCGAAGAAAAAAATATCCAACTTTTTTTTAGCTCCTCAAGATAGGATAATCTCACATATATCTATGTCTTCATTTTTCAAACCAAACAATGGACTGGTTGAGATATTGGATATAGGGTCTAATCTCATGCCTTAGAGCATCTCCAACGGTGAACCTTTTTTTTCACCAAATCTGAGTAAAAAATGACCCATTTTATCAAATCTTAAACGACTCGCTCCAACGGTGCATCAAATCTCGTATCAAATGTCGTGGGTCGACCGATTGGTCGACCCTGGTCGCACCACCGGGTCGACGAAGCATAAATAAACATTTGCAGCTGCTCATTTGCGCACAAATAAACATTTCATTTGCGACAAATAAACAACTCCATTTGTCCATTTGCGATTTAATAAACATTAAACAATTGTACAAGTAAACATTTCCATTTCATTTGCAGACAATTCCATTTGCATTTGCAGACAAATAAACAATTCCATTTGTATTGAAAGCGTAAATATTAAACAATTCCATTGTTTAAACAATTATACACTTGTTTGGTGGTTCCATTTGTCCATTTCCAATTTCATTTGTAGCTTCCATTTGTTCCATTTGCAGCTTTCATATGATAGCGCAAGTTCCATTTGCAGCGTTCATCATGGGTCGACCGGTTGGTTGACCGGCGGTCAACCACGGTCAACCCGTGAAATTTTTTTTACCTGTTTGAACCTTTTGAACTCATCTATTTCAAAGGATTTTGGTCGACCGGTTGGTTAACCGGCCGGGCAACCGGTTGGTCGACCGGTCCTCCCTCCCAACGGTCGTCAACAGTGTTTTGGTGAAATCAGTATTTCGTCCTCCATCTGATGAAATATTTGATGAAATATCAATTTGATATCACTTTTGGTGAACCGTTGGAGCTGTGAACAGTTCCTTTTTCATCAGAATTTAAATTTGATATCAGGTTTGCTGAACCATTGGAGATGGTCTTAATCTCTCCAAACAAATACCTTTGTTTGGACAAATTGGATAAGATGGGATCACAATCCAATAGACTATTAGTCCTAGGATTATTTGTTCCTAAACTAATTAATTAAACATGATTTGTATCTTATATTGTTTTATCATAAGATTAAATATTAAAAAATAATTATCTTAGTGATTCTCCTGTTTATTTGGAAAATGATGAAGGGTAGTTGTTCGAAAAACTTATTTGTCCTTCACAATTGTTTAGTGGGTGTTTGGTTAAAGAAAATTGTTTGAGGGCCCGAAATCAATGGCTCGAATTTGGCTTGAAACCCAAAACGACGTCATTTTGGATTTCAATTTTTTTTCTTTTTCTTCCTTTTCTTGATTTTTTTTTTCTTTTTCTTCATTTACCTGTTACAGAAGCGAAGCGAAAGAGAGAGAAAGGAGAGGAAAGAAAAGAGAGAGAGAGAGAGAGAGAGAGAGAGAGAGAGATAGAGAAACCTTCAATCAGTGGAGGCAAGCCATGAAACTGATGGTGACCGACCAGAGCTAGGGTTTCGATGATGCAAAAAAGGTTGGTAGAGTCTAGATTTGAGGCGGTAGCAGAAGGGTTTTGGAGAGAGAGGTGGTGCGGTAGGCGTTTAGAAGAGAGAGAGAGAGAGAGAGGCAGCGGCAAGAGATGGGGAGGTAGTGGTCAATTGGCGGCAACGGAGGTGAAGAGAAGAGAAGAGAGAGAGTAGTTGATTTTTGATTTTTTTTTTTTTCCAGTGGATCTTATCTGATTTGATTTTTTTTTTTTTTTTTTCTAGTTGATGATGTGTTGATGCAGATGTTGTTGTTAATTCTTCTTCTTCCTCTTATCTTTTCTTCTTCTTCTGGTTCTGCTTCTGCTCCTGCTTCTTCTTCTTCTTCTTCTTCTTCTTCCAGCGAGAAAGAAAAAAGAAAAAAAAAAAAAAAAAATTTGAAACCCAAAACGACATCGTTTTGGGTTTCAAGCCAAATTTGAGCATGAATATTTCGGGCCCTGTAGCAGCGCTGTTGGTTAAAATGCTAAACGTACTTTGAGGCATTAAAGTCCTCCCAAAGATTTGTAAGTAATGATAATGTTAAATTTGATTTTATATATATATATATATTGGTGGAATTTGTAGCATGTTTCAAAATTTATAATTTTTTTTTATTAATCAACAAAAATTTAAAATTTATTCACGAACCCATGTGTTTTTCTATTTTCTTTTTTCTGACTCGGCTCTGCTAATGCCGCTTAATAATATAGTACACTTGTAATAGTTACAAAATTAGTAGGTTACTGTGCGATACAGGAAATTATTTTTAAAATAAAACATTAATTTTGCTTCTTAATACTTTGTGTAAAAGAAATTAATAATTGGAAGCCAAATATAAATAAATTTGCTAATGGCTGATGAAAATTCTTGTCATTGTGTAGTGATCTTACGTAAAAGACTCGTAAAAATAAATTCTTTCAAAGTTATAAAAACATAAAAAATATAAAAAAGTGAATTCTCAACCTGAAATCAAATATTTATTTGTGTTAATTAATTCTACCAAAAATCATGAATTCCACTTTTATCAAAATATACTTTTTGAAAAAAAAAAAAAAATAGAAAATTCTATAATATAACTCATGGTGTATTATTTTAGTTATTAATAAAAAAGGTCTTTGCTATTTTCTTTTATTTTTGATTATGTCTAAAGTGATGCATTAGTCTTTAATTATACTTCAAGTGGTGTTTGATTATGATTTATTATAATATTTTTATGTGACAGTATTTAAGTATTTTATTATACAAAAAAGTGCTTAAGGTGGGTCAACTCAAAAGTAGGATTTATGATTATATTAGTAAGGCCTCGTTTGGCAAGAGGCTAAAATAGCCAATTAGCCAAAAAGTTACCTTTTTAGCCAAAAAGCCAACAACCCATACCAAAAAGTCAAAGATTCCCTTTTCTCTCTACTTTTTGCACGTCGTTTCGTAATTAGTCAAAAAGTTGGCCCAAACATACAGGTTTTTCTTACCAACTTTTTTAACCAATTAGCCAAAAAGTTACTAAATTAGCCTGTTCCCAAACGAGGCCTAAGATGAGTTATTCACATTGATGTATAAAAAAAAACAAATTCAAATCATAAGCAGTATCCTCAAAGGCAATAAGACACAAAATATTTATAACCTTAATAATTTTAGTTCTCAAATGGATTTTAATTAATTATGTGACACATCATAATAATAATAAATTTCTCATTAAAGCCAAATTATTTTTGCATATCTTTTCTGGCAGAGCTCATGAATGTGCATTATCAGTAATACTATAAAATTTAAAAATTTTATTTAAAAATTATTCAAGAAATATCAATAGGTGCCTTAAATATACACAATCATTTTCGATGAATCATTATTATTCCACACTATTTATTATTTGACATTTGGCAATTTATCTTCTAAGGGTTTGTACCATATGCATCTTATAACTATATAAAAAAAAATGACATAATTTCATACTTTTTGAGTCATAACTATAAAAAAATAAAAATAAAAAATAAAAAATCATAATCAAACACAAAAAAGTAATAACTAAAATCTTAAAATAATGTCATAATTAAAGAAGAAAATTTGTCATAACAAAAGAAGAAAATAACATAACTAAAGGTGCATATGGTATATGGGTGAGTGTATAATAGAATTCTCAAAAAGTATTGAGTTCTATTATTTGAATCAATTAATATAAAATTGGACACTACATGTATATATAAATCTTTTGCAGAAATATGATGTCTAATACAAAATCACAATAGAGTTAATTTTAATTAGTGTAATGATATTTTATATTATGATTTGTGTTACGAAAAAATAACATTAATTTTAATTTTAAAAAATTAATTCAAATTATTTATTTTAATAATCTTAACCTTATCATTCTATAAAAATGTTACTTGAATACTTATATACAACAAATTTAGTTAAATTATTTGTTTATTTTTATAATTTTAGGTATATTGTGCTATAAAAATGTAATTATCATATAATGATTTTAAATGATATATATTAAATTACAAGATAGTAAAATAAACACTCATTTTGATATTAAAAATAATAATTAAAGTAGAAAGAGAATTAATATAAAACTAAAAGTGATTCTAATTATTCAACTTAACTTTTATTTTATATTTATTTTGAAAATAAAGATACGTGGAAATAGAACTACGTAAAATTTATTTAAAAGATTAAATAGAAATATGTTGTGATTGGATTAAGAAAAAAATACATAAATTAATTAAGTAGAGTATTGATTTTTTCATAAATATTATTTTTGAATTATTCATACATATTGTATATAGGTATATAAAATTTATATTAAATATAATTTTTCATAATAAATAATTTAATGTTAAATAAAAAATTAAATATAAATTAATATTAAGATATCAATAAAATAGACAAAAATATAAAAAATATAAAAGAAAATTAATCTGATTTATGCGATATAAATAATTAAGCACATTCTATCTTATTTATTTATATATTGAGATAATTTTTTTTAAATATCATAATAATTAAATTATAATTATATATATATGAAAAATAAATACTTCTAAAATAGAATCCATATAAAATTGATTATTATAATTGAAATTGAGTTTGTGTAAAATTTTATATGTAATAAAAATTGCATGATGATGTGACTTTTTTAGAAAAATAGTAAGCTTTTAGAATATGTCACAAAAGAAAGGAAAAAAATACTACTTATATACATATATATATCATGTAAAGTAATTATTCAATAATTCTAAATATATTAGTTTGGTGTAATTCCCTTTTTAATCAGCGAACTTGCCTGTAATAATTTGTAGACTTGGAAATTTGGTGTTTCAAAAACCTTGTTGATCCCCTTTTTCTTGTTTACAACTTATTATTAACAAATTTTAATCTTTTGTAACATCATAATTAGTAGTCTTATAAAAGTAATTACGCTGTGTTTGATTGAGAGATTTAAGAAGGAGTTTGAAAATAAAAAAATAAAAAAAGTAGGTGAAATGTAAATAAAATATATATATATTTCATCTAATTTCACACACTTTTTCTCTTTCATTTTCCAAATCTCTTCACAAATCCCGCAACCAAACATAACATAAAAGTATCATATAATAAATTAAGGCCTCGTTTGAGAATCCTCCATTTTAGGCAAAAAGTCAAAAAGTTACTAAATTAGTCAAAAAGCCAACAACCCATACCAAAAAGTCAAAGATTCTCTTTTCCCTCTACTTTTTGTACATCTTTTCGTAAAAAGTCAAAAAATCATCCCAAACATACTAGTTTTTTTTAGCTCATATTTTAGCCAAATAGCTAAAAAGTTACTAAATTAGCCTGTTCCCAAACGGGGCCTAAGTAGATATTTGAGAAGAACTAAAAAAATACATTTCATTTAATTTCATACATTTTTTCTTTTTCCTTTTTCAAATCCCTCAACCAAACATAACGTAAAAGTATCGTATAATAAATTAAGTAGGTATTTGAGAAGAACTAAAAAAGTATACTTTTTTTTATACATATATACATTTATTTGAATCACATCAATCAACATCTATTAACATCTCTTCTCTATTTTTCTAATCACTTTTTTTACTTTTCTACACATTTTTTTTAATTTTATAAAAAGTCAAAAAAATATATTTATTTAGAATATCCCAAATCACCCTTACGTATCTAAAAAAGTACTTTACACTTATTTTAGTGTATAAATAGAAATATTTTTTTAAAATTTTATAATTCTATTAAAAAATATATAAATAAAATAATAAATAAGACAAATAAATGATACATCTATTCATGTTAAAGCATCAATTTTTAAGTGTCAGAAATTCATTGAACATCATCAAATAAAATTGTCCAACATTTGTGTCAATTTAGGCCTTGTTTGGGAAGACTAAATAAGTACATTTTTTGTCTTTTTTGACTAAAAAATTGAGGTTAAAAATATGGATGTTTGGGTTAACTTTTTGACTTTTTATGAAAAAATGTATAATAAAAAATTGTGAAAATTAGTTTTTAGATGAAAATTTGAATTGGGAATTGTGCAGCCGTAATTGTTGACTTTTGGTGAATAGTGTTAACTTTTTAACTTTTTGAGTAACTTTTTGACTTTTTAACTTTTTTCAAAGATCCCAAACAAGGCCTTAGTCTTGTGAGTCACATCAATCAATATTTATAAACATTTCTTTTCTATTTTTTTAATAACTTTTTTACACATTTTTTTATTATATAAAAAGTCAAAAAGTACACTTATTTAGAATATCTCAAATTACCGCTAAGTATCTTAAAAAAGTACTTAACCCCTTATTTTAATGTATAAATAGAAATATTTTTTTAAAATTTTATAATTCTATTAAAAAAATATATATATATATATAAAATAATAAATAGTATGAATAAATGAATTGCTTTTGAATGCCTACATCTTTTCATGTTAAAGCATCAATTTTTAAGTGACAGAAATTCATTGAACATCATCAAATAAAATTGTCCAACATTTTTGCCAATTTGGTCCCAAAATTCACTCCTTGTCCAACTTTTTTATCCCAAACCCCCTAGGAAAGAATTGTCCCAGATACGAGGGATTAATAGTAGATCAAATTATTAGTTTAGTCTTCAATTTTTAAACCAAACAACATAATTGATATGTTGGAAATGAAATTCTACCTCATGCCTCAATCTCACCAAACAAACATCACCTCTAAAGGTGTGGGATCACTTGAAGATGTTAGTATTCACCAAAAGCGTTGGATCACTTACCTGGCCAGTTGGAAGAAAGAGGAGAGAGAAGATCCCAAGGAAAGGGCAGGCCCTGGCCAAAAGCCCACAAAGAATTGCTTTGGGCCCAAACAATAGCCCGAAATTAACTTCAATCTCTGGGCAGCTGGTGCCTCAATGCGTTGGATTTTGTGGTCTACACTAATTTCAATCAGTTTGGTAAGAAACCATTAGAGAAAAAATATTGGTAAACACAGCTTTATTGCTTGTGTTTTGCTTTGTTTTTGTTTTTGTTTTTTGCTTCTTAGTTGGGTTTTAATTTGAATAGCTAAAACGATTTGAATGTGTTTAATTCAAAGCATTCAAACGAACTGTATGTTGTTGCATTTATGGTGTTCGATTGTAAGAGGAGTTAATTTGAGCTCACTAAATTAATTAGGTCTAATAGTCCAAGGTTAGTGGGCCTGAATTTATCGCAAGTCAAAGATTGGTGAGCCCGGATTTATCGCCGTCAAACGGCCTGAATGGCTCTAAGCCTCAAAAGGGTTTGGATCCACGAACCTGGAGACTTACTCGGGCCCGGACTCGAAAGGGTATTAAGCAAGCCTAGAGATCCGAGACACTCGGACTCGAAAGGGTTCGGATCCACGAATCTAGAGATCCGAAGCACTTGGCTTTGAACGGATTCAGACGCAATGTAGAAGTCGCTCCGATAATGAGTCCCAGAACACTTGCGGGCTCGAAGCTTTCCGGGATCTACGCACCAGAACCATGGACGTAATGGAGTCCGAACAAAGGACCCGATCCCGAGGACGGTGAGTGGAGATAAATTCACTCTTCGATTAAACTAGCCTATACCCGGGTCGAGGTGGCACGATCTAGGGGGTCCCTGAGACTCGACAAATATTTGCAGCAGGGCGTTCTCTTGAACTACCCCTAACCCTTATGTGGCAGGACGTCCTCTGGGACTACCCCTGACCCTTTGGGATGATTGGGGATCATTGGTTAGGTGTGGCTAAGAAGAAGGGTTCGTCGAGGGGTTGATCTCCTCTTCGGGGTTTTTCTTATCCTCGGAGAGGTCACCTCCTCGGACAAAGTGGTTAGAGAGAATATTTCCCATGTGCCTTGCACATGGGCTCCATCCTATATCATGAGGTGCCTATAAATAGTACCCACCCATAACTTTACAAGGGATGGATTTTGGAGAGATGACTCTTGGGAAAGAACTAATTTCCCATCTCCATTATCAACCTTGAGAGTGAAAGTGGGAGATCCATGGGAGAGCCTTGCCATTATTCTCTCTCTAGCCATTTTGCCTTCTTCTTCACCCAATCTCTTATCTCCATCATCTCCTTTACTCTTGTGTTCTTGAGTTGAGACTATTGAAGAATCTAAGCCATTCATAATCTTCTAGAGAATTCGAAGTTGTTCTTCAAGGATCTTCGAAGATCTTCGAATTTTCCAACGACGTTCTTGAACCCTTTCATACATTTGGCGACTCTGCTAGGGAGGCGGATTGGTTAATGGTTTCAACGAGATCTGGAACTCATACAACACCGGCAAAAATGACAGATAATGAGACTCATCAACAAGGCTCTTCCAATGGTGGTGATGAAAGGACTCAAGTTCAAGACTCACCTCTCATCCTTGAAGCCATTCAAGAACTCCAACATACTCAACAAGTGATTCTCACAACCCTTCAAAATCTCACCCACACCATGTTGGTGAAGGGTTCAAATTTCGCACCACTAGCAACAAATGGAGGTCAAGTCGGCACTGACAAGCATCAACAACTTCATGGCAATGTTGGAAATGGTCAAAACCATCAAGATCCACCCCAAATTCTCCCTAAAGTTGTACAAAATGACCTGCAAAATCAAGTGCTAGGAGAAACAAGTCATGACCAACCTGCGGCCCATGGAGCGCAAAATCACACACCTGGAGGATCAAGCCATGGTCCAGTGGTGGTTGGAGGAGTTTCTGGCGTGATGAATGGTGTTCCAGCGATTGTGGAAGTTCAAAGAAAGCCTACAGAAATTTCTCTACAAAATGGTGCTCCATCCATGCCTAATTTTGTTCCACCAATTGTAAATTCTACTCATGTACCGACTGGGTCTCCTTTGGCTCCGATGCCAAGTTTGCAAGCCCAACCCGATATAGCCATGGCGCACAATGGACTTTATGGGACCCAATGCAACATCCCATCACCAAATGGCGTGTCCATAGGTGCCGATGGCCAATTTCATCATGTGTCTTCACTGATAATGAATTCTCAACACCCAAATGGCCAAGTTGCTCCAAGCTCAGTCTTCGGGTCTACAAGTCAGGTTCCGGGAATACCACCATCAAGTTCTCTCCCTCAACAATTTCTCACTCTTGCCGATGTACAAGCCATGTTCGATCTCGAACAAGGCAAGAGGACTTTACCCTCTTTGCCTGATCCGGATGTTAAGCCACTATATTCTATCGAGATGTTGAGTTATCCATACCCGGAGAGGTACATGGTGCCGAAGTTCATCAAATTCAATGGCAAGCAAGGAAATGCTCGAGAACATGTTGTTCGGTTCATCGAGACTCTTGGTATTCATGGTTCAAACCACGTCCTCTGACTGAGAGAATTCTCTAAGTCCCTCACTGACCGAGCATATAGTTGGTATGTTAATTTGGCCCCAAATTCTGTCCGAAGTTGGGAGGAAATGGTCAACAAATTCCACTCCAAATTCTTTCAAGTGGCCGAGAAAGTGACCACATTACCCTGTGTAAGGAAAAGCAGCAGGAGGGTGAAGACATTCTCGAATATGTGAAAAGGTTCCAAGATAAAGCCGTGGACTGTCATGAGGTTGTGGAGGAAAGCTACTTGGTCCAAATCTGTGTTGAAGGGGCATTGAACGGGTACAAGATGCTTCTTGTTAATCACAAGCTACCCACATTCTCGGCACTAATTGAAGCATCTCGGAACGTCAACATACCTCAATCTCAGGAGATCGGGTTCGAGACTAGTTATAAAACCAGCTTCAAGTCATGCCGAGGATCTTCACATCATGCTTCAAGCTTTCTACCCAAAAGTCGCAGGGGGAGGAATTCAGAGGTCAGAAGAGGAAATACTGCGCAGATGACACTTCTTTTCCGTGTAGTGTTGAGGAGGTGAAGGCCTTAGTTAAAGAATGGGTAGTAGATGGAGAACTGAAGCTGCCTCGTATTGAAGAGCTTTTGCTGAAGAAGGACCGCGAGGGTCCTAATTATTGTGTTTTCCACCGATCACTAGGACATCCTACAGAAAAGTGCCGGATACTTAAAAAGATCTTTAGAAACAAAGTCGAAGCACATGGAATAGAGTTTAGAGAACAGGAGCCCCAGGATATCTTAGAAGATATGGCTATGATGGTGCATGATGGCCACAACCCGAGCAACTGGTGAAAGCTTTCCAAATGATCTTGCAACTCTAGGGGCAAATGTCAACATTCTGCAGAACAAGTCTATCTATGACATTTACAATTTAGATTTACTGCATTATCCAAGAAGTTCTATCTTTCTTATGTCATGAAGAAATTTATTTCCTCCATATTATGTATCTCCATTAGAAGTTATTTTCTCTACAGTGTATATCTTCATTGTGTTATGTTGCTTAAAACAGTTTTCAATTTTTGTTGCCCCTCAAAGAAGAAAGAGGAATAGTAGACTTAGTTACCAACCTGAAGGGAGTTTTCTTGACACAGTAGAAGTGTACTTCCATTTGGACCTCCGAAGAGCAGCCATTACTTCCATCAATGCAAGCTTCGAGGGTCTTTCTTGCTGAAGTAGAATGTGTGCTTCCACTCGGACTTCCGAAGAACAACACTTACTTCTATCAGTGCAAGCTTCGAGGGTCTTTCTTGTTGAAGTAGAGTGTGTGCTCCCACTCTGACTTTCGAAGAGCAAATTTTGTTTCCATCAGTGTGAGCTTCGAGGATCTTTCTTGCTGAAGTAGAGTGTGTTCTTCGCCTCAGACTTTCGAAGAACAGATCTCGCTTCCGTCAGTGCGAGCTTTGAGGGATAGCCTTTGCTTCCATTAGCTGCCGAAGTAGAAGTGTGCATCCACCCGGACTTCCGAGAGACAACCTTGTTTCTGCTCGGACTTTTGAGGGAGAGCCTTCCAAGGGACAACTCTTGCTCTCATTAGTGCGGGTCCGAAGAACAGCCCTTGATTTCATCAATACGAGCTCCGAGGATCTTTCGTTTCAAAGTAGAAGCACACATCCACTCGGACTTCCGAGGGATAGCCTTGTTTTTGCTCGGACTTCTGAGGGACAACCTTGTTTTTTACTCGGACTTCGAGGATGACCTTTGTTTTTGCTCGGACTTCGAGGATGCCTTTGTTTCGCTTCGGACTTCTGAGGGACAGCCTTGTTTCCGCTCGAACTTCTGAGGGACAGCCTTGCTTCTGCTCGGACTTCTGAGAGACAATCTTTACTTCTGTTGGTGCAAGCTTGGTAGACTCGGTTATTTTCCAGAGGAATCTTTCTTGCCAAAGTAGGGTGTGTACCACTTTCGGACTCCCGAGGAATAGTCTTGCTTCTGTTCGAACTTCCGAGGAACAGCCTTTGCTCTCATTAGTGAAGATTCTGAAGGCCTCGGGGTCGTGGATTTCGCACAAAAAATTTATTTGCCTGAAATAGTAAAGCTGACAAACTAGATAAACAATATCGAGTTCAGATTATGATTCAAGCGTTACCGAGATAGATGCTACATCAACAATATATGGTTTTACTCTCTGCTATGGCACTACATCATTTCAAACAAATTGTTCGCTAAGTTCGGGTATCGAGAATTTATTCATCGGTTACATAAAAGTCAAGTATGATGTTCTTACATTATCAATAAAATAACTGATAAAGCTTACTCACAAATTTACGCCAACGGAGGAAGAGCACGGTTGAGTTAGAGGCAATGTGGGAAGCAGGCCACGAATGGGTGGAACCAGTACCGAAGATAGCCAGAGTAAATCAATAGCAGCGCCGGTAGTGGGCAGGAAAGAATATAGTTAGACCGACGCCGCGTTGAGTAGGCGGCGTGGTCAATAACCAGTTACAGTTGAAGCCGAAGGCGGTGTTGAAGACGTAGCAGAGTTGGCATCGACGCTGATCAACAAGACTGAGCTAGGCTGGGCAAGACCACATACGTTGCGTTAAGTGGGCGAATGTGCGTGGTCAGCGTCAGACAAGTTGAAACCGGAAGCAACGGTGGTGCCACAGAAGAGTCGGCAACCACACACGTCACATTGAGAGGGCAACGTGTGTGGTCTGCGTTGGAGCCGTTGAAGCCAACGGTGATTAGAGTTTCAGCAAAGAGAGACCGATGGTAGGCTGGTTCGGTCTCGGCGCAAGGCATCAAGCGTGACATCATTCCTATCACATCTCTGCCCTTGACATCAACATTTCAATGCAAGCATCAAATATTCTATTTATGTTAGATTTGTCAACATGAGTTCAAGATTTAGTAACAGTGGTTCAAACACATAAGTAAGCAGTAAAATTTCATCATTCTCAGATTTAATAAGTCTCAACATCAATATAGTTCAGATCCCAAGTGAGGATTCAAAATGTATTTTATCAAGCATTATCAACAGATATTTATGTTCAAACTCGATGATTCAGCTACCTCAGTAAAACAAAGATTAGCAAAATTCAATATCAGAGCATTTCTTTTCTCTCAATGGCTAAGCAATTAATATGGATTTAACAGAGTCTTATTCTCTTTCTCAAAGGAAAAAAACAATGAGCAACAATCAGAAACTCCAGACTCACAAAAGAAAATTAGCATTTGAAGATCCATTGCAAGAAGTTCATAAATGTGTTTTGTGAAGTACAGAAATGAGTCTTCATAAAAGCTTACCCACAGATTCAAAAATATAGGAAGGAGAAGAGGGTTTCGGCAGAAAATAAGTTACAGATCTGAAACAGTGTAGAAGAAATAAAAAAAAATGGGCAGAAGTGAAGCACCAAGGTGAGGTGGAGCTCGTATCAGCGTGAGCAGATGGTAGCCGAAGTGTCGCAACGCCAGTAGTAGCTGAAGCTTTGGCTACCGACGGTGTGCAAAGAGGTGTGGGCCTTCGGCTGTTTTGTTGAAGAAGGAGAGCACGACAATGGTCCTCTGGTATTGCAGAACCAGAACTTTGTTGAAGAAGATGCCATTCTGGGTTTGGTCTTGGTTTAGAGAGAGAATGACTCTGCTTGCCGAAATACGTCTTGCCAAAAGAGAAAAAACTTAGGGCTTTTGTTCTCATCCAAAAATATATATATATATAAAATAGAAAAGGCAAAGTTTGATTCTGTGCCTCAACAGTGCTAAGGCTATGCCTATATATATATATAAAATAGGCCCCGAATATTCTGAAGAATATGTGGTCTGTTAATTTTATAAGTTATTGTTGGAAAGTAAAGTCAAAGTTTGACTATATAAAAAAAAGGTGTTGGCGTCTATCTTTGTAAGAAAAAAAGTGGGTGCTTTCTTTATTTTATGTGTTCATATGTTGTAAAAAAAAAAAAAAGGTTACTCAGTTATTTATTTATTTTTTTATTAGTTGTCAATTTTATCTGTAATTTACGATGAGTCCTCAGCTTTATTCATGGACTCTGTAAAGACCAAATATTCCCGAAGACGTAATGCGAAGCATGGCTGAAATTATGCATGTCCGAGAAAATTACAATTTCTCACACACGCAAGGGGCAAATGTAAGAGGAGCTAATTTGAGCCCACTAAATTAATTAGGCCCAATAGTCCAAGGTTAGTGGGCCTGAATTTATCGCAAGTCCAAGATTGGTGGGCCCGGATTTATCGCCGTCAAACGGGCTGAATGGCTCTAAGCCTCGAAAGGGTTTGGATCCACGAACCTAGAGACTTACTCGGGCCCGGACTCGAAAGGGTATTAAGCAAGCCTAGAGATCCGAGGCACTCAGACTCAAAAGGGTTCGGATCCACGAACCTAGAGGTCCGAAGCACTTGGCTTCGAACGGATTCAGACGCAATCTAGAAGTCGCTCCGTTAATGAGTCCCAAAACACTTGCGGGCTCGGAGCTTTCCAGGATCTACGCACCAGAACCGTGGGCGTAATGGAGTCCGAACAAAGGACCCGATCCCGAGGACGGTGAGTGGAGATAAATTCACTCTTCGATTAAACTAGCCTATACCCGAGTCGAGGTGGCACGATCTAGGGGGTCCCTGAGACTCGGCAAATATTTACGGCAGGGCGTTCTCTTGAACTACCCCTGACCCCTATGCGGCAGGACGTCCTCTAGGACTACCCCTGACCCTTTGGGATGATTGGGGATCATTGGTTAGGTGTGGCTAAGAAGAAGGGTTCGTCGAGGGGTTGATCTCCTCTTCGGGGTTTTTCTTATCCTCGGAGAGGTCACCTCCTCGGACGAAGTGGTTAAAGAGAATATTCCTCATGTGCCTTGCACATGGGCTCCATCCTACATCATGAGGTGCCTATAAATAGTACCCACCCATAGCTTTACAAGGGATGGATTTTGGAGAGATGACTCTTGGGAAAGAACTAATTTCCCATCTCCATTATCAACCTTGAGAGTGAAAGTGGGAGATCCATGGGAGAGCCTTGTCATTATTCTCTCTCTAGCCATTTTGCCTTCTTCTTCACCCAATCTCTTATCTCCATCATCTCCTTTACTCTTGTGTTCTTGAGTTGAGACTATTGAAGAATCTAAGCCTCTCATAATCTTCTAGAGAATTCGAAGTTGTTCTTCAAGGATCTTCGAAGATCTTTGAATTTTCCAACGACGTTCTTGAACCCTTTCATAAATGCCTGATTGAGGCATTGGGCTAACTTGAACTTGGTTTTCTTTGTTCACATTCACTTAGAAATTCTTGTGTAATCAATCGCGAACTTAAACTGAGAATTGGGTGAATCTAAGTTGAGAATATAGTTGTTGGTTTATTTTTCCTACGAAGGAAAATATCATAAATGCGAGCGTGCCAGTAAGGACTGAAAAATCCTTACAAATTAAATTTTAACCAATTATCAAGCAATTGCGTTGATGGTTCTTTTGCCTCAACAAAGAGGACTTCAAAATTGCCAAGTGTAGAGAAAAGAAAAATTAACAGAAGAATGAGGGACGGAGAAAGACGATTGAGTGAACAATCAAAATAATAATTACTTACCTCTACTCCTATGCTTCGAAAAGGAAATGCTGAAAATAAATGTTTCGAAATATAAATCTATGTTAAACTACTCCTAAGATAAGGAAAATGACAAGAAATATTGAAATCAATTGTCTTTAATTTAAGTTATGGGTCTTTACAATGTAGCCATGAATGGCTATTTATAGGCAAATATTTGTAGGAAAAAAATTCCAACAATAACTACCCAATAACCACCTAAAACTACCCATTCTTCCATCTTAATTCCCACAATGCCACATATCTCTCCATGTCTTCATAACTTCCTTTAACATTCAATTTATGCTCCATGTTCTCCACTTTATTCTCTCCATCATCTTTTTCACATTTCATAACTTATCATAACCTCCAAATGAGTAGGAGGATACCACATGTCCTGCAATTATATAAATAATAAATAATAATAAAAATTGTAAATTTATGGTGCCAACAATAGTAGTACAAGTAACAATCAAACACACTATATCGGGTACGGGATGTGTCTAGCAATCATAACCAAAAAAAAAAAAACACTCTAAAAAACACATAAGAGAGTGCTTAGTGAAATCTTATGTTTTGGCAACGCTATAATCTGTCACATCATGAAATCTAACTATATTCCCTCCCTCATTTGGTTTTCTCAGCAAAGTCATTCATACATTCAAAGACTCAAAAAAATACCAAAAAAAATGCAATAAAATTTACCATAAACAAATAACGAACCATGAAAACTTGTATTACGAAAAAAATTCATCAATCACATCGGAAATGCCCCAAAAATTACCCAGCCATGAGAAAAGTCCCAAAATAGGCAGGACCCATTATTCAACACCTTCAGGGCCTCCCAAGATTCACTTGTTCAGCAAAGATTGATGCATGAAGAATGAGATCAAGATGGTGGTATACTTCAAGCTTTTCTGAATCAATAAACAAAATACTGTTGTATAAATTTTGTGATGACATAAATCAAATAAATTCATATATTTAACAATCTGAATTTCATGCTGGAAATTATACATAGATAGAACAGAAATTCATAAAATTAAAATTGCAAAAGAAAGCAAACCGAAGCCTACACAAGACAGTGTCCTTAAAACAGATTCGATGCCTCACCGGTTAGGTGCTGGAGGTTGTTCAATGTTTGTCTCCAAAGATACGACAGTTGAACTAGTTACATAATGCACCGACTGAACAGCTTCAGCGAACAGAACTTTGCAGCACTCTCTTACAGGAAGAAAATAATAATGTAGCACTTGTGTCCTTTAACATCTTTTGGGAAGTGCATTTGAATCCTTTATTTTATTTTGGGAATCTTCGGTGTGGTTGTACCTTAGTTTTGAGGGAGTACAAATTGATTTAAACTTGTTGAAATTGTTCGTTCACGCTTGTTTACGTTGAAAAGTTTTTTGGAAACTTAAAAATTTTGTTCTGGGGTCGACACAGGTTTTGGAGGTGTCGACACCTTCTTTTTGTTGTTGGTCACAAGGGTCTAGGAAGAATCGACCCTTTGTTTCGATAGTTCTTTGGTCGGAGATTGGGGTAGACACCAATCTGGGAAGGGTCTACCCTTTGTTTCTGAAGTTTGCTTGCTGGAAATTGGGTTAGACACCAGTCTGGAAAGGGTCTACCCTTTGCATGTTGTCAAACATAAGTTTTCTTCATAGGGTCGACCCCTGTGTTGCAAGGGTCAACCCCTGTAGATTTTTTTTTTTCAGATTTCAGTCCGATTTTGGCTTAACTTTTTGGAGACTTTGACTTGGTCTTTTGGGTTGACTTTGGGACTTTATTTCTTGTTGACCTAGTACTATAAATAGGTCCCTCACCTAACATTTTCTTTACTTTTTCCCCTCTTTTTCCTTCTCCAAGCCGTGTAACTCTTCTATCCTCTCCAAAATCACTTTTCACTCAAGGATCTTTAGATCTACTCACTCACTTGGAAGCATCTCCTCGCCTAGCTCCTTTGAGATTAAGTGTAAATCTCGTCAAGAGCTTCGTTTTGATCGTTGGTTTCGACAACTTTGGGGTTTCAACCTTGTTTTACTCATCTTCTCCTCTAAGTTTGAGGTAGGGATTTCTTGAGTTATATATACATGTTGTGCTATATATATGATGATTTAAAAGCTTTCTTGTAGTTTTGTATTGATTTCGATTTTTGCTCCAACTATAGAGAAAGTTTTGAAGAAACGGGTTTTGATCTCAATCTTTATCCTATGCATGGGAATGTTTTTTTTTTAAACTCAAGAAAATATGATTTTGATTGGATTTCACCATGAAATGGGAAGAATGTTGGGTTTTTGATGAAAACCCTAGAATTTGGCGATTTTTGGAAAATATGGAAATGTCCATTGAATTCTTTTATCTCTTTTGACAAAAAGATGAATGTGTGTAGATTCCATAATGTGGTTGTTAAAAATGGAGAACTTGTTTTACAAACTATGGTTAAAGATATGATGATATATGGTTGTGAGATGACAAATTGTTGTGCACTTAGAAATTGGAGAAGTGTTATGAGATATGGAAAAATCATGGCATTGTATATTCATTTAATTATTATTATTATTATTATTTTTTCATTGTAAATTTTGATTGAAGATATTTATTTCATAAAAGAAAGTGATGTTGTAAGAAGAATTATGGTAATGTGTATGGGGTAAATACGGTGGTAAGTTCGGATAGAGGGTGTAGATGATTTGATAAGTTGGCCTGAGTGTCTATGGTGAAAGACCAGAAAACCACGTGGATAGGTGTTGAGCCTTCCGGTTAATACCGGTAAAAATGACAATTTGGTAGTACTTGTAAAGTTTACTTATAGACACCAATCTAGGGATTACCAGTGCCATATTTACCGCCCATGTTGATTATAATTGGAAGTTTTGGAAATGTGTTGAGATTGCTAGCTTTCATTTTAAATGTAAATCTATGAGAAGTATGAAATGAAATTATTTTAAAAGAGCATGGCATGGCATTGATATTAACATTTTCCTTGAGATTGGCATAACTATATATACTTTGTTAGAATTCTCTACTGGGCTTTATGCTCACCACTATGGGATTTGGTACAGGTAAAGATGTGGTGATCCCGCCAAACAAAAGGTGTGGATATGTTTTGATGAAGAGTAAATAACTCTCTTATTTTTGTTATAAATTTTGTAAAGCCAAGGGCTAAACGTGTATGGGTCCGAGAGACAATTTTATGTAATCGGGCCATTGCCTAGGAAGATGTAAGCCCTTAAGGGCCTTTTTATTATTTTTCAGTAGATGTTTCACATGCTATAGATTCAGGTGTTTTCTTATCATTGAATGTATATTGCATGTGAAACTTTTTTATAAACCTATTTATTAATTATGTAATGATGGAAGGATTGTTGTCACTATTTAGCGATTGTTATTTAATGTGGATAGTTCTTGTCGAATTATTTCGGGGCGTTACAAATAAAACATAAATTTTTTTGAAGACTGGAATAACAACAATTTCTGGTGTAGAAAGCTAAAGGAGAGGGCCTCATTTTCTACGCATGGAGGGAGAGAGAAAGAGGCTCCCCTGCAACAAATGTAGAAATTAATTCTGCATTAACTTGAATTAATTCTGCAAAACTGATGGGTTTAATTCCATCATCAATAGAGAAGACTAGGTTTTGTGTATATATTCCTGTAACCCACACATCTGACTTGGCCCAAAAAGAGTAAGATGGGTGGGCCAAGCCCAACCCCCACACTCAATGCCCAAGCCCAAGCCCCAAGGTCCAAGATCCACGGATCACGGACCCAGACTAGTTTGGTCTAGGCAGGCGGCGCACGCGCATGTAGCAATTTTTGCATAACCAACTTGGACCATAGTCATGGCCCAAGTCCATCCTTGAAGCATCCATAACTCCCTTCTTTCAGAAAATTTGGGTGCCCCAAAAGGCTCACACCTTAAGGCAAAAAATGAGATTTATATATCTATCAATGCTCTCCTCTATAATCAATGTGGGATAGAGGTTTTACACATTTCCCAACACCTCTCTCATGAGGCCAACTTAATGAGTCAATTTCTCATTCAGACCTTAATGATTTTTTGTCATTCTTTTTGTGGTGTAAAGCTCTCACTACAAAGAATCTAAACTCACTTTACTTCACCTCAATTGAGGATTGACACCCACTTTAATATTGCATTAAAGTCACCAAAAATCCATTATTTTCCAACAATCCCCCACATGAATAAAAATTGACCAAATGCCAACAAACGAACAACACTTAACAACAAAGACTCAGAGAGAGTGCAACGAAATAACCCCGACATCGGAGGGTAACTTTTGTCTTTGAACCCCTCCTAGGGAAGTCTATCGGATTTATTGTCTGTCCAGTGAATACGAAATCTTGAACTGTTTTGCCGTTTATATAAGCCAAGACAACAGACTTCACACATCGTTCTGTTCTCACTGTTGTGTCCGGTTTGGCCTGGAACACTAGCCTAAATCAGTGAGTGATTTAAAGAATTCAACCCTGTCAATTCTTATAGAAGCGGCCCCACTTCACACTTACATAGGTGACTCTACTTGAGTATCCTGCTATACTCAGCTCAACAGCTTAACGCACTAAAGTCATTAAAAGCTGAGCTTAACCTCTACACTTGTAAGTATCACTGAGAAAAGGAATGGTTGGAGGTTTAACCTCCTCAGTGACATACCATCGTTACACACAATTAGGTTGTCCCATTGAACCTAGATCTTGGAATCTCCAGTCAACGAGGTTGGGTTTCCATTCCGATAACACCTTACACTATAGGCCTTAATCATATTCCTTCTGACAACTTCTCTGCTAACACTCGATTTAACCTTTTGGTTAGCGGATCCGCAATGTTGTCCTGAGACTTTACATAGTCTAAAGTGACAACTCCGTTCGAGAGTAGTTCTCCGATTGAATTATGTCTACGACAAATATGTTTAGATTTTCTATTATACATATTACTCTATGCCTACCCAATAGCCGATTGGCTGTCACAATGAATACAAATGGCTGGCATAGGTTTGGACCAACGTGGAATATCCTCAACGAACTGGCAAAGCCATTCAGCTTCTTCAGTTGTTTTATCTAAAGTAATAAACTCAGATTCCATCGTTGATCATAATATACACGTTTACTTGGAAGATTTCCAAGACACGGTTGCCCCTTCGAGGGTAAACACATAATACTAGTGGATTTGGAGTCTTTTATATCAGATATCCAATTTGTGTCATAGTACCGCTAGGTATTTGATATAATGCAGCCCATAACCTTGGGTGTAACGTAGATAACCTAACACTCACATAATGTCTCTCCAATGAGTAACATTAGGATTACTTGTGTATCTACTAAGCCTACTAACAGAGTAGGCTATATCCGACCTTGCACAACTCATCAGATACATCAAACTTCCAATGACTCGAGAATATTCTAGCTAAGAGACACTCTCACCATTATTCTTGGTCAAATATAGACTTACGTCTACCGGTGTCCTAAACACACTTGTATGTGATTTGCCAAATTTCTCAAGTATCTTCTCAACATAGTGAGATTGAGAAAATACAATACCATTAGATGTTCTGGTAATCTTAACACCCATAATTACATCTGTAAGGCTGATATCTTTCGTATTAAATTTAGAGTTTAACAATCTTTTGGTAGTTCGAATCATCTCATCATTACTACCAACAATGAGTATGTCATCTACGTATAGACACAAAATGACATAACCTTTGTCAGTATCTTTGACATATACGCATTTGTTATACTCATTGATTTTGAACCCATTTGACAACATAGAGTTATCAAACTTCCCATGCCATTGCTTCGGAGCTTGCTTCAAACCATACAATGATTTGACGAGCTTACAGACCTTCTTATTTTGTCCTGGAGCAAAGAACCCCTCTGGTTGCTCCATATAGATTCCTTCATCTAAATCTCCATTTAAGAAAACTGTCTTTACATCCATCTTATGACACCCCAAATGTTCAATTAATTTAACACCACGTTAATATTAAATCGTGGAAGCATGTGATTTAAAGAGTTAAAAGGTATTAAAGTTTAGAGTATAAAAACAAATATATATATATATATATGAATAAAATAGTATATTTTCTTTTGAATTTTTCTGAATAGTCAATAGTTTGTATACTTTATCTGAAAATTATTTCAAAAAAATAATTTTAAGTTTATATTATTAATTGATATTATTTTCTAAGTATTATGATATTTTTATTATATTTTTCTCTACATTTTTCTTAAATCAAAATACACTGAAATATAATATTTTCTGTACAACAAAAGACGTGCCCCGCAAGTGTCTTATTGCGCACGCCTCTTGCTCCCTACATTTTGCCGCCTATATATAGATGTCCAGCAACTATTTCATCCTCACCAATTCCAAACTCTCTTATTCTCTCTCTCGTGTTTTTTTATATACAAAACTTTGAGTTTAGGTTGGAGTATTTAGTGGGTCACAGTGAACGAAAGATAAAAGTTGGAATTAACATAAAGGTGAGTTATATTATATCTTGAGTCACCATAAAATATTTTACGTATGTTTTGAGTTACCATAATTTATTTTACGTAATTTGAATTTTATAAATTATATTAATATTTCGATTACATTGATGATTTTTTGAATCCTATTTGCTTAAATTGAAACCATGGATATGTTTGTTTAAATTTTAGAAATTATTTGACAATGATTTTATAAACAATTATGTTTTGTGAGTACCACCACGGGAGTCTCATGTCTTGGGGGACATAAATAACTATTGGCCTCTGTTTGACCACTTTGTGATCCTCTATTTGTCATTGATCTATTGACCTCTGTTCTGATTGTCACTCCAGTGACCTCTATTCTGTTATGTTATGTACCGTGGTTATGATTATTTTCTTATGTGATTTCTGCATTCTGCTCCAGTTATTAAAATTAGTTATGTATTTCAGTTACCAAACTAACTTCTATTTTTTTTAGCCAAATAATTATCCATGGTAATTTTTGTACCCTTATGCTCACTGTATAATATTTATCACTCCGCCATGTGCTTATAGCTGTTATCCCCTTTTAGGTGATGAGATTTAGCGAGATCAAGATTGGGAATGAATCGCAGTGTTTTTTTTATTTACTATCTGTAATTCTGATCAGACTGTTATAATAAAATAAAAATGACTATTTACCTTTTTAATAAACTTTTGGTACCCATTTATTTTATTTTAATATATTTAATTTATCCGCTTGCGCTACTACTACATAAATTTTAGAA
The DNA here is from genome assembly GCA_025200525.1 of Camellia lanceoleosa. Classification (NCBI taxonomy): domain Eukaryota; kingdom Viridiplantae; phylum Streptophyta; class Magnoliopsida; order Ericales; family Theaceae; genus Camellia; species Camellia lanceoleosa. The sequence continues at coordinate 203,928,485 of CM045758.1, forward strand.
TTATTTTATTTATATTGTCTTGTTGCGACACCGAACCTTTGGGTACCGGGTTTGAGTTGTAACAAAAGTGGTATTAGAGCAATGGTTTTTGATTTAACCAAAAAAAAAAAAAAACACTTTAGTTTGTCTAACACGATTAAATCGTTTTATAAATATTTCTAGGCTAAGTTTTCCTGTGTTGTGGGGAATGGCAAATCTGAGCCCAGATTGTATGGCGTTGTTTTGAGATAGAGCATAGTGGCTGGGAGTTTGAGTTCCTCATGCAAAGTGAGTTTGTAGGTTGTTCTATGGCCCAGTTTTTCAGAGCCAGTTCTCGTGATAGCATAATGATCAATTTTAGATGTCCGACCAGGAGATTTTTTTGGACCTGGCCATGATTAGTCTAATCCTTATGTTTTTGTATTCATGGGATTATACACTTAACTTTTGACTGTTATCTAAGTATGTTGTACTAATATCTTTTCTTTTGCATAAGTAACACACGTGTCATGTAAATTATATATGTGTTGTTATAGTATCTTTGTGAATCATAGATGTCATATTACAATGACTAAAGTACGTAATAAATTGGATTAGCCCACTAATCGTTTTCATCCTATAGTAATGGCCAACAGTAGAAATGGAACCGAATCGTTGATTAGCGATGCCAACCCAATGGAGCAAATCATGGAAAGAGCAGTTACCAGTTTTCTATGGGCCCCGCAAACCAACATAAATAATGGAAGGCCCGAATAGTGAAAAGAGCTGGTTACGATAAAACAGTTCTAGGATTTAAAATCCACCACATTTACCGGCAGTCCAAACCCACTAGCAGCAGAAACTTCGGTCAGAGACATGGAGAAGATTTTTTGTGTGCTACCTTGTAGAGAACGACAGAAGGTAACCTTTACCACATTTACCTTCAAAGACGATGCACAGGAATGGTGGCTTCTTACTCTGGAAAAAAAAAAAAGAAATCATGACTCGGGCAAGATTCTTAGAAGTATTTTACGAAAAATATTTTCCAGATTCGTTGTGAGAACAAAAGGTGTCAGAATTCATACATCTACAATAAGGAACCATGATGGTGGCCGAATACGAGAGCAAGTTCACGCAACTATCTCGATTTACAACATATGTCATCCCCACTGAAACTCGAAAAGCAAAGAAATTCGAAGCAAGATTGGATACTGAAATCAAGGATAGGCTTGAGGTTTTGAAACTATCAACCTATGCGGAGATGGTGGATCAAGCATACATTGCAGAAAAAGGGATTAAAGCCTCGTATTCTGAGAAAACGAGCCAAAAGAAGCGATTATGGAAAAAAGACAACATAAGATTTAGTGCTGCACCTCCAAAAAAGGTAAACACGGGTTCAACTAGTGCAAGCAATCAAGGTAATACTAACCCTAGAGGTGGCACCATTCCAAATTGCTCTACTTGTGAAAGAACTCATTGAAGATGATGCCATCGAGATACGGGAGCATGCTCTAAATGTGGTCAAGTTGGCCACTTGCTAAGAGATTGTCCAAAGCTTACCAATCCTATAGCAGCCCCCCTAGACCAACCCTAAAACCCGTTATACTTGGAGGAGTAAGGAAGGACCAAAAATGCCAAAGAAGAGCTTTTGCCTTGGTACCTGGAAAATCGGAAGTTACCGAAAACGTTGTGTTAGGTACACTTTTTATCTGTGATCACTTAGCACATGTTATCTTTGACTCTGGTTCCACTCATTTTTTTATTGCACCACACTTTGCTTCCATGTTAGCATATACCCCCGAACCCTTAGGATATATACTGTCTGTGTCTTTTCTTTCTGATAATTCTACCATTGGTACAAACATGTAGAAATCTTATACTATATATTTAAAAGATGAAACCTTACACGTAGACTTGATTCTCCTTTGCATTAATACCTTTGATGTAATCCTAGGAATAGATTGGTTGGCTGCCAATCATGCCTCTATTGACTACAAAGCCAAAAAGGTCTCCTTCCAATTACCTAACCAACTCGAGCTTGTCTTTGATGGAATTGGAGTTTCAACCCCTCCGCGTGTTATATATCCTTCATGATAGCCTAACGACTTCTAAGAAAAAGTTGTTGTAGTTATATCTGTTATATGATCGATACTCAACAAGAGGCCTCCACACTTAATGCAATCCTTGTGGTTCAAGAATTTCTGGATGTATTTCCTAAATTCCTACCTGGTACCCCAGTTGATTAAGAAATCAAATTCACCATTGAAACTCAACCTGGTACACAACCAATATCCAAAGCTCTTTATCGCATGTCAATGACAGAATTGAAATAACTAAAAACCCAACTTCAGGAACTCTTGGACAAAGGCTTCATTCGACCAAGTACCTCACCATGGGGAGCTCTAATACTACTCTTAAAGAAAAAGGATAACACAATGAGGTTATGCATATATTACCGGGAGTTGAGCAAGGTTACCATCAAAAATCGGTATCCTCTGCCACGAATTGATGACTTGTTCGACCAAGTGCAAGGCACCCAAGTATTCTCGAAAATCGACTTGTGTTCCGACTATCATCAACTAAAAGTCAAAATGAAAAGCATCAAAAAGACTCCCTTCAGAACACGTTACGGGCACTATAAGTTCCTTGTTATGCCATTCGGCGTCACAAATGCTCCAGCAGCCTTCATGGACCTCATGAATTGGGTGTTCAAACCATATCTTGATGAGTTCGTCATTGTCTTCATTGACGACATTCTCATATACTCCAAATCACCAGAAGATCAAGAACACCACTTGCGAAGAGTTCTACAGACACTACGTGATCACAAACTTTACACCAAATTGAAGAAATGAGAATTCTAGATCACCAGTGTACACTTCCTCAGTCATGTCATTAACAAGGACGGTATCTTAGTTGACCCCCAAAAAGTTACAGCAATCATGGATTGGTCACGACCTACTAATGTGTCTGAAATTCGAAGCTTCTTGGGTCTAGTCGCCTATTATTGATGCTTCATGCAAGATTTCTCGAAGATAGCATTAACCTTGACCCAGCTAACCCAGAAGAACACGCCTTTTAAATGGATTGACAAGCAGGAACGTTGCTTCTAAGAGTTGAAAAATAGACTTGTGACAACTCCTATACTAGCACTCCCTACGGGAACGGAAGGGTTCGTAATTTATAGCGATGCCTCATGCAACGGTTTGGGTTGCGTCCTTCTGCAAAATGGAAAAGTCATTACATATGCCTCACGTCAACTAAAGACCCACAAGAAGAACTACCTGACCCACGATCTGGAATTAGTCGTAATAATCTTCGCACTCAAAATTTGGTGTCACTATCTGTACGGTGCAACCTGCGAGATTTACACTGATCATAAGAGTCTTAAATATTTGTTTACACAGAAAGGGCTAAATATGAGGCAACGACGATAGCTAGAATTTATGAAGGACTACGATGTAGAGATCCATCACCATCTAAGCAAAGATAATGTGGTAGCAGATGTGTTGAGTCGAAAGACTACTAGAAGTTTGGCATGCACCCTCATTTTCCGCAAGATCAATAAACTGCTCGCCAACATTATCGTAAAACCCGCATTGATTGAAGAAATTAAAGCACGCCAATATGAAGATAGACTTTTGAAGAAGAAATGAGATGAGCAAAGAAGTATGCCCAATCCTAACTTTATTATGAGCAATGGGATGCTAAAATTTTGAAATCGAATTTGCATATCCGACCTTCCAGAATTCAAGAAGAAGCTATTGGTAAAAGCTCATAACTCAGGGTTTGCAATTCGCCCTGGCAACACGAAAATGTATCACAATCTGAAGGAACACTACTGGTGGACAGGAATGAAAAAAGACATAGCAAGTCACATCTCCAAATGCTTGCATTGTCAATGGGTTAAGGTAAAACATCAGAGACCTGTAGGAATGCTGCAACCACTCCCTATTCCTAAATGGAAATGGAAGCACATTACTATAGATTTCATGGTAGGGCTACCACAGTTAGTCTCGAAGAATGATGCAATATGGGTCATAGTAAATCGATTGAAAAAGTCGGTACATTTTTTACCAATCAAAATCACGTACTCCCTTAATAAGTTTGCCACTTTACACATCAAGGAAATCATTCGATTGCATGGTACCCCAATTTCAATCATATCTGACCGGGACCCATGATTCGTGTCTTACTTCTGGAACAAATTGCAAGAAGTTTTAGAAAGAACACTGAAGTTTAGCACTACTTACCACCCATAAATTGATGGACAATCTGAAAGAACAATCCAGACCTTAGAAAATATGTTACGTGGCTGCATGCTAGACCTTAAGGGAAATTGGGACAAGTACTTCCCTTTAGTGGAATTCGCCTATAACAACAGCTACCAAATGAGCATCGGAATGGCACCGTAGGAAGCACTGTATGGAAGGAGATGTCGATCACCTCTGTGTTGGGTGGAAGTCGGGGAGAGGAAGTTATTAGGCCCTGAAATTCTGCAAATAACGAGTGATAGAATTCAACTCATCCAACAGCGAATTTGCACTGCCCAGAGTCGCCAAAAAAGCTATGCAGACACACAGAGACAAGACTTTAGAATTTCAAATAGGAGATCATGTATTCCTAAAGATCTCACCTATAAGATGGGTTATCTGATTTGGGAAATGGGGAAAGTTAACCCACGTTACATCGGGCCATTTGAGATACTAGAAAGGATTGGTCCTGTGGCATATCACCTTGCACTGCCACCTGAACTGTCAAATGTCCACAATGTATTTCATGTGTCGATGCTTTGGCAGTATTGTAGCTCGACTTTTCATGCTCCTTTCGGATACGATAGCCCTACAGTTCGGACTCCAGTAGTTCTGAATCTGATTCCACAAGGGCAATGTAAAATAGATAAACACAAAAGAGTCTAAATCCGACAAATCTTTTAGAAAATTGATTTTGAATAAAAAAATGTCAAAAATGGACTGCTTTACCAAATTACAGAGTCACCACCTAAATATTTTTGGGAAATTTAGAAAACCCATGACTCGTGCCAAAGGCCATACGTCCATTATCACCAAGATTGTCTCGACTCGGGAACTTAAGTACAAGAGGGGAAAGTCATGAATTGAGCACCACACTCGCCCAATCAAAGATCGGCCTCTACTAATCATGATATGATTTTTATTTATATTATATGTTCTTGTTCCGATTATTAGGCTAATTTTACTATGTGTTGCACACAAGTATAGACTAATTTGCAAAAATTGAAACACTTTGATTTCATGTTTGTTTTTTAAAATTGTTTCTAATATGTACCACTTGAAAAAGTGATCTCATATATACATTACTCAAATTATTCCAATTCAAGCAATTAGCCGTTATCCACAGGCATTCAAGCAAATATATCAATTAAGCACTTAGCCTCATGGCAAACATGCTAGACATGGCAACAATCACACGCATGCGATATGCTAAAGCACAAAAATGCTCACCTCATACTCGAAGGTAAGCCAAAAGAAACAAAAAAGTTAGAAAAAATGCATGCTCTAATTATGCAAATAACTAATGCAACACATGCAATGATGCAATTTAATAGGCTCAGCTACTAATTTATGACATGTGAATCAATTTGGAATCATGCGGTTTAAACATGTATTCAACGAAGTAATAAATGGAAATACTTGTTAGAATGATAAACCGAGCATCGATGCATGTAAGACAAGTGGATGCAAACACGGGAAATGTTAAAAAAAATGATGTTCTATTCTATCTATCATAAGCGGATAAATAAAAGAGAGAAAAACGTGGGGTTAGAAGACATACACATTATTACATATTTCACCCTCATGCAAGAGGGTTCAAATGAATTTCCAACTGTCCGAATAAACTAACTATTACAAATTCAAATGAATGAATTAAAGAGACAAGCTAGCTATCTACTTTGTTACAACAATGCTAATAATGAGCAGTAAACGAGAAATCCAATTTAACTAACCGTACAACTAGCTATATAATTATAAATGAACAATTGCACGAATTACAACTAGACTAAGGATAATGATAGTAATTAATTACAAAAATAATTACAATGATTAATCATCAAACGAGGATGCACAAGGATGCAAAATGCTCGCATATGCAACGTCCAGAAACTGCTCTATTTGCGCAGATTATTCTGTTTCACCTTTAACTATTGCCCTTTGTTTTCTGCAAAACATGCTGCTGACCAAATAATGGAGCCCAGTCGGCCCCAAATAAGGTCGGTCATGCCCTATTTTTGTGAAAACCCTGTTTTTATGCTCTGAAAGTGAAAACAGTTAAATAATTTGGGCTCTAGCGTTTATAAGCCTGAGGGCATGGCTGGTCCCAAATGGCCACGACCGGCCCTCAATGAGACATGGCCGAGCCCACAAGTGTTCCCCTGTTTCTCTAGTTTAAGCTTAGTATAGGGTAGCACAAGGTTCGAAAATAAAATTCAGGGGTTCATTCAGTGTAGATATGAAAGGTTTGAGATTGTTTTGAGCGCCCGACCTTGGTTAAGAAGTCGAATCATGCACAATACGATTTTCATTATCAAGTGTGCAGGACAAAGCGCACAAGTCTTGCGGGCGGTCCAAAATAGGATGTCTATAGGTATCTTCTAGATCCAGAGCATGTTATTGATTATGAAGACCTGGGCATTCAAGAGTACCTCTCTTATGAAGACTAACCAGTACAGATCCTTCATGGTCGTGATCAAATTCTCCAAAATAAGACTATACCTCTTGTAAAAGTTTTATGACGAAATTATCGTGTCAAAGAAGCTACGTAGGAAGTTAAAAGTCAAATACGGGCCAAATACACACACTTCTTTGAAAACCAAGGAACGACAAGTTTGGGGACAAACTTTATTTAGAAGGAGAGAAATGTAACACCTCAAATGTTTAATTAATTTAACACCACGTTAATATTAAATTGTGGAAGCATGCGATTTAAAAAGTTAGATGGTATTAAAGTTTAGAGAATAAAAACAAGTATATATATGAATAAAATAGTATATTCTTTCTGAATTTTTCTGAATAGTTAATAGTCTGTATATTTTATCTAAAAATTATTTCAAAAAAATAATTTTAAATTTATATTATTAATTGATATTATTTTCTAAGTATTATGATATTTTTATTTATATTTTTCCTAAATCAAAATACACTGAAATATAATATTTTCTACACGACAAAAGACGTGCCCTGCAAGTGTCTTGCTGCGCAAGCCTCTTACTCCCCACGCTTTGCCGCCTATATATAGATGTCCATTTCATCCTCACCAATTCCAAACTCTCTTATTCTCTCTCTCGTGTTTTTTTATGGAAGCAGCTTGCCTCCAGTCCGAGATCAGATTGGACGGTGTTGTTAAGGCCATGGGGGCCTATCACGGGTCCCATTTTGATAATTCAAACGTTCAATGTGTAGAACTCGTCAAGTACTATGTGACTGTAAAAAATCACATTGATCGAATATCGATAACTATCTCATCGAATCAGTTTTTTGTCAACCGTTAATTTGTTCACCGTTCATTTTTTTATACAAAGCTGATTTGATCACATAGCTATTGATATCCGATCAACGTGATTTTTTATAAGCATATAGTACTCAACAAGATCTAAATATTGAATAGTTCGAATTATCAAAATATTACCCATGGTGGGTCCCCACAGGCTGAACAACAACGTCTAGTCCGATCTCGGACTGGAGACAAGCTGCTCCCTTTTTTTATATATATATAAAACTTTGAGTTTAGATTGGAGTATTTAGTGGATCACAGTGCACGAAAGGTAAAAGTTAGAATTAACATAAAGGTAAGTTATATTATACTTTGAGTCACTATAAAATATTTTACGTATGTTTTGAGTTACCATAATTTATTTTACGTAATTTGTGTTTTATAAATTATATTAACATTTCAATTACGTTGATGATTTTTTGAACCTTATTTGCTAAAATTGAAACTCATGGATATGTTTGTTTAAATTTTAAAAATTATTTGACAATAATTTTATAAACAATTATGTTTTGTAAGTACTACTACGGGAGTTGCATGCCTTGGGGAACATAAATAACAATTGTCCTTTGTTTGACCACTTTGTGGTCATTGTTTGTCATGGATTCATTGACTCTTATTCTGATTGTCACTCCAATGACCTCTGTTCTAATTGTCACTCCAGTGACCTCTATTCTGTTCTATTCTGTACCGTGGTTATGATTATTTGCTTTTGTGATTTCCGCATTCTACTTCAGTTATTAAAATTAGTTATGTATTTCAGTTACCAAACTAATTTCTGTTTTTTATTGAGCCAAATAATTATCCATGGTAATTTTTGTACCCTTATGCTCACTGTATAATATTTCTTACTCTACCATAGGCTTATAGCTGTTATCCCGTTTCAGGTGATGAGATTTAGCGGGATCAAGATTGGGAATGAATCGCAGTGTTTTTTTTTTTATTTACTATCTGTAATTCTGATCGGACTCTTGTAATAAAATAAAAATGATTATTTTCCTTTTTAATAAACTTTTGGTACCCATTTATTTTATTTTAATTTATTTAATTTATCCGCTTGCACTACTACTATAGAAATTTTAGAATTATTTTATTTATATTGTCTTGTTGTGACACCAAATCTTTGGGTACCGGGTTTAGGTCGTGACACATCTGATGTATCTCCAAACCACGTAAAGTTGCAATCGTAATCACCACGCAAATGGATGTAATCCTTGTCACAAATGGGTACGTATCAAAGTAATCCAGGCCTTCTTTCTACCTGTATCCTTTGATAACTAGTCTAGTTTTATACTTATCAATTAACCCATCAGCTTTCATTTTCCTTCTAAAGATCCACTTACTCCCCAAGGCCTTACTGCCTGGGGATAGATCAACCAACTCCCAAGTATGGTTCTGCAAGATGGAGTCAATTTCACTTTTGATTGCTTCTTTTCACAAAGGACTTTCAAGTGAAGTCACAGCTTCATGGAAAGTTCGAGGTTCTCCCTCTAACATATAAGTCAAGAAGTCCGGACCAAAAGACTTTGCAGTCTTAGCCCTCTTACTCCTTCTTAGCTCATCTACATCTTCAACTTGATCATCTAAGTGATCATCTGTTTGATCAGCTATGTGATCATTGTCACTTTCAACCTTTTCCATGGAACTCTGAATCCTTTTATGGAGACGAACGAAAATACATTTTCAAAAAAAGAGGCATTTCTTAATTCCATGATAGTATTTTTATGTATATTTGGACTAACAGACCTATACATAAGAAATTGATATGCACTGCTATTATGTGCATATCCAATGAATACACAATCCATTGACTTTGGTTCTATTCGAACCCGCTTGGGTGTAGGCACTGCCACTTTTGCAAGATACCCCAACATTCGTAAGAATTTTTAAGAAGGCTTGACACCTTTCCATAACTTATACGGGGTCCTGTCCACCTTCATCCGAGGTACTTTATGTTGAAAAATAATGGTTTTTCGGCAACTCTAATTCTAAATTAAAGTGGACCTAACCGCCAGTTGGGGTGGGTTTGAGTGGTTTTGTATTATCTTAAGTGAGAAGATTGTAATACAAAAATAATAAGCTGAAACCATTGAGTTGTGACTGAGAATTGTCTCATAAAGTGGGTATCAATAAAGTTGGGTTTAGATTTGGACTTAGTCTTGGTTTGGACTAAGCCTAGACTTGTACTTTTGCATGTGCTGGGTATGGACTTAGCAGACTTGGACCTGGACCTGGACCTAGGCTTGAGCTTTAGGCTAAGCTATGTTGGGCTTATTTTGTGTATATGTTTGAGATTAGGCTTGGATCGGGTTGTGACCCAACACCCGTATCCATTTTGCAACCCATCTAGTTTAATTCTCAAAACTTATACATTATATACACATTATGATTTATATAATGGTTTTGGAGTTTTGAACCTTTGTAACTCTAGCCCTAATGGCTAGATTTGATGACATTTGATGACCCTATTGATGTTAGCCTTCATGACCAAGACTCTCCCCTATTAGTATAAATAGAGGCCTTTTTCCTCCAAATTAGTAGGTTATTTTTAGAGAGGTTTTGTGATGGAAAATGAGATAGTGTTTTGAGATAGAAAGTTGGAGATAGTTTTTTACACCAAAGAAAATTTTTCATATCTTTTTTTGTTAGCCTCTTCTTTGGTTCTTGTTAAAGAGAGTGCATCCATTGTCAAGTTCGCCGAAGCTATTCAAAAGGTGCTTCTGTATTAGCTGTTTTCGATCGTCGTATCTTGGGAGATAGACGCCGGTGTACCTCTAGCATCTATCGAAAGGCGGTGAATCTGTTTTAAGAACACTGTAGTATCACACAGGTTTTGGTTTACTTCCTTTTACTAGTTTTATTTTATTATGAATTTTTGTAAATTCCAACATGTTTCTGGTTCCGTAATTTTAATATGAATCTATTTGTTTTAGTTGATCATATAATTTGTACAACACTTTATTTAGAATGTATTCGTGGAGAGAATTGTTTCCCTTCATATGTTCTGTGGCAATTCAAAACTTATCAACATTATATTCATTATCTCCTTTAGCATCCTATTCTTCCGCTCAGCAATTCCATTTGACTGGGGAGAATAAAGTGTCGTAGTTTGGTGGATAATCTCGGATTGAGCACAAATCTCAATAAACGGTGATTCATACTCACCACCACGATCACTTCTTAAAGCCTTAATGTTGCGGCCTAATTGATTCTCAACTTCATTCTTATAAAGAACAAACTTGTCAATAGCCTCATCTTTGTTTTTGAGCAAATACACATAACAATACTTAGTGCAATCATCAACAAAAGTGATGAGGTACTTATTGCCACCACGTGATTGTATAAACTTTAAGTCACACACATTACTATGCACTACGTCCAACGGCTCTAAACTTCTTTCAATAGAATGAAACGAAGATCTTGTCAACTTCACTTCAACACAAGTTTCACACTTGTGTTTCGGATTAATCTTAATAGATAGTATGTGATCTAACTTGATTAATCTACGTAAAGATTCAAAGTTTACATGTCCTAGTCTACCATGCCACAAATTAGAAGATTCAAGCATGTAAGCAGAAGAAGATGCATCTTTATTTATTTTTGGGATAACAGTCATTACATTAAGTTTAAACATACTCCCAACATATAACCCTTACCCACATATACTCCACTCTTGGTCAGAACAACCTTGTCGGACTCAAAGATCATGCGAAAACCATGTTTGCTAAGAAGAGATCCCAAGACAAGATTTTTACAAATGTCCGGAACAGATAGGACTTCATTCATGGTCAGCTTCTTTTCTGAGGTCAACTTTAGGACCACCTTTTGTTTCTCCTCAACAATTGAGGTAGCATAATTCCTCATAAACAACTTCTCACTGTTTGTAACCGGCTCGAAAGTTGTCAACAGCTTCTTCTCGGAGTAAATATAGCATGTTGCCCCAGTATCAATCCACAATTCTCTTAGGTTTGAACCCACCAGATTCACCTCAGAGACAACGGCAGACAAGTGTATGTCATCCTCATCATGGGAGTGCTCCTGCATATATGCCATGTGAGCACGAGGTTTGGTCTTGTATAGCTTCTTCTGCTTGTGGCAGTTACTAGCCCGATGCCCTTCGCTACCACAATTGTAGCACTTCCCTAAGAACCGATAAACAGGTTCCTTCGGCTTATATGCCTGCTTCTTTGCAACACCACCCCTTGGTTCCAGCTTTGAGCCCTTGTTCACAAGGGGCTTTTTCCCCACCCCAGAAGATTTTCCATGCTCAATAACATTGGCCTTCACAGAGGAGGTACTCCCTCATTTCTTTCTATTATCCTCCTTAATTCAGAGTCAGACAATCAGGTCTTTAACTGACATTTCCTTGCGCTTGTGTTTCAAGTAGTTCTTGAAGTCCTTCCAACCATTGAAAAGTTTATCAATGATCACAACAACTTGGAATGACTCGTTCAGAGGCATCCTCTCAGCATGAATTTAATGCAAGATCACTTGGAACTCCTGGACTTGGCTTATCACGATTTTTGAATCTACCATTTTAAAGTCCAAGAACCGGCTAATGACAAATTTTTTTGCCTCGGCATCCCAGTCCTGTATTTCTTGTCAAGAGATTCCCATAACTCCTTTGTTGAGCTCTTGGCACAAAACACACTGTAAAGTGAGTCTGCCAAGCTGTTGAACACATAATGCCAACAAAGATAGTCTGTTTGCTTCCATGTGTCAAGCGCTATGACCTTCTACCTGTCTGGCTCATTCTCTGCCACAGCTAGAGGATCCTCGCTCAAAACCTTTGCAATGTTCAGCGTGGTCAAGTAGAACAAGATCTTTTGTTACCATCTCTTGAAGTTCACCTCAGCAAATTTCTTTAGGCGCTCATGGTGACTGAGCGGTCCTCCCGGAACAACCGATGTAACACTAGGGTTGACCACAAAGGTCACAGCAATAGGGATCGGCAAGCCAATTGCCTTAGGGTTCAGATCCCCACCAACATTAGCAGTAGTAACAGCATCGATGACAATTGCCATTTCTGAAAAATACAATATAATATCACTTTCTGTATTTCCAAAAATTAAACTTAACACTAGAAAATTTCACAGTTGAAAAGTTAATTCAAAATTAGTCTCACCACTAAACCTAGAATCGAACATGATTAAGAATGTTCCCAGGAAGACTGGAGGGGTCACATTCGTCCCACTTAAAACCCAGTTAACCTTTTGACAAAACTTTCAAAAGCATATTAACTCCTAATCCATGAGAAATAATTTTTTAGAATTAAGCTTTCCAAGGGATGAACTAGATTAAACCAACCAAGGTCCAACATTTACAAGCAAATTAAAATTGCTAACCAAAATTACAAGCAATAAAAAAAAAAATTGCTACATCAATAATAAGCAAATAAAATGCTTCTAATATGCCAAGCAAAACAACCTTGCTTAAAAATTGACAAGTAACCACTACTAAAACTCAAGCAAAAATTCTTAAATTATATAGTCCAAACTTTTGTTGCAAGCCCAAATTTTGTTCATTTGGATTTGTATATATTTTTTCCCTTTCGCATGGATATTCTTGTAAAGAAAGTTAACAGAAAACCACAAGAAAATACAAACCAAATAATCCGAACAAAATTTAAATATAATAAATTAATTGAAACCATCTAGTCAATTATTGAATAATAAAAGTCACCAATGAATTAAAATTCTCGATAAGTTATAAAAACAAAATAAAATTTGTAACTTCACAATTAAATTAAAATATGTAACTCCAAAATTAAATTAAAATATGAATAGGCAAGAGTTACAAACTAAACCTATAACTCTGAGCATTGAATTAAAATTAATACCCATGAGTTATATGTATAAAATTATTACACAATAAATATGCAAATAAATATATATAACTCCAAAACCTAAGATTACAAGGCTAGAGTTACATAGAATTTAAATCATAATAAACATGTAAGCTTATAATTCCAAATAAATAAATTAAATTAATATGCAAGAGTTACATATGAATTCAAATAAACAATAATCATGTAATGCACATGTGAATGTTTCTAACAATTAACATGTATATAAGATTATACTTATACGCTTAGAAACAATAAACACGTAACAAAAAATTAAAATCTAAAAAATTTTGAACATGCTAATTATGTCATGAAACTATAACATAAAGAACCATACAAATCATGGTAGAAAATAAATTTAGACTCACAAAATTAAACTACACAGGAAAGCACTACTAGGAGACAAAATTAGAAAACAAGCCTTGGTTTTATATGATAAAACAACGGTGTTTAGCATCAAATTTTGTTGGCTTTGTTTTTGAATTAAAAAAAAAACTTCATGGCATGTATGATTAAAACATATAGAAACCAACATAAATCTCATGGCATGTATGATTAAACATATAGAAACCAACACAGCAGCAATACTGGAAGATCATATATATTGAATTCGTTAACTCGAAACAGTAGCGTGCCAATATTTGTATTTGATTACTATTCTAATGAGGACTAATACGGAACACAAAACCTGGGCACATAATTATTACTAAACAGTGTAAAGGTTCTAAGAAAAATAACTAATTCAATTACATATGAATTTATTTGTTCCAATTTCATGAAAAATAATATTAATCTGTTTTAAGTTTTGTTGTATAAATTGTGTGATAACATAAATCAAATAAATTCATATATTTAACAATCTAAATTTCATACTGGAAATTATCTATATAATAAAACAAAACGGATTTTGAAAATACGTAAAATGTATCAGAGATACAGTTCATTTCAATGGCTGAGATGATTTGTTTTTAACATTGAGGGCTAAGATGCTTTGTAATATTTACAATTCCCGCCCAAAACAATCCCCTGTCTCTCTCCTGTGTCCTACCCACCCCAAACATTATTTGCACACCTCTCTCTCTCTCTCTCCCTCTCCCTCTCCCTCTCCCTCTCCAACTTTTCAGGTCTCAAACTCTGTCCTCAAAGATCTCTCTCTTCCTCTCCCTCCTCTCTATTGTCGAGTCGCCTTCACCGTCGCCTCCGATCTCCTTTCCAACTTCTCTGGTCTCAAACTCTCTGTCCTCAGAGATCTCTCTCTTCTACTCCCTCCTCTCCATTGCCGCTCTGCTTCCATTATCGTGCCGTCTCCACCATCGCGTCGTCTCCGATCTCCTCCAACAGCAACTCTTCATCTCTTCTCCCTATTAGATCTCAACCCACTATGGCACCTCCGTCCTCCATCATCGAGAGCACCATGTCTTCCCAAAGCAAACGCAGAGAAACTGTAAATCATCTATGCCCATCTCTGATTTTTGTTTTTTATTTTATATTTTTTGAATAAGGGAGAAAAGTTTTTTTTTCTTCTTCCATTTAATTATTATTATTATTATTATTTTTATTATTATTGTTGTTGTTGTTGGGTTTTGATTGTTGTGAAATAGGATGATGAGTAACTATAAGGTGGAGAAGTTCTCTGTGGATTTTCATGGACCCAAAGACAATAAATCATTTATAACCATCTCTGATTTTATTTACGGAAATGTTTTTTAGCTCGAAATTCCCCGCCCCGAATGCCCCGATTTTCAGAAGAGAGAGAGAGAGAGAGAGAAGCCGATCGGAGAGGGAGAAAGAGAGAAGCGAGCGGAGAGGGAGATCGTCGCCGATCGCCGCCGCTGCTGTCAGCCTGTCCGATTGTCGCCCACCAAATTGCTTCATTGCAGCCTCAGCCACGCCACCGTCGATCGCCGCCAGCTGCCACTGCAGCCTCCACCTCTCGCCCGCCTCCACCCCGCCTCACCCCAGTTTGTAGGCCTCCCTCCTCTTCCTCCCCTCCCCCTCCTCTTCGTCTTCTTCTTCCATGTTCTGCTGAAAAAAAAAAAAAAAAAATACAAAACGGGGTCGTTTTTGGAATTAGGGGCATTCGGGGCTGCCTAATTCGAGCTCTCAATCGGAGCTCTTTTATTTATTTCTTTATTTTTTAATTTTATATTTTTTGAATAAGGGAGAACGGTTCTTTTCTTATTTTTAATTTTACATTTTGTTTGAATGGCTGAGATTTTTTTATTTTTTATTTTTTATTTTTTGAATACGGGAGAACGGTTTTTTTTTTTAATTTATTTTTAATTTTACATTTCATTTGAATGGCTGAGATGATTCCTAATCAATATCTAACAGTTGAAGTGTGCAGTGATTTTAGGATTGGATCTATGTTATTCTTGCAGATTAATTTTTAATTGTTGTTGGTGTTATGAGTGCATATTGTTGTTGTTGTTGATTTTAGGATTGGATCTGTGTCCTTCTTGCTGATTAATTTTTAATAGTTGTTGGTGTTGTGATGATCTAGGTGTTGTGAGTGCATATTATTCTTGTTGATGATGAATGATGATGATGTAGAATGATGATGAAATAGATAAGATACATGTATAAGACTTGATCTGTGCAAAGTAAATTTTTGTAGCTAAAATTTGTACATATAAAAGGCTCTGATCTGTCCAAATTGATGATCATGATGAAGAGGTCGAAGAGTGTGGCAAAGAGGTCGAAGAAATACTTGGAAGACGCACATATAAATCTGTTTTATTTTTAATTTTTTGATTTTTTTTATTTATTATGATGATGATGATGAACAAATAGGATTTGGTGATTATGTTGTTGTTGATGAGCAGATAGGATTAGGCACGTGTTTGGGTATGATTTGGATTGGTGTTTGTGTTTCCAAATTGGTGAGCAACTTTGTGTTTGTGTTACGAAGGTAAGAATGAAAGGAGATGTGAAGTTGCTAAAAAATTAATAGAGCAACTTCATTGAAATATTTAGGTGGGTTGAAAGAGCAGTTTTTTTTTTTTTTTTTTTACTCATTTTGTGGTATGGTATACAAACTGATCATTGGGTTTGAAATAATAACTAATCCTCATAAAATGGATTTCAAATGGTTTTTAAGATATTCTTAAGTGATTTTTCAAATGGTTTTCAATGTCTCATTGTGTTGGATTTGTGTTTTTATTTATTTTTGTTGATTAAGTTGTGTTTCTAAGATTTCGGTTTCGATTTGTGTTTTTGTTTCTAATATTTATGTTTCTAAGATTTTTGTTTGGGTTTGTGTGATTAGGTATGCATTCAATGGAATCACAGAAAAAGTTGGAAACAGAGCTTAAGAGACACAAAGCATTAGAACAGAGCATTGAAAATCATTCTGTTTCTTTTCAATCAAAGCAAAAGAGACCCATCAATTTGGGTTTGTATTTCTAAGATTTGGATTTGTATTTGTATTTGTTTTTCTAAACCTTAAACTGATGTGTTTGTGTTGGATTTGTGTTTCTAAACCTTAAACTGATATGTATTTGGGTTTCTCTTTCTTTTTTTGTGCTCTATTTCTTTTTCATTTTTTTATTTATGTAGCTTTCAATTTATATGAGTTGGTGTTAAGTTATGTTATGTATTTGGGTTGGTGTTTCTAAACCTTAAACTGATATGTATTTGTTTTTCTTTTTTGTGTGGTCAGGCGAGGGTCTTGATATTGGTTTGTGGGGCTGTTGACATTGGTTTGGTCTCAACATTTTCTTTTTTATTTTTTTTTCTTTAACCCACATGTCTCTCACGAGTCATTATTTTTGTTTTATTTGATTTTATTTCTATAACCCAATTTAAATTTTCACTCATAATTCATGGACTATTTCTTCATCCCTATTGAAGACATGGTGAAGAACTTGGAAAGAACCAGAGTAGGAAAGAGATAGTGGTTGGTTTTCTTAATTGTGTTGCGCATTCAAATGGTTGGCCACTATCACATCTTTATTTATTTTATGTGTTATTCAAATTGCGTTGATATATTATTCTTTTTTTTCAATAGGAATGTAAAATGTGTTGATATATTATCATTTTTTTCCATAGGAATGCAAAAAAATATATGAAAGATAGACCCCGTAAAGGACTGATGGCTACTTCTTTCTACCGACAAATTGCTTGGATTGTTAATGGTATTTATTTATTATTTATTATTTAGTAAAATACGTAAAAGATCTCAGATTGTTTAGATTGAAAACATGCAAATAGTTTAGATTGAAAATAAATCAGAAATTTAATATTTAAATTTATAAAATTAAAAAATCAATAGTTTGTTTTGTTACAAGTATTAAATTCTTTTTTTTTTTTTTGGGTAATTTTTGCTAAATTTTAATGATACCTAAAATTATTCAAACAAAATTGGCTTATGTATGGTAGCAGCATACAATGTTTCTAATATATTCATGTTCCCCATGATTAATTAAATGTTGAGGATGCATTAAATGAATTGACATTATACGTAGAAATTATAACTACATTTTAATCCTAACATTATTTACACCGAACATTATTTACGTCGTGCCTTCAGGCACATGCATACGCTAGTACATAGATAGAACACAATTCATAAAATTAAAATTACAGAAAAAAGCAAACCGAAACCTGCACAAGACAGTATCCTTAAAACAGATTCGCCGCCTCACCGATTGAGTGCTAAAGGTTGTTTGACGTTTGTCTCCTAAGATACAACGGTTGAACCAGCTACGCAATGCATCGACTGAATAGCTTCGACCAACAAAACTTTGTAGCATTTTCTCACATGAAGAAAATAATAAAACTGGAAAACTTTTGAAGATTAGAATAACAACAATTTCTGGTGTAGAAAGCTGAAGGAAAAGACGTCCTTTTATACACATAGAGGAAGAGAGGAAGAGGCTCCCTTGCAACAAATACAAGAATTAATTCTGCAAAACTGATGAGTTTAATTCATCATCAATAGAAGAGACCAGGTTTTGTGTATATATTCCTGCAGCCCACACATCTAACTTGGACCAAAAAGATTAAGATACGTGGGCCAAGCCCATCTCCTGAGAATCACGGACTCGGTCCGGTCCGGTCCGGTTCGAGCGCGCATGTGACAATTTTTGCATAACCAACTTGGTCCATAGTTTTGTCTCAAGTTCATCCTTGACGTATCCATAACTCCCTTCCTTTGAAAAATTTAGATGCCCTAAAGAGCTCACACCCTAAGGCAAAAAATGGGATTTATATACCCATCAATGTTCTTCTCTATAATCAATGTGGGATAGAGGTTTTATATCTTTCCCAACACCTCTTTCATGAGGCCAACTTAATGAGTCAATTTCTCATTCAAATCTTAATGATTGTTCGCCATTCTTTTTGTGGTGTAAAGATCTCACTACAAAGAATCTAAACCCACTATACTCCACCTCAATTGAAGATTGTCACCCACTTTAATATTGCATTAAAGTCACTAAAAATCCATTATTTTCCAACAAATACAACACAGAATAACAAACTCAACACGATCAAAACATAATCCGAAAGGGTGGACCACCAAAACTCCATTATACAACTACAATCTTGAGAGAGAGAGAGAGAAAGAGAGAGAGAGAGAGAGAGAGAGATGATCAATTTGCTGAGAGTGGAAGACACGGACTAGAGTTTTCTATGCAAAAGTAGCTCTTGATCCAACCCCAAAAATTAAGCAATCCAACAACATTATCAAAAAGTAGCATTTACATTTGTAACATGTCGAATTCTGATTATAACATTATCAATTTGATATAAGTAATCTATTTTATAAAATAAAATTTGATTTGTTTATTTATTTATCATGTTTGATAAAATTAATTTCTTAACCAAATAACTTTTATTATGAAATTTATAAGATGAATCATTCAGATTAACATTATGAACCTAAAATAGGATCCATGAAATACAATATTGAAGAATATGAAAAACAATAATAGGAAGAAAATGCATTCCCAATATAATAACCTAAATAAGTTCTGAATTGACTATCCCTTTTGCTTCTTTGGAAATAAACTTCCACTAACATATATTACTTTTACAATCAATAAAAATCAAAGTAGAACACCATTTGTATATCCTCCAGTCCTACCACATAATTTTACCTCACAAAATGCAATTATATTTAACAGAATGATAGCATTTCAAATGCTAAAAATTACCGCTAATAGAGTTATTCAACGTACTCATAACAATCCTGAAATAATATAGAAGTCAGAATATCAATTGTCTTAGATATACATATATCAATAGATTAATAGTTTCAAGATAAATTATATTTTACTCTCTTTATGTTTTGTTACTTTTTCCACTTTGGCTCTTAAAATTTATTTTTCTTACTTTATAGCCTTTCATGTTTCAAATTTTTTTCAATTTACTCTTAAAATTAACTTTTGTTAAAAATTAGACAGAATATTTTATTATATATAATTCACATATCTGATACAAACTCAAACTTCAATATAGTGATATATTTTTTTATGTTATATGACAGTTATTGTGACATTTTTTTGTCTAACTTTAGGCGTAAACTAGAAAAAATTTGAAACAAAGAGGTCTAAAGTGAGAAAAAATAAATTTTAAGAACCAAAATGAAAAATTTACCAAATATAAAGGGAGCAAAATATAATTTACTCTAATTTCAATTGAATGTTGATAGAAAAACAAAAAGAGATTTATGAATGTTCGTACGTAGCATGACCACAAGTAGCACAAAGAAGACAATCATAATCTCACCTCTAAGATTGAAATTTTGACATCGCACAAGTAGTGGATAATTTCAAAACCCAATCCGCTCAAACTTGATTTCATAACGTAATTCACAAAAACTTCCTTTCTAGGCTCTCCAACTGCAACCATATCAATTATTGAATTGGCTTGTGCAACGATGGGCCCTACCAGACCTCTTCGTTGGAAATGGTTATAAATTCTGGGTAAAACCAGAATTTTATCCTAAGTTTGGTCTAATTTTTAGGTGGGCCCCGTGCATCGATTTACACAGGTCAAAGTGGTAACGCGTTCTATGCCGCGTTGTGATTCACGTGATATATTTGGTTGCTCAAAACCATTACCGAGTAAATAAGAAATTGAAGCCAAAGTGTGCTCCATAGAAATGGAGTTTTGGTGGAAAATCCTTAAAGGTATTGAATAAGACTTGTCCCACATTGATTTGGTGGAAGGTTTTGAAAGGGTTTATAAGGTATGGGTTTGGTACTTGGGGTGTGCCCCAAGAGGTACCCAAGTGTTTTAGAGGGAGAAGTTATGGGCAAAATGGGCTAGACCCATTGGACCCAAAAATCACCACGCGCGTGCCGCCGTCCGAGCTAGGCCTGGGCGCGGGTGCGTGGTGTGAGGTTGGGTTGGGCTTGTTCGGCCTAATACTAATTTTTTTGGGCCAAAAACATTTGAATTTAATTTTATTTTGTATAAAATAAAATCCATAATTCAAATAAAACCGGAATTAAACTGGTTTGGTTTTTCTGTACATTCAAACAGGGCCCTTCCTGAAATAAACTAGTTTGGTATTAATGCACACCCAAACAGGGCCCTTCCCGTTTTTGTTATATGTTTGAAATTTAACCCAACAGATTCAAATCTGTTTGAATTCAAAGCCAACAGGTATCATACCTGTTCAATTCAAAACCAAGAGCCACCTTTACATCTATAAATAGACCAGCCTCCCATTTGGATTTTACTCCAATTTTCGTACTCCATCCTCTGCTATAAATCTCTTTGTATTTTGCTGCATTTAATTTCTGAAAGAAAGAGTGTAAACACTTAGTGTGTTCGTAAAGCAAACAATTTCTAGTGCTGCTATTGTTTTTAGAAGATCATTTCATCCTGGGAGATAGACGTCCAAATTCTGAAAGCACCGTGGAGAGGACGAATTTGTCTTAAGGACACAGTGTCAAACACTGGACTTGATCAGTTTATAATTCGAACAAATTAAATCAAGTAAGTTATTTAATTTATTTTCTGTGTTTTATTATTTGTTTAGATCAGATTTTAATTTTGTTTTTGTAACAAAATAAAATCTGTTTTTATTTATTTATTTATTTTTATTTCGAGTTTGATTTTTGTAATCAAACAAATTCTTTCATTTTCTTTATTTCTTTAAATTCTAATTGTTATTTTGTACACAATAGAATTAAAATCTTTTAAATACAGTGAAGATTGTTCCAACAATCTTAAGATAGAATCGTTTTTTTTGGTATCTTCATTGTATTTAATTTTCTGATTTCATAAAGACATATTCTAGTTGGAAAAACAAATAGTGTTTATGCTATTTGACAAATAGTAGTAATATACTGTCTCTTTTCTTTGACAACTAGTAGTAATATACTGGTGTCATTAACAATTGCAAAATATTAATTGTGTTACAGAAAATTATTGTGGTATTTTATTTTTCTAGTTTTAGTAACAAGGAAAATAAAATTATTTTGTGTTATAATTTATTTTCTGGTTTTAGTAACTAGAAAATTAATTTGAGTTTTAATTTTTCCTGATTTTTGTAATTAGAAATTATGGCTACTACAACTGAAACTGCATCTGGTAGTGGTACTCCTATTGTTACACCAACACCGGTCCCTATCCAGAACCATGTTCATGTACCAATCAATCATAGAGAAAAACTGGAAAAATTTAATAGTACCGAGTTTAAGAGATGGTAGTAGAGGATCCTGTTCTATCTTACAACTCTTAATTTGGCCCGATTTTTCCATGAAGAGGCTCCAGCACTTAAAGAGGGTGAAAGTGATCGGCAAGTTGTTGTCGCTGTAGATGCTTGGAAACATTCAGATTTTATGTGCAGAAACTACATCCTCAATCGCCTTGACAAAATGCTGTATAATGTTTACAGTCCTCTGAAGTCAGCAAAAAAATTGTGGAATTCTTTGGAGAAGAAATACAAGACAGAAGATGCCGACACGAAGAAATTTGTCGTCGATAAATTTCTAGATTTTGTTATGGTAGACTCCCAAACGGTAATAGCTCAAGTTCAAAGTTTTCAGATAATTTTGCATGATATTCATTCAGAAGGCATGTCTCTTAGCGAGTCTTTCCAAGTCGCTGCTTTGGTGGAAAAGTTACTACCGGCTTGGAAAGATTTCAAAAATTATTTAAAACATAAACGCAAAGAGATGACCATGGATGAATTGATTGTAAGATTAAGAATTGAGGAAGATAACCGAAAGGCTGAAAAGAGGAATAGGAAAAATCCCATTGAGTCTAAGGCTAATGTGGTTGAACAAGTTCATAAACCACATAACAAAAAGAGAAAGTTTACTGGAGATGGTCCTAAATAAGGAAACAACAATGGCAACAAGAAGTTCAAAAGAAAATGCTATAACTGTGGCAAGACTGGACATCGAGCTTCTGACTGCCAAGGATCATGGAAGTACAAGTAAGAAGACCACCAATCAGGCCAATGTAACAAAATTGGATTACATCTCTGACGGAGTGAATGACATCAACCTCTTTGCTGTGGTGTCTGAGGCTAACTTGGTTGGAAATCCCAAAGAGTGGTGGGTTGACACTGGAGCAACTCGTCACATATGTGTGGACAAGAAAATGTTCACTACCTACAATGAGGCTGCAAATGGTGAACAATTTTTCATGGAAAATTCTTCTACTTCTACTGTGGCTAGACAAGGGAAAGTGATCTTGAAGATGACATCAGGGAAAGAACTGACCCTCAACAACGTACAGTATGTACCTGACATCCGGAAGAATTTAGTTTCTGGTTCTTTGTTAAGTAAAAATGGTTTTAGGCTTGTTTTTGAGTCTGATAAGTTTGTATTAACAAAGACTGGTATGTATGTTCGTAAGGGATACATGAGTGATGGTCTCTTTAAGCTAAATGTAATGACAGTTGTACCAAAAGTTGCTATGAATGAGAATAACACATCTTTTGCTTATATTCTTGAGTCGAATTTATGGCATGGTAGATTAGGTCATGTAAATTATGATGCTTTGCGTAGATTAATTGGTTTGGATTATACACCAAAGTTTGAAATTAATCCTAATCATAAATGTGAAGTTTGTGTAGAAGCGAAACTAACTAAGGCTCCATTTAAATCAGTTGAAAGGAAAACCGAACCTCTAAAATTAATTCATACTGATGTATGTGATCTAAAATTTATTCAAACCAGAGGAGGCAAAAAGTATTTCATAACATTTATCGATGATTGCACAATATATTGTTATGTTTATTTACTTAGAAGTAAAGATGAAGCCTTAGAAATGTTCAAACTCTACAAAACAGAAGTTGAAAATCAACTTGGTAAAACCATTAAAATGGTTAGAAGTGATAGGGGTGGTGAATATGATGCACCATTAAATGAATTCTGTGCACAACATGGCATTATTCACCAAACTACAACCCCTTATTCTCCACAGCAAAATGGAATTGCTAAAAGGAAGAATAGAACCCTAAAAGAAATGATGAATGCCATGTTACTAAGTTCAGGTTTACCACAGAACTTGTGGGGGGGGAAGCAATATTGTCTGCTAATTATGTTCTTAATAGAATACCCCACAAGAAAACCAACAGCACTCCTTATGAATTGTGGAAAGGTCGACCACCTTCCTACAAATATTTAAAAGTGTGGGGGTGTTTGGCAAAAGTGGAAGTTCCTGTTCCTAAAAAGACTAAGATTGGACCAAAAACAATAGATTGTGTATTTATTGGTTATGCTCAGAAAAGTAGTGCATATCGGTTTCTGACTTATAAATAAAAAATACCTGATATAAATGTGAACAATATTATAGAGTCAAGGAATGCTGTGTTTTTTGAACATGTCTTTCCTTACAAGAAAAGACAAGAATTAAGTTCACAGAAAAGAACTTATGATTGTACACAAAGTCAAGAGACTAATGACAATCAAGCACAAGAGACTAGTAATGGTCTCAACCAACAGAATTTAACTGATATGAACCAAGAAGAAGTAAGAGAGCGAGAACATCAAAATCCTTTGGTCCAGATTTTCTGACATACTTGTTAGAAAATGAACCTCAAAGCTTTAAGACAGTAATGACAGGTCCTGAAGCACCTTTGTGGAAAGAGGCTGTTAATAATGAAATTGAATCCATTATGCAAAATCATACTTGGGAATTGGTGGATCTTCCACCAGGTTCTAAACCTCTTGGATATAAATGGATATTCAAGAGAAAAATGAAAGCAGATGGTTCAATTGACAAGTATAAAGCAAGACTTGTAGTTAAAGGTTACAGACAAAAGGAAGGTCTAGACTATTTTGACACATATTCCCCTGTGACAAGAATAACATCCATTCGCCTGCTTATTTCTATAGCAGCATTGTTTAATTTAAAAATACATCAAATGGATGTTAAAACAGCTTTCTTAAACGGTGATCTAAATGAAGAGATCTATATGGAGCAACCCGAAGGGTTTGTAGTATCGGGGCAAGAAAAGAAAGTTTGTCGACTTGTAAAATCCCTTTATGGATTAAAACAAGCACCTAAGCAATGGCATGAAAAATTTGATCATGTAATGCTTACTAATGGGTTTAAGATAAACGAATGTGACAAATGCGTCTATGTTAAAAACACTGACCAAGGATATGTCATAGTTTGTCTTTATGTGGATGACATGCTTATCATTGGAAGCAGTCAAAACATGATCAAATCAACTAAGCAACAAAAGATTTGATATGAAAGATATGGGGGTCGCAGATGTTATATTAGAAATGAAAATTACTAAAACATCTAAAGGATGTGCATTATCTCAATCTCATTATATTGAGAAAATACTTGATAAATTTATCAAGGATGATTTGAATTTAGCTAGAACACCTGTAGACATCAGTCTTTATTTATCGAAAAATAAAGGTGATGCAGTGTCTCAGTTAAAATACTCCCAAATCATTGGAAGCCTAATGTACCTAATGAATTGTACTCATCCTGATATAGCTTACACTATCAGTAAATTGAGTAGGTACACTAGTAACCCTGGAGAAGACCATTGGAAAGCGATCATTCGGGTTCTTAGATATCTAAGATTTACTCATGATCTTGGTTTGAACTTTACTCGATATCCAGCAGTACTCGAAGGTTATTGTGATGCCAATTGGATATCGAATACTAAATATTCAAAATCCACTAGTGGATATGTCTTTACTTTAGGAGGCGCTGCTGTTTCTTGGAAGTCCACGAAACAAACTTGCATCGCACGATCCACAATGGAATCCGAGTTCATTGCTTTAGACAAAGCAGGTGAAGAAGCGAATAAACCGTCACTTCTTAGAAGACATTCCAATGTGGCCAAAACCTGTGCCAGCTATTTGCATTCATTGTGATAGTCAATCTGCAATAGGCAGGGCACAAAATCATATGTATAACGGTAAGTCACGACATATTCGTCATCGACATAATATCGTAAGGCAATTGTTGTCAAACGGAATAATCTCAATAGATTATATAAAATCTAAAGAGAATATTGCGGATCCGTTAACAAAAGGTTTGACAAAAGAGCTAGTGTATAGTTCATCGAAGGGGATGGGATTAAAGCCTATTACATAAGAGTCGTCATAATGGTAACCCTACTTATATGACTGGAGATCCCAAGAACTAAGTTCAAAGGGACAACTAAGTTATGTATGACTCGCCAGAAATCACCAAGGGATTAAAATTCCTACCCATTCCTATAGTGAGAGTGATATCTGCAACATATGTTGTCTGCAGGGGTATAAATAATGATTACTTATATCTTGATTAAGGCATAAAATCAAGACAAGTATAAGGAGATACTCACAATAAGAATCACCTATATGGGTGTTGAACTGGGGCCGGTTCTATGAGAATGAATAAGGCTACATTCTCTAGAAACACTCATGAAAACCAGGAGCGTTCAAGGCGAAAATGAACACAACAGTGAGAACCACGATGTGTTAAAAGATATTTTGTGTGAAATCTATTGTCTTGGCTTACACAAACGGCTGAACAATTCAAAGCATCGCGTCCATTGGTTAGCCAGTAAGTCCGATAGGTTATCACTAGGGAAGGTTCAAGGCCGAAAACTACCTATCCTGATGCAAGATATTTTTGACTTATACTCTTTCGATAAAGTCTGCATATTGTTGCATTTCCGTTGTCATCAAATTCCA
This sequence comes from Camellia lanceoleosa, assembly GCA_025200525.1. Lineage (NCBI taxonomy): Eukaryota > Viridiplantae > Streptophyta > Magnoliopsida > Ericales > Theaceae > Camellia > Camellia lanceoleosa. The sequence continues at coordinate 203,954,933 of CM045758.1, forward strand.
TTCATGTGGGGGATTGTTGCAAATGGTTATAAATTCTGGGCAAAACCAGAATTTTATCCTAAGTTTGGTCTAATATTTAGGTGGACCCCGTGTGTCGATTTACACGGGTCAAAGTGGTAACGCGTTCTATGCCGCGTTGTGATTCACGTGATATATTTGGTTGCTCAAAACCATTACTGAGTAAATGGAAAATTGAAGCTAAAGTGTGCTCCATGGAAATGGAGTTTTGGTGGAAAATCCTTAAAGGTATTGAATAAGACTTATCCCACATTGATTTGGTGGGAGGTTTTGAAAGAGTTTATAAGGCACGGGTTTGGTACTTGGGGTGTGCCCCAAGGGGTACCCAAATGTTTTAGAGGAAGAGGTTATGGATAAAATGGGTTAGACCCATTGGATCCAAAAATCACCACACCTGCGCGCGCCGCCGCCGCCGCCGTCCGTCCGGTCGGTTGGTGTAGACACCCCATTTTTGACCGACCTTAAGACTCAGACGTCACCTATTGAGCGCTTGGTGATGTTGCATATCGTGCTCGTTCAGAAGTTTCAGAGTCTCGGCTGCGAGCCTCGCCTCCGGACTTCTGGACTCTTTTATGCCTTGCCTCGGTTTGCGAACCAGGCTCTGTTTTCTCTGTTTTCTCTTCCCGAAGGGAGGGAGAGGTCTCGTAGATCATCTCTCAGTGGCCGTAGGCTACGTTTCATGGTCGTAGGCCATTTTGCCCGTTTGGAGCCCAGTTTCCGGTTTTTCGGAGCCGTTGGCCGTGTGCCTCGGTTCGGGACCACTTAACCACCTCCGTTTGCTCCGATTTTTTGCACATACCTTATTTCCTTCGTTTTGAGGGACACTGTGATCCGAGAGACCAACTTCGTGGTCGAACACCACTTTCAGTGCCTAACAGCCTGTTTTCGGGGCCCCGAACTGCGTGTTTTGGCCCCCGAACCTTCGTTTTGCATCCGTCTTGGTCCATTTTTGGTAGGGACCTTATTTTCATTGTTAGAAAGCTTGTAGGAGGGTAGGAGGCCAGCAATTTTTCTGAAAAGCAAACTTTTTTTGAGTCCAAAGTGGTTCAGCATGAATCCGGGAAGGAGAAAAATCTACGCGGCTTCACCGAAATGGGCATAACTCTTTGCACAAAAGGAATTAAGATATGAGGCCACCACCATTGGAAAGATTACTTCCGGGGCTTCATGTTGCACTCAAAAATCTCCTAAGTCTAGGTCTGGGGAGAGGAGATATGGTTGGTTGAAGTTCGGTTGGACCGAATCTGCGTGGCTTCACGGAAACTGGCATAACTTTTTCCACAGGAGGAATTTTGATGCAAGGTTTGTGGCATTGGAAAGCTAACTTCTGGGGCTTCATCCTAGTGGGTGGCTGGCCACTTTACCCCTTTGACCTGGCCGGCCGGCCACCTTTTTCTAGCCGGCCTGCCACTTACCTAGTGGATGACCTTTTTTGCCCTTTTGAGCTGGCCGGCCATGATCTTTGTCCCAAGTGCATTCCAGCCATGTATTTTGTTCTGCACTTCACCCATGTCTGAGGGTTTGGCCTTTTGGGGAGGGGGGAAACTTGAATTAGTTTTCCCCCCCATTTTTCTCCCTCTTTTCCACACCTTTGGCCTATAAAACCAGCAGCTCCAGCTGCATTTTGAGGTTAGAAAAATCCTCTTGGAGCTTTGCATACATACATCCTCCATCTCTCTCTTTCAAAGCTTCAAAACCGTTTGTTCTTGGACCATTTCTACACCACCTCATAGCACCACTCCTCCTTACTCCATTTCAGTAGCTTGAGGGCCATTTCCAGAGGCTAGGAGCACCATTCCTTGGACCAAGAGTTGTTGAAGACATAGGCTACAAGGGTGAGTCCCATTTTCCCTCTTCTATGTATTTTTTTGGCCTATATCTTAGCTCCTTTGTGCTTATATATTTGGGCTCTGACCCTAACTGAAAATAGCATTATTTTGAGCTCCTTTTCATGTTTGTTTAAGGGCCTCTCCCTGTTTGAGGCTTCTTTTTTACACTTGCTTCTTTACCTCTCTTGTATGCCTCTTTCTTGCATAGTACTTTAGGCTCATTTGTAAATTTTTTTGAGCTTGGTTATAAAAATAAAAGTGGCTTATTTTGAACCCTTCTTCAACATTGTTGAAGGGATCTTCACTGTTTAAGGCTTCCTTTTGTCACTTGCCTCTTTATCCCTCTTTTGGCCTTATTTTTGCATGTTTTGTTAGCCTCTTGTGCTTGTATTTTTGGGCTCTGGTCCAAACTGTAAATAGTCTTATTTTGACCCCCTCTTCATATTTGATCAAGGAAATTTTGCTTTTTGAAGCTCCGTTTTTGCTCTTTGTGTTTAAACCTCTTTTTAGGCCTTATTTTGCATAGTATTTTAAGCTTGCATGTGCACTGTTTTGGGTTTGATCACTAACTGTAAAATACCATGTTTTGGGCCCATCTTCAACTTTGTTGAAGAGCCCTCCTCTGTTTGAGGCCAGCAACCATCACTTGCTTCTTTGTCTCCTTTTTGACCTATTTCTTGCATAATAGTTTAGCCATACTTGTGTTTGTTTTCGTAGCTTGTTGTAAACTGTAAAGTGCTTCATTTTGATCTCCTCTTAAATTTTGTTGAAGGGCTCTTGGCCATTTAGGGCCAGCAGATGCTACTTGTTTCATTATCTCTCTTTCGGGGCCATTTTTTGCATGTTGATTTAGCCCTATTTTTGTTCACTGTTTCGCCTTTCTTAAAACTGGAAATATGCTTTTTTTGGGACTTTATTAATTCTTTCTTCACACTTCATGTTCAAATAATGCATGCTTTGCATAGCTATAGGTCATTCTATGTACCTAATTTCATGTTTCGAGATTCATCTCATGCATCGGGTGCCATGTTTCTATGTTTCGGGGCTGTTTTGCATCATATTTTGGTACTGAAATTTGCATACTTGTATGTCATATTCCATGCCTTGCCATGCTTTGGTAGAGTGACATTCGTGCCCTAGGTTCGATCCTCGGTTTGCGTGCACGCGTGCACGCATTTCGAATGTCTCATTTTCATCCAATGGCCTCTTATGCGAGTGTGGCCAAGGTCCACTTGTGTTGGTGTAAGCCCATTATGCATTGTGTATGCTATTTCATTTCACAGCATTGTGTATGCTAGGTTGTATGTTAGCGCATTGTGTATACCATGTTACCTCGTGCATCGTGTATGCCATTTTATAGCATTGTGCATGCTAGGTTGTATCTTAGTTGCATCCATGCATGTCATGCATATTGCATTGTGTTTGGGATAGGAGTTAGCCCGAGCACGAGAAACGAGGTACGTTTCGTACTCCGAGTGACGGAACGTGTCTCAATTCCCCAGTCACCGACACTCCGGATTGTCCATGATGGAGTTAGGTCTTAGTTGTATTTTCATGTGCATTCATTCCATATTGAGTTGTGTAATTCGACTCCTCGGCCATCATGCATCAAGATGCGTGATTGGTGGCACGAGGATCGAGGCATGCATACATGTGTGAAAATACTTTGCCATGCCCCTCTGTTGCTCTCTGTTGCAGCAAATCAAGAATCAGCAGCCTTCCGAAGCTTGGCATGCATTCTAAGAATAATTGCAAACAGAGGCTAATTGGGGCATCGCCATGGATTTCCGCGCAAAGGCAACCCGAGCATGCATCATTCATCATCCGGAGAAGAGTCGAGACAGTCCCTGGCTTGCATGCCAATTTAATGCTTTCCTAGTTAAATTTGTTAATTAATTAGGGTTTTGTACATATTTGGACTGTATTATTTATTCGGACTGTACTATTTATTTGGAACTGTATACTATTTATTCGGACCCTCCGCGCGAGGGCATAATTGTAATAAGTGTGCGTGAGTGTGATGTATGTCTTCCAACCCCACGTCTTTCTTCCCTTTTATTTACCAGCTTATGATGGTTAGATTAGGGCATGTTTCAATTAGCATACAGTATGATAGTATGTTTGCATTCATTCATCTGTCTTGCATGCACCGGGCTCGGCGCATCATACTAACTGCATTTGTATTTCAATTCTAAGTTGAATACATGTTAGCTGTAGCATTCCATACGCCATGTTTAGAATAGCCGAGCCTGCTATAGTTGTATTGTTGCATGTGTTGCATTAGGCATTTCTGTATATTTAGGATCATGCATGGATTTCTAATTAGCTTCTGTTTTGGCTTGGAGTACTCGGTAAGTTTTTATGCTTTAGCATCCTTGCATGCATGTGAGTGACTGCCATGATAGCATGCTTACCATGAGGCTAACTGCTTATGTGATATAACTGCCTTGAATGCCTGTGGGTGAAGGTCGGGTTATTTGGATTGGAACAAATCATTGACTATGAGTTTTAAGCCCACTGGACAGTGGCAAAATCATCTTTTCTAAGCCCACCTGAGGGTGGCAAAATCTGCATTTTAAGCCTACCTGCGGGTAGCAAACCATCTTTCAAAAACAAAATGAAATGTCTTGTTCCAATTCGGGCGACCCAGTCTATACTTGTATGCTGTGCACATCACATAGTAAGTCTAGGCTAATAACCGGAATAAGAACGCACAATGTCTTCAAAACTAGATATCATGGTTAGTAGAGGCCGATCTTTAATCGGGCGAGCGGGGGTGCTCACGAAGTGACCTTCCCCAATCGTACCCAAGTTTCCGAGCCGAGGCAACTTTGGTGACGACGGACACGTGGCCTTAGGCAAACGAGTCAGGGTTTCCTAAATTTCCCAAAAATAAAATATTTAGGTGGCGACTCTATATCTGGCAAAGCAATCCATGTTTGGCACTTCTTTCAAAAAAATCTGTTTTCTCAAAACGATTTGCCGGATTTGGACTCTTTAGTTCAAGATTAAGAACCGTGACACAAATCGAGTCCGAGCTGTAGCGAGATCCCCCCCGCGAGCTTTTTACAGTCGGGCAGGCTAGGCACGGGTGCGTGGTGTGAGGTTAGGTTAGGCTTGTTTGGCCCAATACTAATCTCTTTGGGCCAAAAACATTTGAATTTAATTTTATTTTTGGTAAAATAATATCCATAATTCAAATTAAACTGTTTTGGATTTACTGTACATCCAAATAGGGCCTTTCCCGTTTTCAAACAGAAATAAACTAGTTTGGATTTATTGCACACCCAAACAGGGCCCTTCCCGTTTTTGTATCTGTTTAAATTTAAACCCAACAGATTCAAATTTGTTTGAATTCAAAACCAACAGGTATCATACCTGTTCAATTCAAAACCAAGTGCCACCTTTACATCTATAAATAGACTAGCCTCCCATTTGGATTTTACTCCAATTTTCGTACTCCATCATCTGCTATAAATCTCTCTGCATTTTGCTGTATTTAATTTCTGAAAAAAAGAGTGTAAACACTTAATGTATTCGTAAGGCAAACAATTTGTAGTGCTGCTATTGTTTGTAGAAGATCATTTCATCTTGGGAGATAGACGTCCAAATTCTGAAAGCACCGTGGAGAGGACGAATCTGTCTTAAGGACACAGTGTCAAACACTGGACTTGATCAGTTTTTAATTCGAACAAATTAAATCAAGTAAGTTATTTAATTTATTTTCAGTGTTATTTTTATTTGTTTAAATCAGATTTTAATTTTGTTTTTGTAACAAAATGAAATCTTTTTTTATTTATTTATTTTTTATTTCGACTTTGATTTTTGTAATCAAACAAATTCTCTCATTTTCTTTATTTCTTTAAATTCTAATTGTTGTTTTGTACACAATAGAATTAAAATCTTTTAAATACAGTGAAGATTGTTCAAACACTTTTATGTTCGTGCTATCGTCTAACATGGTCATATTGTTGGAAATGGTTATAAATTCTGGGTAAAACCATAATTTTATCCTAAGTTTGGTCTAATATTTAGGTGGGCCCCGTGCGTTGATTTACGCGGGTCAAAGTTGTAACGCGTTCTATGCCGCGTTGTGATTTACGTGGTATATTTGGTTGCTCAAAACCATTACCGAGTGAATGAGAAATTGAAGCCAAAGTGTGCTCCATGGAAATGAAGTTTTGGTGGAAAATCCTTAAAAGTATTGAATAAGACTTGTCCCACATTGATTTGGTGGGAAGTTTTGAAAGGGTTTATAAGGCATGGGTTTGGTACTTGGGGTGCGCCCTAAGTGGTACCCAAGTGTTTTAGAGGAAGAGGTTATGGACAAAATGGGCTAGACCCATTAGACCCAAAAATCACCACACTGCCATCGCCATCCGTCGGTCTGGGCGGCTGATTTGGCCAGTGCGTGGTGTGAGGTTAGGTTGGGCTTATTTGGCCCAATACTAATCTTTTTGGGCCAAAAACATTTGAATTTAATCTTATTTTTGGTAAAATAATATCCATAATTCAAATTAAACTGTTTTGGATTTACTGTACATCCAAACAGGGCCCTTCCCTTTTTCAAACAGAAATAAACTAGTTTGGATTTATTGCACACCCAAACAGGGCCCTTCTCTTTTTTGTATCTGTTTAAATTTAAACCCAACAGATTCAAATCTATTTGAATTCAAAGCCAACAGGTATCATACCTGTTCAATTCAAAACCAAGAGCCACATTTACATCTATAAATAGACCAGCCTCCCATTTGGATTTTACTCTAATTTTCATACTCCATCATCTGCTATAAATCTCTCTGCATTTTGCTGTATTTAATTTCTGAAAGAAAGAGTGTAAACACTTAGTATGTTCGTAAGGAAAACAATTTGTAGTGCTGTTATTGTTTGTAGAAGATCATTTCATCCTGGGAGATAGACGTCCAAATTCTGAAAGTACCGTGGAGATGACGAATCTGTCTTAAGGATATAGTGTCAAACACTGGATTTGATCAGTTTTTAATTCGAACAAATTAAATCAAGTTATTTAATTTATTTTCAGTGTTATTTTTATTTGTTTAAATCAGATTTTAATTTTGTTTTTGTAACAAAATGAAATCTTTATTTATTTTTATTTTTTTTTATTTTGAGTTTGATTTTTGTAATCAAACAAATTCTTTCCTTTTCTTTATGTCTTTAATTTCTAATTGTTGTTTTGTACACAATAGAATTAAAATATTTTAAATACAGTGAAGATTGTTCCAACAATCTTAAGACAGATTCTTTTTTGGTATCTTCATTGTATTTAATTTTTTTGATTTCATAAAACATATTCTGGTTGGAAAAACAAATAGTGTTTATGCTATTTGACAGATAGTAGTAATATATACTGTCTCTTTTCTTTGACAACTAGTAGTAATATACCAGTGTCATTAACAATTGCAGAATATTAATTGTGTTACAGAAAATTATTGTGATATTTTATTTTTCTAGTTTTAGTAACAAGGAAAATAAAATTATTTTGTTGTTATCATTTATTTTCTGGTTTTAGTAACTAAAATTTATTTTCTGGTTTTGGTAACTAGAAAGTTATTTTGTTTTTTTTCTGATTTTTGTAATCAGATATTATTTCGGTATTTTATTTTTCTAGTTTTAGTAATAAGGAAAATAAAATTATATTATTTTCTAGTTTTAGTAACAAGAAAAATAAAATAATTTTGTGTTATAATTTATTTTCTGGTTTTAGTAACTAGAAAATTAATTTGTGGTATTTTATTTTTTAGTTTTAGTAACATAGAAAATAAAATCATTTTGTATTATAATTTATTTGTGGTTTTAGTAACTAGAAAATTAATTTTGTTAATCAATCATGTAATTTTGTGTTTCGGTTACAATCTGTAAATATTGTACGTGACTTATGGTTTCATTTGGGAGTTCACTTAATTTTTGAACCCATTGTGAAAAAGTGTTAATTCTTTTGACTTTTTCATAGTTCATTATGAGTATACATAGAAGTATTTAATTCTGGAGTTATATATTAGTTTTACAAACTAAATTTCAGTTTTATTATGAAGAAACCTTTGTAGCAAGATTATTTTCTTATTGATTTTCTGAATCATTCTTTATTTTCTGTGTATGAATCCGTAGTAGTGAATAGTTTTCTGCACATGAGTTGGAAAAATATATATATTCACAAGAACATTTGAATGCATATTTAATTTGTTTATTTATGTACAAATCAAACTGATTAAATGAAAGTATGTTTTGTCATTTTGGAGCTTAAAATTCAAAACGCATTGAATTTTATTTATGAGTTGAGAATCTTTTTATTTCATGATGCAAGTTTTGGGATCATGCATGATTAATTTATTTTGTTAAATTCATTATTTTTAGTTGATGCGTTTGATATGCATGTTTGATATCAACTCAAGTTATTTCTTTAAAAATAATGTCATGTGAGTTGGAATGATAAATTGTTATGTTGACTTTGGACATAAGCAAATTAATTTGAATATTTCTAATTAATTTTGAATGGGTGTTTAAACACCAGAGGTTTTTAAACATGGAGATGTATGCAGTTATATCGTTCCATTTAATTGGAAGGAAATTTAAGAAATCTTTTATTATTAGTTTGTTTTAAATTTGTGACATGAGATGTCATTAATTATTATTTTACTTGCGTAGTAGAATTTGTTAAACCATAAACCATTTTATTTATATGGAGGTGTATCTCTTGCATTAGATGAGATATTTTAATTTTCTTCTGTCACAAATATTTTTATGACAGTGTTACTTATTCATAAATGAGTTGCAAGAATTTATGCAATCAAATAAGATTTTTGATTTGTTCGTTTCTTAGGCAAAATTTTATAAGGATATAATTTTGTCAAAACATTAATTCTGATTTGTATAGTCATAATTATTGTGGATTTTTGATTTGAAATTTATGAATCAAGCACATCATAGACAACAAGTGATGAATTTTATATTTTGTTTTTAATCAAAAGTTATAGGGGTGGTGAATATGATGCACCATTAAATGAATTCTGTGCACAACATGGCATTATTCACCAAACTATAGCCCCTTATTCTCCACAGCAAAATGGAATTGGTGAAAGGAAGAATAGAACCCGAAAAGAAATGATGAATGCCATGTTACTAAGTTCAGGTTTACCACAGAACTTGTGGGGGGGGGGAAGCAATATTGTCTGCTAATTCTGTTCTTAATAGAATGCCCCACAAGAAAACCAACAGCACTCCTTATGAATTGTGGAAAGGTCGACCACCTTCCTACAAATACTTAAAAGTGTGGGGGTGTTTGGCAAAAGTGGAAGTTCCTGTTCCTAAAAAGACTAAGATTGGACCAAAAACAATAGATTGTGTGTTTATTGGTTATGCTCAGAATAGTAGTGCATATTGGTTTCTGACTTTTAAATCAGAAATACCTAATATAAATGTGAACACTATTATAGAGTCAAGAAATGCTGTGTTTTTTGAACATGTCTTTCCTTACAAGAAAGGACAGGCATTAAGTTCACAGAAAAGAACTTATGATTGTATACAAAGTCAAGTGACTAATGACAATCAAACACAAGAGACGAGTAATGGCCTTAACCAGCAGGATTTAACTGATGATGAACCAAGAAGAAGTAAGAGAGCGACAACATCTAAATCCTTTGGTCCGGATTTTCTGACATACTTGTTAGAAAATGAACCTCAAAGCTTTAAGGCAGCAATGACAGATCCTGAAGCACCTTTGTGGAAAGAGGCTGTTAATAATGAAATTGAATCCATTATGCAAAATCATACTTGGGAATTGGTGGATCTTCCACCAGGTTCTAAACCTCTTAGATATAAACGGATATTCAAGAGAAAAATGAAAGTAGATGGTTCAATTGACAAGTATAAAGCAAGACTTGTAGTTAAAGGTTACAGACAAAAGGAAGGTCTAGACTATTTTGACACATATTCCCCTGTGACAAGAATAACATCCATTCGCCTGCTTATTTCTATAGCAGCATTGTTTAATTTAAAAATACATCAAATGGATGTTAAAACAGCTTTCTTAAACAGTGATCTAAATGAAGAGATCTATATGGAGCAACCCGAAGGGTTTATAGTATCAGGGTAAAAAAGAAAGTTTGTCGACTTATAAAAATCCCTTTATGGATTAAAACAAGCACCTAAGCAATGGCATGAAAAATTTGATCATGCAATGCTTACTAATGGGTTTAAGATAAACGAATGTGACAAATGCGTCTATGTTAAAAACACTGACCAAGGATATGTCATAGTTTGTCTTTATGTAGATGACATGCTTATCATTGGAAGCAGTCAAAACATGATCAAATCAACTAAGCAAATGCTTAACAAAAGATTTGATATGAAAGATATGGGGGTCGCAGATGTTATATTAGGAATGAAAATTACTAAAACATCTGACGGATATGCATTATCTCAATCTCATTATATTGAGAAAATATTTGATAAATTTATCAAGGATGATTTGAATTTAGCTAGAACACCTGTAGACATCAGTCTTTATTTATCGAAAAATAAAGGTGATGCAGTGTCTCAGTTAAAATACTCCCAAATCATTGGAAGCCTAATGTACCTAATGAATTGTACTCGTCCTGATATAGCTTACGCTATCAGTAAACTGAGTAGGTACACTAGTAACCCTGGAGAAGACCATTGGAAAGCGATCATTCGGGTTCTTAGATATCTAAGATTTACTCGTGATCTTGGTTTGAACTTTACTCGATATCCAGCAGTACTCGAAGGTTATTGTGATGCCAATTGGATATTGAATACTAAATATTCAAAATCCACTAGTGGATATGTCTTTACTTTAGGAGGCGCTGCTGTTTCTTGGAAGTCCACGAAACAAACTTGCATCGCACGATCCACAATGGAATCCGAGTTCATTGCTTTAGACAAAGCAGGTGAAGAAGCAGAATGGCTTCGTCACTTCTTAGAAGACATTCCAATGTGGCCAAAACCTGTGCCAGCTATTTGCATTCATTGTGATAGTCAATCTGCAATAGGCAGGGCACAGAATCATATGTATAACGGTAAGTCACGACATATTCGTCGTCGACATAATACCGTAAGGCAATTGTTGTCAAACGGAATAATCTCAATAGATTATATAAAATCTAAAGAGAATATTGCGGATCCGTTAACAAAAAGTTTGACAAAAGAGCTAGTGTATAGTTCATCGAAGGGAATGGGATTAAAGCCTATTACATAAGAGTCGTCATAATGGTAACCCTACTTATATGACTGGAGATCCCAAGAACTAAGTTCAAAGGGACAACTAAGTTATGTATGGCTCGCCAGAAATCACCAAGGGATTAAAATTTCTACCCATTCCTATAGTGAGAGTGATATCTGCAACATATGTTGTCTGCAGGGGTATAAATAATGATTACTTATATCTTGATTAAGGCATAAAATCAAGACGAGTATAAGGAGATACTCACAATAAGAATCACCTATATGGGTGTTGAACTGGGGCCGGTTCTATGAGAATGAATAAGGCTACATTCTCTAGAAACACTCATGAAAACCAAGAGCGTTCAAGGCCAAAATGAACACAACTGTGAGAACCACGATGTGTTAGAAGATATTTTGTGTGAAATCTATTGTCTTGGCTTACACAAACGGCTGAACAATTCAAAGCATCGCGTCCATTGGTTAGCCAGTAAGTCCGATAGGTTATCACTAGGGAAGGTTCAAGGCCGAAAACTACCTATCCTGATGCAAGATATTTTCGACTTATACTCTTTCGATAAAGTCTGCATATTGTTGCATTTCCGTTGTCATCAAATTCCATTCATGTGGGGAATTGTTGCAAATGGTTATAAATTCTGGGCAAAATCATAATTTTATCCTAAGTTTGGTCTAATATTTAGGTGGACCCCGTGCGTCAATTTACGCGGGTCAAAGTGGTAACGCGTTGTATGCCGCGTTGTGATTCACGTGATATATTTAGTTGCTCAAAACCATTACCGAGTGAATGGGAAATTGAAGCCAAAGTGTGCTCCATGAAAATGAAGTTTTTGTGGAAAGTCCTTAAAGGTATTAAATAAGGCTTGTCCCACATTGATTTGGTGGGAGGTTTTGAAAGGGTTTATAAGGTATGGGTTTGGTACTTGGGGTGTGCCCCAAGGGGTACCCAAGTGTTTTAGAGGGAGAGGTTATGGACAAAATGGGCTAGACCCATTTGACCCAAAAATCACCACACATGTGGCCATGGCCGCCGTCCGATCGGCCAGGCGGTGAGCACAAGTCGTGGTGTGAGGTTGGGTTGGGCTTGTTCGGCTCAATACTAATCTTTTTGGGCCAAAAACATTTGAATTTAATTTTATTTTTGGTAAAATAATATCCACAATTCAATTTAAACTGTTTTGGATTTACTGTACATCCAAATAGGGCCCTTCCCGTTTTCAAACAGAAATAAACTAGTTTGGATTTATTGCACAGCCAAACAAGGCTCTTCCCGTTTTTGTATCTGTTTAAATTTAAACCCAACAGATTCAAATCTGTTTGAATTCAAAGCCAACAGATATCATACCTGTTCAATTCAAAACCAAAAGCCACCTTTACATCTATAAATAGACTAGCCTCCCATTTGGATTTTACTCCAATTTTCGTACTCCATCCTCTGCTATAAATCTCTCTGCATTTTGCCGCATTTAATTTCTGAAAGAAAGAGTGTAAACATTTAGTGTGTTCGTAAGGCAAATAATTTGTAATGCTGCTATTGTTTGTAGAAGATCATTTCATCCTGGGAGATAGACGTCCAAATTCTGAAAGCACCGTGGAGAGGACGAATCTGTCTTAAAGACACAGTGTCGAACACTGGACTTGATCAGTTTTTTATTCGAACAAATTAAATCAAGTAAGTTATTTAATTTATTTTCAGTGTTATTTTTATTTGTTTAAATCAGATTTTAATTTTATTTTTGTAATAAAATAAAATCTGTTTTTATTTATTTATTTTTTATTTCGAGTTTGATTTTTGTAATCAAACAAATTCTCTCCTTTTCTTTATGTTTTTAAATTCTAATTGTTGTTTTGTACACAATAGAATTAAAATCTTTTAAATACATTGAAGATTGTTCCAACACATTGGATTAAGGGTGGAATAAAATGGGGAGAAGTTATTAATTGGATTTGGAATATTACTCTATACTATTTATTGAAAGATAAGTGTCCCATTATTTCTTAGAAAAAGAAAAAAAAGTAGTGAATTTCACTAATTTAATTAATAACAACTAAGTTAGCTTGTTCCAGGAACAAATAATATTTTTTCCTAAAATGGGACTATTTAATGATTAAGAGGGGGAGCGCTTGGGTTTTCTTAAAGATTTGAGTCAGTGTTCTCTCAAACAATTTGTAGGAGGAGCACTTGGATTTTCTCAAAGATTTGAGACAGTGCTCTCTCAAGCAATTTGTAGTAGAATTAAAATTGTAATGTTAAAATAAAGTAAGGGTAGACATGATAGTACAAGGATTAGAGGACCCGTTTATTTTGAGAGATAGAATAGAGGATATTGATAGTGAAGGGATTAATAATGAGGGAATTATTAGTGAGGGGATTAATAGTAAAGAATTGTTAAATTATTTTTATATAAAATAATAAAACAAATAAAAAAATATAAAAAATTAAACATTATATTTAAAAAAAATTCCCAATATATAAAAAATATAAAATATAAAAAAATTTCTAATCTCCTTACTATTTTTCTAATATCATCTCTACCTTCTCCTTACCAATCCCCCTTCCAAGGGGACTAGTCCCCTCTTTATCTCTCAAAACAAACACTCTATTAGTAATACCAAGGGATTGGTACCAATCCCTTCTCTATAACTCCAAACAAACGGGCCAGAAAGTATGATGAAGTGATAGAGTGGTCGTTTTGTAGAGAGTAGAATGATAAAGGTTTATTTTGGTAGCACGGTTAAAAATAAGTTTTTTAATTTTTTAAATTATATTTATATTTCTATTTTTTATATATATATTTTTTTAGAAAAAAATCAGCTTTTAAATACTGGGTTTATTTATTTTCTAGTACTACTGTGTTATTACGGTTGTACTACATGCATCAATTAGTCTACCAATTAGTATATCAACATTAGTTACGATATTATTATTAACCCCACTCATTATACAAAATATAAATATTAAATTTTTTTAAAATTATACCACATCATCAATTAATACATTAATTGATGCATATAGTATTACTCGTGCTACTATTTTTTAAGGGTGTACACGGTCCGGATTGGTTTGGTTCTAGGAAAATCCAAGAACCGAACCGATTCTAATGGTTCTATGATTTTGAGAACCAGACCAGACCGTTACACTTGTAAAATCAGACCAGAACCAAACCGAAAAAACGGTTCGGTTTCGGTTTAGTTTACGGTTCCAAAAATTTCTATTTACAAGAATAAATTGTTAATATTAACAAAATAATTACTCAAACTAATTACATTTAACTCATGATAAAAACTAATAATATTAAGGCATTACTTAATATTACATATCTATACCATCCTAATATCATTAAAATTATAAGAAATCGATTAATAAAAATAAAACTTGATATTATATATATATATATGTATATCTTTTAAAATTCGGTTCGGTTCGGTTCGGTTCTTTTCGAACCGCGGGTTTTTTTAAAAAATCCATTAACCGAACTGTTTTTACGGTTCTCATATTTTTTAATCCGAAACCGAATCAATTCTTAATAGAATCAAACCAAACCGTATGATTCAATCTGGTTCGATCTGGATTACCGATTTGAACGGATTTTTGAACAGCCCTACTATTTTTTCTATTTATTTCTCTTAACAGCTAGGCACCCCATGGGTATGTGTAGCATACGCAATAGCAAACTTCTTACAATTTCGTATACGACTATGTGAGTCTTTATTAATTCTAACATTTTTTTTCTTATAATTTGGATGTGGGGAAAATACAACACTAAAATAAAATAAATAAAAATTTCAAATTAAAGGTAAACTTCACAAAATGTTTATAAATTTACAACAAAAAAAAAAAATTCCGTTTGGTAAAGCTTTCTAAATATGATTTGAGAGTAGAAGTTATATTTTAAGTTTGTGAGTTTTGGAATTATGATTTGAGTGTGAAAAATTTATTTGGTGAAAGAGTTTTGAATTGAGTGGGGAATTTTTTATGTAAAATATGATATTTTATACAAAAACTTGCAACTCATAACCAAACACACAACTTAAAATTCTATTAAATCTTACAAAAAAAATTTAAAAATTCGGAAAATATTTTTTTTGAATATATAAAAATTAATATGTGTCAATTGTAAAAAAATAAAATAAAATAAAATTTGTATTGTTCGGATCAACCGGCCGGACGACCAGTGGGACGTCCGGTAGGACATCTAGTGGGACGACCGATTAGGCTAAATTTGAAAAAAAAAAAAAATAGAAAATCGCGCCTGAGACAGAGTTTTCTGCAGAGTTTTGGAAATACAGTTGGAAAGCCATATCCAAACATGAAGTTTGAATGTGTGAGTAGAATTATAGTTTGGAAATCATTCCAAACACAATCTATAATTTTAATTATTAAAATTGATAAAGTTTACCTCTTATTTGTAAATATTTTATGAAGTTATCACTGAATTGTAATTTTTCCAAACCTAAAAGAGTTTTCAGAAGAAAAAAAATTATAAAAAAAATCGAATAATTATCCATAGGTACTAATAGTTGAATTTAATTCATGTTAGTTTGGCAACTTTCAGTTTTAGTCAAAAAGTCACTGTAAATTGTCACATCACTCTCTATTTTTCTTTACATTTTTTACATGTCATTAAAACTTGGCAATTAGTGAAATTTTTTTATCACGATTTTTATAAATTATTGATAAAACTTACAATTAGTGTCTTTTTTGTGACGAATTTTTTTAATTGTTGCTAAAAGTTAAAAATTAGTGTTTTTTTTTGTAACGATTTTTTAAATAATCGCTAAAATTTTTAATTAATGATTTTTTATAACAGAATTTTTAAACTGTCATTAAAAATTAACAATTAATAACGGTTTTTAATAATGTTTGATGAAAAATATCATTAATTATCATGTGACCTATTTGATAATAAATCCACTTATTATGGCCTATACGTAAGTCTCCCTAAAAAATATCAGAGTGACCTTTATAACAAAATAAATTTTGAATTTTTAAATTTTGTCAATTTAAATTCTACTTTTTTTTAAATTTATTTTCAATCTAAACTATTAGTCTTTTTTTTTGTTAAGTAAAAATGACGGAAAAATGATATTTTATTCATTAAACAAATGTAGGTGTTATCCATCCAAAAAAACAAATATAGGTGTACAAAAATGTCTAAAATGTTTTTTTAATTGAGTTTAATGATTAAAATATTAATTTTTATTAATTTTATTTAACAAAAAGAAATAAATAGTTTAGATTTAAATAAATTAAAAGTTTAAAATTTAAATAAAGAAAATTAAAATTTTATTTTGTTACAATAGTTAAACCCCAAGATATATATATATATATATATTTTATTTCTCCAATAGTTTTCTATAAGAAATGGAAATTACCAAACAACAAACCCATTTTGTTTTCAACAATTTTTCAACACGAAAATGTTAAATTTAGCCTGTAACCAAAAGAAAAACAAGGTGACATGTTGTCAGAAATCAAATTATTAAGCTTGATTTGTGATGGGTTTGATTAGTGGCTCACTAATTAATAAATATTACTCAGTCTGTTTACAAGTGAACCCAAAATAGGTTCGTAGAAACTAAATGTTGATTTGAGTTAAAATAATTATTTAGGATAAAATTAACTATTTAAATTAAATAGAATAAAATGTCACATCTTAATTATAATTATTTTATTTTTTCTCTTATAATAGTCAAAAAAGTTTAAAAAATTATCCTAAACAAGACTTTTTAATCCCAAACTATATAATCAAAAAGTTAAAAAGTCAATCTACATTTCAAACGAAAGTAATTTCCAAACTATGCACAAGTCAAAGGTTGAAATTGAAATAGATAAACCTCGCCGAATGCAAATAGAAGTTCAGAATATAATCCAATCAACAATTAAACAGATTAGATCAGACGTCGTAAATATAAAGTGATCAATTTTACTATTTAAGTTAATAAAAATCAAATTAAAATATTATATATTTGCTCTAATATTATTACGTAATTTTACCACACCAAATACAATTATATCCCACATAATGACATCATTTCAAATAAATGTTAGCCGATAGAGTCCTTCAACATGCTCATAAGAATCTTGAAATATCATAGAAGTCATAATATAAATGTCACACACACACACACACACACACACACACACACATATATATATATATAAAAGAAGATTAATACTTTGAATTAGATGTTAATAATAAGAATTGAATATACAAGCACAAATAAGGACTACAAAAAATTGAAAGACTTACGTTTAGACCCTAATGGTTGAACTTATTATCTTGTGAGAATTAATGGCAATTTTCATCAAATATTATTAAAAAAACGTTACTAATTGTTAATTTTCAATGACAATTTAAAAATTGTCACAAAAAAATCACTAATTATAAGTTTTAGCGACAGTTTAAAAAAATTATCACAAAAAAATCACTAATTTTCAATTTTCAACGACAGTTTAAAAAATTAGCTACAAAAAAGTCACTAATTGTAAGTTTTAGCAATAATTTATAAAAACCGTGACAAAAAAAATCACTAATTATCAATTTTTGGCAATATATGCAAAAAATTGTCACACAAAATTATTTTTAGTAACGATTTTACTAGGATTTCGTTTTAATAGGATTTGATGGAATTTAAGTCCAATTATTAGAACATATTGGTAATTTACCCAAAAAAAAAATTAATGAACCATGAATAAGCGGAGGTATTCAAAATTTCAGACAAAAAAAGAAAAAAGAAAAAGAAAGGGATTTATATGTATATCTTCTTCCGTAGCATGAGCACGAGCAGCACAAAAGAACACCACCATAATCGTAAATCTAATATTGAAATTCTTGCGTCTTACAAAGAAGGGTTTGATATTATTTCATATGCCAATTGTTGGAGATCACCCCATGTGAGGGGTGATCATTTCTCATATGCTGCAACATGTTAGAACAAGCTGACCATGTGAAGCCAACGCACAAGACAGCTGACCATGTGCAAGCCAGCCTCTCTACCTCCATCTTAATGTGTATAAATGCAAAGCGTGAGAGGAGAGTTAAATGAGAAAGAGAGACAGAGCAAGCCAAAGAGAGTGAGAGATGTGAGGCGGAGAGACCGTCTCTCTCGGTGTGAGCGAGGGAGACGGGTGAGTGGGTAAGTAAGGAGAGTGTGAGCTCCTCCTCTATTGTAATCTTTCTGTAATCTCTCCATTGTTATAGTGATAACCGGCTACTCTCTCGTGGACGTAGGTATTGAGGCCGAACCACATTAAATATGGTGTCTCCTTAAATGTGGGTGTGTTTTTCTTCTTGGTATAATTTCTACAAGGTCTTGAGCGGGATCCCAGATCCCAATAATTGGTATCAGAGCCTCGTCAGTGGCATTTCGGAACAAAAACAGTGTGATTTTCGAAACTGCCCAGAAATCAAGTTGCTCGAAATCAGGTTTTAAGAATACCAAGAGCAAGGGCTCGACAAGAGGAGTCCAGAAATGCAAAGCAGACCACCAGAAGAAGTCTGATGCGCTCTTACGCGCCTTCTGAAGATGGCGCGTGGGTCCCAATCTCACCACGTCTTCTACGCCCCGAGAAGACAACCGGCGCGTCGGCACAGTCGCCCCCACGCGCCCCCACGCGTGGCGCAAGGAAAAAGGCGACTACGGGCAGTGCGTGTCCTCCACGCGTAAGCCAGGTCATCAAGCCACGTCATCACACGTGGCAATACGTCAGCAAGGAGTGCCACGTGTCTGTCCACGTCAGCCACCCAGTCAGGCCACGTGGCCGCCAGGTCATCGCCACGTGGCAAACCACGTGTCACCACGTTAGCAAGGGTTCGCCACGTGGCAGCACAGTCATCTGCTATGTCAACATTCCGAAGGAAGGATCCGATGCAACGCAGCTAAGGTGTAGCCGCAGGAAGGAATGATCCAGTGTGCTGCGGGTATGGTACAACCGCAAATATGAGGCGTACAAAATGTTTTGGCTAGATCTAAGCCATTCGAAGTCTGTTTTTGGCAATCCAATAGTGCTTTCCGACTATTTGGAGTATTTCGGATACATCCGTACGGTCAGATTTTGGAATCGGAGTTTCTGCAAAAAGAAGGCAAATTAAAGGGACAGACGACATCAGGTGCAGTGGACGGAATATTCTATTGGAACACGGAATATTTCCTGAACTTCTGAAAAATGCAATTTGGCCCAGAATTTTCAGAATATTGTGCTGTGGCCCAACTTTTGGGAAAATTTTTCAGTGAGGTCCCCGGAAGTGCAGCGAAGGTTGGTCCTAGCTAAACGGACCATTCCGGACGCAACCGCGAGGTCAGAATAGTGAAATTATGAACGGTTTGGAAAGATTGTCAAAACATGGGAGTTTGTCATCTTCAATACTCAAAGGAAGGTTGCCGGATATTGTGGAACGCTGCGGATTCACTGAAGAGGTTAGAATGGACAGATTCTGACCAGATTGGACAACCAGATACAGATCAAGATAGATCATTGAAGACCAAAGGATATCAGCTTGATCAAATGTCAAATCAAGGGAGATTAGGATTGGGAAGGGGTGATCAGAGGATTGCAGAGATGATTATCTTCGGAGTTGATCAGAAGATCTAGTTCAATCAATCAAAAAGACCATTCATCGACGGATAGATGATTTGGCAAACCGATTGTGCTCGTGAAAATGCTATGGTCATTGAGCTATCAGTATACGCAGTAAATCTGTGGTATGTGGACGTGTAGAACAATAGTTGCAGAAGAGCATACTAAGCGCAGAAGCACAAATGCAAACGTGCAGCAGTACAAAGGTACGGTAGAGTATCGTACAGAGGCGCAAGAGGAGTGTACAGCAGCGGGTTGTTGAAAGTTCACAGGAACTTCCAGACAAAGAAATTAGGATAGGTAAAATGCAAAAGTGCGCGCCAAGGAGTGGCAAGTCTCTTTTCTCTATGGTGGTTTCTTTAATTCCATGGCAGCGGATAATAGAGTTAATATGGATCTCTTAGGCGAGCTCGACGTAGGGAGACCAGAAGCCATGGGTGCGAGCACTATGCAAGGAATTGCATAGTTGACGATGCCTTGACAGATGGAGCTATTGTCAACCATCAATCTACTGGACAGCAAATCAGGGACTGCAAAAGCACAAACAACAAGCATATGTGGAAACGCTAGGAGGTTGTTCAGAAGTGCAGAGGGCAAAGGCTGATAGTTCAGAGGAAAAGCTCCGAGCAAAGAAGACCGAGGACGTTGATGAACAACGAGTTTTCTATTGCTCCAATGACTTGTCCTGCAAGATATGGCATGACAGTCAAGGGCATCCCAGCAGGGGGTGCAGGACATCCAATCGGGGGGTGTCGGATATCTTGGTTGCGCAAGTTCAAGCATAGCAGGTGTAGACATCCGAGACAGGAAGCGTGGAACAGATCTGCGGGAGATAGAAGCAGAAGCTCTCTTCAAATCAGAGAGTGGTGTGAGTTGAGTTGAGAATGTAGGATTCTCTCATCCTCTTGTATCTCTGGTGTATTATCTCTAGCTTCAGGGGGTGCAAGCATCTCAATGAGGAGATGCACACTATGCTGAAGACATCCGAGACAGGAAGCGTGGAAGAGATTTGTGAGAGATAGGAGCAGAGGTTCTCTCCAAATCAGAGAGTGGTGTGAGTTGAGTTGAGGATGTAGGATTCTCTCCTCCTCTTGTATCTCTGGTGTATTATCTCTAGCTTTCAAGGGATGCAGCGTCTCAGTGAGGAAATGCAGACTATGTTGAATTCGGGCGTAATAAGATTAGCAGCAGTGTGTGCTGTGGATTACCTCACATGGGTTGAGGGGGTGATTTGTTAGAGATCACCCCATGTAAGGGGTGATCATTTCTCATGTGCTGCAACATGTTAGAACAAGTTGGCCACGTGAAGCCAACGCACAAGACAGCTGGCCATGTGCAAGCCAGTCTCTCTACCTCCATCTTAATGTGTATAAATGCAGAGGGTGAGAGGAGAATTAAATGAGAGAGAGAGACAGAGCAAGCCAAAGAGAGTGAGAGATGTGAGGCGAAGAGACCGTCTCTCTCGGTGTGAGCGAGGGAGACGGGTGAGTGGGTGAGTGAGGAGAGTGTGAGCTCCTCCTCTATTGTAATCTTTCTGTAATCTCTCCATTGTTATAGTGATAACTGGCTACTCTCCCGTAGATGTAGGCATTGAGGCCGAACCACGTTAAATATGATGTCTCCTTAAGTGTGGGTGTGTTTTTCTTCTTGGTATAATTTCTACAAGGTTTTGGGCGGGATTCCAGATCCCAACACCAATGTGCTCACAGATGGTTTGACAAAGTAATTCACGAAAACTTCCTCGGCAAGGGAAATTATTCAATACTTCCAGAGCACCACATGTCCATACTTCAAACTAATCGCCAATTAGTTAGTCTCATGTTGTTCTCTCATCCCTAACATAAATCGTGGGTCCTTATGTCTCTCCACCAATTAAAACTTTATGGAGTATCACGTGTTCATACTCCGTGAGTACTGAATAATCACCCCCTCGACAATTTCTCCAGTTGCACCTATGTTAAGTGTTGCTGAACTGGCTTGAGCTTCCATGTTGCGTTGTTAACGGGGAGAATACTCCGACGCTGCCTGTCAACTATACTAGTATATAGGACCTTGGTATTGGTATATATAGACCTAGGACGGTGGATTGTATCTTTCACTTCTTCTTCTTGGGTGGATCTTCTACCATGGGTCCCTCCTTTCTCTCACATCTTTATTTTGGTCATACGTGGGGTATATACACCGGTACTCTTCACACAATTTCTAAAAATGAATATTCGTATAGTGTTTATTCACGGAAGTTTATCATTTCTTTATGAATGAGACAAAAGTCACAAAGTTTAAAAGAGTTTTTTATAAGAAAATAAAAATGATTTTGAAACTATCAAAAAAACAAATCAATTTATTTTGAAAATTCACCAACAAAGAAAGGTTAAGATTAGTTTGTAACCCAAAAAAAAAAAAAAAGGTAGGTTAGGCTTGGTCAATTTCTCTCATTTGCATTTTTAAAATTTTTGCCAACAGAGTAGTGTTAATATTTACTAAAGGTGTTAGATCATTAAGGTAGTGTTTGATTCATTATAATAGATTGAAATGGAATAATAATTGTGGGGACATATTTTTAGGTAGTCTACATGGCGAGGTTGTTAGCCGAGGTGCCACGTGGGCGGATTATGGTGCTGAGATATGGTGCGATAATACCGGAATTTGAGATATTTGGATAGAGGACTAAAATCCTAGATGACATCAAGCTACCTATTTGGATAAAAATAGGACTCTTGGGGGAGTTCATCTTAATGTGAATAGTGTGAGTTGTGATAAGTGTTATCCTTGTAAAGGATAGAGTCTCATGAAGTAAGACTTCTAAGGAAAGTTGGACACTGATCATTATAAAAGTAAGGCACCCTCATGGGTCTAAGGTATGCTTTATTTAAGATGCTTTTATGCTTTCATTATTGAAGTTTAAGTACTTGTATTGATATCTGTGAGAGATAAGATTACTGACTTGATCGTCGGAGTGCTCCCGGGTGGACGAACCACCGCGGTATTCTCATATTCTTATTGGCAGGTGTTCGGGCTTAATCTATTTTGCCAGTGCTCTCCAGCTGAGTTCCTTGTTTGGTTGTGTGGTTGGAAATCAACACTCACAATAATTACATTAAAATATTCTTTCTCATATTTGGTTAAACTAAAAAATTGATTTTCAAGGGATTATTATATAATTTGCTTCTTGGATTTGGATTATGTAGCAGTGCAAGGCAAGGGTTATACATTCAGGCCCCGTTTGGGGACTGACTAAATTAGCCAATTAGCCAAAAAATTACTAAATTAGCCAAAAAGCCAACCACTCATACCAAAAAGTCAAAAATTCTTTTTTCTCTCTACTTTTTGCACATCTTTTCGTAATTAGCCAAAAAGTCATCCCAAACATACTGTCACGACCCAAACCCGGCCCTATGGGTTTAGCATATCAGCGATGTCAAGAGATTACCAAGGCCCTTTGAATAATGTCTGATTAAATAGAGTATTGTGGCTCAAGCCAATACTGATAAATAACTAGTGTCCATTGAGCTGTGAAAATCTGTATGCCAAAAACATTTTTATGCATTCATACAGTTCAAAACAGTACGATCTATACAATCATTTACAAACATTCAATACGGGGACCTAGTCCCTCGATAACAGTACGGTAAAACAGTAGACAGTCTATACAAAAGTACAAAACAGTGAGGAGACAGGTGGGGACAATAAAAACACCCCAAGCCATAACATGGCAACTCGGAACCTCGCAGTGAGGCACATAGGCTGGCTTGACAAAACTGGGGACCAACCCACGCTCCTAGCTCCGGTCTGGCTGCTGAGAACCTACATATATATATAAACAGTGAGCTAAAGCCCAGTGAATAACGTAAAGCATAAAAAGGTTATGAATGAATGTCCTTACAGTAATGAAATCAATTCATTAAACAGTATTTCAGTCTTTCAATATTTTCAATCAATCAGTCATATGCGGTACATCCATTAGCCTATAAACAGTAGGTCCAAAAGGACCGGGTCTTCACAGACCCAAGAATGATGGCCATCGATCGATGCAGATGGTTCCTCAAGGAGCCGACAGAGATCTCTGATAAAGATGCAGTAAGTGCTAAGGATGCCACAAGATGCAGATTGAATCACAGACATACATTCATTCAAGAAACAATATCGGTTCAATAAGCAGTTCGATTAAGATTCAAAAGATAACCATTTTGAACATATCTTTACACAATTGTTACTCACAGAGATTGGGCTAATAGCAGCTAGAGCGCGTCCCCGAGAGCCAACCCTAAACAGTTAACCAAATAGAACACACACTAAGTTTCACAGTCGGGAAGGATGATAATTAAATCCCTAAATTTCCTCGGTGTGATTCTATGTCTAAATCCTCATTAAGATGCCTTAAACTAGGCCTAAGGATGCCTAGGATGGGATGAGGATGCAAAAATACAGTTGGAAGGCATTTTTCAAAAGTTCTTTGAAACAGGGTCTCGCCGAGCGAGCCTTCCTTCGCCGAGCGAGGTTGCAAAATCAAAAGCTTCGGCGAACAATCCTTCGCCGAGCGTGCGATGAAACAAGAAAAGTCTTGGATGCTCAATTTTTATGCTCGAGCCACCAATCCTTCGCCGGCGCTGCTCGGAGAAGCGTTGGTCGCTCGGCGAGAATCGCTCGAGCGAAGAAGTCAAATCTGGAATTTCCAGATTTGCCTTCCAAGCTCAAACCAAGCATTCTCAACTCAATTCTCGACCTCTTGGGCCCAAATTCTGGAAAATACATCCCAAAACAATGTATAACAAGTTTCAAAAGCCAATTTATGAATTCAAGCCCCAAAGGTGAGTCAATTAAATCCAAAATTCAAACCCAATTTCAAGAACAAATTTCAAACATGCAATGCATGAACTTTAAACTAAAATCAAGCTTCAATTCTTGCTCAATTGAGCTCAATAGTTGGAAAACAAAATGAAAACATGGACTTTAGCTTAAACATGGACATGCATGTGCAATTTACCCTGAAATCAACTTCAAAATGCACCAAGATGGTCATGCATGCAACAATCAAGCTTTAATTCAACATTCTTGAACTTAAAACATGGCTTAGCTCTATAATGATGCATGAAACATGCAAGATTTAGCTCAAGACAACAAGAAGAAGATGATTTCCTTACCTAGAGTGTCAATTTCAAGGTGTGGAAGCTAGATTATGCCAATTATACTTCAATTCTAAGCAATCTCCAAGAAAATTCAACAATTTGAGTCCAACTCTCTCTCTTCTCCTTCACTCTCTCTAGTTTGGTCGGTTATGAACAAGAAAGGGGCTGATCAAATGGTGATCTAGATGTAATAAGGCACAATATATTTGAATAAACAAAGGTCCACTAGCTATGGCAATGTGGTAATTAAGTCAATCTTGGTAATTAACTCGTTTAAATCTAATTTAATCATTCTTAATCAAGTTTCAGATAAATATATCATTAAACCACAAATATTCTCCTGATTACAAAACACTAAACGGTTCCTAATTCGGCCGCCGATAAGGCCTTCAATTAACAGTTTAAACATATGAATTCAAACAGATAATCAATCAATCAAACAGATGCAATATGCAATTCAATAGATAAACTTATTCAATTTCAGTTTCGATTTCAATCAGTCCAGTTAGTACTTCGGTTAGTTCAATTATCAGTCATTATCAGTTCAGTTTATCAGTAACCAGTAGCTAATTCAGCAGTTTATCGATAATCAGTACGAGGGTTGTTACACATACAAGTTTTTTTTACCTACCTTTTTAGCCAAATAGCCAAAAAGTTACTAAATTAGCCTGTTCCCAAACGAGGCCTCGGTCTCAGTCTTTGATTTATGTAAGTAGTGCAGGGCAAGGGTTATCATACATCACATATGGTCTGAGAAATCCTTATTTCTTTCATATAATTTTATTTCGATATAGTTAGTATAAATAGATATTATTTTTATACAAATAAAATTATCTTGTTACCTAAGATTCTCCTTAAAAAAATGGAATGAATCGTGATTTTAAAGGAACCCTAGGAAGAATTTTGAATTTTATTTTTTGAATTTTGAATTTTTTGTTCATTTTTAATTTTATAAGGGCATTTTTTGGAGAATGTAAATTGATCGTGATTTTAAAGGAAATAGGATGACATGTAGATGAATTTTTAATTCTTTTTTTTTTGTCATTTTTAATTTTATAAGGCTATTTTTTGTTTAGAATAGGATGATTTTAAAGGAAATAGGATGACATCTCTAGGGAATTAAATTGATTCATCCATCAATAGGATGGATTTTTAATTCTATTTTTTTCATCGGATGTCATCTTTCATATCCATAGGGGCTTTGATTCATACCCGAAAGGGGGGCCCCGAATCTCCCGATTTTTCATTTCAAGTAAAAAAAAAAGAAGATAGAAAAAAAAAATAATAATTTGTCAAAAATGGAAATTAGGAGGAATTTTTTTAGGAAAATTTTTCATTTTCCATATCCATAGGATGACATATATAGGTAGATGTCTTTTCATCCATCGTATGACGTCTCCTATACAGGGGGATGTTCTATGTTTTTTATCCGTAGTTTTTAATTCTTTCTTTTTTTCATCCATAGGATGACAAATTGATCGTGATTGACATATATGTGTAAGGGTACGTGATAGTAACACTCCCAAAATTTCTTATTAAACCTAACAATTTATGTGGATGCTTATTAACTCAACATCTTTGTCTTATATTTTCGATATGGGACAAGCACAAAGTTTAAAAGAATTTTTTCATAAGAAAATAAGAAAGATTTTGAAAATTACAAAAAAAGAAAAAAAAAAAATCCATTTTATTTTTAAAAATTTCCCAACACAAAAAGGTTGAGATTAGTCTGTAACTAAAAGAAAAACAGTGTGACATGGGGTTATGAGAAATCACATTATTAACCTTGATTCGTGAAGGATTTGATTAGTGGCTCATTCAACATTGTTCACATTTTTTTTTTTTATAAATCAGAAAAAAAAATTTATTAAAAAACCGATAAAAGATCGGAAATATCCCAATAGTAATTATGCCTTACAGTAAAAAACTAAACAGCCAAAAACTTGGTCATATTTGTAAATTGTAGTTTTTATTTTTAAAACAAGTCAAATACAAATTATCTATCTATACAATTATAAAGAGAAGATTGGAGTTGGTTTTTATATCTTATTTTTAGAGTTTTCTCAAAATACTCCAATAGTAATTATGCCTTACATTTTAAAAAAAAAATTTTAACATGGGCAATTATGAATATATATATATATATATTTTCAAATTTCTCAATTGTTGATCTTTTTAGATTCATAAAATGTTTTAATTTTTAATTTTTAAATTTAATCATATATTTCACAATTTTATTTTATTTTTTTTGAAAAAAATAATCATATACATACACATCGCGTATATCCATCACTTTTAGTATCTTTAAATTTGACTCTGGCAAAGTTGTTATAAGTCTCTTGGTATCATCTAGATTGGAGAGATTTTCTATACAGTTTATGTGACCACCAGAGTCTAATTCGACCATTATGCCTTGATTGATTGGCCTTATTTTAATTTATCGTTAATAAATTTAAATCTTATTCCTAATTGTTTTGTAATAGAGATGGCCACCGATGTTTTGCCTTGCATGCTTATTAGTAACTTGAGAAAATCTTCATTTTCTGAGAATGTGATCGATCGCACTTCCTTGCAGGATCAATTGTTTCATAAAGATAGATTGTGTTCGAGCAGTAACTAGTAATCGCTGGAGGATCCATAGCATGTCGATTACTTCAAATTTTGAAATTTTAGTAGTTAGTGATTGCAAGGGGATCATCACATACTTGCTAACACAAATGTGATCGATTGCCTTGTTTTAAGTTTGCGATTTTCTTGCTCTCTTCTCACACTTTTTCATCTTCTCATCCCAAATTCCCTCTTGCTTCTCTCTACTTTCTCTCACTAAAAATTTGTGTTGTTAACTCATTGAAACCTTAATCTTAGACTCCTAAAGTGGGTATTTTACAAAAACTCAATAAATATTGTAAAACACATTAAGAGTTACATTTTCATCATAATGGATTTTTTATTTGATCACATTTGAAATCCTAGGGCTCTACTCTTCTTATGTTTAAATATGAGTTGGATTGTAGATATGTGGTAGTATTTTGAGGAAATATTATTTTGCCCTCCAACTATCACTCAAAAATTAATTCAACCGTTAACTTTTTATTATATCAATTTTATACCTAAGCTATTCAATTTTGAATCAATTTCATCCATTGGGCTTTCCAATTTTAGATATGAACATAATGTTTCCTCAAGTTTGAGGAGCCTACGTTTCCTATTTCACTTGGGCCCTATTATTTGGTATTGTCTCCCTCCCATAATTGCAATCTAAGAAGTATGGATACATACATACATCATAAATACTCCGATGCAATAATTTTTTTAAAAAAATATAGGATACGACACGTTGGGAAAATGTACAAAATATATTATTTTATATATTTATTATATGTTTAATGATAATTAAAAATTGCAACATAATACTAATTTTCAACGTCTAAAATAGGAGAGCTTAATATGTATAAATTTTCATTACTTTTATTATATGTATAAATTTTCATTACTTTTATTATATGTATAAATTTTCATTGCTTTTATAATAGGTTTCATTTGTGTCTAAGGGATGAACATGTATCTCCAAATTGTGTTACATATGTTGAGAAGTGTTTGACATGTTTCCAATAAGGACATGGTTGCTTCTCGTAAGCTATGAAAAATGAGTACTTTGAAAATATTACCATATGAATATTGGGTACTTACCATAATATGGGTAAGCACATTGGTACGGATGCACACACACGGGCGCGCAAAATAATCTACGTATGGCTTGGGTATGGGACCCGTATAACCTGAATACATCTTGGATACGACATGAATATGTTTCAAGTACTTTGTAGCATAAATGTAATTTTTAAGTTGTGAAGGTACTGAAACAATTATATTGTGCCTATTTTTTATATTAAAAATATAAAAACTATTTAGAGTCTTTTTTTTTTTTTTTACTACTATAAAAAAAAATAAAAAATAAAAAAACTTTGTTTATTCTTCACATTTGAGTTTTTAACTGTAAATACTACAAATTATAAAAATATTCTTTTTATGGACTTTTAAGCCTTCGTATGGGATGTTGGTTGACTTTTTAACTTTTTTTAGCCTACAGCTAAAAAGTCTCATTTGGGATGAGGTTTTTGGCTTTTTTGACTTTTATGAGAGAAAAAATAAAATTATTGTAATTTGAATGTACCATTTTGTCTAATTAACTTTTTAGCTTATTTTGTCTTTTTTGTGAATATTTTGTCTCGATGGCTAATCTATCTCCAACTTCCTAAGGATGTTCTTTTTCCTCCGTAGCACAGCTTACATGTCCTGTGGCCTAATCAGTTGTTTCTGTTTAGGGTACAGACAACAATAAAGATTGAGAGTTCTAATTTTGAAACTTTAGTAATGTGGCAAGGAGTGGGGCTCACATGTGATGCGATGTGTGTGCTTATATTTTTGTTTTTTGTTTTTTTTTTTTTTTTTTGCTACATCACTAGAGCTCTCTATCATTGTTGGTACAAACAATGATATAAAGTAAAATGCCAATCTAGAAAGTTGCCTTTTGTGGATATTTTTCTTGATCAGTATGTCAGGGATCAGTAAGACACTTGCCTACTTCATGACACAAAAAGTTTCTTTCTTATTTTCTTTCTTTCTTTAGTATGTGTTTAATTGCTAAGTTATTGTAAAAGAAGTCTGGTTCGTTGTTTGCTTCTTGGTATGATACACTTGTAAATTGATTATCACTGGATACTGCTCTTTCAGGCAAATGGAGGAGTACGCACGCCTAATCACATCAATCAAAGCCCAGATTAAGATGGTATGTTAATTGTGATTTATATTTCATCTAGCTTTATCTTCCCTTCCCCACTCCTTATCTATTTCAAAACATTTGAAAACGCACTTCATTTATTAGATCGATGTAGGTTTGTGAAAGGATACGGGAATTACTCCAACTTCCAGGAGAGGGGTCTTCCTAAACAAGAGTTCTCGAATTTTGTATAACTCAGTTCCTGCTGCTGCTCTGTTAGCATATCTGCACAATGAAGATAAAGAAGAGAAAACAAGGTATAGCTATTCCGGTTCTTAACCCATCTCTTGTTATATTCTGGACTCGAGTTGTATAGATTAAAAGGTTATTTATATCTTGTTTCCCTTGTCTCCCCTCTATTTTTGGTTATCGGGTTGTAATTGTGCATTTGGAACAGATTAGTTACTTCATTTTCAAAACCTGTGTTGCCCAAATTTTAGCCTCTTCGCTCAAGCGGGCATTCTTGCGCTCGAACGGGCTTCACAACTTTTGCTCATCTGTTTGAGCGGCCATTCCCACGCTCGAGCGAGATTTTACAACTCTTAGCATTTTTTTTTTACAGGTCTACAGATACTGGGAGAGTGCATTCGACACTCGAGCATCCAGTTTCACGCTCGAGTGGGAGTCTGTATCTGACGCTAGAACGGGAATTCCCACGCTCGAGCAGACTTCGTGAATATCAATCCAAGAAGATGAAGTTTTGAGTTACTTTTTCTTATCTCTCTCTCTCTCTCTAAAACTCTCCAAAAAGCTTATTCTTGAGCTTCTCTCTCTACATGTCACTTTCTCTCTTAGATTTCATCCAAATCCATTCTTCTTTTCAACCTAATGCCTTTGGGAAAAAGGTAGAGCTTATCCAGATCTACATTTTGATCCGAATAGAAGTTGGTTTCGGCATTCTTGGAATTTGTCTCTTGTTAGGTTCGTCTTCTTCTTTGAAGTAGGGATTTTTTCTACACTTTCATATAATATTTAGCTTAGATATTGTCTTTGTGTAATAATGGTGTGATTTGGGGATGTTTTAAAACAAACCTTGGCTTTTGAGTATGAAGTTTCAAAGAGGGGTTTTGGGTGTAAATGAAATTAATGTTTGTGAGGTTTGAAAATGATGTTGTGATATACCTAATTTGATGATTTTGACACTTAGCTAATATTTGGAAAAAATTGAGAAATTGCCCTAATTAGGTCAAATTATTATTTTGTACAAAAATTGGAATTGACATTGAAAATGTGAAATTGAGAGAGAGTTGAAATAAATGATAGAATTGGTTATGAATTAACTATCTGTTGAGATTGAATATCTGTTTAGAGATAATTGTATTGGGCTATCAGTAGAGAATAGCTTTGGATTGTTGTAGAAATAGCATGT
Source organism: Camellia lanceoleosa (assembly GCA_025200525.1). NCBI lineage: Eukaryota > Viridiplantae > Streptophyta > Magnoliopsida > Ericales > Theaceae > Camellia > Camellia lanceoleosa. The sequence goes on from CM045758.1 coordinate 203,985,849, forward strand.
GGATTAGGTGAATTAAAACCAATCTTGATGGTTGTCATTGAATATGACCATGTCTATATACATTGTATATGTATGTTTGTTAGGAAATGGAAAGAAGATATACTTTATGTTTGATTATCTGTTTAAATACATTGCATATGTGTAGATATTTGTTTGGGAGAAAAAAGGGGATGAATTCCAGTATAATTAAGTTAGCCAGAGTGTCTTGGGTGAAAATCTCAAAATTATACATGAGTGCCTAGCTCGCGAATGAAATATTCGTAAAATGGCAATTGTAGTGCCTGTATGGCCTATATTTACATAGGTCCTGTTTGACGGCTGCCAGCAGACGAAATTTCTGTGAAACAAGAAGTTTGAAGTGTTTATGCATATGTGTTATGTGATTTGCAATTTATCAAGTTGTAGCCTCAATTTGTTTGTTGAGAAATAATGAAATTGACTCATAAATAGAGAACATATAAGTGAATTGAAAGTGAATAGATAAATGCTTGAAATCGATACCTTATGAGTATTTAATGTTGAGAAAAGTTTTACCACTGCATTGTTTATGCACTTGTACTTATACCTTTGCTAAGTTTCATATACTGTGTTAGATGATCTTTATTGGGCTGTGGCTCAGTCTAGTTGGAAATAACATTTTCAGGTATTAATGACATGTCTCCTCCAAGACAATAGCATGGGAGTGATCTTTGGAAGGCAATAGCTTCATGTTTTGTTATGTTTGTATTTTGTATAACCTAGGGCTAAATATGTAAAGAGCGAAGCTCACTTTTATTGTAGCCAAGTTAAGGCTTGGAAATATGTAAGCCAATAGGACAATTATTTATATTAAACTCTTTTGTACCTTTAACCTCATGTAATGAAAGGACTGAGACTCTGATTTATGCTATCATCTATATATTTGCAGATGTATTTATGTTATATTTTGGGGGTGTTACACAAAGACATACAAATGAGGTTTGTTATGGACCTGCATTTCTATGGTGTTTTTATAAATAGAAGACGATATTGCTATCACAAAGGTGTCAATATTGTGAATTTGATGGACTATACTTTTGTGGAAGCAGAAAAAATTAATTCTAATATGAAATGCATTTAAATTCAAAAGTTGATGGCTTGTGTTCATTGGTATTGACAATCTATTGCCATAATTGATTCCCGAATAGAATCAGATGGGATAACTTATCTTAGGGGAACATTTTAGTCATTTAATTGTAAAAAAGTTATCTTCGGATAAGAAGTTTCGCCTCCATAAGACAAAATAATTTTACAATACACCAGTCTAAGCCCAAGGCCATTACGGAATAGGGTTGGATTGACCAATCTACATCAATAATTTGTAATGTGAAAGTAGTAAATAGCAGTATACACATGTTGAGCACATTTACCTCTATATATATAGAGTTGTTGCTATATATAATCATCTCCAGCAGAGTGTTAAAGACACTGCCAATGTCATGTTTTAGCAAGATTTCCTCAAATTTACACTCTAGTGGTTTGTCAAAAGACTTGCCAAATTAAGGCTAACATCAGTTATCATTTAACATTTGTTAAGATGTTCTCCAATAGCCTAACAAAAAGTATTGAGTCAGACAATTTCAATCATTAATATCAAATTGGGCCGCCCTGAGAGAGATGAGATCTAAAAAAATGAAAAAGAAAGAGAATGAAGATTGTGTTGTTAAGTCGGAGATTCAACCGAGTAAAGCATGCCAGAAATCTTATACTTTGGTTTTCTCAACAAAATCATACAATCACATATTCAAAAAAATACCAAAATATTTATCAATCAAAAATGTTTTGTAGCTCGAAAAACTACTCCCCGAATCCCCCGAATACGTGAAACGGCGTCGTTTCACATTTTTTTTTTTTTTTTTTTCTTCTTCTTCCTCGTCTGCATCTCTGAAACGGTGAGGGAGAGGGAGAGAGAGAGGGAGAGAGGGAGAGGGAGTCCTCCGCCGCCGATCGCCGATCCGTCGCCGATCGTCGTCTCCTCTCCTCGCCGGCGTCGCCTCTGTCGTCTCGTCGTCTCCTCGGCCGATCGCCTCGTTTTCTTCCTCCATTTTTAGGGCCCTCCAGGTCCTTCCTCCCTCCTCCCCCTCCTCCCCCTCTGTCTTCTTCTTCCTTCTGAAATGGATTCGGGGCATTCGGGGAGCTCGGATTCGAGCTCCCAATCACAGCTCTTTATCAATAAAAACACAGACCCAACCCAGAAAAATATCATAAAATTGACCAGAAACAACAAACCACAAACCATGATAACTTGTATTAGCAAACAAATTCCTGAAATCACATCGGAAATACCCCAAAATTCCCCAATGTCCCAAAATAGGCAGGACCCATTTTCCAACACCTCCAAGGCCACTCAAGATTCACTTTTTTAGCAAAGATTAATGTATGAAGAATGAGACCGAGATCCTAGTGTACTTCAAGCTTCTCTAAATTATTAAACAAAATACGACCCAAAGTAACAAACTCAACCAAAAGGATCAAAACTCAATATGAAATGGTGGACCACCAAAACTCCATTATACAACTACAATCTTGAGAGAGAAAGCCAGAGAGAGACAGAGAGACAAGGAGTACACCACGTTCGTCAGCAAGAAGACCACATACCAGCACAGAGAGTCCGTGAGATCATGAGAGAGATATGAAGATACAGACTAGGTTTTGGGGATAAAAGCGGGGAGCCTCTAGACCAGAGTTTTCGGTGAGAGAGAGATTATGGAGAAACAAATAGAGATATTACCAGTTATGCTTGGTTATACTTGGTTGAATTGGGAAATGGAAAAATAAAACAAAAATGCTTTAGAGCTCTAATATAAGAGCTCTAATAGCTCTAAGGGGAAGGTGGGATTCATCCTGATGTGATGTTTGTGCCTTGTTTTGTTTTTTTTTTTTTTCTTTTTACTTTGACACATCACTAGAGCTCAAATTAGAGCTCTAGATTTAGAGCTCTCTAGCATTTCCCAAAATAAAATAGGCTAAAACTCTGTTTGGATAGAGGAATTTAACTAGAAAAGAAAAGAAATGGAGAAAAATAAATCCCTTAACTTATTTGAATGATTAAATAAGTGAGAAATTATAAGAGACAGTGGGAAAAAAATTCTCACCAAAACTGTATTTTGTTTCTCACCAAAAGTGGTGAAATTTAGTGAGAAAAGAAATGAGTTTAATGAAACTTTTTTAAAATATCAAAATTATCCTATGGTGGAAGAAACTAAATTTTTATTTATTTATTTATTAATATGGAATGTTATTTTGATAAAATAAAATAAAATACGTTCTTTGTTTTTCTTTTATTGACTCTATCTAAATAAAATAACTAAAAAAATCACATTATCTTCTCTTTTATTCATCCAAACACAATAATAAAAAATCATAATCACTTTCTTCTTTTTCCCACTACTACAATCATTTTTTTCCCCCCTTTTTTCACCTCAGGATCCAAAAGTGCAAGTATTGAACATCCAACCGTCAAAAATTAAGCAATCGAACAATATGTCCAAACCTTAACAAAAACTAGCATTTGCATTGTTGTGATAATGTTATTTCTACATTGTAAATATCAACTTATGAGTTTAACATTATCACACATCATTAGCATAAATTTAGAAGTCTTTTCTTAAAGATTTTAAAGAATTTTTATGAATAGTAAAATTCTTCAATTTAAAGCTATTTTTTAAGAAACGATGGAACAAGTGCAATAAAAGATGAGTAATGTTAAAAAGTACCAAAAAACCTCTCATCAAATTGAGAAGATATTTAATGGTTTTGAAGGAATAATCCACACTACTCATATTTTTATACTTGGTCCAATTATCTTTTAAAAGACTAACATAAAGTGATAGATTTACTATTTAAATTAATAAAAATTAAATTAAAATAACATTAAATATATTTGCGTCTGTACTATTACATCATGTTTGGCAACTTGGATCTTGATTAAAATAGTTAATAAAGACAAACAAACAAAAAAAAAGATTAAAATAATTAATAAGACAAAATATCACATCTTACACTTCAATCAATTATTTTTTCTTCCACAATCATCTATTCAACTAAAATAAATCCACAATTCATCCCAAACACAATTTTTCTTCATCTCGTAAAATAGTTAAAAAATCAAAAAAAAAATAATTAAAATAGCCAAGTTCCCAAACGAGGCTATAATTTATTTCACCAAATACAATCACATCAGACACAGCAACACCATTTCAAATACTCAACATTACAGTTGATAGAGTCCTTTGAGACGATCATAAGAATCCTGAAATGGCATGGAAATTAGAATATTACACGTCATGGTTTCGAGTTTTAAAATTTTGAATTTGTATTTTAATAGTTTTGGTATTTTTTTAAAATATTTTTTTTATTTATTTTTTACTTTTTATATCTACTAGTCTTGATATATACTTAAAATATATATAATTTGTACAAATGTTTTTATAAAATTCATTAAATAGAACAAAATATAAAAATGTACTAAATTTTTGTATTTTTGTATATTTTTTTATATTTGATGAATTTTTAAAAGTTTTTTTCACAAATATTATACTTTTTAAGTATACCTAGATTAGGTGTATCTAAAAATTAAAAAAATTACATAAAATATTTAAAAAATTCACTAAAAAAAAAAAGAAAAGCAAAAAACTCAAGTCCGTTTAGTTTGGTTTTCAAAATCAATTTTGAAAAATAACTTTTTAAAAAGAGTTGACAAAATTTAAAAACTTGTTTAGTTGTATATTCTAAAAATAGTTTTTAAAATTTTGAAAATTCAAAACTTGTTTGCTTTTCAAATTCTTAAACAATTTTTAAACTCTGTTTGATTTTGAAATTTTCAAAAATAGTTTTTGATTTTTAATTTATATTTGTAGTGAACTTTTTAAATATTTTAACCAATGTTTTTTAGTTTTTAGATCCACTCAATCTAAATATATTTTATTACGTATAAAATTTATGATTTTTTTTTTTTGAAAATATTAAATACTAACAAATATATAGAAATATATATATATATATTATTTTTTTAAAGCTTTTAGATCGACTCAATCTAAATACACTTAAAACATATAAAATTTATGAAAAAATCTTGAAATCTCAAAAGCCTTTCCAAAATCCAAACTGGGCTCAATTTTTCAAAAAAATGAGCTAAAATTGTCTTGATATATATGTATATATACTGGTGGTCCAGACATACATGTATATACAACTCAAAAAAAAATATATATATATAAAAATAATGATAAAAGAAAAAAATTAATATTAAAGGCAAGATGTGATCTAACACACTATATGCGTATTTTCCGTCACTTGAGTAATATGACCACTTAACACAGTATATGTGCTAAGTGGTCATCTTATATAGATATGTCAATATATATATAAAAGAATATTAATACTTTCAATTGAATATGTAATATTAATAATAAGATTTATTTTGTATTTAGGAAGAGATTTAGAAAAGGTATGTGAAATTAAATGTAATATAGGTATATTTTATTCATATTTTACCTATTTTTTTCTTTTCTCTTTCCAAATCTGTTCCCAAATTCTCTAGTCAAATACAGCGTTAGTGAACTCTAATTTCAATTTGAAACAGAAAACAAAAGGGATTTACGTATCTTCTTACGTAGAATAGAACGACCAAGAATAGCACAAAGAAGAACATCTTAATCGCAACTCCGCGATCGAAGTTTTGGCCTCGTACAAAGAAGTGTTTGAATCAGAGCCCAATTTGGTCACAACAGGTTTGACAATGTAATTCACCAAAACTTCCACCGCAGCAGTCTCTCCAATTGCGTTGTTAATGGGGATTGACTTCATCTTCACAAGTATATAAAAAAAATTTAAAATTTTCCCGTGACTACTGAATGAAATGATAAGCTATTTATTTAACACGGTTTATGAAAAGTATAAATAAGAATCCCATGGAAGACAATGACAATTATGAAAAGTATAAGAATCTGCTTGAGAGGGTAATTTATATTCATAAATTGGGCCGAGCTAGGTATTGGGCCGATCTAGATGTTGGGCCGAGGTCAGCTCAAGAATGGAAGATATCCAGTAAGAAAGGAGTATGGGCAGTTCGGCTGCCGGATGGGCGTGCGTACTTCGGTTGCAACAAGTATTGAGTTAGTCCGGTCCTAGTTGGTAGACCGGTCGCGGAGTCATACCGGTTTTTAAATGCTAGGTCGGTTGCATGTTGATCTTGGTTCGACTTGATTAGTTCGGCTTGCCACATCCTAGTCCGGTTGAATTCTCTTATGGATAGCTCGGTTGTGGCATTGGAACCGAGGTAAGAGAAGTAAAGTGAAGTCCTGACTATGTGTTACTTCGTTATAAAGGAGTTCGGCCGTAGTAAAAGCCATCTCACTTGGCTTATGCAGTGAGGGGGGTGTTGAAGATGAGCATTATCTTCTAGGAAGAGTATGAATCCTAGAAGGACTCTACGCATGGAGGAATGTGAGTTCTAGAAGGACTCTTCACATGGAGAAGTTAGAGTCCTACTAGGATCGCGCCATGTGAAACCTATATAAGCCCACCAATGCCACCTGTGCCAGGGTAATACATTTTTTAACTTCCTGAATACTCAGAGCTTTTGCCTTCTTGTCTTGCTTACTGACTTAGGCATCGGAGAGGTTTCCGGCACACCCCCGCCGGCCAGCTCACGTTTGTGTTTTCAGGTGGTGGAACGACGACGTATTGAGAAACGCAGACTTGATCAACAGGATTATACGAGAAGGTGAATTTCTTTCCCGTACACTGCTGAACAGTATAAGCATCAACATTAGTATCCTTCCCATAATTTCTTATTGCAATGAATATTTGTTTATTATCTCAATATATTTCTCTCATGTTTTAGACGTGGGACAACGTATAACACTTAAAAGAGTTTTTAAGAAAAAAATAAGAAAAGTTTTTGAAACTACCAAAAAACAAACTGATTTTATTTTTGAAAATTCATCAACACAAAAAGGATAAGATTAGTTTGTATCCAAAATTAAAAAAGAAGAAAGTTCAAGATTAGTCTGTTTCTTTCATTTTTCATTTCTTAATTTTTGCTAGCAGAAAAGTATTAATACTCAAGATCTTATTTGTTTGGATTAACTGGATAAAGATGGATTGCAATAAATTTCATATTTGTTGGGAAATTTTGAAAAATGATAACTGTTTAAAAAATCATTTTGCTCTTTTGAATTGTTTACTAAAATAATGGCAATTTTAAATCTAACTTTTAAATTTTATTTTATGTTTCGTGTGAGACTTATAACATGTTTTAAAGTCTACTAAATATTTGTTGTTAGTCAATAAAAAAAAAAATTACTGATAAATCAAGTGTAATACATGACACTAAAATCAACATCAATAAAAATTACTAGCGTTGAAATTTGAACTCAAATAAAGATGTGGCATATTGTGATTGGAAAACGAAACAAAAAATTCAACACGTAAGTGATTGCTGTTGGACAACACAGATAAATATCAACCACCAACTCTCAATATACTTGTTGCATGAGACCCCATTTGCATAAGACCCCATTTTCATTTTGATTGAGAAGAAGAAAATGTTCTGTGAAAAAAAAGAAGGAAAATAGATATTAGTTGGGGCCAAATTAGTCTTTTCACCAACTACTTCGAAGAGGAAATTATTCAATTTTTTTGTATCTCCTAAGGATATCATAGTCTCACATATGAAGGACTAATAGTCCGTGTCTTCACTTTTCAAACTAACAACAAATTAGTTGAGGTGTTGGATATGAAATTCAATCCTATGCCTTAATTCCTCCAAACAAATACCTTTATTTGGACAGACTATCTAAAAGAGGATTACAATCTATGGACGGTTAGTTATAGGATTATTTGTTCCTAAACTATTTGGCTAGATATGATTTGTGTTTCATGTTTATTTTGTCATGTGGTTAGATGTTAAAAAATAACTATTCTAGTGAATATTGTGTTTGTTTGGAAAATTATGAAAAATGATTAGTTGTTCAAAAAAATTAATTTGTCATTCTTAATTATTTAGTGGGTGCTTGGTGAAAATGCAAAACGAATCCTTCCAAAGATTTGTAAGTGGTGACGATGTTAAACTGGATTTTATATATATATATATATATATATATTTAGGATGGAATTTGTAGCATGTTTCAAAGTTTACAATTTTTTTTATTAATCAACAAAAAATTAAATTTTATTGATGAATCCAATACAATATTTAATAGACTCTGCCAAAGCCCCATAATATAATGGTATTTTGAGAAGATGGTAAAAATCAGTTTTTTTACTTTTAACCAAGCTTTTTAGGAGTGATTTGGAAAGTTGGTAAAAAGCTACTTTTTTGTTTGGATTAATATTTATTTATGGTGTCACATTACACTAAAATGATTAAAATATCCTCACCCAACTTAAAAAATTACATTTTACCCATTTATACAAAATATAAGTATTGAGGGTAATTACGTAATTTTTTAACTTACTTTTTACACTTCCCAAATGAGGAAAAAAACGCAACCTGACGTTTTTGAGCCTTTCCCAAAAGAGCCCATAGTAGACTCCCTTGTAATAATTACCAAATATATATTAGTTGGGTCCTGTTATGTTGCACACCATATGCAACCAATACAAAAAGTGTAAGTGTAAGATATAAACATGAAACAGGACGGCAAACAGAAAAGGCGTAAGTGTAAGGTGTAAGTTGCACACTTAAGAAAAGTCCATATTAGTTTGCTGTCTCAAATATAGTGTATTTACCAAAGGGAAAAGTTAGGGATCATGAAATTTTTTTCATGAGTATGATCGTGAAAAATTTATGATCCTTAGATTACCTTGATTAGTGTGTGGTGCTGTATTTTAAATACAATCCAAGGGTCACAAAATTTTCATGATTATTTTCATGAAAAGTTTTTTATAACACCTAGCATTGCTGTCTAGCAAATATATTAGTTTAGTGTAATCCCCTTTCTAATCAGCGAACTCCCCTGTAATAATTTAGTAAACTTGAAAATTTGTGTTTCAGAGACTTTGTTGATCCCCTTTTTCTTGTGTACAACTTATTATTAACTATTTTAATATTTTGTAACTATAACTATAACAATTAGTGGTCTTTAAAAGTAATTATAAAAGTATCATATAATAAATCAAGTACCTAAAAAGTTCTTAGGCCCTTATTTTTGTGTACAAATGAAATATATATATATATTGTGTGGGTGATTTTCCACCCACCTTTGCCGCTTAGTAACCAATTTGGAGAAACCTTTGGCGAGAATAGATGGCACCGACCTACAACAGAAATATAAGAATCATGTGGTTTCACCACCCGGCACCCCGACGATCAAGTCAGTATATCTCACAAAGATAAATCAAGTGCTAAACTCACAAGCTTGAGTATCAAAAGCATACCTTAGACCCATGGGGGTGCCTCTCTTTTATAGCCAATACAATCCTAGTCCCAATAGGAGCCTGGCCCTAATGGACTTAGGATTATCGCTATCTGGGACTCCCGGTGGGATCGGGATAAACTCTCTAAGAGTCTTATCTTTACCCAAACCGAAGTCTTCTCCCAATCTAGGACTCTTGTCCATATCCGAGTTGAGTTCCTCTTCATTCTAGGACTCTTGTCCCTATCCGCTTATCTCGGATTCCGATATCTTCGGAGATAACCTCGGCCTAACCGAGATCACCTCGGCATCACGACCGGGACACGTGGCACCTCGGTGACACGTCCTGCCACCTTGCCACGTGTTGGTACTCAAAATATGTCCCCATTGGCCCCTAGGTTCTATTACCTCGGTATTACGAGGTGATGGAACCTACACTGTTTCGTTCATCTGTGACCCTCGTCGAGATCAAACTCGCCGACCTCAAAGTTTCTGGACTCTCTTGTCTACATCAAGTATCAAGCTTCATGCTTTCCAAGCTATTCGAGATCATACCTCCTAGCCGAGGTTACGGTTCCATTAATTAAACTCCAAGAGCTTTGCAAGCTCTACTCACACTCTCTGGTGAGTTCCCGATTTCCAGTCATCTATTTGACTCTGGCGATCTTCATATCGGCGTTCACTTATCTTGGTAGGTTCATAAACTCTTTTATTAAGCTCAATCTTTCATAACCCTTCTGAATCCGTTTACTTGCCCTCTGTTGCCTTCTATTTTCGTCTGTTTTCAAGTTTTGAATTGTTTGAATGCCTGGCACTGTTCTTGCCATATCCACTTTCTGTTGCTAGCATCGTGTCTGGGCCATTACTTTCTTGTTTCTTCATTTACTTACTTAGTGCCTGTGCACTTGGCTTTATCTTTGAACTTTGTCATCCTCTTGACTCTTATTTTTCTCTTTATTCAATCATCTGGCTTTTTCTCTTTCTAGCTCTTTTGCTTAAATCCGTCATTGTTCCAAGCTTTCAAGCTCTTGAATCGCTTCGTTCCTTTCACGGTGAAGCTTATGTCATTCTCATTTTCGCATCCGTCGTCGGACTTGACAATTCTCATTCCGCTTCCCTCTTTCTAGTAAGCCACTGTTCCTCCTAGTTTTATTTCTTGTTGCTTTCCAAGCTCGCTTCATTGTTAACCACCATTCTTTGTTTTACCCGTTGTTTCCAAATCATCTTTCTTGAATACACAATGCTCATATATCTGCGATTTTACGCTTTTTTTTGGTTTGACACACTGTGCAATCTTTTTGTCTTGATTTCTGATAGCTTCATCACCATTTTGATTTGAATTACATTACATTTTACATTTTCGTGTCTTTTTCCAAATTCTTGCTTTCTATCCGTGCCTTCAAACTCGAGGTGCCAATTGCCGGAAAGAGCTTTGATCAAACTCTTCGGAGATCGATCTTGAGCTCGAGGCCGAGAAATTTCTTGAGAAGTTCTTTCCAACTGTCTTTTCTTTGATGCCAAGTAGTTTTGCTTCTTTCTTGAAATTGATGCGAGATAACGGTAAAGCTTCTCAAATTGATCGCCGAGGCTAAACCATATCGTTAAATCGAAGCGGATCAGTCAAGCGTTCTTGCTTTCATCATCTCGGTTCTCTAAGGTCTTCATTTTTGTATCGCCAACCTTCTCACTCTTAACAAGCTAGTTGGTCATCTCGGATGATCATATCTCGAAAGCGTCTTCGTTGTTATCTCGGCTATACCAAACTTGTAAATTGCTACAAAGTGGTAGACTTCATAATCTTGCTAACTCATCTTGTAATTTGCTCAAAAATTTTCAACAAGTGTTATCATTCCTTGCTCCTGCATCTTCTCCCGCCCCTAATGTGAACATAAGTTGCACTTAGGATCACATTAGGGAAGTTAACTTCTGCGTGTAGTCACAGACTGATGTGTTCTTCTTTCGCCGATGTATTAAAACTTACGGTATTTAATTCGCCCCTTTAGACCCTCTTTCTCTTGGCCTTTGCAAACTATCATCATTGTTTCTTGAAGCATTTATTCCTTTCACAATTCGTCACCACTTCGCGTGCACTTAGTGGTTCTGTTCTAACCAAAAGCGACGTTTGACTCCGATGAATCTTTTGCCGACATTTAACTTTGTGCACTCTTTAACTTGTAAATTCTCTTAGAATTTCAACAAGTGTTTAAACCATTTCTTCATTCTCGATTTTAACTCTGCTTGTAAACTTTTCTCGGGTTTTAACATCATCTCGGCTTAACCGGTTAAGCATCATCTCGATTTAACCCGGTTAAATATCATCTCGCTTAACGGTTAAGCATCACCTCGATTTTACTTTGGTTAAACATCATCTCGGCTTAACCGGTTAAGCATCATCTCGATTTAACTTCGGTTAAACATCATCTTAACTTAACCGGTTAAGCATCATCTCGCTTAACCGGTTAAGCATTATTCCTTCCTTGTCGTTTGTACTCTTGTACCTTTAGACAATGTAAGCTCTGCATATGGCCGATGTGCCCCTTTGTTCTTGAATGTCTAATTCAACTTTCCTTCTCTAAATGCTTGTGCTTTTGTCTTTTCTTGATTGCCTTCGTCTGATTCTATACTTAGAATATTACAGTGCCTTTCATTCTTTGCCTTCTTTGTGCAATCTTCTCGGGGTTACATACCTCGGGTATAATAACTACAAACTTTACTTCGGCAAGATACTGACCTGCAAACTTTTCATGAATTTCAACAAGTATATATACTTATAAACTTTTCTCAAATTTCAACAAGTGTTTAAACAAATTTCTCTTTAACCTGTAAATTGCTACAAATTTTAACAGACGATTAAAATATCATATATCGGCTTAACTTCACCTTTGCTACAAATTTCAACATGTAAAAACATCACCTCGGCTTAACTTCGGTTAAGCGTCATCTCGTTTTTAACCAACTTGTAAATTGCTACAAATTTCACCAAGTGATAAACAATGATCTCGGTCTAACTTCAACTTGTAAATTGCTACAAATTTCAACAAGCGATAGACAATGATCTCGGTCTATCTTCAACTTGTAAATTGCTACAAATTTCAACAAGCGATAGACAATGATCTCGGTCTTTCTTCAACTTGTAAATTGCTACAAATTCCAACAAGCGATAGACAATGATCTCGGTCTATCTTCAACTTGTAAATTGCTACAAATTCCAACAAGCGATAGACAATGATCTCGGTCTATCTTCAACTTGTAAATTGCTACAAATTTCAACAAGCGATAGACAATGATCTCGTTCTATCTTCAACTTGTAAATTGCTACAAATTTCAACAAGCGATAGACAATGATCTCGTTCTATCTTCAACTTGTAAATTGCTACAAATTTCAACAAGCGTTAAGGAATGGTTTCAGCTCAACAACTTGTAAATTGCTACAAATTTCAACAAGTGTTAAGGAATCTTGTCGACTTAACAACTTGTAAATTGCTACAAATTTCAACAAGCGTTAAGGAATGGTTTCACTCAACAACTTGTAAATTGCTACAAATTTCAACAAGTGTTAAGGAATCTTTGTCGACTTAACAACTTGTAAATTGCTACAAATTTCAACAAGTGTTAAGGAATCTTTGTCACAACAACTTGTAAATTGCTACAAATTTCAACAAGCGTTAAGGAATGGTTTCAATCAACAACTTGTAAATTGCTACAAATTTCAACAAGTGTTAAGGAATCTTTTGTCACCAACAACTTGTAAATTGCTACAAATTTCAACAAGCGTTAAGGAATGGTTTTGACTCAACAACTTGTAAATTGCTACAAATTTCAACAAGTGTTAAGGAATCTTTGGTCTTAACTTTAAGAATCTTCTCGGCTTAACTCTCATCAAGCATCTTCTTGGCTTAACTTCGGTTAAGAATCTTCTCGGCTTAACTACGGCTAAGCATCTTCTCCTAACCATTGTTAAGCATCTTCTCGGCTTAACTACGCTTACATCTTCTTGGTTTAACTACGGTTAAACATCATCTCGCTTAACTACGCTAAGCATCTTTTAACTTAACTTCGGTTTAAGAATCTTCTCGGCTTAACTACGGTTAAGCATCTTCTCGGCTTAACTACAGTTAAGCATCTTCTTGGTTTAACTACGGTTAAACATCATCTCGGCTTAACTTCAGTTAAGCATTATCTTTGGCTTAACTTCGGTTAAGAATCTTCTCGGCTTAACTACGGTTAAGCATCTTCTCGGCTTAACTACAGTTAAGCATCTTCTTGGTTTAACTACGGTTAAACATCATCTCGGCTTAACTTCAGTTAAGCATTATCTTTGGATTTAGGTCGGGGTTTTCAACCCCGCCAACTTTAGTCTGATCTTGTGTGTTTCCTTTTTATCCTCTGGGATCTTAGATTTGCTCATTGTGCTCTTCTCTTCTCGGACTTAAGCTCCGAGATCTTATCTTCTTAGATCTGCTCACTCGGTTTGAGCTCTTCTTTTCTCGGACCTACTCATCTAGGCCGAGATCATGTTTCTAGGATCCGGATCTGGAGTCCGAATCTGCTCACTTAGGGTGAGCTCGTCTTCTCGGGCCTACTCATCTAGGCCGAGATGATGTCTTCTCGGATCCGGATCTGGAATCCAGGATCTGCTCACTTAGGTGAGCTCTTCTATACTTGAATGTCATCTCTTTGGGAGTGCTCATGCCCCTGTCTTTGCATCCTTCCGGAAGGGTCTTCGCTCATCCGGTATTTATCCTTCCATACCTGGAGGTCATCTTTGTTGTAGTATCCGCTTCGATCTGTTGTCTTTGATGCGTCACCTTCCTGGCCGGCGTCTTTCACTCCGTGACTCTGGTCACGAGTTTCTGTGTTGCGGTCGTCCCCTTCAGTGTCGAGGTCGATAGGTCTCCTACTCCCAGCAGGTGTGTTTGTCTTCAATCCGATCCTTTTGTCCGTCACTGGCCATCTATTCTTCTTTCTTTCCCACAGACGGCGCCAAATTGTGTGGGTGATTTTCCCACACCTTTGCCGCTTAGTAACCACTGGAGAGCATGGCGAATAGATGGCACCGACCGACCTACAACAGAATATAAGAATCATGGTGGTTTCGACCACCCGGGCACTCCGACGATCAAGTCGAGATATCTCTCAAAGATAAATCAAGTGCTAAACTCACAAGCTTGAGTATCAAAAGCATACCTTAGACCCATGGGGGTGCCTCTTTTATAGCCAATACAATCCTAGTCCCAATAGGGCGCCCTAATGGACTTAGGATTCTGCTAATCTGGGACTCCCGGTGGGATCGGGATAAACTCTCTAAGAGTCTTATCTTTACCCAAAGCAAGTCTTCTCCCAATCTAGGACTCTTGTCCATATCCAGGTTGAGTTCCCTCTTCATTCTAGGACTCTTGTCCCCTATCCGCTTATCTCAGATTCCGATATCTTCGGAGATAACCTCGGCCTAACCGAGATCACCTCGGCATCACGACCAGGACACGTGGCACCTCGGCTGACACGTCGGCGTCACCTTGCCACGTGTTGGTACTCTGAAAATATGTCCCCACATATATATATATCAATAAATACTATAAAAATAAAATAATAAATAAGACAAATAAATGAGTTATTTTTTGAATATCTCCATCTTTTAATAATAAAGCATCCATTTTTACTTTGTGAGAAATTTATTAAACATCATCTGGTAAGGTCGTCCAATATTTAAGGCTGATTTGGTTAACTCACAAGCTAACCTTTTTATTTCACACCCCCCTTAAGATAGAATTGTTTTATATATGAAGGATTAATAATTCAATTAGACTATTAATTTGACTTTCAAGACATGAAATTCCTCGCCACAATCCCACCAAACAAATAGCTCCTATAAGGGTGTTGGATCATATAAATATCACATTATTAGCATCATTGTCCACTAATATCTTACCATTTATCTTTCTAGCATATGTGGCACCTAAAAAGTAGGGATTCACACTCCACCTATAGAGTTTGTTTTGGAAAGAGTTTTTTTTAATTTTTTTTGTTAAAATAGTACTAAAAGATAAAATAAGTTAAAATAGTTAATAAGATAAAATATCACATCAAATCCATAATTATTTTACTTTTTCTTTCACAAACATCACATCTAACTACAAAAAAATCTATCTTCGTTTGGTTTGAATTTCCCAAAAATTTTTAGGAAAATTTCTCTACAAATGAGTTTTCAGAAAAACTCAAACCAAACAAATTTTTCCAAATTTTTTTTCCAAAACTTGTAAACCAAACAAGTTTTCCAAACAAATCTTTCTCTCATACACATCAAATCAATCACTTTTTTCAAAACTCTCTCTCAAAATAATTTTTCAAAACATCTTTCCAAAAAAACCAAACCAAACAACTTTTCGTACTTTTTATCTCCCGAACTCATCTCCCAAACTCAAACCAAACATACCCAAAAATTTTAGCCTCCTAAAATAACCAAAAATTAAAATATCCTACTAAAATAGCAACTTTCCAAACACCCACTATGTGTTGGTGATACTATATTATCGGTATCACCATTACACTAAAATTTTATTTTTATTGAGCAAGGGAGGAGAGAGAAGAGACAAGGAAAAGGATCGGCCTTGGCCAGAAGCCCACAAAGAAACTGCTTCGGGCCCCAAACAATAAGCCCAAAATTAACTTCAATCGCTTCTGGATAGTTACTCAAAATGCATTGGATTTTATGGTCTCGTCTAATTTTCAACCAGTTGGTAAGAAACCATACAGGGAAAGAAAAAAAAAATGGTGAACGCAGCTTTATTGCTTGTGCTTTGTTTTTCTTCTTCTTTTTGTGTTTCTTTATGGGAAGACTAATAATTGGGTTTTGATTGATTTGTTAAAACGAAACTGAATGCGTTTGAACTTTTTAATTCAAATCATTGCAACGACCTGTAAGTTGTTGCATTTATGATGTTCGATAAAATGCTTGACAGAGACATGGGGCTAACTTAAACTTGGTTCGACCTTTTTTTTGTTCTTGTTTGTTCCCATTCACTTTGAAATTCCTGTGTAATCAATCACGAACTTGAACTGAGAATTGGGTTAGAGAAGAAGGTGTACAATGATCAATTTGGGAATTGGGTTTCCAAGTTTTTGAACTTGTCAGCCTTTGGTCCTTGTTATGGATAACATGAACTTCAAAAATTACGTAGTGATAAGAAAATATATCCATATATGATGTGCATTGTTTTGTTTTATCACTACGTAAGTGTAGATGTAGATGAAATTCTACCCTGTGACTAGGCTAATCCCAATTGATTTTGTGACTTTTTTAATCATATTAAACCAAAATTATGAACTTTAAGTATAAAAATTAGAAGTTCAAGAATGAAATCGAAAAATAAAGATAGTTTAAAAGATAAAAAGTAAAATTAACCCAAATTTATAAAATAGAAAACCTCACTCCCATTTGCATTGGGTCATGTGGGTGTGCCTAAACTTGCAACTTAGCAAAACAAGTCCATCCATTCTTCTCTTCAGAACAAAACTCTCCACCAACACATAACAACTAAATCTCTTCCACGCACCTCTGACCTCTTCTTCCCTCTCCACTATCACACCTCTCTCTCCTCCATCAACCCACCCTCTTCTCTCTTCCACCCATCTCATCTTCTCAACAATTGCTGAACTCAAACCCACACCCATACCCACCACTCTTCTCCAAACCTGGTCTTCAATTACTCTAAACCAAACAAACCCATCAATATCATCAACATGTCTCTCATCTTTCACAGCTTCAATCCCATATGCTAGAACAGCTTCACTCTTCACAGTAGCATTCACATTCACAATCACGACAACATTGGCTTCATTGCTTTCGTTTTCGCACGAATATATCTCTTCCCACCATTGCTCAAGTGTCATCTCATACAACAAAGATCTTCTAACTTGGTATTCTACTTTAGTAGCTTCCTCCTTTACAAACACAAATGGGCAATACCATTTCGCTATCACAACTGAAGGGGAACACTTGTAATATACTGGGAAATTGAATCCCGGGAGGTGAAGTGGGAGAGAGGTGTTGAGGCCTTCAGTTTCTCTTACTTGAATTTTCATTGATGAAGTGGAGGCGTGAACTTCCCATCCCTTTCTTCTTAGGAATTTTGGAGGAAAACCGTCACCAGATACTGACTTTGCGTAGAAACTACTTTTCAAATAGCGATGAATCTCAACTTGTTGGTATATGTCCCTATGATCGAAAGGTATTGGCTTTACGTCTGTTATGACATCCCTAAAACAGCATCCAACAACGTCGTCCTCTCTGGAACACGTGCAAACTAGCCTGCAAAAATTGCTACAGTAGTTGCAACATTACAAATATCCAAATAATCAAATTTGTATCAAACTTCAAGGTCAGTTGAACCGATTTTCATAACTCGATTTTGGTGGTTGTTTAGGAATTTATATGACTGTAAAGATATAAGAGAGATAGGTATAGCATACCCTTTATACTTGCCTCTGGCTTTGATGACGTAATAGCGGTTGGATGAGAGCGGTTGATCAAGAACTGGGATGAACCAAACCTCTGTAACAGACGGCTCTTCGTGTTCAGATGAGTGAACAACCTTTAAAATCCTGTCTTGAGGAAATGGTAGATTTGTAATTCTCTTGTTCTTGCATACACCCCAACAACATGTTTCTTGCGCTTCTGCTTCTTCGTCTGTAAAAACTAGATAACCTGAATATGGAGCATCTGGTGGCTGTACCGAACCAGCACTAGGAGAATTCCGGTAGAGCGATAAAGGCCTTGTCACATACATCTCTCTCTCTCTCTCTCTCTCTCTCTCTTTCTCTCTAAGTGACTAAAAGGTTAATCATGTGATGAAAACAATTGAAAATTATTGAAGTTGATCTGATTGCTTTCTTATGAGTGAAGATAAAAGGGTGGGGATGTCTTCAATAATTGGCGTATGATATGATGAATGCATGCATACAAAAGTAGATAATGTCAATAAAGAGCAAGTTAGTGACAAAAGTATACAACTTCCAAGCTTTTAAGATTAGAGTGATGATAGAGAGCACTAAAGTTAGAGTTCTAATGCCAACTCTAGTGATGTGGTCATACATAAAAAAATAAAAAATGTAATATTACAAGTCAAAACATCAAATCACAAGGTAGAGCCCATCTCAAGAGCTCCTCATTTAGAGGTCTCAAACATTTTTGTTAGGATTATCATATAACAATACAATTAAAAATAATAATTAAAAAAGCAGCCAAAAACAAATTGCAAAAAAACACAATTGATCAGTCCATTTCAAGTGAAAAAGGATATATAATAAAAATATAACAAATGAGAGAAATATATAAAGTAATTAAGAAAAGAGACAGATAGAAAAGTAACTCCTTATCTTTCACTTTCTTTTAGGCACTTCAAAATGCGCAGAAATGTATTGAAGCTGTTGGCTGTGATTTGTGGCTCAAAACGGTGGTGTGGTGTTACATGTATCAATTAATGTATATATTAATGTATCAATTAGTATTATGTTATTATTACTGATTTCATCTATTATATAAATTATAAATACCCAAAATCTCTAAAACTATGTTACATCATCTATTAATATACTAATTAATACATTAATTAGTACATATAGCATTATTCGGCTCTAAAATGCCCCTACCTTCCACAGAGCAGAGGTACCAAGGCTGGGCCTTTAAGGCAGTGTTTGGATTTAGAATTTGGGCAGGGGTTCTGGAGGGAAAGGAAAATGTGGAAAGAACATTTATTACATTTACATACGTGATATATGTATATCTATGCCATGTATACACAAGGAAATTGAGGACCATTTATAAAGCAGTATGGAGGACTTGAGCTTGCATTAGTAGAATACAATTATTGATATAATTAAAGTATGTGATTCACTGGAGCAATTCCAAATAAGTAAAAAAAAAATTATATTAAGCACTGAGAAATTTATAAGTAACTAGGTTAACTAATTTCAGAAAATGCAAAATTAATTAAAACAAAAAGACAAAAACTCGTAGAAATAAAACTACACCTTTGGTCCTTTACACATTTAAAGGACAATCAAGACTCTTCCTGAGTATCAAGTTCTTTAAATTAACTCCTGCTCTACCAATGCAGCCAGAAGCATAGAATTGAACCAGAGTGAAACATATTTGCCAAAAAAAATTACAACACCAGCTGATCAGCTAGTTCTATGAAAATGTCCGAAGCAGCATCGAAATTGGATGATCCAAATCGTCCAATCTCATTATATTTTGGTCTAAATAAACCTTATTGGGAATCCTCCCACATAGACTTGGAATCACCATCAACCTCCTAAGCCCGAAGTCAGCAAATCATAGTTTGAGTTTAAGAAATGTCTTTATAATTCCCATCATCTCACCTCCAGGAAAACGCCCAAGACAACCTCTTGCTGCTGCTACCTCATCAAACTCACAAACTGAATCACCACAGAAAGCTTGAAGCTGTCCACTTCTTTTTGCTTCCTCCAATGCCGCATCATCTGCTAGATTTTCATCAGCCTTGATTGTCGGAAGAGGAAACGGATCAAGGGAAGTTTCCATAACGATGGACTCCCCACCCATTGCACCCACAAAGTCCTTTAATCGACACAACGTAAATGGAACAGGTTCAAAGCTGTGGTCACCATATTCAACTGGAGTAGAGTGATCTCCAGTGACACACAGGAAAAATTGAAAATTCCCAGTTGATTCGGCCTGCCAAAGAAGCCTGGCCAACTGTCCAATGGCTCGATCAACAGCCTCCAACCCTTTAACTTTGAAAATGCTAGCTTTATCATGACCTGCATCATCTATTGCCTGCAAAACCAATAATCAATCAATTTAAAATTACCAATATGGTGGGAAACAAAAAACAAAGTGGGATCTATCGAAATAATTCATACAATCAATTAATTAAAAAACCATCAAATTTTTCCAGTTCTCTTTGCCAATTATATGGTGTTCAATTTTGCTGCATATGCCACTGAAAATTCCAACTGAGAGAGTCTAAGATGGTCCAGAATTATTCAATTCTTCCATGACAATATTTAATCTGAGTCCATGATAAATGGCTTCATTTTGTGGTAAGTCATGTATAAAAAATTATATGCTTGACAAACAAATGGCTTCATGTTACATGTGGTGCCACCCATGGCCAGAATTATTTAATTCTCCATGACAATATTTGACCTGAGTCTGACAAATAGCTTCATTTTGTGGTAACACATGCATACAAAATATATGCTTGACAAACAATGGTTAATACGTCATAATTTGATTTCAGCCTCAAAAGCAGAGTTTCCCTTTTGTGGTATTTGCAATAACAACAAAAAACAAAAACAAAATAAAGAGTAACAGGATCTCAGTTAAGTCAGCACCTTAATGTGAAGGAACCCAAAATCATAGCCATCTGGTTGTCCTGGTTTGTGCTCATCCTCCCCTGGTACAAAAACACTGGGGCAAGACTGCAGAGGAGCTGAGAGTGCCTTAGCTATTGCAGTTGCTTTGGAAGTCAATAGTGTTCGATAGTCTCCGGTCGCTCCTGTCGCTTCCAGGATATCAATTCCAAGTGATAAGCCCAGGCCAGCTATAATTTTAGTAGGAGCTACCATGCATGGCAACAGCCCATGTTTCTTTGCGAATGGAGGAACCTAACACATAATTTCATATATATATGTATATATTCAGTTGTAGGTAGCTCAATTCTACAAATTGAAATAAATAAACAAAACTTGCACACATGCATGCTGCAAAGGCGTTCATTCTGACTTGTAACTGCTAATGCTAACTCTTCGTTGAACATCTCAAGCTTGTAGGTTGGGGATTTCATTTCATTTGGAATCCTACAGTGATATTTGCCTTTTTGTGTCATAATAAATCAAATCAGACACAAGGATGATCACCATACATAAAGGTATCTGAGAATGTTCCAGACAAAAAATGAAAACCCAGCATTTGAATGGACAAAGGCAAAAACTGTGAAAATCAGATGTTCAGAGTACTTTCACGGTTTGATGCTTCTCTTACTAAACAACCATTATTGCTTCCTGATAATAACAAATAAGCAGCACCCCTTCAAGTGAGTGTCTGTGTGTCCCTTCAAGTGAGTGTCTGTGTGTGTGTGAGAAAAAGGGGGGGGGGGGGGGGGGGGGGGGGGGGTGTTTGATGATTAAGACAACAGACCTCAATTCGAATGCCACAACCTCGTAAAAGCACAACATTAGCACTGTTCTTTCCTTCTGCAGCCCGTTGAGCATTCAACGGATGAGAAGTCAAAATTCGTGACATCTCCTTTGATAATTCATTAACAACTGCAGCTGTGTGCTTTGCCTCGTCAGTATCATCTAAACCTTCAGCTTGTAAAAGTAAACGATTGTCCTTTAATGGGTCTGTTCCTGATATATTTCCACTTAAGTTTGGTCCTTTCACGACCACTCCACACCTGTGTTCTGTAGCATACCTGTAAGATATGTTTTTTTATGTTATTCATTTATTTATTTTCTTATTTATGAAATTAGAATCCATAAATAACTTCAAGCCAAGGATCAAATCACTAATACTTTAGTTGAGATTTAATGTATGAAGTCAGTCAAACTTTAAGCTGGAGTTAAAAAAAACTCTTCATCAGATATGAGTCAATCTCAGTCTTATCTATCATTCAAGATGCTGGGGACGAAGAAAATGGTTATCTAAGGTCCTAAAGAACTTTTTCATGCAATGTACAAAAGGGAATTAAGGAATTTTCTTGTTAAGCATCTGGCACCTGACTCTAACTTCATACTGAGGAAATGATGGTAGCTTCATTCCATCCAATGCTGCACAGAGGATAGGTCCTTCTTCTTCAAAATGGCGATCAGCCCTCCTACTGATGACGGTTCCAGTTTTCTCATCTAATGTTGCAAAATTTGACTGGAAATTGAAGACAATAATGGGTTGTCATGAGGAACAACCAACAATGACCAATAAATTCCAGAAAGATGGAAACAGATTAATATAAAAACTTCTTGGATCAAATAGAAATAAAATATAATATCAACATATACAGAGGAGCCTTTGCTGCACAGAATTAATTCAAATTGTGAAGCCATCACAAGAAATTACATCAAAATATATTATCCTATTTGATGTAAGTACAAGCACAACACATTGATTCCATTCAATTCATCAGCAACACCAATGACTACTTCTTGTTATGTATATTTCTAACATATTCGCCAACATAATTATATATGAAAGGCATATACTAATTATAATAAACAATTCACAAAGCTTTTTGTGTCTGCATTCCATGATGAGGAAGAGAGTGGAAAGCCCTATAACATTGTGGTGAATTAATGTAAGATCAATATGAAAGAGTAGAAAGTCTGGGGATATCCTGACTCACACAAGCACACATACGCTCATGTCTACAAACAAACAAACCGCCTGGCTTGTGGCCTCTTAGTGAGGTCTATGATTCTATGATAAGCTAGGAGATCAACTGGGGTTAGAAGAAACATAAATCTATGCCATTCCTATCAACTGAATGTTATAAAGGAGAGGACTAAACCCATCTCAGGGTGACTGCACGGCTCAGATAGGTGGAAGAGATGGGTCAAGCTTTGTAGGTTTAAGGTTTCAATCGTTTAGAGGTGCTTGTAATCTTATATTTCTTGGTGGCCATACTTTTTTTTACTTGCTTGACTTCTTCAGTGTGCTTGTGCAGACTATAGTTTCATAACACTATTTTTTCACATTCAGCAATTGAATCTACAAATACAAGGGTAATAATAGAAGCAACCAAATCTAAAATTTTCTTTCATCAAGAATTTGTCTCAAGGCTATCATCTTCTCTCTTGTCTTCTATTTTTTTTATTTTATTATTTTAAAATAACTCTTGAAGTCATGATCTTCTCAATGTTCTATAGATGTTGTAGCCAAATCTAACTCCAAATGATGCTGCAACATACAAATTAAAACAGCATAATTATAAGTGCAAAAATTACAGAACCATCACATAACAGAGCTTTAAAGTACAAATATTGTGTTTTAGCCATAAATGCAAAATAACATTAAAATTTAAAATCCCTTCATGCCTCTTTGTTGAAAATCCTTAGCAAGGATAATAATAACGTTAAGAGAATTATTCTCTATGATGCAAAACCGAATAATGATAAGAAGAAAAAAAAAGTCATACAAACTAAGGAGTAAATAATTATAACAAGGACAAAATGTAATAATACATACTTTGAAAGCAATATCACCAGGTGACATCGCCAATCCAGCTCCCATTGATTCAAACGCACCCCTACCTCGATAATATACTCTTGGGTCATAACCTAATAAAGAAAGGTGTGCCGTGTCACTTCCGCATCCCAGGCCTACTTCAACAGGGTCCATAAGACCATTAACCCCAGCAGAAGCAATGGCATCCAAATGGGGTACTTTGGCTACTTGTAGAGGGGTCTTATAACCCAACCTCGGCAGTGACACATCACCCAACCCATCAATCAGCACAAATGCTACTCTTCTTTTGGGCTCCTTGGAGTTGACCATGCTTTCTGTGTGCTGATCGCCTTCCCTCTTTTATAAGAGAAAGGGCAATAATAAATATGCAAGAAATGACAGTCTGAGAAAATCAAGGCCTTCTCTCCTATATATTTAAGACAAGACAATACAATTCGTTCAATCATAAGAAGAAGAAAAAAATGCAAGTTAGATATTGTTCGATCAATGACAACCTTGGGTTTTCATATGTACTTAAAAAAAGAATAATATATATACATAAAGCATTAATAACAAGAGTAATATGAGTGTGTTGTGGGGCAATTAAACAGTAAAAAAAAATACTCGGCCCTCGGAAACCTCAAACCCGAGAACACTAATATTGGTTTCAATTCTTGTATAATTATGAGCAATTTTCTTGATGCAAAGTTGAATCTGGAAAATACAGTTATGCAGCACCAAACATCCTATGTTACCCTTATTAGATACAATACAATCTAGATTTATAAAAAGCAGCTGTATATATATGTATTATATAAATATGCATAAAATTAAATTAAATAAGATAAAAAGAACCTTAGAATTTTAAGAAAGCCCATTTCAGGTGACAAATGCTCTCCCCATACAGATAAATATGCATAAGAGAGTGAAATCAAGTTATAAATGCATTGCAGAAGATGGGTTTTCATCAGCAAAATTACAAATGAAGAAAAATTAATTAATTAAGACAAATATAAAAAACAAATCAATTCAAATGCAAACTGATTTCTTCAAATTCACCCAAAAGAAATACATACACGCAAATATATAAGATGGGTATTCATCTCCATAATCCGAAAAGAAATATAAAAAATAATCTAAGGGCTATTAACATATCAATTAAAAAGAATAAATAATGAAATCATCAATACTGTGATATCATCTTATATTACCTTTGAAAACAGATTTAGACGTGAATGTTTATATGTATTTGGGCATTGAAGATGAAGAATATGATGATTAAAGTCTTCCCAAATTCCTAAAGCTCGTGTCTTCCATTGATGCAATAATGATCTCAACTATGAAACGATGAACAAAAGATTGATTCCATCGGACTCTCTCACAAAAAGTATGGGACACTTGTTCTACGCACCCAGAAAAAATAATAATAATAAATTGCAACCTCACTCCCTGTGATTTGTAAAATTAACATTTTCACCCAAAAAGAGGGACGGAAATCTCGAATATTTACAAGTCGGTGTTAAGCGTAACTCTGATAGGGCTCGTTTGGAGAGTTTTTTTTTTTTTTTTTTAAATATTCTTAAAAAAAAAAAACAATTTAGAGAATTGTTTCACTTTTTAAACTATTTAAGAAATTAATTTATTTTTGAAATCGTATTTTAAAAATATGATTTTGAAATTGAAATTATATTTTTAACATGTAATTTCATCATGTCATTATAAATTGCATTTTCAACCTGCGATTTTATGGTGAAATTGCATGTTAAAAATGTAATTTTAATTTCGAAATCACATCTTAAAAATGTTATTTCAAAAAATAGGTTAATTTTCAATTAATTTATAAAGTAAGTCAATTCTCTAAATTAATTTTTTTTTTTTTGCAGAATATTTTTTAAAAAAACTCCTCGCTTGGAGCCCCTTTTTTCCAAAAAAAAAGTTAAAAGCATTCTATGACGAATTGCATTAAGAAAATTAAAATTGACCAAAAAAGAAAATAAATAAATAAAATGTTTTTATGAATTCTAAAATACTTTCATATACTCCCTCCGTTCCAAAATATTAATTCTTTATTTTATTTTTCATTATTTCAAAATATTAGTCTATCTTAAAAAATCAAGTACAAAAATAATATAAATTTCCTATTTTGCCCTTCTTTTAAATTAATAAACAACATAAAAAGTACAATTATGACATTGATATTCTCAAAAAATATACTATCAAAAGGATAATTTTGAAAAATTAACTTTTTTCAAATGCAATAATTGTACTACTAAAAAAAGTTGAATTCTCTAAAAGAGACCATTATTTTAGGACGGAGAGAATATTTATTTATTTGTTTTTTTGCACGAACTTATAGATGGCCTGCACCATTTTTTTATTTGTTTATTGAAATGTTATCGATATGTTTGATTGAATGATTTAGAAATGAATTTGAAAAGATAAAAGAAAAAGGCATGTAAAATTATGAGAAATGTAAGTATATTTTATTCATAGTTTATTTTTATTTTTATTTTTTTTTTCAAATTTCTTTTTAAATTTTTCAACTAAACACAACATGAGTAAATAAAAAATAATAAAAATTAACACAATACATGTGACATATGTCTTCTGCATGAGTACGAATTGTATAAAAATGACACAATTTTTCACCTGTAATTTTTTTTTTTTTTTTTTTTTTTTTTGTGTAAGTATAATGTTAATGAATTATTGTAAATGATTGTTTAGAATAATTTAAATAAATATTGTTTTGGGATTTATTTATTTATTTATTTATTTTCGTTTTTAATGAACTTTTTTTTTATTTTTCAAAAAAAAATAAGTTTCTATATTTAACTTCACCAGGCGAATCGAAAAATTATAAAAAAAATTTAATTTTTTTAAAAATTCAGAAAAGACAAAAAAAAAAAGTAAAAATAAGTAATCTTTTTTTCTGTTGCTTATTTTGGCTTTTTTTTTCCCAAAAAAATATGCTTTTTAGATTCGTCTTAACAATATTGACTAGAAAAGTTTAAAAAAAAATGACATAATTTTGGAAAAAAGATTGCTAAAGATCAAAAATAAAAAAAGGGAAATAGTTGACATTTTTTGAGTTGCCAAAAAATGCCTAAATATATTTTTTGATGGGAATCTCACTTTTAATAATGGAAAAGATTCACAATATTATTATATGATGTCTAAAGTCCTTCAACCCCAAATTCATTTATCACAGAGAAATTTAAGAAGAAACAAAGGGCTTAAAAAACGGAGTTTGGTCTCTCTCTCTCTCATCTCTCTCTCTCTCACTCTCATCAACCCCAAACTCAATATACAAAGGAAGCACGATGCTCTGAAGAAGGTTATGCCACAAGAGAAGAGAATGGATTAGTTTCGATCATATTGGAACTCTATGAGTGTAGAGAAAAAACGAAGATTGCTTGAACTCAGAATTCACGATTTGAGAGAACATTTTAGTTCATTCAATGATAATGATGGTTTAGCATCAAAGACTTTCTCAGAAGCCATGGGTTTTGCTCAGAACAACAAGTCTTGGAAGTTCTGGTCCTGTTTTCTTTGTAATGAGAAGTTTAAAGACTCAGAATTGCAAATGCATCATATTGAATCCGAGCACAAGAGAAACATCTTATCGAGTTTGCAAGAAATTGCGAAACAAGAAGTTGATGTTGATTGGGCTGACATGCTTGTCAATGTGAATGGAAGCCAGTGGATACCCGTAGAGCTCTGGAAATTATGGAAAAACAATTAGAAAGCCCATTGGCTAATCTTGATGGTGAGGATGATAAGGCTCAATCCTCACATGAAGAACCAAAGGAATGGCAGGTTTGCAGTGGCAGTGAAAGTAGAAGCCAATATGACATTTCTAAATTTGGCTCAAGTGAATCTGGTCAGAATTTGTAGCCTGTGGCCAATCCAGATGATCAGTAGTGGCCACTATCTGATGACGTTGAGCGCGCAAGAATTCTTGAAAGTATTGGTGCTGAGTTCTGATTTCTTCTTAGACATAATTGTCTTCTTGAGAGTAATTTTGAAAAGATGATAACAGATACCATAGATGAACTACATAAATTTTTTCCATTATCACTGCTTCGTATTCATGGCCTGGACCAAACACCTCTCTGCATCTATTTTTTGGAGGCTCCTCGGTTAGAGAAGTTCCTTGAATTCTTGAAGCTTCTGTCCAATGTTTTTGGCTTAAACAGGAGCCCTTGCGTGGGTAGTTCCTTGGATGATCCACTTAATGTCCATGAGATTGAGGGAAATGAAGTTAAGGAGAGCATTGTTTTTAATGGTGATTCATTGTGTCTCTTTCTAGATGAGCATTTACTGCAAGGGGGACTTACGCCACATAAATACAAGGATGCTGTTGCAGATGATGGTTCAGCAATAACTAGTACCACTCATCATGATGAAGGTGTAACGTTTACAGATAGTGATGCTTTTATACATTGGTTGTTTTATGGTTCTTCAATTAGAGAAGATTTAGAATTGTCACGACCCAAACCCGCCCCTATAGGTTTAGCATCATAACCGGCCAGTAATCTTTGGACTACCGAAGGCCTCTGAACAAATTAACAAGATTAAGAGGCTAGCGGAAGCAAATACATAAATATAGTTGTCCAATGAGCTGTGCTGACTTATATGAACAGAATATTTAAAACTTTATATAAGTATGCAATAGTCATTCATACATTATACCTACACACATTAAAGTATCTTAAGCCTCCGTTTGGGAAGTGGGCTGGCTTTTTGGCTTTTTGGCTTTTTTTGGCTATATGAGTCTGGGCTCAAAAACCTGGTTTGGGAAGAATTTTTTGGCTTTTTTGACTTTTTTGGCTTTTTGGCTTTTTGGTGAGGTGTCACCCTGATAAATTACCAAACTGCCCTTTTTTGCTTTTGTTTTTTATTTTGATTTTTATTTTGGGTTTGGATTTCCCATAATTTGCTTAATTTATTTTTTTATTTTTTTATTTTAATTTTGGGTTTGGATGTGGCTTTTTGCTTAATTTTTTTAAAATTTTTTATTTTGGATTTGATTTGGCCTATTTCGCTTTTTTGTATTTTGTTGAAATTTTATTATTTTTTTTGTATTTTGTTGAAATTTTATTATTTTATTATTTTATTATTTTGGGTTTTATTTTGCCTTATTTTGGTAAAATAAATTTTTTTTTGGATTTGTGGTTTTTTGTAAAAATTTATTATTTTATTATTTTGGGTTTTATTTTGGCTTATTTTGGTAAAATATATATATTTTATTTTTGATTTGGATTTAGCGTGTTTTGCTTAACTTTTTTTTAAAAAAAATTTATGTTTTTGTTTATTTTATTTTTTTTTATACTTTAATTAGTTCTTGTTCTTTAATTTTATTTGAAGTATTAATATAATGTAAATAATGTAAATAATTTAATAAGCAAAATTACTAATAAATATTCAAAAATTATTAATTTACGTTTCTCTACGGTTATAGTTTTTTACGATTTTGTCGTTTTTTATAATAATTTTTTTTTATTTGTAATTTTTTTTATTAATTACTAATTTACGGTTATGTTGTTTTTTTATTTGTAATTTACGTTTTTTGCCGTTTTTATTAATTTAAAATGTCATTATTTTTTTATTTGTAAATTATTTTAATATGTTATTAATTTACGTTTTTTTATTTTAAATAATTTAACTTTATTTAATTTAAAATATTTAATTTTATTTTTTTAACTTGCGTTTTAAATTTTATATTTATTTTACGTATTTAAATAATGTAAATAATCTAAAAATTCTTTCAATAGTAAAAAATTAAAATAAATATTCAAAAAATTTAAATCGTAAAAATTTAAATAATTTAAATATTCAAAAAATTATTTTAACAAAAAAATTTAAATAATTTAAATATTCAAACAATTTAAATAGTTTAAAATGTTAAAATTTTAAATTTAAAACAACTCTACACTTAAATCGTAACCAAACACATAAAATAAAACTCACGTAAGAAATTATTTTTAAAACTCATAACCAAACACATAATTGAAACTCCATACTACTTTCACAACTCTACACTCAAATCGTAACCAAACACATAAAATAAAACTCACGTAATAAATTATTTTTAAAACTCATAACCAAACACATAACTTGAAACTCCATACTACTTTCACACCTCTATACTGAAATCATAACCAAAACACATAACAAAAAATTAAAATATTTAAAACTATTTTTATAAAATAGAGTTTGAATTTATTTTTATAAAATATTTTAACAAAAAACAAAAAATATTTTTTTTCAACTTTCTTTGTTTTTTTGGAAAAATGTATTTTTTGGATTTTTTTTTTTTTTTTTTCTTTGAAACAGCATGCCCCAAGTTAGATAAGGGGTAGTTTTGTGAAATGAGCTTAGGGATTGAACTTGCAAAGCAAGATTGGTAGTTTTGTCTTTTAGTGGCTCTTGAGCCTTTTTTGGCATTATGTGGCTCAAATAGCCTATGAGCCCTTCCCAAACATAGCCTAAGTACAGCCAACAAAACTACCAAGTCTTATATGTATAGAAACAACGGAACTTAAACACAGGACTCTTCGGGAACCTCCACGTGAGGCACAATGGTTGGCTGACAACAGAACACAGATCCAAACAAAAGCCTTCAGGCTCAAACTCCAAAATGCCCATCTACATATATATATACACACAATGAGCTAAAACCCAGTGAATAACGTTAAGGTAAAGGGGTTAATGAACGAAATCTGAATATATCATAAACAGAAAACAGACCAGAGCATAATCATTATCATATCAGAACATAATAATGGTACATCACATAGAACACATCACAGAACGTCTTCCGACTAAAGTAATCGGTTCCGGATATCGGTTAAACATATATCACCACAATGAAGTGGCTAACGAGATCTCGTAATTACATGTATGTCATGGACCCGTATTTTCATGCCGTCTCCATGACTTCGGACTATCTATGGATGCCATAATAGATTTCAAACATGGGATATTCGTTCACGAAAACAGATATCATTTCAAAAATCAAAACTTATCATATTTCATTTGGAATGTAATTCATATAAACGTATCTTTACAATAACGTTACTCACAGTGGTTTCTTGTAATGGTCAATCAACCCTCGAGTCTTGACCTACAACCACAAAATACATAACACAAGCATATCTTTTCATTACACATTCAAGTGGCCAACACGACTAGCTTTCTCACTTTAATTGCCCATTCATTCCATGCTACATAACTTGTTCATATTGCCCATATACTCGGATTCAACACATATTTTCTAATTCACTTACTTATGCTATTTTTTACCTTATTAATCTTTAACGGCTCATAAATCATGCCTAAGAATGCCCATAAAGAGATAAGAGTGAAGATATGTACATAAAATATCTTTTGAAAACATGCTGAAAATAAGTTGGTGGCTAGAGCCAGCTTTTCTTGGCTAGAGCCAGCAAAAGGAAAAAATAGATCTCGCTCGAGCCAGGACTTCTTCGCTCGAGCCAGCTTCTACAGAGTTCAAAATTCTAAGAGCTCGAAATGTTGGCTCGAGCCATCACTTCTTCGCTCGAGCCAACTGTAAATTTCTAGGCGGTAAGCTTAACAAAAATGGCTTCCAAACCACTTTCAAACCTTGGGGTCTTGCATGATTTGATCAAACACACAAAAATAGCTTTAGAAAACTTCAATACAAGACCCTTGAAACATCTTTTATTCAAAAACTCATCAATTCTTGAAAGATTTGAGTCAAAACTTCTTCATGCAATACATTTTCAACTCTTTCATGGTTTTTCGTAACATGCAAATGGTGATCAATAACTTCATGAATTCTGAAACCATGGACATGATTAAAGCTCACATGCATGCAAGGACTTTAAAACTCAAACTTAGCATGATAAAATCAAAGATGGTCGACCATGAATGTATGTGTAAGCCATCTACATGTTCTAAGACCCATTTCCTTACAAATATCATGAAATTAGCTCAAAGACATGCTGAAATTATGATGTAGAGAAGGTTAACTATAGAAAATAGGCTCAAGACTCTTACCTAGATTCTTGATTTCAAACAACAAGAGATGGTCTTCCTAGTTCCCTTCTTCTTCTTCTAACTTAAGCTCTCTCTCTATCCCTCCCTCTCTCTCTCTCCCTCTCTCTCTACAGAAAGACCACATGAGTAAAGAAATGGTACAATACTCCCTCAACTCTCATCAGAATATACACAACACACACCTCACATTTGAATACACAACACGTGCACACACATGCATTAATCCAACACACTCACAAGAGTTTTAATCCTCTACATTCAATATCACCAAATGCCTTAGCACATCAACACTTAATCCCATCTTGGATCATTAATAGGATTAGATTAGGTACCAATCATGCATTACTTAAATCAAACACAAGTAACCTTAATTAGTCAAGGTTAGCACAAAATTTAATTATTCAAAAATAGTTCCAATTAAGGCTTAATTTAATCACACGCGATTTTACTAAACTGAATCAGTTTTTAACAAGACTTTTCAGATGGTTCTAAAAATTCTAATTAGTCAACCCGTGTGCTCAATTCGGTTTCTAAAAGCATTTAGGCTAACAACTTCAGATTCAAAGTAGGAATCATGACAAATAATTTTCAAATCAGATAGATATGCACAAATTACTACAAAACACATATCACAATTAACAATAACACATAATTCCATTCTAAACACTTAGTTAGCATTCTTAACTACGAATTAGTAGCTAATTACGGACCGGGGTTGTTACAAGAATTATGGGCAAATACACATTTGAACTGAATTTTCTTTGAGTTGAAACCAGAGAAATTCTCTGGTTTTTTAACTGAATTTTCTCTGAGTTGAAACAAGAGAAATTCTTTGGTTTTTGAATTGAATTTTCTCTAGGTTGGTCCAGAGAAATTCTTTGGTTTCGAGCTGGAACCTGGAATGCTTAATTTGTATAAAACCCAGTGTTTGTGAAATCAAATTTTGAAACCCTCTTGTTGAGAAGGAGAGCAATATTGATGTTGTTCAATTTCATCTCTCATTCTCTCCAGATAAATTCTCATCCAGAGAAATTCAGGAGAGAATTTCTCGAAAAAGCGAGAAATTCCCATAATTTGCTTGACACCAAGAGTGAAGGCAAGCAAAGCAGCAAATCACAAAGTTATTTGTGAGAAAATTAGAGAAAATTCAACCCTAGAGAAATTTCAAAACATAGAAAATCAAAAAAATTGAACAAACCAGAGAAATTTCAATTTCTCTGGATGAAAATTTCTCTAGGTTGAAATTTCTTTGGACAAAATTTCTCTAGAGCAGAATTTCTCTGGATCAAATTGAGGGACCTTAGACATTATGAAAATATTAGATGTCCTTTATACTATAAAGTCTTAATACTAGATACCCTAAAAAAAACCCATTTTTTGATTTTTTACAAAAAGATATGCGATGTGATAGAGAGATTACGTGACCTAAATAAAACTTTTCAAAAAAAATTAAAAGATGTGCTATTGTGGATTAATCCAAACAACCCCTAACTGTTTTGTACATTTTTTCATTTTCGTGTGTTTTTTTTTACCGTCCCGTTTAGGGGTGCTCGCAATTCAATAGTGGATGGTTCGGTTTGCAGTTTGGACTCATTCGCATATGTGCTGTTTGAAAAAAATTGAACTCACAACTGCCCGTTGTGCGAGTTGCGATTTGTGTTGATAGGGTTTGCAGGTGTGCGAACGATTGTGGACGGTTTGCGAATTGGACTTTTTTCTTTAAAATTTTATTTTTTGGCCTTTTTTTCCCGTTTTGTAAATATTTATTTTTGGCCATTTTCCCCCCATTTTCTAAACTGCTCAACATTAATAATTAATGAATTAAACTTGTAAAATTAAAAATATAACAAAATCAATTCTTAAACAAGTAAATCATTCAAAATCCTAAACTTACCTAAAAATAATTCTTCATTAACTTTTACATTCATCGAAAATGCAATAATAAAATAACTATAAATTGTTGTCAAAGTTCATCCAATTCAAACCCATTAAATAAAATAAAAACATTTGCAAGCTAGCAAACTCCATCATGAATCACATTCAACTTTCAAAAATTACAATTCCATGCGTATGTTTGATGAACCCTGCACAAAAACAAACTTAAAAAATATATATAATTTAGGGGTTGTTTAGGGTGTCCTAAATAAGTGCATTTTTTATCTTTTTGGACTAAAAAGTTAAGGAAAAAAATATGAATGTTTGGGTTAACTTTTTGACTTTTTATAAAAAAATGTGTATTAAAAAATTGTATAAATAAGTGTGTAGGAGAAGATGGGGTAAGAGGTCGTACGGAATGGCAGTGGTGACTGGCTGGATGAGTAGATAAGAAAATATTGTCTCATTCTCAGGTTTTGATTGGATGGTGTTGTTTGGCCCGTGAAGGCCCACAACGGGTCCCGTTTTTCTAATCAGAACCGTTCAATGTGTAGAACTCGTCGAGTATTATATGTTTATAAAAAATCATATTGATTGGATATCGATAACTATCTGATCGTGTTAGTTTTTTTTGTTAACTGTTAACTATAACACTATCTATTTTTATACAAAACTGATTTGATCATGTAGTTAGCGATATCCAATAGACTTGATTTTTTACAAATATATAGTACTATACGAGTTTTACATATTGAGCGGTTCAGATTATCAAAACGAGACCCATGATGGGCCTCCACAGGCCCAACTTTACCATTAAAAAATTTAGTGAATATTTTACTACAATTTTTTTTTCCCCCGGTCACTGGCTCCACCATCATGTCAGTACCAATCTTAAGGTTTTTTTTTTTATTATTTGTATATTATTTTTTTAATATTTTTTTTTATGAATAGTGATAACTTTTTAACTTTTTGGATAACTTTTTGACTTTTTCAAGGGTTGCCAAACCAGCCCTTAATCTTCAATCTTTATAATTCATTTGACAAAAAAAGTGTAAAAAAATAAAGTAATGAAAAAACAAACAGATGTGTATATATTAACAATATAGTAAGAAAATATGTCGAGCATATGAAAAAATTTACCAATGAGCAAATGAATATATTCCAAGTATAAAAAAAAAAAGTCTTAAGTGCGAACGGGTTTTTGTGAGTGCAGGTAAAACCCGCAACTCGCAATAATGTCAAATTTCAAACCACATCCGCCTACATTGTGCATGTGAAACCACTTATTTGTATGCGGATCGATTCGACGATTCAAATAACCATATACCCAACCCTAATCTCATTCCATCCTCTGACTGATGCCCCTTAATTTGAACCCCCAATGAAGTGGCTAAATGTGAAACATTCTCACGCTTCTCTTTCCCTCTCTTATCTTTATCCCTCCAATTCCACATTATTAGGGGTGGAATTTGGAGACTAAGGGTTGGTTTGGCATGAACTAAATAATACAAAAAGTCACTATCCTATTTAAGTCACATCATCTTATTTAAATCACATCACCTCTCTAACACATCACATCAAATCCAACCTATGTAAGCCAATAAGTCAAAAAGTACATTTTTTTAGAACATCTCAAACCAACCCTAAATTAGGGGATAAATCATTTTTTTTTTTTTAAGTTTGTTTTATTTAGCCTTCGTTTGAGAATAGATAATTTAGTTTGGCTTTTTAGCTAAGCCTAGTTAAATTAGTTCTATTTGGGAATTTTTTTTTAGATATAATGATTGTGAGAGAAAAAAGTGAAATAATTATAATTTAGATGTGACATTTTATCTTATTGACCAAATCAATTTATTTTATATTTTTATACTTATTTATGCCTTATAACCCATCCCAAACAAACATTTTTAGTTTTACCTTTCATAAACCATCAAAATCTTACCATAAAAGTAAAAACTACAAACTTTGCTAAGCAAAGTATCACAAATAATAATAATAATAATTTTCATATATGGTGTTATAATAAAATTAGGAAAAATTGGCCTAAGGTCCCTCCTCTACTTTTAATAGGAGGAGAGGTCCAAAATGTGTTTTGATGGCTAAGGTCCCTCAAATTTATTTTAGGTTATAAAGTACCTAAATTACCTTTCTTTTATAACATAAATTTGTTTGAATATTATATTGTTGACTTAACTGATAGATTTTGGAAACCGAATTTGCAGTGGAGATTTCGTTGGAAATTTCATGGTAGAGATTTCGTCGAAGATTTCAGTGGAGTTGACGAGAAAGATTGATACGATCGTGTAAATTTCGTTGGAGATTTCGTCGGAGATTTCAGTGGTATTACAGTGTGTTGATCGCGTATATTTTCAATGGAGTTGAATCATGTTTGTTTTTGATGGAGATACCACATGCATTTTGATTTTTCTTTTGAATTTTTGTTTAGAGAAAGGCCAGTTTGATAGAGTTGATTTTTATTTTTGGAATTAATTTTTGATTCTTTGTTTTTTAATCAATTTCAAAGAGTGTTGACAGTGTGTTGATCGCGTAAGTTTTTTAATGGAGTTGAATCAGGTTTGTTTTCGATTTAGATTCCACATGGATTTTGATTTTTGTTTTGAATTTTTGTTTAGAGAGAGGCCAGCTTGATAGAGTTGATTTTTATTTTGGAATTAATTTTTCATTCTTTGTTTTCAGATCAATTTCAAATAGTGTTGACAGTGTAGGTGATTTTGATGTTTAGAGTTCATTTTTCGTGTTTTGTTTTTTTATCAACATGATGATCGATGATAAGTTTTGTTCTATATTTTTTCAAACCAGAGAAATTTCATTTTCTGCACTTTTGTTTGTGTAGTCCAGAGAAAATTATAAGTGCATATGGACATATTATTATAAGTTTTTAATGCAGATAGAATATGAGAAAGTGAATGTAAGTTCATAAATTTCTTTGGACTTGTATTTGTAGTTCAGAGAAAATTGTAAGTTTGTTACTCACTTTCAGTTTGTAATATTGCAGAATGACGCATAGAAAATTGTTAGCTTGTAGTGAGGTGAAAATCACGGAGAAGCCTATAATTTCATAATGTATATTCTCAGGTGATTTTTTTCTATGATTGTGTTTAATAGTTAGCAATAAATTTCTCTGTGATTCATTGAGTTTCTGTGATTTTGTTTTTTATCATCTTAAAGGTGAATATCAGTTTGTAGATGTCTATGGACTTTTATTTTAAGTTCAGAGAAAATTATAATTTTTAGAAATTTCTTTGGACTTTTATGTTGTTCTTGTGAAGTGTTTCTATGTTAAACAAATTATTTTTCTTGTTTTTTGTTTCAGTTTCAATGGACAGTGCAGTGTTGTTGCTGTGCAAATATGGGAATGATACTATTGTCATTAATGTTTCATGCGAATTGAATTTTAAGGAATTGGTTGGCATTTTGTGTAAAACATGGGAGAATTTGAAACTTGAGACTATGTGTATTTCATATTCTATTTTGGGCCATCCGAATTGTATGGTTCAAAATAATATTGATTTTCTGAATATGTTGAGGGTTGTTTGTGTACGCGGTGTTGATATAGTTGATGTTTCAGTTACTAGATGTAGTACTTCTGATGAAGAGGATGAAGTGGGGTCTAATTGGGTAGATGTTGTGGATGGTGAGTGTGATAGGCTGGTGGATATTGAAAGGAATTCACTCTCTAAGTTTTGTTCTCGCCAAGAAAATGTGTTATTGTCGGCATGGAATAATATTATGAGTGTTGGACAAAAGTTTAAGGGTGGTGTGGTTGAGTTCCGTACTTTTTTATGCAAGTATGCTATTGAGGTTGGTTTTCAGTTTACGTATGTTAAAAATGACAAGCTGAGGGTCACGGCAGAATGTGCATATAAGGAATCAAGGGGATGTATGTGGCGTGTACATGCTTCTGTTGAAAAAACAAATGGGTTCTTCTACATAAGGACTTTGAATAATGAACATAAGTGTAGTGTGGCGGTTCGTATGAGTAAACATTCGAGGATGACTTCCAGCTTAGTTTCTGGGCTGATACTTGAAGAGGTAAGTGCAAAATCTTTAACTCGTCCAGTGGATGTTGTGAAAGAAATGAAAGACAAATATGGGGTCTCAATCAGTTATAACTGTGGTTGGTTGGGTGTTGAAAAAGCAAAATGTAGTACATATGAGGATTCTTGTTTGTCATTTGATCAATTACGATGGTATTTTGATGAGGTATTGAAGAACAATCGAGGTAGTCGTTTTGAGTTAGATTTTGAAGATAACAAGCGTTTCAAAAGAGTGTTTATGGCTTTTCATGCATGCATTGCTGGTTTCAAATATTGTCGGTCATTGCTTTTTCTTGATGGAAGATTTTTGAAAGGACGATACAAAGGAGTTATGCTTGCTGCAACGGGAAAAGATGAAAATGAAGGTAATTGTAAATATATATAATTTTATCTAACTATGTGAATTTTCTATACATGTAGGAATTGAGTGAGTGTGATTTTTCTCTGACACTTTGAATTTTCTCTGGTTTTGGCCACTGTGTGGATTTTCACTGGATTTGTTTTGGTCACTAAGTCAATTTTCTCTGTGTTTTGGTCACTAAGTCAATTTTTTCTGGATGTTGCCAATGTGTGAATTTTCTCTGGAGTTGGGCACCAAGTGAATTTTCTCTGGATGTTGGCAGTGTCAAATTTCGCTGGTTGTTTATTGTTCTAATTTTCTCTGCATGTGTATATCTGATATGCTTGTTCCTATTTGTTTTGTAGGGTTTTTTTCCTGTAGCTTTTGCTGTTGTTGATGCTGAGAATAAAGACAATTGGTGTTGGTTTCTTGAACATTTATGTGGAGTATTGGGATCAGAAAGGGTGATAAGTTTCATATCAGATCGACATTGTGATATTATGGAGGGAATTGCTAGGTTTTTCCCTAACTGCTTTCATGGATTTTGTCTTGAACATCTAAAGAGAAATCTGAGGGATAAGTTGTCATGTGGAAACACAAATTTGGTTAGGGAGACGATTGTGTCCAAGTTTTCAGAATGTGCATATGCGCCAACAAAGACATCATTTCATTTCAAGTTAAATGAATTAAAAAGTGAGG
This sequence comes from Camellia lanceoleosa, assembly GCA_025200525.1. Taxonomy (NCBI): domain Eukaryota; kingdom Viridiplantae; phylum Streptophyta; class Magnoliopsida; order Ericales; family Theaceae; genus Camellia; species Camellia lanceoleosa. The sequence goes on from CM045758.1 coordinate 204,024,447, forward strand.
GAGGAGACATTGTGATTGCTTTCTTGAGAAGTTTACTATATGAAAATTGGAGTGATGCATATTTTGCAGGGAAACATTATGGTGAGATGTATTCAAATGTTGCTGAGTCATTCAATTCATGGATACGAGAAGCTCGGCACTCGCCAATAACAAATTTGGTGGACATGATACGGTTGCAAATTATGAATATGAGGTCTAATAGGAAGCTGCTCTCTAGTAAATGGAATAAAGTTCTGTGTCCTCGTATGGATAGTGTATTAGAGAAGTATTTTTTGGATGGGAGGACATGGAATGTGAGTTTGTCATCTGATAATGTCTTTGAAGTGCATTGTTTTCCTTCGGTTATGGTTGATCTTGGGTTGAGAACTTGTTCATGTCGAAAATAGAAAATAAATGGGTATCCATGTCAACATGCTGTTGCTGCAATTTTTAGGAGTGGAAGGAATTTGAATTCATTTGTTGAACCATTTTTTCATGCTGATATGTGTCGTCAAGCGTACTCGTTTTCGATTGGCCCAGTTTCAACTGTTGAAAAACCTCTGTGTAGCATTGAAGATGCTATGATTTTACCTCCATTGAGCAAAAGACCAGCTGGGAGACCGAAGAAGAACATAATTGCTTCTATTGAAGAGTTTAAAAGGGTGATTAAGTATAGTCGGTGTGAGAGTATTGGTCACCATAATAAGAGGACATGCAAGGAACCTTTGTTAAATAGTTAAGGATAATACATTTTATTGATTGAATAATACATTTGATGATTAGTTTTTGTGTTTTGTTTTGTGAAATGTATTTTTTAGACAGTGTATATAATAATATCAATCAAATTCTTTCAGAGAAATTTTTGCAATATCAGTTAAAGTGTGCATTGTGTTTGTTGATATATACTATAGGCAGTGGGTTTGTAATATCTGTCAAATTCATCCAGAAAAATTTTCTATAGCAGAGAAAATTCTGTGTAATGTGTTTTGAAGCTTCAAATTCATCAAAATTATTGCAGTGAGTACAACCAAGAAACAAAATTAAGCTCTTTTGAAATTTCTCTGAGTTTAGAATTTCTTTGGACCATGGAAGAATTTATCTAGAATGACTTTAACTCAGAAATTTTTCTCAAAGCCAGAGAAATTTTCCTCACCAACCCAGAGAAATTCACAACTTAGAGATTCCATTTTGTGTCACCATTCGAATCCATCAATTTCATTCGGAAAAATTTTCCACTATTAGAGAAAATTATCTGGGCATTGTGTTTTGAAATTTCAAATTCATCCAGTGAAATTTTCCAGTAGCAGATAAAATTACTGTGCGCTTTGTGTTTTGTTGAGTTTGATAATTGTTTTGTACCAACAGAAAGCGTTATAGATTACATGATCATATAGGCATCCCTTTGGGACGATACAAATTAAATTTCTTTGTGAATTTCTAGTAATCTCATACCAGAGAAATTTCTGCAGACAATTTTCTCTGTGTGAATTGTGCTGACAATCACAATAATATATATATATATTTAACCATCAATAGGTATGAAATTTACATTAGTCGAAATAAAAAAAAAATGAAATTTACATTAGTCAAGAAATGATGTATATGGATAAGTCAAGCATCATTATTCCTTCAATGTGTCAACAAAAAACTAAATGGTTAATACTGTATGGATATATACATATATGTGAGACAATTTTCTCTGTCTGGCTATGTACATTGTCTTCCTTTCACTAGTTTCACTATTACATTTTTTGTTCTTCTAGAGGTATTTCAATTAGTTCAGTCCATGATCGGCTAACTTCGGTCACAAATCTCTCTATGAGTTCTGCCCTCATCCACCTGATATCTTGTGTGGACAATTTGGAGCTGATAGGTTCATGCTTGCTATATTGTTTCATTATATAGCAGAGAAAGAGGTCACAATCCAGACTACATACAAATTATAGGTATGGTTAGTTTTAAGAAACATGCAAATCAGAGTATCTTATTTATAGATATATGAAACTTATGAATCACTTTCTTGTTGTGGAGCATTGTTGACATACTCAAAGTCATAACTTGTGTTTTGTAAGTTTATCAATTTGAAAGAGGGTTGTGATTGAGCGTCTCTTTCAAGGCAAGTTTTCAAAAAATTCTCCACATTTTCTTACTGCAAAAAAATAATTTTTAAATAACAGAGAAATTTACAGACAAATCATTGGGATTGTATGAAAATTATCATTATATAAAAATTATGATGGATCAGAGAAATTTGCACTCGTTACCAATTGTTTTGCATCTTTGACATATTTGTCTTCTGCATCATCCCTTCTTGGCCTCAATGAGTTGTAGAACCCCCATAAATTGTCTTGTTTGTTGAGGACAAGCAAGGTCCAGTGATTTCCAGCTGTGGACTTCTCATTACCTCCAGTATTTATTGGGAAACAGAGGAACCTATAGTTTCTCCATGCTGTTTCAATATGCTTTTCAAATAAGGACACTCGAAAAGATTGATTTTCTGTCATCTTGATGAAATTCTGTGTTCAGAGAAAATCCAAGAAGTATCTTAGGAAGAGAAAGTAGTAAGTAAATTCCAGAGAAAATCAAATAAAATAGTAGTAACATACTAAGCTCATGAATGTGAAAAAAAATGAGGTTGGTTTTTGTCTTTCTCTCATTTGGTCAGCCAAAAGTATCTCTCCATAGCCATCAATGACCTGAAAAATATGATTTGTAATTGTAATATTGGTTTATAAAGGCTGATGGAACATTGGAGAGAAATTTTGATGAAAGGGAAAGACTTACATTGTTGGCAATTTCTTTTTGCTTTATTAGGTTTCTAATGTCTTCGAAGGTAATAAGGTTCAACTCACTTATCCAAATTAAAGTCCTACAAAATGAGAAAGAAGGGATTTCATTATTTTTAATGCAATATAAGTTTTTAATTTGTTGTTTGTTATCTTCTATTTTGTTTGTTGCACTTACTCAAGTCCTGACACATTTGATATGTGCTGTAACATATCTTTTACGTGATCTTTTATCAATCTTGAAATCGGAAGAGTTTGTGGAAAAACCCAAGATTTTTTTATGTTTATAGGTTGAGGCAAGATGTACGCATTAGCATCAAGCACTTCTTTGTCCTTCGTGCTTTGTTCATCTTGCTTTACAGCTTGTTTTGAAGCTCTAGTCATTTTCGTAACTTTGGGATATTGAAATTCTGGATCGTGCTGTTTTTCCTTCTTTTCTTTTGCCTTTAAATTTTTTATCATTGACGTCGGATCTTTTTTTACTGTAGACAGTGAAAATATTAGTAAAAGTGAAATTTCTCTGAAGTAACAGATGATATTTCAATATATAAATTTATGTGATTCAATATTTTCTAGTTATCATAGACTTTCGTCTTTTGTTTCGGTTGTTCTTTGTGTGCCATTTCTTCTTGTTGGGTTGTTGGTTGTTGTTCAACTTGGATTCCAACTAAACACAGTGAAAATCAAACAAGCCCCAAAAATGGAATAAGAAAATAGACAGAGAAAATGAAATGAGCAGTAGAAATCAATAGAAATAAGCGGCAGAAACTAATGTGTTCAGAGAAATATAACTTCCAAAGAAAATTACCAATGACAGAAAATTATAATAAATAGAAATTTCTCTGAGTTATGCTGACACAAGGACATAACTTTTTGTGGCTTAAGATTTTCACTGACCTTGTGGTTGAAGTTGTGTTGGTATTCTGTATGGTTGTCTTGCTAGTTGGATCGATGCTTCTTGAACTTGTTCATGCAATTTAGCATTTTCTGTTTCAAGCTCTGAATTTGAATTCCTCAGCTGTTGAATTTTTTTCATATTTTCTTCTTTTTCAACCTCCAACATCCTTAGTTTCATTTGGAATGTGTTTTCTTTTTCTTGAAGTTCTGAGTTAAGTGATGTGAGGGTTCTTATTGAAATATCCTTTTCAGCAAGTAATTCCATCCAATTTCTGTCTTCTTCTTGTTTAGTTTGAGAAAGTGCCTTCAGTCTTTGACGTAGATCAGCAATTTGGGCATCCTTTGATTCCTCAAATTCTTAAGACTGATGCATTGTTGAGCCAGAAATGCTATCACATTGTTGGTCGATCGGCTCATTACATTCTTCTTTATCACTTTCCTTGTTTTCTTCTTACTATTCATCTTCTTCTTTATCTTCTTGTTCATCTTCTTCTTCACTGTCTTCTTCTTTCTGTTCATTCTGTTCTTTGTCTTCTGCCTCTATGTCTTTACTTTCTTCTCTGGCTTCTTCTTCTCCACTGCTTTCACTTTCTTCTCTGGCTTCTTCTTCTCTACTACTTTCACTTTCTTCTCTGGCTTCTTCTTCTCCACTGTTTGCTTGGGCTTCTTGTCTATTGCTGGCTTCGTATTCTTCTATGTTGCCTTCTGCTTCTTCATTGAATTTGACAATTGTTTGACCTTCAGATGAATCTTGTAATGCCTTCTTGAATTTGACAATTGCTTTTTTTGATCCTTTCTTTGTCTTTTTACCAAGACAGAACTCCTCTGATGGATTTTTGACTAGCTGCTTGTTATCTATCTGTAATAGGGGGCAAACTTCAGAGAAAATTGTATGGGTTAGAGAAAATTACAGACAATGAGTTAATTTTATGAGGTAGAGAAAATTATGAAATGAGCAACATAATTTAGATATCAGAGAAAATCAATCAAGGCAAGTAAGTTAATGTTTGACTATAATTGTGTCAGAGAAATTTGGATTCCAGAGAAAATTCATTAGAAGGGCAGAAATAAACAGTGTTTATCAAAGATGCAAGGCAAATAAGTTATGGCCTAGAGAAAATTACACACAAGGAGAAACAATTTTATGGGCTAGAGAAAATTATGAAACAACCAACATAATTCATATATTAGAGAAAAGCAATTTGGGCATATAAGTTAATGTGTTACAATTGTGGTCAGAGAAATTTGGATTGCAGAGAAAATTGATGACAATGCAGAAATAAACCAGTTGGTACCAAAGAAGAAAACATAAATTGATAGTTCAAAGAAAATTGATCTTAATCAATCAATGCACAAGGAGGGAAATAAAGCAGTGGTCAGAGAAATTTTGGAATTTCACTGAGATTTCAGGAGCAATGGGAATCTAACCTGTCGAGGTGCAAGAGAGTGGACTGGTGTCTTTTGCAGCTGTTTTGTCAAGGTTTGCAAGTTCCACTTCGCACATTTTGGAAAGTCAGTTGTAACGCCCCAAATTTGAGGACATCATATAAGGTTTAAAACTTTAAATCAATTTTCTTAATTGAGAATCCTCATCAATGTTGCCACCAAATTTATCATCATCCATTAATTTACAACATGGAAACTAAAAGTTCTTAAATTACAACTCCAATCAAATTTAAAACCTTGTCTTAGTACACAAATATAAAAAGAACTAGAGAAAACTAGAAAACTAAAAAATGGTTCATGGAGTTTTGGCACGCTCAAGCTAACCAGGTTGAATGTTGCCTTCCTACACCTCGGTGTTTCCTTCGGTTTCTTGACTGCATGAAACGCCAGGCAATGGGAATGCCAATCAAACGATTTAGCTCAATAAGATACTACAACCGAAAATACCCATCCCGATAATAATACTCACCAAGAAAACATTGTGTATTAATAGAATAATAAGCGAGATTTAATAAGCATAACATAAATGCCAACAATTAAAATAATAACAACAGATAAATAAATAAATAAATAAAATGGCAAACGGAGATAGTGATTCATCATAAGGAAAATGCATACTTTTCTTTTTAAAGTCACATAGATTTAGTTCATCAGATAAGTTTAAGTAACTCCCCGCGGAGTACTATTTCCACTCAACTGCTAAACAATGGCCACAGGCAATTCTGACTCCCCTTTGGTCAAATATTCAAATGTTACTTACAGTAACTACCAATGATGCCCACGCACCAGGGTTACATACCCGAGTCATGACATCACGGTCTGCCCCAAGGGAATGGTCTATATTGTGACGCCCGCACCACCAACCTTATATCGCCGCTACACCGAATAAGAGCCGAAATACCTTTCCGTGCCATGTTAGGGTTCGCAACTCACTTGCGCAAGATTCTAAACCGGGCTCACCCCATCACTTTTACATATTAATGTATCTGTTCGATTTCGTATCTCTTTACGTTGTACAATTCACATGTTGATGCATGTACGGGTTTTAGTTTGAAAACTACAGTGACATAATGTTTAAATAGAACAACACAATTGTATATGACAACCAAAATAAATATGATAGAGTGTCTTAGGATTTATCACAAAATTTCTTAGGAATTCACACACTACTTCTGTCAGCACTGTATATAAAAAAAAAAATATGAAACCCATACTAAATGATGTTCAATCATTACAATATTTTAACTAGTGCTAATTCATTGAGTTAGGAAAATATTCCGAGAAGAATACCAGAGCGAAAAACGATTTTTAAAGGGAGAAATAAATTTTGGAAGAAAACTGGTTTTTCTGTGACAGTGAGCTATAGTACTTCCAGACAGTAACTGTGTTGGAAAAATAAGAGCGGCCTCAAACGGTGTCAAAAGAAGGTATGGTTAGAATGGCATGTTAGATCCTCGAGTTTAGAACATGTTTCCAGAAGGATTCGAAGACTGAAGTTCGACAGAAGGTTGTCAAATAATTTTTCTAAGAAAACTGGATAGATCTTGTCGTATTTTGGAAAAATTTGCGTTTCTCTCTCAAAACTTAATAAAAAATTATGAAACCAGCGGCGTTTGAAAGGTAACTTAAAAATCTAACTTTTCTGATTTGAACCACTTGAAAATTTATCTTGTGGAATAAACAGTGACCTGGTAAAGTCAGAGTTGCTGCTGTCTCCAAACAGCAATGGAGTAAAAAGATATACTCAAGCCATGAAAATGTCAACACTGGTATTCTATGTTCGAAAAATAAAAAGGGTCCTCAAATGGTGTCGAAAAGAGGGATGGTTAGAACGGTTTGCTAAATTTTTGAGTTTAGAACATATTTCCAGAAGAGTGTGAAGACTGAAAATCAGTCGAAGGAGATCAAATAATTTTTGTAAGAAAACTGGACAGATTCTGTCACATTTTGGAAAATTTGGTGTTTCTCTCTCAATACTTAATGAAAAATTATGAAACTAGTGGCGTTTGAAAGGTAACTTAAAAATCTTACTTTTCCAAGTGGTCATGCAGAAAAATACCATTTGTAGAGAAAATGGGACCTGTTTGAAGCTACTGCTTCTACTGTGTCGTACACGACACTTAGGGAAAATATTCGTTTCGGTAAGAAAATGGTGTTCAATTATTTTATAAAAATTTTACACAGTGTATAACACCTACATATAATTCCAGTATACACAGATTTTTAATATCAATTAATTTCAATTTATTAGAGCTCTGTTTTCACCTGATAAAGTGTAAAACAGTGAGAAAAATCTATGCTTCAAGTAAAGGGGGGCATTCTTATCTCATTTTACTCTTTTACAAGATCATTTCAACAATGGAGAATATTAAATACATAAAAACAACAAGAGTGAGCCATATATTTATATCAAGAAGGAATATGAAATTATAGCACAATGAAATTCTTATCCTATCAAAGTTTTAAACATGCATGGACTATTTTGCTATAGATGACTTAACCATGCTTAGTCTTGCATATATATTATATAAATTCAGTTAGAGGAATCTAAGGGAGGGTAGAGGTGATGTATTCTTACCTTAGTGAGGTAAAACAAATCCCAAGTGTTGGCCCTTCTTCCCTTCTCTTCTCTCCTTTCCCTCTTGTTTTCTCTCCCTCTCTATTTTTTTTTTTCTCAGCCGTGGAGTACAAAAGCAAGGGGCTGGATTGTGTTCTATATGTAGGAGAGCTTAGACATTTATTTTATTTTTATTTTATTTTCTCTTCTTTGCTTGGAATTGTCATCTACAAGCATGGGCTAGGGGTTTAGAGTGTGCTTGCATGCCATAGCATGCCTTGGCAACAGCTTTATTGGGAAGAAGCGACCAACAATTCGACTTCTTCTTCTTAGCTTCTGAGGTTGCTTGCAGTCTTTGCCATGGTCGTCTTATCAAGGCTTGGAATCCCATTCCATGATTGCTTACCTTAGGTGGTTGAGTGTGGACTTGGGGAAGAAAACAAGCATGCAGCCAAGTCACCTAGATAAAAAGTAAAGGAAGTGGCAGCCAGCCACTCTCCTTGCACTAGATCACATCCTTTTTTTTTTCTTTTTTTTTTTACTTTTGAATTGGATTGAATTATATTGAAATTGGTGTCAATATGTATATATAATTCATTTATTTATTTATTTGTTTGCTTATTTAATATTATCATTTTCAACTGGATGGTCTTCTTCCTACTAAATTCTAACTAGCTTAGTTACTATCAATTTAATCCATTTAGCTTTCACCACGGTATTTTGATACAGAATTTTAATCACATCAAGATAAATAATTTTATTTAAAAGAATTTAACATTGGTATTAATTATGGTGCTTTTAATATTATAATTTAATAGTTTAATAATCACTATTGATTGACTTAATATCATTATTAATAAACTAATTAGTTGTCTAAAAATTCAGGTTCTTACATCAGTTGTGTTACTGTGTTCTGAGTCAATGATAGTTGCATGTTCACATAGCCAATACTGTGATGAAAATTAAAGTAAATAAAATTTTCTAAATGCACAAATTTGTAAGTATGATAACTGCAAATTTGAATGTATATTATACTTACCAGCAATGCAATGACACACCCCGTAACTTTTTCTGGAGTTTTGTGTAATGCCATGATAGAATCAATCAATGTTGATGTGATTGCTTCTGGCCAATCATACTGTTTCATTGATTCAAGAGGTTCCATATACTGTATAAAAACCCACCCTATTGAATTCCCACTTATTACAAAAAATAGGGTGAGACACAAGTACAATGTAACAATGATTGCTACATCTTTGAAGTCTGGTGGTTACTTGCCTTTTATTGCTTTGACTAAGGCGTTTTTAAGAATAGGACCAGTGAGCCTTGTGTCCTTTTGGAATCTTCTCCTTAGGAATGCAGATTTTGGCTTTTTAGAGTATCTTAATGACATGGCTTATTTACCTCCTTCCAAACCAAAAATCAAGGTCATGTCATTTGTTGTGAAGGTCAGGTTCTTCTTACTAACTATGAATGATTTTGTTTTTTCATTGCAACATTTGATTATGGCAACTACATCATCATCGGATTTCCTAGTTTTCTTTGGATCCATCCTTCCACTAGTTAGAGCTTGGATCAAATACCAAAATGGGGTCTTTTGAAGCTCTAGAAGTTGTTTTGAATTGAATTTAAGTATTTGAAAAAAGGAGACAACAGATGAGAGGTTGGATCGGAATTGAATGGTGTAGTGAGCTCTCTTTCTGTGGAGTTTAACAGGTTTTTTCCCCCTTGAGCTTGAGTCTTTTGAAGTTGGGGTACTCATCTGGATGCTAGTTGCTTCATTACCTTGGACTTGTGTGTTTTGTTGAGGAGTTTGTGGTGTTTTGCTGCTAGTTTTTGATCTTAGATCATAAGAAGACTGAGAGAGTTGTTCTGTCTTGGTTGGTGTTTCTAGTGTTTTGCTGCTGGTTTTTTATCTTAGCCCATAAGAAGACTGAGAGAGTTTCTATTTTTTGCTTGGTGTTTCCGGTGTTTCGCTACTCTTACGTTTTGCCATTTCTAGACAATGATTAAAACATAAAGATGTCAACAATAAATCCCAGATAAAATTGAACATGCCAGAGAAAATTGGACATGTTAGAGAAAATTACAGATAAGGGAGAAAATTGCAGGTAAGAGAAAATTGAAAATGTAAGAGAAAATTACAGATAAGGAAAAATTACAGAAAATTGGACATGCCAGAGAAAATTGGACATTAAAAATGAAATGTCAGAGAAAATCAACAAAGCATCATAAACATGGGAGAGAAATTTTCAATTATTGTTAAAATTACATATAGAAGTTAACATACCAGAGAAAATGAATGGTAGAGAAAAGTAAACACGGCAAACTAAAGAAAATTTCCATTCCACAATTAGCAATATAAAATAAACAAAGTAATGTAAACATGCCACTGAAAATTACACCAAATTGAAACCAAGAATTGAACAAAATAAACATATCAGAGAAAAATATACATTCTTGAGGAAAATTCCATTCCAGAGAAAATTTCAATTCATAATATTAAAATGCCCGAGAAATTTACATACACAACCAAAGAAAATTAACCATGATAGAGACACACAAGGGTGGAAAGTGGTGTGTTGTGGTCAGAGAAAATTATAAACGCTAGAGAAACTTAGACAGAGGCAAGAGAGTAATAGACATTCCAGAGAAAGATACATTCCAATTAAAAATACATATTACAGAGAAATTTATAGAGTAAGGAAATTTATAGACAAAATTACAGAAACATGTTCAAGAGTAAGATAAAAACATAGAAAATTGATTTTTACAAAATAAAGATGTGAGAGAAAATTGAAAGAAGAAACATACATCAAGCAAAAATCAGAGAAATTCAAATGCCAGAGAAATTTACAGATAAAATCACACAAACATGGTCAAGAATAAGTTCAAAACACGTAAATAACTGTTTCTAAATTCAGGTAGCTTTTTATTACAAAATTGAAACCCTAATTTATGGAAGGTTAATATAAAATGCTATTAACTTTGTTTCCAGAAAAAATCTGGTTGTATTGCAGAAAAACTTACCAGAGTTAGGATGAAACTTGAATGACGAGCTGATATGGCCTGAGATGAAGATGCGACGTGACGAAGATGGACTGAGATGACGATGAGCAGTGAAAATGAAGCTCTAATGAAGGTCAGAGAAATTTGTGAAGAAGGAATGAGAATGATTTTTGTAGAAGAGAACGAAACTGTAATGTCGATGGTGAAGATGATGTTGAAACCCTAATTTTACTGTTCTGCTGTTCGTGAAGATGCTGAATGGTTGAAATGGAACTGAGACGTCGGAATAGTTTTGTTTCTGTGTTGATTTCGCCAAGGGTATTTTGGTCCACAAAAATAATTAAAAACGCGCGCCAAGTTGTCCAGGGACCTGATGCATCACTATTTTTTTTTGAGTGTCTTTTATCCTCTAAATTAGTATTATTAGGGAGCTGAAAAAAAATTCCCCATAAAATTAAATGAATTATAATTATAACAATTAAAATAAAATACAACACGTCATTAATACAAAGAAATTATAAAAATGAAAAGGAAAAATGCTAATATTATAGGGATGGAGAGATCCAAACCACCAACCTGCCATACCCACACATGTTGTTGATAAAAAAATATCAATAATTTAATTGAAAAGGAATATTTTTGTAAATAGTTTTTCCACAAATTAACATAATCAGGACAACCCAATAACGTTTTGATAAGAGAGGAAAAATGTAAAAAAAAAATATTTATATTTTTTTGACATTTTAAACATCTTAAAATATTTGTACATATTTTTATTCTCTAACCTTTTTTTTATTTTTTTATATCTCACTATATTTTTGCACATCTATAAAAAAAAAAAAAAAAACCTTATGAAAATAAAAATAAAAATTTGAATTAAAAAAATTTAATTATAAATATATTTCTTAAAATTTATTTAAAATATGAATTACTTCCTATAATTTGAAAAAATACAAACATTCCATTATCAGAACTCTGTATGTAACAGAATTAACATAAAAAAATAAAGAATAATGCTTGAGAGCTCGAAAATGAGCCCCCTAATCCCCCTAATGCCCAAAACGACGTCATTTTGGGCATTAGGTTTTTTTTTTCTGCCATTTTTGTTCGACTTGTAGGGGAGGGAGATGAGAGGGAAAGGGAGAGAAAGAGGTCACCGTCAGCTGCCTCCGATCTGCCGCCTCAGCCTCTGTCATCCGTCATGCCGATCGCCATGCCTCTGCTCGTTGTCTCTGCCATCGCCGATTGCCGCACCACCCGCCTCCGCCTCCAACCCATTTTTTAGGCCCCCTCCAGTCCCCTTCCCTCTTCTCTTCCTCCCCTTTCCCCTTCCCCTCTCCCTCCGTCTTCTTCTTCCTTCTGCTGAAAAAAAAAAAAATACAAAAATGGAATTCGGGGCATTCAGGGGGAGCTCAAATTCGAGCTCCCTAGCATGACCCAAAAATAAAATTCATAAATATTATTTTATACAATAATAAAATTACATAAATTATTAATTAAAATATATTGATAATATTATTAAAAATTATTAATTATTTAATAATTTATTATTACTATGCACTTTTGTTACCCAATTGGGGTTTTCAATTTCAATATTTCAAAGTTTAAATTCCACGACAAACCTAAGAGAGAAGAAAGGAACCCAATGATGAAGACGATCGTTTCGCGTTTGCTCTTCCACTCACATTCCTCTCCCTACAGACTCAGGTAACCGCTTTTCACCGCTTCTTCTCTTCACATTTTTTTTGCTATTGTTGTTTCAATTATTATTTTTAATGTTTTCATATGCGTGTTGATGATTTTTCTTGTTCTTTTATTTATTTCATGATTTAGTTAGTTTATATTACATGCTTTTCATGTTTATCTTCTGGATGAATTGATGATTTGGGTTCCAAGGGGGATGGAATTTGTAATGCTATTGTTGTGAAACTAATTTTGATGACATTTTTTATTTAGTTTTTTATTGGCTTCATGTAGTAATAAAATTGGGTTGATATTATTTATGAAACCCTAAAAAAAACCAATTCTTTCAATGGTTAATTTCTGGCTGAGATGTTGGATAGAAAGAGAATTGAAATTTGAAAATGTGAAATCTGTTTAACATGTATCCATATGTACCTTTTTTTTGTGGATAACCCTGTGTCCGGGTCAACTTGCACGCACCTGGACTAATTGGGCAGAAATTTGGAATTGTGACTTCCCGAATCAGACGAACTAGGGACCATATAAATTGTTTTAAGATACATGCTTATATACATTATTCGTTAGACATTTTTTTTTTTTTGTCTGCTGTTTTTCGATGACTTGAAAAACCAAATTGATGTTAGTATTTTGTTGCTATGAAATGTGAAGTGGAAAGTTCCATTATTACGTGGTTTCTTAACACCTCTTCATGATTAGATTTTCTTATATCATTTGTTTGGTATCAGAGTTCAGAAGTTAGTGTAAGTCTGCAATTTGTTGGATTTTGTGCTCAGAAGATATATTGCTTCCATGGCTCTGCTCTTTTCCTTATCTAAAAGCTTGTAAAGTCTGTAAACTTTTTCACCTGGCCGACTTAGATCTAGCCCTAGTTTTAGCATCGCCATGCCTGCCATTTCATCTTCCCACTTTTCCATATTTGTAGATAATGGTCATCTTGTTCAGAGAAAGGTTGAGTTTGTTACCTTCTGTCTATTGATGATTAGTTTTTCTTCTTAATTTAATTATCCTTCTGCCACTGCTGAGACAGTACAGTGGCTGTATCCAGAAATGGGAGATTATTGTCCACAGGTCCTAACAAGGTAGATGAACCTTTCAAAGTTGAGGAAGCAGAGACAGTAGAAGTCCCACCACCTCCAACTGAAAAGGTATTTTGTGTTCATACTGGGATGCAAGGTATTCAGTTTCTCATTCAATTATGCTGGATATAGAACTCTTGAATATGTATTAAGTTGTACTTTTGGTTGATTCAGTTACTTGTTTTGGGTGGGAATGGATTTGTTGGTTCACATATATGCAGAGAAGCTCTAAAGCGTGGTTTAAATGTATATAGCTTTAGCAGGTACACTTGAAGTTGTAACATATTTTTTTTTTCCCCCCGTATGAAATGGTATTTTGCAACAATAGTTTGGGTCAACCCCATCTCAATATTTGAGACCAAGTTCATGTAAACATCAATGTCTATTTTCCATTATCTTTTTAACAGGTTCTTCTGGGTTGTATGATTTTACTGTTACTATAGTAACTGTCAGCTTGATTTTTTACTCACACATCGATGTTAATTGTTATAGTGGTTATAAAAGCACTAACATGGCATCAAAAGGAAAGGGTGAGGTTAGAGATTTTATTCTTATAATCTATTAATATATGTAAATTTACGTGTTCCTCTTAACAACTATTGTTAGCTGTTGAATCAGTTATGGACTCTTAGTGACCTATCAGCTCAACGTTGCTAGAAAATTGCAGTTCATGCAATGAGCTTGTCAATATTTTGTTTTTAATGGTACATGCAAATCTTACGTGTTGAATTGTAGGCGAATTGGTGAATCTTCAATCGATCGATTCTCTTTTGATTTTCCGAATCCAATTTTTGGTTTTTCTATTCTCTTTTCTTTTTCTTTTTCTTTTTTTTTTTTTTGCTGGAAAAAGAGTAGAAACAACTCTTTTAAGTATTTCATCATTTGTCTTTCTCTCTCCCTATTTGCTTTTGAAGACTCAAAACCCCAGGAAAACAAATTTTCTTTCTCTCTTTACTAGTTTATGCATGTTTTTCACTCTTCTGATGTTCTCTTTTTGATATTACTAAGTTATCGACTTTCCTTGTTTGCCTCAATTTCTAAAATAGCTACAAAACCTGATTTTGTCTACACTTATTCCTGTTGTCACTAAAAGTTCTAGCGTTCCCTTTACATAATTTCCTGTTAAGAACTTCCCTTGAAGATATTAAACAATTTGGTGTATGTCAGCTTATGTTGTTTTATATATGCCCTTTAACGTTTTTCCATTCATCCATAGAAGCAGGTCTCACATATCCTTCTCCAGAGAACATGCCACTTTCTCATTTATGATGTTTGGGGGCACTTAAGCTTCATGTTGTACCATGATTTTGTGTTTGTCATTTAGAACGATACTTCTTGTGGGTACAGAACTTACTGGTGCATTGGATATGATTGTGGTTGTTTGTTATGCATATGCATATTCAGATATATGCACACACATGTATATTTTGTTTTCTTCTATATCTTTTAATATTTTCATTTGATGTATATACATATGTCAAATTAATTGCTTCCATTCTCAAAAGAAACAGAAATTATAAAAAAAATTATTTGCTGATTTTTGTTATTGTTAGGTCTGGGAGGCCGTCTGTACATGAGTCTTGGATGAACAGAGTCTTTTGGCATCAAGGTTTGGAAGGAGTTTTTATGTTTATTTTGACTGTCATAGATATGGATATATGGTGTGTAATTCTCTTTTCTTTTTCAAACAGGAAATCTTCTTTCATCTGATTCATTGAAGAATGCACTGAATGGAGTGACCTCTGTGGTATATGTTCTCTTAGTTGTTACTTATGTAGCCTTGGGAAGTATGATTCTATTATAAAATGAAATTTAGGGAAGTAGGTGAGGGTTCAGATCTTCTTTGCTTGTTCATTACCAGGTGAAATTAGCCCAAATTTTGATTTTACATTTTAAGAGGTAACAACCACTTTGACATGCTTCTAATATTGACCATTTAGCAATTTGACATGGTCGTATAGGTTCTTGATTATTGAGGAACCATGCCTTAGAGATGATTGGGTTCATATTTTAGAGGACATGAGAACTATATAGGTTATTTCATCCATAATCCCTGTCTGCATTCTTGTAACCCCTTTGTACCTCCTTTATACACTTTGCTGTTCTTTGATTTTAAAACAAATGGAGTGCTCATCATGTGATTTTCATTCTCACGGCAGATTGTGCGTGTTTGGCTGATAGCATGCATGATTCTTGGAGAGGAGGTTTTGAGTGGAGATTATTGATCACTGCAACTGCTGTTTAGATTTGCTTTTTAGTTGTTCAACTTGGCAAAGTAGAACTATTCTATTTTGGCCATTTGAATGGGGGAAAATGGATTTTATGGTCTTGACCAACTGTATGGGGGAAAATGTTGTCTATTTAGTTGATTGTGACAATGCAGAAGCCAGTTTTCTCTCTGTTGAGAGCCTGAATCCAAACAATACATCTAGATTGGTTGGCTTTTGTTATTCAGTGAACCTGATTCCATTGCGAAGCTTGTAACAATGAAAAACCCTCTAAATCAACTGCCTTGCAACTATTTTTTTTTTTTGGATAAATAACTGCCTTGCAACTCCTTTAATGTTCACTTAGTGGTGCGATGGATACAATCAGGGTTTGAATCGTTTTGACCACAATGCATTGGGGTTTCTTTCAAAATCCATAACATGATTTCAAGGGCATTAAATCAAGTACTCTTCTTGTTGCTGAATCTATTCACACTATGTATTTTTTTTTTCAAGTTCTTTATTTTTATTGTTATTTGTTTTCATGTGTCTCTTTTTTCAATTTAATTGGTGCATTTCTTGATTTAAGATGAAATTTGTAGATCTCATGTGTTGGAGGTTTTGGCTCAAACGCGCACATGTATAAAATCAACGGGACTGCAAATGTAAATGCTATTAGAGCAGCAGCTGAACAAGGTATTCCGCAATCCCATTTCCAATTTTCTTCTTTGTTAGTTTTAGAAGGGATTTATCACGGTACTGAGAACAAATAGAAAAAGAAAAGAAAATGGAAGAAGAAACTTTTTTAAATCTTGAACAGGATTTGTGTAGAAAGAGAATAGCAAAAAAGGAATGAGAGTGCTTGACAAGGTTGAGCAGCTATAGAAAAGAAAAAAATAGAAAGTGTTACACAGTATCACTTCAGAGTTTATAGAGAAACGGCTGAGATTTCTGGACTGCTTTTCAAAATTTTCTTGGTTGTTTATTGGAAAATTGCCTGAGATGCATGAAGCATCTCTAATAGCATCAATTTGTGCAGGTGTTAAAAGATTTGTATACGTCTCTGCTGCTGACTTTAGTTTGGCAAATTTCCTGCTACAAGGATATTACGAGGGGAAGGTACTATTTGGCTTTCTAGTTATTTTTATGCTGCAAACAAATTATGCAAAACAAAAATAAAATGTGCAAATAATTTTTTTTTTTTTTTTTTTTTTTTTTTTTTTTTTTGTGTATTTCGCAGTTAAAAGTTTTGTTGAACCCAGGGGATGGCACTGAACTGAATGGTTCCTGCTGTTTAGTTTAATTAAAAACATGTATATATATATATTATAAAGAGTTAAAGAAATTACATTGATGTATAATGTGAACTCATACTAATGCTGAAAGGTGAGTATTATGCACAGAATATAGAATATCTCCAGATTGTATTTACATCAAATAATTTCTACAACTGCCATGTTTCTCATGTAATCAATAATATGACAATATATCTCAATTCTGTCATAGTTTATACCTGAATTCTTTTGTTTTGAAGTTTCTTTGTCATTCTCTTTTTTCTGATGTAGCCTGTATACACTGATGCAGAAAGCGGCTGAAACGGAGCTAATGATTAGGTTCCCATATGGAGGTAAAATTCTTATTCTCTCTTCAAGATTGTTGACATCTCTATTTAGCACAGTATCACAGTTCTTATTCAGTCAATGTGTCCCACAAAAAAAAAAAAAAAGTGTCCCATTGCATAAAGGACATCTTTGGTGGATTTGTGCTTCATTTTCTTTGGCAATAATTTCGTGTTAAGATCAAGTTGTATGTGCTACCTTTGATCATTTTGTATACTTGGGTTTAATTACCTCAAAGTAATTGAAGCTTCTCCCAAGTAAGCAACAATTGGGCAATTGGAAATATATTTTTTTCCTTTAATAGGCAAGTTAAGGAGACCCGAACTTGAGTTTCTTTATTGGGGTAATGGGACCTAAGCTGCTGGAGTGTCCAGTTGAAAATCAACATAACAAGCAACAATCGCAGTACTGTTGTATCTTTTGACGGTTATTATCAGTGAGGGAATCTGCTCATCTCATCTTTCAATTTTCTCTTAAAAATCTTTTTTCTGTTTCTTATGAATGATTGAAATGAAAGTCATAAGATATACTTTTGACTTTATTGTTGCAGAGAAACATTTTCTTTGTGGGAAGGTTCAGTTTGAGCTTAATATACTGAATACAACACAAGTCTAAGTGCAATTATAAATTTATAATTTGTTACAAGATCCTTTAATCACCTTATGAGCTTCGTGACTAATAGCAATTTTGATTATTCATAATTGAAATTTGCAACTAATTATGGGTGCATGTTATTTTTGTGTGCTCCTAAATAATCCCACTTAATTTGTCTTCACACCTACCATAAGCATTGTTGAATTTTTATCTTATGGATAAATACTTGTACATGTGGGTGTAGAGAAAAGTTTAGTGGGTGCATTTAGAAGCTGCTGGAATTGTCATACCCTCAACCATTAGCACAATTCTTAGATAATTAATTTCTTCCAAATGATTATGAGATAATAGAATATGATTTCTGGTATGATATCAGAATATAGTGTTGTTAAGTTGCTTGGTCTGCTTTGCTTAACCTATGAATGTTTTCATCATTGAGTTCACCACTTTGTGTTTTATTATCATCATTGTTTTCAAACCTCCCTGATATTTCCACCATGTTCTCGTGATCTAAATGATGGATTTGTTGCTAAGTCCTGCATCACCATTGTATCTCAAACATCTCCATCCTAAAATGCTATATAATTTATGTATTAGGAAGAGTCTATAGAGTACATGTGAAATCATTTTGCATAAAGTTCATCTAAGTCTGGAGCAGATATACATATATATAAGGGATGTTCTCGTTATTTCTCTTTTTCAGGTGTCATTCTGAGGCCAGGTTTTATACATGGCACTCGTCAAGTTGGGAGTATGAAGTTACCTTTAGGCGTTGTTGGGGCTCCATTGGAGATGGTAAACTGTTAAACTCATTACAATGCCATCAATCCTTTACGACAAACTTCAGATAATTGATATTTAACATGTTTTTCCCCTCCATTCGGTTTTAGATTGTGGTCAAGTGGAATTCACAAATATTAGCCCATACACAGAGGCATTGTATGCGAGTATGCTTTTTTATTATTTGCATTACCACATATATGGTTACCACTGCAGGTTCTCCAACATGCAAAGCCACTCAACCAAATTCCACTGGTTGGCCCTCTGTTTACACCTCCAGTGAACGTGAATTCAGTGGCACGGGTTGCTGTAAGAGCTGCAACTGATCCAGTGTTTCCTCCTGGTATTATAGACGTATATGGTATTCTACGATATAGCCAACAAAAGTCAGCTTAGTCATCGTATTGGTTATTTTTCTTCTCCTCGTTCTTTTGTTATTGTTATAATAAGAACATCAATATCTAACTTTCTTCCTCTTAGAATAAATTTTGAGCCAGTCCTCATGTAAAATTATAGCAAGCTTACCTGAGAATTGAGCTTAATATAAAGATACAACACTCACACTCTGCTAGGTGACCAAAGCCATGGCAGTAATGGGTAAAGGTAAATCATGTTAAGCATTCACTACTTGCTTCCATTAGTGCCTATGCTGTGTGTGTACAACCGGGAAGCCATGTGAAAATTCATATATTATATATGATATGGAGTCTTTTTGTCTCCAAATTTTCTGCTTCCTTTGTCTCAAAACATTCACATTTATTGGATTATGTCTTAAGATTATCACATTTTGAGATTTTCAATGATCCAACGACTTGAATGTTTTGGGATAGAAAAATTTCGAGATGAACGATCATTTACGTTTGTCTATTGAGCACTAGAAAAGTATCATTTAATGTAGGACTTTGATGTGCACAGTTTATAATTCCACTGAACACTTTGTTATGACAAATTTGCAAAGGAAATTTCTTTGATATGACCTTGTTACTTATTTTTTGGGGAACATTATGAATTTTCGTAATAAATTTTACGTAATTGTTTTTGTATGATTATAACAATATGCAGTTTTTGAAGTGAAGTTGTAACAATTTGTGATATAGTTACTGATTTTTATAGTAGTGTTATACTTTTTTTTATCCAAATGTTAAATATATTATATTTTAAAATGTTGTGATTATATGCAAGTTTAGCTCTAACTACCGATTGAAATTTTTTGCACGTCTTTTTGTAATAAGAAAAAAATCAGTTTATTTAACACTTTTTAAAACAAACTCTAAGTTAAAAGTTGGCTTTTTAACTTCTTTTGATTTTTTTGAAAAAACATGTAAAAAGTAAATAAGAGATGTGACTCAAAAAAATAAAAAATTTGTTTTGAACCATGTTTTCAAAACAATTTGTGCCAAAAAGCTAAAAGCAACAATTTGATGGCCAAAATGAAGAACGGTCTTGAGACTTCGCTGGTGACCCTCACAGAGCCTGAGCGAAGACAAATTCGACTCCTCTTTTCCTTCTCTAACTTCATGAAGCTCCATATCCGGAAGATCTAGATTCGGAATCTGCCACGATCTCGAAGAACTCAATGCTTGACTTTGATGAAATGGACTCTCCGTTGTTGAGAAAAATGGACTGTTGCAATGCCGCATGGACTCCTATCGCCAACAACGTTGCTAGACTCCATCCTCTTTCAACTAGGGTTTCTATTTGAGTAGAGAGAGAGAGAGAGAGAGAGAGAGAGAGAGAGAGAGGGGGGTTAGGAATAAATGGAATGGTAGGTGGTGATACAATATACATGTGGGTGTTTTGTTCATTTTATTTATGCTTGTCCTTACGCTTAGACCTCTCGTCAAACAAAATTCAAATTTGAATTTATGAATTGAGTGTCTTTTAGTTTACTCCTAAACTAAGATATACAATCCAAACGAATTCATTTTACTTCCAAAATGGTAGTGCTCTATACAAATAGAAAATCTAAAAATAATATTTAAAAAAATAATAATTTATTAAAAATATTTCTTTTAAATACTCCTATATATTCTTGTATTTTAATAAGTCTTATTATTTTGAATATTTGATTCACCAAATTCTAATTTTTATATTTAAGATATTTTATGAATAATTTTATCCTTATAAATATTTTTTAAATTCTTAGCAACTTGGCAATGTGAACATTGAGCTTGTTTAGGGTGTGCTATGTAAGCATACTTTTGATCTTTTTAGTCACACACTTCTCTATTTTTCTGCATATCTTTTCGTAAAAAGTCAAAAAGTGTACTTATTTAGTTTATCCCAAACAACCATGAAATACATCATGGAATATTTACACAGTCAATGTCACAACCCCAACCCAAACCTATCCCTATAGGTTTAGTATCGTAACAGGCCAGTAATCTTGAGATTACCGAAGGCCTCTGAGACAGATTAACATAATATTATGGACTAGCGAGAGTAAATAATAAATATACAACGTCCATTGAGCTATGTAGACTTATATAAGACGTAAACTTTTAAACTTATGTACATATATTTACACATCATCATATATATACAAAAAGGGACTTAGCTCTAAGTACAGATTAAGCAAAATTACTTGTTAAACCATGACAAGAAAACAAAGCTTGAACTTTATGCACATAGCCATAAGCACTTGACGTATCCGGAACCTCCACGGGAGGCACATAAGTTGGCTGACATACATAAATATTACAGTGAACTAGAATCCAGTGAATAATAACAGAGTAAATATGTTAATGAATGATACCCATTACAGATTTAGAAATCAGATTTCAATCCCTTATCAAATCAGAAATATAGTCATGCTCGTATTTGTAATAGAAACAGAGTCATATTCATATTAATATTCAAATCATGTATGGTACTTCCTTTAGCGTTACATATCACATTGGTTATGCATATGAAGTCATCAAGTTCCATAATGGAACCTTCGGTACCTGGTAACATATCTCATACATGGGTTATGATATTGTTTTCTTCGGGCGAGGGCCTATACCACGGTATTGTTTATTCCGGATGAGGGCTTGGGCCACGGTATTATTTCTCCCGCGCAAGAGCCTGGGCCACGGTATTATTTCCCTCGGGCGAGGGCCTTATGACCATAAGCTACAATATTATTTTCCCTGGGCGAAGGCCTCTGCAAAAGATACCAAAAAGACATTTCAAATAATTGGATCATCATTCATGTAATCACAAAATAGCTTTTTGTATCATTCAGAAATAGTTCATATCATATCATATCATAATGTTCAGAAAGTATTTCATATTAAACATACCTTTACTAAGTTATTATTCACAGATAACTGCGAAAGCAGATCAAACAGATCAGGCAAACAAAAGCGTGTGACATACACAAACGCATATCATATACACATTGAAACACAATATTACTTTCTTGATCAAACTTGACTTCTCTTATCTTCTGTTTAAATAATCCTAAGGTCTACTATACTTATTCTTTTTTTAGTCAAATGAATCAGGTTATCATTTCATATATTATTCTATCACTAAATCATTCTTTTTTAACTAAACCAATTTCTTACTCGACTTCTTAATCAATTACTACTAAATTAATGACTTATTCTTTAATCAATTAATTTATATTGATTGTTAGCTTATTAATTTTCATTGAGTCATAAATCATGTCTAGAAGATAAGATGAAAATATAAACAAAATGTAATTTTTCAAAATATGCTGAAAATAGCCTGACAGCTCGAGCCACCATTTGGTCGCTCAAGCAGACTATACTGTCTGTAAAAATATTGGAAGCTCAAAATGTTCGCTTGAGCCACCAATTGGTCGCTTGAGCGGTCTGTAAATTTTCTGAGTTCCAACAATGAAGATATAGCTTCCAAATTTCATTTCAAAACTTAGATTCATGCATATTTAAACATGTAATGTCATTAATAAATATGAACACATAATTAATTTTCAAATCTTAATGCAAAACTCTCCTTAATTTGTCAAGATTAAAGCTATAACGTCATGAATATAATGATTCGATTTTTTTTTTTCCCTTTTTCTTACAAAATATGAAATTAAAGCTATAAGACTCTTAGAAAAATATCTACATATATGAAATTCAAATTAAGATCAAATTAATTCTTAATTGCCAAATTCAAATTATAATTTATTTATTAATTTGTCCAATTTTAGATTTAATTCATTTTCTGTATATCAAATCCAATTTCAAACCCATGCAAAATTCACCAAAATATGAAAATAACTATGAGTCATGATCAATCTTTAATAAATCTTTATTGCATGTAATTTATGGAGTTTAATTTAACAATAACTTTCGAAATCAAACTCAAAATAATTAATTTATAATTTAACTTCATAAACTTGATCTTAGCTCCAATTCTTCATTTTCTTGTCAATTTCCTAGCAAACATTGAATATATGTAATTCAAATAAAACTAACTAATTTAATATATTTCAAAATTTGTTTACATTAAACAAAACTCTTAAATTACATTACATGCATGGGTTAATAATCAAAATTAAAACTTTATCTAACTTTAGGATTAATTCTAAATTTTCATAAACTTGATTTTCATAAAACATTTTATTTTTCTCTTCAAAATATGAACTTAAATGACTCAATTTCTTTAAAATCTATGATGCATGTAAATATAGTGGGTGTTTGGGAAGTGACTATTTTTTAAGCTTTTTGACTTTTTAATTATTTTAGTAAGCTATTTTAGTTTTTATGTTTGGAAAAATATGATGAATTTTTATTTAGGAGTTTTCTTAAGTGTGCAAGTGCACACCATGTGCCACTTACACAAAAAGTGTAAGTGTAAGGTGTAAGTATAAGTATAAGGTGTAAGTGTAAGGTGTAAGGTGTAAGTGGGTTGCATATGGTGTGCAACCTCAAAAAAGGTGTACGTGTAAGGTTTAATTTTTCACAAAAAGTGTAAGTGTAAGGTGTAAGTGTAAGGTATAAGGTGTAAGGTGTAAGTTGCACACCATAACCAAACCCTTTTATTTAAGTTATTGTATAGAAAAATGGACTTGAAATGATGGTGAAATATAAATTGACCAAACTGTCCTTACAACAATTCATAAAAAAAGGGGCAGCTTTCCACGTGGCATGACTTTACTGCCACTACCGGTCATGTGTATTACAGTTGGGTTCAAAATTTGTTTCTAATAAATTAATAAAAATATGATGTTATCAATGCACATACTCATAATAAAATTTGTATATTAATTAATAAATCAACCAATATTAATACCAACAATTCTCACTATAGAAATGAATATCGAAAACTTGTTACTTCCTCTGTACCAAAATATCAATTTTGTTATTTGAATTTTTATTATTTCAAAATATTAGTCTCATTTAGAAAATTAAAGAAATAAATAATATAAATTTTATATCTTACCTTTCTTTCAAATTCATTACTAATACAAAAAATATAATTATTACAATTGATATTTAAAGAAAAAAAAGAAAGGGGAAATGTTGAATTTGAGATAATTTAGTCAATTTAGGTATGATAGTCAAATAAAATTTTACAGAAAAAGACAACTGTGGCTACCAAGTTTGACCTTCACTTCTACCAACAGTTAATTTAAAAAAAAAAAATTACGAAGGCAATCTACATTTAAATAGTAAATGATAAAATGTAGTACTTAAAAAAATATATAAATTTGCAACACATTTCCATTGTCCATATAGGAATTAGAAATTAAATTAGAATAACATAAGACAATTGACCAATTTCAGTTCCCATAATTAAGTCCGTTATGATTTGTTCCAGTTTTTGCAACAACCATGCATCCATAAATAAAAGGCATTATGCGTGCATGAAACTATGACACCATACAGAACAAGCATTTCACAATAGTCCTTGATTTCATATGTGAAACAAATGGGTGCGGATGAGAACGCGAACTCTAGCTATATCCACATCCGTATCCCCAACTATGAGGTTGTCATCCATATTTTTCCCTCCTTCCGCAGTGGGCATGTCATCCGAAATTGACGACCATTTGACATGTTCATTGTTGGTGTTACTAGCTATCTCGTGTCTACGGATGAAATTGTGTAACGCCATTGAAGCACCAACCAATGGCACCTGCACCGACGCAAAGCCATAGTCCGGCATGTCTTTGAGAAACTTCCAGCGTGATTTCCACACTCCAAAAGTCCTTTCCACCACGCTCCTCAAAGATGTGCACCTTGTTAAATAATTTTCTTGGGTTATCGGGTCGTCTGTGATCTCGAAACTGTGCTTGGTGATACCAAGACGACCCTTTGAATGGTGCCAAATACCCCTTCTTGTTTGGATATCCCGCATCCACAAGGTAATATTTACCTATATTTGCTTAATCAGGTTAACGTATATACAACAAATTTATTAACTAGTACTTAATGTCAAATGTCTTACCCTTTCGGTCTGCAAAGGAACGGTGCATGTTCGTTTTCAATTATTTCCTTGAATATACGACTGTCATGCATGCTCCTTTCCCAACCACAAGATATGAAAATGAAGCACATGTCGAAGTCTCATATTGTTAGTATGTTTTGGGTTGGATACCCTTTGCGACAGTAATATGTGTCGGCATCATGGGCAGGGCTTCTACATGCGTACTGTCCAACGCTCCAATACAATGCTGCACAACACATGAGGTTCACATACAGCACATAAATGAAAAGCAACTGAAAATGGCAATTGAAATGCTAATCTTGAACGGCACGTATTTGCCTGCCTCTGGATCGCAAATATGGATGTCTATTATTTTGATCTCTATTGGGCTTACAATGCTCTTCTGTGAACAACTACATTGCTTCCAACACTGCATGGAAATGTCGCGACACAGTTTCTACTAAGTGTTGGAACCGTTCGTGAATTTTTCGGTTAGTGCAGCCGTCCAACGTATGGATGAACATCGTAACACTTTCTTCAATGTGTTATCCATGTGGTCTTTTAGGTACCCGTAAACCAAAGTCATCACATAATGTGTCATACAATGCTTGAAACACTTCCAGCGACATATGGAAATTTTGTTCATACCTGCCTACGTGCCCATCAAATAATTCTTAAATCCACGCACGATCGGTCAAAATAGAAGTTCGATATGAGATCTTCTCCATCTATTTCAGGTAATATGCCATTGCATATTGCGCACTGTCACCAGTAATATGTTTTTTTCTACATCTTCCTATTCTTCAGCGAGTTCGACTATGACATCATCATAATTTCGATGGTTGCTACATTGACCGTTCCACATTTGGCAATTGAGGAATTCGACAAGGCATACAACACACATCAATTGTCCACTTGTAAACTGAGCACATTTGAAAACTATTTTTATAAAAAAAAAAAATAATAATAATAACCATCCACATGAGTATACTGAATATGGACACTAATCCATTACATTACATTCAACCATAAAACAAACACAATTGAAAAAAGTAAAGGGTAATCCATTATTCCATATTGCATAACACAAAAGTAGGTAGCGTTCCCATCTATTGAACTGTGCCCCAAAAGTAACAAAGGCAAAGTGCCAAAAAAACCAAAAACAAAGATACCAATAGAACTTGTCCACCAAAACCACACTGCAACAAACCATTTTCGATCCCATTTTGGCGTAACGCACCACAACCAAATAGTCACAGCCCTTTTAAAGCCTGCAATGCCGTAAGCCAACTAACTACATTCTCATCATTTGGAATGCACATCAGTATTTCTCGGTAATCCGTGTTCTCTAACGCAATGTAGGCAAAATAGAATAGTGGGGTACTGATGAAGTATGAGATAGTCATAATCCTCTGCATACATGCCTCAATGCCATATTTCTGCGATGCACTAGTTCCGTGCCTCATCGTAAGGTGCTTAGGATCGAACCGCCGAGACAGAGATGGTTGAGACTGTCTGCAAGCACTGATGCTCCACTTGAGATCTTTTTGGACTTTCCACTTGTACTACCTCATTTTTTTCTCTTTCTGCCAGGGTTTGCTTTATCAAGATGGACAGTGTGGGAGTTTGAAGGTGAGTCAACGACCGGTCTGTATGGCTTGGTGAATGGTCAGAACCCAGAGAGTCCACTGAATTGGATTCATCGTCGCCAACGTCCACAGCCTTTTCATCGGGCATCCAATGATGTTTGCAAGTCGCAGCTGCACCGGTGAATACTTCGCGCATCAAAGCTTCATGCTCCAACGGTTTGGTATTGAATTTGTATGTGATCTTGTTTGTCTGGGGAAAAAAAAAATGAAAACTGTTAACAAAAGAAACTGTTACAATAACATGCGTTATCCACTTTTTTACAAACTAGTCTACAATTATCATTTCCCCATGTACTGTCATTGTAACATGTGTTATCCACTTTTTTTAAAACTAGTCTACAATTATCATTTCCATATACTGCCATTGTAACATGTGTTATCCAATTTTTTAGTAACAATTTTCACATTACAATAACATGGCACAATCAATGAACAAATTACTAACCAGTTTCATGTACTGCCATTTTAAGTTAACATTTTCATCCTTACATACTTATTCCTTTGGATCCATAGATGCATTGCTTTCAACAATTTGGCTTTTGCTGATATTATTGACCAATCACATGAAAACGGCTTTGAAAAACATATTTGTATATGCACTGTGTTGAATAATTTTTTTTGCTAGAATTTGTCTTCGATTTTTTCGTTTTATGTGTATTTTTTTTTTCTTTTTTTTTAATATGTTGTTGTTGAAATAATTGGTGGTTCACTGAGTTGAACATTACAGTTTCACTGTAGAGTAAATGTTGAATAATTTATTTAAAAAAACATGGAAGTTTCACTGTACACCCAAACACTTGTAAGTTAAAAAATAATTTTAAGAAGCATATGGTGACAAATTTTCTAGAAAATAACATGGGACAATCAATCAAGAAATTTACTAACACATACATGTTGCCATGGAAGTGAAATAATTTATTACGTACAATAACATTTATTTTGGTATATACCGATTTAAGCTTTTCCCACCAATCTTCAGACGCTATGAACAACCCGGTTTCCTTGTCAAACCCAATGCCGGTGACACCCTTGCTGTCCATCAACTTGTTCCAAGCCAGCTATTCCTTTTTCAAACTGCCGTATTTGTTCTTCAACTGTTTCATTTCATGACATCTACCCGTGCCCTTAGCGAATTTGATTGCAAGTTCTTTGTACCCAGTGACGGTGATGGTTGTACCTACCTGACAGCTCGCTAATATTTCGTCCCTAACGCACTCTAGGAAGATTGCTGTAGCTACACTGTCCTAGGTCGCCTTATATGCATGATCCACGTCATCAACAAATCCTTCTAGGCCCGATGGGGCAACCCTTTTATTTTTAGACGGTGTATGAGGGGACGACCGTGTTCCAACCATTATACTAATGTGGGAGCACATATGTTTTACACATTAGTAGCCAATTGACGAATGCATGTGCACAACACACTCTGAACCAAAACATGTATGCAAAAGATAACAGTAACAACGTATAACAAAAACAGTACGATAATTACTAAAAGCATATAGCGTTTACATAAACATGATGACAATGCAATTACTTGTTCAAAGTAGTACTTCTTCAAAACATTACTTATGTACAAGGGTAATAAATAACTATATCAACTATGGACTTTACATTCACAGTAATAAGATGATAACCATGATGCACAACACACAAATCACTGTTTTCATTACACGCAAAGTATTAATAATGTGTAGGACATCGGCTCGTAATTGCATGACATCGGTTGTTGATAAGTCATGGTCGGGGCTCCGTCTCCCTGATTCGTCACACCAACCAATCCAATTAACACATTGCTGATGAGTAAGATATGTAACACTTATTAGTTATGGGAATTACAGTTTGCAAACATATATGGAGTGAAAAATAATCATTTGTTACAACTCACCACGGGCCGGGGGCAAACATAATACGCATGACCAAGATTTTTGTGAGATCTTGAAACCTTCACAAACCAATGGCCATAGCCACAAGCACACATGCGTCGTGGCCATGTCGACGTAGCAGTGGAAAAAGAGAAAGCCATCCGCTGTTTTAGAATAGGGAACAACACCAAAGACAAAAAAGGCAATAATGACATGAAAAAGTGTATTACAACTAGTTGTGGGATGGTCCTTTCATATTTCCGAGTATATTAATTGAAATGTTTCGTGTTTGAAGAATAGACACACAGTACATATTACTATACACAAAACAAACATGACTACAATAGAAGCACAGATTAGGTTAAAATTTACATTACATGTACATTTGCTAAAATTTAGAGTCCAACAGTTAATTTATAACAGTAGAACAAATTGAATGAATAGGTAATTAATTTATAACAACAGTTCATTTTTACTAGAACAACATATTGAATAAATAGGTAATTCATTTATAACCACACCATTGCAACAGCAAAACAGATTGAATGAATAGCTTAAATTTATGAAGCACAGATTTATCAAAAAAATGTGTTAGAAGAATAGAGTTTAAAATAACAAGAAACCAAAAAACAACCAGAGTATTAATTTTGCCCATGATTTTCACAATAGGTTTTCTATCGAAAAATAGGTTTTAGGTGGTGTTTGTTTTGCCATACTCATTTTAGCACTTGGAGAGTATACGTAAAATCAAATAAAAAAATTAGTGTTTGTTTTGTCATACTCATTTGAGCAGAACAGAAGAGTATACAAACAAATAAAAAATTTTAAAAAAAAAAGAGAACCGTGCCAACAGATTTTCTATCAGAGGAATTAGTTTTTAAGTGGTGTCTGTTTGCCATACTCATTTCAGTAGACCAGAAAAGTACACACACAAAGTCAAATAAAAAAATTAGTGTTTGTTTTGCCATACTTATTTGAACAGAACAGAAAAGTATACAAACAAATTCAAAATTAAAAAAGAAAAAGAAAAATAGAGAACTATGCCAATAGATTTTGTATCGGCTAATTTGGTTTGTAGGTGGTGTTTGTTTGCCATACTCATTTCAACAGACCAGAAGAGTACACACAGAAAATCAAATAAAAAAATTGGTGTTTGTTTTGCTATACTCGTTTTAGCAAAACAGAAGAGTATACAAACAAATTCAAAAAAAATTTAAAAGAGAGAGAGAGAGAGAGCTATGCTAATAGATTTTCTATAAGAGTAACTGGTTTTTAGGTGGTGTTTGTTTGCCATACTCATTTCAGTAGACCGAAAGAGTATACGAAAAATCAAATAAAAAAGTTGGTGTTTGTTTCCTATACTAATTTTAGCAAAACGGCAAAGAAGCTCGTCACAGGACAAAAAATTAAAAAAAAAAATTGTATATGCACAAACAATTTTGAAGGAAGAAAACATAATAAAAAACAAAAACACTTCCAGTTCGACGGTGATGGCTTTTCCCTATTTGGTAGTCCCATGACGACTGAACCACCGAAGTTGGAACAACCAAAAAAAAAAACCAAAATAACTAAAGGAGGAAAAAATGTTCATTGGTACAGATCGGTGAAAGAAAAAAAATAGCGAGAATACTAACCAAATCACAGTGCGATCTGAAACAATAGGTTCAAAACCAGCAAGATCAAGTTCGAAAACGAAAAAGAAACACAAAAATACGGTCAGTATACCCTACCTATCGTAGATCCTTGACGATCGGTGCGTTAAACAGTCGGTTGGTGGGTCTTTACGTCCAAGTTTCGCCGGAGTGAGAGCCGCCAGAGAGAGAAACCTTACTCTTCTCTCAAACCCTCTGTTCACACCCAAGGTAGAGACGATACAAATGAGAGAGATGAAAGGCCTTATGATTAGTTGTCTTTTGGGTTTGTGGATACGAGCAACGAAAGGTAAAAAGGTCTTTTTACCCAGTGAGTGACATCCAGCCGGCTTCAACGTCTCTCCCTCAACTATAGTTGTACGAGCAAGAAATATTCTTTCTCGTATAATCCTGTTGATCAAGTCTGTGCTCCTTCGTACGACGTCGCTTTGCTCTCTGAAAACACAAATGTGAGCTAGCCGGCAGGTGTGTGCCGGATACCTCTCCGATGCCTAAGTCAGCAAAATAGAAAAATAGACAAAAGCTCTGTGTATTCGAGAATCAAAGTTGTGTTACCTCCCCCATAAGTTATGTTGTGAACTTTTATAGGTTCCACGTGACACAATCCTTATAGGACTCTTACTTCTCCATGCAGAGTCCTCCTAGGAATCACTTTCCAGAAAGATAATGCTTATCCTTTAACACCCTCCTCACTGCTTAAACCAAGTGAGATGATTTTACCATGGTTGGATGTCAATAAGACCGAGATAACATGGCCATGCTAAAGTTAATAGACCGAGCTTCAACTAGCTCGGTTCTTCCTTTCACTGCGTGTACCTCGGTGCTGGGTTATCTAAAACCGTACTAACAATGATGAGTTTGGACTGAGCTTACTAATAGCAAGGTCTTGTGGTAGGCTTCAACATACCTCGGCTCAAAAGGTGTGACCGAGCTATCTGTTGCCACTCTAGCCGTGGTGACCGAGTTAATTGAAAAGCCCTTTTGGACCGGGCTAACTATAATGCTCGATCTAAGCACTACGAGCTGACCACGGGCTAACTCGGCCCTTTACTGCGGGCTCATGAACGGCCCATTACCCAGCTCGGTTCAATTTACATATAAATTACCCTCTCAATTGCCTCTTAATTCCATCTGCACAGCGTGATAGGGATTATCTTTTACCAGCCGAGCTAAAGAAAGCTTTAGCCTTCCAACCGAGCTAAAAAATCTTTAGCCTTCTAATCGAGCTAAATTCATACCGTGCTACCAATTTGTCTGGTCAAAACGTCCCTTCAGTCCTTATAACTGAATCGATTCTCATTCCAAGGACACGTGGCACACTCTCATTAGCCCAATGCAACTGTTACGCCGTCTTTGTACTTTGCGTAATTTGAACAGTCCCGCCTAAAAAAGCTTTACACCAAGGAAAAACCCTACTTTTTTGAATCATTTCTTTGCACCATTCACATTCTCTCTTTTTCCCTCTTGTTTGAGCCTCAATTTCTGCAACTATTGTTCTTTGCAAAGCTCGCGTTCTTCTCTGCAACTTGGATCTTCATCAATTTGCCTCTATATTGAGCTGGTAAGTTGCTTAGATCTGTTTCCTTTTTGTTGATTTTGCATCTGTTTTGCAACACACAGCATGCGTATTTGTATGTTTTTCAAAGCACATACCATTTTTGCTTTCTATTTTTGAGAAGAACTCACGTAATAGAACCATTGCACTTATGAACCACCTGTAGAACGATGTATTTGATCCAAAATCACATTTCAACCGAACTAGGAAGTTGTTCGTATTAGGTACAAACCTAGCATCACTGTATAACCGAACTAAAACTTTACTTTATTCTTGTAATTTCAACAAGTCTTAGTCTTTGCTCGCTTAATTTAGCCGAGCTAGTGAACCGCACTAAGTTTGCGCAATACTGTGCTAAAAAACCACAAATGACGACCGTGCTAATACTTGGGGCTAAGCCAGCTCCCTTAGTTCAAACCGAACAAAGAATGCTGCCCCAAAGGCTCAACCGGGCTAAAGCCTCTAGCTTAAACCGAGCTAGGACTGGATAGCATCTCACATAGCCGAGCTAGGTCGTTATTTACCTTGCTTTTTGTTTCTTTTAGCACGGTCCAGCGATCTGTGCTTAATACCTTTCTTTTTTACTTTGCACTTAGGTTGGCCAGGCACTTCTCTGATTGCTCAACTGAGCTACTAGGCGCCCTTTCTTGACCGAGCTAATCCTTCAGCTAATTTTTTGATAATTTAATAACCAATGGGTAAATATAGGTTCTTAGTAAACTCACCAGGGGCCATAGCCGAATTCCTTAAGGACTACCAAATTCCAGATGATGTCCACCTTTCACTGGCCGAACTAGACACCGTCTCCTGGGAAAACCAAGGCTTTGTCCCTTTTAACGTTATTTCCATCGTAGAGTGCGGTCTGCGATTCCCTGTACAGCCCCTTCTTTGTGAATTCCTTAGGCAAACCAAGCTCTGTCCTACCCAACTTTCCACCAATTCTTACCGCATAATACACGGTATTGCCGAGCTAAACCGCCGAGCTGGCCTTAATCTCGGTCTAGCCAAGCTCTTCCATCAATACTCAATAGGCTCGGCTGAAGATGGCTGGGTTTACTATTTAAGAATAAGGCGCCGGCGTAAAAAAATAATAAAAGATACCCCGGATAAAGACGTGAATGATGATGATTTCTTCTGGGTATTTGGGAATTTTGAGGACCAACAAGCCCAGATCCCTGGCCACAGAATAAACTGGAACAAGGGTGTAGCCGGTAGGGTTACCTCGGCTTTATTGCATACTTTTCTATACTTCGGTTTTCACTTACTGAACCGAACTAACTGTTGTCTTCCTTCATGCAGATTTGAACTTTCTCAAGTCCCAATACAGCTACCCCGACTTGAATGTTCTTCGCGCCGCACTGCGATATCCAAATCGGAGTTGGACCGAGCTACTGAATTTTAAGCCGACCTACTGATACAGTGGCAAAAGAAAGACCAAGGTAACTGACTTCTTGTTGGAAGCCTCTCTTGAACCAGACCCATTCTTGCCTCAAATCAATCTCATCCCACTAACCGTTGAACAAGAAATGGCCAAGAAGAGAGCCGTGCGAGCCCTTCTTACCGAAACAAACCAGACCGAGGTACCACCAGCTAGTCAAACTCAAGAAACCGTGGTAGCTCTGCCAACCCACCAACCTTCGTCATCCCGCCCAAACAAGCGTGCTCGGACTTCCACAACCGAGCAACGCCTTGTTGACGAGGACGAAACCGTGGTTCCACAAACCACTCCGCCAAGCCCCCCACCTGAGCGCTCAGACCGAGCTACCTCCTCAAAATGGGTACCCAAGACCATGTTTCAGAACCGTGCTATCAGCGATTTTGATTCAGTGGTTGTAGAGAAAGACCACCATGTGGCTTTCAACCTTGCCAAAGGTGTCTGTCTTCCAGCCGACATGAAGCACCATGATCACCTAACCGAGCTAAAGGCTATTCACTCATCCACAAAATCCATGGTGCTGGTTAGTCTGCTTACCTTTCTAATTTTTTGTAACTTTCTGCTCGGTTTAAAAGTTTCTTACCATCCTTTTGCAGGCCATACAGAAAAACCACATCGCTCACAAGCGTGTATTGGAATTTTGCAAAACGACAAGGCAAGCAATGACCGAGGTAACAGAAAAAAACTGCCGAGCTAAAGCAGACCAGGAAGCAGATAACCGAGCTATAAACCGAGAATGGTCATCTGACAGGTCTTGTTAGCTCGACTGAAGCAGACAAGCAAAAGGCTACGGCCGTGATAAAAGATAAATGCCTACGTGAGCTGGCCAAGCTTGAAGGAAAAAAGAATGCCGAAATAACCAAGCTTGAGAAGAAGCTGGAGGATGCGGAGGACTACGGTTTGAAAAAAGACGAAGCCCTGTACATCAAACAGTGTGAAGCTAGGAAGGACCTGTTCTTTAAATGCGGGTGGAGAGGGGTTGTGGCGCAGCTCGGTCATGGTCCTGAGATCGAGGTCTTCAATCCTCCTCCATATTTCTATACCAAGCTCACTGGCGGAGTATGCTGCTACCATTCAACAGTAATTTCAGGAAGAGGAGGATAAAGATGAAGCTCCAGAAGACAACACTCAAGCCGGTCGCCAGTCTACCTCCCTAACTCCAGAGGTCTCCGTCCCGCCTTTGCCTGCTGGTGCGGATCTTTCAACCGAGTTTAACCAAGAGGTGTCTACCACAACCGAGCTACCCCTGGGTGACGACCGCGTTGTTCTTGATGCTGATTTAGATGACCTTTTTGCTTAATCTCTGTAATTTCTTCTTTTTGCTTTTGGAAAGATATTGTAACCGGGCTAAGGCCCCACCTTTTGTACTTGATTTGAGTTTCCAATGAAATCTTATCTTTTATCCCGGTTTAATCTATGCTTGCTTTACCTTTCCAACTGTAATTTGAATGATGTGTAACATTCTCCAGCTGGGATACCTATCCCGATTTTAACCTTGAAATCTCTGGTTTTACCTGCCAACCTCTTCAGTCTAGGTCTTTTACCTCGACTGAAGATCACAACAAGTGGTATTCCAGCCAACCACTCTTCAGCCTTG
This sequence comes from Camellia lanceoleosa, assembly GCA_025200525.1. NCBI lineage: Eukaryota > Viridiplantae > Streptophyta > Magnoliopsida > Ericales > Theaceae > Camellia > Camellia lanceoleosa. Next base: position 204,059,241 of record CM045758.1, read on the forward strand.
ATCTTTATCTCGGCTGAGGAGTACTAAGTGTTGGTTTTTCTAGCCAACTACTCTTCAGCCTTGATCCTTATCTCAGCTGAGTAGTACTAAGTGTTGGTTTTTCCAGCCAACCACTCTCCAGCCTTGATCTTTATCTCGGTTGAGGAGTACTAATTGTTGGTTTTTCCAGCCAACCACTCCTCAGCCTTGATCTTTATCTCGGGTGAAGAGTACTAAGTGTTGGTTTTTCCAGCCAACCACTCTTCAGCCTTGATCCTTATCTCGGTTGAGGAGTACTAAGTGTTAGTTTTTCCAGCCAACCACTCTTCAGCTTTGATCTTTATCTGAGCTGAAGAGAGCTCAAAGTTGGTTTTTCCTACTAACTCTGAGTGAAGTGTTTGGTTATTCCGACCAAATGTCCTGCAGCTTGGATCCTTATCCTGGGCTTAGAAGGGGTGTTGGTTATTTCAGCCAACCTCTAAGTTGGTTATTTCTGCCAACCTAGAGTGAAGTGTTTGGTTATTCCGACCAAACGTCCTGCAGCCTAGATCCTTATCCTAGGCTTAGGAGGGGTATTGGTTTTTCCAGCCAACCTCTAAGTTAGTTTTTCCTGCCAACCTAGAGTAAAGTGTTTGGTTATTCCAACCAAACGTCCTACAGCATGGATCCTTATCCTGGGCTTAAGAGAGGTGTTAGTTTTTCCAGCCAACCTCTAAGTTAGTTTTTCCTGCCAACCTAGAGTAAAGTGTTTGGTTATTCCGACCAAACGTCCTACAGCATGGATCCTTATCCTGGGCTTAAGAGAGGTGTTGGTTTTTCCAGCCCACCTATGGGGGAGGTAACACAACTTTGATTCTCGAATACATAGAGCTTTTGTCTATTTGTCTATTTTGCTGACTTAGGCATTGGAGAGGTATCTGGCACACACCCATCGGCTAGCTCACGTTTGTATTTTCAGGGAGCAAATCGACGTCGTACGGAGGAGCGCAGACTTGATTAACAGGATTATACGAGAAATAATATTTCTTGCTCGTACAATAGTAAAGGCTACATGGTTTTTTTTCAAATTTGAGGCTAAAATAGCCTGGCAAGCCTGATGCCAAACACCGCCATAGATTCAAATACTCATAGAATTCTCTTATGCATGTAACAATAGGACTTAATTTCATGCAAGATTATAAAATCAAACTCAAAATAATTAGCTTGCATAAACATGAGCCTGGCCTATTTTTCTTTATCTTCTTGCTAATTCCTTTTAATCACATGATTTTGATTTCAATTTCATCTTTAATTTCAAGTGTAATGTGAAGATTCTACACAAATTAAACATAAATTCCATACCTTAAGTTTTAATTTGAGAAATATTAGTTGAATCTCCTCCAACTCTTCTTGTTCTTCCTTCAAAACCTTGAGCTCTCCTTTCAATCTCTCTTCTTCTCTTTTGTTTTCTTTGTTCCAGAAACTCTCTCTCTCTCTCTCTTGCGCGCGTGGGGTTTTCTTCTCCCTATTCCATACTTCTTTAGTAATGAGAAATGGGTTCAGTTATACCTTTTTGAAAATAGTATAATATACACATGCACACCTCTCTTGTTGACAACACAGCACACTACCACCTTTTCTCAATCTCCAACACGACACTCACACACATATACAACTAGATTTCTCAGTAGCCCCACATGGATTTCTCAGCACACCCACACCCACATACACCCATAATTTTAGACTATTCCACAATTCAATTTATGATTAGGATTAATTTAATTAAGCAATACTTAATCTTAATAACTCTTGATTAACATATAATTAAATTAATCATAACTAATCACCAGTCCCACATGATTTAATTAGTCTAATTGACTTCCATTATAGCCTAATTAATTATATTCAAATCTATCAATTTGAATCAAGTTTTTAATCAAACTTCCAAAAGGTTCCAAATATCAAATTAAATTTATTTTCATCATTAATTTTGGCTTCTCACATTATTAAGGCCTTCAATTTCAGATTAACTCAAGATTTTCGTCAATAAATTATATATTCAATTGAACACCTCATAAATAATTTAACTCATAATAATCTTACTTCTCAATCCTCGTAGCTTAATTAGCTCCAATTCAAACCCAATTAATCAATCTCAATTTTATAAATTTAAATCGAATATTTAATTAAACTCCCATATGGTCGGATACTCAAAATTAAAATAATTCAATTCACCAATTGTACTATCTTGAGCAATTTAGGCTTTCAATTTCTAATTCTAAAATAAATCTTCAATAGAGTCATATACGAATCAGTTTCCATAATTTTCATAAATCCCAAATTAAATTAGAATAATTGATAATTCAAATTCAAATCTCCTTAATTAATTAAGTGTTAATCATTATACACGGTGGGGTCGTCACAATCAATGTAAACATTAATAAGCGTTTCACTTTATTATTATTAGGGCTTTTTGGAAACTATATCACGCATAAAATTTATTGAAATATAAAAAAATAATTTAAATTAAATGAAATATAAGTAGGTGAAAATGGATTTATATAAATGCTCTTTAAAAAAGTTAAAAAAAAAAAAAAAAGAAGCTAGAATTGAAAGGTAAGGAGGAAAAATAGGATTAGGGATGCTGTTGCGCGGCGAAATGGGTCTATTTCGGGATCCATTTTGATAATTTGAACTGTCCACATTTTAGAATACATTAAGTAAAACATGTTTGCAAAAAAATCAAGTTAATCAGATATCCTTTACCCATTTCTCCACTCACATTTGTATTCATTTTAATACTTTAAATCACAATTATTATTTATTTTTGTAGATACAAATGTGAGTGGATGAATAGATAAATGATATCCGATTAATTTAATTTTTTACAGATATTTTTTAATTGATATGTTCTAAAATATGAACGATTCGAATTATTAAAATAAATCTCAAAATGAATTTATTTTACCACCCAACAGTCGCTGCGCAGCCCGCAGCGTTCCCACTTCCGGAAAAACAGGATTGTATGGGAAGTATGATTTAACCATTTTTTTCCTCTATAAATTCAAATTGCAAACACAATCTTATTATGCCTCGGCTGTTGGGTTATGAATCAACCCAATAACATATATTAATTGTGAATTGTGGAAACTTGAAAAATGCTAGACTAGTAGAGGGAATAGCTAAAGAAAGCTCATTATATTGTCCAAGTACATTGGAAAACTTGAGAAAATGAACATAGCTAGGCTGGGAGCTCCATGCATGAGAGAGCTCTCTTTGTTTGAAATTAAAACCAAAAAACAAAATGCCTGCTCTTCAAGAAGAGCATATCAGGCAATTATCCCCAAGAAAAAGAAATCAAAACTTGATAGAAGCTCCAAAATAGTAGTAGTATATCCATTCACATTCACTTCATTCCAGTAGCATCTTTCACTGCATCAGAAGCCCCTTGTGCCTTAGCCTTCATTTGCTGCCCAGTCTGCATACATTTCCATATGAGACTCATCCAAACAAAATTCGATTAATCAGACCTCATAGTTATCTCAAGTGTATGGATGATTTTTTTTTTTGTTTTCTTTTTATAGGAAACAACTTTTACAGACTGATGTGGCACCCAAAAAAGAAAACATTGGGCTCATTTTTCGTGGTTTAAAAGAAAAGCATTCAATGATTACCACATCAGTTCGTAAAAATTAAAAAATTAAGTTCTGTGAATTTGTATAGCGTTGTTATTATTATTATTATTATAACCATGATTTTGTACCTCTTGCATTGAATCTTTACAAGCCTGAGCAGCATTGCTTGCTTTGTCCATCATTTGGCTACCCTTCTCCTGAAATAAGCATATAAGAACACATTATCATCACCACTATTATCAACCTTATGTTCATATGGTCGTGCTATCACCATTGCAAAAAGAAACCATCGAATCCATTGTAGGGCTTCATATAAGAAAATAATATAGCTTGTAAGGCCATGTTTGTTTCGAGAACATGATATCAAGGGATTGACAAAATACATAATCTGGGTGAGAAAATATGAAGAGAATATAGCTGGTAAGGCCATGTTTGTTTGGGAACATGATATCAAGAGATTGGACTCATAATCTAACAAAATATGTAATCTGGGTGAGAAAATTGAAAATCGAACCAATAGTTCGTCCAGACATAGTATCTCCATATGGTATTGAATCTCAAATGGGAGTGGGATTCAAAATGGGAGACTCAAGAGAGTTTCGGTAAAAATAAAAAAATACAAAAAATTGAAAAGGGAGGGGGGGGTGGTTTCACCTGAGCCTGGCCCTTGGCTTGGCCAGCTTGGTATGCAGTGTTCTGGTTTTGGTTCATCTTGCTTTCTTACTTTGAACAATAATAAGATATGCTTGTGTGTTAGTGTGGGAATTCAAATTGAGGCTAAGAAAACTCAAAGAAAGTGTTGAATACAGGTCTCATTAATCCACAAACTAGTACTAGTATTTATACATATAGTATTTTGAACTCAACAACCCCCATTGCTTGACATTTGTAAAAATGCAATGTGGAATCATGTGTCCTCAACAAATGTCACTCCGTGCTTGAAAATTGAGAGCCTATTTGGCCGTCTGACCAGCCCTGTTTACCGGGTTAAAACTATTTTAAGAATTTATCTTACACTTCGCTTGTATTTTTTTTTTTTACAAAGATAGCAGAGAATTATATTAGATAGAGAATCACAAAGAACAAAAAACATCCTCAGTATCATCAATTATCATCCTAATTCGATGATCAACAGGGACCGCACCATTCGACATCCCTATTACTGATTGCGATTGTTTGGTATTTAATGTCATCAATTATCATCCTAATTCGATGATCAACTGTCACCACACCATTCAACACCCTATTACACTTCGTTTGTTTCGTATACATTTTTTTGGGGGCGTTTGATACGATAAAATATAAAGTCCATAGAAAACAAGAAATATTATTTATTACTGGTTTTATTTCTTTTATTTTGTTTCACCACTTAAGTTTATTGATTCAATAGAACAATGTGTATAAATATAACTCACTATCGCCATGTCTTATATAAGAATACAAATATTAATTTTTGGACAAATTATGACGGTCTCTATATTTTATTCCTTGTGTCATTTAGTCCTTATATTTTCAATTGGCTCGATTTTGACCATGAATTTATAATTTTATCTCAATTTGGTCTAATTGATTACAACTCTTAACATACGTTATAAAAAATATTCACACAAGTGTCATATGTCATATTTTTAAAGGCAAAATTATAAACTTATTCAATTCAGTTAGTTAATTTCAACAAATTTAGTGATACTTTTCCTTAAAAAACACTAACGATATTATTAATTGAATCAATTTGAAATAAAATCTAAAATTAAGAATCAAAATTGAACTAATTGAAAGTGTAAGGACTAAAATGATACAAAAGACAAAATATAAGGACCACTGATAAATTTACCCTTAATTTTTTTTTAAAATGATTTCCTGTCAAAATAAATAGAGCGGTAGTAAAAGTGATTGTTATAGTTCATCTTTTTATTTGTTGAATTTATATAAGATGATCTGACAAAAAATTTAGTCCTTTCTATTTTTGGCCTGAGTGGAAGGAGCTCTGGTCGCTTAAACAAATGGTCTCAGGTTTGAGCCCTTGTGAATGTAGTGAACCTTCTTAGGAGAGGTTCGTGCCTTGACGTCTAACCGTAACTCGAAGGATTAGTATTGAGCAAAAAGCCTAGGGATACCTTGGGAAACTATAAAAAAATTAAAAAATTTAAATTTTTTTTAAAAAAAAAACTCAATAATGTAACACGTGATTTGTGGCCTTGGGAATTGCAAATATTTAGAGTTTATTCCATAATTGCTTTAAACTTAATCTTCTCAAAATATTACAATCCATCCAATAATACATTGTCAAAAACAGGAAAAGATAATGTATTTTCTTCAATTTAAATTTGGGAAGGAGGGTGCTATTGTGGCATCATTTTGACAAATTGATCCATTCATTTTGTCAATTTTTGTGTGTAAATCACTCATCATTTCTTTAATTGATATGATAATTATAGACACGTGATTATCATGTTTGTGTGGGGAAAGAAAATAGACGGCTTAATTTTTAAATTGCTTTCATCATCCATTTTCTAAAAAGATAAATGTGTTTAATAATGATGTGCTCATTGGGTCAAATTTTTTTTTAATGTCTGATTTATATATATATAAGTTTCAACAATTATCAAATTATTGAAAATAAGGTCTATGGCCACAGGCTTTGGAGGCCCAACCCAAGGAAAGTGGTAAACAAATTACAAAGAAAAATGCCTTGGACCCCCAGCTGGGGGTGCTGGGGGTCGGCTCCTATTGGCCAAAAACATTGTTTTTTTATTTTTTTATTTTTTTTTTTGATTTCAGGCCAACCCCAGTGCGACACGTCACTGGGGGTCGGCACTGGGGGTCCCCGTACTGGGGGTCTCTAGCATGCTTGAATTACAAAATAATATTGATTAGACATACGACCATGTGATATTTTAAAAATTTATATGATTATTTTTGCTATTTTGAAGAAATACATCATCATTCAAACACAAATAAAAAAAAAAAAATAGGGGGACTTACCAACCGGTCCCATCCAAACAAATTAATACCCACCAAGTCCTGTCCTATTTCAGTTTCTAATTTTACCCCTAAATGTCACACCACACACGTGAAGCAAAGAACATATCATGAGGTCCCCTTGTGTGCGTGAAACACACGTTCCTTCTCAATTGTTCTGAATCTCCCATCGTTTCCACAGAAATCAACTCTGTTTTGATCTATATTCTGATTCCGAACAGATCCCTAGCAAATCCTCCACCGTTTCGATCTATATTGCCTGTTTAGTTCATCTTCAACAAACATGCGAATCAAACGTGAGTCGTATTCATCTTCCGTTCTTCTTTTATAACTATAATTAAGTAATATTCAACTTCACAATAATCACATCTTCATGTTCATTTGCTATACAATGATGGATTTGCTTACTTTTGCTAATTCAGTGACAAAATTTGATATACAATAACAGATTTGCATACTTTGCCCAATTCAGTGAGAAAAATTGCTATAAGAATGATAGGTTTACTTAATTTATCATTGGTTCAAACAGCATTTTCTACTTTTACCCTTACACTTAACACTATAACTCAAAAATTCTAGTGATAAATTCACAAAAACAAACTTATCACTGGTTTAAACAATGACAAATTTCGGTGATAAATTCATAAAAACAAACTTATCACTGGTTTAAACAATGACAAATTTCAGTGATAAATTCATAAAAACAAACTCATCACTGGTTTAAACAATGACAAATTTCAGTGATAAATTCACAAAAACAAACTTATCACTAGTTTAAATAATGACAAATTTCAGTGATAAATTTACAAAAACAAACTTATTATTGGTTTAAACAGTGATAAATTCACAAAAACAAACTTATCACCGGTTTATCACTAATTTAAACAAATGTATCACTGGTTTAAACAGATTTGTCACTAGGATCTTCCTCCAATATACAGAGAAAGAGAGATTGAGAGAGAAAGAGAGACAAGAACAAAAAGCATAGATCCTAGATCTAGAGGTGGAGGCGACGACGACTATGAAAGTGGAGGCAACAGTGGTCGGCAACGACGGTGGAGGTAGAAGTAATGGTGAAAGTGGAAGAAGATGCCGGTTGAGGTCGCCGACAATGACGACAGTGGAGACGGCGGTGCTGGGCAATGGTTGTTGATGAAGGAATGTATAGAGAGAGAAAGAGAGAGAGAGAGCTTCTTTTTTATTTTCATTTTTTAGCTTTCATCTCACAGATCTGGATATAAAATATGAGGACATGAATGGAATAAACAAAAATATTCAGGACCTATAGGTAAAACAGTCTTCATCATGGACCTGTTGGGTAATAATCCTTCCAACCAGGACTGGCCCGTAAAAAACCAAAAAAAATAACTACTTCATAGTCCAAAGTGTTTGGGACAAAACTCAATTCTATTAATGTTCTCTAAAGGGCTTTCAAGAAGGCCGAAGATCTACTCAAGACTATAACGTAACATGGAAGGTTTTTGAATCTCTCGTTCGCTTTAAGTGTTTATATTTTTATGTATTTACGGTGTGTTTTGTAATTATTAATTCATTCTATTTTATTGTAATTCAAATACAAGTGGACAATTTTCACTGTATTTAAAAAGATAAATTATGTTTGTCTACTTAACAGCAAACAGAATATAAAAGAAATAAAAGAAATGAGAGAAATAAGTTTGATTACAAAAATCAAACTAGAAATAAAATAAAATAAAAAATAGATTTTTTTTTGGTTACAAAAACAAAATTAAAATCTGATTTAAATAAACAAATAAAACAGAAAAATAATTAAATAACTTACTTGATTAATTTTTTTGAATAATAATCTGATCAAGTCCAATGTTAGACACTGTGTCCTTAAGATAGATTCGTCATCTCCACGGTGCTTTCAGAATATAGACGTTTATCTCCCAGGATGAAATGATCAACAACAAATAAATGCAGCACTACAATTTATTTGTTCAACGAACACACTAAGTGTTTATACTCTTTCTCACAAAAATTAAATACAGCAAAATGAAGAATAAATTTGCAGAGGAGAAATACAAAATTTCTGAATCTTAAACATCAAATGAGGGTTGCATATTTATAGATGTAGTAGTGGCTATTGATTTTGAACTAAACAGGTGCAAACCTGTTTTGAACAGGTATGAAACCTGTTTGGTTTTGAATTAAACAGATTTAAATCTGTTGGGTTTAAAATTCAAACAGATAAAAATAGAAGGGACCTGTTTGGGTGTAGAGCAAAATCGGAACAGATTAATTCCGGAATTAATTTGAATTCTGGACAGTTGGACAGATTTTATTTGAAAAAATAAAATTAAATCCAAATGTTTTTGGCCCAAAAAGATTAACATTGAGCCGAACAAGCTCAACCCAACCACACACCAGCGCTCAAGCCCAGCCCCGCCCAGCCCGACCAGACGGCGGCAGCGCGCGCGTGCGTGTGTGGTGATTTTTTGGTCCAATGGGTCTAACCCATTTTGCTCATAACCTCTCTCTCTTCAAAACCTGGGTACCCCTTGGGGCACATCCCAAGGTCCAATCCCATGCCTTATAAACCCACTCAAAACTTCCCACCAAATCAATATGGGACAAGCCATTTTCCAACCTTAAGGAATTTCCACCAAAACTCTATTTCCATGGAGCTTACTTTGGCTTCAATTTCCCATTCACCCGATAATGGTTTTGAGCAACCAAATATACCACGTGAATCACAACGCGGCATAGAATGCATTACTACTTAGACCCGCCAAAATTGACACACGGGTCCCACCTAAATAATAGACCAAAGTTAGGAAAAAATTCTATTTTTACCTAGAATTCTTCAACCATTTCCAACAATCCCCACATGAATGGAATTTGATGACAACAAAAATGCAACAATATGCAGACTTTATCGAAAAAGTATAAGTCAAAAATATCTTGCATCGGGATAGGTAGCTTTCGGCCTTGAACCTTCCCTAGTGATAACCTATCGGACTTACTAGCTAACCAATGGACGCGATGCCTTGAATTGTTCAGCCGTTTGTGTAAGCCAAGACAATAGATTTCACACAAAATATCTTCTAACACATTGTGGTTCTCACTGTTGTGTTCATTTTGGCCTTGAACGTTCCTGGTTTTCATGAGTGTTTCTAGAGAATTTAGCCTCTTTCATTCTCATAGAACCGGCCCTAGTTCGACACTCATATAGGTGATTCTTATTGTAAGTATCTCTTTATACTTTTCTTGATTTTTATACCTAAATCAAGATATAAGTAACTATTAAAAGCAAAGCTTATCCTTATACCCCTACAGACAACATATGTTGCAAATATCACTCTCACCATAGGAATGGGTAAGGAATTTTAATCCCTTGGTGATTTCTGGCGAGCCACACATAACTTAGTTGTCCCTTTGAACTTAGTTCTTGGGATCTCCAGTCATATAAGTAAGGTTACCATTATGATGACTCTTATGTAATAGGCTTTAATCCCATCATCTTCGATGAACTATACATAAGCTCTTTTGTCAAACCTTTTGTTAACGGATCTGCAATATTCTCTTTAGATTTTATATAATCTATTGAGATTATTCCATTTGACAACAATTGCCTTACGGTATTATGTCGACGACGAATATGTCGTGACTTACCATTATACATATGATTATGTGCCCTGCCTATTGTAGATTGACTATCACAATGAATGTAAATAGCTGGCACAGGTTTTGGCCATATTAGAATGTCTTCTAAGAAGTGACGAAGCCATTCTGCTTCTTCTCCTGTTTTGTCTAAAGTAATGAACTTGGATTCCATTGTGGATCGCGCAATGCATGTTTGTTTCGTGGATTTCCAAGAAACAGCAGTACCTCTTAGAGTAAAGACATATCCACTAGTGGATTTTGAATCTTTAATATTCGATATCCAATTTGCATCAAAATAACCTTCGAGTACTGTTGGATATCAAGTAAAGTTCAAACTATGATCACGGGTAAATCTTAGATATCTAAGAACCCGAATGACCGCTTTCCAATGATCTTCTCCGGGGTTACTAGTACCTACTTAATTTACTGACTGCATAAACTATGTCAGGACGAGTACAATTCATTAGGTACATTACGCTTCCAACGATTTAGGAGTATTTTAACTGAGACACCGCATCACCTGTATTTTTCGATAAATAAAAACTGATGCCTACAGGTGTTCTAGCTATATTCATATTATTCTTGATAAATTTACCAAGAATTTTCTCAATATAATGTGATTGAGATAATGTATATCCGTCAGATGTTTTAGTAATTTTCATTCATAATATAATATCTGCGACCCCCATATCTTTCATATCAAATCTTTTGTTAAGCATGCGCTTAGTTGATTTGATCATGTTTTGACTGCTTTTAATGATAAGTATGTCATCCACATAAAAACAAACTACGACATATCCTTAGTCAGTATTTTTAACATAGACGCATTTGTCACATTTGTTTATCTTAAACCCATTAGTAAACATTGCATGATCAAATTTTTCATGCCATTACTTAGGTGCTTGTTTTAATCCATAAAAAGATTTTACAAGCCGACAAACTTTCTTTTCTTGCCCCAACACTACAAACCCTTCGGGTTGCTCTATATAGATCTCTTCATTTAGATCACCATTTAAGAAAGCTATCTTAACATCCATTTGATATATTTCTAAATTAAACAATGCTGCTATAGCAATAAGTATGCGAATGAATGTTATTCTTGTCACAGGGGAATATGTGTCAAAATAATATAGATCTTCTTTTTATCTGTAACCTTTTACTACAAGTCTTGCTTTATACTTGTCAATTGAACTATCTGCTTTCATTTTTCTCTTGAATATCCACTTATATCCAAGAGTTTTAGAACCAGGTGGAAGATCCACCAATTCCCAAGTATGATTTTGCATAATGGATTCAATTTCATTATTAACAGCCTATTTCCACAAAGGTGCTTCAGGACCTATTTTTTTGCTTCCTTAAAGCTTTGAGGTTCATTTTCTAACAAGTATGTCAGAAAATCTGGATCAAAGGATTTTGATGTTTTCGCTCTCTTACTTCGTCTTGGTTCATTATCAGTTAAATCCTGTTGGTCAAGACCATTACTAGTCTCTTGTATTTGATTGTCATTAGTCTCTTGACTTTGTGTACAATCATAAATTCTTTTCTGTAAACTTAATTCATGTCCTTTTTTGTAAGGAAAGACATGTTCAAAAAACACAGCATTCCTTGACTCTATAATAATGTTCACATTTATATCAAGTATTTCTGATTTATAAGTTAGAAACTGATATGCACTACTATTTTGAGCATAACCAATAAACACACAATCTACTATTTTTGGTCCAATCTTAGTCTTTTAAGGAACAGGAACTTCAACTTTTGCTAAACAACCCCACACTTTTAAGTATTTGTAGGAAGGTGGTCGACCTTTCCACAATTCATAAGGAGTGCTGTTGGTTTTCTTATGGGGTATTCTGTTAAGAACATAATTAGCAGACAAAATTGCTTCCCCCCACAAGTTCTGTGGTAAGCCTAAACTTAGTAATATGGCATTCATCATTTCTTTTACAGTTCTATTCTTCCTTTCAGTAATTCCATTTTGCTGAGAAGAATAGGTTGCTGTAGTTTGGTGAATAATACCATATTGTGCACAAAATTCATTTAATTGTGCATTATATTCACCACCCCTATCACTTCTAACCATTTTAAAGGTTTTACCAAGTTGATTTTCAATTTCAGTTTTGTAAAGTTTAAACATTTCTAAGGTTTCATCTTTACTTTTAAGTAAGTATACATAATAATATCTTGTGCAATCATCGATAAATGTTATGAAATACTTTTTGCTCCTCTAGTTTGAACAAATTTAAGATCACATACATCTGTATGAATTAATTGTAGAGGTTCAGTTTTCCTTTCAACCGATTTAAATGGAGTCTTAGTTAGTTTCGCTTCTACACAAATTTTACATTTATGGTTAGGATTAATTTCAAACTTTGGTATATAATCTAAACCAATTAATCTACGCAAAGCATCAAAATTCACATGTCCTAATCTACCATGCCATAAATTTGACTCAAGAATATAAGCAAAAGATATGTTATTCTTATTCATAGCAACTTTTGGTACAACTGTCATTACATTTAATTTGAAGAGACCATCACTCATGTATCCCTTACCAACATACATACCACTCTTTGATAATACAAATTTATCAGACTCAAATACAAGCCTAAAATCATTTTTACTTAACAAAGAACCAGAAACCAAATTCTTCCGGATGTCAAGTACATGCAGTGCATTGTTGAGGGTCAGTTCTTTTCGTGATGTCATCTTCAAGATCACCTTTCCTTGTCCAACCACAGTAGAAGTAGAAGAATTTCCTATGAAAAGTTGTTCACCATTTGCAGCCTCATTGTAGGTAGTGAACATCTTCTTGTCCGTACATATGTGACGAGTTAATCCAGTGTCAACCCAGCACTCTTTGGGATTTCCAACCAAGTTAGCCTCAGACACCACAGCAGTGAGGTTGATGTCATTTACCCCCTCAGAGATGTAATCTCATTCTGTCACATTGTCTTGATTGGTGGTCTTCTTACTTGTACTTCCGCGATCCTTCTTAGGGCGGCAGTAGTCAGAAGCTCGATGTCCAGTTTTGCCACAGTTATAGCATTTTTCTTTGAACTTTTTGTCGCCATTGTTGTCGCCTTGTTTAGGATTATCTCTGATGAACTTCCTCTTTTTGTTATGTAGTTTGTGAACTTGTTCAACCACATTAGCCTTGGACTCAATGAAATATTTCTCATTCCTCTTTTCAGCCTTACGGTTATCTTCCTCAATTCTCAATCTTACAATAAGTTCATTCATGGTCATCTCTTTGCGTTTATGTTTTAAATAATTTATGAAATCTTTACAAGCCGGTGGTAACTTTTCCACTAAAGCAGCGACTTGGAATGACTCGCTTAGAGACATACCCTCAGAATGAATATCATGTAAAATTAATTAAAAACTTCGAACTTGAGAAATTACCGTTTGGGAATCTATCATAATGAAGTCTAGAAATTTACCGACAACAAATTTATTCGTGCCGGCATCCTCTGTCTTGTATTTCTTCTCCAAAGAATCCCACAATTCTTTTGCTGTTTTCAAAGGCTGTAAACATTATACATCATGTTGTCAAGGCCATTGAGAATGTAGTTTATGCATAGGAAATCTAAATGTTTCCAAGCATTTACAGCAGCAACAACTTGCCGATCACTTTCACTCTCTATAAGTGCTGGAGCCTTTTCATGGAGAAACCGGGCCAAATTTAGAGTTGTAAGATAGAACAGCATCTTCTACTGCCATCTCTTAAACTCAGTACCGTTAAATTTTTTCCCTTTTTCTCCATGATTTATTGGTACTTAAACATGGTTCTGAATACGGACCGGAGTTGGTTTAACAGTTGGAGTACCACTATCAGTTGCAGTAACCATAAAATCTGATTACAAAAATCAGAAAAACAAATCACAAATTAATTTTCTAGTTACTAAAACCAGAAAATAAATTATAACACAAAATAATTTTATTTTCCTTGTTACTAAAACCAAAAAATAAAATACTACAATAATTTTTTGTAACACCAAATAATATTCTGCAATTGTTAATGACACCAGTATATTACTACTAGTTGTCAAAGAAAATAGACAATATATTACTACTATCTGTCAAATAGTTTATAAATACTATTTGTATTTTCCAACCAGAATATTACTTTGAAAACACAGAAAATTAAACACAATGAAGACACCAAATATAATCTGTCTTAAGATTGTTGAACAATCTTCACTGTATTTAAAAAGATAAATTCTGTTTGTGTACTTAACAGCAAACAGAATACAAAAGAAATAAAAGAAATGAGAGAAATAAGTTTGATTACAAAAATCAAACTAGAAATTAAAAAAAAAAAAAAAGATTTTTTTTTGTTACAAAAACAAAATTAAAATCTGATTTAAATAAACAAATAAAACAGAAAATAATTAAACAACTTACTTGATTAATTCCTTCAAATAATAATCTGATCAAGTCCAGTGTTAGACACTGTGTCCTTAAGATAGATTCGTCCTCTCCACGGTACTTTCAGAATATGGACGTCTATCTCCCAGGATGAAATGATCAACAACAAATAAATGCAACACTACAATTTATTTGTTCAACGAACACACTGAGTGTTTACACTCTTTCTCACAAAAATTAAATGCAACAAAATGAAGAATAAATTTGCAGAGGAAAAATACGAAATTTCTGAATCTTAAACATCAAATGAAGGCTGCCTATTTATAGATGCAATGGTGGCTATTGATTTTGAATTAAACAGGTGCAAACCTGTTTTGAACATGTATGAAACCTGTTTGGTTTTGAATTAAATAGATTTAAATTTGTTGGGTTCAAAATTCAAACAGATAAAAATGAAAGGGACTTGTTTGAGTGTAGAGCAAAACCGGAACAGATTAATTCTGGAATTGATTTGAATTCTGGATAGTTTGACAGATTTTATTTGAAAAAATAAAATTAAATTCAAATGTTTTTGGCCTAAAAAGATTAGTATTTGGCCAAACAAGCCCAACCCAACCCAACCACACACCCGCGCCCAAGTCCAGCTTGCCTGGATGGCGGCAGCGCGCGTATGTGTGGTGATTTTTGGGTCCAATGGGTCTAGCCCATATCTCCATCTCTTCAAAACTTAGGTACCTCTTGGGGCACACCTCGAGGTCCAATTCCATGCCTTATAAACCCACTCAAAACTTTCCACAAAATCAATATGGGACAAGCCATTTTCCAACCTTGAGGAATTTACATCAAAATTTCATTTTCATGGAGCTCATTTTGGCTTTAATTTCTCATTCACTCGATAATGGTTTTGAGCAACCAAATATACCACATGAATCACAACGCGGCATAGAACGCGTTACTACTTAGACCTGCCAAAATTGACGCACGGGTCCCACCTAAATAATAGAACAAAGTTAAGAAAAAATTCTGTTTTTATCCAAAATTCTTCAACCATTTCCAACAAATACAATGTAACCATACAAGGAAAAGGCATTGTTAAATTATTTGATATTTGATATTTTCATGCCATTAGGTGCAAATATACGTAGGCTTCATGTGATGTAGCCTCCAACAAGTTAAAAAGACAACAATTTAAGCACATAATCTAAATTTTTTTCTTTTTCAACTTCTTAATAATTAGTTTATTGAAATCCCTTTTATTTTAAGAATTCTAAAAAGTTTTGCACCAACCATTTTGCATAGACTTTAAAATAAATAAATAAGTACAAAAATTTCATAAACCGGACCAAACAAGGACATACACTTGCATGTTCTCACTATCATATTTTAATCTATATGGTTGATAAGAAGAAATATTGTAGGTCACTCGATGTAATTGTATTTGCTTCAACTTGATTCTAAATAAAAGAAACTTGAAAATTATTGATATGGTCAAATATAGAAATATGTAAGTCAAAATTATCAAGATTAGAATAAAGTATAAAATTATATCATTAAATTAGTTAAATTTAAAATTTTCAAATACAAAATCTCAAAAAAACAAACTCATTACATCTCTCTTTGCCTGACCATACTAATAGACTAATAGGTAAATTATCAATAGATCTTAATAGTTTGACTTAATTCTCATCAAATCTTATTAAAAATAAGTCTTATTAAGATTGTCGCTAAAAATAATTTTTTGTGACTATTTTTTTGCATGTCGTTAAAAATTAACAATTAGTTACTTTTTTTGTCACGAATTTTATAAATTGTCATCAAAACTTATAATTAATGACGTTTTTTTGTGACAAAATTTTCAAATTGCAACTGAAAATTGAAAATTAATGACATTTTTTTTTTGGTGACGATATGCATTTTTCTTGACCTTGTTTAAAATTTTTTTTTTTAAAAGCTCTTTTTAGGATAAATGTTGTGATAACTGATCATAATGCAAGGTAAAAATGTAGTTTTGGTTGTAGGAAAAATATGTCACTTTTATAATGATAATATAGATTCAACTCAGGTATTTCTATTTTTTGATTGATTTTTGTACAAGTTTTTAGTTTATTCAGCTTTATATATTGTGGATGATGTGCGAAATATTGATGTTCAATTGTGAAAGATGATTATTGAAGGGCATCAGAAAATTGATTGTCAAATATTTTTTAATTTTAATTTTAATTTTTCTAAAATAAAAGTTGAGAATGAATCGCGATTTTACGGACAAACTGAGATCTTTGATATAGGAATGATCACAGTTTTCTTGTAAAACAATCACGGTTAAAAACTGTGTTAGAAACTAAATTAATCACGGTAAAAATTTGAAATTAAAAAGACCACACTTATGAAACCAAGATTAGTGAAATGAAAGAAATGTGAATAACTAATACACTATTTATTCACAGGAATTATATATCACTTGTTTTTGTTTTGTAATTTTGAATCACTTAATTAAATGGTAATATATTATTAGTTTGTCATTAATTATGTAATAATTATTTGTAAATGAATGAATCAATTATAAATATTCTTATAAGATGTGATATAAAATGGTGACAAAAAATTAATGACATATAACCTTTCTCTGATACATAATTTATAAGAATTTTTTTTAGAATGATTAAATATTTAAAGTGACAAATTAAACAGATTTTTTTTTTTTTAAAGAACAAAGGGTAATGAAAATAGTTATATAAAATTTCAAGTCATTATTTAAAAGGATTCAATTGAAATATATATTTTTTTTATTAGAGACACAAGGATAATTTCTCAAAAATTGTGGGGAGCACGTGACTTCACCCGTAGGTTCTTCTCAATTAAACAGACTAAAAAAGTAAAACAAAAAAATAATTAAAAAATCCATTATAAAAAAGGGATAATTATTGAAAAAAAAATTATAAACATATAGGAGTATAAATCAGTGTGTTTGGTTTGAGTTTTTTGAATTAAGTTTTTTGAAAACTAAGTTTTTTAGTTTTCGTGTTTTTTTGTTTTTAGTAGATATTTTTTGAATTTTAAACATTTTTTTTTTTACTTTTCAGATACACCTTACTTAGATGTATCTCAAAAGTAAAAAAAATTGTGAAAAAATATTTTTAAAAATTAACAAATACATAAAAATATAAAAAATATACTGAATTCTCATATTAATTTTTTTTTTTTGGATATTTAGTGAATTTTTAAAAAGTTTTCTTCACATTTTTTGCTTTTTAAATACATCTAAGTTAAGTATGCCTAAAAATTAAAAAAAATTACTTAAAATATTTAAAAAAATCAGTAAAAACAAAAAAATACGAAAAATAAGAAAGTAAAATTTTCTGAAAAATGTTTTTTAAAAAGGAAAACCAAGCATGGTAATAATTTTATGGTGGAATGTAAGTGAAAATTTGCACCCCTTCATATTTTTATAATTCTTTTTCTTCTGCCCCACTGGGCAGTAATTCTTCTTAAGAAAATAAAAAATATATGATTTTTTTTTGTTTTTTAATTTATATTATTAGTAAATTTTTATTTTTATTTTTAGAAAAAGTGAAAATTTCAACATAAATTTATAATAAAAAAATATGATGATGTGTTTTTATTTATATTTTTTATAGCTGAATGAGAAAAGCATGCATGCGTAGCGAACAAGATTCAAAACAGAGCACAGCAGCCGTAAATTAGGCATGAAACAAATGATGTTCTTTCAGTTGGCATCACATTACTCGCACTAAAAATAGCTTCGATTTCTATAAATAAACCCCCATCCCTAAATCCCATCCCACTCCCTGTGTGAAAAACATAGCTAATTCGTGGTGTACCAATTGATGGCCAACCGCCTCATTGTCTTCTCTCCAAAATTCCTCCTCCTCTGCCGCCGCTTTTTCCTCCGAACTCTCCACTCCGCCGTTCCCTCCGACCTCTCCGCCATCATCACCACCACCACCACCACCTCCTCCTCCTCCTCCGCCGCCGCCGCCGATTCTTCAATTCTCGATCTCGATGACGTCAAGGGTCTTTTCTCGTCGGTGTCGACATCGAAGCTCGTGCGTTCGGCGGTGAATCTTCACGCTGCGGGGATCGAGCCCATGGTGGATGTGGGGCTGTGGGTGATGAATTCGAGGCTCATGAATACGGGGATGTTGCGAGGGTTGATGTTGGGGGCCACCAAGCATACTTTTTATGAGCAGTTTTGTGCGGGTCATGATCCGGAAGGGGCGGGTCGGACTGCTGTCAAGCTTTGGGAATCGGGGCTCCGTGGAATGCTGGTTTACGCCTTGGAGCATGCTACGGATAACGGCTCGTGCGATCGGAATTTGGATGGGTTTCTTCGGACTGTTGAATCCGCCAAGTCACTTCCCACCTCCTCTGTAAGCAACAACAAAAATAATAATCAAAATTTCTATTTTGGTTTTTTATTTTAATTATATATAGATCTGGGCAGGTCATTTTCAACTCAACAATCTTTTTATTTAATAATATTTCAATGATCACATATTTATATATGTCATATATCACAGTTGTTGAAAATTCACATGGATTTAATTTTTTTTAATCAACGTATAAAATAATAAATAAATTGTGATACTAGTACGTATAGTCGTCATGATATTATTATTTTAAAGAGCCGTGCTTTAGATCCCCAGTGACGTGGCAGCATGGGGTTAGCGGAAAACATATAAAAAAAAAATTAAAAAAAATAGTTTTTTTTTTGGACCAATCACACGCGACCCCAGTACCCCACTGGGGTCGAAGGTTTTTCCTATTTTAAAATTTGAGTAAAAAAGCATTTGCACATTTGCATGATCTATGACTTGTTCTGTGTCCATAATTTTAATTCAACAAATTTTACTTTTTAAGATTATTCTGACCAACTTTTGTATGCTTTCTTTTGTCAAATAAAACACATCTTTGCATCTTTTACTTGAACTATGATTGTTCTTTCAATAATACTATATACTCTGAATTTTACTTATAAATATTAATGAAATTAGATTTATTTTAAATATGAACTACACAATACATCAATTAAATCTCAACTACACATCTCCTTTCATGGTAATTTTCTTGGCAAAATTTCTGGTTTATTAGACTTTTCCTTGCTGTTTTCATGTGGGTTGGCATTGAGAAACATGTAAAACCACTCATTTTCAAGGGGCAGGTTGCTGGACCTGTAAAATGATGTGCCCTTAACTTTAGTTTTAGATATGAAAATGCTACATAATCTTATTTTTTATTTCATCTTTTCACTTCTAGGACAAGTAAATGGGTTTGTATACAATTATTAATGTAGATCCCATTACTTTGCCTCTAGGAGTAAAAAAAAAAAAAATGGGGTAAGAAATAGGATCATGTATAGCATTAATCTTTAGACTAATCAAAACAAATTTCATGATAAATGTCTGCTTTCAGATTTGTGACCAAGGAAAAGAAAATGGAATGTGTATGAACAGGTTAGCTTTGTTATAGTGAAGATCACTGCAATTTGCCCCCTTGGATTGCTACACCGAGTAAGCGATCTGCTGAGATGGGAATACAACAATCAATCTTTCCGACTTCCATGGAAGCTCAACACTCTCCCAATCTTCTCCAATTCCAGCCCTTTCTATCACACACCGAGAAAACCAGACCCTCTAACCCCGGAAGAAGAGAGTGACCTCTACTTAGGCCATCAAAGGCTGCTAGAACTTTGTCAAAAATGCTTAGAAGCCAATGTCCCTCTTGCAATCGACGCTGAGGACACATCAATTCAACCTGCCATTGATTACTTCACATACTCTGCAGCACTCATGCACAACAAAGATGACAACCCAATCATTTTTGGGACAATTCAAGCTTATCTGAAAGATGCAAAAGAGAGATTGTTCCTGGCAACAAAGGCTGCGGAGAGATTGGGAGTGCCAGTGGGGTTTAAATTGGTGAGAGGCGCATATTTGTCAAGTGAAAGACAGCTAGCTTCCTCTCTAGGAGTTGAGTCCCCAATTCACAACACTGTTGACCAAACACATGCTTGCTTCAATGATTGTGCCTCTTTCATGCTTGACAAGGTTGCTAATGGCTCAGGGGCAGTTGTCCTTGCAACGCATAACATCGAATCAGGTAAATTCTGAATACAGTAGTTCTACATGCACAGAAACAATGCTGAAAGTATCTTTTTCCTTTTGAATATTCATTTTTAGAGCTACGGTGAGGCATTTTGTAGTTACTGGTTTAATATGCAAATTGTGATGGGTTATAGGAAAAAAGGCGGCGGTGAAAGCGCGAGATTTAGGGATTGGGAATGGAAACCAAAAGCTTCAATTTGCTCAGCTGTATGGAATGGCAGATGCACTTTCTTTTGGTCTGAGAAATGCAGGGTTTCAAGTGAGTAAGTACATGCCTTTTGGACCTGTGGAGCTGGTTATGCCTTACCTTCTGAGGAGAGCTGAAGAGAATAGAGGTCTCTTATCTACAACAACCCTTGACAGACAACTGTTAAGGTGAACTAATTCATCAAGAAATTTGTGTGAATCTGAATTTTTTCAAGTGGTATTTTGATTTTTGATCCGTTATATGTCTGTTCTTGGTACAGGAAGGAGTTGAAGAGGAGACTAAAAGCTGCAATTCTGTAGAGTGAACTTGAGAAGGCAATCAACTTCAAGCAACCACACCAAGCTTCATAATTTAATCGGAAGAGTGCTGCTATGCATCGCCGGTTAAATTCTTTATCAGTTTTTTTTTTCATTTTTTTTTTGTGGGTTGGCACAATAAATGACATGTGTACAAGTTCTACATGTACATGTGTGTGTTAGTTGTGTGAATTCACATAAAAAGTAAAGAAAACTGGTGAAATTCATCAAGATGAAGTATATATTATTTTCTTAATCAGAATTGTGTGTACATAAATAAGAACAAGCTTTTAGTCTTTGTGAGTCCGTCTCATTTTGTGTTTCAAGAGATTCTTGGAGCCTTGTTATTCTAGTCTTATTAGGATGTGAATCTAGTCTTATTTCATTCTTTGGAATCTCTTGGAACCTTGTTTCTAGTTTTTTCAGAGTTCCACAATCCTGGTGTAAATGATGTATTTAGTTCTCTTTATTCAATGTTAAAAGGCTTTTGAATGTCTCTACTTATGTTGACACCGTTCAAAGATCAGTAGTGTTACATGTACCAATTGGTATATTAATTAGTATATCAATATATCCTATGACATTACCATTTTAAAATTATGATCCCATCTATTATACAAATTACAAAGACTCAAAATTTTTAAACTTATATCACAATATTCATTAGTACATTAATTTATATATCAATTGATATATATAATATCATTCTTCAAAGATACACTTGCTAATGACATCGGATTATATCACACACACAAACAATGTTTACACAAACTAAATCCAACCCAATATATCAAGGCCATGACAATTGGTTGGCTCGACCGTAAAATTTAAGGCTTAGGAATCACGAAATTTATTTAATCAGCAAGTTGGTTTGGGTTACATATTCTAAATTCCTATACTTTATGAGCTTGGGGTTGGGTTGGCCCATCTGGCCTTAATTTAGGCCTTATATTTTGATTTTTTTTTTTATTAAATTTAAAATTCATTAGCAAAAGAATAAGAAACTATAATTAAAATTTTAAAGTGCATCTCAATAGTCTGGATTATATATTGAATAATTTTTTAAAATTATTTATAAATTATTAAATGGAAAGTGATGGAGAGGGGCTACACCACTATTACAAGATAAATATATCCAAATTAAATTGGCACATATTAATTTGTCAATTACCTACATAAAAATAAATACATAAAATAAAAAATCTCTCAAACCTAATACGTTAATTAAAATGGTATGGAAAAAAATCAGGCACATCACCAATTAAGATTGGGTACGAGCCATACTGGCTCTGAATTTTTTTTACTGTAGCAGTAGGTAAGAAAATTTGGTTTGACCATTAGGCTTTACCAGAGTATTTCTAATATTTAATTTTTTTAATTTATTAAGGCATCATTTGGGAATATATTATTTTAATAATTTTTTTATTTTTTATTAAAAGATATATAGAAAATTAAAAAAAGTAATGTGACAGCTTATAATGACTTTTTAACTAAAATATATAATTGACAAACAATATTTAAATTTAAGTGAAAATTTAATTTAAAACTTGATTTGACATAAAACACTCGCATCGTTAGTATCTTTTTCTATCAAATATTTTTAAAATTTATAAACTTATCTTAAAAATGCATTTTAATCATTTTGCTTTTAGAGCAATATTGGGTGGACCGAAAAGGAGCTTGGCTCAAATGGTCCGAATTTCACTTTGTCGGTCGTCCAGGCAGCTGTCCAGTCGGTCATCTGGCGAGGAGGCTTGTCACGACCCAAACCCGCCCTTGTAAGTTTAGCACCGTAACCGACCAGTAATCCATAGATTACCAAAGACCTCTAAAGAGATTATCAAATAATAAAGGGCTGTGGTAGCAATAATACAAAATAGACAAGGTCTAATGAGCTGTGATAACGTATATGGGACGGAACATTTCAAAACTTATTTATATACATATATAAACATGCCAGTCCAGCTACATAATATTTACAAAATGTACTACCTAAGACCTGACTTACAGAGTATACACAAAGACTAGCATGAAAACAAAAACAAACAGCCATGGCATTAGGCTTCGATTGGAACCTCCTCTTGAGGTACAACGGTTGGTTGATAAAAACAGAACAGAAGGCCGTCAACTCTGGCTCTGGTCATGTGCTGTCTCACCTACATACATAATATAAACTGTGAGTGAAAGCCCAGTGAATAATAATAAAGTAAAGGGTTTTAATGAATGAGTTCATACTGATTCAGAAATCACAATTCAAAGTTGTATCAAATTCATTATTTATCCAGATCATATATATAGATAGAAATCATAAGTCATGATAGTTTACGTGATACATTCATCAACATTAACAGAACAGAACAGAACAGAACGCATACGCGTGAGGTTACGAGTAACCAGTTCCATAAAGGAACCTCCGGATCCGTAAGATAACGAAACCGAGCCGTGACGGGGCCTCCCAGACGTGCAGATGCAGTCTTGACATAAATAAGTTCCATAAAGGAACCTCCGATACCGGGTAACAACCAACATATATCACATGATGCTAAGGATGTCACAAATACATGTTAGAAATTGAACAATCATTCATTGTACAGAACATATCATTTCGGAAAACAGATCTCGTTTTATCACACAGAAAATAGATACAGTTGAACATAACTTTACTAAATTATTACTCACTGTTGGCCTTGAAATAGACAGACGGAGCATATTGATCACACGACACGCGGCACGTGACCTACATAACACATAACGGACACACACTTGAAACACATATTCTAATCACACAAAATTTACGTCGTTGGTTCTTAATGTGGTTCTAACCTTAAATCCTCACTATAGAGTCTTAAACATGGCCCAGGAATGCCTAGGATGGAATGAGGATGCAAAGATGCCTTGGAAAACATTTTTCAAAATTTGCTGAAAACAAGGGTCTCGCTCGAGCGTAGCTTCCTTTGCTCGAGCGAGCTTGTTAAAACAGAAGGGTCGCTCGAGCGTAGACTCCTTCACTCGAGCGGTCTGTAAAAATGCAAAAGTACTGGTTGTTGAATTTTTACGCTCGATGCTCGCTCGAGCGTGAGACACACCCTTCGCTCGAGCGTACGTCTGCGTGTACCAAAAACCTGAGAGCTCGCAATTTACGCTCGAGCCACCATTCCTTCACTCGAGCAGAGCTCTGAACAAACGATGGTCGCTCGAGCGTGGAATCCTTCGCTCGAGCGAGGAAGCCAAATTCTGGAATTTTCAGATTTGCCTCCCAAGTTCAAACCAAGCATTCAACACCTCAAAACTCAACCTCTTGGGCCCATTTTCTGGAAAACACTAGTAAACTCATAGTATAAGATGTTTCAAAGATCAATTTGTAGAATCAAAGCCCAAAGGTGAGTCAATTGAACACAATTCAAACAAACTTCCAAGAAATATTAAAGAACAAAACATGCAAGTGTTCATTTGAATTCAATGCTCCAAAAATGTAACCAAATGCAAGATTAAACTCAAAATCATGATGAACTCATGGACTATAACTAGAATATGGTCTTGCATGCAATAATTTCCATGAAAGCACTTCAAAATGTTATGATATGAATATGCATGCATGGATTATTACCCAATTCAACATTTTAACCCAATTCTAGACTTTAAACTCTAATCTTCCATGAACCATGCAAGAATTAATCTTAAATGCATAATTGAAAGGGAAATCTCCTATCTTAAATCTTGAATTCCAAGTCTAGGAGCTCAAATTTGCAAAGCCTCCTCAAATCTCCTAAGGTTCCAAGCCAAAACTCTTGTTGAACTCAAATTCCTACCTTACCCTCTCTCTCTTACGTTTTTGGTCTCACAAATGGCTGAGGAAATAAATGTAAAGAATGTGCTAATTGAGTCCCTAACAAGTATATGGAAATGGCCACTCAATGGCAAGTTGGTAATTAAAGCAACTCATATAATTCAACATTATTTAATCGAGTTTAATCGTACCAAATCAAATTTTAATTAAACTTACCATAAAATTACATAAAATCTAACTAACATAAATCATTAATCAATTTTGGAATCGGGCGCCGATAAGGCTTTCAATTCGCAGTTCAAAGTCGCAACACGAACAGATCTTTTTATGACAAACAGATAGAAACACAAAGATAATGCAATACTTATGCAAATTACTTCCGGATTCCTTCTAAGTTACTGTTAAGCATAATTAATCATGAATTAGCATTAATCGGAGGTCGGGTTATTACAAGGCTGATAGCCGCGATCGACAAAGGTGACAACTGCGGTAAACAAGCTTTCATCCGATGCGTCGAGTGGACGTCCATTGATTCATTCAGGCCATTTGAGCCGCTCCTTTTTGGGCCACCAAGCATTTTTGCTTTTAAAAATACATTAGATTTGAGTAAGATATAACTATTGAAATTTGGGCAAATTTCACTTTACCTCTCTATGGTTTAGGCTATATGCGGATTACCCCATTGACGTTTGAATATTACTACATAACCCCCCTGTGCTTGTTGAAGTAAAGCACACAGTTAACACTGTTAATGGCAAATGTAATTACCATTTTCACTTCCAACAGTCGTACATTTAAGAAGAAAAAATGAGAGAGAATTAGGTTGTACGATTGAACACTTGTGACCCAATTTAAAAATGAACTCAAGAAAGAAAGAAAAAACCTACAGATCTAAGTTTTTTTTTTCTTACTCTCTTTTTCTCTAGTCTACCTTACCTGCTAATTTGAATTCAGTTGGTGAGAAATTTATTTTCTGATTTGTGGTTTTTAATGATGTTCATTCAAAGAATGGAGTTTGGGATTTTGTTAAAAAAAAATTGTTATGTTGAAGCCCTATTTGAGATTTGAACTTGTATATATATGAAGTTTATATATATGTATATATACACTTGCAAGTATATATACACTAAAGAGGAAAGATGAAGTCAAGAGAGAGAGAGAGAGAGAGAGAGAGAGAGAGAGAGAGAGAGAGGTTGGGTTGGGTTGTACATCATCGTCGTAAGTTGAGTGTGACAGAGAGAGAGAGAGAGAGCTGTTAAAAGAAAAAAAAATATATATATATATATTTTAGGAATATATATACATATATATGCACTTTATTTTTACTTTTTAACAATGAATATATACGTATATATATACTTCATATACACTGAAGATCAAACTTTATATATATACTTGCAAGAAAAAATAAGATCAAACCTCATAAATATATACATATATATACACTTCATAAAAACTATATTTTTTTTAATATAGTTTGATCTTAAGCATTTGAACAGATTTTAGGAATATATACATATATATATATGCAATTTGCAGGTTTATATATATATATAGTCTTGATTTCGATTCGATTGCTCAACGAGGTAAAGTTTGACGGGTAGTCATGGAAGAACTTTTGCTACAAATATGGGTAAAGAAACTGAAATGAATTATCCAATTGGGACAAACAATAGCAACCAAAATGGGTTTGGATTTGATCAGAAAAATGGGTTTGGATTTGCATATGTGAACTGGGTTTGGATTTGTCTACAACAAAAATGATCTCTCTTAAGAGATGTCGAATAAAGAAAAATTGAGGGTTGAAGAAACAACCTTCCCTATTTTGGGTTGTTCTTAATTATATATATATATATTCTATGTATTGATGATTTCCTTGTTGTAATGGTTTTGCAAACAAGAAAAGTGGTTGGATGATTAGAGTTCACACACTTCTATCAGTCGTTCGTTATCATCTGGATATTGATGATAAAGATGAGGATAGGTTTTGGAAAGGGTTAATTACACTAATAGTCCCTATAGTTTGGGATTTGTGTCACTTTAGTCCCTGACTTTTCAATTGTGACACATTTGACCCTGAATTTTGAATCTTGTTCCAAATAAGGACAATTGAAAATATCAATAGATTTTTCAAGGGTAAAATCGTCAATTTAATAAAATATAAACTAATTTGACAAAAATAAATGTCAAAAAAATATTTTTAATTTTTTTAAAATTATTTTTATCCCCCAATGATAAAATTTTGTAAAATTAATAAAAATTACATGATTAATTTTTTAAAATTAATTTTACATGATCATCATCCAAACACATAATAAAAATTAATTTGGTAAAATAAATAAATAAATGTCTAAAAGATTTATCAATTTTACATAATTTTATTTTTAGTAGGCAGAAATAATTTTTAAAAATTCAAAAATATTTGTTTGACATTTATTTTTGTCAAATTAGTTTATATTTTATCAAATTGACAATTTTACCTTTGAAAAATCTAATTATATATTCAATTGTCCTTATTTGGAACAAAATTCAAAATTCAGGGTCAAATGTGTCACAATTGAAAAGTCAGGGACCAAAGTGACACAAGTCTCAAACTATAGGGACTATTTGTGTAATTTGCCCTTTTGGAAATTGATGATGAAGATGAGAGCATTTTCGTTTTTTAATTCGGAGGAAAAATTATATTTTCATACCCATTTGCGTACTAGGCGCGTGTCATGCGCAGCCTGTTAAAATAGATGGAAAAACTAATTGTGCACAGGAGGTTATGTGGTGATATTCGAACCCCAGGAGATAATCCACGCCCAAACCATAAGAGGATAAAGTGAAGTTTGCCCTTGAAATTTTGATGAAGAATTTGATCCATTATTGATTTGGTAAACAATTCATTTCTTCATTAATTTGATACAGATTTGATAAAATAGTTGAAACATATGCATTTAATGATTTTTTTTAATTAAATTTAAATTTGATAAAATAAGTAAGGAAAGATTGAAATTTCTCTAAAAGGCTTATAAATGGAAATCTCGCAAATTGAAAAGTCACACATGTGGGGCATTTAGTACTAATTTTTCTATCTTTTCATCAATTCTTTTTATTGTTTTACAAATTTTTAGTTGTAGTTTTGCTAAAGGGACTGGGCTGTCTCTGAATTGGACAATCTAGTTTGGTTTATTTGGGGTCCATTTTAATAATTTTAATTATTTAATATGTAAAGCTTGTCTACTATTTCATTTTTATAAAAAATATCAGATATCAATAGTCACTTGAGCAGATAATATTTGTGTCAACAATTTATTTTTAAAATTATACTTACTGTTGACACAAATGTTATCTGCTCAACTAGTTGTTAATATTCGATCAACATAAATTTTTGCAGTGATTAAATACTTGATGAATTTTACATATTAAATAATTTGAATTATTAATGCGAGTTTTGTGACGAGCCCACGAAAATCTAACAACACTCTCTAATTCGACATCAAACTGGAGAGAAGTCATCTCTTTTTGCTTAAAACATAAAAATCCACCCTCAAACTTGATAATTATTTGTTTATAGGGAACAAGACTATATGTACTCAAAAATAATTAGGGCAAAGCTTACACCATGAGGCAAAAAAACATTAAAGCATAAGTTCTTAAAAAATTGATAAAAAAAATAGAAAGCAAAACTCACATAATTTTTTTTTTTTATAATTTGTTTTAAAAAGTTGAGTTACAAAAGAATGAAATAATTTTAATGATGTAATTTACAATACAATAAAATAAAATAAAATCATGGGTAGAGCAGTTGCTAGGGCTGAGCAAGGAATTCATAAAATTCGTAATTCGATCCAGTCCAGTCCAATCAAATAGGTTTGGATTAGTTTTTTAAATCCGCGGTTCGGTTCCGGATTAAAGAATTAAAAATCCGCAGTTTACGGATTGGTTTCGGATTGAACCCCACGGTTCCGGATTGGAACCGATCTAGACCGTATACAAATAGTCTATATTTTTATTGTACATCCTCTCTCATAGTATCTTCTCTTATTCTATATAAAATCTAAGCTCAAACCTAAAACCGTATAATATCTTCTTTTATTACTTTTGTTTATTAGTTTTTAGTTTTAATTTGTAATGGTCTAAATATTTATGGTAAAACTAGTTTTCTTATGGTTGTTTAAATTCTAGAACAATATGTCGTTATTATAAAAAAACATGTTTCTATTGTGGAACTAATATAGCGCTATGTTTATTTTTTTATGAAATTAAAGTGTTATATATATATTTTTATTATTTAATTATGTGAATCCGTGATTCTAAACCGATCCAATCCGTATTTAAATGAACGGTGATGCTAGGAAGCTCGAAAGAGCCTCCCCGAATCCCCCTAATTTGTTTTTTCTTTGTTTTCTAAAGCAGAGAAGAAGAAGAGAAGGGAGGAGGAGGAGGAAAGAGGAAGGAAGAGGAGGAGGAAGAGGAAGAGGAGGAGGACTGGAGGGGGTCGGATTGGAGCTGCTGCTGCGACGAGCTGCAATTCTCTTCTTCCCTCTTCTTTCTTTAGCCATTAGGAGAATTAGGAGAAAAGAATTTCTAGAGACAAATCATTATTCTTAAATGAATTAGTCCGAATTAATTCCGTGATTTAAATAAATTAAATTAATTCTAAATTTTTAAAAACAGTAAATAATGAATTGACGCTGATTTTACCCAATCTGACCATGCTATGCCGCAATCAATTTGGGTACGATGGTCGGTACCGTGAATGGGTCACTGCATTTGTCAAACAAATTCCCATTCCCTTTTTTTAATATTTTCTTTTCTTTTCTCGGAAAATCGAAATATTCTCGTACGGCATAGCTTCGCGCGGAAGAAAAATTTTACCGCCATCACTTGCAATCCCAGAAATCTTCTAGACTCCCAGGTTCGTTCTTTTGTGTTCTTCTCAGCTTTCAATCTTTATTTTGTTCTTATCCCTTGTTTACGGTATTTGAATCCCCCCCCCCCCCCCCCCCCCCCACAAAAAAAATCTCTCTCCTTCTCCCTTTTGAAATTCACAATTATAGAATTATCCCATTTCGATTTCATTGAAATTGTTCGTGGGTTTTAAATATTTTCTTAAGATTTTCAAGTTTTTTTCGTCACCCTCTTTGTATCAATACTTTTTCCTGATGTTGATGATATAACAACCCCCCCCCCCCCCCCCCCCCCCCCTTTTTTTTTTTAATAAATTGAATTGAATTGGTATTTGGATTGTAGCGAATTGGTTGATGGTGATCTTCTCCTCGTAATCTCCTTATTGGGTTTTGAAAATAACAGTGTTTTGTGAATTGGGCTTTTGTTTTGTCTTTTGCTAGCATATGCTGAAGATATATTTCTCCAAGGATACCTTAGTTTTCTCCCAGTTTTGTTCTATTATCTTGGATTGTTCTTGCATTGATGTACATGAAAAATTCATGGGTTTATTTGTATCTCCTCCTTGTCAATACAGCTTTCCCCAATGTGTTTGTCACAGTTGTGCTAATATACATTGTGTCAATTCGATAACTTTATCAATTGGTTGGACTTCTTTCAGCATTGCGTCGGATTATGTTCGACTGCCTGTTATTATGATGAACAAACGCTATTACTTATTTTCATTTTCCCCTTGCAGATTTGTGTGCTATGTAATTTAGAATTTGGCCAAGGGATGGATATTATTCGGAGAACCGTATTGGCGTGTTTGGCCTTTTGGGGTGCAGTATCTTGTTTGAGGTAGTGGAATGGAAAAGAAGAAAATAGATGACTATGAACCAATACCAATTCCACATGTGAGAGTTGACAGATTTGGATTTGTAATTCAAGAACTTAATGATTCTCCTGATGGTTTAACCAAGAACAGGTCAGCCTGTCAGTATGCGAGGTATGAAATTTCTCTGTGGAATCTTTTGTATGCTGTCAAACAAAATCCTCTGCACTTGGTTCCATATTTGATACTTTTTTTTTTTTTTGGTGATTGTTTGCATAGATGCTAAATCTGTGAATTTAAGCATTTGATTGGAACAATGGCCGTATTGTTATGATTTGTCCTAGTGACAAGTCTTATTTTTACCATATTTTGAGTATTATTTTCTTTTAGCTGCCACAGCTTTATTTCTACGTCCCTTGCCCACTGACTTCTTGTTTTTCTGGCCTGGAAAATATTTTAACTGTATTATTGTTAGCAATGAATTAGGTGACTGAGCTTCTAGATGTCTTTGTTCTTGCAAAAATATATTGTTTTGACTTTGTGCATTTTGTTTGGGTGGATTAATTATCATATATATTTTCTATATATGCTTTATGTGTTTTTCTGTTTATCTGAATGAGGCACTTTTTAGGGAGGAAAGAAGGATTAGAAAATGGAGGAAAATGATTGGTGTTGGAGGGAGTGATTGGAAGCATTATGTTAGAAGGAAACCTCATGTTGTAAAAAGACGCATAAGAAAAGGAATTCCTGATTGTTTGAGGGGTCTTGTTTGGCAGCTAATTTCAGGAAGCCGTGACCTCTTGCTGATGAACCCTGGGGTTTATGAGGTAATCATATTTTTTTCTCTCATCTAAAATATTACTTTACTTATACGCCATGGTATTGCTTAATTATCGTGGCACCTCATGTTCAAGGAGATGAAACAAAGAGAGTTGTGTGCTCGGTCAATTATGGAAGTAAATGTACTCAAGTCATTTGAATTTGGTGGTTATGGGAGGAGCCAAGTGTCAGTGGTAGAAAGAGGTTGGGGTCTTCACCGGGCTACTGCGCTCATTGGCTTCAAGAAGGGGTTTCTGGGTGGTCTACAATAAATTGACAGCTCTAGTTTGGGGTTTCGTTTGACTTCTGGTGGTGGGTTGATAATTGGTAGGTCATCATAAGGAAGGAGGTGGCGTGTGTGACTCGTTGAAGCAACTCACATGATGGGTGGTTATGGCGACATGTGACAGTGATCAACGTCCCCCGTCTCTTTCAAACTTTCAATTTAATACAGTTATAATTATATTATGTTGCTTTCCCATTCAATGCTGGAATCCCTCTTCACACTCTTTTATTATCGCTATACCAATAAAATTGTTCCTTTGCTGCAGCAACTAGTGATATATGAGACATCTGCTTCAGAACTTGATATAATTCGGGATATATCTCGTACCTTCCCTTCACATATTTTCTTCCAGCAGAGACATGGACCCGGTCAAAGGTCTCTCTATAATGTTCTAAAGGCGTACTCTGTATTTGACAGAGATGTTGGCTATGTTCAGGTTTGTATCTTTTATATCCCATCACTCTTCTATATACCTTTTTGTAGAATACTGAATAATACAAAATTTTCTTGACTACCAGGGAATGGGATTTGTAGCTGGTCTGTTGCTTCTTTATATGAGTGAAGAAGATGCATTTTGGTTATTGGTTGCATTGCTAAAAGGAGCTGTCCATGCCCCCATGGAGGGTTTATATTTGGTAATTTACATATTAAATTTAGTTGTTACAACTTGCGTTATTTGGTCAATAAAATAACAATAGGCCTTGAATATGTCAAATAGCGTAAGAAAGCACAGTTATTGGAAAATGTTTTGATAGAGAAAAGTTGTAGTTCTAAACCTGGTCCTAAGTAGAGAAAATATGTTGATAAGTTTTGAAAAAGGTTTATTTTCTTCATATTTTTATCTTACCCCCTGCTTGTGGATGATGCATTCAATAACAAATAATGGAAAGTGCTCATAAATCACTCTTTTCTCTTTTCTGAGGCTAGTAGGCAATTTTTCTGGAGATGCTATTCCAGCCAGAGGTGGACATAAGGGGTGGCGAGGGGGGCCACGCCCCTGCAAACATCTCAAAAATGTTAATGAACTATGGTATATTTACTCTTAAGTCTCTAATTTATAGAGAATTGGCCCCCTCAACTTCTTTTGTCTTTTTTTAAAAAAAAATTCTTCTAAAGTCCCAAATTGTTTGAAGCTTTAGTGACTACACATGTATATCATATACAAGTTATGATTTAAATTGATATTACGAACCATTGTGTTGGTGGGGCTAGAAAATTATTAAATCAAAATTGGTTACGTCCCATTATAATGTTTAATTGTATCTCAAAGTGGTGTTGGTTATGAGTTATTTTATTGTATTGACTTTGGTAACTATTAAAATGGTCTTTGGTTATAGGTGAAATTGGTGTTAGTTACTATCAAGTGACTATGATCAATGTGAAAAAAGTATTTGTATGTTATTTTTTATTTTGTGCAATGTGTAAAAAGTATTTTTATAATCCTATTTTGATACTTTCTATTTTTTTAAATATCTACGTTGAAAATTTAACTTGCAAATTTAATGATAATGTTCAATTTTTATGCTTATAAAAATTAATATTTTAGTATACGAAACTTTGATAAATGTAATAAAATAAATTTTGTAAATAATTTTTGATTGTATATAATGTAGCCCGCACTTTACAATAATCCTGGGTTCGCCACCGAAGGAGAGGGATAGGGTAGATTTAATGATATATATATATATTTTAAATTTTTTTTGGTCTCATTTTCTTTGCTAAATGATGTCTACTCATTTGAGAGTCCTTTTATGGCTGTTAAAGTGGTTTGGCTCCTTATTATGTCTAAGCCTTATTTTATTTATTTATTATTATTTTTTTTTCTTCCCTTTTTTTTCTTTCCTGTTTGTGACCATTATTAAATGCATTCCAGAAATCTGAGAAATGTTGTCTTATGTTACTGGTGTGTAGGTGGGGTTGCCTCTGGTACAGCAATACCTTTTTCAGTTTGAAAGTTTAGTAAGAGAGAACTTGCCAAAAGTCGGAGAGCATTTTACGCAAGAAATGATAAACCCTAGCATGTATGCAAGCCAGTGGTTCATAACTGTTTTTTCATACTCTTTCCCATTCCATTTGGCTCTTCGAATTTGGGATGTCTTTCTCTACCAGGTGAGTGATCTTAATTATTATTGCATGTTCCTTATATGTACTGCCCTTGGGTATGGAAGCTGACATTTTTCTTTTGGGCCAGGGTGTCAAAATTGTTTTTAAAGTTGGTCTGGCCCTGCTGAAATACTGCCAGGATGACTTAGTAAGTTTTTGATGACTACATCTGTTTGTGAGATCCTAATAGCTTATAATATTCTGGCTCATACCAAGAATTGATTATGTTGATCAGATAAAGCTACCATTTGAGAAGCTTATACATGCTCTGCGTAACTTCCCTGAGGACGCAATGAACCCAGATACCCTATTACCAATGGCCTACTCGATCAAGGTTCTCTCTCTTGCATGTTTGCATTATGTGGCATTACATGTTCTGAATTCCCAACATGCTAATTATTTGTAGTTTTTTTATGGTGCATACAATTTTTTCCTATTGTCATCAATTTGTTGTTGCTGTGGAAAGTCTTTTCCAGTGAGGAGCTTGCATCGTAAGTTGATCTACTTTTATAGTGTCATGATTGGTAGATAGAAAATGTTGAACGGATTTGAAGTCATTTAAGATCTTATGTTTTCTATTGCTGGTCATCATCTTTGTGTGCCAAAATTCTTGTATATTGTGCCACTTTCCCGTCTTGTAATCTTACTCCAAATGTTTGATCACTATTCCTTGTTGGACTTCCCTGTCATTATGTTGGGATGTAGCGGCAAATGTACTTATTGCTTGGATATTATCCATGTCAAATGGGAAATTGCTACAGTAGTTAATGGCTTGTTTGGTAGTCTAAGAAGCACGGACACTTCTAAGAAGGTATTGTGTCCGTGTTGGACAAATGTTCACATATGTCCATTGTTTAGACACATGAAATACATTGTTAGTTTGAAAAAAATAACTTGGTATCTAATGATAAGATAAAAGCAATGGATTTATAGCTATTATTTTCTTAACCTTTAGACTTTTTAATTTTAGGTGTTCTATTTCAATTTGTGTTTTAATAGAGTTTTCTAAAATATATACTACTTTTTGTTCATTACTTCTTTTCCATATGTAGAATGTGAAAAATGATTTCTTATTAATTTGGTATAATAAAGAATATACTTACTTCCAACGTAAAAGATGATGAAATTATTTTATTTTCATGTGTTTATATATATATATTGTCATCATGTACTTGGAGCTCAACATGGAATCTCATGGGTATGGAGAACGAAAACACTAATGTTAGGTCAACAAAATAGCACATCAGTAGCTTATTATGGAAGCTTTTTGTAATTTTAGTATGTATATTTTAGTTTATTATCTTGCTTTGATAATTTTTGTTTAATTAACAGGTATCCAAGCGTTTGGAGGAACTTAAGCTGGAGTACGAGAAGAAAAATGGGAAGCCAGCAGAAGAACCCAAAGGGAAACAGAAACATCTGCTGCTTAAAATGCATTAAAGGTGCTTTGCATTTGAGAGGACCCCGAGCCACAACTAGTCAGTACATACACACTGATTCTTTTATTCTTTGCTTGTGTCAACAATTTTGTCTCTGCCAGTGTGTATATATCATCACACTTTGGCCGTGTCTTTGACATACGCATAGGTATGACGCGTAAAAAATTGCTCAGTTGGTTGCTTACTTGAACTGATTCTTTAGGTCTAAAAGATCACATGTTAAAATCTTTTTATGAGACAAAGTGAGGATGGTGGCAATGTGGCATCTACGCATCTTCTGATAAGATGGAATTGTTTGGATGGACCACCACGGGAAAATTATTTAGGTGGGATGACATACTAGGAAAGTTCTCTTTTTCTACACCATATCTGTCCAAGAATCGGATTCTTTCCAACAACTGTACCCTACTGATCTGCTTCTCATCGGTCATTAGGCGTTTTTATGATTGAGAGCCTTAATTACCGCTAACTTGATTGTTATCGCATGGCAAGCATGGTGGAGTTGATCGGCCAATCATTTGTTATATATTTTAAAACAAGTTTGTAAGATGGATTTATTGAATTTTATTTATGCGACGAGTCTGATGATGATTCTCTGTTGGTGTGGCATTCTTATCCTCCGAAACATTAGCAGGTGATTAATATAAGGTCAAGGTTGGATTTTGATGCTAACTCTGAGTAGATTATGCTTTAATCAGATAAGTGGATGCATTCTATTATGAAGTTTTTATTTTTAATGCATATTATTGTGAGAAGCATGTTCTTTTTCAACTGCATTTATTCGACATGCATGTTGTTCTCGATGTTGATGGAAAGATGAAATTTGGTATTAAAAAAAAAAATTTGAAGGCATCATTCTATTTGGTCGGTGCCTTATCCGAGGGGTGGTAATTTGGCGAGTTGAGGCGTATCCTCGTGTGATTTGCTGATAAGGGGGGGCGGTGAGACTTTTGTCCATTAATCTCCAGCTAGTGGGTCGCTCTCTATGGGGATAGAGTTGGGCTAGAGTTCAAGCTTGTCTTAAGAGAGCGGCTATGCATCCCTTGTATGTATATCTGCTTGATCGGACTTTTATAATTGCATTTAGAGAGGATTGTTATGAGCTACTCACAACTAATGCCTTTTTTTAGTGGGAAAAAGATAAAAAAAAATTGAACACATAATTGATCGGAAAATACTCACTTTGTCAGTCCAATTTGATATTAATCTAAATTGTTGAACAATTTTAATTATAAAAAAGTTAGAGATGCTCTTAATAAGTTAAAAGTTCGACTTATCACCAACTCATTAATAGGCGAAGGATTCAGCTCATCAGGATTTTTTCACTCACTTTGAAAATTGTATTTGTTTTTAATTTTATCAAAAAAAAATTAATTAATTAAAAGCTATCAATCCTGGCCAAGTTTGGGTGAATGCAAATTACCAAAATGGAAAGGAGTATTTAAGAGAATGTGAAAGTAGGAATAGTATATAGAGTAATATTAAAGATTTCAAATAATTTATTAAATATTTCATTAAACTTCTTATATAAGTATGAGATTCACACACATGCAAAGGCAAAAGAGTAAAATTAAATTAGAGGGCAATTTTTAATTACAATAATTTTTACAAAAATATTTCACGCAAGTTTTTATGATTGATTTCAAGAAATATCAAAATAAAAAAAAAATTAATATGTTTGGTTTTAGTTTTTTAAAAACTAAGTTTTTTTATTTTTTTGTATTTTTTTGTTTTCATTGAATATTTTTTGAATTTTAAGTAATTTTTTTTACTTTTTTAGATGCATCTTAAAGGGTTGTTTGGGATGTTCTAAATATGCACTTTTTGACTTTTTATGAAATATGAGTTGAGTTTGAAGTGATGTGGTAGAGATGTGATGTAACTTAAATAAGATGATGTGACTTAAATAGGATAGTAAATTTTTAAATTTTTGTGAAGATGTCAAACTTAGCCTTAGATGTATCTAAATAGTAAAATATTTGTGATAAAATATTTTAAAAAATTAATAAATACACAAAAATACAAAAAATATATTGAATTTTCAAATTTTTTTTTTTGTATTTTTCGGTATTTAGTGTATTTTTTAAATATTTTTTTTCACAAATATTATACTTTTTAAGTGTATTTATGTTAGGTGTCTAAATTTTTTTAAAAAAATGTCTTAAAATATTAATAAAATTCATTCAAAACATTAAAATACGAAAAATAAAAAAGTTGAATTTTCTGAAAACTGTTTTTTGAAAACTGGAAACAAACAAGCTGAATGTTATTTGTAACTAGTGTATCATGGACAATACAAAAAAAAATATGGATATAAGCCTTAAAATAAATTATATAATGATAAATTATTTTTTGATACAAAATTTGATTAAAAATTCAATATAATAGTAATACCATATTATCATTAGCATGTGATATCTTCCACTAATGATAAATAAACATATAGAGAGTGAACTTCACATATCAAATATGTAACAATTCAATGAATTTAATATTTTTATAGTGATATTATTTATTTTTGCATATCACTAATAATGTGATTGCCGTTACATTAAAAAATTTTCATAGCTAATATGATTTATTTATAATAGTCTCTTCATTTTCAATCAAAACAACCATTATTATTTTCATAATTTTTAAAATATTATTAACATTTCACTCTAATAATATTTTTATAATTTTTATTTAAAATATTTTCTTTATATTTTAAAAAACGAAAGATTTTCTAAAATTTAAGAGGACACGTGACCTCTATGATCCCATGCTCCTTCAATCACTGCACACATGGGAATTTATTGATAAAATATTTAATAAATTATTTGAAATTCATAATACTTTCCTATTATATATGCATACGCATGACCTTAATAAAGAGAAGAGGTCAAATTCATCATGAAAGGTGTGTGGGTTCCCCACGTCAGCCATGCAGACAATGGAGCGTGACAAATGAATGGAGGCTGAAATCAAAACAGATGAGACGATGACACTGTAACTACTTTTAAAATAGAGGCTGAAATCAAAACAAATAAATATTCACAAATTTCTTTTACTTTTACTTTTAAAATTAAAATATATTGTTAATTTTTGTTGATGACACGGCGACTACTTGACTTAAAACTCTTTTGCGAATTAAACCTTTTATTAAATTATGTGTACTAAACGCCTATCATTTAAAAATAGAATAAATTATTTATAAATTTAATTTAGAATAAATTATTTATAAGTCTTATTTCGAAAACTTATACCAGACATGATCATATGAAAAAATTTATAACTCATTTTTTATGTATTATTTTGTCCTGAAATGAAGCTAGTAAGTGTGTTGTTAAGTGTGTCAGCTACTAAATGGCTGACCAAGTTAGCCAAGTGTTTGGCCAGCCAAGAAGAGCGGCGGCGGGGTGGTGGGTGGATCTACTGTGCTTTTAATTATTATTTATTAATTTATCATTCGTGCTATACACAAAATAATTATAAATATTTATATTTATTTAAAATTTTTTTTAGTATATAAATTATATTTTTTAAGATTTTTTACAATAACAATTTAATAATCTTATCACTAACTATAGTGTATTGGAGAAGTTAGAAAGAAGTCTATGTAATGTATGCAGTTGTATCTATAATTATCTGCATGAGGAGATTTTAAATACTGATTAGAAAATTTTGACTAAATCAATAAATTCAGGCATGTGGAAAGACATATGGATTGAAAAAATGTAATAAATGCTGATTAGGGGATATATATGTGAATTGTGATTTTTAAATGTCTTTTTTTTTAATGTCTTCTTTTTCTTTTTTCTTTTTTATATTACTAACTTATCACCCGTGCTATGCATAGAATAATCATAAATATTTATATTTGTTTTAGATTTTTTTTTAATATATAATTTATATTTTTTAAGATTTTTTTTCTTATCCCTAACCATAGTGTATGGGAGAAGTTAAAAAGGATATTGCAGTAACTACACACGAATTGTATCTATAATTATTTGTATGAAGGGATTTTAAATACTGATTAGGAAATTTTGACCAAATCAATAATTTCAGGCATATGGAAAGATATGTGGATTGAAAAAAGTTAATAAATGCTGATCAGGAGATTTTGACCAAATCAATAAATGCTGAATTTTTTTTTTAATAAAAAATTTTAAAAATTCAGATTGAAATATCAGCTCTCATAGGCCTTAGGGTTAAAAACTCATTTTTCTTAATATATAGTATAGATTTTATTTAATATTTATATATATATTTTTAATATACATCTTAACATATTTATTATGACATTACTCACTTTTTAAAATTAATAAATTCTTAATATACTTTAACACTTATTTTTAAATTTTATTTTTAGAATTTTTTATTATATAACACATTATTTTTTAATTCCTTCATTATAAATATTCTAAAAAATTTAATAATTCATTTAAAATTCTTAACATAACTCTTTATCGTTCGGTATATTTCTCACATAGTACAGCTGCCTAAAGAGTCTTCCGGATGCCAATCAATTCGCACCACAAACTTTTCAGAAACGGATTCTACAATCCCAAGATTTTAAAGTCAAATTGCGTGACGTGACTTTGACATGCTTTTTTTTTTTTGTGTCCATGTCTGGCTGAGCGTGAGGGGGGAGATTCGATTATTACAGCATCAACATTACTTTAGTTTTTTTTTTTTTTTAAACAAAATATTAATTAATTATTAAAGAATGATTTGAGATGTTCTATACTTTCTAATTTTTTTTAAAAAAATGTGTAGAAAAATATGGAGAACATATTAAAGTTAAGTTTGGCATAATCTAAATAATATAAAAAGTCAAAAAATCACTATCCTATTTAAGTCACATCATCTTATTTAAATCACATCATCTCTCTAACACATCACATCAAACCCAACCCAAACACAATTCATATAAGCCAATAAGTCAAAAAGTATACTTTTTTAGAACATCCCAAATCAACCCTAATTGTTGTGACTAAAAAAGATTAAAAAAAATAAAAATATAGACTAAGGCCAAGTTTGGGAATACCCCAAAAAGTCAAAAAGCCAAAAAGTTACTCAAAAAATTAAAAAGTTATCACTATTCACCAAAAGTCAACAATTACGGCTGCACAATTCCCAATTCTAATTTTTTCCTACAAACCAATTTTTACAATTTTTTATTACACATTTTTTCATAAAAAGTCGACAAGTTAACCCAAAAATTCATATTTTCAACCTCAACTTTTTAGTCTAAAAAGACAAAAAGTGCACTTATTTAGGACACTCCAAACAACTCCTAAAATAGGGGATGTCAAATTACCCCTAAATTTCCTCTTTATCAAATCAATTATCAAGTTAGTAATTTTAATTTGAAGAAAATATCATTTTGTCCTTTAAACTATCACGCGTTTTTTAATTTGACTTCCATACTTTGATTAATTTCAATTTAATACTTGAACTTTTAAAAAATTGATCAATTTAATTCTTATTGTCACATTCCGTCAATAATTAGACGAAATGTGATGAACTTGTAAGATTTAATAATGTATGTAACCATAATAATAATGCGAAATTAAACTTTACAGGATCTTGAATTCAGTACAACTCAAGAATAAAACGAATATACCTTTGTCAGCTATTGAATTAGAGAAGTTGAGAAAATATCCCTAATAGTTGAACCTTTAATTCTTGGCATTCTTGGCTCACCTTCTTCTCTCTGTCTCTCTTAATTAGGATGACAATAAAACTTAGAGTGATGGAATACTATCAAAAGAAGGAGAGTCACCCATCCTTATATAGAGGAGAGAAGAGGGCTAGATAAACTCTATCAGAAGAATTCGTAATCCATCAAGGTTTCCTTTTTATCTTAGAAAAGTGATTATATTAAAATTCTAATTATTGAACTTGATCTCAAATATTGGCTTTATCTAATTGTGAAGTCCAACTAAAATAAAATATGTAAAAATATGTAGGCTATTG
Source organism: Camellia lanceoleosa (assembly GCA_025200525.1). Taxonomy (NCBI): domain Eukaryota; kingdom Viridiplantae; phylum Streptophyta; class Magnoliopsida; order Ericales; family Theaceae; genus Camellia; species Camellia lanceoleosa. The sequence goes on from CM045758.1 coordinate 204,100,542, forward strand.
GGCCACACTAGAAAATAAATCTAACATTCTCTCACTTGGCCCATTAAGCCGATTATGATGCAATTATGAGTTTTTTTCAAAAATATGCAACTTATAAAAAATTTGACTCATTAGATCCCACACTAAAAACTTTGACACGTGATCACGAATTTTAAAAAATAGCTAATAAGTTCAGATATATTAGAAACTATAATACTGTGATTACTTCAGATCACCAATGTGAGTCATAGCGGTTATATAATATTTATGTCATATTTCCTTCTAGGCACTACACCATCGATAACCTTCACCAACCCAGTCCATTATTGGGATATATAATAATTTGCCTGAAAGGCCCCTCTAATTTGTCTTGTTAAGACATTTCCTGTTTATCAATATTCTATTTAATGTGTACACACACTTTTGGAAACAGGAAAATTAGAAACAAAATTATTATTGCGCAAACAGTGTCAAATAAAAATAAGCACTCAGAATTAACCATACACATCAAAGGTTGCTTAAAAGACCCATTATGATAACATGCTCTTTGTATGTCTTTGGTGGCAATCCCTTTGTGAATGGATCAGCAATCATAAGAGAAGTGCTTAAGTTTTTAATTAACACTTGTTGTTTCTGAACACTTTCTCTAACAACTGAGTACTTTACTTCCACTTGTTTGGAACCACTGGAGTACTTTCCATTCTTAGAGAAGAAAACTGCTGCGATAATGTCACAATAAATCTTCAGCGGCCTGGCAATTGAGTCAACAACACCAAGTCCTGAGATGAAATTTCGCAACCATAAAGCATGATTTGTAGCCTCAAAGCATGCCACAAACTCAGCCTCCATAGTAGATAAAGCAATAGTGGACTGTTTCACACTCTTCCATGAAATTGCTTCACTAACTAGTAGAAAAACAAAACCTGATGTAGATTTTCTACTATCAAGGCAACCAGCAAAATATGAGTCTGAGTATCCGATAACTTCCAATTGTTCTGATCTCCTATAAGTAAGCATATAGTCCTTTGTTCCTTGAAGATATCTCATAACTTTTTTCACTGCTTTCCAATGTTCCATTCCAGGATTACTTTGGAATTTTCCCAACATTCCAACTGCAAAACTAATATCTGGCCTAGTACATGTATGGGCATACATCAAGCTCCCTACAGTTGATGCATATGGAATGTCCTTCATTTGTTTTCTTTCCAAGTCATTCCTTGGACACTGTTTTTCACTTAATTTATCACCCTTCATGATGGGTGTATCACCGGTTGAACAAAACTGCATGTTGAATCTCTTCAAAACACGATCAATATATCCTTTTTGAGATAGTCCTAGCAATCTTCGAGACCGATCCCTAAAGATCTCCATGCCAATAACATAGTTTGCCTCACCCATATCGACCATTTTAAAGTTTTTGGAGAGATATTCCTTGGTTTCATGCAATAAGCCAAGGTCATTACTAGCTAACAAAATGTCATCCACATATAGCACCAACATAATGAACTTGCTCCCACTAACCTTCAGATATATGCACTGATCAACTGCATTTTCCTTAAATCGAAAGAGGTAATGGTATCATAAAACCTTAAATACCATTGTCTAGAAGCTTATTTAAGGCCATATATGGATTTCTTTAATTTGCAAGCTAAATGTTCTTTACCTTTCTTTGCAAATCCTTCGGGCTGCTCCATATAAATTTATTCATCCAAATTCCTACTTAAAAATGTAGTTTTCACATCCATTTGATGCAACTCTAAGTCATAATGAGCTACCAATGCTAGGATGATTCTAAACGAGTCCTTCTTAGATACTGGAGAGAAGGTCTCTGTATAGTCTATGCCTTCTTTTTGAGTAAAACCTTTGGTAACAAGTCTAGCTTTAAATCGTTCGATATTGCCTTTTGCATCACGCTTGGTCTTGAAGACCCATTTACACCGACCTTTTTACGCTTATTAGGCCATTCGACGAGATCCCAAACACTATTATGTTCCATGGATTATAACTCTTCATTTATAGCATTGATCCATTTAGAAGAATCATTACTATTCATGGCTTGTGAAAATGAGACTGGATCTTTGTTAATCCCAATATCAAAATCGATTCTCAGATACACCATGTAATAACCTCGAATGACAGTTTCTTTCCTCGAGATCTTCTCGAATCACGGCTGTGGTGGTTCTACAATATTTTCAATGGTGGTGTCTTCATGAAGTGGTGAAACATGAGGTGGTGAAGGATTTTCATTATGTTGTTCGTTTCCCTCAGCTTGTAGAATAGTCTGAGGAACAACAATTTTTCGATAAGGGTCAAATGTTGGTACATCTACCCTAATTTCCTCGAAATTTACCACTCGTGTTTTCTCACTCCCACTAATTTCACCATTCTCTAGGAATCTAGCATTACCAGTCTCCACTATCCTCATACTGTGATTAGGACAATAAAATTTGTACCCTTTAGACTTGTCTGGATAACCAATGAAATATTCAGATATTGTTCTTGAGTCCAACTTTTTCTCTTGTGGGTTGAAGATTCATGCCTCTGCTAGACAACCCCAAATATGTAAGTGTCTCAAACTAGGTTTCCTACCAGTCCACAACTCAAAAGGAGTTGTTGGGACTGCCTTACTAGGAACCCTATTTAAGATATACATTGCAGTCTTTAAAGCTTCACCCCACATTGAAATAGGTACAATTGAGTAACTTAACATACTCCTAACCATATCTTTAAGTGTACGATTACACCTTTCAGCAACTCCATTTTGCTGTGGCGTACTAGGCATTGTATATTGAGCACACATGCCTTTCTTTTCTAAGAATTTGGCAAATGGGCCAGGATTTTGGCCCGACTCATCATATTTACCATAATATTCACCACCCTTATCTGATCTCACTATTTTAACCTTTCTATCTAATTGTCTCTCGACTTCAGTTATGTACACCTCAAGGATGTCAACAGTCTGAGACTTTTCATGAATTAGATACACATATCCATAACGTGAGAAGTCATCTATAAATGTGATATAATATTTTTCACCACTAAGACATGGGATGTTGAATGGCCCGCAAATATCTGTATGAATTATCTCAAGAAGCTCATTACTTCTTGTGGCACCTTTCTTGGTGTGTTTAGTTTGCTTTCCTTTAATGCAATCCATACATATTTGAGAATCAGTGAAGTTTAGGTTTTCCAAAATCCCTTTCTTCACCAATTTTTCAATTCTATTTCTAGAGATATGCCCCAACCGTCTATGCCATAAGATTGAGGATTTTTCATTAATTAGACCACGTTTTAAACCAATATTCGAATGCAGAGTTACTAATGATTGTGCAAACTCATGATTTAAGGTAATTTTATATAAACCATTACATAAATTACCAGAACCAATCACTTTTGAATTAAACATTAAATTGAGTTTTCCACAATTAAATAAAACTAAATATCCAACACGATCTAATTTGGATAATGAAACTAAATTCCTAGAAATTGAAGGAACATAAAAAGTGTCTTCTAGATCCGTCTGATGACCCGTCTCTAAGATCAGTCGATAGGTTCCTACAGTTACGACTTCAGCTTTGAGACGGTTCCCTATATAGACAAATCTTTCACTTTCCTTCGGTTTCCTAGTTGAGAGGTATCTCTGCATGTCATTTGTAATGTGGGTCATGGCTCTAGAGTCAATCCACTACGTATTAGAAGGTACTTCAGCAAGATTTGATTCATAACAAACAAAAGAAAATTTCTTACCTTTCTTTTCGAACCAAGCCTTTTGCTTGCTGCAGTCTTTCTTCACATGTCCCTTCTTGCCACAAAAGTAGCACTTGACTGTGAAACCATTCTGAGCCTGATTTTCTTCCCCAGGTTTATTCTTTTTCTTTGGTGGATTTTTCTTTGATTTTACAAACTTACCCTTCTTTTTCTTTATAGCTCCGTGAGTTACAGCCAATGCAGTTTGGCGTCCTTCCTCCTTCAACCCTACTTCCTCCTGAACACACATATTAGTCAGTTCATTCAAACTCCACTTATCTTTATTGGTGTTATAGTGAATTTTGAATGCGCCGAACTATGATGGAAGTGAGTTAAGAATAAACTGCATGAGGAAAGTTTTATCAACTTGCATTCCTAAAGTTTTAAGCTTTGCAGCTTTGTCAGCCAGATTGAGGATGTGATCCTGAACTCCTCGGTTGCCATCATATTTCATTGTTGTCAATTCAGCCATAATAGTGCTAGCAAGTGACTTGTCAACAGATCTAAATCGATCTTCAACAGCCTTTAAGTATTCCAATGCATTAACAGTTTGAGGTAAGGAGGTCTTGATGTTATTTGCAATGGTCATCTTCATGAATATCAAATTGAGTCTATTGGACCTTTTCCAAGATTCAGAAAGGGCAACTTGTTCTGCAGTACTATATTCATTAATGTTTGCAAGTTTATCTTCAAGCAATGCCATATCGAGGTCCAACACACCTAGTGTAGATTGAACATGTTCATTCCATTCTGAAAAATTCGAGCCAGTAAGTAGAGGGACGCCCCATGCAAGAGAGTGTAATGAGGTGGGAACTTTCACTGAAATAAGATAGAACAATATACATATTAAAGCTTTGAGAATTATGATGAACTATTGATATCACATAAGTTTTTCCTTTGGGCAAAACTTTGGTATATCTATTGTCCACTCGTCAAGAATCACTTATGTAGGTCTAAAGTAATTTATGCAATTTTCCAGCTAGTCATGCTACCTTTGAGTATTCAATTCTAATCTGTCAAATTACATAAGTTACATTATCTTACTCAGTTTATAATTATTTGAAAGTGACTCTCCTTTGGGCTAGTCTCAATCTCCTAATTATAACTGCAATTGAGAATATTATCGACCTTAATGTTACTCTTTTAACAATTCTTTTATGTAGTTCTATATTCATAAGTTTTACAAATCTAGGCCACTTTGGCAGCTACTAAATTAGTAAATCTTATGAATACGAAACTAACCAACAATATTCTTTATTCATTAATTTGAGTTATTTAATTATCATTAATTCAATCACTATTTAATGATTTCTAGAATTTCTTTTATGTGATTGCAGTTACCAATATAATAATAATAATAACTCTTGACGAACATGAATATTTATATATCAAATTATGTAATATAACAATCATGAATATCTAATATAATGGTCAATAAGAATTACACCTAATATGAATTAACTACTCCAATATTTAATATTAAATGTCATAAAATTATATCATGATATCAAATTTAAATCATGAAAATATATAAATATCAACAATAAGTGCATAAAATCAGATGAGGTAAAATCATAATTCTTTAATAGACCGAATGATTCAACAAATTATAAAATTGCTTTTAATCTATGTACTATAAAATTGCTTTTAATCTATGTACTTTATCATAACGGCAAGCAATACACGCAATTTAATATCATATTATGATGATTATAAAAATTATTATCACTAAAATTGATAATAAATCAAAACATGCATATGAACAACATGTAGAATTACATAAAAGCCTGCACCTAACAAATCACAAAACAAAGTGAGTGGACTGTGCTCTTATTTAGGTTAGGACTTAACAGATCATGTTGTCTTGTGAGTGAGGGAGTCCATGATATGCATACTTAGTGGAGTGCACATCACATGCCGACAGAGTTCAAACCTTATAAACAAAAGTATGTCTTTATGAATAATTATAATTATAATATAATAACAATATTCATAAATATATTATTATTCCAAGGTGTATTGATTCACAAACTAAGGCTCTGATAATAAGGCTCTGATACCATATGTAAGATTTAATAATACATGTAACCATAATAATAATGCGGAATTAAACTTTACAGGATCTTGAATTCAATACAATTCAAGAATAAAACGAACATACCTTTGTCAGCCATTGAATTAGAGAAGTTGAGAAAATACCCCTAATAGTTGAACATTTAATTCTTGGCTCACCTTCTTTTCTCTGTCTCTCTTAATTAGGATGACTACAAAACTTAGAGTGATGGAATACTATCAAAAGAAGAGGAGTCACCCATCCTTATATAGAGGAGAGAAGAGGACCAGATAAACTCTATCAGAAGAATTCCTAATCCATCAAGGTTTTCTTTTTATCTTAGAAGAGTGATTACATTAAAATTCTAATTACTGAACTTGATCTCAAATATTGGATTTATCTAATTGTGGAGTCCAAATAAAATAAAACATGTAAAAATATGTAGGCTATTGGGCTACACTAGAAAATAAATCCAAAGAATTCCCCTAAACTATCTTTTGGAAGGAATATAAAAGGGCTTTGTTTACAAAATAAGTTGGTGTGATGGACAGCTGAATTAGGGCTTTGTTGGGATCAAAATTGCTTTTAAGGTTTTCAAATTCCTTGTATGAAATTGAAATCAAAATTCATCATTGAACGAAGGGCACGAACTAGCATTAAATCATGGGTTTGGTTCAAAGAGAGAATGACGGCAAGAGAAGGAATCAACCAACTATTTATGGTCAAAAAAGTCAGTAAACTCCATCTTCAATGAGTTCAACCAGCACACCAAATGAGGGTCAAATGATGTGGAAAGGCAAGCTAGTGCACAAAGCTAGTGGCCTTAAAACAGCATCCACTGGACAGAAAAAAGGGAGAACTTAGAGATTGAATCCACTGCATGGAAGTAGGAAGCATCCATTACACAAAAGATTAAATTATTTATTTATTTATTTTTTTGGATAAAAGAAGGAAGCATCCACACCACTTTGTCATTGGGGCTTTTTGCACATTTAATGGTTTTTTGTTTGGAATGGTTGCCCTGAACTTCTTAATTATGTAAAGGTAGTATTTTGGTTGTCACAAACAATTATGTGTTTTGAAAACTTGAATGACAAATTTATGAATGTTGGTTTTGTGCATGATGTTCTATTTTATAGATGTTGCTCTTGATTTGTATGTAAATTTAGCTTGTGTTGGTTTTGGTTGCCATTTGATGGATGGATGCCATTTCATATCAATTCAGTAAGTATTGGATGGATGCAATTTATCAGTGATGCCAATTGTGTGTTTTGAAGATTTCAATGAGTAATTATGAATGTAACACACAATGCCAGTGATAGGTTTTTTTATTCATTGGTTGCTATTTAATGGATGGATGTCATTTCAAGGGGCCATTCGAAGAGGCCACCAATTATTTTTTTGACTTAATGGTGACACTGTTTTTTTTTTTTTTTTTTTTTTTTTTTTTTTTTTTTATGTTAAATGATAGTGTTTTGTTTTTGTAAGGATGAACACAAATTGTTTTTTAAGGGACAAACCAATGGTATGATGCTCTGTTTTTTTTCCAGAGTACAACCTTAACACAAAATATGAAATTTTCATTCAAAATGTTATCCTTATTACGTTTCATTCATAATATTTTCCCCTATTACATTCATTCATTCATAATAGTCCCTCCATTACGTTATTTCTTACACTACATTACAACCACATTGAGAAAATGATGTACCATGAGGCAGCCAAGCATATCCATAACTTTCTTTCTCTTTGATTCCTTGTTTGTAATCTTGCTTCTAGCTTATTGACCTTCTTCAACAGCCCAGGGATGATTTGTACTGCCCGCGAGCACATAGATGGGTCTACTCAAGTGAATTGCTTATAACCATTACTAGGAAAATTGAGGAACCTCCTACCAGGATTTGCATTAGTCCATGATGTGTCTATCACCCTTCGTTTTCTACAGTAGATGCATCTCATGTTTTTTTATGTCACTTGAGCTCCATCTTCATTCAGTTGAGCTCCATCTTCCATGATTTCTTGACCTTTTATTCCTCATTCTCTCTTACCTACTGAAATGATGCTGCGTTTTTTTTTTTTTTTTGGGAACTTGCCTGTGTTAAATAGCAAAAGGGAGAGGTTGAATATGGCAGGAAAGACTCTTGTATTCTCTCCAAAAAATAGTTTAGGGGGACAACTCATCACATTCCGTCCAATTATAGACGGAATGTGACGGTAGGGGTTAAATTGATTAATTTTTTTGAAAGTTTAGGTATTAAATTGAAATTAATCAAAGTATGGGGGTCAAATTGAAAAATGCGTGATAGTTTGGGGTGTAAAATGATATTTCCTCTTTAATTTGATGGTTTTGACTTAATAAATGTAACTATCATTTTACTCTAGCTAAATATTAAAAAGATAAAAAATGTTAGAGATTCCAAAGTTTTATCAAAACTTCTATTAAATGTCTCACTTGAGTGTGGGACCTATATGGGTCTCACCCCATGTGAGACATTTGGTAGAATTTTTGAGATTTCTAACATTACTTTAAGAAGATATTACTTTTTATATTTTGAAATTAATTTGGTTGAGTTTATAAAAAAATATTTTTAAATTAAAATGAATAAAATAATATTTAAATAGTATAGAGAAATAACAGAGAATTTGTTGAAGAATGTATTTAAAAATGTAGAAAATCAAAATAGAAAAAGAATTATTTAAGTTAGAATACAATAGTGATTTAGACTCCCTCAAACTTCAACCCCCACCACCCCTACACACACGTGACAGGTGGTGATTGGAAGAGGAGAAAAAAAAAGAAAAAGAAAAAGAAAAAGTGACCAATCAAAAAAGAAAGATGGTCAAAAAAGAGTGGAAGAAAGAGAGTCACAATCTTTAATCGTTTGAATATTACAAAAGTTTAACTAGTTTAATGTTGATGCTCTTGACTGTGAAATTCATAAATGTCATGTTTAATTTTAGAAAGTGCAATGGGATTTTAGTCTTTGATAAGCAATCTCGTATGGGAAATTTAAATTTGCTAATCAAATCATATAAGACTAGAGATGAATTTTTATTTATTATTTTTTTTTATTGTCCACCACTTTACAAAAATAACAAAGTTACAATTTATATAAAATTGCTTTTATGTAATTTCATAAATTTAATTTGAATTAATTAAAACTACTGCACTAGTGCACACACAAATATTATTTATTCTTTGTTGGTTTATTTTCGTTTTATTGAATTTTTATAAAAGTTTTAGATTTTACTCAATGAGATGAACTGGTTTATTGTTTTCGAAAAATGTTTAAAAAAGACAAAAAAAAAAAAAAAAAAAAGTTGACTTTTTTATTATTTTCTGCATTTCTCTACACAAAACCAACTGAAAAAGTAAAAAGAAAAAAAATACTAAAAATAAAAAAGTATAAATAAAATATGACTTATTTAAAATTTTTTAAACAACTTAATTTCAATTATTGAGTTTTTTTTTTCATTTTATTTATTTATTTATTTATTTATTTACAATTAATTTTATTTTTTTAACTTTACAAATCAGTGTTATTTTTCAAAAATATAATTATTGTTTCACAAAAAAATTTAAAACTTTATTTATCAAAATATATAAAATTTATTATGAATCTGTAATTAATTTTTAAAAATATCACTTATTTGTTATTGGAAAATAATTTTTTTAAACACATTATTAGAAAGAATAATGTTATATATACTTTTTGACATATTAATTAATGTACTAATAGATAATATGACATAATTTTAAAAATTTTAAAAATTTATAATTTGTATAATAAATAAATTTATAGTATACATTAATACACTAATTAATATATTATTATCGTATTAAAAATATTTAATTCACAAATTGGGAATTCAACTGTGTTATAGACTCTCAGTACTTCCACACCACCCACGCACTTGTGAGAGAAAGGAGGAGGGAGAGAGAAAAAAAAAAAGAGTATGGTCACAAATTAATTGTGTTGTGAGAGCAAGAATCTTTTAGAGTTTTTTTTTTCCTAAAGTTTCTTAGAGTGGTGCATTGTGTGGTTGAGATTTAATGACAAGTCACATCAATTTTTCAGTATTAAATCTCAACTACACAATACATCACTTTAGAAAATTTTAGAAAAAAAACATTCTAGAGGATTCTTGTGCGTGTTGTGGGGGGTCGGAAAATGACTCAGAGCTCGAAACTTTCGAGCTCAAAACGGCTCGAAAGAGAAGGGAGGGAGAGAAGAGAAGGGAGGAAGGAGGCCATCGTCTGCCGTCAGCCTTGCCCCCATTGCCGCCAGCCTTGCCTGCTGCCGCCGAGACCCACCAAGAAGACCATTACTGTCAGCCTCCGCCACCAAGAAATTGCCGCTCTGCCACCATCTCCCGGCTCATTCTGCCTGAGAGCTCGCCCAACAGAGTTCTCCCGATTTTATGGCCCCTCCTCCATTCCTCCCTCCTCCCATTTTGCAAAGCCCCCCTTCTTCTTCTTCTTCTTCTGCTCCCTTTGTTTTCTTCTTCTCGATCTGCAACAAAGAAAAGAAAAAAAAAAGAAGAAAAAACTCGACACCAAAACGACATCGTTTTGGTGTCGAGCCAGTATTTGAGCCGTATTCTTCGAGCAACGTAGCACTTCCGGTGGGGGGTCTTACATATTTTTTTTAGGAATTTGTGAATGAAAAATGTTACGGACTCTCACAACCGCCCACACCATTTGCAAGAGAGAGGATGTTTGTGAATGTAGATGGCTCTTTATTATTAAAAAAACAAAAGAAAAAAAAGAAAACAATGGAAGGTAATGTTAGGGATATTAAGGTTTCGTTTGGTAAGATTTTTTAATTATGATTTGAGAATATGAGTTGTATTTTGAGTTTATATATTTTGAAATTCTGATTTGAGTGTAGAAAATTTGTTTGGTTATGATTTTTGAATAGAGTTTTGAATTGAGTGTGGAATTGAGTTTTAAAAGTTTGATTTGACATGTGAAATAAGAAAATTTGTTTGGTTATGAGTTTTGGAAAGAGTTTTCAAAACTTAATTCAAATTGTTATAACTCAAAACAAAACACACTACTTTTACATTATTAAAAATTCCGATCAACACTCATAATCAAACTCTTTTTAAAATTCAATTAAAAAAATTTATTATTAACAGAAAATAACATTAATCAAATTTTTTAATTGAAAATACTACAAAGGAAATAATTTTTTTTCAAAATAAATATTCAAAAAATTTAAATAATTTAAATAATCTAAAAAATTTAATAAATAAAAAATTAAAATAAATATTAAAAAAATTTAAATAGTAAAAATTTAAATAATTTAAATATTCAAAAAATTTAAATAATTTAAAATTTTAATATTTTAAATTTAAAAAAAACTCTACGCTCAAATTGTAACCAAACACATAAAACAAAACTCAATTAAGAAATTATTTTTACAACTCATAATTAAACACATAACTTGAAACTTCATATTACTTTTACAATTTTACACTCAAATTGTTACCAAATACATAACAAAAAAATTAAAATATTTAAAAATATTTTTATAAAATAGAGTTTGAATTTATTTTTATAAAATATTTTAAAATATAAAAAATTAAAATTGTAATATTTAAAAATTAAAATATTTAAAAATTAAAAATCGTAATATATTTAAATATTAAAATATTTAAAATCTTAACAAAATTAAAATATTTAAATATTTAAAATATTTAAAAATTTAAAATATTGATTTGAATTGAGTTTTGAAAAGAGTTTTGAATTATATGTTTGGTTATGAGTTTTGAAAAATAATGATTATGTTTTAATTGAGTTTTGAGAAATGAGTGTAGAATTATGATTTGAGAGCTCAAAACAAACACCACATTCAAATCAATAGGTGAAATTAAAATTTAAGAGACTTATCAAACGGAACCTAAATTTTTATCAAATAACTGATCATATGTTTTATATGAATTTAAAGTCTATAAAATGTGAATGCCTCGTTCATGTGAGACATTCAGCGATGATATAGAGCATATAGGGACAGTTTGTTACCGCTTTTGAAAGTGATTATAATTTATTTTAATTTAAGAGTGTATATTTATAATTTATTAGATAAAAATAATTTAAATAATATAAAAAAATTATTTTTTGAAAATTTTATTTTTGATTATCAATTTTAATTTAAAAAAAACCTTCACCAAACATAGGCCACGTGGTGCAGTCAGAGCCACAAAAAATTGTTCGCAAATTTCGAGAAAGTCCAAGACAGCTAAGGGAGGGCAACACCGTAAATATGTAAAAAATATGTGGCAATCCATGGAAGGCGCTGGGCTCTGCTTTCCCTATATAGAGTCCTCACCATCAATGCCTTGTACACCATCCCTTTAAATCCACCCCCTCTTCGCTTTCCTTCAAAAATCGCACCACACCAGATATCTATTTTCCGATTCCAATCTATCTCCTTGTTTTCTCTCTCTCTCTCTCTGTTGCCCTCTCCAGGGTTCGCTTGGATTAGGCAAAGAAGAAATTACGGTTTGTTCCTTTTGTCGCGATTAGCAATATATTCTTGTATGTTTGGTTACTCGGTTCTTGTTTGTTGTTTTGATTTCTGTGTTTGTCTGTGTTTTTTTATGATGGTTGTTGTTTTGATTTGTAGGGTTGATTCATTGATTTATTAAAGGCACGAAGGTTGCTAGATTTGTAACGATAAATATCTGTAAGTTTGATCGTTTCTACCATCTTTTTATGTTGAGATCCCTAGATTCTCAGTTTCATAATTATAATCTGTATGCATATTCTTGTTATTTGATTTATTTGTTTATATATATATATATATGGCAATGGCTCAGTGTTATGTAGATATGTTTATGAAAGTTACTTTCTTGCGTTTTTCTTTTGATTTATGTTTATGTTTTTGTTTTTGGGAGATTTGTTGTAGATTGGGTGCAACTTTTGTTTGTCATTTAATTTTGAGGTGTGGAGTTTGGCTTGGATCTTGCGTTGTAAAAAACAAGTTTATTTTATTTTTGGGTAACAAATTGCTTTTGGATGATTTGAATATGTGGTGGTTTAATAAAAATCTTTGTTTAAAACAGAAAAAGATTGATTGTGCATGTTCTTTTTATTTTTGTTTTTGTTTTGTTTAATTGGTTGTTCTTCGAAATAGTATGTGATGTGAGATTAATTGATGAAATTTCTATAATACTTCTTGCTATTGCAGAAGAATAGTTAATGTGTGTTGTTGTTGTTTCTTCTTACACATAATTACCTTTAGATCATGCATTTTTTTTATGTTCTTTTTTCAGTGACCCCTTGTTCTGTTTGGTTTCTCTTCATCCTTTGATGGAAGGGTTAATGTGTTATGCTACTGTGATAATAAACCCAAACACCTGCCTTGCACCTTTCTTTGCACTAATTAAATTTGTTTCATGTTCCTTTAATTTCATTATTTAGGTTATTTGCTGTCTTATTGTTGATGAGTATTTTGAGTGCATTGACTCTTTGAAGTTTTGGTCCTGATTTTTCTTTTTGATGTCTTGTGCAGGAGGACTGGATGTTCTAATGGAGACTAAAGGTGGGAAGAAGAAGTCTAGCAGTAGTAAATCCTTATTTTATGAAGCTCCTCTAGGTTACAGCATTGAAGACCTTCGACCCCACGGTGGAATCAAGAAATTCAGATCTGCTGCTTACTCCAACGTGAGTTCAACTATAGCTGATGCAAAATAGTTCTCGAATCCTGTGGTGTAAAATTCTAATATGTGATCTTGTTTTGCAGTGCGCTCGGAAGCCTTCCTGAGATTTTCTAAACTTGACATAAGCACCAACAGTGGACAATAACCTCAATATTTTGCTCTTGTTTTTATTTCTTTTCTCCTTTTCTCGTCTTCTACTTATCTCACTTTACAACAGCCAACAACAATTTTTTCCCTTAAAGCAAGATGGCTTTGCCAGTTTCACCTATTGGATTTGAAGGATATGAAAAGAGACTCGAGATATCCTTCTTTGAGTCTAGTATCGTTGCTGACCCTAGAGGCAATGGCCTTCGCTCTCTATCCAAATCCCAATTGGATGAAATTTTAAACCCAGCTGAATGCACCATTGTCAGTTCATTGGCAAATGATGATGTCGATTCTTATGTTCTTTCTGAATCAAGCCTCTTTGTGTACTCACACAAAATTATCATCAAAACTTGTGGGACTACCAAATTGCTTCTCTCAATTCCACCCATCCTCAAGTTTGCTGAAATGCTGTCTCTTTCTGTGAGATCCGTGAGGTACACCCGCGGAAGCTTTATATTTCCTGGTGCTCAGCCATTTCCCCATCGCGACTTCTCTGAAGAAGTAGCTGTCCTTGATGGCTATTTTGGCAAGCTTGGTTCTGGCAGCAAGGCTTACATGATGGGTAGTGATGATGAATCACGGAAATGGCACATTTACTCTGCTTCTGCTGAATCGACAAATCATTTGCGCCCTGTTTACACCCTAGAAATGTGCATGACCGGTTTGGACAGGAAGAAGGCATCTGTGTTTTACAAGGCTTCTGCAAGCTCTGCTGCTGCGATGACTGATCTCTCTGGTATTAGGATGATTCTTCCGGATTCTGATATATGCGACTTTGAATTCGATCCTTGTGGTTACTCCATGAATGCAATTGAAGGGAGTGCAATTTCTACTATTCATGTGACACCAGAAGATGGGTTCAGTTACGCTAGTTTTGAAGCAGTGGGATATGATTTTAAATCGATGAACTTGACCCACCTGCTCGAGAGGGTGTTGGCTTGCTTCCAGCCAAGCGAATTCTCTATCGCGTTGCATTCTGATGCTGTCGCTAACAGACTTAGTTCCGATATGAGTCTGGATGTGCAGGGATACTACTGTGGAGAAAGGAGCTTTGAAGTGCTCGGCAAGGAGGGAGGTTCTGTTGTATACCACAACTTCATGAAGGCCGGTGGATGTGGGTCTCCTAGGTCGATTCTGCATTGCTGTTGGAGTGAGAGTGACGAAGACGAGAAAAAGTAAGTAGAGAAGGATTATAATACTCTGGGCAAGATAATTTGGTTTTTTGTTCCATGTTTGCTTGTATGTCTCTTAATTTGTCTCGTTTAAAGAGTCTATCTAAGTGCAATAATCGGCGATGATATCATCGCCTTGAGAGTCAGTTAGCAGTATTGTTTGGTGCTGCTAAATTTATATTCAATTGTCAGTTGGAATTTTTTTTTTTTTTTTAATCTGGTGCGGTCCTGGACCTTTAATTGGTTGTTTTTGAACTATCAATTTGTTTTCTTAATGCATGCTATATAATATTTTTTGGGTCAAGTCTTGTGTTTTCTGTTGTTACTTGTATATTTCTTGGAAAATCTCTGTCTCTCTCTCTGTCTCTTCGACATTGGTGATCAAAGCAGCATCGTCAGCACAGTTATAATGACCTCATTATAAGTAACACTTGAAAACTGAATCACTAGCCAATAGCTAACTTACCTATTCCACAATTATTTGCCAACATCATTCCTAATTCTATTATTAAAGGGGTTTACTAGTTTCATGTCAATGACAATGACAATGCCCTTAAATAGAAGTTGGAGAATCTTCAGCCTTTCATTTATTTTTGGGTAAATTACAAACACCCCTCGAGATTTGGCTAAAATCTGATTCCTCCTCAGTTTGAGAATTACATCTCACCCCCTGAGGTTTATATTTTCATAACAAATTGCCCCCTGAGGTTTTTATTTTCATACAGATTCCCCCCTAATTTTTCCTAATTTGTTATGAAAATTTGACTTTCAGGGGCAATTTGTAATTTTTCAAACCTCAGGGGGGAATCTGTATTTTTATCAAACTTCAAGGGGTGTTTGTAATTTGCCCTTATTTTTTTTAATTATCAAAATATATAATTCATTTTAGAGAATCAAATTTTTATTAACTATTTTTGAAAGTACTTAATATATCCTGAAGTTCACATGAATTAACATTTAAATGAAAAAAATTTATTGAAAATTTAATAAAATATTTGATATTCTTTTTTTTAATGTTAGCATTTGAATTTTAAATTTTTTTTGTTAGAAATTTAATAAAATATTTGATATTCTTTTATTTTTTAACCTTAACATTTAAATAAAAAAAAATTTGTTAGAAATTTAATAAAATATTTATTTGTCACTCATTTGATGAAAACTTGATTTGATCCAAGTTTGATGAATGAAATTGAATCTCATGAAAAACTTGAAGGCTGTTAGCTGTATGAGATTGAGAGTTCTACTTTCAACCAGAATAAAGAAAATGAATATAACAGGAAGAGAGGTAAAACATGGATGCACCACTACCCACCATTGCTTTTAGTAGCCCTTACTTTGTAGCCCTTTTTGGCTACCATTCTTTAGGTTGTTGCATTTCTGCTATATACTTTCCAAATGCAACACACTGGTTTCAAAATGCAGCACTGTGGCTCTCATCCATTAAAAACAAAGCACTTTACGGGCTGTAAATTATAAAAATCAACAAAAATAGAGAATTTTAATTTGAGAACTCTAATGTTGTGTTTGTTTAGGAGATTTGAAGATGCATTTGGAAAAGGAAATAGAAAATATAAGTAAAATGTGAATAAAATATATCTAGATTTCATCTAGTATTACATACATTTTCTTTCTTTTTTTAAATCCTTCTCCAACTAAACACAGTGTAAGAACTAAAGTGATGTGGTAAGAGAAAAAAAACAAAACAAAAATATAGGCATACACATCACAACTCTAGTGATGTGGTAAGAGAAAAAAAACAAAACAAAAATATAGGCATACACATCACATCACATGTGAGTTCTATTCATTGTCACATCACTGGAGTTTTCTTTAAAACTTTAAAATTAGGACTCTCAATCTTTATTCTTAAAAAATACAGATTAATCGTATGCTTCATGAATCCAAATGCATAATCGCCACCGCAAATCCCTGTTTAACTGCATTCGGTAGCTTCATTGCATATTACTGAGCACTGTCATACCACCGGGCTGGGCTATAAATAATTCAATAACTTAAGCATATTTGTAATTCACCTCAAGCAGTACATGGTATATGTATCACAATCTATGAAGACGGGTATTCACAAAATGATGCCGTATGAGTAATGAATATTTACCGGGTACCGAGAAGGGTACTGTAGTACGAGTACCAAGTACGCCAACTACATGCTGGGTACGACAAATACATTTAGATACGTCGTTGGTACAGCACTAGCACGGTGTACGGCGAGTTTTTTTTTTTTTTTTTTCTTTTGTTGCTCCTAGAATTTCTTGCAAACTTTATTATTCTTATTTTAATTTTGAAAATATCAAGTAATTTATTTTCAATATCTTTTACCCATGAGTTATGATTTTACTTTTTTTATATCCTGTTTTAGACAATTAAAAAAGAAAAATAAATAGTTATATAACTTTTTATACAAGCTGTTTTCTTTTTAGTTTTGATATTGAAACTTTGATTTATACGTTGAATGCTTAGTTATAATTTTTAAAAAAAAAAAAAATAAAAATAAAAAATTGACGTACCTCAACCGTACCTGTATCCCACATTTTTAGAATTTGTCATATTGATATACCCGTATCGTGCCCATACCCATAGCAAAGTATTCAATTGTTATGGCAATGGACACTCCTCCCCCAAACATCAAATTCTAATAATCAAAAGAACAGATGAGATGTTTTGGGCCATTGATCTTTCTTTGTAGCTTGTCGGCAGCATTCAGTAGGGCCGGAACTTTCTTGCAGGCCTCAATTGCTGTATCCGCTTTTTATCCTGCTCGAATTTGCTTTGAAACGTCATAATCTCTGCAAATCAAGTGCCCAGAAGATACATTAGCAGCCGAAAAAGAACAAGAAACAAAGATATATAACACTGCATTTGTCTTGGGTTATATACTCGCCAATAACTTGACCATGATAGTTTTGGAGTGACAAATAAATAAGTAAAAATATACTTCAATGTTTAGCAATTTTCTATTGAAAAAAATAGGATCAGATTCCAGCAAGGACACGGCAGAATGTAAGTTTACAACTTTACAATGAGTTACTTCAAACTTTTTAGAAATCATGCAAGTTTCAAGTAGATGTACAATGTCAACCATAGAGTCCTACAGAAGTGTCAATTCATTGGCAAAGCGTCGCAAAGAACTCGACATTTCCTGCTGTCTAAGGTAACAAAATCCAAAATTTTGTAGGCCTCAATTAGACAAATCCATTACTTAAATTAAATGATGTATCTGAATTAGGTCCAGAGCTCAAATGTACTTGAAGTGTCAACAGAAATAAGACGAATGAAAACAGAATGTAGCATATAAAGTTACGCAATTTGATGTATCACACTCTTAGGGCCAATTTTAAGGTGAAAGGCAGCTGTTAGAGAGCACGGTTAAACTATATCAATATAATAAACTCCTTTTTTTTTTTTTTTCTTTTAAATTATCCATTTAAATGTACTATCAAGATATGCACCCAGAAAAGGAACAGGGAATAGAATTTTGTTTGTGAGAATCAACATGCCATTCCTCTGGGCCTCTCTTTTCTGGAACCGGTAGAAATCTAACCCAACATCTTTACCTTTATTCTTGGCCATATTTTCCAGAGCAGCAGCATGGGCAACAGAACCCACAGTAATTCCACTTTCAGTACCTGTTGTCTTTTTCCGACCCTTGTGATGTACAACAACAGTCCATCCACCTTCAGCAGCAAGGGCTTCTCATTCTTTTCTTGCCTGCAAGTGCCATAATAATAAATTGAATGAAATCACAGTTAGGCCAAACTGCAAAATTTATAGATGGAAATAGGACAAACAGATTTCCATAATGGTAGAGCGAGCGTTTATATGTGGTAAATCGGTTTATGTATGCATCAGTATATCACTCAAAATTTAGTAACACATAAGATGTTTTTCACCATTATACATGCTGACATTCGCATATGCTCAAAACACTGCTCAGAGATGATTGGCATACATACTTAAATATGTTTTATTATAAGTAAAACAATCGTGTTAAAAGAGCATCAAGGGATGCTACCCATGTACAGAAGCCAAAGACTCAACAAGGAACTCCAAAGAACATTGATGCATGTACAAATAAAAAACTATAGGGGAAACTTTACTTTACCCTTTTGAGCCAAGTACGGATTACCTCATGACATTTGGAAATCACCACATAATCCCATATAGTTTATAAACTAAAATGCATAGTTAATATTTCTGTTCAAGATAACAGAATGTGAGAGCCATGTGCCTATGTGGAGAGTAAGTCAATTTTTAACACGAAAATACCTTTTTACATCTTCAAATTTACCAAAGATGCCATTATTTTCCCCCTCTCTTTATTTCTATTGTTTCTCTCTCTACTCTTGCAATTAAATAATAGCACTCATATACATACATAGAAATTAAATATTTTCCATTAAAATCTATCTTAATGTCAATGGCAGCTTATCTCTTAACACATATGCATATATATATATACATATTTATGATTGAAGGATGGGATTGTAACCAAAATGATTGCAGCACGTGTGTGTATATATATACAAACAGTGAGTTGGGATTTGTATATCTACACTAAAGATTGTAACTTTTCATCTTTTTTTTTTTTTTTTGTTGTTGGTCTATTTAGATCTTTGGTTCTCATAAGAATGGGGGATTTTTGGTCTGTTTAGATCTCATATATACAGTGAGTTGGGATTTGTATATCTATACTAAAGATTGTAATTTTTCATCCTTTTTTTTGTTGGTCTATTTAGATCTTTGGTTCTCATAAGAATGGGGGATTTTTAGTCTGTTTAGATCTCATATAAACAGTGAGTTGGGATTTGTGTATCTATACTAAAGATTGTAACTTTTCATTTTTTTTTTTGGGAGGGGGGGCGTCTATTTAGATATTTGGTTCTCATAAGAATGAGGGATTTTTGGTCTATTTAGATCTCGTATAAATAGTGAGTTGGGATTTTTGATCTGTTTATATATTTAATTTTATGGTGATGGGTTTGATTTCTTTGTTAAATTTTTGTTTATGGTTGGTGGGTTTGATTACCTTCTTACCCCCAATTGTTTGTCTCTTTCTCTCCTTCATTGGCCATTGTTGCAAGTTCTGTTAAAAGAGAGGATGAAGTTGAAAAGAAGAAGAAAGAGAAAGGTGTAGAGAGAGAACCAATAGAAAAATGAAAGGTTTTTTTTTAAAAATAAATAAAAATAACACACACACACACATATATGCATAAAACATGAGCATACAAAGGTTTTTTTTTTTCAATCTAAGTTTTTTTTTTTTTTTTTCAATCTTCACTGTACCTTTATATATATATATATATATGTGTGTGTGTGTGTGTGTGTGTGTGATGTGTTTGATGAATTGGAAATTCAAAATTATGTTTTTTGATTTTAGTTTCTTCACTGTGCATATACATATAGATATATGTGTGTGTGTGTGTATGTTGATATATTGAGTTATTGTTTGGTTATTTCAGTTTAATTCTTCTCATGTTGAGTTCTGTACTTTAATTCCAGTCTTCTTATTTCTTGTTACCTTATCTTTGTCTTTCACTCTGTCAGTAGCCACTCACCTTTCGTCCCACGTCTAGCGTAAGTCCTTTGGTTAGGCAGTTGAAAGGCACAGGGGTTTCCTGGAGAGGGTATGAGCGAAAATATAGTATGCGAAAACATGATAAGTTATCGTTGAATTTAAGAAAATTGAATTAATTTTACAGAATCATAATGAGTCGTTTTTTCTGAAGTAACTGTTCAATTAGCTCTAGATCTACAACTCTGACTCCTATACCTAGTACAGATGTACTAATTAATGAAGAAGAACATGAATTTCAAAATGTTAAAATTGATTTAAGTTGGAATATTCCTATAGTCAAAACTAAAGAAATCTACAAAACTAGTTTTTTACAATCCACCTTTAACGTAGATTTACAAGTCAAAACTGTTGAACAAGTTTATGCTTTAACTAAGATACGTGAAACCTGCCAATTATTATCCAAAGAGTCAATTAGAAAACATCTCACGAATGGTCATAATTTTATTCATTTAGGATTAATTCAAGTTGGAATCAAACCATTAACCCTGCAAAGACGAAACACTTCTGTCTTTTTATGTTTACGTGATGCTCACTTTATTAATTATTATGATAGTTTAATGAAATCAAGCCTTCATAAAGGACCTATTGATTTCAATTGTTTTCTTGATTTTACTTTAAGTCTTAGAGATCCTCATATGTTAAAAGCTTTAATGTTGAATATTCAATTATCTGGTGCATTTACTAATATGTTAGAATATGTTCATAAAATTGCTTTAATTTATCAAATTTATTACAAATATATTAAAACTAATCTAAATGTTCAAGCTTTAACCAAAAGTTCAAAGGATAAAACATTACTCATCCAAGATAGTACTCCAAACTAATATTTCAGTTCCAAAAATGATTTGTTGGAAATATATTACTCTTCCTGATGATTGGGTTACAGTTAATGAAAATTATTTCCAAAATCGACAATCTTCCACTAGTCAGGATATTCAACACATTCAACAATTCACCGATGGTTCTGTGTATATTAAATTTAATCGACCTCATAGTCAATCTTGTCGCCATAGTACTTCTAGTATCCCTACTGGTACTGAAGATAATGAAATCTTTACCACCCCTCTATTTACTCGAAAAGACAGGAAACTTCACCTTTGTGAACCTTCCTCACAAAACCTGCACACTACACATAGTAAATTAAAAGGAATAGATAATTCCTCTACTTCTCAAATTAGTAAACCAGTTTGTTCAACCCAAACACATCTTTATGACGAAGATACTGCATCACAAGATTCACCTACTCAAATTGATTTTGAAGTTGTTTCTCATATCAACCCACAACTATTAACTCTAAGTAAATCATTTACTCCTGATCTCAATAAACTTCATGCTGAGTAAATCTAAAGCAAATAAGTCAAAAAGACACACCTATAGACATAATTATGATGGAAAACAACAATAAAAAATTACCAGGAAATGGTATAAATTTATGATTGAAATCAACACTAAAATCAATTTATTTGATTATTTAGAAAATTATTATCAAAAAATAAATACTGTTACGAAAACTAAATGGAAAACTTCTCCTAATATTTTTGTTTCATCTAGTCACCCTCCTTTAGAAACCATACGTATTGAACATAAAGGTACCATAGTTCATGCTTCTCCTTTTAAGCTTCCTAATGACTATTCTGAAGTTAAAAAAGTTATTGAACAAAATAATTATACTAATCAATGTTTAAAAACTATTGAGAAACAATTAGATAAAATTGAAACTTCTTTTGAAGAATATTCAACGAGTCATACTTCTACAAGTAAACCTTTAGACAAACCTCTTATTAATCTTCCTAGTACTCGGAAAAGGTTAAGCCTAGTTACTCAAGATAATACTACTGTTGTAGTCATTGAAAAATTATTTAATAAAATGTCTACCTCTTCTACAGACAAAGGAATTACCGTATTAACACAACAACCACCCGTTCAACCTGGTAGTGATTCCGACACATCAAATGATGAAATTAGTCACTTAACCCAACAATTCCAGACTAGCAATCTTAATAGAATCACACAACCTAAAGTTAATCCCACTACTCTTACAAAGAATTGGTATCCTAAACCTACACCCCCAGATCTTCAATTTGAAGAAACCAATATTAATAATCAATTTTTTGTTTTTGCTAAAAAATTATATGAATGGAATATCGATGGTCTTAGTGAACATCAAATTCTCCAAAAACTAAATCATTTATCCATGGTTGCAAATAGTTACCTTACTAATTATCCTGATTACACTCAACTTGAAATTGTTATTTTAATTACTTCTGAATTTACTGGTATGCTCAAATCTTGGTGGGATAAATATCTCACTTCTGACCTATGTGAATCTATTCAACATGCTGTTCAATTAGATGAAAATGATTTCCCCATTTTTGATGAAGATATAGGATTTAGTAAACCTGATGGTATTAATACTTTAATCTATACTATCGTAAAACATTTTATTGGTACACCGACTAATATACATTCTCGTATCCACGATCAACTTAGTAATTTAATCTGTCATACTCTTAGTGATTTTAGATGGTATAAAGATGTTTTTACTTCTAGAGTCATGCTTAGAGATGATTGCACTAAGTCATTTTGAAAAGAAAAATTTATTAATGGATTACCTAGTCTTTTTGCCCATAAAATTCGAGACGTCCTTAGTCAACCTACTGGTATAATCGAATATGATAATTTAACTTATGGTGATATAATTAGCACAATTCAAAAAGAAGGATTAAGAATGTGTATCGATTTAAAACTTAGTCAAAAAGCTTCTAAAAACAAACATAAAGCTAAATGTGAATTAAGAAATTTTTGTGAACAATATGGTTTACCTCCTGTTGCTCCTTCACGACACAAAAATAATGAGAAGAAGTCTTCACGTGAATATTATACCAAAAAGAAATATTCACCTATCAAATCACCTGATAAGTTTTATACTAAACCCAACAAGAAATATTATAAAAGATCTAATAAGTCAAAATCTACTCAAGATGTTACTTGTTACAATTGTGGTAAAAAAGGTCATTATTCTAATAAATGTAAGGTAAAAGAAAAACTTAAAGCTAAGCTTAATCAATTACAAATTACTAACGAACATCAAAGTCAAATACTCGACATATTTAAATTTACCGCTACTCCAAATCAATCTCTTGTTCAATCTAGTCATTCATCTAGTGATGATATTCCGTCTAGAGATACTTCTACTTATTATTCTCCTACTGATAATACTAATAATGAAATTGAATCAGAATGTAATGATATTTGCTGTAAACAAATCAATGTTCTTAGAAAATTACAACAAGAAGAAGATTCATTAATCGAATTAATTAATAAATTAGAAAATCCTGAATTAAAAAGACAATATATTAATAAGTTAAAATCCTTACTCATAAATAAAGAAAAAAAAACCCCGTCTTGAAAAACCAATTAATAGTTTAAATAAAACTTTAGAACGATTTAAAAAGGAAAAACATAAAAAAAGTAACCTTACAAGATTTACAAAATGAGATTAACCAAATTAAATTAATTATTCAAGAATTAAAAACTAAAGACAAATCTTTAGAGGAAGAAATTGCCATATTAAAGATCAATGAAAGTCTTAATGATTTCCACAAATCTAATGAATCTAGTTCTAATGATGAATCTAGTTCTAGTCAGGATCCCAACCGTGTCATCTTTGATAATCACTCTAATAGTGACAATAATAATCAAGATAGTAATCGCCTCAATATGATTAATCGAATTAGCATTCAAAAATGGCATTCGAAAGTCAAATTAGTTATTAATGATTTTGAAATAGAAGCCATTGCATTAATTGATACAGGTGCTGATTTAAACTGTATCCAAGAAAGTTTAATCCCTACCAAATACTATCATAAATTTGTTGAACAATTAAGTTCTGCTAATGGAAATTAAATATAAATTACCAAAGGTACATATTTATCAAAATAATGTTTGTTTTAAAACATCATTTGTTTTAGTTCGAAACTTAACAGATAAAATCATTTTAGGCACTCCATTTATCTTTTTATTATATCCATTCACTACTACTAATAATGGAATAACAACGCAAGCTTTTGGTCACAATGTAACTTTTAAATTTCTGTCTCCTCCTGAGATCAAAGAATTAAATCAATTAAAAGAATGTTCCATTTCTCAATCTATTAATCGATTAACCAAACAACTTAAATTCCTCAAAGAAGAAGTCAAGTATAAACGAATTGAAACTCAATTAACTAATCCAATTTTTATATCAAAAATTGAAAAATTTAAAACACAGTTAGAAACCACAGTTTGCTGTACTTTACCTAGTGCTTTCTAGCGTAGAAAAAAACATGTGGTCACTTTACGTTATATTAAAAATTTTAATGAACGACAAATCCCTACTAAATCTCGCCAAATTCAAATGAATAATGAATTAGTCAAAATGTGTAAAAAAGAAATTAATGATTTACTCGCCAATCATATCATTAGTAAAAGCAAATCCCCTTGGTCTTGCCCTGTTTTTTATGTTAATAAAAATGCTGAACTTGAACGTGGTGTTTCACGATTAGTCATTAATTATAAACTATTAAATAAAGTTTTAGAATGGATACGCTATCCAATCCCTAATAAAAAAGATCTCATTAAAAGATTTAGTCAAGCTGTCATCTTTAGTAAATTTGATCTCAAAAGTGGATTTTAGCAAATACAAATTCATCTTGATGATCGCTATAAAACTGCCTTTACTACACCTTTTGGCCATTATGAATCGAATGTCACGCCATTTGGCTTAAAAAAATGCTCCTAGTGAATTCCAAAACATTATGAATGAACTTTTTAATCCCTTTAGTCATTTTTCTATTGTCTACATAGATGATATCCTCATTTTCTCTAAGTCACTCGATGAACATTGAAAACATCTTTATTCATTTCTCTATATTATCAAATATAATGGTCTAGTCATTTCTGCTTCTAAGATTATGCTATTCCAAACTAAAGTTAGATTCTTAGGTTATGATATCCACCACAGTACTATTCTTTCTATCAATCGATCTATTGAGTTTGCTTCTAAGTTCTCTGATGAAATCTTAGACAAAACCCAGTTATAATGATTTTTAGGTTCCTTCAATTACATTGCTGAATTTTACAAAGACCTTAGGAAAACTTGTCAACCCCTTTTTGATAGGTTGAAAGATCATCCTTCTCCTTGGTCTTCTACTCATACTGCTACAGTTTAACAAGTCAAAAATTATGTCAAGACCTTGCCTTGTCTTGGCATTCCTACTAAAAATTCATTCAAAATTATTCAGACTGATGCTTCTGATGTTGGTTATGGTGGCATTCTCCTTCAGAAAATTACTCCCCAGTCATCTAAACAAATTGTTCGTTTTCAATCTGGTGTTTGGAACAAAGCATAGAAAAATTATAATACTATTAAAAAGAAATTTTATCTATTGTTTTATGTATTAGTAAATTTCAAGATGACATTTTAAATCAAAAATTTCTATTACGTGTTGATTGCAAAAGTGCTAAATATGTTTTGGAAAAAGATGTTCAAAATATTGCTAGTAAACATATTTTTGCTCGATAGCAATCTATTTTAAGTAATTTTGATTTTTGATATTGAATATATTCCTGGTAGTCAAAATTCTATCCTTGATTTCCTTACTCGAGAATTTTTACAGAGAGGATAGTGCATCATGCCTATTCCTTATTGTTCTACACACAGATTACAAGTCACAAGATATCGCAAAACGGTTCGATATTATAAGATTAAAATATCCTATTTAAGTCATTACAAAATGATCCTTACTTTCATCAAGACCTCTACCTTCAGTTCAATCAGATTAGAAGTTATCACAATTTCATTGCTCATTACATTAATCTAGTTAACTTTCATATAGATAGATTAGATGTCCTCAGTGGATGCTAATCTACTTCTGTCATTTTTCTTACAAATGTCAAGCCACAAACCTACTACAAAACCTCTTGCCATTATGCCATCCAGTCAACCCATTGTTGTACCTCCAATTGATCTAGTCAACCGATACCAAATTTTTGGTAATATTCCTAAACTTAGTTACACTTCGACTGTGGCTTCAGACCCTCTTGCCTGCCAGTCAATTACGCCAATACCTCCTAACAAGTCTA
The DNA here is from genome assembly GCA_025200525.1 of Camellia lanceoleosa. Taxonomy (NCBI): domain Eukaryota; kingdom Viridiplantae; phylum Streptophyta; class Magnoliopsida; order Ericales; family Theaceae; genus Camellia; species Camellia lanceoleosa. Next base: position 204,127,024 of record CM045758.1, read on the forward strand.
CCCTAAGAACGGATTATGTTCTTAAAAAGTCATTCAATCTTTTCTACAAAGAACCAGTCCTCAAAAATATCTACAATGTCCTTGAATTAGTCAAATCTTATTTCCTTAATGGATGGCATTTCATTCCTTCCCATCTCGATAAGTCAATGACCTTTTATAAGGATATTCTTTTCTACCACAAGTCAATCGTCATTAAACCTATTTATGATCAAGTCCAGACCAGTAAAATCATTTATCATTCCTTGTACATTCATAATATTGTTTCCATAGAAGAATAGGGTTTCCCTTTTTTGCTTCGAGACCTCCCCAACCATGATATATAATATAGTTACTATGATTACATTGATGCTTGGTTCAAAATCCTTCTACATCAAAATGAATCTTATAGTCATTCTTGATTTTTCTCATTTGACCACAAATTCAAATCAGAATTCCTTTCTTGGTTCCTTAATGGATGGCATTTCATTCCTTCCCATCTCGATAAGTCAATGACCTTTTATAAGGATATTCTTTTCCACCACAAGTCAATCGTCATTAAACCTATTTATGATCGAGTCCAGACCAGTAAAATCATTTATCATTCCTTGTACATTCATAATATTGTTTCCATAGAAGAATAGGGTTTCCCTTTTTTGCTTCGAGACCTCCCCAACCATGATATACAATATAGTTACTATGTACATTGATGCTTGGTTCAAAATCCTTCTACATCAAAATGAATCTTATAGTCATTCTTGATTTTTCTCATTTGACCACAAATTCAAATCAGAATTCCTTTCTTGGTTCCTGAGATGGTGGTCATAGCATGGTGCCATCCCAGAAATCATTCCTTCTGAGTTAATAGAACAATTCAATTACTTCTTTTCCATTTATAAGCTCAGCCAGCGTAAAAGTCAGTTTCCTTGATTACTCCATTTCATGGCCAAATATAAAGTCCCTTGGATTTTTAACTGGCAATACAGTCTATCCAATAACATAGTCAGTCGTCAACATTTTGTTAAATAATGGGATGCATTCAAAGCCTATTGTATTATTGAACAAGTCCAACAAGAATTTCCAGTTAACATTCATGCCCCAACTCCTGCAATGGTCAAGTCTTAGCAAAACCCAAATGCTTTAGTTACACAAGGAAGCCCACTTCCTCTCACTACAGTTAGGCTTGGAAGCCCATCAACTAGCATTGAACCTTCCAAATCTAAGTCATTCAAGGCCAAGCCCAAAGCAAAGCCCAAGTCAACCTCTAATGATGAATTGATCCAAATGGCCAAATTATTGATGGCCCAAGCAAAGTCACAAATTGAAGATGAAGCCTTGGATGATTCAGTCTTGGATGATTCAGCCTCATCTGAAGCCTCAACTAGTCATGATCCATATGGTCCACAATTCCCAGATGCTCAGGACCCATACGCCTAAAAAAGTCATTGGATTCCATATATGTACATCAGTTTCAGTCACTACTCTTACTTTGAGAAAAGTTGCTGATATATATATTGATTCCCCACCAGTCAACTGTGTAGTCACGTTCCCTCACTAAAATAAAAAAAAAAAGTAAAAAAGTTCTCGGTCACAGAAAGATGCTCTCAACACCCATGTACCTCTTATTTTTAGGCTTTTCAGAAGTCACAAGTTTCACAGTATTTTCCAACTTTTGAAGTCACAAGCCTCACAGCTCCAGTCATGGGCCTCACAGTTCCAAGTTCACAAGCTTAACAGTTATCCACTTTGCTTATAAAAGACGCTCCTCAGTCAAGGCCAATTCAAAGGGAGAAAGAGTTCAATTTTCTTTCACAGTTTCTCTCAGTTTCTATAAAATTTTTAGTTTGTTCTTTTAAAATTTAGTTTTTAAGGATACAAGTAGAAGCTGTATTTTCCAGTTACTTCCAGTAAACAATTTTGTATTTTTCGATTACTTCCAGTAGCTAATTGTAAGTTAATTTAAGCAATTGTAAGTTTATTTTATTTTTCCTTATCTGTTCTTATTTAAAATATTCTATTTATTTTATTTTAGTTTATTTAACTTGTTTTATTTATGTTTTTATTTATGTGCTGCTTCCGTCTCTTTGGTATATATATATTGTAACGCCCCGGTGTCCCACATCGGGAATGGAGGGGGAGTTCCTGGGCTATAAAAGTAAAGACCGGGACCCTTATACAGCATCGAGGCCTTTTCCCAAGTGGTGAAATCCCTATTAGAACTCCGCGGTTAAGCGTGCTTAGCCTGGAGTAGTTCTAGGATGGGTGACCCCCTGGGAAGGACAAATCCGTGCGGGCGTGGCCCAAAGCGGAGTAACGCCCCAACCCTTTACACGTCATCGATATTGTCCGCTTTGAGCCACGCCCGCACGGATTTGTTCTTCCCAGTGGGTCACCCATCCTAGAACTACTCCAGCCTAAGCACGCTTAACTGGGGAGTTCTAATAGGGATTTCACCAATTGGGAAAAGGCCTCGATGCTATATAAGGGTCCAGGTTTTTACTTTTATAGCCAGAACTCCTCCATTCCGATGTGGGACCGGGCTTTACAATCCACCCCTTATAAGTGCGCGTCGTGCAGTAGCTACTCGCAAGCCCGCCCACATGTATCGAGAGACGCCAGGGACCCACACTCGGTACTCCGGAGAGTCGGCTCTGATACCATTTGTAACGCCCCAACCCTTTACACGTCATCGATATTGTCCGCTTTGAGCCACGCCCGCACGGATTTGTTCTTCCCAGTGGGTCACCCATCCTAGAACTACTCCAGCCTAAGCACGCTTAACTGGGGAGTTCTAATAGGGATTTCACCAATTGGGAAAAGGCCTCGATGCTATATAAGGGTCCAGGTTTTTACTTTTATAGCCGAGAACTCCCTCCATTCATTTGTGGGACAGGAGCTCGATACCATTTATAACGCATGGGTGTCCCACATCGGGAATGGAGGAGTTCTGGGCTATAAAAGTAAAGACCGGGACCCTTATACAAAGATTCGAGGCCTTTTTCCCAAGTGGTGAAATCCCTATTAGAACTCCGCGGTTAAGCGTGCTTAGCCTGGAGTAGTTCTAGGATGGGTGACCCCCTGGGAAGGACAAATCCGTGCGGGCGTGGCCCAAAGCGGACAATATCGATGACGTGTGAAGGGTCGGGGCGTTACATATATATCTGTGTAAAATATAATTTTGGTGATGTTTGATGAAGAAGAAAGGTGTGGGTTTTACCAAAAATGGAGATAGAGATGAGGTGAAGTGAGGGACTGCCTGAGGGGAAGAAGAAGGGTGTGGGTTTCACAGGAAATGGAGGTTGTCGGTGTTTCTCAGCTCAGATTGAGAAACATTATAAAAAACAAAAAATAAAAATAGAAGAAGAAAATGAGGGTATAACTGTTAATTTACATCTTCTGTTAATAGAAGTTAGCGTGCACTTTAATTCACAAACTACATGGGGATTATATAGTGATTTCCAAATGTTAATGGGATAATCCATACCCGGCCCAAACCACAGGGGCTAAAGTGAAGTTTCTCCAAAACTATATATTCACAGGATATATATATATAAAAGAAATATTTGATAGGATTCGATTCACTTTAGTAATGAACAAAACAAATATGATTGATTATGAATCATAATTTCATCACATGTAAAAGCAGCTCAACAGAACTCCTCAAGCCTCCACCAAAATAAAAGGTGCAAGCATAAAGAGGCCCAAGAGAGGAAAAATACTTGCTCCTCTTGTTCCTCATAAGCAATTATAAAATCATCAATCCTTTTTTGCAATATGTTTAACCCTGGTCTACTTTGATGGTATTCTGTAATCCACTCTGCAATCCAAGCAACCCTTGTTAAGAAGCTCTCATCAAGAAAAAGAAATTCTTGTTAAGAAGGATAAAACATTTAGCATGCAATCAAAAAAGGAAGTTAAAAGCATACTACTATAGAACTTCAGGAAGAACATGCTATAAAGCATGTCTCTTTCTCTTAAATAGAAAAAAAACAAGTTTTGCCAACATCATGTTATAAGAAGATTTTATTTATATTAAGGAGAGTTTGAAGAGGCCTTAAACCTTATTGACAAAATTGATGGAATAAAGAGTGACCACACCGTAATTTGGTGTGACTCACTTCACTCAATCATTTCTCTCTTGAAGTTTGAAGAACCTTCCCGCAAGAATAATGAAATTATCTGTTAGTTAGTTAATGGTTTGAATTCAAACATCAATAGTCACAACTCTGTTTGAACCTTGGTGACTTTTGATGTTATACCTATTCCCAAAGGTCACTTATTTGTATATAAATAAGTGATAACAGGTTTGGAATAACATACAGATTTTTGTACTAGAAGTTTACCATTTTTCTAACTTTCGGATAATCGACATTCTCGCGTGATAAACACCCTCACGGGTATTTCGATCAATTGCCATTGTAAGTTTATCTTTTAATGGTATCAGAGCAGAGATATCCATTATCGCAGATGTTGAATTTTAGTCCGGAAGAAAGACAAGTTTCCGAACTCTTTTTGCCGAAAATTCAGAAAAATTTTTGATCAACAATCTTCGGCATTGGTAAATTCCGTTTGTTTATTTAATCATCATCAACGTGTCGTATTTTCAGAATACTATCCGAAGAAGATAACTGTTGGTGGCACTATTGTTCCGAACCTTGCCAAAAGCGAAGCCGAATTACACCGTTGGAAACAATTTTATAAAATATTTTTCGGTTCAAATTGGATCTCCAAATTGGCACCATCTTATTCTTCACAGAATTTTGATCACAACAGTGAAATTCGTTGTGAAAAATGGCAAAAATTTGATCCACAAAATTCGAATTACAGTGTTTGGTCGCCGACTCTCGTCACTAGAGAAGACAATCTGTGCATTGATACTGTTGCAGACTTGGAAATGCAAAACTTTGGGCCAAAAACAAAACCGAATAAAAGGGGCCCAAAAATTAAAACCACTGCAAGGAAATCAATTCCTTTGGGCCTAAAAATTAAAAAGAATTTTGTTAAGCCCATTAGTCTAGGCGCAGCCCACTGCCAGTGTCACGCCCCAAACTCGCCCCGAAAAGTTTAGCAATGAGACCGGCCAGTAATCCTCGATTACCACAGGCCTTCCTGCACATAACATAAATAAACGGGGCTCGCGGAAGCGAAATAAAGAACCTAATAGTCCAAAGAGCTGTGCATTTACATGAACATACATTACATGCCAAAAATGAGTTAATTTACCCACTATCTATACATATGTTCAAAAATTCATTTACAAAACATAGTTACATGCCACTGATGCAAAATCAAAACAAAGCTCACAAAACGGCCTTCCAGGCCTAGCCCCAACTCGGAGGCACACAAAACATCTGGTTAGGCTTCAAAACGGCGGCTCAGCTAAATTCCGCCTAGGCTTGACTCCCAGCATGCTCACCTATAAATACATAAATACAAACAATGAGCTAAAGCTCAGCGAGTAACGTTAACGTAAAGGGTTAGTGAACGAATTCCACAGAACATATCTGTAAAACAAATCATCATAAACATAATCATCTCATAACAGAACATACATAATGGCATACTCCATAGAACATAACATAACATATGTCGTCAACGACTAGAGTAAACTTATTCGGACACCGATTAAACACATACCGAGATCTCGTAAACTGGTCCACTTAGGACTATCTATGGATGCCATACTAGATTCGCAAATAGGACATTCGTTCACAGAAAACATTATCATTTCAGAAAACATAACATAACGTAGCATTTTGAAACATACTTATAACAACATAACTTTACAGAAATGTTACTCACTGTGGGTTTCCGAAACCGCTTGCACGGTCTTCGCAGCTTGACCTGCAATTATTAACAGTATAGCATGATCCTATAACACATATCACCATAAATCAAGTCCACATTTTTTGCTTAATGATGTGCCAATCTCATAACTTCATTATCATAACCTAATTAAACCTCAAGAATGTTACAAATGCAATGAGGATGCCGAAATCGTGCATTAAAACACTTTTTGAAATTGTCTGAAAAATAGGTCTCCGCTCGAGCGGCAAAACCTCCGCCGAGCGGATCAAACTCGTGAGAAAAATCTTTGGATGTGCGAAATCTCCGCTCGAGCGGCCAAACCCACGCTCGAGCGGACTGTGAAAATTCTGGGTGAAAAACCAGCTTCATTTAGCAAAACCATGGCCTCCATTTTTTGTAGAAATCAACTTCCAATTTTTATGAAAGCAAACCATAACATTTGAAAACCACTTCCAATCTACCAAACCAAGGCCAAAACCATTTGGAAAACAATTTAAATTAAACATAACAACTTTAAAATAAACCCACATACAACATTTACAAGAATCAAACTTGAATCAAGATGGAAAACTATAAAAATGCACCCAAAAACTACACTTTTCAAAACCATGGGGTTTCCTTCCTCAAATATGAAAACCATGCAAAGAGAACATGATTAAAATCATAAATCTCAAAATATTATTCCATGAATGCAATCTAGGTTAAAATACCACACCATCCTCTCAATTAAACATAATTTTTCCTCAAATCTATCTATTTATCATGAAAACTTGGATGAATCAACCTTATGTCCAAGAAAGTAGAGAGAAATTCTTACCTTAAATGGCTAATTGGAGAGAATTAAGCTTGTACCCCCTTTTTCTCCTCTTCTTCCCGTATTCTCTCTCTCTCCCTCTTTTAGATATTTTCTTTCAATGGTTTGAGTCAAACAAGAGTCAACAAATCCTTATCTATAGTCATATCTATCACATAACTCAAATTGTGCCAAACATATGAGCCAAACATGGCCTAACGATTCAGACGAAATTCAGTCCTCAATTTATCGTTTCGAATGGTTCTAAAAATTCCCGGTAACACATAGGTGTGCTCAATTTCATTTTCTGAACCCATTACGATCATCAATTTCAGTCCCGAAGCTGTAGTTCCAACATATATTTTTTTTCTAATTCAAACAGAAAATTCCCAGTTAATTCATATTAATGCGTCATTAATTACTGATAATTATGACATGTATTCCGGGGTCATTACAGCCAGGCACAGCTAGCCCAGCGCACAGACCGGCCCAGGTCCGCAACCCAGCTAGCCCAATGCGCAGAGCCAGCCCAACCAAGTAGCCTAACACTGTAGCCTAGCGTGTGTCAAGCTTCGCGTGTCACCCCAACGCACCGCGCCCGGACCCAAGTCCGTCTACCTCGCCCGACCCGCGTGCTGACTCGTGCCCTGCTCCGCGCGTTGATCGGTGCGTTGACCAGGGGTTCAAGTCGGTTCAGCTACAACATTGAACCGGCAGATTGGTTCAAGGGATTTTTCGGCGCGTTCTCGCTCATTTCAAGGCCGTTTTAAGTAATTCAAAAGCCAAAATTTTCAGAATTTTGCTAAAATTTTTTCTGTGGGTACTTGTTCTAAATTTTCTGAAAACAAAATTCAAGGAGAAGGCTATCCAAGGGTGTTACCAAGGAAAACATCCAAAGTAACATTATTTAAAAGTCAACATTGTGTTTCTTGGGCTCGTAACTATTATTACAATACTCATAAGCAAAGTATTGGGTTTACTAGGCCTTTGGGTTTTCATCATTCTTACCCAAGGCAACAGTACCGTTCTATTCCTTCACATTATTTTCATCACAGGGGCTGATTCAACAACTACAAGGCTTTTCCTTATTGTTGTTGTTTTTAATTTTGCTTATTTTTATTTTTAGTTTAGTATTGTAATATTCACATTTGAATTTTCATAGTAACACATTTTGTTTTTAATATGGCTATTAAAAATACAATGGATTCTTCGAGAATCGAGATGCTTAATGGAAATAATTTCCGAGCATGGAAACGCCACATACCTTATCTTCTTACACATGAGAAAACATTGCATACTTTATCCACTTCTAAACTAGATGATGATTCAAATTGGTTCCAAAATAAATGGATAGAAGATGATGCAATGGAAAAGGCAACTATGTTACATAATATGAAAGATAACATAATTCTGTTCTTTGAAGAACATGAAATTGCCAAACAACTAATGGAAGCACTAGAAAGTAAGTATGGAGTTCGTTCGGATACTCAAATTCAATTGCTCTTGGACAAATATAATAACACTCGTATGAGTGATAATGATAGTGTTGGTGATCATGTTAATCAAATGGAATTAATTGCTAAAGAATTATCTAACGCTGATCACTCTTTGTCGGACAAGATGCAAGTCACAACCATACTTAATAGTCTTCTATTGTCTTGGGATCATGTTATCACATCTCAAACTCATAGCGGACGAGAGATTTCAATGGTAACATTGCCTGTACTCTTAGTTTTGGAAGAAGAAAGAATGAAGCGCAGGCGTAAAGAAAGATTGTCTTCTAATTTGTTGATGGCACAATCTTTACCACAACCACAGAATAATACACACTTCATTCAACAAGAAAAAGACGACTTTTTTCAAGAAAAAATGGAAGAAGGGATTTCAGAAAAGATGGAAGAAACCACAAGAATAGCAAAAACAACAACATCACAAGCATCAAATTGGCCCATGTTACAAGTGCGGTCAAAAAGGTCATATCAAAGCCAATTGTCCTCAGAAGAAACAGACAAAGGAGCATAATCCTGTTGCCATGACAGTTTCTGAAGCAATGGTGCTTGAACCTTCATCAAATTCATGGTGGATTGATTCTGCTGCAACTAGGCATATTGTGCAAAATAAAGACATGTTCGTGGCGTTTACTGAAAAGAAGATTGGTGAACATAGAATCTACATGGGCAACAACTCCTATAGTGATGTTTTGGGCATCGGCAATTGTCAATTCTCTATTGATGGAACTTCTATTATGCTTTATGATGTGTTTTATGTACTCAACATTCGGCGAAATTTAATTTCAGTTCCGGTGTTAACACAAAAAGGTTTTGAGATTACTTTTAGGTTTCACATAGTATTAATTAAGAAAGGAAGTGTATTAGTGAAAGGTGTAAGAGTAAATGACATGTACTCTCTTCCTATTGATAATAAAGTATGTATTTCTGATTATTCGCGTGTTTCTACTAATAATAGTTCTTATTTGTGGCATTTAAGGTTAGGTCACATTAATAAAAATAAAATGTCTCGAATGTTTAAAAGTGGCTTATTGCCCAAAGTATGTTCTAATGATTTTGATATATGTGAACCATGTATCAAAGGTAAAATGACTAGCAAGCCATTTTTTAAACATTGGAAATCATCGGACTTACTTGAAATAATTCATTCGGATATTTGTGGGCCTTTAAGAACTAAAACTCATTGAGACATGGAATACTTTATTACTTTCATTGATGATTATTCAAGATATGAACATATCTACCTTCTTAAACACAAATCAGAAGCAATTGAAAAGTTTAAGGAATATAAATTAGAGGTAGAAAAGCAACTTGGTCGATCCATTAAACACTTGAATAATGATCGAGGTGGCGAATATGAAGCTATGGATTCTTTCTGCAAGGAGAATGGCATAAAACATTTGTTTACAATGCCATATACACCACAACAAAATGGGGTCGCAGAAAGACGAAATCATACTCTCATGGAAACGACAAGGTCTATGATGGCTCATGCTGATCTTCCTATTCATTTTTGGGGGGAAGCCTTGTCCACCGCTGCGTACATCTTAAATAGAGTCGAAACAAAAGCTAAACCTCTAACTCCTTATGAATGCTGGCATGGAACTAAACCTAATGTTCAAAATCTCAAAGTTTGGGGATGTAAGGCACATGTACTTATTCCCAAACCTTTAAGGGATAAATTGGGAAGCAAAACTTGGGAATGCAAGTTTATTAGTTATGTCGAAAATGGGAGTGGTTATCGTTTTTTCTATCCCGAACGTGGATTGATAGAAAGTCGCGATGCTATTTTTCTTGAATCCACTGATCTTGTTACTCCTATTGAACAAATTGAATTGCTCTCTTATGTATTTCAGGATTCTTCTTTTCCTATTTTGTCACACAGTCCACTGATTCTCCCCGAACCATCTAATAGTGGGAGCAAACGCAAATTACCTGACGTTGTTTTACCTGCTTCGAATTCTGAGATAAGTGGGAGTAAGAGAGCAAGACGTCCATCTACGGTTTTGAAAGATCATTATGTTTTTCAAGTTGAAGAACGTAATAACTTAGTAGATGATCCTACTAGTTATAATGAAGCAATGAGTAGCAGTGATGCTACACAATGGCTTGAGGCAATGAATGAAGAACTTGACTCGATGAAGAAAAATGATGTTTGGGAATTAATCGATCTCCTAAATGGTAAAAAAGCCATTGGTTGCAAATGGGTTCTTAGAAAGAAATTCAAAGTAGATGGAACTTTGGAGAAATACAAGGCCAGGTTAGTAGCCAAGGGTTTCACTCAACAACTTGGAATAGACTTCGTAGATACATATTCTTCTGTTGCAAAATTTGCCTCAATAAGAATTCTAATGGCGGTAGTCGCCAGGATGGATTTGGAATTGCATCAATTAGATGTTAAAACTGCTTTTCTCAATGGAGAATTAAAAGAGGAAATTTATATGATGCAACCTGATGGTTTCCAGAACCAAGGTAACGAGGATAAAGTATATAAGTTGAAGAAATCTCTATATAAACTTAAACAATCTTCAAGACAATGGTACTTGAAATTCCACCAAGCCATTTTAGAAATGGGCTATGTTGTAAGTCCATTAGATCACTGTGTTTATATCTGGAAAAATGATGACAAGTTAGCAATATTGTCTTTATATGTGGATGACATATTCTTAGCAGGAAATTGTCCAAATATGATTATAAAAACCAAAAATTTCTTGGCATCTAGATTTGAAATGAAAGACATGAGTTTTGCAACCTATGTTCTAGGAATTAGAATTTCAAGTGATAGAAATTCAAAATTATTATATCTAGATCAAGAGAAATATCTAGACAAGGTGCTCAAAAGATTTAATATGGATAACTGTAATTCTTTAAGTACACCTGTTTGCAAGGGACAAAGTCTAAGTAAAATTATGAGTCCTCAAACTAAGTCGGACATTGAGGAAATGAGAAATGTTCTGTATGCTCAGGTAGTAGGCAGCCTAATGTATGTCATGACAAGCACTAGACCTGACATCTGTCATGTAGTCGGATTGGTAAGTCGGTTTCAATCTAATCCAGGTAAGGAACATTGGTAAGCAATCAAAAGAATATTTAGATATTTAAAAGGCACTAAAAACTTGAAATTATGTTTTGGTTTGTGTGATCTAGACATAAAAGGATACACTGACGCGGATTTTGCAGGAGATGTAGATGATAGAAAATCTATTAGTGGTCATGTTTTCTTGTTTGGTGGAACAACAGTTTCTTGGTTAAGTAAGAAACAGAGTTGTGTTGCAAAGTATACTATGGAAGCTGAATACATAGCTTGTAGCATAGCCGTTAGTAATGCGGTCTGGATAAAACGATTTGTTGACAGTTTACAATTAGGTATACCTGTCAGTATGTTTTGTGACAATCAGTCAGCCATTTCATTAATAAAAAGTGGAGCAAATAGCTCTAAGGAAAGACATATTGATGTTAGTTACCACTATATTCAAGACACAGTGGAAAGAGGTGAAATTAAAGTCAACTATATACCCTCAGAAGAGATGGTGGCTGACCCTATGACCAAAGGGTTGTCTCTAGAAAAATTCAGAGAAAATATAGCTGATATGGGATTGAAAATTACCTAGCTAGGTGATTTAGCTACTTATATAAGAGCATAGTCAGATGACTCTGGGGATGTCTAGATAACCGATGTTTTGGGACTCTATCTTGCATGGAAACATGTGTTTGGTCAGGTAACAAGATAGAGGAATTGACAAGATACGGATATCATAGTTAACATGAGATGTAAAGTCCATAATATGCAACGTGCAAACTAGTTGATATTTGTCTGCTTGATTAGCAAAAAGTCATTGATAAGGTGTGTTAAGGAAAACCTTCAGGAATGAGACTTAAAAGAAAGAACTTAACAATAATTTCAGTGCAGGTCGACGCATGAAAATGTGTACGGCTGAAGTCATCAATGGTGATTGGGTATTGACTATAAACCCGTCACTGAAAATTGATGCCGTTCACTTGTTATATAGTGAATTGAAGTCATTTGAATGTGTTATCAGTGGGAGAACACATTCGTACGGGTGCGGTCAGATTGGTGGCAAAAACGTGCACATGTATGGCCAAGTCACGATTAGACGTCGATCTATAAGGTAATTTCATAGATGAAAGTTGGTATGAGGCAAATTTTGGTACCGAGGTTCAAAATGCTCAACTCAAGTTTATCATCTTATTATGGTGTGTTCAAGTGGGAGATGATGGAATAAAGAATGACCACACCATAATTTGGTGTGACTCATTTCACTCAATCATTTCTCTCTTGAAGTTTGAAGAACCTTCCCGCAAGAATGATGAAACTATCTGTTAGTTAGTTAATGGTTTGAATTCAAACATCAATAGTCACAACTCTGTTTGAACCTTGATGACTGTTGATGTTATACCTATTCCCAAAGGTCACTTATTTGTATATAAATAAGTGATAATAGGTTTGGAATAACATACAGATTTTTGTACTAGAAGTTTACCATTTTTCTAACTTTCGGATAATCGACATTCTTGCGTGATAAACACCTTCACGGGTATTTCGATCAATTGCCATTGTAAGTTTATCTTTCATTCTGAAGCATAATAAAAAAAAAAATTGGGATAAATTCTGAAGTATAATAATAGGATTTGAGTATATTATATGTACTCTTAGAGAAAAAATGAAGAAATAGAATTTGTGTATAGATTGAAGCAATAAATCAAGAGTTGTTCAAAGCATTTGTTTGGCTATTGAGCATATTTAATTAATGGCAATAAATCAAGGACTATTCAAAACATTTGTGTCTTACAGGTAAAAAAACAAGTGCAATCGAATAAGTAATAATTCATACTTTTCATTCCTCTAGAGTAGTCCTCATCACCTGAAGATATCTCATAGACTTCATTTTGTTCAGATTCTACTCTCTTCTGCAGTAATTTCTCATCTTTCTTTGATGATAGGCAGTCGTTCTTCTTAGTCTTACGAGCCTTTTTTGACTTACCAACAGGAAAGAAAGTCAAATATTACAATTGTATAATAATACCACAAATATTACAATTGCAACATAATATTGAATATTCCGAAATTTAACAATTTCATTGTTGAGATCTAGAGTTCAAAAAATAAAATCCTTTAATGGTAATCAGAATAAAAAATCAAATTAACATAAAGTTAATATCATGTAGTTACGTAAGAATCCCAGATAACAAATTTTCAAGCACTTTGTTAATCATTTTTGTCATAATGTTAACCCTTCATCTGGTTCCATTAGAAAAGGTAGCTGAAAACTGTGCACTGCCTGTGGGGTAGTTGACACTTCCACCCCATCAAAATTTTACCTCATTGTGCTTCTTTTCAGATACACCACCACAAGGACGGGCAGGCAAGGCACTTCTCATCAACCTAACTCTCCTACATTTGTGTTCACTATGCAACGTGCTCAAAGAACCTCAATCATTGATCTAGATTATATGAATAATCCAACGGACTACAAAAAAGAAGAGAGAATGGACCATAATTTTAACTCAACCGGAGGATGACTTTTTATGCTTTGTTATCTTTGATAAGTTTGCCAACAAGAGAATGAATTGATAGAAGTCACTATCACCTCAAATCCCTTGTACAAAGAACATTAATTAGGTAAAACTTTATCTCTCTACCAAAATGATAATGAGTTCTCAAATGCTACAGTCCAACCAGAAAAAGCATTATCATTATAGAGAATGGAAATGAAATAAACAAAGGAATCCCTACTTCAAATATACCATCGTATAGCCAACATGTTAACTTCTTATCATGGCATTCTTATATTGCATTCTAACAGATAACAGTCATGGTAGATTAGATCAAAAGAGAAAACACTATAATAGAAGTTAAAAGAGGAGAAACGAAATTAGTGAAAGGAACGAGGTATTCGACAAGGAGGTTGGAATGATCCTTTTTGTGAAAAATCTCATTTTCAAACGACCGTATAGTTCTTTAGTGTGCTTTATATTGTTCTCTTCTTTAAAGCCATCTTCAACTTCCTTATTGAGTTCATCGATTTTGTCAACTCCAGATTTCATTGTCTTCTCACTTTTTCTTCTCTTTTCCCTCAATTTTCTCTCTTTGTTTTCTCTATCTGCATGTGCACCGTTCTGTTCATCAAAGCCACCTTCCACTTCATTATATAGGTCATCAACTTTGCTAGTTTCAACTTTATTTGTCATGTCATTCTTTTTTTTTTCTTCCTCAACAATTTTCATTTTTCTTTTCTCCCTTTGCTTCATCTGACTTGTATGCTGGAAACCCACAAAAGTTATTTGACCAACATAAGAAGATAAGTAGACAATAATATAACAAAGCCCCATTTAAAACACAAAATTAATAAATCAAAGATACCTTCACCTTCAATATTGTACTAATTAACTTTAGTGGCTTCAATTTTGCTTCCCTTTTGCCCTCTCTTTTCTCTTATGCCCTGGCAATTTATTTGTTTTTTTTACTTCCATTACTTGACACAAATTTGGCTCTGGAAAAACAAAAAGACACCATCAGGGCGATTTTATGATAGACTGTGATAATGCAATAGTTCCAACAGAGGATGGGTTGGGCTGAGCCACACTTCTAACAGGTTTGCTGGCCTTGAAGTCCACGGAGTGTGCCTGCAAAAAGGTCTAATGGGGGAGGTAATCTCCTAGCGAACACTCCGACGATCGAGTTAGGATAGAGTAAATTGATTGTGTAGAGAGAGAAGAGGGGGACGAAGAACTTAACCTTTAACGTATCTCAGAAACTTCCTTATATCCTTTGCTTATCATTTCCTTGTCCATTCCAGACTGTCGTGTTGGCCGAAAGTCTATATTCTAGCTTGCATCGTTCATGGAGAGTCTGTATCCTCCAAAATGAAGGGATTGTCACATTTAATGCTACAAGGGCCTCATTAATGGCTGATGTGTGGGTGTAATAACTTTGCAGGATCTTTGTCTGCTTATGTGGCTAGGCCTCTACTTGACAAGTGTTTGAATGTTATTGGTCTTGGCCTAGCATTGATTTCTCAGAGTTATTGGGCTTTGATCTCTGGGCTTTGAACTGGGCCCTAATCTGTGGGTTGGGCCCTCTTGGGTTTCCATTAGTATCAGTAGTCCCTCATTCCCGAGTACAGCTTTAGTCTAATGAAGGAAATAACCGCGCGAGAGGAACTCCTCCAAGGCTTGAGTCCAACAAAGGGAATAACAGTATGGAAGGGAGTCCCTCAAGGCTTGGTAGGGGCAAGGGTGCATGGGTTAGAGTGGTCGATTGTCAAGTTGACTGATTGCGAGGGTGACCGATCGGGAGAGAAGATCGTCGAGTTAATAGCCGCAAATGTAATAGCGTGAGGAAAGCGGTTAAATTTGGTGGGCCAAGCGTGAGGAAAGAACGTTAGGTTGGTTGACCGTGAGGTGGGCCAAGCGTGAGAGAAGACCGTCAGGCTGGCCGACCGTTAGGCTGGCCGACCATAAAGGTGGTTGACCATGAGGGAAGACCATCAGGCTGGCCGACCGCCCGCATGGTGGGCCAAGCATGAGAGAAGAACGTTAGGCTGGCTGAGCGTGAGATGAGCCGAGCATGAGAGAAGACCGTTTGGTTGGTCGACCATGAGGTGGGCCAAGCATGAGGGAAGACCGTTAGGCTAGCCTACCGCAGGGTGGGCCGAGCGTGAGAGAAGACCATCTGGCTAGCCAACGAAGGTGGCTGAGCATAAATACAGACCGACAAGAGGGTGGTGATGGGCACGGGACTCGAGGGCCAGGACAACACGTGACGATGTGAAGTGGAAAAGGCAGGAAAGGAAAGGAAAGGATAGTTAATGGTGGTGGCGTAGTGCGTGAGGGCGTGTGAGGTCATCAGCACTATTGGATCAAAATATAATATTATTGAAAGAAAGTGAAAAGGTGGTTTATAGTTGGGGATTTCAAAAGTGGAAATTTATTTGGGTGGTGGCGTTTAAACTGGCAAAGTTCAATCACGATCCGTGGAACATAGGCAAACCTTAGGCGTTTGGGCTGGTGCGATTTACGTCTCTAATCGTAAGGAACCGAGAGATCCCAGAGCTAACTTCGTTTGTTTTGTTTGATTTACCATTGTTGCATGTTGTGAGGTTTCTTACCCCTGTGACCGAAGCGATTTACAGGAATGTGAGCAGAATGGCACAAGAGAGGGTTCCGGCATTGACGCCTGACGCTTTAGGGGATGATGATGGGATTGCCTTGGCAGAGGAATATAGAAGGAAAAGGATGGGAAAGACAGGAGGGGAGAGACGACCACCATCCACGTCTAGGACAATGATATATACTGCGCAACCTGTGAGTCAAATGTTCCCCAATCACTGGCACACGAAGGCAGATAAATCGACGTTGACGCTAGAGGACCTGAAAGAGTTGCGGATGAAATACCAAATTCTAGTGGAGGTGGAGTTGAGGCTACCATCAGAGAAAGAGAGGGCATCGAATATGAGCCCTTTCGAGTTTACGCTCTATGAAGAAGCGTTTCGAGGGGGATTGGGATTGCCCATGCTGAAATCGTGGTGGAAGTGCTAAACCGGCTAGAGGTGGCGCCTGGCCAGTTGATGCCAAATGCATGGAAAATCTTGTTGGTGTATGCAGTCTCTTGCCCGTGGGTGACCGATGGGAATGTAAAGACAGTGGAGGAATTTTTCTCGTGTTACAAAGCCTCAAGTCAGCAGAAGACCTGGGTGACCTTGCAGGCAATGGCAGGTAAGGGGTTGGTCGTCGGATTGCCCTAATTCGTGAAGGGTTGGCGAACGAAGTGGTTTTTTGTGTCGAGAATGGTGGAAGAGGGGTGCAGGCGATGTGGAAAGTTCCCACAAAGTCGTTGGAGCTGAAGCTGGACGTGGTGGTGGAGAGTAGGGTAAAGCAGGTGAGGGTGTGGAAAGAGAAGGAGGGCTTGAAGTGGGATGATTTGGGGAAGCCGTCATTATTGTTTGCGTGGAACTTAGGTCTACATCCCGTCGAGGGAGATCTCGCACCTGAGGAGGTAGAGGCCAGGAGAAAAGCCCAAGAGGCGGAGGAATAACAGGTGTTGATGGCAGTTAAAAGTTATAAAGAGAAGGAGTTGGGGCCCGCTCTGAAGCTGATCGCAAGGAGGTTTATCTTGCTGCGTCCCAAAGGTGTAGAAGAGTAGGATTGGGAAACATTCATGCTACTGAAGGCGCCTGTAGATCTGATCAAGGCAAAGAGCGAAGCGGAAGTGGACCAAGTGTTGAAAAAGAGGAGGGCACCAAGAGAGGGGGGAGGTGAAGAAGGCAAAGAAGAGGTAGGGGGAGGCAGAACAACCAGTGGAGGAGGTTGTAGGGCCAAGGCTTGGAATGGAGACTAAGGGAGGGAAGGGTGATCCCCTTGTGGTGGAGATAGTTGACTTAGAGGAGGAAGATCGCCCCTCAGAGCAGAAAGTAGATGGTGCTAAGCCAGCAGTGGGCATTTTTTCAGTCGAAGGGGAGGGGCTGAAAAGGTAGGATGTGGAAGGGAGACACCTGCCGTTGCGCAAGGAGGTAGTATTTAGGCAGGCCCAAGTATGGAGGGCAAGGGTACCGTTTTTCATCACTTGAGTGCGGTAATCGGTTGGTCGTCGGCTAAAGGAGGGGAGTCGAGCAGCTGTTGAGCATTTGTTGGGCGTTATAGAAAATGTGATTGTAAGAGGTGTGTCCAAGTTTGTTGAGGCTAAGCTGATGAGGGCTTTCTGCTCATCACAAATGGAGTCTCTAATGTTGGCGGCCGCTCTCCTTGGCAAAGGAGTGAGTGCAAGGCTCGATCTGGAGCCCTCAAAGCACAGTTGGAGGTGGCGAAGGCAGAGATAGGGCGGTGGCAAAAGATGGCACGAAGTGCGTGTGCCAGAGGCCTCATATACGTGAAGCAAGCTAAAAATATGGAAGTATTGGCAGTGGTGCAGCGTTTCATGGCAAAGAGAGTCAGAAGGGCAAGCAGGCTGACATGATGTTGTCGGCAAGTGGCTTGATATGAACCATGCCAAGTCCAAATTAGAGACAGCGTGCCGTGAAGTAGTAATGCTTGAATTTCACTTGGTAGCGGAGCACAAGAGGACTAGCGAGGTCCAAGAAGCATGCACTATTGCCAAAGAGAGGTTGGAGGAGGCCTTGGCCAACAACGAAGAACTACGCGAACAGACTATGAAGGAGAAGGAGGACGCAGATGCCCGAATTGCGGAGTTGGAAAGAGACCTCGTGGCCACAAAAAGAGCTTTGAAGGAAGAGAAAGGGAAGTGAACCAAGTTGAATAGGGCGTTGGTGTCGGAGAGAGATGCCTACCCGGAGTTCTATGCGCCGGTTGTGGATCAGTAGAAGCAGACGCCAGAATTCCAAATAACTATAGATCTTGGCGCTAGAGTCAGCTAGGGGCGAAAAGACAGAAGCGGGTCTTTTCGAGCATAGCAGTAAAGCGAGTGGAGGGGTAGACGAAGGCAGAGATAATAGAAAACTTTTAACAGTCTGACCTTTACAAGCATCAGTTATACTTGTATTGCGATAGCGGATGGATGTGCTGCCAACGAAGGGCGGCAAAGCTTTTCCTAGAAATTGATGCTAAGCTTCTAAGGCTGGGAGAGGGAGACGTCGCATAGACTCCTTTGGATGAAGGTATTGAGGAAGAAGATCTGGCGTCCAGTGGGGAGGAAGGAGACGGGGGTAGAGAAGATTGAAGATGTTGCTGCGCTACCATCAGGATTACAAACTTGTGTATATATATATATATTTTGGTGTATTGTTGTTTTTATTTATTTATTGATATTTTTTGTGTGTGGTGGTAAAGATTTAACTTAGGCTTGTGTAAAGATTGTTGGAGTTTGGAAGAAGTTTTTATGAGAAGTGTGAAACTACTTGTGAAGAATTTTGTAGTCTGTAAGAAAGCTAAGTTATAAAACTGCTTGTTTGTTTGGCCTTATTTTGTCTTTCAAGATTTGGAATGATGTTGAGTTTGAATGCATGTTTTTGAGTTGGATGCCATGCTTGAGAGAAGGAATATCATTTGTAAGGGAAAATAAGGATGAAGTAGATAACTTGAACACAATCATGTGATGGAAATGTGGGGTCATATAAAAATCAAAGTGAGTAATTTGTAACTAAAGAGGAGGATACTAGACTTGGTTTGGCTGAGCGCTAGTCTGGTTGAGCTCTTCAGGGCTCAGTTTGGCTGAGGCTTATGGTGCTTAGCCTGGCTGGGGCTTATGTAACTTAGTCTGGCTGAGCTCTTCAGGCTTAGTCTGGCTGAGGCTTATGGTGCTCAGTCTGGCTCAAACTTGTGTAACTCAGTTTGGCTGAGCTCTTCAAACTCAGTCTGGCTGAGGCTTATGATGCTCAGTCTGGCTGAGGCTTGTGTAACTCAGTCTGGTTGAGGCTTATGATGCTCAGTTTGGCTGAGGTGTGTGTAACTCAGTCTGGCTGAGCTCTTCAGTCTGGTTGAGGCTTATAAGGCTCAGTCTTGCTGAGGCTTATGATGCTCAGTCTTGCTGAGGCTTATGTAACTCAGTCTGCTGAGCTCTTCAGGCTCAGTCTGGCTGAGGCTTGTGTAACTCAATTTGGCTGAGCTCTTCAGGCTCAGTCTAGCTGAGGCTTATAATGCTCAGTCTGGCTATAACTCAGTCTAGCTGAGCTCTTCGGACTTAGTTTGGTTGAGGCTTGTGTAACTCAGTCCGGTTGAGCTCTTCAGGCTCGGTCTGGCTGAGGCTTATGATGCTCAGTCTGGCTGTAACTCAGTCTAGCTGAGTTCTTCGGGCTCAGTCTGGTTGAGGCTTATGGTGCTCAATTTGGCCAAGGCTTGTGTAACTCAGTCTGGCTAAGGCTTATGCTTCAGTGAAAAGGATACAACACCGAAAAATGCAGATTGAAAATTTTTGTCATTAAAGCATAATTCTACAATCGTAGATCTACACATTGTATGGCAAAAGAAAAAATGAACAAGTGTTCTGAATAACAAAGTGAACCATACAAAAGGTTGAATCATACAAAAAGCGGCATAAGCCATTTTATTGAAAATATCGCTTTAAGTGCTTTGTATTCCACAGATGGGAGAGGTTTCTGCTTGTCACGTCTTAGAGATGGTAAGTGCCTGGACGGGGTCTAGCTGTGACATTGTAAGGTCCCTTCCACGTAGCCGCTAGCTTGCCCTCAGTCGGGTTTTTGGTGACAAGAGTAGCTTCACGTAAGACTAGGTCGCCAAAAATTGTGGATGCGCTCCCGGGAACTCTCTGAATATCCGCTCGCGCTTGCGGGGGCAGGGCGCGAATTCTCGTTTTGTTCTCTGAGCTACTACAGTTTGGACTCGAATGTCACGGTTCTGAATCTAATCTTACAATGTGCGATGTAAGACCGATAAATCACCAAAGAGTCCAAATCCGGCAAATCGTTTTGGAAAACTGATTTTTATAAAGAAGTGCCAAACATGGACTGCTTTGCCAAATACAGAGTCGCCACCTAAATATTTTATTTTGGGAGAATTTAGGAAACCCTGACTCGTGCCTAAGGCCACGTGTCCGTCATCACCAAAGTTGCCTAGGCTCAGGAACTTGGGTACGAGAGGGGAATGTCATTTAATGAGCACCCCCGCTCGCCCGATCAAAGATCGGCCTGTATTAAGCATGATATCTTGTTTTTGAAAACACACGTGTTCTTATTCCGATTAATTAGCTAATCTTACTATGTGATGCGCACAGCAAACAAGTATAGACTAGATCGCCTAATTTGGAACAAAACATTACATGTTCGTTTGAAAACGGTTTGAAGTTTGCTATATGCAAGTAGGTTAAAATGTGATTTTTAATGAATTGTTCCAATTCAAGTAATCCAACCTTCACCCACAGGCATTCAGGCAGTTATATCACACAAGTAGTTAGCCTCATGGCAAGCATGCTTTCATGGCAATATTAACACACATGCAGTATGCTAAAGCGTAAACACTTACAGTGTACTTCGAGCCAAAACAAAGAACTAGTTAGAAATCATGCATGATCCTAGTTCATGCTAAGATGGCTAATGCAACACATACAAAAATGCAACTAAAATAGGCTCGGCTACCTAAGATGGCATATGAAATGCAACTTGATACATATATTCAAATTGGAATTGAAATACAATGCAGTTATTATGATGCACCGAGCCTAGTGCATGCAAGACAGATGAATGGATGCACGCATATAAATGAAATATGTCCTAAAACTAACCATCGTAAGCAATTAAGTAAAAGGGAGAAAGAAATGGGGGTTGAAAGACATACATCCCACACACGCATGCTTATTACAATAATGCGCCCTCTCGAAAGAGGGACCGAATAAGAAGCTAACTAGCTAATCTAAGCTAATTAAACTAATTATTACACAACAAATTAATTAGCTAATCCTAGTTAACTAATTATTACAAAATAAATTTAAATAGCTAAACGCATTAACTATTAAGGGTATAAACCAAAGCAAAAGCTAGCTATCTAAGCATGGCAGCTAAGGAAAGTAATAAAACAGGAGGTTCTCAGAGGGAGAAGACTAGATGCATGCTCGGTCGCCTTGTTCGGAAATCCAATGCGATGTCCTAATTTGCCTCTGTTTTCATTTGTTCTCAAAAACTTGCACCAAGCTCCAGAAAGCTGAAACTCCACCTAGGGAAACCTGTGGAAGGGTGGCCGACCACTTTTGGTCTCTCCAGACACCTGTCGACCACTTTTGGTTGTTGAAAAACCAGAAAAGTGGTCGGGCAGCTAGTTTTTCTGGCTGGCTGGCCAGTTGTTGCTGTTGAATTCCAATTTGCTGCAACAGAGAGCAAAAAAGGGCATGGTAATGTATTTGCAAGATATGTGTGCACAACCACCCCCCTATCATGTCATGAACTAAGGGGGTGTGGTTCTCGACCCTCAGGCCACCAATCGTGCATTTTAATGCATGATGGCCGAGAGGCGAAGTTACACAATTCAATGTAAAATGAATGCACAAGTAAACACATAAAGCCTAAAACTCTATGATATATGATCAAGAGTGTCGGCAACCGAGAATTGAGGCACGTTTCATCACTTTAAGTATGAAACGTCCCTCGTTTCTCGTGTTTGGACTAACACCTATTCCAAACAACAATGCAACACATAACATGGCATACACAATGTAACTCAAGCATACAAACATGGGAGGGACAAGCAGGCAAACATGCAATTAACATACTGGCATACACAATGCGAATGAACTACATGCCATACACAATGCTCATGACAACTAGCATACACAATGCTCATGACAACTAGCATACACAATGCAAATAGTAACTAGCATATACAATGCAATGACTAACATGGCATACTCAATGTAATATGATCATGGCATACACAATGCGAAGCAAGAGCATGGCATGTGCAATGCAAACAACAACATAACATGCACGATGTGATGTGACATGGCATACATAATGCTCAATGGGCTTAAACCGAATATGGGTAGACCTCAGCCATGCCAAAACAGAGGCCATAATGCTAAAATGAAGGCACCGAAAACACATACAAGCATGCATGCCGATTGGCTCACCAATTAAGGCACTAAGGTGCAACTCTCAAGAACACTTAAAGAGTGAAAAATGTGGAAGTGTAACAACAATAAGTGCACTAGAATAAGGTAAGAAATGATGCCAAATCATTCAAACAACACAAGTATGGCATGCTAGGGTCCTTAAAGCATGAAGCTAGTAAAGAGGACTACAAAGGAGGAATGCAATACATGACACAAATGCATGAACTAAGCATGGATAGAGCTCAAGTAGGTCAAAATAAGGACCTAAGCATGCTGAGACAATGGCTCAAAGGCCTAGGCATGCAAGCATACGAGCTGAGGCACAAACTAGGCAACAATGCATAACACTCAAAGGCACTTAAAGCATGATTGAGGTAGGAACATGGCAATGCTAAATGCTCTGAAATGTCATGTTAAGTGATGCCAAATCATGTACACAACACAAATGAAGCATGCAATGATGCTCAAAGCTTGAGGCAAGCAAGAGCATTTGTACTACAAGTATACAAAACATGAAGCATGTGACCAAGGCAACCCAAAACAGTCCTAGAACATGTCAAAATGAGTCTAAAGCATGCATGGAAGGAAGCCAAAATAAGCTAGCATGAAGGGTATAAGGCATAATGCATACAAGGCAAATAAGGTGGATTACACTACACCTATTAAGACCAAGCATGGGATGACTTAACCAATAAAAATTAGAGTTATATCATGGCATAATAACCCCAAATAAACACTGAAATGATGGCTCGCAAGCTAAGGCATGAAGGCACACGCAATGGTTCATGTTAAGGCATAAAGGGGCAATCCCTCCAACGCATTGAATGAGTGACAAATGTGAATGCATGGCCATGACACATGGACTGAAATCACATAATAAATGATTCCAAATCATTAAAATAGTCTAAGTAATGCATGTTAGTGAACTCAATACACAAGGCTAACAAGCCAGATTGAACCATAGCTATTCAAAGCAAGGCATGCATGACCAAAACAACTAAAATTAGACCTTAAACATGGTAAAATATGAACAAAATCTTCTTAGAGCTAAGCCAAAAACATGCTAAACTGACATGTTAAAGCATGATGCATGTTAGGCTATTTCATGGAATTACACTACAAGTGTATAGAGCATGCAAGGGGCCAACAAACCCACCCAAAAAAGAGTCATGGTATGCTAAAACATCACCAAAAACATGCTGAAATGAAAAGAAAACAAACTAGAATGACATGCTACTTCTTGAAGCATACAAAGCTAGTTTGTGTGATTTACACTACAAGTGTATTAACCATGTATGGAGTGACCAAACCAAGCAAAAATAGTGGTATGCCTCAGCAAAATAACCACAAATACAAGCTAAGATGTGGCCAACAAAAGCTTAACAAAGATGCTTAAACATGATGCATATGAAGCAAGTAAACAAAATACAAGGAGAGAGGATGACCCTCTCCTATTTAGGACACCAAAACCACCTTTCCACCATTGAAAATCCTCTAGATTTCAGTGGTAGAAAGGTCATGCAAAGGGTTCAACAAGAGCCTAAAGAGATGGCTCAAAACAAGGCCTAACGAGGCCTAAGAGGGGGTAAATCACCCCAAACGAAAAAGTGACCTTAAACAACTATTTTAAGCATGCAAAAAAAGAACTTTTTCTAGTTAAGAGTTAAGCTTAAAAACATATTCAAGAAGGGCTAAAAACTTAAGCAAGAAATGGGGATTTAAAGGTCAAATACTCACCCTTGAAGACCTTCTTTACAACTGCAACTCCATCAAGTTCTTTGAGCTTAAACTAGTCCAAGAACACCAAAAACAACCCCTTAGCACCTCAGCAATCAAAGGAAGGTGTTTGAGTGTGTGTTTGTGTGTTAAACTAAGACAAAATAACACTTTAAGGCACAAAATGGGAACAAACAAGGAAGAATAGATACAAGTGTGTATCTATCTCTCAAGCCTCAAGTTTTTGAACCTAGAGGAGGGAGGAGGAGCCTCCCTCTTATAGAAACAAAAAGGCAAAGCTTCTTGGAACTAGAGGAAAATATCTCCAAAAATGTGCCAAAAAGTAGCCGACCACTTGAAGTGGTCGGCCTGCTACTTAAAGTGGTCGGCCGACCACTTAAAGTGGTCTCTCAAGACAAAAACTGGTCGGCCATAGGTGGGAGAGGTCTAGAGCATGAAAGAAAGCTAGTGGTGTGGTGGCTGACCAAAAAATGTGGCCCAAAGACCAAGCAAGCCAGTTATCCGACCAGAAAACTGGCTTGCAGAAGGAAAAGTGGTCTCCAAGGAGAAAAGTGGTCTCCCACCCTTGTACCACCTTCCAAACAAGGAAAATAAGGTTTGTACCAAAAACAAACCAAAGCAGATGAAAGACGAGAGATCGAGAGGCAAGGCATGCAGCCGAAAGCCTTGAAAACTGGTCTACGAGCATCAAAAGTGGTATGCCACCACAAAAGTGGTCTCTCAGACTACAGTGTTCCTCTAGGCAGAGGCAACAAGGTGTGGTTCAAAAACCACGCCAAACGGAGAACGTTAAACGGTCCCGAGCCAAGGTGCGCGACCGAAGGCTTCGAAAATTGAAAACTAGTCTCCAAGCGGGAAAAGTGGTCTATGACCACAAAGAGATGGTCTACAAGACCTCTTCCTCCCTCTGGGAAGAGAAACAAAGTTCGGTCCACAAACCGAGCCGAAGCACAAAAGAGTTCAGAGGCCTGGAGGCAAGGCTCTCAGCCAAAACTTCGAAACCTCTAAACGAGCACAACATGCACCATCATCGAGCGCTCAATCGATGACGTCTGAGTCTTAAGGTCGGTCAAAAATGGAGTGTCTACAGTTGTCTACTGCGAATTCTCAGGATCTGACTCTACAGTTATAATGTGTTCTCATTCTCTACTGATATGATGCCAACCTGACAGCTGCCGACTCTTGGAGCTCTTCGATTAGGCCTAGATCGGCCCGTTGCAGCCCTTCGTTTAGTTCTGGGTTCAGGTGTAGCACTCGAGGGGTCGGCATACCAATTTCCATTGGGATGACCGCCTCGGTGCTGTATGTTAGGCGAAAAGGGGTCTCTTTAGTGGGGGTGCGAGCTGTTGTTCAATAAGCCCCCCAGAGTATGTTCGGTAATTCCTCAGCTCAGAGCCCTTTTGCCGTTTCCAATTTAGTCTTGATGATCTACAAAAGGGAGTGATTGGTGACTTCGACTTGCTCGTTAGCTTGGGGATGGCCTGGAGAGGAAAAACATGGTCTGATGCAGAGCTATTCGCAGAATTTCCTGAATTTGGCATTGTCGAATTGCTTGCCATTATCTGAAACGATGGCCTGGGGAATTTCAATTCGGCGTACGATTGATTGTCAGATGAACTTGGTGGTGTTTCGTTCAATGATTGTAGCAAGAGGTTCTACTTCCACCCATTTGGTGAAGTAATCAATAGCGACCACAACAAACTTGACTTGGCCCCTGCCAGTAGATAAGGGACCGATTAAGTCGATGCCCCACTTGGCAAAAGGGTAAGGGCTGTTGAGTGTGATTAGTTTCGTTGGCGGTGTATGAGGGATGTTGGCAAAGCGTTGACATTTATCATACTTAAGCACAAAGTCACTAGCGTCTTGAATGATGGTGGGCCAGAAGTAGCCTGTGTGGAGAACTTTATGGGCTAGAGACTATCCGCTTGAATGGTTGCCACAAATGCCCTCGTGTATTTCTCTTATCACATAGTTCGCTTGAGTAGGACTGAGACACCAGAGGTATAAACGTGAGAATCCACGTTTGTACAGTAGACCGTTGATGATGACATAACTAGACGGCCGAGCCCTGACTTTATCAGCCTTCTGTTTAGTATCTGGTAACACCCCGTGTTCTAAGAACGGGATGCTGTCTTGGGCCCAAGGGATAGGCTTGTTCTAAAGGAAGTGGATTTCTTGCGGATTTGGTGAAATGGCTAGAGTGATCAAGTATTTGACTTGAACGCCGTGACTAAGATTCGACTGGTCGGCCGAAACTAATTGAGCCATTTCATTGGCCTGAGAATTGTCTCCCCTGGGGATGTACAGGCTCTGGAAACTGCTAAAAAGGCGGGTGAGAGGAAGAGCGATGTCCCTGTATTTACGCATTGTTTCGTCATTTGCGTTAAACTCCCCAGTTATCTGTCTGACAACCAATTGGGAATTTTTTTAATACTTGGATGTGGTCTACCCCAATGACTTTGTCCAATCGAAGACCCGTTATGAGGGCTTTATATTCAGCCTCGTTATTGCTCGCATGAAATAGAAAACGGAGGACATACTTGAAGGATTCGTCTTCTGGGGTGGTGAGTATTAAACTGGCTCCACTACTCTCTTTGCATGAGGAATCGTCAACGTTAAGGTTTCAACAATGGGGTCGATTATTGCAGGAATGACTTGTGGTTGTGATGGGGGTATGTGCGGGGTAAGGTTGGTGAATTCCAGGATGAAGTCGGCGACGGCTTGTCCTTTGATAGTTGTCCAAGGTCGGTAAGAGATCTCGTATTGACTCAATTCGATAGACCATTGCGTGAGTCTGCCTGATGACTCTGGTTGTTGTATAATTCTCCTTAAATGGAAGATCAATGAGAACCACAATTGAATGTGCTTGGAAATAAAGTCAGAGATGCCTGGAGGCGATGACCAGAGCCAAGGCCATCTTTTCTAACAAAGGGTAGTTCTGTTTCGTCCCTTAGAGTGTGCGACTGATGTAGTAAACTGGGCACTGGACTGAGTTGTCCTCTCTGATGAGGGCGGCACTAACCGCGGTGGTAGAGACAGCTAAGTAAAGAAAATGGTCTCTCTTAATAATGCTTGAGAGAGGAGAGGGGGATTGGCCAGGCACTGTTTTAGTTGTTGGAAGGCCTTCTCAGTGTTCCATTCGAAGACTCGTCGAAGAACTTTGAAGAATGGAAGGCATTTGTTAGTTGCTCGGGAAATGAAGCAGTTAAGGGCGGTAACTTTGCCTGTGAGCCGTTCTGGAAGACTGTATTTCTATCAATGCCTTGATTTTTTTTGGGTTGGCCTCAATACCTTGGTGGCTAACCATGAACCCCAAAAATTTACTAGATTCGATGCCAAAGGCGCACTTTTCCGGATTCAATTTCATCTGGTACTTGTGCAAAGTTTGGAAAGTCTCTCGCAGGTCCACTAAATGATCTGAGGAGAGTTTGCTTTTGATGAGCATTTCATCGACATAAACCTCTATATTTCGACCTATCTAGTTTTTGAAAACAGCATTGACTAGGCGTTAGTAAGTGGCCCCCGCATTCTTCAAACCGAACGGCATCATACTGTAGTGATAAATCCCCCTGTTAGTAATGAAAGAGGTGTGCTCTTGATTGGCTGCATGCATTAAGATCTGATTATAGCTGAAGAGAGCATCCGTGAAGCTAAGTATCTGATGTCTCGCAGTTGCGTCGACCAATAAATCTATCTTAAAAAGTGGGTAGCTATCCTTGGAGTAGGCTCGGTTGAGGTCGGAGTAGTCGACACATAGTCGTTATTTGCCATTATTTTTGTAGAGCAAGACTACATTAGACAACCATCTGGGATAGTCCATGTTTTTGATGAACTGTGCCTTTAATAGCTTGTGCACCTCAGTGGCGATGAGGTTGTTGCGCTCTGGATGAAAAATGTGTTGCTTTTGGCGGAACGGTCTGAACTGGGTATTCAATACTGAGGCGATGAGTGATAAAAGCGGGGTTGATGCCTGGCATGTTCGCATGAGTCCAAGCAAAGACGTCCCTGTGCTTGGTTAGGAGAGCCGTGAGGTCGGTCTTAGCTTGAAGAGACAACTGACTACCAATCTTAGCTGTCTTTGTTGGGTCGTTGGAGTCGATGGGTACTTCTATTAACTCTTCCACTGGTTCGCTCCTGACTAATTCCTCCTCATCGCTGATGTCCAGGCCTTCTATTATCATAGCCTCTTTCATCTTTACTTCCTTTAACGAAGTGATGTAACATTCTCTAGCCACGGTCTGCTCACCCCTTACGGTGTCGACCCCATGATCGGTTGGAAATTTTATTGCCAGGTGATAGGTAGATGTCATAGCGTGGAAGGCATTGAGAGCTGTGCGTCCAAGTATGAAGTTGTAGGCAGAGGGGCAATCGACAACTAGAAAGGTGAGAATTTTCATAGTTTGCCTTGGGTATTCCCTGATGGTGATTGGCAGGTCGATGGACCCTATAGAGATTACACGATCCCCAGTGAAACCGACTAAGGGTGTTTGTAGAGCTGATAACCTTTTTTTACCAATTTGGAGCTGTTTGAAAGCATTAAGGAAAATAATGTTGAGAACCTGCCATTATCGACGAGCACACGTCGAACTTTGTAGTTGGAGAGTAGAGAGGAAATGACCAGTAGGTCATCATGGGGGTATCAGACGCTTTCACAATCTACCTCCATAAAGGTAATTAGTTCCAACGACTGCTTGGATTGCTTGGGAGATCGGTCAATCGTCGCTACCTCTTTGTTTGACCCCTGTCTGATTCGTCGGAGCTCGGCACATTGTGCCAACCAGGACGGTCCGCCACATGCGAGTCCACTTGCAATGACCTTGATTTCTTTAGTTGGGGGAACGGAGGCCCCTAGAGCTCGAGGTTGGTGTTGGGCTCTACCACCATCCCGCCGGGGTTGGTTAGTCGGTCTTAGTGGGGTACGTCTATTATTCCGCTTCGGAGGATCGGTCCTGGCCCTCTGTTGAGATCGAGGCGTGATGAACCGAGTTAAGCATCCTGACGGACTAGGTCCTCGACCTGATCCTTAAGATTGACACATTCGTCCGTGTTATGGCTATGGTCGCGGTAGAAGCGGTAGTATTTGGACTGATCCCGTCGGTTGGAAGGAAACTTGGAAGGTTGGGGCCATTTCAAGTTATAATCTTGCTGGATTTGGTTTAGGACGTGCTCCATGGACATGTTGAGAGGGGTATACCGCTCGAAACGACCGGGCAGCCGGGGAGGAGTCGCTCGGTCGGAGCGGGGAGATCGGTTAGGATGAGTATATTGGGGATGTCTTGTCTCAACTCTTTTCTCTTGTCTTTGGGTTGTAAGAGTTTAGGCGTAGAGTCTTGGGGGGCTGCCAAGGAGTCTTCGGCGTTCATGTGTTTCTGGGCTTTAGTAAGGAGGGTGGCCATAGTCGTCAGAGGATTTTTGGAGAGGGAAAAAAGGAAGTTCGACGGCGTAGACCGGCCATGAAGGCTGTTAAGATGACCTTGTCATCATTCTCCTCAACCTGGAGAACTTTTATATTGAAGCGAGTGACAAAATTGCGCAACGATTCGCCTTCAGTCTGCTAAATATTCAACAGCTGGCTCGCCGGTCGTCGCTGACGCTAAGCGCTGATGAAATGGCTCAAGAAGAAGTCACTTAACTGCTAGAAAGTAGTGATAGAGTCCGACTGTAAGTGACTGAACCGTAGCTGTGCCGACCCCTTGAGGGTTACGGGGAAAACACGACACATGATTTTATCAGGGAAAGCATGTAGGATCATGAGGGTCCTATAAGCTTCCAAATGGTCAACCGGATCGGTTATGCTGTCGAAGGTTTCAATCGAAGGCATCTTGAACTTGGAGGGTAAAGGTTTGTCCCTGATGGATGCGGCAAATGGGGAGTTGGTTGTTGTGAAAGGTTCATTCTTCATGTTCTGCATGACCTCCTGAAGTTGGAGCTTCATAGCTTGTAGTTCCGCATCCCAAATAGGAACATTGTCACCACCGGAGGGAAACGGGGTTTAACGCTGTTGGCCTCACTTTCAGGGATGAGAGTGTGGCGTGATGGATGCGAACCCTGAGGTGGAGGGTGCAGGTCCTGAGTCAGGGGAAGAGGCCCTTGAGAAACATGTGGTTGGAGTGGGTGGGTTGGGGTTTGTTCCCCGTTTGGAGGGATGTCAAGTGGTGGAAGAGGAGGAACAAGGAGATCTCGTTAAAGCAAGGCAATGATCAAGGCTTGGTTTTGCTCGGCCAAGCGGTTGATGTTATTAGTAAGTTCTCCGAAATACGGAGGTGGATTATTTGGATTAGAGGGCTCAACTTCAGGGTTACCGGCATTGTGTTGGGAAGCCATGGATCTAGTCACGACCATTTACCCTGACGTAGGAGATGGGTGATAACGAGGTTCCTTCCGGCGACAATGAACACAACTGTCTTTTCGAAATGGAATTCCCACAGACGGCGCCAACTGATAATACAACAGTTCCAATGGAGGATGGGTCGGGCTGATCCACACTTCTAACAGGTTTGCTGGCCTTGAAGTCTATGGAGTGTGCCTGCAAAAAAGTCCATGGGGGGTGGTAATCCCCGACGATTGAGTTAGGATAGAGTAGATTGATTATGTAGAGAGAAAAGAGAGGGACGAAGAACTTAACCTTTAATGCATCTCGGAAGCTTCCTTATATCCTTTGCTTATCATTTCCTTGTCCATTCCAGACTATCGTGTTGGCCGAAAGTCTATAGTCTAGCTCACATCATTCATGGTGAGTCTATATCCTCTGACGTGAAGGGGTTGTCGCATTTAATGCTACGAGAGCCTCATTAATAGCTGATGTGTGGGTGCAATAATTTTGCAGGATATTTGTTTGCTTACGTGGCTAGGTCTCTGCTTGACAAGTGTTTGAATGTTATTGGTCTTGGCCTAGCATTGATTTCTTAGAGTTATTGGGCTTTGATCTCTGGGCTGTGAATTGGGCCTTAATCCGTGGGTTGGGCCCTCATAAGTGCCCATTAGTATCAGAATGAAATTGCTTATTTCTAATTTTCTTAGCTTGTATGATAGAAAAAGTAATCCCAATTTTTGTTGAATGGTGATTTATATTTACATGAGTTGAATCAAACAAGAAAAAGGAATGTAAAACTATAATGGGTATTCCACTCCAACCCATTCCATCATACATGATTTGAATCAAACAAGAAAAAGGGAATGTAAAGCTATAATGAGCATTCCACTCCAACCCATTCTATCATATAGCATACCAAATGTAAACACAAATTAATTGCAACACATATTAACTGTTCCTCCATATAAAGATAAAGAGAATCAAATTCTGAATAAAAGGTGTAAAAATTTACAAATTTGAGACAAACCCAGTAGCCGCCAATAGAGTTTATTAGAATAAATTAAACAGGAAAACATGAATAAAATCCATCTACCTGTTTCGACAATCTTGGATATTTTGGTCTTGTTCTTGTTTTTTTTTCTTTAAGAGTGGTGCATTTGCTAATCCATCACTAGATGTTATCTTCAAGCTTTTTTGCGAGTCTTCTATTCCCATCTCTTTTTCTTTGTTTCTCTCTCTCTCTCTCTCTCTCTCTCTCTTTTTATGATTGAGTGATACGATCAAGAATGCCTAGAGAGAAAGAGAGCGAGCAAACGACATAGAGAGGTTTAAGCCTAGGACACCATTTTAATCGGATTGGTTGGATTCGTTGTCAAACAACTGGTTGATGAGTCCACTCTAACCCGTATTAATATATCGGTGATTCTGGTTTTATTTTTGGCCCGATAGGGCTTAGATATAGGAAAGAACTTCAAAATTATTTTTTTAAATAAAATTTAATTTGGTTTAGTGAAGTTCCCAACATTTAACTAGAACATTGGCTAATATTAGAATTGAAATAAAAAAATATATTCATTTTTATAAAAAAAAAATACATTAAATTTAGCAAGACTGTCTTGTATTTTATTTTTATTTTCTTCTAACATTTTCAAGGTACTTATTAATATCCTTTAACTAATATATTAGAAAATAATTGTAAGAGTTACTTAGAATAGTAAGGGCTTTGGTTGGTAGCTCAAAAATTAGTGGCCCTAATGGCCATAATTTTCATATCAGGTAAAAAAAAAAAAGAAAAAAAAAACAAACTTACCCAAACAGGAAATTAGAACCATTAGGACCACAGTTTTTAGGGCCACAAAACGTTTTTCGAATAGTAATAACTCAAGGCAAGTGAATTAAGCCATATTATGAGTTTCTTCAAACTCATTTTAAGTCAAACTCATTTTAAGTTGTATTAGATTTTGTTTTGTCTTTGATTTATCATGAATTTCTAATATATGTATAATGCACCAAGTATTGTTATAATAATGTATATAAATATGAGTCTTACTAATGGCAGTCTTTAGGATTGTCAATAAACATCATAAAATGTTAAAATATTTATAATTTTAATACATTTTAATATATTTTAATATATATTTTTAGCACTAATAACAGCGTTAAATGCTGTTTTTAACATTTTCTTATAAATATTGTAGTAAGGGTCGGGTTGGGGCACTACCAAGTATCAATTTGAACCGGGCCAACATGCCACAGCCCATGGACCCGACTTGTAATAAATCACCCAGATTTTTCAGTGGTTGATTTTAGGAATTAGGGTTTTAGCATCGGTGGTTCTGGCTCGAATTTGACGAATCTACGTCCTTGTACACCATTGAATTACTCAAGATTTCCAGAAACAAAGAGTACTCTAAAACCAGGTAAAGATGATACAACACAGCACATGTGAGAAACCCTTCAAACCACATATAAATTCGAGACCTTTTGACTAGTGTTAGAACTGTTAATTCTTGATGGCTAGCTTAGTTTCTTCAAGCAATGAAACCCAATTTGTCAAAACTGTATGTGCAATTGTAGTGAAGGGACATTGGGACAATCTTTTGAAGCCCAAGATTGGTTCTTGTCTCACCTCAACAACCATCAACCAGGTACTTCCATACCTCTCATTACATGGGTCTTGTCTTTCTTGGTATTTTTTCAAATGGGTTGAATCAATCCCCAATTACAAGCATTCTTTACAGTCTTCTTGGACTATGATTCACATCCTCACTAAGCAAAAACAGTACAAAACTGCACAGAACATGCTTGAAAAAATTGCTTTAAAGGATTTTCTGTCGTCTCCCACGGTTTTGAATGCCGTCATGAGAAACCACGATGATCCGGATTCAAATTCGCAGGTTTTGAGCTGGTTGGTGATATTTTATGCTAATTCGAAGATGACCCAAGATGCGATTCAAGTATTTGAGCACATGAGAGTTAATGGGTTCAAACCTCATTTGCACGCTTGTACTGTGCTTTTGAATTCGTTGGTGAAGGATAGGTTGACCGATATGGTGTGGAAAATTTATAAGAAAATGATAAAAGTTGGGGTTGTTCCAAATGTACACATATTCAATGTGTTGATGCATGCTTGTTGCAAGTCTGGAGATGCTGAAAAGGCCGAACAGTTGTTGAGTGAGATGGAGCTTAAGGGTATTTATGCGGATCTTTTCACTTATAATACATTGATGTCTTTGTATTGCAAGAAGGGTATGCACTATCAAGCTTTGTCTATTCAAGATAGAATGGAACAAGGGGGAGTGTGTCCTGATATTGTAACATATAATTCACTTATTTATGGGCATTGTCGAGAAGGTCGAATGAGAGAGGCTTTAAGGCTTTTTAAGGAAGTTAAAGGTGCTGTTCCTAATCATGTGACATACACTACTCTGATTGATGGGTATTGCAGAGTGAATGATCTTGATGAAGCTTTACAATTGCGCAAGGAAATGGAGGCTAAAGGGTTATATCCTAGTGTTGTCACCTATAATTCAATTCTACGCAAATTGTGTGAAGAAGGAAGGATAAAGGATGCAAATAAACTCTTGAATGAGATGAATGAGAAGAAGATTGAACCTGACAATATAACATGCAACACATTAATTAATGCTTACTGCAAGATAGGAGATTTGAAGTCTGCTTTGAGAGTAAGAAATAAGATGTTGGAGGCAGGATTGAAACCTGATCCGTTTACTTACAAGGCATTGATTCATGGGTTCTGCAAAGCACGGGAAATGGACAGTGCTAAAGAGTTGTTATTTGACATGCTTGATGCTGGATTTTCTCCGAGTTATTGCACGTATTCGTGGCTTGTGGATGGATATTGTGACCAAGACAACGAAGAGGCAATCATAAGACTGCTGGATGAGTTTGTGAGAAAAGGTGTTTGCATTGACATCTCACTGTATAGGGCACTAATACGAAGGCTATGCAAGAGAGAGAAGGTTGATTGTGCTCAACGAATATTCACTCTTATGCAAGGAAACGGAATATTAGGAGATAGTGTTGTATTCACTAGTCTGGCATATGCTTACTTGAAATTGGGGAAGCCAACTGTTGCTTCGGATCTGTTAGATGAAATGTATAGGAGGAGGTTGATGATAACTCTCAAGCTCTACCGAAGTTTCAGTGCTGCTTATGCTGATGACAAGAGCATCTTAGATGTCTTTTGGGATCATGTGGTTGAAAGAGGCCTTATTTCGAAAAGTATTTTAATATATATCCAGCAGTTGAAATTACACTCTTAGAGGAAAATCGGTGAAATCACCAAAGCAATGGGATAAAATTAATCACACTTGATGGGGGGTTGCCCTTCAGCCTTTTATTCAGGATGTTCTATTGAATGCATGAATATTTCCAGCCATGCGATGATAGAACAATTGTCACAAGAGCATGATTTTTTTTTTTTTCTTTTGAAAGGGGGTGAGGCGTTCAATCAAAACACTCTGACTGTATAAATAATATTTTAGGCTAGTGTGGGTGATAATGAAGAATTTGCTCCCAGTGTAACACCTCGATTGATCTCTTTCTCCTCTGTATTCAATGTTTTGGAGTTGAATTGTGGCAGTTGGTGCCCAAAATTGCTCTGGATATAAAATTTTCTCTCAAAGATTTGATGAAGAAAAGGGCAATTGAGTTCTTAAATTATTCGTTGCATTGCATTTTAGTGGTAGTTTTTTTTCCTCTCGATATGCTTGGGCCTGTGATCTGTAATTTGCAAAGAAGGTATATATTTACCAGTCCATCCTTATAATCAATTATTGTATCTGGGGATAATAACTTCATCTAGTGAGCAAGTTCTTGTCTCTTAGATGCTGCTTTTAATTTCATTATGTGATTTGTTTGCAGGGCATTCTGGCTTTTATGATGTGTTTCTATCGGTGTAGGGAATAGAAGTTTGCTGAGCTGCCACAGAGGAAAAAAAGTAATGGCAAAGACTATGAAAAGCAAAAGCGGAAGCATTTTAGTTACATATGTTCATTGCAAAACTTAGGTTTTTGATGCAGGAATTTAATACATATGATGGAAAATTTTAAATTCAAGTAGCTGCTGGCTGTTGGATTTTCTTTCAATGCAATTTAACAACTGTCTGTTTCCTTTATTCAATTGCTTATTCATGCAT
The DNA here is from genome assembly GCA_025200525.1 of Camellia lanceoleosa. NCBI lineage: Eukaryota > Viridiplantae > Streptophyta > Magnoliopsida > Ericales > Theaceae > Camellia > Camellia lanceoleosa. The sequence continues at coordinate 204,162,850 of CM045758.1, forward strand.
GATATTTCAGGAGTTTCACAAATTTTACTGTAGCATGTTATCAGAGAAATAGGTGTTGGGAAATAAGAAAGATTTGCTAACAGCCTTAAAAAGTGAGGAGGGGCACTTTGGCCCTCCTATGCTAAAATGTACACTTTCTTATCCTCATTTTTGAGAGATTGTTTTTGTAAATTGAACTCATATCACCAAAAACGCTAATGGCAAGTCTAATTGTTGGGCCAAATCATCATTTCAAATTTGAGCTTTAATATGAGCCCTAATTATAACAAAATGCAGTTGTAATGAACAAATTATTCTATCTATTCAAAAGAGGAATATATAATGCCTTTCAAAATTAACTAATTATTTTAATCTCTCAATGTCGTGTTTGAATTTTATATTTGAGTAAGAATTTGTCAAGAGAAAGGAAAAATCACCGATTTAACTTATATTTTTGTCACTTTTTTCTTTTGATTTCATTTTTTTCTGCAAATCTCTATTCAAATCCATGATTTAAACACCGTCTAATGTCAAAATAATTTCTCTCTATATATTTTATGCTTGTATGTGTATACACAAGTGTGCCAATAGACAAGCACAACTTGTTTTTTTTAATATGGTTTATTTGTTATGCCATAATTAAAATCTTCCAACCATTCGTGTTTAATTAAATATATCACTGGTTCAATCTAGGCAAAACTCTCCCTTCCCATGGCTACAACTTCCAATGTCGTTATATATCATACGCCATAAACAAGAACCTTTTCTTTAAACAGAACTCTTCAAATCTCCTCTAAAATCTCAACCACCTTTGAATAGAATAACTGATGATAGTGAATAATGGATCTCCACAACATCTCCCTCCCTTGTCCAATGACAGAAACCCAAATTTCAGCAGAAGGTAACACCTGTCCAATTGCCTTCCACATGGTTAGTACACATGTCAAGCAATGGATTGCTTTCAAAAACTATAAATTTGAGCAACTCTGAGATCTCCACAACTCAGAGTTTTGAGCAATAGTTGCATATATTATCTGTTACACCAAGAACCAAGAAGTTTGAAAAAAATGGACAGTTCACAGAACATGAGTTATCAAGCTGGCCAGACCAAGGGCCAAGCCCAGGTGAGCATAATTGGCTTTCCCTATCTTCTTTATTTTCCAATTATGTACTACTCAACATCCATGGCACATATTAATTGATGCACATAATTAACTAGTTAGTTCAGTTAGTTAGAACTCTTTCACCTCGTTAGGAGATTAAGAGCACGAAACAAGAAGAAAAAAGAAAAAAAGAAGACTGATGTGCAGATGTTTGTTATATTTGTTTCAGCAAAAGGGCAACCAGATGATGGACAAGGCCAGCAATGCTGCCCAATCTGCCAAGGAAAGCATGCAAGAGGTTCATGATCTTTTATTTTATTCTTTTAAATGGATTTACATGTTGATCTGTTTGTTTACAATTATTCTCAGTTTCTAAACCTTTTTCCTAACAAAAACTCTGATATTTTGTGTTTCAAAAAAGATACACAAATAAATAAATAAATAAATAATTCCACAGAAAAGTGCACTACATTCATTCTGGATGGATCTCACATTTCACTAGGATGATGAATGCAGTTGCCATTGCATTCTGTGTAATTTTTTGAAAATAAAATAAATTATGTTTTGATGTAAGAATGCAAGTAATGTTTGGTTATGATGTTCTTGATTAGGCTGGTCAGCAAATGAAGGCTAAAGCACAGGATGCAGCTGATACGGTTAAGAATGCAACCGGCACGAACAAATGAACGCTTCAGGGATGACGGATTCATCTCTTAGATGTTTTTATTTTTGTTTTTTGTTTTCATTTGCAGTTTATGCATATGCTCCTCTTGTGGAGCTGCGGGTTGTTTGGTTTGTCTTATGAACCAACACCAGAGCTCTCTCTTTGAGTTCTTCCTTCATAAATTAATTTCTTAAGAAGTCAATGTTTGCTGTTTTGAGAATTTTTGTGTGCTTCATTTTTCTTTTCACTTGAAGTTCCTATAATGATGCATCGACAATGAATCAATATTGTTCAATTGTCAATGTTGAGATATAAGATCATTAATAGCAAATTTAATTCTAATTAGTCTTCTAAAATTAAAATTCCGATTCTGTACAAGTAGCTTCAGCAGTACAATTTAACTACAATAATTCATATTTACACTCCATTTACTTCAGCAGAAAACATGGAAAACGTTTTTCTCCCCAGAAAATGTTTTCATTTCTTAAAATAGGATGCAACATGGTTCCTTTACCTTTATTACATTTGAGGATGACATTGTGAATATGATTCCAGTACTCGATTGGCACCATTTCAATATTAATGTCAGTTTCTGTATATGATTTCAAAAGTTATGATAATAAAACCATTTCAAACTAAACCATTTTATCGGAGGACTGAACAGGTTCATCATCAATACATACATGGATAAGAAGCTGATCAATTGTTAAAGAATCAATTAAACAACTTTTTGAGACCTTTAAGACCATAAATTAGCTATAATAATCTTTCAAAATTCACAAGAATGTATGTTATTAATGTTGAATCTCATTCACATTCATTGTATTGTTAGGATGCATACATAAATAATGTTGTTTTAGCCTCCTCACAAATATATTCAACACGAAACTCATCCTTGCACTAGCTTTTCGCATTGTTTTCTTCGCTGCAAGTGAGAAAAAATTCAAATATGGATTGTCACCTGTTCTTGTACTTGAGCTAAGCTTTATCGACATTGTGCACAGAAGCTTATCTTCATAAAATTCACTAAATACATAAAGCTACAGTTTTCAATTACTTACACCGGATGATTTCAATACAATGAAAAAATGATTTCTTTTTTTAAAAGCATTACATTTCCGAAAAAGAAAAATACAATAAAGTTCAATACAAAGTCTTTATGGACAACATGGCCTAAACCAGGCCAAAGAAAATAAAAGGAAAACAAAAAGAAAACAAAAACCTTTAAGGTAAAACTCTCACAACCTAAGTCATATAAAATAATTATCCTCTTGTGACCCGGGAGGATAGGTAAAACGACGTCGTTTTGTTGTTGTTGTTGTTTTCTTTTTAATTAAAACACTCACCATTGTTCTCATATGTATGAACTTTTTATTTGTAAATTACTTTCTAAATATACATTAACAAAGAAAATTTTTAAATTAAAAAAAAAAAAAATCAATGTTAGGAGATTAACAATACTAGCAAGGAAATTTGTACACCAAAAAAGTATTTTAATAAGTGTTTTGAACATAAATTATATAATATATATATTCAAACTTAATGTAATGTGAGTCACACTCAAAATAAATTTGGTTCACATATTTTATTTTTAGAATATTTTTTTAAGTAAATAGTATTATTATACTAGCAGAAGATAATGATGAGAATTATAAAATGGTGCATTTTAGCCACACATCATATCACTTAGTAAATTAATTCTCTTTTAACATGGTACCTGAAAAACTCTTATAGGAAAATCACCAATAAACAAAAAACAATACCTCAACACTCATTCTCAAGGAATCATACCAAAAAGAAAGACCAACTTTTATAACATGTTTAATTCACTTCCATCCAAACTAGATTGACATCCTTATAAACAATCAAAAGCACATCTTAAAAAAGAAATTGCAAAGCTAAAAGATGTGGTTCTCAAATGGTCCACAAATGTTGATAATTTCTAGCCTCAGAAAAAAAAAAAAACAAAAAACAAAAACAAAAACAAAAAACAAAAAAAATATAAAAAAAAAGACAAAAAACCTTAATAATGTCTTCAAAAGATGTCCAACATTCATTTTTATAAAACATATGCTTGTCCAGTTGTCCTAGTTGCATAATAAGATACCTACCATCATCATCTGCACAAACAAGAATTATATGTATATAAAAAAGATTTTAGTGAAGTACTCAAACAATTAAATAATTTCTCATGAAAATGTAATATTGACAATGAATTTAGATAATAATTTTTAAATTGTGTCAATTAAGAATAAGAAATAAACTTGCCTTTAAGTCATCAATCCAACCAAAAGCAATCGATTGTAGTAGACATTGTGTTTAGGTTGACCACATCCATGTTGCTTTGATCATCATTTAGGTTAACCACATGATTTGGATTAACCTCTCTTCTCTCTGTTTTGGCTTGGCATGTTTGACTATTATGACCTACACCTTTACAAGTGCTACACTTCCTTGTTGCTTCAACAAACTCAAATTTTGAAGCATTCCGTCTTGTGAAACTAGCTTCTTTCCCTTTTTGGTCCCCGATGGACGTCCTCTATGAGGTTGAACATTTGGCTCAAGAAGCAATGGAAGTGATGGATTTACAAGTTGAGAAATTCTCTCCTGAGCATCTTGTTGGAAATATTTTTTCGATAATAATTAATTTAACAGAATAATAAAACAGATAATAATTAAATACAGAACTTACAACTTTTTGCAGAATCAAACTTAGAACAAATTTGTGATTGAGGCCAGTGTATGGACACTGTGTCTTTAAGACAGAAATTCGTCCTCTCCTAGGTGCTTGAGAATAACGGACATCCTGCCTCCAGGATTTAACAATCACCCCAAATAGATGCAGCACTGCAAACTGATTGTACAGCGAACCAGGCTGTGTATTTTCGAACTCACACAAGATGCAAAATGAAGAAGATCTGAAGTAGAGATTGGAGAAGACTAGTTATGGGAAAAACTCTCTTTCCTATTGGAATGGAGGGTTGATATATATAGGCTGAGAAGTGTCCATTCAAAACAGAAGACCGTTGAGAAGAACAGTTACCAGGTTGGAGACGCGATTGTCGAAGAAGGAGAGTAGTTGCAATCGAAAATTTTTAATTCAAAATTTCAGATTTTGAATTTTCCCACAGAAATTTATTCGAAAAAATTCAAATAATTTTGGAGCAAAAAATAAAGAACGGGTTAGACTCATACCCACACCCGCGCCCGCCCTGACGGACGACGGCGGCGCGCGCGTGTGGTGATGGTTTTGGGTTTGTTCATAACTCCTCCTCCTACAAAACTTGGGTACCCCTTGGGGCTCAACCCAAGGTCTCCAACTTAGCGCTTATAAACACATTGAAACTCTTTCATGTTTCCTATGTGGGACAAGGTATTAGACACCAACTCATGGGAACCATACCAAACAATTTCATGTTTATAAGGCTCACTTCAGTATCAATTTCTCATTCACTCGTAAATGGTTTCGTCCACCCGAGTATATATTCTTGTTCACCACATGGCAAGGAACGTATTGCCACTCGGACCCATCCAAACCGAGGTGTGGGACCTACATTAATGAAAGCTCAAAATTACTGAAAATTAATGGTGATAAACCATTTTTCTCTAACAATCCCCCACATGAATGAAATTGAAAACGAATATGCAACAACATGCAGACACTGAGAGTATAAAACTGAAAATATCCTGCAAAGGATAAGTAGCTTTTGGATTTGAACCTTTCCTTGTGAAAGACGATCGGGTTTACTGGCTGATTAGTGAACATGATGTCTTGAACTATTCTGCCATTGGTGTAAACCGAGACAACAGTTTGTTACACAGTTTTATTTCCTTACACAATCTGGTTCTATCGGTTGTGCCCATTTTGGCCCTGGACAATTCCTGGTTTTTCTAAGTGCTCTAGAGATTTAGCCTTTTTTCAATTCCCATAGAACCGGCCCAGTTCACACTCATATAGATGATTCTCATTAAGAGTATTCTGCTATACCCTACTTGGATTTCCAAGATATGAATATCATTAAAAGCAAAGCTTAACCTGATTAGCGCTGCAGACATCACTATGTCATCATAGGAAATGGTAGGAAAATTTTTCCTTAGTGATACTAACGAGTCACACATAATTCGGTTGTCCCTTTGAACCTAGATTTTGGGATCTCCAGTCAGCTAGGTTGTGTTGCCATTAAAGCGACTCTTTAGTTAAAAGGCTTTAATCCCATTCCCCTCGATGATCTTAAAACTTGCTCTTTGGTCAAACCTTTGGTTAACGGATCCGCGATATTATCTTTTGACCTTATGTACTCAATGGAAATAATTCCATTTGAGAGCAATTGCCTAACAGTATTATGTCTACGTCGAATATGACGAGACTTACCGTTATACATATTATTTTGTGCTCTTGCCATTGCTGCTTGACAATCGCAATGAATGCAAATGGCTGGTACAGGTTTTGGCCACATTGGGATATCCTCTAGAAAGTGACGAAGCCATTCTCCTTCTTCACCTGCTTTATCTAAAGCGATAAATTCGGACTCCATTGTGGACCTTGCAATGCATGTCTGTTTGGTTGACTTCCATGAGACTGCTGTACCTCCCAGGATAAAGACATAACCACTAGTAGACTTGGAGACTTTAGTGTCTGAGATCCAATTAGCGTCACTATAACCCTCTAATACTGCTGGATATCTCATGTAGTTCAGCCCATAGTTTCGAGTATACTTTAGATATCTAAGTACCCTAACTATTGTTGTCCAGTGATCTGTTCCTGGATTGCTTGTATATATACTTAATCTGCTAACTGCATATGCTAAATCTGGACGTGTGCAGTTCATGAGGTATATTAAGCTTCCGATGATCCGGGAGTATTCTACTTGTGATACACCTTCACCTATATTCTTCATCAAATGAAGATTAGCATCTATAGGGGTCTTAGCGAGACGATCGTCATGCTTGTTAAATTTCTCAAGTATTTTATTAACATAATGTCCTTGAGACAAGGTATATCCTTCAGATGTCTTTGTAATTTTTATTCCAAGTATAACATCTGATATTCCCATATCTTTCATGTCAAACTTAGAGTTCAACATTTTCTTGGTAGCTTTGATCATTTCATTATTACTACCAAGGATGAGCATATCATCTACATATAGGCAAACAATGACATATCCCTTTTCTAGTGTTTCTCACATAAACACATTTATCACATTCATTAATTTTAAATCCATTTGATATCATTACATTGTCAAATTTTTCATACCATTGCTTAGGTGCTTGTTTTAGACCGTAAAGAGACTTCACAAGTTTGCACACTTTTTTCCCTTGCCCTGGAACCACGAACCCTTCTGATTGTTCCATGTAAATTTCCTCATTCAAATCGCCATTCAAGAATGCAGTCTTAACATCCATTTGATGGATCTCAAGATTATACAAAGCTGCAATTGCTATTAACATTCGAATAGATGTTATTCTTGTTACTGGTGAGTAAGTATCAAAATAATCTACTCCTTCAGTTTGCCTGTAACCTTTAACTACAAGTATCGCCTTGTATTTATCAATTGAACCATCCGACTTCATCTTCCTTTTAAAAATCCACTTGTAACCAAGAGGCTTACAGCCTGGTGGAAGATCCACCAATTCTCATGTATGATTTTGTAGAATTGATTCAATTTCATTATTGATAGTTTCTTCCCAGGAAGGAACTTCAGGAGTGGATATTGCCTCTTTGAAAGTTCGAGGCTCCTCTTCCAGTAAGTACGTTAAGAAATCAGGACTGAAGGTTTTTCCTGTCCTAGCCCTTTTACTCCGTCTGGGTTCCTCCTCAACTTTTTCCTCTGGATTTTTCTCAACTTGCCTTTGATCATTGTCAAAAGCAGTATCATAGGTTCCTTTAAGCTCTTGTGTTAATTTACAAGGAAACACATTTTCAAAAAATGATGCATTCCTAGACTCGATAATTGTATTGATATGAATCTTTGTGTTCTCACTTTTATGTACTAAAAACCAATAGGCACTACTGTTGTTTGCATACCCTATGAAAATACAATCAACAGTCTTGGGTCCAATTTTAACCCTTTTCGGTTCTGGTATTGCCACCTTAGCCAAACACCCCCACACTTTCAAGTATTTGTAGGAAGGCTTTCGACCTTTCCACAGTTCATAGGGTGTTTCATGAGACTTCTTATGAGGAATTTTATTGAGAATATAATTAGCGGAAAGAATAGCTTCCTTCCACAAGTTATGAGGTAACTCAGAACTTATTAACATGGCATTCATCATTTCTTTCAAAGTGCGATTTTTCCGCTCAGTAACTCCATTTTGTTGAGGTGTATAAGGTGCAGTGGTTTGATGTATTATTCCTAATTGTGAACATAAGTCACCAAATGGTGCTTCATATTCACCACCTTTGTCACTCCTTATACCCTTTATGTTCTTGCCAAGTTGATTCTCAACCTCAGCCTTAAATTCTATGAATTTTTCTAAAGCTTCATCCTTGCTTCGTAGCAAGTATACATAGCAGTACTGAGTGCTATCATCAATAAAGGTTATGAAATATTTTTTCCCCCCTCGTGTTTGAACAAATTTCAAATCACATATATCACTATGGATTAGATCCAGAGGTTCAATATTTCTTTCAATTGACTTAAAAGATGCCTTAGTCAATTATGATTCAACACATACTTCACACTTATGATTTGCATCAATATGAAATTTAGGTAGATATTCTAAGTTAATTAATCTACGCAAAGCACCATAATTAACATGTCCTAATCTACCATGCCACATATATAAAGACTCAACAAAGTAAGTAGAAGATGTGTTATTCTTATTAAAAGTAGGAACCACTGTCATTATATTTAGTTTAAAGAGCCCATCGCTCAAGTACCCTTTCCCCACATATATCCCATTTTTAGTAATTACAAATTTGTCAGATTCAAACACAAGACGAAATCCATTCTTGCTCAGCAATGATCCAGATACCAGGTTCTTCCGAATTTCTGGTACATGCAGCACTTCTTTCAAAGTAAGCTCTTTGCCTGATATCATCTTGAGTACTACTTGTCCTTTGCCTTCAACCTTGGAGGTAGAAGAATTGCCCATATAAAGTTGTTCTTCATTATCTACCATTTGATATGTGGAGAACATCTTTTTCTCAGAGCAAATGTGGCGTGTAGCACCTGTGTCCACCCACCAAGTTTTGGAGTTGTTTACCAAATTCATTTCAGACACCATTCCGGACATATGTAACCCCGAAATCATTGCACAAAGATTTTCCTCCTCTGTTATGTTGGCTTGAGCAGGTTTCTTTTTCATGGTTCGTTGAGTCCGACGCTTGTAACAATCTTTAGCACGATGTACTTGCTTGTCACACACATAGCATTTGCCTGTGAAATTTTGAATCTCTCTAGTCTTTGAACCAGAGCTTCGTTTTGAACTCTCACCAGGATACTTCATCTTCTTACTGTTGTTCTTAGGCTTCTGTTCCACCACATTAGCCTTGGCCTCCATGAGATGATGCCCATTTTTCTTTTCAGACCCACGGTTGTCTTCTTCAATCCTCAACCGAACAATCAAGTCCTCCAATGACATCTCTTTGTGCTTGTGCTTTAAATAATTCTTGAAATCCTTCCAAGACAGCGGTAATTTTTCAATTATAGCTGCAACCTGAAAAGACTTGCTCAGAGACATACCTTCTGCATGAATTTCATGCAGGATAAGTTGTAGATCTTGGACTTGACTGATCACCGTCTTAAAATCCACCATCTTATAATCCAGAAAGCAGCCAACAACAAATTTTTTTGTTCCTGCATCTTCCGTCTTATATTTGCGATCCAAGGAATTCCACAACGTTTTTGCCATCTTGATTGGACTATACACATTGTAAAGCGTGTTGTCCAATCCATTGAGGATATAGTTCCTGCAGAGAAAGTTTGCATGTTTCCATGCATCTACTGCAGCGACAACTTGCGCATCACTCTCATTTTCTTTCAGAGTTGGCGCATCTTCTCGTAAAAACCTTGCTAAATTCAGGACAGTTAAATAAAATACCTTTTTTGGTTGCCACCTTTTAAAATCGGTACCACTGAATTTTTCAAGTTTTTCCCCATGGTTCACTGGAACATGTCCATGACTCGGGCCATGAGTCAGAGTAGGAGTAACAACCGGAATAGAAACCACCGGTGGAGGCACAATGGGATTAGGAATAATAACAGCACTCTCAGTTGCCATTTTTTCTGATTAATAAAATAAATTAAAATAAACAGAAATTATTTTCCAATAGAATAAATAAACTAACAAAATTCTAGAACAAAATACTCTATAGGAAAACAAAAAACAAAATAAATATGAGGAGAACAAGATTTTATCTTTATTGGAATTAAAAACAGATTATATAGTATAAACCAAATGAAACAAATAATCTGTCAAAAGAATCAATTAAATTGACCAAATTAATTATCTACCCAATTTAATAAAAAAAAAACCAACAGAATATGACCAATTTAAAGTAATCAATCACAGAATCATACTTGTGTAAGAACACTACAAGTTTATTTAAACTAGAAAACTAGAATTCTAATGATACGTAATAAACACCAAACCAGTGAACAAAGATACTAAGGTCTAGAAAAGAATAAACAAATAATCTTGTATCCAAATAAATTTATTCAACACACAGTGCATGTGAAACAATTACTAGTGCACTAAAGAAATACAGACTAATAACAACCTATCAAACGTTATCATGCAGCAGTCGATCTCATAAACAAACTGGAATATAAACACAGACTACTTCAATATTCTGTAAATTAGTTTTTAATCGAAAAATATCTAAATTGGATTACAAAAGTAAAACAGTAACCAAAGAAGCAAATTTCTGTCTTAAAATTGTTGGAAATATTTTTTCGATAATAATTAATTTAACAGAATAATAAAACAGATAATAATTAAATACAGAACTTACAACTTTCTGCAGAATCAAACTTAGAACAAATTTGTGATAGAGGCCAGTGTATGGACACTGTGTCTTTAAGACAAAAATTCGTCCTCTCCTAGGTGCTTGAGAATAACGGACGTCCTGCCTTCAGGATTCAACAATTACCCCAAACAGATGCAGCACTACAAACTGATTGTATAGCGAACCAGGCTGTGTATTTTCGAACTCACATAAGATGCAAAATGAAGAAGATCTGAAGCAGAGATTGGAGAAGACTGGTTACGGGAAAAACTCTCTTTCCTATTGGAATGGAGGGTTGATATATATAGGCTGAAAAGTGTCCATTCAGAACAGAAGACCGTTGAGAAGAACAGTTACCAGATTTGAGATGCGACTGTTGGAGAAGGAGAGTAGTTGCAACCGAAAATTTTAAGTTCAAAATTTCAGATTTTGAATTTTCCCGTAGAAATTTATTCAAAAAAATTCAAATAATTTTGGAGCAAAAAATAAAAGACGGGTTAGACCCACACCCGTGCCCGCCTCGCCCTGACGGACGGCGACGCGCACGTGTGGTGATGGTTTTGGGTTTGTCCATAACTTCTCCTCCTACAAAACTTGGGTACCCCTTGGGGCCCAACCCAAGGTCTCTAACTTAGAGCTTATAAACACATTGAAACTCTTTCATGTTTCCTATGTGGGACAAGGTTTTAGATACCAACTCATGGGAACCATACCAAACATTTTCATGTTTATAAGGCTCACTTCGGTATCAATTTCTCATTCACTTGTAAATGGTTTTGTCCACCCGAGTATATATTCTTGTTCACCACATGACAAGGAACGTATTGCCACTCAGACCCACCCAAACCGAGGTGTGGGACCTACATTAATGAAAGCTCAAAATTACGGGGAATTAATGGTGATAAACCATTTTTCTCTAACACATCTTCCTTCTGAATTATAGGCCACTCTTGATGTTTATTTTCTAACTCATGAATTAGCCTTCGGAATTCACCCCCATCATTTTTTTCACCAGTAGACAAAGTCAAGGATCTTCTATCAATCCTCCATTGTGATTGTATTGCATCAAGAGGTAATGCCTTACCTTTCTAATTCATCATTTTATGTGCACAAGGAAGACCTATATTTGCCATAAATGTCCTGTGCATGTTGGTTGCATTGTACCGTTTGTTACCATTTCATACTGTTTAAGTAGCTCTCCCATGGCAAATGCCGACACATTAGTGATAAGGTCCTTAAAGAAATGAGTATTGCATTTGTGAGGTATCCGGATCTTTTCACTTGAGAGTTGTGCCTTTATCTCTTTATATTCATTTTTAATTGCAAAGCATATCTTGTTTTTCACTCGATGAAGATCACTAGTTGAAACTTGTAAATATTTCTTAAGTTTTCCATGCACACCTTCAGCCCTTGAAGAAACCCGATTTCCAAAATGAGCAAACTTTTCAGTCTATGCATTCACAAACCGTTCTTTAAATGGAAGCCACGTCTTTTGAATATAATATAAAACTTCTTTCTTCTCTTTATACAATAGCTCAAAAAACTTCCAAGCTTCCTCGTATGTTGCTTCATCTTGAAAGTTTATAACTTGTCTCCAAGTACACAAAAATGTGCTCCAATCTTCTTGAGCTTCAAAATAAGACTTGCAATTCGCCAAAATATTTTTCTCAATGTGCTACACACATAAAAGATTCTTAGTTGTTGGAAAGACAACTTGTATAGCATTCATTAATGCCAATTCCCCATTAGATACAATGACAGAAGGATGACCAATGAGACCCAATATCTTACTAAACATTTGTAAAGCCCAAACATAATCTTCTTCTCCCTTTTTATCCAAAAAAACAAAACAAGAGTAAAATGAAGTGTTAAAACTTGAAACACCAATTATGTCAAGAAGTAGCATCTTGTATTTGTTAGTCTTATAAGTAATCCATCACAAAAACATTCAAGTAACTCCTTGTCAATATGATTGAAGTAGGGTGTGCAAAAAATAGATGTGTCAATCACCATCTTAATTATGTGCAACATTAAAAGTAAAATCACCTTGACGAAGTTCTTCAAACAATGCTTGTATCATAGTTCGCCCTGCCAAGTTATCCTTGTGAAGTTTAGCCTTCATATTTTATATAGTCCTAGCTTCGGATTCCTTTGTCTAAGTGAAGAAAGAATTTGGCGCGGTGGTATCCTCAATCTAGTCATTTCTTCAATACTCAAGACTTCTTCTTTCGATAAACGATGACAAAAAGGATGTCTGGACATGTCAATAGAAGGCTCATGATTATGTGAGCTATTTTTTTACTACAAGCACCCAAAACCCATCACTTTGTCTTACTTTGAATTTCAAAGGGACAATTAATAAGGCGAGTAGCCGTTTGCCTTTGTCTATGCTCCATAGGAACATGCCACTTATTTTGGTAACAACCACCTCTATCACAACCAAAGGTCACGTATCTATCTTTTTTGGAGTTTTTAATAGATATTGCATACCCTTGCATTGAGAAAAATTCTCGGACGGTATCAAGGAGCTCTTCATGAAATTGAAATTTCCAACCAATATTTCCAAGTATCTCATTTTGCCTATTTTCTCCCCTTCCCTAACTTTGTATGTTTATTCCATCTTGTTCAATTTGATCACTTAACCTTTCATAGACACATTCAATGGATTGTTCAATATTCACGATTCTTCTTTACGAGATCTAAATTATAAAGAAATACACAACCAATTGTCACATATTCATGTTATAAAATTGATTAAAAATAATTCTATAAATAAATAATTAAAAATCAACTAGTTACAATATGTTTGGTTTATTATAATGAAATGAAAAAGATAATGATCATCAATATTCATTCCTACGTTCGGTTAACTAAAAAAAATAGAAAATACATTATACAAATTGAATCATCATTCACTATTGAAAGGGAATAGTCACTTCATAAGGATGCTAAAGAATGATAATTCCATTTCAATTCACCTTCCTCGAACCAAACACTACCTTAGAGTTAAAAGGTAAGATCAAATTAATGTTTATTTATTTATTTATTTATTTTTATTTTAAATTTCATTTTACTGTTAATCATCTCATGAACCCAAAAAAAAATTTGTAAACCTTGTAAACCTAAAAATTATATAGTTCATTCGTATATCTTTATAGAAAATTCTAAAACTCACATAAAATAAATAAATAATAATAAAAAACTAAATCAATTCTAAATATTTAATTACAAATAGATAGTAGAGTAAGGGCTAGTTTGGCATAACCTAAATAAGTCAAAAAGTCACTATCTTATTTAAGTCACATCATCTTATTTAAATCACATCACATCTCTAACACATCACATCAAACCCAACCCAAATCCAAACCCACCAATAAGTCAAAAAGTGTACCTTTTTAGGACATCCCAAACCAACCCTAAATATACTTGAGAGGTGAGAGAGAGACCAATTTTCTTGAATATTGTCATGTCAAATTGGGATGAAAGGAAAGGTGAATGATTGATAGAAATTCTGAATAATTGGGTAAATAAAAAGTCACACAAAGGGATAGTTTAAAAAAACTGTGTGAAGAATGGATAGTCAAATTATAATAGATATCATATGAGGATAAGATTGTCATTTCAAATTACTGCACAATAAGGGGTTGTTTGGGGTGTTATAAATAAGTGTACTTTTTGTCTTTTTGGACTAAAAAATTGAGGAAGAAAATATGGATGTTTGGATTAATTTTTTGACTTTTTATAGAAAAATGTGTAATAAAAAATTATAAAAATTGATTTGTAGGAAAAAAAATTAGTATTGGGAGTTGTGCAGTCGTAATTATTGACTTTTGGTGAATAGTGTTAACTTTTTAACTTTTTGAGTAACTTTTTGACTTTTTTAATACATGTCAAACTTGGCCTAAATATACATGGCTCCATTCTTTTCATGTGGCATTACGCCACCCTAAATTTAATTAAATTATTTAATCAAATTATTATTATTATTTTTTATGAATAATTTGTTCGATCAATTTTACAAATTGAATAAAGCCCAAAGTAGAGGAGTCCGGATCCTCGGCCGTCCTACCCAGCGGCCCTTCCAGCAGCGCCCCAAAACGACGTCGTTTTGGGGCCAATTTTCACAAAAAAGAAAAAAGAAAAAAAAAGAACGAGGGACTGCTGGGTTCATGCATATATATATATATATATATATCTTCATATCTATAGATGAAGAAAAAGAAGAAGAGGAAGGTCTACTGGGTGCCTCTGTTTTGCATCGCCGATCGGAGCTGGATTTGATTGTTGATGGAGATGATGATGATGATGTTCAAAATCTGAAGATGAAGGAAAAAAATGTTGATGATGTTGATTTGGATTGAAGATGATGGTGATTTGGATCTGCAAAATTTTGATGTTGATGAACAAGATTTTTTTTTTTTGTTGATGTTGATGAACCCAGCAGACCCTTGTTGATGTTGATGAACAAAATTTTTTTTTTTTTTTTGTTGATGATGAACCGAGCAGAACCCAGCAGACTTCCTTCTCTTTCATCACCTTCGACCCAGAATAATTTCTGTGCTTCATCTTTTTTTTTACCCACCCAAAATTTCAAACCCAAGAACTAAAATCAAATTTCATCATCATCGTCAAACCCAGAATAATTTCAAACCCAAAATCATACAATAAGAAGCAGATCTCTGACATCTTTTTCCATATCTACGTACTCTTTTAAGCAAATCTTGGGTTTCAAGTCAGATAATTTTGATATGAATTGTACTGGGTTTTGGGTTTTCAATTTCAATTTCGGATGTAATTTGGGTTTTTTTTCGTGTTTCAAGATCGGAATGTTGATGAGTTTTACACTGGGTTTAATGGGTTCAATTTGGAATTTTTTGTATGATGAGAATTTTCTATCTCAAAGTGAGGTAATTTTGTGTGTAATCTACAGATCTGGCTAATGTTCAAGTCCAGTTAGCCCACCTAAGAATTGAACCATTCAATTTAGCTCAGAGAAAGAAGAAGACGAAAAGAAAGTGCTCATTCTGTTTGTTTGTTTGTTTTTTTTTTTTTTTTTGTTCAAAAATTAACTCTAAAATGACGTCGTTTTAGAATACTGCTGGAAGGGCCGCTGGGTGAGGCGGCCGAAGATCCGGACTCCAAAGTAGAGTCCATCCAATGAAACACAGCATGGACCTGCTGTTCTTTTTTACTAATGACGCGAACGGAATTGCTTGATACTGTCGGTATAAAGAGTGGTATTAAAATGTTTATGCTTCTTTGTAGTTGTACATTATCCTGGAAATATCCAGTTATTTCGCGTGATTCGAACTGTGTTAACTCTTTCTCTCTTTCTGTTGAATTCATCCAAAACCCTAAAACCCTCCGTCCCCATCTGATCTACTGCAGGATCTCTCTCTCTCTCTCTAAACCCTAAAGATGAGGAATCATCCATTGCTTTTGGTTCTTCTCCGATGTCACTCTCGATCTCAACAACTTCATTTTTCCAGACACTTGTCTCACTTCCATTCACACCCAAGTCCGCTTCGCCATTTCTCTTCACTCCTCCGCTCTCGCTTCCTCTTCGTTTCCCAGATTCCGGACTCCAAAAATCTCACCTTTCGCTGCTTCTCTTCCTCCGAGCTCGCTATCCAACAGAAAGACTCAGCTCACGTACTCCTCTTAACCGATATCTTCTCTAAATCACAACCAACTACCGATGAAATCAAGCTCCAGTTAGATTCCAACAACATCGTCATTACCCATGAGTTGGTATTGAAGGTTCTGCGGAGCCTCGACGCCACTCCTGATGTTGCTCGGAGGTTTTTCGATTGGGTTTCGGAGAGCCAAGGCGAGCGATTGAGCTCCAAATCGTATAACTTGATGCTGGGTATACTGGGTTCAAATGGGTATGTAAAGGAATTTTGGGATTTGGTTGGGATTATGAAGAAGAAAGGGTATGGAGTGATAAAGGGCGCACATGTTAGGGTTCTGGAGAAATTTGAGAAAGAAGGACTAGTTAGTGATGTGGAGAATTTGAAAGAATTGTATGCATCAGGATCAGTGGATAATTCGGCTGAGAAGGTGTGTTCGCGGGTTTGTAAGGTGATTAAGCGAGATGTGTGGGGAGATGAAGTCGAAAGATTGTTACAGGAATTGAAAATTGAGTATTCGAGTGATTTGGTTGTGATGGTTTTGGGAAATCTTGCAACAGAAACAAACAAGGCATTGATATTTTTCCGGTGGATTCAGGAGAGCAATTTATTTAAGCATGATGAACAGACTTATAATGCTATGCTTAGGGTTTTGGGAAGAGAGGACAGCATTGAAAAGTTCTGGAGGGTGGCGGATGAAATGAGGGCTGCCGGCTATGAAATGGGGAAGGAGACATATGTTGAGGTTTTGGGGCGGTTTATACATAGGAAGATGATAAAGGATGCTGTGGATTTGTACGAGTTTGCGATGGGAGGTGCAAATAAGCCCTCAGTTCAGGATTGTGCATTTCTTTTGAGGAAAATAGTGGTTAGCAAGGAGCTAGATATGGATTTGTTTCTGAAAGTTGTCAAGGCTTTTACTGAGGGTGGGAATGTGTTGACGAGTTCGACAGTGGATGCTGTTCTCAAGTCTTTAACCAGTGTTGGTAGATTTGGGGAATGCAATAAGATCTTGAAAGCGATGGAGGAAGGCGGTTTCTTACCTGGTGATACTTTGCAGAGTAAAATTGCCTTTCAGCTTAGTAGTAATGGGAAAAAGGAAGAAGCAAGTGAGTTTATGGATAATATGAGAGCCTCTGGGTGTATTCCACATTACAAAACATGGGCATCT
This sequence comes from Camellia lanceoleosa, assembly GCA_025200525.1. Classification (NCBI taxonomy): domain Eukaryota; kingdom Viridiplantae; phylum Streptophyta; class Magnoliopsida; order Ericales; family Theaceae; genus Camellia; species Camellia lanceoleosa. The sequence goes on from CM045758.1 coordinate 204,180,350, forward strand.
TTAGTTGAAGGGCACTGTGTTGCTGGTGACCTTCATGAAGCTTCTGATTGTTTTCAGAGGATGGTTGAAAAAGTGGGGGCCTCTTGTGTTGGCTATGCTTTAGAATTGTTGGTTAACGCATATTGCCATAAGAACAGAGCAATCGATGTGTACGAACTTCTGACTGACATGGTCAATGAGAAAGAGTTAAAACCTTGGCATTCTACATACAAGGTATTAATAAGCAAGTTACTGGTTCAGGGAGGTTTTAAAGAAGCTTTTAACCTTTTGGGATTAATGAAAAATCAGGGTTTCCCACCTTTCTTGGATCCATTTATTGAGTTTGTTTCAAAGACTGGAACTGCTGATGAAGCTATGACGTTTCTGAATGTGATGACTGTGAAGAGGTTTCCATCTACAGTCGTGTTTCTTCGAGTCTTTGAAGCGTATCTGAAGGCTGGAAGGCATAATGAAGCACACAATCTCCTTTCTAAATGCCCACGGTACATTCGTAACCATGCTGATATTTTGAATCTCTTCTTTACCATGAAGTCTCAAGCTGCGACTGCTGCCACTTCTGTAGCTGCTTAGGATCAGATGGGTGTACATTGTATGCCATTTCTTCAAAAATTTTGGTATGAAACTTTTTCACTCTTCCTGTTTGGAGGAAAATCAACTTTATTTGCAACCATAAAGTTACAGTATTAAAAATTTATTGATTTTCTGATAAACGAATTTTTTCTTTTGTTGTTTGTGACATCTGAAGCAGTTGGTTAATGAGTAGACTTGACATACGATCAAAGAAATGAGCATGCTGTTGATTCATCTATGATTTCTTTGATGTTGTGACATCTGTAGTACTATACTATAGATTTGCTTTTCTATCAGCTGAAGCTTTAAAATCTGTGTGGTAGTTCTTGATTAAGATTCATACAAGACAAACACCTTTGATAAAGTGCTGACTTGACTTTTAAAGCTTTTTTTATGAGGTATAGTTTTGCTGATCCTTCACTGTCTATGTTGCTTTCCTTGTATGGCCTTGTTCAACAATGCAATCTTAATGCTTGCTTTAAAAAAAAATTTCCACTTTTGTAGTAAGACCTGTTTCTCAGGCCTTAGGATTTTTGGGTAGTCAGGTGACTGGCAGGGATTTCTTCAGCACTATTGGGGACTGACTTAGTGACTTTGAAATGTTTAGGGACTAGTCAGGGATTATGATCGTAGAAGTGCTGTGTACATGTAGTCTCTAGAAATCAGTTGTAGCCTTCAATTAGTTTTCCAACTTAATTTCTGATTAATAGATTTAGTAGACATCTCTGAGTCTTAAATCTTAGATCTTACTTGTTTAACTTCTATGTTTTATTGTTCTTGGGGGAGTCATTCAATTCGATCTTGTAGATTGGATGTGAATGCCTGTTGAGGGTGGTGGTTTTTGCCTTCGTTGTTTATGCCTGTTTAATCAAAGCTTCGATGGGAAAGTGGCTATGAAGATACGCTGAGCAAGAAAGCAGTTACTTATAAAGAGGGGCGATTGAAGTTTGGGTGGATGAAAGAGGAAGGACTTCTAAGGAGAGTCAAGAACTGTGTGGGGGTGGGAGTGAGGTAAGCTATCAGAAGGGGATGGCCAGATTTTTTCAGCATGAGAGGCTTGAGCTAGGAGATGATAGCAGGACTGTTGTTTTGGACCCCATTCTTACTACTGATAATTTGATCAAGAGAGGCTTCAAAATATCTAATAGATGTTGTATGTGTTGCAAGGCAGAGGCGATGGTGGATATTGGCTTCTCTGTTGTGATGTTGCCTAAGAGGCAAGGAGTTGTGGGACTAGTAGTTGCTCATTTTGGGGTTCAATGGGTGATGCAATTTCTGTGCAGAGGTGGTTGGAGTGTTTGGTAGTGGTGGCAGGTAAATGAGCAAGAGGAAAGATTGGATGGTGTGGTGGCTCCCCCATGTGCTATGTGGTGCTTCTGGAGAGAAAGAAAAAGACTATTTTGGAAGAGACAAAATTGGGAGTTGCATAGTTTTCACTTCTGATGTGAAGTTTTTTTTATTTATTTTAATCCTCTCTTCTTTTTTCTTATGGGAGCTCAATTTTCTGCGTCAAGCCTTTATGATTCTTATGCTTTTTGTGCATGAGTATAAATTATAATCCTCTACTTACCAACAAAATTTTGCTATTTCTGTTGTTAGCGTTGCATCAATGAGACAGATAATTTTGTTGCCATTATTTTTTGTTTCCCCTCAATTCAATAGCCAGAAGTCTGTCAAAGTATAGGTCAGATCCATTGCAGCAATTTGATAGCTTATTAACTTGCTGCTCTGCATTGGTGATTTTAATTTCTTAATAATTAACCAGATGATTGCCATAAGGGTTTGTAGAAATCAAAAGAATGACTTCTAGTGGCCATTGTAGTTCAGTTTGAAAATTTTAGGTGATGATGAGACTTCGCCTACTTGGACGTTAGTGCTTGTGCAATTTATCAAAACATGTATAATGGCTTATCTTACATGTTATTGGGAAAGTATTTCCTAGAATTACATTTCCGAACACAGTGGTATCACTTAAGACATTTTTTCTTGAAGTTGCTTCTCATATGTTTCCTACTAGGTGATTTTTAGAATAATAGAAAGAAACTTTTTAAAATGTGCAAGAGATGGATCTAAAATGTACCTCACCAAGTACTGTAATGTTTGTTATTTTTGCTGTGTTATTTATTATGAAGATCCATATTCTGCATTTTTTCATCACATCAAATTCATATAAAAGTGCTATTTAGTGTGTTTTGTTTCAGTTTTCTGAATTCTGTTTTCTAAAAATGTAGTTTCTTTTTTTTTTTTGTTTTTTTGTTTTTAGTGAATATTTTTTAAATTTTAAGCTTTTTTTTTTTTTTTTTTTACTTTTTTAGATATACCTTACTTAGATGTATCTAAATAGTAAAATATTTGTGAAAAATATTTTAAAAAATTAATAAATACACAAAAATACAAAAAATGTACTGAATTTTCTTAATTTTTTTTGTATTTTTGGTATTTAGTGAATTTTTTTTTAATATTTTTGTAATTTTCGTACTTTTCAAGTGTATTTATGTTTGGTGTGTCTAAAAATTTAAAAAAAATTGCTTAAAATATTTAAAAAATTCATTGAAAACAAAAAAATACGGAAAATAAAAAAGTAAAATTTTTTGAAAGGTGTTTTCTGAAAACCAAAATCAAACATGCTAATTTTTATTTTATTTTATTAACTCAAATTTACCTATTTGTATTTTGTATCATCTACTTATGATAATCTCGGGTGTATTATTCGGTCAGAGAAAGGTGCGAGTTCAACTTCATATTTGTGTCGCTGCTTTTGAGTACTATTATTAGTTGGTTTGAGTCTTGGACTTGTTAATGCTCCTGTTTATTTGTGAATCTTTGAGGTGTTGGAGCTGTCTTTGTCACTGTCAAAATGCAGGTTAGAGTTACAGGTGGAGGTTTAATAGAGTGGTGAACTGATGAAACTGTTGATAGACACAAATATCATTAATATGTTTCCATTGTTCACAAATTACTTAATTATTTATACAAATTTGTGGTGTGCTTGTATATATTACCATTTTTGATTTGTTGGAGCTGTAAGATCTCTGGTAGGTTATCAACTTCTGTGGTTTGTGCCCAGCTAGCACCATAAGTACAAGACCATGTTGCCTAGATGTGTTTGAGTTCTATGTTTTAAAACCTTAAAGAAGAAAAAAGAGCGGAAAAAACCAAGTGCTTCCCCATGTGATCCAGCCCCACTGCGTAAGCTCTTCTGTTCCTCCCAAACTCAAACCCCAGTATCTTTTTCTCTTACTTTTTTTATGGTTGTGGGGACTATGGTGTTTCCTCTGGTCTCCTCACATTCAAAAATTTCAAGCACTTTCATTAGGCTTTTGATCCAGCCCCACTGCATAAACTTATGTACCGCCAAACTCTAAACACATCTTTTTTTCTTCTTTTCTCTTCTTTTTGAAAAGGAAAAGGGGGAGGGGGATCTATAGTGCTTCCCCTGGTTTCCTCTCACATTTTCAAAATTTTCGTGCACTTTCCAAGTGCTATTGAATTTTCTTTGTCAGGGAGTGATTCTTAAAGCAAAAGCCTTTCAACTCAAATGACATTGTATGATCCATTTCTTCTTTTAACCAGATGGATTCTGATGATTGACTAATAATGAGCATTTGGAACGACAGTAAAAAAAAAAAAAAAAAAAAATTGGTTGGCCATGAAGTGGTTTTGACATTTTGTTAAATTCTTGATTTATGCCACGACATCACCATGGGTTTCCTATTGGGTTTTGTAGGCTGAAGTGGGAGATCAAGTTCAGAGTCATATTATTTGCTGCATGGTGTTTTAGTTGGTTTATTTTGCTATTAGTTTTGGGATTTGATTGGCATTAAGGAGAATAAAGGATACAAGCAATTCAAATTCTGGATGCTGAGTTTTTAGGAGATTTTATGTAGGAAGGGTTGGGTAATAATTGGGCAAAAGTTGAGATTGGGGCATCTGCTTCTAATCTACGGATATTTGAGTCCAAAAAGTTGGCTCTAGGATCTGTAAGGTGATGAGACGAGAAAAAGGGGAGATGCCCTTGGCAAGTGTTTATGAGAAGTTTACGGTCTGTTTAGTAATCATTTCGTTTTCAGTTTTCAATTTTCAGTTTATATTTACAAAAATTTTAAAAACTGTCATAAAAATTTGTTTGATAATTTTTTTGGTTTATAAATGGTTGTCTTAGTTTGTAAATTTAAGAAAAAAAACATAAACTGATTTTTAAACAGAAATTTAAAAATTTGACTAAAATTTTTTTTTCAATTAATTTTTTTAATTACTTTTTTTGTCAATTATAAACTAAAAACGTAAACGTTACCAAACGCTACCTTAGTGTTTGTTGTGATTTGAAAAAAAGTTAACCTTGTTTATGAAATGCCTAGAATTTTTTATTTTTATTTTTTAATTCTTAATCTTCTATGTTTTATTCTCAACTGGTTGGATTGTTTTTCCAATACTTACGGTTAAAGACCCAATCTTATATTATGTCCTAAATATCTAGAATTGAAATGTTGGACTGATAGATATTTTTAGAATGTTACATCTGTTATTGATTTATTTATTTTTAGGAGTCTTGTAGCCTGGTATACAATATATGGTTAGGGTTTTCCCCCAAACATTGAAATTATGACTGCTCGATTGTTTTTCCATAAGCATTAGGAATTGTGTAGGATTGTTTATGGGACACAGAAAAATGCTGCTTGAGTAATCCCATTTCATATTGTAGTTACTACACGCTTGCTTGATTAAAATGATTTTTGTTTGTTATCCAGCTAAATGCATTTGTGGTATCTGTACACTATTGGAGAAGTTTTTTATAAACCTAAAACATTTTATCAGCCATGTTTCTTTGACTCAGTCTGAAATTTGGGTACTGATTAAAGATCTATATTTTGTATAAAGACACAGACAACTGATACACTGAGAATCTCTGGTGGTCTCTGGAATTTTCCACTCCAGGGATGGTCAGTTTTTGAAATATTGATTCAAAAGATTACGTCCTACTCTTTTTTCTTCTTTAATTTTTTAATTTTTTAACAATGAACACAAAAGTCTAGCATTGAAGTGTGAAGTCTGCATCTACATTAAAGTTTGTGCCTGCCTTTGCTTTAAATCAAAGGTTGAGAATCCACTTACTTTCGCATGGTTGCAAACGTATTGCAGTTGGCGGTACAGATTCTAATTCCATCTTTTGTGTCTTGTAAACAATTATTAGTCTTTATAAACGTAAATCAACTAACTAATGTTTGACAGCAAGTAGTTAGCTTGTCAAAACACATTTTTTATTTTTTATTTTTTATTTTTTTATTTTTAATATTAGTTAATAGTCTATTCAGCTTTCAAAGTTAAAAGCTACTCATTTCCCATGCTTGCCAAAACTGATGCAGAATAACGTACACATACATTTAAAAAACACGTAGTGATGATAGTTTGTTAACACATTAGGCTTGTTACTGTGGTTTAATCTTTACTTTGTGTTCAGGATTGTCTTGATGAAAGTGGACTAAACTGGGTGCACCTTTTTTTCCAAAATTTTTTAAATTGTGGATGAGACTGAGGTTTCCACAAACCTTGAGTGTTTAGCTGAATGCAGGGTTTGTATTTTGATTTTTCGGTCCCGGGGAGGAGGAGAGGGAAGAGGGACCCTGGGGCCAGGTAAATGAGCTGGCTTTACCCATGCTTTACCACTACACCATTGCCATGTGCTTGCAGGTTTGCACGGACTGGCTTTAGATAAGGGAAGCATCTGTTTTTTCCATCTCTTCTTTGATTGAAACAGGCTTAAATTGCAGAGCTAAACTAAGCATGAATTCTATTTACTGCTACATTGCGTGTATGAACATCCTGCTATGATGTATAACTTAATAAGATGGGGTTGGTTTTTTAGTTGTGATTACAATTTGCATTAAGCCAATACTTGGCTCGGATTGCCTTTGTCTTATATTGAATTCTATAGTTTATAAGTGTGTACTATATATGCAGTTATTATATTTATATATATTTACTCGGCTTGAGCTAGTACTGAAAATGAGATGACATGAACCCTTTTTCCAGTAGTTTTTAACTGTCCTTGTTGTCACAATTACCTCGGTGTCCATATGAAATTAAGTTTGGTGCAACAGCTACTTTGAGGAACTGAAAATGACCTATCGATGAGCAAAACGCGATGAGTGTGACCAAACAAGTCAGTCTGGAAGTTTTTTTGTCAGTTTCCACAGCTCTATTTTTTGAATACTCTCTTGGAGATAAAGATAAAAAGACTAGGAAAATCTGAGTTGGATCTTTGTATTTGAAACCCCTTCAGTGCGTGGCTTGTAGGTTAAAAAAAAACAAAGGGACAAGTGGTGCTCCTACGAACAATATGACAAAATGCCAATCATCCCGCGATGATTAGTAGCTGTTACTGCTGGGGGTACTCGCCTGTGTGTGCTAATAAACACAGAATTTGAATAAATGCGCGGGGGGACCAAAATGTGCAGCCTATATCTAAACCTCATCTCCACCACAGAGATCAAATCAGAGCTTCAATTTATTGATTTATGCTGTTTACTATGGGCCTGTTAACCATAGCAATAATACAATATAGAAGCTGCACTGAATCATTACATTGTAATTAACTGGCACTCCAACACAGACACAATGTGTGTGTGTGTGTGTGTGTGTGAGAGAGAGAGAGAGAGAGAGAGGGACAGGGAGAGGGTGACCTTTTTATTTTTTATTTTTTATGAAAGAGTAAGAGAGGCCATCTAGTGCGTAGAGGTGACATTTAATCCGAAAAAGTGAACTTGTCCAATTTGACCCGTTGGATTCCTATCCAAAATACATAAATGGATTAAATGGGTTGGATATAGATATTCATTTAAAAGGGTACCACCTCTCCACAGCCAAAGTAAACAAGTTGATCAAGTTGATTGTCCAACTCATATCCAATTAAATAAGACCTGCTTAAACTTGTTCATCAAAGAAACATGTTTAAGTTAGGTTGTTTTACTCTTTTGACATATTGAAATCACCTCTAGTAACGAGTCTCTTTGGACAAAACTATAAAACCTCACATCTGCCAAGGATTGGGCCTAGATGGGTCTGCAAACATGGGATTCTCAAACACTCCCCTAAGATGGACTTGAGTCATAGTTTGACTCTAATCCCATTGAGGACATATTGGCAAAGAGGCGATTGACCAGGGTTGATGGGCGTGAATCTCATGCCCCCAATGACTGCCGGTGAGACCACCCATAATTTTTTGTGTCCACCATACCACTTGGGAGCAACCCCTTGCCACCAGGCGACAACCCTGGGGAGGTATAGTATAAAATGTACCAAAGGATATAGTATAAAGTGTGCAGAATCTAGAGAATGTATAGTATAAAATGTGCTAAATGGTCATTTTGGCAGTATCAAAATGTTAAAGGACACCATTCTTATCACAAGAGAAAAGGTAGGACCCCATGTTCCCTGATACAAAATAATTGCTAATATGCCTATGCAAATTGTTGGTGTACTGTTATTGTCTTTCACCTTGTGAACATTTAAATTACTTCACCTTTCTTGTCTTTCCTTCAGCCTCAATAGTCTGCAAAACAACTTAATATGTATTGGTTGAATGACCCTTCTTTAATTTGCAAGATCTTGTGATCTTGCTTTTCATAAAGAGAGGTAATTGAAAGCCAAAAACATGGCCCAAAGCACTCTGCTTTAAGCTGCACGAAAAGATGCTAAATTGTCCCTTGAAAAGCACCTCACGCATCCTCCTCCACAATATCAAGATACAAAGATTCTTGAGATGTTTGTAACTGTAACACCTCAATTATTACAATGCCATTGAACAATTAGATGATCCAATGAGATCAAAACCTTTGAAACCCGTGGGGTGGCTTATGTGATTAATGCGTTTAGTAGCGTGTGACAATGAAAAGGCGAGCAATTTATGACTGCTAAAGTGATTGCTATGCTATGAGTACAAACAATGGAGTGGGGAAGGGGGAGGCTTTATTTTTTTATTTTAAGGTGGGTTATGTGAGAAATGGGGACAAGATGGGGATGCAAGAGTGTCCAAGCTTGGCTTGGGGTTGCTTTGTGAGGTCTTATTCTTAAGTGAGATGCCAAAACAAGTATCATGTGGTGATGTTAACCATGTGTTGGGAGAAGTGGGGAGAAGTAGGAACTGGTGACTGTCTCTTCGCTCCATTCGAGCTTCATCAACTAGTAAAAGAATGATCCTTTTCTTTTTAATCATGTCTGTGCTCAAGTTGTCAACCTTTACTGCTTTGACTCTCCCTCTACGGTCCGAATACATCTTGTCTCTGTATATTTTTGTAATTGAATTTTGTATATGTAGAAATGTTGACATCAAAGTGTACGATTAAAGAGTGTCGGTAATTTATCATGTATGAATATGATTACAACATCTTTCATCATGATGGTCTCTTATCTTGTCATCCCATTATAGCTTCTAAGTCCACCACATTAACACTGTCTAATCTTTTCTATCTGTTATCATTCTTTGCCCCATTATGCTAATTGAAAACTTCTGACATTTATGGGTTTCCAAAACTTTTGAGGCCAAAGGCATTAGTGATCGATCAAAGCTCAATTGAGAGCTCGATTTGGTGCTGTTCATTATAAGATTGATTGTTGGAGGCTTCAATTTAAATTCAAAGAAATTAGTTTGATTTTCCTTAAAATTGATTGAATGGTGGGGCTGTGATTTGTGGATGGGGAGAGAAAGGGACGAAATTAACAAATCATCGCACTTCTCTTTTGTTAATTTTAGTTAAGGAAGATGGATGAATGATTTAGAATGATACCATTTAAAATACCAACTTTTAATTTGAAAAAAAAAAATTAAAAATTGAAAATTTATTTATTACATGGGTTAAATCATGGGGATTTTTTTTTTTAAGATCCCTGATATTAAGATTTTATAGCATAAAGGGCATCCAATATTTTCATAATGTCTAAGGTCCTTCAACAACTCCGCCGGGGTTGTTAACAACTCCGCCGGTCCCAAGCCCGGGTTAAGGAGGAGGGTTGTGTGTTAGGTAGCCGACAGCCAACACGTAAAAAAGCCGCTCGGATCCCTTATGAAAATGAATCCTACTTTGAATCGTTTAAATGCTAGGTCGTTCCCCTCAAGTGACGCGTTGCGCCTGCCTCCGGGTGTTTCGAAAAGTGAGCAAGGGGCGCGTCGACGCCTTTGTGCGGTGAAAAAATGGGCAAAGGTTTCGCGTTTTTTACGGGCGGGTAAAGAAGCTAGTCCAAGACTATAGGGTTAGGGTAGCCACTTGGAACATAGGAACTTTAAGCGGTAAGACGATGGAATTGGTAGATGTTATGATTAGGAGGAGAGTTAGTATAGCTTGTTTACAAGAAACTAAATGGACGGGAGAAAGCTAGGGAAATTGAGGATACCTGGGTTTTAAACTATATTATAGTGGTAAGGATAGACGTAGGAATGGGGTAGGAATCATAATTGCCAAGGGTCTTGTGGAAAGTGTAGTGGCGGTCAATAGGAAAGGAGATAGGATTATGCTAGTTAAACTAGTTATTGGAGGAATATAGTGAACATTATTAGCGCATCGCCCTCAAGTAGGGTTAGATGATCGGACTAAGAGGATTTTTGGGAGCAAATGGATGAGATCTTCACAGAGATACCCGTAGGAGAGAACCAGTTATAGGCGGAGATTTTAATGGTCATGTGGGCATAGATAAATTAGGTTATGAAAGGGTACATGGTGGATACAGTTTTGGGGACAGAAATGAGGCTGGAGAGAGTATCTTAGATTTTGCGTTGGCTTCTGACCTAGTAGTGGCCAATACTATGTATAAGAAGAGAGAGGAGCATTTGATAACCTTTAAGAGTGGATTAGTTAAGAGTCAAATAGATTACTTTTTAGTGAGAAAAGTGGACCGCCTAAAATGCAATGATTGTAAGGTGATTCTGGAGAGAGTCCGTCTCTCAACATAGGATTTTGGTACTAGATTTATGTTTTAGAGGGCAATACCAAGCTAAGAAGGATGGTGGGCGTCGTGGGGCGAGATGGTGGGACCTAAAGGGATAAATTAGAAATATTTAAAAATCGAATGGATAAGGAAGGTACTTGGGACTTAGAAGGTGATGCTAACACTATGTGGAACTCGATGGCCAATTGTATGAGGAGAATCTCAAGGAAGTGCTTGGAGAGTCGAAAGGAACGAGACCCAGCTCTAGGGAAACTTGGTGGTGGAGGAAGAGGTTCAAGCGGTAGTTAAGGCAAAAAAGAGTGCTTTAAAAAGTGGCGAAGGATAGGATCGAGGAAAACCTTAAGAGCTATAGATTGGCTAATAAGGAGGTCAAGAAAGTAGTGAGAGAGACTAAGTTGAAAGTTTATGATGACTTATACACTAGACTAGATAGTAAGGAGGGAGAGAAGAGGGTATACAAACTTGCTAAGATGCGGGAGGGGAAAACAAGAGATTTTAATCAAGTAAAGTGCATCAAGAGTGAGGATTCTAAGGTATTGGTGAAGGATGATGAGATTAAGGAAAGATGGAAGAATTATTTTGAGAAACTATTAAATGAGGAACATGGAGGTACGACAATAAGGGAAGAAATAGCCAATAATATGATAAACCAAGACTATAGGTTCTATCGAGGATTAGGAACTTTGAAGTGGAGTTTGCACTTAAGAAGATGAAATCTAATAAGGCTTTAGGACCTGATGATATCCCTATTGAAGCTTGGAAGTGTTTGAGCAAAAAGGGAGTTGCTTGGTTGACTAAGTTGTTTAGCAAAATTTTGTTGACTAGGAACATGCCAGATGAGTGGAGGAAGAGTATTTTAGTGCCAATCTATAAGAATAAAGGTGATGTCGATTGTAACAACTATAGAGGAATCAAGCTAATGTGTCATATAATGAAAGTGTGGGAGAGGGTGATGGAGCAGATTGCGAGATATAACAGAGGTGTCAGAGAATCAATTTGGGTTTATGCCTGGTAGGTCAACAATGGAAGCGATCTATCTTTTGAGGAGAGTAATAGAAAAGTATAAAGAAAAGAAAAGAGACATTCATATGGTGTTTATTGACCTTGTGAAAGCATATGACATGAGTGCCGGGATATAATATGGTGGGTGTTAGAGAAGAAAGGGTGACAAAAGGTTACATTGACGTGATTAGGGACATGTATGAGGGGTGGTGACCACTATTAGATCGCCAAATGGAGAGACAAATGAATTTCCTATCCGTAGGGTTACACCAAGGATCTACCTTAAGTCCTTATCTTTTTGCTTTAGTTATGGACGAGTTGACGATAAATATTCAGGATGACGTGCCATGGTGCATGCTTTTTGCAGACGATATTGTGCTAGTGGATGAGACTAGAGAAGGAGTTAACACAAAGCTAGAGATTTGGAGAAAAGCTCTTGAAGCTAAAGGATTCCGGATAAGCAGAACTAAGACAGAGTACATGGAGTGTAAATTTAGTAACAGTAATAATGAAAGTAGAGGAGAAGTGAAGATTGAGAACCAAGAACTGCCTAAGAGTGAATATTTTCGTTATTTAGGGTCGATTATCACAACAACGGGAGAGATTGATGCAGATGTGGCCCATAGGATTAAGGCGGGATGGTGTAAGTGGAGAAGTGCGTCTGGGGTTTTGTGCGATAAACGAATACCCACTAGACTAAAAGGTAAGTTTTATAGAACGGCTATTAGACCGGCTATGTTGTATGGGACAGAGTGTTGGGCAGCCAAGAAACAACATGTAGATAAGATGAGTGTGGCTGAGATGAGGATGCTAAGGTGGATGTGTGGTAAGACTAGACAAGACAGGATTAGGAATGAGTGTATTCGGGAATGGGTAGGAGTAGCACCGATAGAAGATAAGTTGAGAGAGAATCGTTTGAGATGGTTTGGTCATATTCAACGGAGACCAACAGAGACAGTAGTGAAGAGGTGCGATACTGTAACAGTAGATGGTAGTGGTAGGGGACGGGGTAGGCCTAGATTAACGTTGACTAGTGTTATAAATAGAGATATGAATCTACTTAATTTGACTAATGAAATGGCCTTTGATAGGGCCGCGTGGAGAAGAAGGATTCATGTAGCCGACCCCATTTGATGGGACTTAAGGCTTGGTTTGGTTTGGTTTGGTTTGGTTTGGTTTGGTCTAAGGTCCTTCAACATCAATTCAAAGAAAATTCGACTCAAAAAATTTCTCTGGACTTCTCAGAGAAATTTTGGAAATTTCTCTGGATTTTCCTGAGATTTTCTCTCTAGAGAAATCCCAGAGAATTTCTCTGGACTTCCCAGAGAATTTCTCTAGTCCTCCTAGAGATTTTCTCTCTAGAGAAATTTGTGTTTTGATTCAACCAGAGAAAATTGATCAAAAAGGAATCTCAAGATCAATATATACATAATAATCATTATCAAACCAGAGGAAATCCATTCAAAATTACATTTTTCATTTTTTTTCCCTTCTAATATCTGAGCAAGTAAACAAATTAATAGAGAAACTGAAGCAACCAACTATCAAAAAGAAACCAACACATCCCGACTTTTCTAGAGAAAATTCGCACAGTGACTAAATCCAGAAAAAATTCACACAGTGACTAAATTCATAAAAAATTCATATATAATCTGCATAAACCCCAAGAATCTTTGAGTAAACAATTACCACTCTCATTATCTCCAAACTTGAACAAAATCGTTAATTTTTGAAACTCCAACTTGAACAAAATTCACAGAGAAAATCTCACCAGAGAAATTCACATCAACCCAAAGAAATTCTTCAAAACCAAAGAAAATCCCACCTTCGTCCCAAAGAAAATCACTCAAACCAGAGAAAATCCCCCTCTCCAATCTAGAGAAATTCCCCCTCACAATCTTTTCTGGTTAAAAATCATAAACCTCAGGCAAAATGTGTTCCATGGTTCATACATTGGCTCCAGAGAGAAATTTTCGATTTTGTTGAAAAAATCACTAATGCAGAGAAAATCCAAAGTCATAACCATAATGCAATAAAAACAATTAATTTGGAATTGAAAAGTAGATTTCAAATCCAGAGAAATTCTCTGTTTCTCTCTAGAGAAATTTCGATTTTGTTGAAAAAATCGCTAATGCAGAGAAAATCCATTACCAGAGAAATTTGAAAAAGAAAGACCTACTAGAGAAATTTGAATAGAGAAATTCTTTGGGTTCAAATCAGAGAAAATTGAAATTTCTCTAAATTCAAACTAGAGAAATTTTCTCCAGCTAGAGAAAATTCACAAACAATTATCACAATCAAAGAAAATACAAAGAAATTTGACATCTTTGCCATATAAAATGCAGTACAAGTTTTGACATCTTTATACCCTTATTTTCCTCCTATTCAATATAGTAACAACAAGAGAGATTTTCTATTTGCAGCAATGGCTTGAATTACATATCCACCATCCATCAATGTGAACTACTGAGAGAGTGAGGAGTTGAGTGGTACCTCAAACAACAATCAACAATCAACAAAGTTGTAATTTCTTCCCCATTTCCACAGATTACACAACCCAACTTCCTCTCCAAACCTCCTTAGCAAAATTACATTGTATTCGAATCTGATAAGGAGATCCTGCGTGATCTGAACAATATCTGGACCAGATCTTGACTTCCAGCTAGATCTCAACTGGTGTTGATGAAACGCCACACCTGCGACAACGACGATGACAGTGAGTGTGAGTTCCGCTCTACCGAGTTCTATTTGAGGGCCAAACAGAGGTCTCTCTCTCTCTCTCATCTTATTCTCTTTTTCTCACAACTGATGTTGCTGCCAATGTCGACCACCATGTCACCGGTGACCTGATTAGTCACATTCCTTCATAGAAGAAACCCTAATCTCTCTCTCTCTCTCTCTCTCTACATACATACATACAAATGGGCAGTAGAAGCAAAATGAAGCAACATTCGGAAGACACAAATTTCTCTGTGATATATAGGTTTGAGATTGAAGGACCTTAGATATCATAAAATAATATTGTTGATTTCTTTCATTACTAAAAATGGGAGAAGGTCCTAAGACTAATTTTTCCTTAAATCATTGGATTGGTTTTGTAATTTCCTATCAACATCTTTAAAAGAGCAAATTATGACAATAGTTTCTATACTTTTGTTCTAATGTTATTTTGGTCTCTGTAATTTTAATTGACTCGATTTTGATCATGAATTTATGATTTTATTTCAATTTGATCCAATTAATTACAACTCTTAGCATTTTTTTTAATGAAATATATGCATATAAGTAGCATGTATTATAATTTTGAGAGTAGAATTATAAACTTACTCAATTCAGTGTGTTAATTTCAACAAATTCAGTAATTATTTTTCATCAAAAACACTAATGATATTATCAATTGAATTAATTTACACAAAATTTAAAATTAAGGATAAAATTAAGTCAATTGAAAATATAAAAACTAAAACGACATAATAGATAAAATATAAAGACACTACGTGTAATTTGTCCTTTTTAAAACCACATAAACCAAAGTTTGTTTTAAATAAAAAAAAAGTAAAGAAAAGTACTATAAAAAAAAGAAAAGAAAAAAGTAACTGCTGCCATCCTCACAATTGTTTGAATTTCAAAATTCATCATTTTCGCATGACAATTTTACCTTTTCACAATTCATGTTATTTTCGCATGACAATTTTACCTTTTTATAATTCATTTTTATCTTTTACAATTTTTTTTCTTATAAATAGAACGTAAGAAGTTTAAAGTAAAACGTGAAGATCATTTCTTATTTTTATATATACGTCATACTGTCGTATTGCATTTGATCATTTTCTAAATTTCTTAAAAAAAAAAAAAAAGGCATGAAATGGGAAGTGTTAATCCATATCTTGGATTCAATACATCTAACCCTTATGGTCCCTAGAGAAAGAAAGTATTAACCCAAGTGGGAAATTTTTTGGGGGTGCAGTGATGGTGATTAATAAACAGACAATGATGCCCAGCTGTGTAACATCAATCAACACTTCCAACACTGGACATTTTTGTCATTTTGCAACATTAAAGCCTTTCTGTTCTTTTCTTCTGTTTGGTCAATTTTCACTTTCATTTTGCCTGGAATGTGATCGAATCCTTAGGGCTCATAGGGTTCTATTCAGATGATGTTTGGACACGGGCAGAGCTTAGCCTGTTCTAGAATTGCCTAGTTCGTTTGGTTATGGGCCTTGTGGTTCTGTGGCTATGGTCAGTGTTATGTCAACTCCCAATATGCATTCTAAATCAAGCCATGCTCTATATGTCTTTTCTCTTTTTTTTTTTTGGGACCCCAATAGTGAGAAAATTTTGGAGCCAAATCATGGTGTAGTAGTTTAAAGACATAATTATAAATCAGTAAAAAGAAATTAAAATATTTGTAAGAGGGTGAAGGTATACGAAATACAGATTCACTTATATTTTTACTAATGAAAATTCGTACTATGTTATATGAAATAATATAAATAGTTAGATTTTTATATGTAAATTATGAAAATAAAAAAATATTAAAACTTATGATTTAAGTTTTACAATTTTATCACAACTTATGTATCAATTTTTAATTTGTCAAAATTTCAATAATATAAGTTTCAACCCCCTTGTTAAAGTTGTAAATTAGGGCGAATTGAACCCAGGCAATTTGAGTCAAGTCTGTAAATTTTTAAAAATTGTGCAATATAATTTTTAATTCGGTGAGAACCTATGTAAAATTCAAAAAATTCAAATAAATTTGAATAGACTTGGACAGAGACACCAAATAATCTGAGCAATCAAAGCAAAATTGTATATATAAATATATAAGATTAATTAAAAATTTAATATTAATGAACAAAAGCAAATACACCTTTAAGAAAGGGATCATCAAATAAGTTGATATTAAAAAAATTATATTTTATAATGATATAAAATAATTTAAATATGATTTTTCAAAAATTATTTTTAATTTAAAAATTACAATAAAATATTTAAATATGATAACATTAAATTTCTATGAAATAAAAGTATCTGTATAAAAAAAGGAAAGAAGAAAATTTAGAATGGCATTCTCATTTGATCTGAAATTAATTATAGATGATCAAAAAATTATCACCTATAACTCTCATTTTTTTTTTAAATAAAAAAAGATATTTTACAAAACATCACTTGTATTAGAAAAATAACATTTATTTCTATTTGTTTTAGCAAAACTCACTTTTTAGCAATTTGAGCAAAAAAAATTTCATTTTTTATTTTAATTTGTTTAATTGACAACTGAGATTAAAAAAATAAAATAATGGGATCTACCATATTTCGCAAGTGCTAAAAAAGTCCAGTTGAACAATAAAAAAAATGTTTGAGACCCACAAAAAAAACACTCACAATTGTATCCACAATGATGTGATATCATATGTGTCAACTCTTAATCTGCTATACACTCAATGATGTGGGGCCCAACTCCCTTGTCATATCATTGTGAATGAAAGTATGGATCTGTAGCATTGTTAGAACAATAAATTATCACATGTAACTCCCATTTTCTTTTTTTATTATATAAAAACGTAAGTTTCACTAACTATCTTTTTTAATAGGAAAAAAATATTTATTTCTATTTGATTTTAGCAAAAATCACTTCTTGACTATTTAAGTCAAAAAAAATTATTTTTTATTTTAATTTGTTTAATTGACAATTGAGATTTTAAAAAAAAAATTAATAGAATCCATTATGTTTGACAATTGTTAAAAAAGTCGCTCATTTTCTTAATATTTTTGTATTTTGTTAAAAAAAATATTTATATTAAAAAAATTTATTGTTTAAATCCTTTTAGTTTAGAATGACATAATTTTTTTTTTATAAAATTTAAAACCAAAAATAATAAAAAATAAAAATATAAACTTTTAATAGTGATTAATAATTTGAATACGTGTATTTAATAACATCATATGTTTAGACCAATAATATTATAACATATCATTATGACATATGCGAATATTGCTATTATTCTAATTGTAGTAACATAATTTTAAAAAGTATTTAAATTTAAAATTTTATTTTATAATTTAATAAAAGATGCATAAATTAAGGAATGAATATTAATCTTATTTTGGTAACATAATTTAAGGAATAATCTCAATTTAAAATTTTATTTTAAAAATATAAAATTAATTTATAAACTAATCATATTGTGACACATATTAACAAAAATTAAACAAAATCAAAAAAAAAAAAAAGAAAAAGAAAAAAGAATTGCAATTTTAAGCTTTAATAGGATGACAATGTTTTCCAATTATAATAATATATAGATTTTGTTTGAGATTTTGAAACTCTCATGATATTTCTTCTTAAAAGTGTTCTTTTGTAAAATATATAAATAAATAGAAGATTTTTTTTTAATTTTTAAAAATAAAAAAATTATGAAATTTAGATTAGAAACTTGAAATTCCCACGAGGCTTGTGAGTTCGAAACCCCATTTTTCTTATATAATATATAAATGTTTTTTATAATTGTTTTTACTTTTTTTTTTTCTCCCATTAATTCTCCTAATTGAAATGGGGTTTCAATATTTTTGAAGTGAAGAGTCTAAATAATCCCAATATTATTTTAGGTGTAATCCAAATAAGTATTTTGGACACATAACCATACACCATTTCAAGTCCAAGCCCTTTTTGATTTGACCATAGGTGACTATAGTATGAGATTTCTTATCTTCAAATTTTGCTGTCATTTTATCTCAAATTTATTTATATTTATGAAATTAGGTTTTGAGATTATTGCACATTGAGATTGTCAATGATATAATAAGGCCTCGTTTGGAGAGTAACTATTTTAGTAAAAAAATCAAAAAGTCATTAAGTTGTCACATTACTCTTTTTATTTTTCTGCACATCTTTTTGTAAAAAAGTAAAAGTCATTGAAATAATTTGTTTCTAAACGAGACCTAAGTGCTAGTATTTTAAGAAATTTGGACAAAAAGTTTGTACGAGAGACTTAAGCTTGAACGTTGGTATCGCTATATCATACCCTCTCAATATTTTTTTTCCACATGATTTATCTCACTTGTTAAGATTATAGATTTAACATTTATCTCTTATGTTTATTTTGAAGGGTAAATTATTTGACATCCCCTAAAATTAAAAAATAATAATAATAACTCCATAAATTTGATATAATTATATTAAATTCTCTTAAAATTTAAATTCACATAATATTTAATCTATTTGCATTAGTAATTCATTAATTTTATGAAAAGTTTAATAATGTTAGCATCTCTATTATTTAGAAATATGTAATTTTATCTTTTTATTTTTATATTATCTACATTGATTTTGGTCTTTTTTTTTTTCCTAAATCATATTAAAGATTCGTCTAATTTATGTTTTTTAATTTTTTTAAGTATGAAGTTTGAGAATTACAAAATTGCACTCATTCTATCAAACAAAAGATTAACTTTTGACTGGCCTATATGCTTGTTGTGGAATATAGGGTACAATTCTCAAAACAATGCGTACAAATTACAACCCTACAAAAATTACTTACTCTGCAATCCAAATTACAGAGAGAGAGAGAGAGAGATACCGTTAAATTATATGATATTGATATGTATGTATCGATTTCGAAGTGCTTTGCTTTGTGTGCAGTGAGTAGGCAACGCCAATGGGAAAAAATTATCGGCTTTCCACACTCCCCCCACCCTCAATGCCTCTCTCGGTCTCTCTCTCTCTATTTGTGTTTTATTTATTTATTTTTATTTATTTATTTATTTATTTTTGGTATAAACTCTTCTCTATTATTGTGTTAACTAGGGTCATCAAATGTTCAACGAATAAAAAAAAAAAAATAGTACTGTTTAATCTATTTAATTTGTTTTATGATTTATCCTAATACATTTGACTGTCCAACTTGTCCTATCTCATAAAAGATAATTTAGAGCTTTAGACAAAGATTTGAAACTTGAATTAACCCATAAACCCGACCCGTACAAGTTTGCATGGGTAAATCTAACCCGATCATTCAATCAACTTGACTTAAACTATCCCATCCAAAATATATATATATATATATATATATTATCTAAAAAATTAACACTGTTAAATTCAATTTTAATCCATTAAAATCAATAATGTTCCATTTTAAAGAAAATAACATTTGACATCACATATTATCCTTGTAAATTGTATTTTTTTTAAAAAAAAAAATACACAAAACACAATTTGTTAAAATTGAATTTGACAATGACTGGTGATATCTTCTTAACTCTCAACTTTTTACATATAATATGCCATTGTCATAATTTGGTAAATTTATACTTTAATTTGATTGTTTTAATAATAATAATTAATTTGTTCATAGTATGAATTATTAAAAAAGAAAAAAAATAAATTTGTAGAACTTAATAATATAAGTCTAATAACAAAATGTAGCCCGGTTTAGTTTAATTTTGACTCATAAGATTTAGCCTCCGTTTGGGAAGTGGGCTGGCTTTTTGGCTTTTTGGCTTTTTTGGCTATATGAGCCTGGGCTCAAAAACCTGGTTTGGGAAGAACTTTTTGGCTTTTTTGACTTTTTTAGCTTTTTGGCTTTTTGGTGAGGTGTCACCCTGATAAATTACCAAACTGCCCTTTTTTGCTTTTGTTTTTTATTTTGATTTTTATTTTGGGTTTGGATTTCCCATAATTTGCTTAATTTATTTATTTATTTATTTATTTTAATTTTGGGTTTGGATGTGGCGTTTTTTGCTTAATTTTTTTAAAATTTTTTATTTTGGATTTGATTTGGCCTATTTACGTTTTTGTATTTTGTTGAAATTTTATTATTTTATTATTTTATTATTTTGGGTTTTATTTTGGCTTATTTTGGTAAAATAAATTTTTTTTTATTTAGCGTTTTTGTAAAAATTTATTATTTTATTATTTTGGGTTTTATTTTGGCTTATTTTGGTAAAATATATATATTTTTATTTTTGATTTGGATTTAGCATGTTTTGCTTAACTTTTTTTTAAAAAAAATTTATGTTTTTGTTTATTTTATTTTTTTTTATACTTTAATTAGTTCTTGTTCTTTAATTTTATTTGAAGTATTAAAATAATGTAAATAATGTAAATAATTTAATAAGCAAAAATTACTAATAAATATTCAAAAAATTATTAATTTACGTTTCTATGGTTATGTCGTTTTTTACGATTTTGTCGTTTTTTTTATAATAATTTTTTTTTATTTGTAATTTTTTTTATTAATTACTAATTTACGGTTATGTTGTTTTTTTATTTGTAATTTACGTTTTTTGCCGTTTTTATTAATTTAAAATGTCATTATTTTTTTATTTGTAAATTATTTTAATATGTTATTAATTTACGTTTTTTTTATTTTAAATAATTTAACTTTATTTAATTTAAAATATTTTATTTTATTTTTTTAACTTGCGTTTTAAATTTTATATTTATTTTACGTATTTAAATAATGTAAATAATCTAAAAATTCTTTCAATACTAAAAAATTAAAATAAATATTCAAAAAATTTAAATCATAAAAATTTAAATAATTTAAATATTCAAAAAATTATTTTAACAAAAAAATTTAAATAATTTAAATATTCAAACAATTTAAATAGTTTAAAATGTTAAAATTTTAAATTTAAAAACAACTCTACACTTAAATCGTAACCAAACACATAAAATAAAACTCACGTAAGAAATTATTTTTAAAACTCATAACCAAACACATAATTGAAACTCCATACTACTTTCACAACTCTACACTCAAATCGTAACCAAACACATAAAATAAAACTCACGTAATAAATTATTTTTAAAACTCATAACCAAACACATAACTTGAAACTCCATACTACTTTCACACTCTATATCAAATCATCCCCAAAACACATAACATAAATATTAAAATATTTAAAACTATTTTTATAAAATAGAGTTTGAATTTATTTTTATAAAATATTTTAACAAAAAACAAAAAAATATTTTTTTTTTCAACTTTCTTTGTTTTTTTTGGAAAAATGTATTTTTTGGATTTTTTTTTTTTTTTTTTTTCTTTGGGCTGCTGCCGCATGCCCCAAATTAGATAAGGGGTAGTTTTGTGAAATGAGCTTAGGGATTGAACTTGCAAAGCAAGATTGGTAGTTTTGTCTTTTAGTGGCTCTTGAGCCTTTTTTGGCATTATGTGGCTCAAATAGCCTATGAACCCTTCCCAAACATAAGACTTACGGGTGAGACGTGATTTTAATTTTTTAAAATAAATCTAAACTGTACCAATTCGTTAATTAGTCAAAATTAAAAAAACTCATTAATATATGGATGTCAACACAATAGTTATGGGTTAGGTAAGCCTAACTTGTCCTATTGATGACCACTAGTGTTAATTATATGGAAATAATAAAGCTATACGCACCATGTGATAAAATGTTTGACAAATCAAAATTTAACACTTGCCAAACACATTGGGGATGATTTTTAAAAATAATAAATTAGGTATTTCAAGTGTTTTTATTTAAGGCATGTGTTAAGTAAGATTAAAAAAATTATTCCTTTTTTTATTTTATCACAGAGAATGCATAATTTTTTAAACCCTTCTAACAACTACCTTATGGGTTTAGGACACATTAACGAAATTTAAAAATATATACAATTTGAATTGAGCCTAAGAGGATGATTTGGACTAGAGCAAAGCGCTCACAAGAAGGGACTTGCCAAGCATCGATGCTAAAAAATGGTGTATCAAATAAATTTACGTGGATATCATGGATTAAATGAAGCAAGGAGAAGTTAAGAGTACAAAATCATTTCATCAATTAGCTCAATTGACGTTTTGACGATGAGCGGCATCACAAAAATTTGCAAACACAGGAAAAATGGCTAAGCCGTTTTCAAGAGGACATTCTATGGGAAACAAGGCTTGGGGTGATGACACTCAACTGTATTTAAAAAAAAAAAAAGAACTTTTCTTAAGTGTGCAACCCTTGTACCACTTATACAAAAAGTGTAAGTGAAAGGTAAAAACAAAAGCAGGACTGCAAACAGAAAATGCGTAAGTGTAAGACGTAAGTTGCACACCATAACAGTACCAAAAAAAAAAAACATAGCGAGGGGAAAGAGATCTGAACAATATGTAGACATTCTTTTTCATATTCCTATAAAAAAAAGCACATTTCACAAAATTGGCATCAAATCTCCCATTTTGGCCGAAAAATTTCAATCGGGCAATTTTTACCGGATGTGCTTTTTTGCTTGAATTCGAAGGTAGGCACCAAATCATCTTGTTTTCTACCGTGTGAAAAATTTACCCCACACAAACCCCAATAAAAAAAATCATTAGTTGGGCTTAAAAAACAAAAGGAGATAGAGATGGGCATGGCAGCTTTTGGTTTTTAAAGTGTTTGAATCCCTCCTTTTGATCAGTTGTTTTTGGAATGACTGTCTGCTGAAGGAAGAAGAGAAAGGGGTGTGTGTCATGTGTCAGTGTTAGATGAAAGTGGTTTGTGGAATCAATAAAAGTACACCCCACCTCTCACCTCACCCCCCCAAAAAGTGCAACATCTACACAATAACATTAAATAAATAAATAAATAAAAAGGAAAAAAATAATAACATCCAACAAAGATCCTCTCACTCATGGTCATGGTCATGGTCATCAATCTCAAGCTCCCTTCCCTCGAGATATTCCTAGATAAAGTAATAAATTCAGGACATTAACAAATGGCCGAGCTCAGGGAATGTTGTCACAAGAATAAATCTAGAAATATAAAAATTAATTAAAAAAAAATAAAAAGTTTTTTTATTAATAAATCTTGTTTAGAAATATTCTAACTTGGTAAGTTCATTAATAAAAATTACAACTTAATTAGTCTAATATATTTATATTTATATTTTTATTTCATGATGTCCTTTTTCTTGATTTATTTTGTTTATTGGACTATTATACCCTTATATCTATTATTGATATATATTATTTAGAAAAATAATATACATATTTTCTTTTGGGGTACTTACATGTAGGTCCCATTAACTAGACTTATTTACCTACAGGTCCTAACTAATAAATTTAACACTATAAAAATAAGAGATTGATAAATTTATCACTATAAATTTATTCATAAAAACAAAGAGACTGATAAATTTATCACTATAAATTTATTCATAAAAATGAAAGACTGATGAATTTATCTTTATCACTTAATAAATTTATCAATAGGACCTAATAGGTAATAAGTCTCAAAAGTAGGACTTAATGAGTAATAAGTCTCAAAAGTAGGACCTATTGGTAGTTTACCCTTTTCTTTTTGTTGCTACCTCTATTTTGGTAGTTATTATTATTTACGTTTTTCTTTTTTATCAGTTTTATTCATATTTGTGGTATTGTTTCATTGTGTCAGGGTTTCGAAACTCTTTATCTGGTAGGGTTTAGAAACTCTAATTTACATATGATGGTAAAATAATATTATATTCCTCTATTGTTGCGGTGAAACTTTGTATTCTTTCATCGTCACTTTGTGTTCGAAGTTCTGTGTTCGTCCATTATTGCTCTATGTTCGAAACTTTATGTTTTTTCATTGTTGTAAGTTGAAACTCTGTTTATATCCAATTAATTTTGTTACAAACATATTCTTCAAAGATGGATTTGGTTTGATTTGGATTGGTGGAATTGTGAAATTGCATAAATTGTTAATGACAATTATAATGATAAAGATGATGATAAAGATGAGGATACGGGTGATATTGTTTTGTTTTTAGAATGATTAAGTTTTTTTTGGATTTCTAATTCTATTACTGTCATTGTTTTTATTTTTTTGTCAATCAATATGAATATTCACATTTCACATTATTTGAAAGTCTAAGAAATAAGTGTTAGAATATAGATATGAACATAATTATATATTTTACAAGATGTGAATGTTCACATATTGACCTTGTTTGGAAAGTTAGTTATTTTAGTTTTTGACTATTTTAGTAGGCTAAAATTTTTGTGTTTGAAAAGTTTGTTAGATTTTTTTTAGTTGGATGTGATGTTTGTAAGAGAAAAAGTGAAATGATTGTGGGTTTGATGTCACATTTTGTTTTATTAGCTATTTTAACCTTTTTTTTTTTTTTTTTGTGTGTGTGTGTGTGTGAATTATTGGTTATTTGTTACTATGCTTGTTATTTGAACAATTATTTTTTTGTTATCATTAAACAACCGAAATAGTCTCTTTTTTTTTTTTCAATTTTGTTTCATGTTGCAGTGTGAATGTTCATATTGGTATGAATTAGTTTTTCTAAAGTTAGTTGTATGTTAATTGTAAATTATGAACATTCACATTGTATTTTGGTATGAGTGTATTTTTTTTAAAACTTTTTCAAAAGTTAATTGTATTTTTTTTTTACTATGTTTATTGGTTGAATAATCATTTTTGTTATCATTGAACAATCGAAATAGTCGGTTTTTATTTTTTATTTTTAATTTTATTTTATGCTTTCATGTTTCAATGTGAATGTTCACATTGGTATGAGTTTAGGCTCTGTTTGGTAGAGCTTTCCAAATTTAATTCCACCTCTTGGTTTGAGTGTGGTGTTTAGTTAGAGTTTTCAAAAATTGATTTCACGGTCACTTTTGAAAACATGTCTATTCGGTCGTCCCCTGGACATCCGGCTAGTTGATTTGAACAGTATTAGTGTTTTTTTTTTTTGGCACCTATTATTTTTATATTTTAAATAAAAAATATTTTTAGAATTTTTTAATTTTTTGTATGAGCTTTGAATAAAATTTTAGGTTGTGTGTTTGTTTATAAATTGTAAGTTTTTGAATCAAATATCATATGTTACATTAAAATTTTCAAACTCAATTCAAAACTCTTTTCAAAACTCATTACCAAACAAATTTTTCACACTCAAATCATAATTTCAAAACTCACAAACTCAAAACACAACTCTATTATCAAATTATAATTCTAAAACTCTATCAAACGCTACCTTAGTTTTTCTAAGATTAGTTGTATGTTAGTTATAAATTGTGAACATTCACATTGTATTTTGGTATGAGTTTTTTTGAAACTTTTTTGAAAGTTAATTGTATTTTGTTATTTGTTTTACTATTTTTCTTAGTTGAACAATTATTTTTGTAACCATTGAACAATCGAAATAGTCGATTTTAACTTTATTTTATTTTATTTTATGTTTTCATGTTTCGGTGTGAATGTTAAAATTGGTATGAGTTATTTTTTTTAAGGTTAGTTATAAATTGTGAACATTCACATTGTATTTTAGTATAATTTTTTTTCGAAGATTAGTCGTATGTTTGTTATTTATTGTGAATATTTACATTGTACTCTACTATGTATTTTGTTTTTTCAAAAGTTAGTTGTATGTTTGTTATTTACTGTGAACATTCACATTTTATTTTGATTTTCATTCAGATTTTTTGTTACATTATTTTTAAAATTTTCAAATTATAAAAAGGTTTAAAGTTCATAATTTGATATTTTCTCTATGGAATGTGAGAGAGATTTTCTACTTGGAATAGGGAGAGATTTTCTTCATGGAATTAAAGAAAGATTTTCTCTTTAGAATGAGGGAGATATTTTCTCTATAAAATGAGAGACTATTGTTATATATTAGTTTCAAAATAGAAACCTGTGTAAAAAATTAGAAAGGATGATATGGTAAATTACATCAAACAGGATTTAATGGAATACTAAAAAAGAATATGGATTAATAGGATTTTTGATAAAATATGATTTTATCAAAAAATGACCAAAAAATAGATGGATGAGTAGGATTTTTGAAAAATGAATTCCACAAAAAAAAAATCTTGTAAAACCTTGTTTAGTTCTTTGTTTGGTATTCCTAAGATTGTTGTTGTTACAAGGTTTCTAGCAAACTCATGTACGTGTATTTATGTTTGAGCAACTCATATACATGTATTTATAAGATTAAATCACATCCCATAATTTAAGGAATTGAGATAAAAGCAATCCCCAAATCCAGAAACAATAAATAATGAAATTCTATATTCAATATGATTTTTGTCTTTAAAACAGTGAAAGTTTTAATTCCTATTATGGCATTAGGACATCCTGTACCAATTTTGTTTTTAAGGATGAATGATCTTTGTAATTATAGTATTCCAGGAAATAAGATGACTACATAACTCTGACCCGTGAAGAAATGTGGTTGTTTATATAAATATCCATAATATTTATTGCTTTCTTTTGTCTTTTGCACTTTCTTTTTTGAAATTAAATTCTGGGAATATGAAAAGAAATTCTCAGACTCTACAATTACTCTCCTTTACCTTTTGAATTTTGCATAGTTTTGGTAATTTTGTTAATGGAGTTCAAGGCAATAATAATATATTCTTTTCTTTGTAATGCCCTGACCCAGTGACAGGCATGCTTGTTCACTTTATTGGTCCATAAAGGCCATGTTTTTTTCTTGGGTCTGACAGAAGGTTTTAGTGGGATGGATTTGGCATGGAAAGCTAGAGGTGGGTTAATAATGGGTTCTGATCTGGAAATTACATTAAACCAAACAAACCCTATTGCAGCTTGGTCATAAAACTAGCTTTCTAATTCAAAATAAGCTGGTTTTGGCTTCTGGGTACCTTTTGTTTCTCTGCAAATCAACAGAAATGAAAGGAAGAAGAACAGAGGATGCGTTCAGGTTTCTAACTCTTTTCTTGTTTTGGGCTTCTGTCAATGGTATGCTTTCTCCTAAAGGTGTGAACTTTGAAGGTAAGTGGATTATTTTTAGTTTTTCTTGAAGTTTCTTGATTTTCGGGTTCTCAAAGTTGGAAATTTTGGAGTTTTTTGATCTGGGTTTTTATTGTTTCAGTGCAAGCTTTAATGGGTATAAAAGCTTCTCTGGTGGATCCTCATGGTGTTCTTGATAATTGGGATGGGGACTCTGTTGATCCATGTAGCTGGGCTATGGTCACTTGTTCTTCTGAGAATCTGGTCATTGGCCTGTAAGTCCCTATTCAAATTAAACCCATCTTTCTTATAATCCAAACAAGGACTATCAGATACATATCTTCCACATTGAAAAATAATAAAAATCCTTTCAAACATGGTCTTCTTGTGTTGTTGTAGGGGGACTCCAAGCCAGAATTTATCTGGCACTCTCTCTCCAAGCATAGGCAACTTAACAAATCTTCAGATTGTGTGAGTATTGCTGCCCAAATATGTATATCACATATTCATAGCCAATTTTTAGAATATTTTAAAATTGGAATGTTAATTTCTTTTTGTTTTTTGTGTTTTGCAGACTGTTACAGAACAATAACATTACAGGACCAATTCCACCAGAGCTTGGAAGGCTCTCAAAGCTCATCACACTCGATCTTTCCAATAACTTCTTCACCGGCGAAGTTCCATCTTCTCTTGGTCACCTGAAAAGTCTCCAATACATGTAAGCATTAAATTTTATATTTTTAAAAGATTATATTTAGAGGTATAATTTTAAGTTTGACATGGGTTTTACTGAACTTGATTTAGGAGGATTAACAATAACAGTCTCTCTGGAGCAATACCATTGTCATTGGCCAACATTACCCAGCTTGCCTTACTGTAAATTTCTTGAACTTTTTTGTATAATCCATACAGTCTTTGTTTATCTGTTGAAATGTGCATCAAAAGAATGGTCTTGAGACATTCCATGGATTTGTTCATTGCAGAGACTTGTCTTTCAACAATTTGAGTGGGCCTGTACCCAGATTTCCTGCTAAAACATTCAAGTAGCCGGTTCTTCCATATCTCTCTCTTTTTTTATTATTATTATTTTTTATTAATAATTTGGCTATCTGAACTTCTCTCTGAGGGACTAGTTTCTTTTGTGATTGCAGCATTGTTGGAAATCCTCTGATCTGTGGGTCAGAAAAAGATTGCTATGGAACCACATTGATGCCAATGTCCATGCCATTGAATAGCTCAGAAAGTATGGAATTGAATAAAAACTTCTCTATATTTCACTAATTTGTTTCTTTGTTTCTTTTTTTGCTCTCTCTTTAGTTTATCTTGAACAAACTCCAAACTCTTTCGGATATTTTGAATTATGGACCTCAAATGCATTGTTATCTTCTCAGCTCTTCTGATTTTCATTAGTTAATATTTCAACAATCCCACATTTTCTTGTATTCTTAATGACCTAATTCTCTATATTTTGTGAAGCTGGATCGCCTATTGAGAGACCAAAAAGTCACAAAGTTGCGCTTGCCTTGGGATTAGCCCTCGGTTTCATCTGTTTGCTCATCCTTGGTTTTGGGCTGCTGTTACAGTGGAGGCAAAGACAAAACCAACAGATCTTTTTTGATGTTAAGGGTATGTAAAATTTGAAAAAAAAATGGATTAAATAGAGCGCTATAAATCAATATCAACAGTGGATATTAGGTATAAAATGGATCATTATTACTAAATGACTTTTGGGAATTTCAGATCGGCATCATGAGGAAGTTTCCCTCGGAAACTTGAGGAGGTTCCAATTCAGGGAACTTCAAGCTGCAACAGACAATTTCAGCAGCAAGAACATACTAGGGAAAGGTGGTTTTGGTAACGTTTACAGAGGCTATCTCCGAGATGGGACAGCCGTGGCTGTCAAGAGGCTCAAAGATGGCAGTGCTGTTGGAGGAGAGAGACAATTCCAGACAGAAGTAGAGATGATCAGCCTAGCAGTGCACCGCAACCTCCTCAGGCTGTACGGGTTTTCTATGACAGCCACAGAAAGGCTTCTAGTTTACCCATACATGTCCAATGGCAGTGTCGCTTCTCGCCTAAAAGGTAATGATGAGACTATTTTGTGCAATTTATGCAGCTGCTTAAAATTTTTATTTTGGAAATCTGGGAAGTAGAGGGAGATATGTTTTTAGCTTCTATTTTTTGAATTATCAACTTTCAGCTTGCTAGTAGCCACACCAAATAGGCCATATATACATAAGCATATCTCAGATATGATATCTGTGTGAATGAATTGCTATTCTAAATAGTTGATTCCATATAGCTTGATTAGTACTTCATTAATTTTGGCAGCAAAACCAATATTGGATTGGGGGACTAGGAAGAGAATTGCTTTAGGAGCTGCTAGGGGCTTATTGTACCTCCATGAGCAGTGTGATCCAAAGATAATACATAGGGATGTGAAGGCTGCAAATATACTTCTTGATGAGTATTGCGAGGCAGTAGTGGGAGATTTTGGGTTGGCAAAACTTTTGGATCACCAAGACTCACATGTGACGACAGCTGTTAGAGGCACTGTAGGCCACATAGCCCCCGAGTATCTCTCCACCGGACAGTCTTCTGAGAAAACCGATGTATTTGGTTTTGGGATTCTTCTCCTTGAATTGATCACTGGACAGAGAGCTCTAGAATTTGGCAAGGCAGCTAACCAGAAAGGAGCAATGCTCGATTGGGTAAGTACTATATCACTAACTTCATGATTCAATTACGGGGTAAGGCTGCGTATGTTAACCCCTCCCAAACCCCACTTTGTAGAAGTCTCGTATACTGGGTCACTTTTTTTAACTGTTGAGGTTCACCAATAACCCATCTCCAACAAGTGTGAAATTTCTCAAGTTACTTGTAAGACCTCATTAAATCTTCTGAATATTGGTTGTGATTGCAGGTGAGGAAAATTCATCAAGAGAAGAAGCTTGATTTGCTTGTGGATAGGGATTTGAAGAACAACTATGACCGGATTGAGCTCGAGGAAATGGTCCAAGTGGCACTTTTGTGCACCCAATACATTCCGGGCCACAGACCTAAGATGTCTGAAGTGGTGAGAATGCTTGAAGGCGACGGGCTTGCAGAGAGGTGGGAAGCTTCTCAGAGAGTTGATGCAACCAAGTATAAACCATTTGAGCTATCCTCGTCCGAGCGCTACTCTGACCTCACTAATGACTCTTCATTACTTGTGCAAGCCATAGAACTCTCTGGCCCGAGGTGAATTACTGGCATTTCTCTAAAAGTTAGTACAAGACAAGAAATTTTGAAAGTAGAAAATTCTATAGTTGTATTTGTTTGCAGTAAGTCCAAAGCCAATTGAAATTATTTGTTGTATAGTAGTAGCAGTATATCATAGCTCCTAAGGGCTTTGCTGTCATTTCCTTACTGTACAGATTCGGATTTGAGGAACTGAACTGGATTCGATTTTGAGTTATTTTCTTTCAAAATGTATATGTTTTTTTGAATGAAGTTTTGTTTTATTATTTTCTTTAGCAAAGTAGAGATTCAGAGAGAAATGATACAGTAATCTAAGTCGTCGTTTGGCAATTTTTTTTTGATTTTTTTTTTAAAACTTTTGTGAGAGAAAAAGTAAAATGATTATGATTTGGATATGACATTTTATCTTATTAGCTTATTTTAGTTTATTTTATCTTTTGTGTTTTTTTAATTCCAACCTGAATTGCCAAAGTGGATGAACCCCTCCAAATTATGTTGTATCCCATATGTTTTTGTACTCGGCCTCTGGTTTTAACCATTTTGTGCAAAACAAAAACGAGAAAGTGCCAGGGAAACTCTCCATGTTCTTATTGTTTTTTATTTGCATAAAGAGCAAGGACAGGATATATATTTCTGTTTATACAAGGATGCCCATAAAAACTTTGTTAGTATATATCGCCCCAATATATGAAAATCATGGATCCATTCTATAGGGCTGCAAACGAACCGAGCCGAGTTGAGTTTGAGCTATAATTTTTTTTTAATATTATTTAATATATAAAAAATGTATTTATATTATTATTTATATATACATTTATATATTTTTAATATATAAATAATGTATTTATATATTATTTAATATATAAATAATATATTTATTATATAATTTAAATAAAGATAAACGAGCCGAGCTTATGCGAGCTCGAGCTTGGCTCGTTCATTAACCGAGCCTAATATTCGAGCTCGAGCTCGGCTTGTTTACTAAACGAGTCAAACCGAGCTTGTTCATAAACAGCTCGGTTAATTTGTAACCCTAATTCTATAGATGTATATTTTATGGGCATAGATAGCAGACATACCTTCAGAGTTCAGTTTTGGAAACAGAAAAGATAATAGGTAATCTTGTAACCAAATTGATCAAAATGTGAGTTGGGAGTTTCCGGGGGGAGTTATTTTGTTAATGTACAACGAATATTTTAGATTCAAGTCATTAAATTAAACCCTAAAATCCCAATATAAAACAAGGATTAAGGATCAGAAAAATACCAAACTGCCAAATACAAATGTCAGATCAGAACATATGTTTGTTAATCAGATCATTTAGGTAATGTTCTGCGAGGTTGCTTTGAGGCATACATTTCCTTCAAGGAGTGTGTGCTCTTTTTATAGTGAGAAGTCTTGCCCTAACTTAGATTGATCCCATTATATCAAGTTAATCCAATGGTTTCCTTTGCACATTGAATTTTCCTCCCACAGTTGGTTGTCTGTAATTGCCAAACTCAAAGGCTTTCTCTGAGACACAAAGCTTCAGTCTATTGAATTCCTGTGACATTTTTTTTTTCCCTTCAAAATTGAAAATATTCTTCAATCCCTTCTAAATCAAGAAAAAGAAAGAAAAGTATCGTGATTCGTAGTCAAGTGTCTCCAAGCCCTCAACACACACACTTCACTGCAAATCAAAACATCATAACGACGAGGTAAGTAATCCTCAAGACTCAGCTATAAATAGGAAAACTCGCTGTATAATTCATTATTACCAGGAAGGCTACAATAAGTTTGAAAATGTGTGGGTTTTTATTTTTTTTTATTTTTTATTTTTTATTACAGACAGTAAGTAGTACGCAGCACAAACGTAAATGAGGTCTGAAAACAACTTTCAAACTAGAACCCGAAAAATGAAAAATAAAAAAGAAATACACTCAAAAAAAAAAAAAAAAGAAGATAAAATTCCACTTATTCAATTTGGAATTGAAAAAATATATGTAAAAAAGGTTCAACACACACATATATGATTCTAGTATATCCTATTAATCCAATTAGATAGTGAATACCACACTAATTGTGATAGGATTATTAATACCTCACTATTAGTCTTGTGAATCAAACATGGCCAAAATGATTGAAAATACAACTGAAAAACAATAATAAAAAAACAAACAAAAAAAATTCATTAACAACATACACAACAATTTAAAAATTAGAACACAAAAGGCAAAAAAGGGAAATTTAGTTAAAATTCCTCCATTGGACCCTTATTTGGTGAAAATGATAGTCTAATTTATTTTGTTTCATAGTCAAAATAAAATATCATTTTTTTTTCCTTAAACAATATTGCCACAGTAACATGTTACTGTGCAACAGAGTGGTTTTATTTTAGAATTTCATAATTAACATAGATTTTATTTGATAGATCTTGATAAGAGGATTCTAAAAATATTAATTTTATTAAAAACGACATCTAAATCAAAAGTTATATTATTTTAAAGTTTAATATTTTGGTAATAGTGGTATGTGTTGGACTTTCCAAGAAAAACATTTTGTGCTTGTCCTAAATGCATTAAAATTTTATTATGAAGAAAAAACTCAAATAGTTGGTAAAAAATAAAAGCACAGCAAACAGCAAAAAAAACAAGTCCTTAATTAGCAACTAAAAAAAACACAGAAAACACCCCTCGAAAAATAAATAATAAAGGTCTGAAAATAACAACTACAAAATTGGAAGGCCAAAAATATTAAAATAAAAATAAACTTATAAAACACCCAAAATATAAAAATAATTAGGACCAAAAAAATTATTTAGAAAACAAAAATGATAAAACCACACCACTTGATTTAGAATACATGCAAAAAAATGAACAACTTGAAAACAAACAAAAAGTTATGAAAACAATTTATATAAAAAATGTTGCATTAAACAACAATATTGTAATGACCCGGAACTGTATGATTTGAGTTTCGGTAATTAATTATGTGTTAATATAATTTATTGAAGAATATCTGGTTGATTTATCTGTTGATGCTACAACTTCAGGACTGAAATGGATGACTGTAATGGGTTCAGAAAATGAAAATGAACACGCCTATGTGATACCAGGAATTTTTAGAGGCTTTTGAGAAAATAAATTGAAGAGAATTTAAATTCGATTCGCTAGGTCCCGTTTGGCTCAAGTGTTATGGCACAATTCTATTTATAAGAACAAGGGCCTTGTTTGGCTCAAGTGTTGTGGGCAATATGGGTTATTTGATATATGTATATATATATATATTAATAGATAAGGATGCTTTGCTTTTTGATTCATTTGACTCAAACTAAAAAGAGAAAAATCTGAGAGAGAGAGAGAGTTCGGGGATAGAGAAGAAAAAGGGAGAACAAGAGAAAGGAAAAGGGGAAAAAAGCTTCTTAAGTGATTAAGGTAAGGATTCTCGTTAAATTCTTGAAGTAGATTATTGATTCTTGCATGTTGAACTTAAGATCATGGTTTAGGATGGTTTGGTTCATGTTTATTTGGCTTAAAGGAGGTTCTTCCTCAAAACCTCCATGGAAGTTGAAAATGAAGCTTTTATATACATGTTCATGGGTTTGATTTTGTAAAAGATGCATGTGGGTTTTGAATTGAAGTTTTTGATGTTGATTTAAGATGAATTCAAGTATTTTGGGTTATGGAATTCACGTAATGGAAATTGATTTTGTAAAGTAGAGAATGGAAGCTTGAAGAAGAACCAGAGTTTCGGATTTTTGCATGGTCCGCCGGCGGAGGAATCCCTTCGGCGTGATATCGACCTCCCAGCAGTTTTGGACATTTTACAGTCCGCTCGAGCGGACAAAGTGGCACTTGAGCGGGAAGGCTTATTTCAGGAACTTTTTGGGGAAGTTGTATACTTGATTTTATCGCATCATTTAGCATCTTATGAGCATGAAATGAACATGAAATGAAGTAAAGAATGAATGTTATGGCATGAATTAAAGTGAAGGAAAGAAAGAGAGGCAAGAATGATTTAATGTATGATGGTAATAAATGTTAAGAAATGTTTTATAATGTTAATTGCAGGACAAACCTCGAAGACCGTGCAACCGGTTTTGGAAACTCACTGTGAGTAACATTTCTGTAAAGTTATGTTATTATGAACTATGTTTAAAAGTGATATGTTATGATATGATATGTTCTGAAAGGTGATTTTAAACTGTAAACGAATGTCCTAATTTGCAAATCTAGTATGGCATCCATAGATAGTTAGGTCATGGGTGCGACATGAACATGCAGGCCCATGATGTGATCAGTCATGGGTTAGGGCATGAAGATGAAGGCCCATGGCCAGTTACGAGATCTCGTGAGACCGTTAGACTGTTAAATTGATAGACTGGAATGAAAGGTTCTGTGGATTATGCTATTAATGACTGTTGACTATTTATAACTGTATATATGAAATGTTGGAATTCGTTCACTAACCCTTTACTTTAATGTTACTCGCTGAGCTTTAGCTCATTGTTTGTAGTTATGTATTTATAGGTGAGCATTCAGGAAGCCAAGCCTAGGCGGAGTCTCGAGCCGAGCCGCCGTTTTGAAGCCTAACCAGGAGTTTTGAGTGCCTCCGAGCTGGGGCCAGGCCTGGAAGGCCGTGAGAGAGTTTTGTCTTTTTGTTATTTGTAGCAGTTACTTATGTGATGTTCCTGATCATGTTATGTGAAATAGTGTGTAATTATCATTTTTGGCATGTATATAAAACTTGTTCATATAAATGCACAGCTCTTGGACTCTTTATATTTTGTATGTGCTTCTGCGAGCCCCGTTTTATTTATGTTTTGTCCAGTAAGGCCTGTGGTAATCTAGGATTACTGGCCGGTCTCGTTGCCAAACTTTTCGGGACGAGTTTAGGACGTGACAGAGTGGTATCAAAGCGCACGAGTTAAATGACTCACACACGTGTCCACATGAGCTGTAGGGTGCATTAGAAAAGAAATAGAGCATGGCATGAACATGTGTGCATGTGTGTGTGTGTTTATGGAAATGGGAATTGAAATTAATGAGGCAACAGAGGCTGTATGTTGAAAATGAAATGTTTTATCTGTTATGGGTTCTAGAGACCAATGGAGAATACCAATGCAAGGAATGTAGATGAGACTGAATCTTCTGATGCTAGAATGACTCGGTTGGAAAGAATGGTAGAAGCTTTGACTGGATTGGTTAGCCAACAACTAGAGCAAGGCCAACCACCCCCGGGACAACCTTTTCCACCTCCTCCTCCACCACTTGTGCAAATGGAACCGATCCCTAATGATGATATTATCACCCTTACACAGAAGTATAAGAAATTGAAACCACCAGAATTTGCAGGAGGTATTGAGCCATTAACAGCAGAGGCATGGGTACTTGAGACTGAGAAAATTTTTGAGGTGTTTCCGTGTACGGATGCCTATAAAGTTTTACTAGCAACATTTACTCTGAAAGAAGAAGCGAGAAGATGGTGGATGCTAGTTCGAGATGTGAATAGGGATTTGACTTGGGACCGATTCAAAGAAATGTTCTATGAAAAATATTTTCCACAGTGCATGCGAGATAGGAAAGTTTCGGAATTCGAACAGCTGAAGCAGGGTACTTTGTCAGTAGCAGAGTATGAGAGTAAATTTACTGAATTAGCTCGGTATGCTCCTCACATGGTTGATACAGAATACAAGAAGGCGAGGAAGTTTGAGGGTAGCCTACATGTTGAGATCCTTGACTGGGTAAATGTTTTGAAATTAGAAAAATACGTTGATGTACTTGATAGGGCCCTAATGTCCGAAGCAAATATTGCTAGTTTGAAAGTATCCAAATCACCAACAATAACTGAAACTGACAGTAGAAGATTTAAAAAACAGAAAGCAGACTCAGTTAGTGAATCAGTGACTTCCGTGAATGAGAATCTGAATTCAAGTTTGAGTTATAATACACAAAGGGGAAGTAGTGGAAGTGTTGGTAAACCTATTTGTCAGGAATGTGGGAAGCAGCATTGGGGCATTTGCCGCATTGGAACAGGAACTTGTTACAAATGTGGACAGAGAGGACATATGGCCAAGACTTGCCCACAAGGTTATCCAAGGAATGAAAGACCCGTTACCAATGGAAGTAATTCAACAATGACACCAATGACAACTACAACAGCTACTCCCGAGGGGAACACGTTAAGGCAAGCAAGAGTTTTCACTTTAGTAGCAGATAAGACACAGAACACTGGAAAAGCGAAGATAGGTATAACTTTCGTTATCTATTATGACATTAGCCATGTGACCTATGCGATGAAAATATAGCATATATGACGACAACGGCCCCAAATTTACCTATGTTATTCCCTTTGCTATTATTTGATTAAGGGATGGTTACATCAATGCTTTGAATTGAACGTCTATGTAAAAAGATTGGTAATGTATACTTGAGATTCTGATTTGGAGTTAAGTTTGAAGGACCAAACTTTTTAAGTTGGGGAGAGTGTAATGACCCGGAACTGTATGATTTGAGTTTCGGTAAGTAATTATGTCTTAATATAATTTATTGAAGAATATCTGGTTGATTTAGAAAATATCTGTTGATGCTACAACTTCGGGACTGAAATGGATGACTGTAATGGGTTCAGAAAATGAAATTGAACACGCCTATGTGATACCAGGAATTTTTAGAAGCTTTTGAGAAAATAAATTGAAGACTGAATTTCGTCTGATTCACTAGGTCCCGTTTGGCTCAAGTGTTATGGCACAATTCTATTTATAAGAACAAGGGCTTTGTTTGGCTCAAGTGTTGTGGGCAATATGGGTTATTTGATATATATATATATATTAATAGATAAGGATGCTTTGCTTTTTGATTCATTTGACTCAAACTAAAAAGAGAAAAATCTGAGAGAGAGAGAGAGTTCGGGGAAAGAGAAGAAAAAGGGAGAATAAGAGAAAGGAAAAGGGGGAAAATCAAGCTTCTTAAGTGATTAAGGTAAGGATTCTCGTTAAATTCTTGAAGTAGATTATTGATTCTTGCATGTTGAACTTAAGATCATGGTTTAGGATGGTTTGGTTCATGTTTATTTGGCTTAAAGGAGGTTCTTCCTCAAAACCTCCATGGAAGTTGAAAATGAAGCTTTTATATACATGTTCATGGGTTTGATTTTGTAAAAGATGCATGTGGGTTTTGAATTGAAGTTTTTGATGTTGATTTAAGATGAATTCAAGTATTTTGGGTTATGGAATTCATGTAATGGAAATTGATTTTGTAAAGTAGAGAATGGAAGCTTGAAGAAGAACCAGAGTTTCGGATTTTTGCATGGTCCGCTCGAGCGGAGGGAATCCCGCTTGAGCGTAGATATCGACCTCCCAGCAGTTTTGGACATTTTACAGTCCGCTCGAGCGGACAAAGTGGCACTCGAGCGGGAAGACTTATTTCAGGAACTTTTTGGGGAAGTTGTATACTTGATTTTATTGCATCATTTAGCATCTTATGAGCATGAGATGAACATGAAATGAAGTAAAGAATGAATGTTATGGCATGAATTAAAGTGAAGGAAAGAAAGAGAGGCAAGAATGATTTAATGTATGATGGTAATGAATGTTAAGAAATGTTTTATAATGTTAATTGCAGGACAAACCTCGAAGACCGTGCAACCGGTTTTGGAAACCCACTGTGAGTAACATTTCTGTAAAGTTATGTTATTATGAACTATGTTTAAAAGTGATATGTTATGATATGATATGTTTTGAAAGGTGATTTTAAACTGTGAACGAATGTCCTAATTTGCAAATCTAGTATGGCATCCATAGATAGTTAGGTCATGGGTGCGACATGAACATGCATGCTCATGATGTGATCAGTCATGGGTTAGGGCATGAAGATGAAGGCCCATGGCCAGTTACGAGATCTCGTGAGACCGTTAGACTGTTAAATTGATAGACTGGAATGAAAGGTTCTGTGGATTATGCCATTAATGACTGTTGACTATTTATAACTGTATATATGAAATGTTGGAATTCGTTCACTAACCCTTTACTTTAATGTTACTCGCTGAGCTTTAGCTCATTGTTTGTAGTTATGTATTTATAGGTGAGCATTCAGGAAGCCAAGCCTAGGCGGAGTCTCGAACCGAGCCGCCGTTTTGAAGCCTAACCAGGAGTTTTGAGTGCCTCTGAGCTGGGGTCAGGCTTGGAAGGCCATGAGAGAGTTTTGTCTTTTTGTTATTTGTAGCAGTTACTTATATGATGTTCCTGATCATGTTATGTGAAATAGTGTGTAATTATCATTTTTGGCATGTATATAAAACTTGTTCATATATATGCACAGCTCTTGGACTCTTTATATTTTGTATGTGCTTCTGCGAGCCCCGTTTTATTTATGTTTTGTCCAGTAAGGCCTGTGGTAATCTAGGATTACTGGCCGGTCTCGTTGCCAAACTTTTCGGGGCGAGTTTGGGGCGTGACAAATATAATATAAAACAATTTTAAAAAATTGAAACACGAAAGAAAAACTCCCAAAATATAAAATAATAAATAAAATAGCTTAATTAAGGTCTGAAAGCAACGACTTCAAAATTAGAACCCAAAAATATAATATAAATATATTCAAATTTGAAAAAAAACAAACTTAGAAAACATTCAAATTAAACAACAAAAATAATACTTAAAACTAGTAATACATGAAAACAACAACTTAAACTATAACAGAAAATACTCAGAACTCCCAGAACAACAACCAATAAAAAGTACAATACAAAAAAATAAAAAGTTGAAAACAACTTGAAAAATAGAAGAAAAAACTCAAAAAAAACCACCCAAAAGCAATAATAATAAAATTTGTTGCAATAACAGCAGCTCATTTAAAAATTAGAACACTAAAAACAAACTCATAAAACAACTAAAAAGGAAAAAAAAAAAAAAAAAGTGCCAAAATAAAATGTACATGCAAAGAAAAATGTAAGACTAAGAACAAAAAATAAAATCAGAAAACACCCAAAATAAACAATAAAAATTAGTTGAATTAAATACTGAAAACAACTTAAAAAATATAACCAAAAAAAAAAAAAACTCAAAAAACACATTAAAAACAAATTAAAAAAACAGTTGCACTAACTGCTATTTAAAAAAAAAAAAAAGTTGCATTACCAGCTACTTTAACATAAAAAAATAATAGCCCAAAAATAAATAAATTATAATACAAAAAACTAAGGTTTCTAATAGAAAAAAATAACTGGGAAAATGAAAAAAATTATAATACAAAAAAAAGGGGGTAAATTAAGGTTTCTAAACAACTTCTTAAAAATTAGACCCCAAAAATAAGAAAAAAATATAATAATAATTTTAAAAAAATAAATTGAAAGTTGAAAACAACTTTAAAATAAAAACACAAAAAACACCCAGATTAAAAACTGTAACCCTAAAAAAAAAATAAATAAATAAAATAAAATTAAATAACAATTGCATTAACAACTGAATAAACTAAATAAAATAAAATAAAAAATTGGGAAAAATTTTAAAAATTAGAATACAAAAAATAAAAAGCTTTAAAAGCTATAAAAAATAAAAAAATAACCAAATTTTTTAAAATTAAAAAAAGAAAGGTGAATTGTGTCAGTAAACAACAACTTGAAAACTAGAACCCCCCAAAAAATACAGAAATTGAGAAAACACCCAAAAAAAGAAAAGGGTTAAATTACACTGACACCCCTGAGGTTTTTGATCCCCTCATGTTTAATCCCTCTTGTCAAATTAAAATAATATATTTGCAACTTAGCCTTTATACATATAAAAAATAATAAAATAATACTAATATTTTGTTCATGTTATTTCTTTGGTTTAACTAAATTGAATTTTTTTTTAATTTTACTAATTTTTTAAATATTTTAAGCACATTTTTTTATAAAATTTTTTAGATACACCTAATCTAGGTATATTTAAGAAGTATAATATTTTAAGATTTTTTTTTTTAAATTCACCAAATACAAAAAAATACAAAATACAAAAATTCAATAATACTGTAATAAATGTGAATGACGGTATTTGGTAATACTGTAATAAATGTGGGTGAATAAACGAGAAAAAAAAATGATGGTGAAAATAAAAATGAAAAATTATATTCATATATATAAATTTATAGAAAAAATATCAAAAAAATGTTGTGATAGTGATGTTGTAAATATAAATCATGTTTATGAGTGTTTTGTTTTAAAGTGAAAAGTCGTCACCATTAAGTTATATTATTGTGTTTGAAAATTTTATACAAAATTTATGTTTGTATATCATCACTCAATAAGAATATGTTCAAGTAAAATTTAATGATAAATAGTTGTAAAATATAGTCATGATGATATGAAAAAGAAATGGTAGGAAAAATCACAAAATAGTCATTTAAAAAATTTTAGAGTATGACATCAGCAATCCAGAGGATAA
This sequence comes from Camellia lanceoleosa, assembly GCA_025200525.1. Taxonomy (NCBI): domain Eukaryota; kingdom Viridiplantae; phylum Streptophyta; class Magnoliopsida; order Ericales; family Theaceae; genus Camellia; species Camellia lanceoleosa. Next base: position 204,221,181 of record CM045758.1, read on the forward strand.
TTTGTAATGAGATTACAAATCTCAGGGAGTGAAATGCAATTTTTCAAATGTGAGGGGAAAATCTGTATTAAACAGAAACCTTATGGTGTTAGTATAATTTATCCAAAGAAAAAAGAACCAATGAATTGAAAGCTGAAAAACAACTTAAAATTAGAAGAAAAAAATAAAAATAAAAAAATCAGAAGAAAAAAAAAACCTCAGAAAAGCCAAAATAAAAAATACATGCAAAAAAAATGTAAAACTAAGTAGGAAAAAAAAAACTCAAACACACCCAAAATAAACAATAAAAAAAAAAATAGTTGAATTAGTACCTGAAAAAAACAACCTTAAAAACTATAACCAAAAAAAAAAAAACTCGGAAACCAATTAAAAAGGCAAAACAATTGCACTAACAATTGAATAAATAAAAACAAAAAAAGAATTGCATTAATAGCAGGCAAAATGGTAAAAATTAGAATATAAAATAGTAAAATGTTGAAAACAACAACTTAAAAGCTGGAAACACAAAAGAAAAACAATTAAATTATATTTTTTTTAAAGATGTTAATATAGAAATTGAGTAAACCACCACCCAAGAAACAAAAAAGAAAGGACAATAATAAAAACAAATGAATTGAAAGTTGAAAACAACATAAAAATTAGAAGAAAAAACTCCAAAAACACCCAAAAGCAATAATAATAAAAAATAGTTGCGCCAACCTAATAGAACACTAAAACAATTGGAAAAAAAAAATAGCCAAAAAAAAAAAACTAAATTAGCAGCTTAAAAATCAGAAAAAGATAAATAAGAACAACAAAAACTCGAAAAACATCAAAAATTAACAACAAAAAATACATGCAACCAAAACCCAATAAAAAAATAAAAAATGAACACCTAAAAACCTCAGAAAACCCCCCAAAACAATTTTTAAAACGTTGCATTAATTTAAAAATTCAAACAGGTTAAAACACACAAGCAAAAAAAATAAAATAAAATTAATGGCCAAAAAAAATCTTAATTAAAATAAGAAGCTAAATTAAGGTCAGCAGCAAACAACTACTTAAAGACTAGAACCCCAAAAAAATAATAATACAACAATTGAGGAAACACACACAAGAAAGAAAAAATAAAAAACAGCAAATGAATTCTGAAAGACAACTTAAAAATTAGAAAGAAGAAAAAAAATAAAAACAGAAAAAAACCCCAAAAATAATAAGCAATTATATATAGTTTTGTATTAACAAATAATATAACAAATTAAAAACTATATTACACCTAAAAAACTCATAAAACAACTAAAAACAATAATAACAAATAACTTAACAAAAAAGGAAAAATTAGAACACCAAAAAAAAAAAAGGAAAACCAAAATAAAAAGTACATGGAAAAAAATGAAAAAATAAGAAGAAAAATAACTTGAACACACCCACGTGAAAAACTATAACAATAAAAAACCTCTTAAAACTCAAAAATAGTTTCAAATCAGAAAACAAAAAAAATTTCACTAACAATTGAATAAACAAAAACAGAAAAACAATTGCATTAATAGCTGCATTAACAAATAATAATAATAACGTCCCAGAAAAATCTTAGCCAACTAGATGGGAAAATGGTAAAAATTAGAATATAAAAAATAAATAAATAAGAAAAATGAAAGGATTGAAAACAACAACTTAAAAGCTGAAAAGACAAATAAATAAATAAAATTTTAAAATAAAAAAGTAAAAAGTAAATTAAGGTCTGTAAATAACAACTTAAAGTTAGAAGAACCTAAATAAATACAGACATTGAGGAAACACACCCAAGAAACAAAAAACGAAAGAACAGTAATAAAAATAAAAACAAAAACAAGTGAATTGAAATTTGAAAACAACTTAAAAATTAGAAGAGAACACTCAAAAAACAGCCGAAAAAAATAATAATAGCTGAATAAAAAAAAATTAACATCCCAAAAAAAATTAATTAACCAGCTGGGAAAATGGTAAGAATTATAATATATTCAAATAAAAAAAGTTGAAAACAACAACTTAAAAGCTGGAAAACACAAGAAAAACAATTAAATTTTATTTTTTTTAAAGAAGTTAATAAATACCGAAATTGAGTAAACCACCCAAGAAACAAAAAAGGAAAGCACAATAATAAAAACAAAAACAAATGAATTGAAAGTTGAAAACAACATAAAAACTAGAATAAAAAACTCCAAAAACACCCAAAAACAATAATCATAAAAAATAGTTGCACTAACACCTAATAGACAATGATACAAAATTAGAACACTAAAACAAATGAAAAAAAAAATAGCCAAAAAAAAAAAACTAAATTAGCAACTTAGAAATCAGAAAAAGAAAAATAAGAACACTGGAATTTCTAGAGAAATTCACATCAACCTAGAGAAATTCTTCAAAATCAAAGAAATTCTCCCCTTCACCCTAGAAAAATTCACTTAAACCCAGAGAAAATCCCTCTCTCTAATCCAGAGAAATTCCCCCTTATAATCTTTTTTGGTTGAAAATCATAAACCTTAGGCAAAATGTGTTCCATGGTTCATGTCACGATCCAAATCCGATACCTGGATGTTCGGCGTCGCAACAAGATAATAATTGAAATCATAACAAATTAATAGTGCAGCGGAGTAAAATAAAAGGGTACTCAAATCTTTATTTAAGTATAACAAAAATGTGTACATTGGAACTTCTATTCAATTGCAATACTCGAGCTGTACTATGACTACAAAGTGCCTTGTGCCTATCCCATGTACTGGTTTTGACACGTCACCTGAAAGTGGTTAACAACTATAACCACATGGTAGAGTGAGAAATATTATATAGTGAGCATGAGGGTATAAAAATTACCATGGATAATTATTTCAGCTAAAACATTAACATAACTTAATTTGAATAAATAACTTATTCAATGTGGCAGAAACTGAATTACAAAAATTATGTAAATAAATAACCATAACCACAGTACAGAACAGAGGTCATTGAAGTGACAATCAGAACAGAGGTCAATAGATCCATGACAAACAGAGGACCACAAAGTAGCCAAACATAGGCCAATGGTTATTTAAGTCCCCAAGACATGGGACTCCCGTGGTGATACTTACAGAAAATAATTATTTACAAAATCATTGTCAAATAATTTTTAAAATTTAAATAAATATATTCAGGGGTTTCATTTTAAGTGAAAGGAGTTCAAAAAATAATTAACGTAATTGACATATAAATATAAGTTATAAAACATAATTCGTATAAATAAATTATGATAATTTAAAATATACGTAAAATATATTATATTGACTGAAGACATAATATAACCCATTTTAATATTAACTCTTACTATTTTCTTTCTATGCTGACTTTACGAGACACTTTTTCCTTAATCATTTTTCTTGTGAATTTTCTTTTGCTTTTGTTGGCCTTCAATTCACCCCCTTATATACTTGAGTTTTTTACATGGTAAATCACCCCTTATTTATCTTCCTGGCTGATTCACTCATCTACATAATAGGATTCACTCATTTACACAATAGGCTTAACAGGTGGTTTTTTCTTTTGGTGCCAACGCATAGTGCACCTTTCACCATATTTCTTTTTTGGCCTCAACTTTTATCATAATTTTGTCGTTGTATTGTTTTGGTCTCAAATAATTATATTAATCATACTTTGAGTAAACCAATGCCCAATTAGATTACACCTTAGCATGTATAACTACGTAATTATTTATATTATATTATTCTTATTATTAAATACTTGCACAATAACTCCTAATGTAAATTAAATTCCACTTTATCGCATATCATTATAAAATTAATATTTATTTTATTATTACAGACTATTATTATTAATATTTTTATTAATAATAATATTTAATTAAACTCTCATATGGTTCGATACTCGAAATTAAAATAATTCAATTAGTCAAGTTTACCTTATTGAGAATTTCACAATTAAATTAGAATAAGAATTAAGTAAATGTAAAATATTATACGTGGCGGGGTCATCACAATCTCTCCCCATTAGAAAGTTTGGTCCTCCAAACTTAAGGCGCTTGTACCTAAACACTAATCATATGGTCTTGCTTTTCCCAAGTAACTTTCCTTATTATTTGATTTCCTCATCATTTGATTGTCTCATCACAAGGGGTTTAGCTAAATTTCATTCAGTGGTTAATAACCCAAATTGTGATTCGCCTTAATTCATATCAAAAGCTATTTAATAAAATATAACAGACCTCAAAATCATCCTCATAATATTAAGCAACAAAATATATTAATCCCAACATACTACTCTTATTAATCACATGTACTTTTATTTAGTTATTCACATATTTTCTAATAATCTTTATATTTCCAATAATTCACATGTCTCTAAATAGACAAATGATATTCATGATTTTACTTAGTTTTAACAAATCAAAGTACTCTCTTATTGACATCTCATATGAACTCTTTAAAATGGGTTGGGTATGTGATACAACCTCAATAACAAATTTAAATTCACAAATTTTCTGACCACAATAATTTGGTTATTTGTTCTTATGGAATTCATAAGCCATCAAGTCAAATCGGTGAGGAAAAATTTTCTCCATTGGTTCCACAAGATAACTATTTAATCTCAGAAGTCAAAGACGACTTAGTTAGGTGTATGATCACATTCACTTGATAGATCAAAAACCCATTCACATTCAACATTACATTCTAAGGTCTATATCGAAGGTATTGGGCCATACTCATAGTACAACGTTCCCAAATAATATAATTCTCTAACTAGCAATGAAACAGTTTTACACAATAATAGTCCCAATGATACATCCATCTTATAACAATTGACTTTAAATGAATGGATGGATCTTGAATCCATTAACATATAGACACTTTACTCACAAATAGTTTCCTTATAACAATCTCATTCTAATTATCTTAACAATTTCATATCAAGGTTTAAATGCTCAAGTAGATGAGTTCTAAATTTACCCACAATCAATTCAAATATTTAAAAGGGTGTCAATTCTAATTCAAGACTTTTTGTATTGACTAGCAAGGTTTATTTATTTATTTATTTATTTATTTATTTTACCTATTTATGAAGTATCAATCTTCAATCTAATCTGATTGACTTGTTGTAATTCTTTTTTTCTTTCTTTTATTTTTATTTTTCCTTGACAATTTCTTATTCGATGTCCTATTAAAGTATCCTCTCATAAGCCAATGACATAACTGTCTATGCGGCTTTTAATATGTTGGACATGTTGGGAGTAAGCTCATTTCTTTACGACTTTGCTTAAGATTGTTTGCCTCCCGTACTACAAAATTTCTAAACATCTTCTTTTATTCTATTTTTAATTCCACATTTAACTTTTTCTTTTGATCTTTGCCGTTTCCCTTGACATGTTTGCATAGGTTTCATTATATTTAATACTTCTTCCACTTTGTGTAATTTTTTGACAAAGATTCAACAACTTTCACATCATTTATACTTCTCATTATCGTTTCCTTAAGTCACACGGCAAAGGTGGATAATAGTTGGGGTAATCGTAGTTAGCTCAGAACATAATATGACAGATGCAATCGTAAGCCAAATACTTATGCAAGGTCATCGGTAGGGCAACCTATTCATTTCCACAAAGTTGACCAAGAATTCCAGATGTGAAGCTACGCCGGCCGAACGTTATTTCAATCGGACTTTCAAGGTCACTCAACAAAAGTATGTGTCACGACCCAAACCCGCCCCTATGGGTTTAGCACCATAACCGGCCAGTAATCCGAGACTACCAAAGGCCTGCTGGACAAGAATATCTGATATCTGTACAGGGGCATGGCGGAAGCCAATACAGTAAATAAACAATGTCCAATGAGCTGACAGTCTGTATGCAAAAAGATTTTTCATACATTTATACTTTTAGTACAGAATAGTATGCACAAAATATACAATCAGTCAAAACTGGGACTTAATCCCTATTAAACAGTACAGTACGGTGCTATCAGTCTATACAGTAAACAAAACAGTTACAAAGACAAACGGGGAAATAAAACACCCCTAAGCCCCTAAGCCATAGCTTGATAGGCTCGGAACCTTGCAGTGAGGCACAGTGGTTGGCTTGACAAAAATTAAAGCTTGCCTGACGCTCCTAGCTGCGGTCTGGTGCCTGTACATCTACATATATATATGAGCAGTGAGCTAAAGCCCAGTGAATAACACAATGCGTAAAGGGGGTTAAGAATAAATGTCCTTTTAGTATTGAAAACAGTCATTTCAGTCAGTTTATCAGTCATTCAGTTTGTGGCTCATATTTCAGGTCATAACAGTCATTCAGTTAAAACAGTGATATGTGGTACATCCATTGGCATAACAGTACAGTAAACAGTAGGTCTTAAAAGACCGGGTCTTAACAGACCAACAGTAAATGATGGCCATCAAGCGACTGATAGAATATGATACTATTTCAGAGAAACGATAAAGATGCTTGTGGATTCAAGAGGTGTCTCGCACAGACTCTAGAGGTGGCTCACACTGTAGCACTTAGTTCCGTAGATTCTAGAGGTGGCTCACAGTGTAGCACTTAGTTCCGTACAGCACTTTGTTCTATATCAGAAATACAGAATGGCCAACATAACAGTAAACAGTAGTGGTTCCAAACTTGGGAACCGACAGAGGTCTCTGTGTCACGATAGAATAACGATGAAAGTGCCAAGGATGCCACAGTACAGCTCAGAATATAAGACATGCGTTCATTCAGTACATAGTGTCGGTGAAGCTCAATTAAATAGCCAGATTCAATTTAGTAAACATTTGATTCGATGAACGGTTGATTCGTAAATGCAAGATTCATTAACGATCCAATTGATGGCAGTTTCAGAATAGTTCAATTTAGTAAACATTTCAGTTCAGTGAACGGTTCAGCAAACAGTTCAATAAAGTAGACAGCTCAATAAGGTAAACAATTCAATAAAGTAAACAGTTCAGAAAATAATCATTTTTGAACATATCTTTACACAGTTGTTACTCACGGAGTTCTGGGCTACAGTAAGCTAGAGCGTCCCCTCGGTAAGCCAACCCTACACAGTATACAGGATGAACACACACTAAGCTATACAGTTGGGAAACATCATAACTTAATCCCTAATTTGCCTTGGTGTGTTCTACATCTATATCCTCATTAAGATGTCTTAAACTAGGCCTAAGAATGCCTAGAATGGAATGAGGATGCAAAAATACACTTAGAAAACATTTTGCAAAGTTTGCTGAAAATAGGAGCCTCACTCGAGCAAGCCTTCCTTCGCTTGAGCGAGCTTCCAAAATCAAAGACTTCGCTCGAGCGAGAAATCCTTCGCTCGAGCGGTCTGTCGAAACAGTAAAAATACTGGATGCTGTGATTTTACGCGCGATGGTCGCTCGATGCTCGCTCGAGCGGAGCCCTGGACAAAGGTGCTCGCTCGAGCGAGGAATCCTTCGCTCGAGCGAGAAAGCCAAATCTGGAATTTCCAAATTTTCCTCCCAAGCTCAAACCAAGCATTCTACCACTCTAAACTCGACCTCTTGGGCCCAAATTCTGGAAAACATATCTAGATCCAACGTATAACAAGTTTCAAAGCTCAATTTATGAATTCAAGCCCCAAAGGTGAGTCAATTAAAACCATATTCAAACCCATTTTCAAGAATATGAAGAACATGCAAACATGCATGAAATTAAACCATTTCAAAGCTCCAATTTGGTGTTCTAGTGAGCCATTTATACCAAAAACAAGTTGAAATCATGGACTTGAGCCTAATTATGAACATGCATGTGCAATTTATCATGAACTCAACTCAAAACTCATCAATTCAAACATTCATGCATGAATTCTAGTATAATTCACCATGTATGAGCTACAACATGACTTAGTTCTATAATGAAGCATGAATCATGCAAGAACTAGCTCAATGACAACCATAAGAAGATGAGTTTCCTACCTTAGTCTTGTATTCAAAGTTTATGAGCTCAATTATGCCAATTTACACTTCAATTCTTCAAGATTCAAGCTACTTCCCCAAGTTGAGTTTAATTCTCTCACTCTCTCTCAAATTCTCTTCTTTGGTCGGTTTTGGGCCAAGAAATGGCTGAAGAGTTGTTTTGTTTGGGTGTATAAGGCTCAAGGATAATAATAAACAAAGGCCCCACTAGATGGCATAATTGTAAATAAGGCCACTCTATTAATTTGGCTCAAATTAATCTAGTTTAATCATACCTAATCAGTTTTCAGATAAATGTGCCATAAAATCACATTAATTATGATGAGCACAGAACATTAATCAATTTTGGCTTCGGCCGCCGATAAGGCCTTCAATTTGCTGTTTAATGCATAAGACGAGAACATATAATTTGGCAGTCAAACAGATAGATTGTGCATTTAAACAATTACAGTCAATCGATTCAGTTTCGGATCTCAGTCAGTCAGTTCGGTACTTTAATCAATTCAATTATCAATCATGTTCAGTCTCGATGAAATGAATCGAGGGTAATCAAGAACAAGGATTTAGGGTTGTTACAGTATGAGACGCTATGGCTCAAACAGTAGGTCCTTTAAAAAAAACAACATACCTTCTTCATATCAAATAATTTCCTATCTGCCAATCACCATAGTTCTATGCACTTCATTGATCATCAGATATTTCAACTTCCCGAAATGTTTTCATAGCTTAACTTCACATGTAACCACGTAGCTTTCATCACTTCCTTATAACACCGTATTCATACGAATCAATATAGTTGTATTTCCCAATGTGCAAGTCAAAAATTGCGTCTTTCTTATAGCATTATAGATTTCACAATAGCTTTTCACTTCAACACTAAACTTATTAAACAAATAGTCTCTTTTTATCGTTGAAGTTCCGTAATAATTGTTAATCCCTATACTATATTTTCACAAATCATCATATTTGTACTCCTTAATATGCCAGTTAATAATTTTATTTCCTTATAACATTAGATATTCCTCAATAGTTCTTAACTCTTGGCCTCAATACCACACTTACTAAACATCACATCTCAGTTTCCTCATAATTATCAAAATTTAATAACAGTTCTAAATTCTTAGACCCAATGCTTAGGCTATTTAACAAACACATCTCGATCCTTTTATAATCATCAAAGTTCCCTGTAGCTCATAGGTTTTAACCTTAATTCTTACATATGTACATATTCCTGAATGTACAATTTATCACTCACTTACTAGATGTATATAGCTTCTGTATGTATGATCACACAAAACTATAATGCCAAACACATTAAATATAAAAGAGTAAATTTCCCAAACTCTTGAGGCCAAACTGTGATTTCACAACTACAGGGGCCAAAATGAGAATTTCTAGGAATCCCGTGACCGAATTGTAATTTCTAAAAACTTTAAGGACCAAATTGCAATTTTTAGAAACGGAATATTCTGTGATGATGTCTACCTAAACATTTAAATCCTCGAACACTGCTAAGAGGATTCGAACTCCTGACTACATCATTAGCACCATACGCCTTAATCACTAAGCCAAACTCACTCTTGTGATTCCCTTGTCCCAAATAAATATTCAAAGTATTTAGATTGGCTACAAAATGGTCATCTTCAACCTCTAGCTGCTCGTGGCTTTCTAATTTCAAGTTGACTTTATGTGAAAAGATTTGGCCGGCACGTGTAGTCCACCTCGACCTTCGCTTTGCTTGTTCTTTCTGGGTTTGGACTTCTCTTATCGAGACCTATCTCCTGTATGCGCGAAACCTGATTTTGAGCAACTTAAAAGATGACTGTTTTGGAAACCCTTTCACTTTTCTTTTGCTATATTTGCCATCCACTCTTGCTAATTAATCTTTTCTTTTCTTTTTTCTTTTTTTCAAACCCACGTGATGGGTTTGTTCGTTTGGTTTTTTTTTTTTTTCCTTTTTGCCTGTTCTTCCTCTTTCTCTATCTAGGTACGGACCCAACACGCAAACTAAACACACAAAGTGCATAACACTTATTCTTTCTTACTCATCATTGGCCGCACCCGATGCTATTCATTTTTGTTTTCCTGTTGTGGTACAAAATCACACAAACTTATCATGCATACCCTTAACCCATTACATAATTGTGCGTGTGTCCTATACTCTGAAATCATAACAAATTAATAGTGCAGCGGAGTAAAATAAAAGGGTACCCAAATCTTCATTTAAGTATAACATAAATGTGTACATTGGAGCTTCTATTTGATTGCAATACCCGATGTACTGGTTTTGACATGTACTGGATAATTATCTGATTACAATGCCTTGTGCCTACCCCATGTACTAGTTTTGACACGTCACCTGAAAGTGGTTAACAACTATAAGCACATGGCAGAGTGAGAAATATTATAAAGTGAGCATGAGGGTACAAAAGTTACAATGGATAATTATTTCAGCTAAAACATATATCAACATAACTTAATTTGAAGAAATAACTTATTCAATGTGGCAGAAACTGAAATACAAAAATTATGTAAATAAATAACCATAACCACGGTACAAAACAGAACAGAACAGAGGTCACTGGAGTGACAATCAGACAGAGGTCAATGGATCCATAACAAATAGAGAACCACAAAGTGGCCTGACAGAGGTCAATGGTTATTTAATTCCCCCAAAGCATAGGACTCCCGTGGTGGTACTTATAGAAAATAATTATTTACAAAATCATTGTCAAATAATTTCTAAAATTTAAACAAATATATCAATGGGTTTCATTTTAAGCAAATGGAGTTCATAAAATAATTAACGTAATTGACATATAAATATAAGTTATAAAACATAACTTGTATAAATAAATTATGGCAATTCAAAACATACGTAAAATATATTATAGTGACTCAAGGTATAATATAACTCACTTTAATATTAATCCTTACTATTTTCTTTCTATGCTGGCTTTACGAGGCCCTTTTCCCTTAACCCTTTTTCTTGTGAATTTTCTTTTGTTTTTATTGGCCTTCGATTCACCCCTTATATACTTGAGTTTTTTACATGGTGACTCACCCTTTATTTATTATCTTCCTGGCTGATTCACTCATCTACATAATAGGATTCACTCATCTACACAATAGGCTTAACAGGTGGTTTTTTCTTCAACGGTGCTGGGGACTCCCAGTGGGGGGTGACCCCTAGCTTCACATGTCTTGCTGTGAGAGCAAGACTTGAAAAAAAAAAAAATAATAAATTTGAGCCAATTAGAAAATAGTGGGGATGATGGGGGTCACCCCCACTGGGGTCTGGGGCATTTTCCGTTTTTCTTTAGGTGCCCAACGTATAGTGCACCTTTCACCGTATTTCTTTTTTGGCCCTAACTTTTATCATAATTTTATAGTTGTGTTGTTTTGGCCCCAAATAATTATATTAATCATACTTTGAGTAAACCAATGCCAAATTAGATTACACCTTAGCACGTGCATCTACGTAATTATTTATATTATATTATTCTTATTATTAAATACTTGCACAATAACTCCTAATGTAAATTAAATTCCACTTTATCACATATCATCATAAAATTAATATTTATTTTACTATTACAGATTATTATTATTATTCTCATTAATAATAATATTTAATTAAACTCTCATATGGTCCGATACTTGAAATTAAAATAATTCAATTAGTCAATTTTACCTTATTGAGAATTCCACAATTAAATTAGAATAAGAATTAAGTAAATGTAAAATATTATATGTGGTAGGATCATCACAGTTCACACATTGGCTGGGGTGTTACAAGATCTGTCAGCAGTACCCAGGGAAAATTTGAAGAAAAATGAACCTTGATTCAATAATCTTCAGAAATTGAAAGAACTATACAAGATATGGAGCGAACCTTATAATCAAGGCTAGCAGACTCAAGTTACAAGATATCAATTGGAGCACAAAAATGTGCATGCTCAGAATAAATTAGGATAACTCACAGCTGCTTTGTTGGCACTCCCATATTTGTTCTGGATCTGTAAAAAACCAACAACCCAATGTTAGTATTAGCATCAGAGACCAAGCAAAACACGAAACCTTGAACACCCACCTTTAGTAAAGTCAGTTACATCCAACAACAACTTGGCCTCAAAGTAATGAGCTAAAGCCTTTGCAAGCATTTGCTTGTAAAGTTCTTCAAAATGGGAAATATAGTAATTGAGCTTGATGAAGAACTATTCAAGATATGGAACGAACCAGTTGATAGAGGAAGATGGAGATTGAGGATGAAGATATATATATATATATATATAGAAGAGAAAGAGAATGTTAGCGGGTATTTTAATATTATATTGTGATATTGGTTTCCTTCAGGTCTTCCTCTAGTCTTCCTAATCTCCCTAACTTCCAAGCTAAGTCTTCTATCCTTTCCTTCCTTAGTAAGCTTTCTTGGTCAAGTCTCTAACTTATCCACCAAAGCTTATCCTTCCAAATCTTACAAGTTAAGTCTTTGCCAAGACTTTCAGTCTAAGTGTCTAAGTCCATCCGTGAGCCTTGCTTATTAAGCAATCCAAGTCTTGGTCTTTGGTCTTGGTCATTGTTTACTTCTCTACTAAGTTGTTCACTTCTATTTATATATGTATTGCACTTTGTCATAAGATACATGACATACGAGAGAAGGAGTCTTGGGTTGCTTTGGTTATGTTTTAAGTGAGATTATTAGGCAAATAAAAAGGGTGTGTGTGATAAAGCTTTGGGTTTAACCAATTGTGCAGTATTGGTAAACCATACGACTTAGTTGGGCTGTTGTATCCTGGGGGGGACAAGTCAAGGTTTTTCTGCTGCACCGGTGTGAGGCTTTGCCTAACCGCAGAGGGCTTGAATCTCCTTAAAGAGAGCGAGTTTCCCGCGCCTCAGCCCTGATAATAAGTTATTGTAATTTTATTATTTGTATTTTCTGGTGTGTTATTTGTAATTATCACCATCAGAGAGAGATCAGAATCTTCCCCAAAGCCTGCGCAACATCATGCAGTGGAACATTCAATTCCCTGCAAATTTTCCCAATCTCATCCATCGGTTGAATGACTCCAATCTCATTGTTCACTATCATGATCGAAACGAGTCCAGTATCTGTAGCTGATTGAGGTCGACGATTCCAACGGAACTGACTAGAAGGTAGGTGACATCGAAGCCCTCTTGTCGTGGGTGGAGGGACTTTAGATATCACCAAATAATATTGTGGATCTTTTGCATTATTAAGAATGGGAGAAAAATCTTAGACTGATTTTCCCCAAATTAAAACACACAAAAAAGAAACAAAAAATTAATGGCCAAAAAAAAAAATCTTAAACAACTACTTAAAAACTAGAACCCCAAAAAAATAATAATACAAAAATTGAGGAAACACACCCAAGAAAGAAAAACTAAAAAACAACAAATGAATTCTGAAAGACAACTTAAAAATTAGAAAGAAGAAAAAAATAAAAACAGAAAAAACCCAAAAAATAATAAACAAATATTATACAGTTTTTATATTAACAAACACAACAATGTTAGAGTGCCGTTTGCTAACACTTACGTTTTTAGTTTTCTATTTATATTTACAAAAATTTTAAAAACTCAAATAAAAGCTTGTTTGGTAAAATTTTTGATTTATAAATCAGTGGTCTCAGTTTATAAATTTGGCCAAAAAATAAAAACACAAAAAATGTGTTTCCATTTTGAGTTTTCAGTTTTTTTTTTTTTTTACCACCCACCACCATTTTCCACCACCGTCTTCCGCCACCACCACCCACCCCCCACCACCACCTGCCACCACCACTCATCACCCACTTACCACCACCACCCACCACCCACTCGCTACCACCACCACCACCACCACCACCCACCATCTGCCACTTCCATCCACCACTCGCCACCACCACCCGCCACCTACTTGCCACAACCACTAACCACCCACTTGCCACCACCATCCACCATCAGCCACCCACCACCACCAGCCACCTGCCACCCATCCGCCACCACTAACCACCACCCATCACCACCACCAACACCACCATCACCCGCCACCCAATTGCCACCACCACCACCACCCACTGCCCTACCACCACCACCCATCACCTACCCGCCACCCACCTGCCACCAGCACCACCCGTCACTTACCTGTCACCCACCTGCTACCACCAACCACCAACCACCACTCGTCACCACCACCACTACCACCCACTGCACACCACCCACCACCCGCCATCGCCACCCACCCACCCCGCACACCCCCACCATCTGCCATCTCCACACACCACCACACACCACCCCCCCACTACCACCACACACTACCACCACACCACACACACACACACACACCACCACCACCACCACCCACCACCCACCACCACCCACCACCACCACACCCACCACCACCCCACCACACCCACAACCACCGCCACTTGCCACCACTTGCCATTTCTCACTCTTTTTTATATTTTTAAAATTTTTTAAACATTTTGTCAATTACCAAACACGTTTGTAGTTTATGTTTTTTTAAAAATAAACAAAAATCAGTTTATAAATTTTTTGTAAATATAAACTGAAAACGTAAACATTACCAGGCACACCCTAGGTAACTCAAAATTTTGTGGCTCAAATGGCTCAAATTACTTAAAACGACGTCGTTTTGAGTGTAAATGAGTGTAAAACGACGTCGTTTTGAGCCATTCGAGCCACAAAATTTTGAGCTACCAAACCTTTTCCATAACAACTAACAAAAAAGGAAAAATTAGAACACAAAAACAAAAATGGAAAACCAAAATAAAAAGTACATGCAAAAAATGTAAAAAAATGTACAAGAAAAATAACTCGAACACACCCAAAATAAACAATAAAAAAATAGTTGAATCAATACCGAAAAACTTCTTAAAAACTAAAAAATAAAAAAAACTCAAAAATAGTTTCAAAAATAAAATATAAAAAATCAGAAAACAAAAAAAAAATTGCACTAACAACTGAATAAACAAAAACAGAAAAACAATTGCATTAATATCGGCATTAACAAAAAAAAAAAAACTAACGGCCCAGAAAAATCTTAACTAACCAGATGGGAAAATGATAAAAATTAGAATATAAAATAAATAAATAAATAAATAAGAAAATGGAAAATTTTGAAAACAACAACTTAAAAGCTGGAAAGACGAAAAAAAATTAAACTTAAAAATTAAAAATTAAAAAATTAAAAGTAAATTAAGGTCTGTAAACAACAACTTAAAGTTAGAAGAAGAACCAAAACTAAATAAATACAGAAATTGAGGAAACACCCAAGAAACAAAAAAGAAAGAACAATAATAAAAATAAAACAAAAACAAAAACAAATGAATTGAAATTTGAAAACAACTTAAAAATTAGAAGAGAACACTCAAAAAACAGCCAAAAAATATAAAAATAGCTGAATAAAAAAAAATTAACGGCCCAACGAAAATTAATTAACCAGCTGGGAAATAGGTAAAAATTATAATACATATAAATAAAAAAAGTTGAAAACAACAACTTAAAAGCTGGAAAACACAAGAAAAACAATTAATTTTTTTTTTATAAAGATGTTAATAAATACAAAAATTGAGTAAACCCCACCCACCCAAGAAACAAAAAATAAAGGACAATAATAAAAATAAAAACAAATGAAATGAAAGTTGAAAACAACATAAAAATTAGAAGAAAAAACTCCAAAAACACCCAAAAACAATAATCATAAAAAATAGTTACACTAACACCTAGTAGACAACGATACAAAACTAGAAAACTAAAACAATTGGACCAAAAAAAAAAGCCAAAAAAAAAATAAAAAAAAATTAGCAGCTTAAAAATCAGAAAAAGAAAAATAAGAGCAACAAAAACTCGGAAAACACCCAAAATTAACAATAAAAAATACATGCAACCAAAACCCAAAAATAAAAAATGAACACCTAAAAACCTCAGAAAACCCACAAAAATAATTTTTAAATGTTGAATAAACAACACTATATATATATACAACAATTTAAAAATTCAAACAGGAAAAGAAAAACTGAAATGGTAAAGAAAAAAAAATAAAAACCCAAAAAACAACTTAATTAACAACTAAAAGGAAGGGTAAAAATTAAAACACAGAAAAAAAAATTAATGGCCAAAAAAAAATCATAATTAAAATAAGAAGCTAAATTAAGGTTAGTAAACAACTACTTAAAAACTAGAACCCCAAAAAAATAAGGAGGTTTTTTTTTAAGGTCCCTGGTATTAAGATTTTATAGCATAAAGGACACTTAATATTTTCATAATGTCTAAGGTTTTTCAACATCGATCCAGAAAAAATTCGACTCAGAGAATTTCTCTGTATTTTTGACCAATTTTCTTTGGTCTCATAATTTTCTCTGTCTTTTTGATCAAACCAAAGAAAATTGAACAATTACCATTCTCATTATGACCAATTTTCTTTGGACTATAAGACATTCAAACAATAACAACCCAAAAAAAAAGTGAACAAACACCATTTTCATTTTGACAAATTTTCTCTGGATTGTAAGATATTCAAAACACTAAAAACAATGGATATCATAGCACAACACTTAACCAAACTAGTTAATTTCACCAACAATGGTATGAAGTTCATGGCCTGCTTCCTAATGATGATCATATTGTAAATGTTACTCACAAAAAGCTTGAAAGCCTCATAAAATTCAAAAAGTTTGAATTCTTTGGAAAATTCAGAAATTCTTTGAATTCAAACTAGAGAAAATTCAAAAGCATTCAATTTTCTTTGGATTTCTCTAGTTTGAACTCAGAGAAATTTTAGTAATTTTCTCTATGTTGTTGAATTTTCTCTGGTTTGAATTAAAGAAATTGTTGATGTCTAAAAGTCAGTCTACATTTCAAGAAATTAAAATGCAGAAAAGGGGACTCCATAGATAGCTACATTGAAGAAAAGCTTCAATTTTCAAAATTAAAATAGAAGATAATAAAGAGAGAATGGAAGAGAAATTATTCCTAGACTCACATACCAGCAAACTGTGTTGACCTTGGCATCTTCACCAAACTCAGACACCAGTAAAGGGCTTTCTTCGAACTCACATCTATGTTGACTTTAACATTTGTGTTAAACATTTTCTTCAGAGGGTTTTCAAACCCACATTCCGGTGATGCCATAGGATCAAATGAGGCTAAAAAGGTAGGGTTTTTGGGTGATTTTGGGGTCGTTTTTGTAGGATTCAAGGAGGTTTTCGATGTCGGTCAAACGGCCAGACTTTGTGAGGCGCTTGACGGTGAGGTCTTGGGCAAGAGGAGGTCGTGTAGTGATCGGACAAGGAAGAGTTTAGAGAGAGAGAGAGAGAGAGAGAGAGAGAGAGAGAGAGAGAGAGAATGAGGTTTGATTTGAGAGAGTCAAATTTCTCTGTAATATATGGGTGTGAGAGTTGAGGGACCTTAGACATTATAAAATACTATTGGAGGTCTCTTCCATTACTAATAATACAAAAATTGAGGAAACACACCCAAGAAAGAAAAAATAAAAAACAACAAATGAATTCTGAAAGACAACTTAAAAAAATTAGAAAGTATTAACAAATAATACAACAAATTAAAAATCAAAACACCTAAAAAACTCAGAAAACAACTGAACAACAACAACAACAACAACAATAATAAATAAATAACTTAACTAACAAAAAAGGAAAAATTAGAACCAAAAAAAAAGAAGGAAAACCAATATAAAAGGTACATGCAAAAAATGTAAAAATGAGGAGAAAAATAACTCGAACACACCCAAAATAAACAATAAAAAAATGGTTGAATTAATACCCAAAAACAACTTAAAAGCTGCAAAGACGGGAAAAAAAATTAAAAATTAAAAATTAAAAAGTAAATTAAGGTCTGTAAACAACAACTTAAAGTTAGAAGAACCAAAACTAAATAAATATAGAAATTGAGGAAACACCCAAGAAACGAAAAAGAAAGAACAATAATAAAAACAGAAACAAAAACAAATGAATTGAAATTTGAAAACAACTTAAAAATTAGAAGAGAACACAATAATAAGATGAATAAAAAATAAAAATTTTAACGGCCCAAAAAAAATTAATTAACCAGTTGGGAAAATGGTAAAAATTATAATATATATATATATATATAAAGTTGAAAACAACAACTTAAAAGCTGGAAAACACAAGAAAAACAATTATTTTTTATTTTATTTTAAAGATGTTAATAAATACAGAAATTGAGTAAACCACCCAAGAAACAAAAGAAAAGGACAATAATAAAAATAAACCAAATGAATTGAAATTTGAAAACAACTTAAAAATTAGAACAAAAAACTCCAAAAACAATAATAATAAAAAATAGTTGCACTAACACCTAATAGACGACGATACAAAATTAGAACACTAAAACAATTGGAAAAAAAAAGGGGGAATTTTTTTACAACTTCCTAATAATACTAATTTAGAGGCTAAAGGACACCCAAAAAAATAGTGATGTATGAGGTCCCTGAGCAACTTGGCGCGCGTTTTTAATTATTTTTTTGGACCAAAATACTCTCGCCGAAATCAACACAGAAACGATACTCCTTCCGACGTCTGAGTTCATTCCAAGCATCCACCATTTTCACGAACACAAGAACAGCAAAATTAGGGTTTCAACATCATCTTCACGATCGATATTCGAGCTTCGTTCTCTTCTGCACAAATCATTCCCATTCCTTCCTCATAAATTTCTCTGACCTTCCTTAGAGCTTCGTTTTCACTGCTCATCGTCATCTCCGTCCACCTTCGTGACGTCGCATCTTCATCTCAGGCCATATCAGCTCGTCATTCAAAGTTTCATCCTAACTCTGGTAAGTTTTTCTACAATACAATTAGATTTTCTCTGGAAACACAGTTAATTGCATTTTATATTAAACTTCCATAAATTAGGGTTTTACATTCGTTTTAAAAAGCTACCTGAATTTGGAAAAAGTTATTTCTGTGTGTTTTGAACTTATTCTTGAACATGTTTGTGTGATTATTTCTGCAAATTTCTCTGGCATTTGAATTTCTCTGATTTTTGCTTGATGTATGTTTCTTCTTTCAATTTTCTATGCCATGTTTATTTTGAAAAAAGCAATTTCCTATGTTTGTATCTAATTTTTGAACGTGTTTCTGTAATTTTGTTTCTGTACATTTCTCTGTAATATGTATTTTGGACTGGACTGAATGTTTCTTATCTAACATATGTATTTTGGAATGAATGTATCACCCTTTCTGCCATGTTTATTTTGGACTGGAATGAATGTTTCTTCTCTGACATGTGTATTTTGAAAAAAAAGTTATTTCTCTGTGTTTTTATCTTATTTTTGAACATTTTTTTGCTATTTTGTCTATGAATTTCTTTTCTTTGAAAATTTCTCTGGAATATGTATTTTTCTCTGGAATGTTTATTACTTTCTTGCTCTGTCTAATTTTGTCTGTGTTGATAATTTTCTCTGACAAACATCACATCACTTTCCTCCCCTTGTGTATCTCTATCATGGTTACCTTTCTCTGGTTGTGTATGTAAATTTCTCTGGCATTTCAATATTATGAATTGAAATTTTCTCTGGAATGGAAATTTACTCAAGAATGTGTAATTTCCTCCGAAATGTGCATTTATCTCTGGTATGTTTATTTTGTTCAATTCTTGGTTTCAATGTAGTGTAATTTTCACTGGATTGTTTACAATACTTTATTTATTTTATCTTGCTAATTGTGGAATGGAAATTTTCTTTGCCTTGCCATGTTTACTTTTCTCTGTCATTCATTTTCTCTGGTATGTTTACTTCTATATGTAATTTTAAGAATTATTGAAAATTTCTATCCCATGTTTATGATGCTTTGTTGATTTTCTCTGACATTTAATTTTTGATGTCCAATTTCTTCTGGCATGTCCAATTTTCTGTAATTTTCCCTCATCTGTAATTTTCTCTGACATCTTACACTTTCTCTTATCTGTAATTTTCTACTCTGACATCTTACACTTTCTCTTATCTGTAATTTTCTACCTTATCTGTAATTTTCTCTGACATGTCCAATTTTCTTTGGCATGTTCAATTTTCACTGAGATTTAATGTTGAAATCTTTATGTTTTAATCATTGTCTAGCAATGGCAAAACGTAAAAGCACCGAAACACCAGAAACACCAAGCAAGAAACAGAAACTGTCTCAGTCTTCTTATGAGCTGCGATCAAACACCAGCAGCAAAGCACTGGAAACACCAACCAAGAAAGAACAACTCTCTCAGTCTTCCTATGATCTAAGATCAAAAACCAGCAGCAAATCACCACAAACTCCACTCCAAATCACACAAGGTGATGAGGCAACTAGCATCCACATGAGTACCCCAACTTCAACCGACTCAACCTCAAGGGGCAAAAAACTTGCTAAACTCCACAGAAAGAGAGCTCACTACACCATTCAATTCCGATCCAACCTCTCGTCTGTCGTCTCATTTTTTCAAACACTTAAATTCAATTCCAAACAACTTGTAGAGCTTCAGAAATCCCCATTCTGGTATTTGATCCTAGCTCTAACCAGTGGAAGAATGGATCCAAAGAAATGTAGGAAATCCAATGATGATGTAGTTGCCATAATCAAATGTTACAATCAGAAAACAAAAGCATTCACTATTGGTAAGAAGAACTTGACCTTCACAACAAACGACATAACCTTGATTTTCGGTTTGGAAGGAGGTAAACGACCCATGTCATTAAGATACTCTAAGAAGCCAAAATCTGTATTCCTGAGGAAAAAATTCCAAAAGGACACAAGGCTGACTGGTCCTGTCCTTAAAAATGCCTTGCTCAAGGCAATGAAAGGAAAGCAACCAACAGACTACAAAGATATAGCAATCATCGTTACATTGTACTTGTGTCTCACACTATTTTTTGCAACAAGTGGGAATTCGATAGGGTGGGTTTTTATACAGTATGTTGAACCTCTTGAATCCATGAAACAGTATGATTGGCCAGAGACAGTCACCTCAACATTGATTGATTCTATCATGGCATTGCACAAAACCCTAGAAAAAGTTACGGGGTGTGTCATTGCATTGCTTGTAAGTATAATATCCATTCAAATTTGCAGTTATCATACTTACAAATTTGTGCATTTAGAAAATTTTATTTACTTTAATTTTCATCACAGTATTGGATATGTGAACATGCAACCATCATTGACTCGGAACACAGCAACACAACTGACTTCCCGAGATGTGCGAAGTGGAACCTGCAAACCTTGACAAAATAACTGCAGAAGACACCACTACACTCTCTTGCACCTCGACAGGTTAATTCCTATTGCTCCTAAAATCTCAGTGAAATTCCAAAATGTCTCTAACAACTACTTTGTTTCCCTCTTTGTGCATTGATTGTTTAAGATCAATTTTCTCTCAATTCTCAATTTATGCTTTCATCTTTGGTACAAACTTGTTCATTTCTGCATTGTAATCAATTTTCTCTGCAATCCAAATTTCTCTGACCACAATTGTAACACATTAACTTGTATGCCCTGATTGCTTTTCTCTAATATCTGAATTATGTTGTTTCATAATTTTCTTTGGCCCATAACTTATTTGCCCTCATTGCTTTTCTCTAATATCTGAATTATGTTGTTTCATAATTTTCTCTGGTCCATTACTTATTTGCCTTGCATCTTTGATAAACACTGTTTATTTCTGCCCTTTTAATTAATTTTCTCTGGAATCCAAATTTCTCTGACACAATTATAGTCAAACATTAACTTATATGCCTTGATTGATTTTCTCTGATATCTAAATTATGTTGCTCATTTCATAATTTTCTCTGCCTCATAAAATTAACTCCTTGTCTGTAATTTTCTCTGGCCCATACAATTTTCTCTAAAGTTTGTTTCCCATTAGTATCATTTAGATGAATTTTATTTTCCCTATTTTAATTTTTCTCTCAGTGAATTTTGTAACATTTCTCTAATAAAAGAGCCTCCTGTTATAGATAGATAACAAGCAGCTAGTCAAAAACCCATCAGAGGAGTTCTGTCTTGGTAAAAAGACAAAGAAAGAATAAAAAAAAGCAATTGTCAAATTCAAAGAGAAATTACAAGATTCATCTGAAGGTCAAGCAATTGTCAAATTCAATGAAGAAGCAGAACCCAGAGAAGAAAGTGAAAGCAATGGACAAGAAGCTCAAGCAAGCAGTGGAGAAGAAGAAGCCAGAGAAGAAAGTGAAAGCAGTGGAGAAGAAGAAGCCGGAGAAGAAAGTGAAGAAATAGAAGCAGAAGAAAAAGAACAGAATGAACAGAAAAAAGAAGACAGTGAAGAAGAAAATGAAGAAGAAGATGAACAGCAAGAACAAAATGAGCAAAGTGATCAAGAAGAACGTACTGAGCCAGTGGACCAACAACAATTTGAGGAATCAAAGGACGCACAAATTGCTGATCTGCGTGAAAGACTAAAGGCACTTTCTTAATCTAAACAAGAAGAAGACAGAAATTTGATGGAAATACTTGCTGAAAAGGATATTTCAATAAGAACCCTGACATCACTTAACTCAGAACTTCAAGAAAAAGAAAGCACAATCCAAATGAAACTAAGAATGTTGGAGCTTGAAAAGGAACATGATATGAAAACAATTCAACAGTTGAGGAATTCAAATTCAGAGCTTGAAACAGAAAATGCTAAATTGCATGAACAAGTACAAGAACTTTCAGTCCAACTAGCAACACAACCATATAGAACACCAACACAACTTCAACCACAAGGTCAGTGAAAATCTTGACCCACAAAAAGTCTAGTCCTTGAGTCAGCATAACTCAGAGAAATTTCTATTTATTATAATTTTCTGACATTGGTAATTTTCTCTGGAAGTTATATTTCTTTGAACACATTAGTTTCTGCCGATTATTTCTATTGATTTCTACTGCTCATTTCATCTTCTCTATCTATTTTCTTATTTCATTTTTGGGATTTGTTTCATTTTCACTGTGCCTAGTTGGAATGCAAGTTGAACAACCAACAACCCAACAAGAAGAAATGGCACCCAAAGAACAACCAAAACAAAAGACGAAAGTCTATGGTAACTGGAAAATATTGAATCACATAAATTTACATATTGAAATATCATCTGTTATTTCAGAGAAATTTCACTTTTACTAATATTTTCACTGTCTACAGTCAAAAAAGATCCGACGTCAATGATCAAAAATTTAAAGGCAAAAGAAAGGAAGGAAAAGCAGCACGATCCAGAATTTCAATATCCAAAAGTTGTGAAAGTGACTAGAGCTTCAAAACAAGTTGCAAAACAAGCTGAGCAAAGCACGAAGGACAAAGAAGTGCTTGATGCTGATGCATACATCTTGCCTCAACCTCTAAACATCAGAAAATCTTGGGTGTTTCCACAAATTCTTCCGATTTCAAGATTGATAAAAGATCACGTAAAAGATATGTTGCAGCACATATCAAACGTCTCTGGACTTGAGTAAGTACAACAAACAAAATAGAAGATAACAAACAACAAATTACAAACTTATATTGCATTAACAACAATTTAATTTCCACAAACATGTCTTGTAGGGCTTTAATTTGGACAAGTGAGTTGAACCTCATTACTTTCGAAGACATTGGAAACCTAATAAAGCAAAAAGAAATTGCCAACAATGTAAGTCTTTCCCTTTCATCAAAATTTCTCTGCCTTTATAAACCAATATTTCAATTACAAATCATATTTTTCAGGTCATTGATGGCTATGGGGAGATACTTTTGGCTGATCAAATGAGAGAAAGACAACAACCAACCTCATTTTTTTTCACATCCATGAGCTTAGTATGTTACTACTATTTTATTTGATTTTCTCTGGAATTTACTTACTACTTTCTCTTCTTAAGATACTTCTTGGATTTTCTCTGAACAAAACCATTTTTGGATTTTCTCTGAACACAGAATTTCATCAGGATGACAGAAAATCAATCTTTTCGAGTGTCCTTATTTGACAAGCATATTGAAACAGCATGGAGGAACTACAGGTTCCTCCATTTCCCAATAAACACTGGAGGTAATGAGAAGTCCACAGCTGGAAATCACTGGACCTTGCTTGTCCTAGACAAACAAGACAGTTTATGGAGGTTCTACAACTCACTGAGGCCAAGGAGGGATGATGCAGAAGACAAATATGTCAAAGATGCAAAACAATTGGTAACCAGTGCAAATTTCTCTGATCCATCATAATCTTTATGTGATGATAATTTTCATACAATCCCATTGATTTGTCTGTAAATTTCTCTGTTATTTAAAAATCATTTTCTTGCAGCAAGAATATGTGGAGAATTTTTTGAAAGATTGCCTTCAAAGAGACGCTCAATCACAACCCTCTTTCAAGTTGATAAACTCACAAAACACAAGTTACTACTTTGAGTATGTCAACAATGCTCCCCAACAAGAAAGTGATTCGTAAGTTTCATACATCTATAAATAAGATACTCTGATTTGCATGTTTCTTAAAACTAACCATTCCTATAATTTGTATGCAGTCTGGATTGTGGCCTCTTTGTCTGCTATATCATGAAACAATATAGCAAACATGAACCAATCAGCTCCAAATTGTCCACACAAGAGATCAGGTTGATGAGGCGAATCGATAGAGATTTGTCACCGATGTTGGCCGATCATGGGTGAACCAATTGAAATACCTCGAACAACCAAACATGTAATAGTGAAACTAGTGAAAGGAAGACAATGTACATAGCAGACGAGAAAATTGTCTCACATATATGTATATATCCATACAAGATAACTGCTCGGTTTTTGTTGACACATCGAAGAAATACTGATGCTTGACTTATCCATATACATCCTTTCTTGACTAATGTAAATTTTTTTTTTTTTTTTATTTCAACTAATGTCAATTTCATACCTATCGATGGTTAAATAAATATATATTTTTATTGTGATTGTCAACACAATCCACACAGAGAAAATTGTCTGCACAAATTTCTCTGGTATCATATTACCAGAATTCAGAGAAATTTAACACGTACAGTCCCAACAGGATGCCTATATAATCATGTAATCTGTAATGCTTTGTGTTGTTACAAAACAATCATCAAACTCAACAAAACACAAAAGCGAACAGTAATTTTATCTGCTACTATAAAATTTCACTGGATGAATTTGAAATTTCTGAGTTGTGAATTTCTCTGGGTTGGTGAGGAAAATTTCTCTGGCTTTAAGCAAAATTTATGAGTTGAATTCATTCTGGATAAATTCTTCCCTGGTCCAGAGAAATTCTTAACTCAGAGAAATTTCAAAAAAAGCATGATTTTGTTTCTTGGTTGTACTCACTGCAATAATTTTGTGTATGCTCTGTCTGGTATGCACATTTCTTGAAATGACTGACATGAAGTTACCACAAATTCACAAAAAAATTTAACTCGTATCATGCTAAAGAAGGTGCCTATATGATCATGCAATCTATAATGCACTGTGTTAGTACAAAGCAATTATCAAATTCAAAAAACAAAATCCACACAGTACTTTTATCTGCCATTGTCAAATTTATATGGATGAATTTGAAGCTTCAAAACACATTACACAAAATTTTCTCTGCCATACCAAATTTCTCTGCATAAATTTGACAAGTATTACAAACCCAATGCCTATAGTATATATCAACAAACACAATGCACACTTTAACTGATATTGCAAAAATTTCTCTAGATGAATTTGATTGATATTATTATATACACTGTCTAAAAAACACATTTCACAAAACAAAATACACAAACTAATCATCAAATGTATTATTCAATCAATAAAATGTATTATCCTCAATTATTTAACAAAGGTTCCTTGCATGTCCTCTTATTATGGTGACCAATACTCCCACAACGACTACACTTAATCACCCTTTTAAACTCTCCAGTAGAAGCAATTATGTTCTTCTTCGGCCTCCCAGCTGGTCTCTTGCTCAATGGAGGTAAAATCATAGCATCTTCAATGCTACACACGGAGTTTTCAACGGTTGGGCTGGACCAATCGAAAACAGTACACTTGACGATACATATCATCGGCATGAAAAAATGGTTCAACAAATGAATTCAAATTCCTTCCACTCCTAAAAATTACAAAGAATAAAGATGTTGACATGGATACCCATTTATTTCCCATTTTCGACACGAACAAGTTCTCAACCCAAGATCAACCATAACCGAAGGAAAACAATACACTTCAAAGACATTATCAGACGACAAACTCACATTCCATGTCCTCCCATCCAAAAAATACTTCTCCAATACACTATCCATACGAGGACATAGAACTTTATTCCATTTACTAGAGAGCAGCCTCCTATCAGACCTCATATTCATAATTTGCAACCGTATCATGTCCACCAAATTTGTTATTAGCAAGTGCCGAGCATCTCGTATCCATGAATTGAATGACTCAGTAACATTTGAATACATCTCACCATAACGTTTCCCCGCAAAATATGCATCACTCCAATTTTCATATGGTAAACTTCTCAAGAAAGCAATCACAATGTCTCCTCCCTCACTTTTTAATTCATTTAACTTGAAATTGAATGATGCCTTTGTTGGCGCATATGCACATTCTGAAAACTTGGACACAATCGTCTCCCTAACCAAATTTGTGTTTCCCCATGACAACTTATTCCTCAGATTTCTCTTTAGATGTTCAAGACAAAATCCATGAAAGCAGTTAGGGAAAAACCTAGCAATTCTCTCCACAATACCATAATGTCGATCTGATATGAAACTTATCACCATTTCTGATCCCAATACTCCACATAAATGTTCAAGAAACCAACACCAATTGTCTTTATTCTCAGCATCAACAACAGCAAAAGCTACAGGGAAAAAACCTACAAAACAAATAGGAACAAGTATATCAGATATACACATGCATAGAAAATTAGAACAATAAACAACCAGAGAAATTTAACATTGCCAACATCCAGACAAAAAATCACTTAGTGCCCAACTCTAGAGAAAATTCACACATTTGCAACATCCAAAGAAAATTGACTTAGTGACCAACTACAGAGAAAATTCACACAATCATAATATCCAGAGCAACTCAGTGACCACCTACAGATACAATTCACACAATGACAAAATCCAAAGAAAATTCACACTGACCAAAATTCAGTGAAAATCCACACAAGCCAAAACCAGAGAAAATTCAAAGTGTCAGAGAAAAATCACATTCACTGAATTCCTACATGTATAGAAAATTCACATAGTTAGATAAAATTATATATATTTACAATTACTTTCATTCCCATCTTTCACCGTTGCAGCAAGTATAACTCCTTTGTATCGCCCTTTCAAAAATGTTCCATCAAGAAAAAGCAATGACCGACAATATTTGAAACCAGCTGTGTATGCATGAAAAGCCACAAACACTCTTTTGAAACACTTGTTGTCTTGAAAATCTAATTCAAAACGACTACCTGGATTGTTCTTCAATGCCTCATCAAAATACCACCGTAATTGATCAAATGACAAACAACAATCCCCATATGTACTACGTTTTGCTTTTTCAACACCTAACCAACCATAGTTATAACTGATTGAGACCTCATACTTGTCTTTCATTTCTTTCACAACATCCACTGGACGAGTTAAAGGTTTGCACTTACCTCTTCAACTATCAGCCCAGAAACTAAGCTGGAAGTCATCCTCGAATGTTTACTCGTACGAACCGCCACACCACACGTATGTTCATTGTTCAAAGTCCTTATGTAGAAGAACCCATTTGTTTTTTCAACAGAAGCATGTACACGCCACATACATCCCCTTGATTCCTTATATGCACATTCTGCCGTAACCCTCAGCTTGTCATTTTTAACATCGTGGCGAAAACCAACCTCAATAGCATACTTGCACAAAAAAGTACGGAACTCAACCACACCACCCTCAAACTTTTGTCCAACACTCGTAATATTATTCTGCCAACGAGCCGACAATAACACCTTTTCTTGGTGAGAACAAAACTTAGAGAGTGAATTCCTTTCAATATCCACCAGCCTATCACACTCACCATCCACAACATCTACCCAATTACACCCCACTTCCTCTTCATCAGAAGTACCACATCTAGTAACTGAAACATCAACTATATCAACACCGCGTGCACAAACAACCCTCAACATATTCCAAAAATCAATATTATTTCGAACCATATAATTCGGATGGCCCAAAATAGAATATGAAATACACATAATCTCAGGTTTCAAATTCTCCTATGTTTTACACAAAATTCCAACCAATTCCTCAAAATTCAATTCGCATGAAACATTAATGACAATAGTATCATTCCCATATTTACACAGCAACAACACTGCACTGTCCATTGAAACTGAAACAAAAAACAAGAAAAATAATTTAGTTAACATAGAAACACTTCATAAGAACAACATAAAAAGTCCAGAGAAATTTCTAAAAATTATAATTCTCTGAACTTAAAATAAGAGTTCACAGACATGTACAAACTGATATTCACTTTCAAGATGATAAAAAACAAAATCACAGAAACTCAATGAATCACAAATAAATTTACTGCTAACTATTAAACACAATCATACAAAAAAATCCAAGTCCAGAGAAATTTACAATCATAGAAATTTACAAACTGAAAGTGAGTAACAAACTTACAATTTTCTCTGAACTACAAATATAAGTCCAGAAAAATTTGTGAACTTACATTCACTTTCTCATATTCTATCTGCTTTAGAAACTTCTAATAATATGTCCACATGCACTTATAATTTTCTCTGGAGTACAAAAACAAAAGTGCAGAAAATGAAATTTCTCTGGTTTAAAAAAACAGAACAAAACTGATATTCACCTTCACAAGACTGGAAAAAATTGTTTAACATAGAAACACTTCACAAAAACAACATAAAAGTCCAGATAAATTTCTAAAAATTATAATTTTCTGTATTCATAAAATAAAAGTTTGTCTGTATTCAATTACCGCTGTCTAACTTTGTCTGTATTCATAAAATAAAAGTCCAAAGACACATCTACAAACTGATATTCACCTTCAAGATGATAAAAAACCAAATCACAGAAACTTAATGAAACAAAGAGAAATTTACTGCTAACTATTAAACACAATCATAGAAAAAAATCATATACACCTTATATATGAACTTTACACTGATATTGCACTCATAGAAAAAGCCAAAGAAATTTACAAACTTATATACTATCTCATATTCACTTTATTGCACAAATTTATGAACTTACATTCACTTTCTCATATTCTATCTCCATTAGAAACTTCTAATAATATGTCCATATGTACTTATAATTTTCTCTGGACTACACAAACAAAAGTGCAGAAAATCAAATCTCTGGTTTGAAAAAACATAGAACAAAACTTATCATTCATCAGCATGTTGATAAAAAACAGAGCACGAAAAATAAACACTAAACATCAAAATCAACTACACTGTCAACACTATTTCAAATTGATCAAAAAAACAAAAGAATGAAAAATTAATTCCAAAAATAAAAATCAACTCTATAAACCTAGCCTCTCTTGAAACAAAAATTCAAAACAAAAGTCAAATTCCATATGGAATCTAAAATCGAAAACAAACCTGATTCAACTCCACTCAAAAACCTACGCGATCAATACACTGTCAACACTTCTTGAAATTGATTCAAAAACAAAGAATCAAAACTCCGACGAAATCTCCGACCAAATCAACACGATCGTAGCAATCTTTCTCGTCAAACTCCACTCAAATCTCGACGAAATCTCACCATGAAATCTCCACTGAAATCTCCGACGAAATCAACACAATCGTGGCAATCTTTCTCGTCAAACTCCACTCAAATCTCGACGAAATCTCACCATGAAATCTCCACTGAAATCTCCGACGAAAACTCCAAAGAAATCTCCCCTGCGAATTCGGTTTTCAAAATCTATCAGTTAAGTCAACAATATTATATTCAAACAAATTTATATTATAAAGGAAGGGTAATTTAGGTACTTTGTAATTTAAAATAAATTTTATGGACCTTAGCCATTAAAATATATTATTTTGGACCTTTCTTCTTATCAAAAGTAGAGGAGGGACCTTAGGCCAATTTTTCTAAAAAAAAATAGCCAAAAAAAAAAAAAAAGAAACTAAATTAGCAGCTGGTTAAGAACAACAAAAACTCGGAAAACACCCAAAATTAACAATAAAAAATACCCAAAACCCAAAAAAGAAAAAATGAACACCAAAAATTTGAAAATTCAAACAGAAAAGAAAAACTCAAATGGTAAAGGGGGGGAAAAAAATCCAAAAAACAACTTAATTAACTACTAAAAGGCAGGGTAAAAATTAAAAAACACATACACACCCAAAAAAAAAAAAAAAACTGCAGCAAACATGCAAAATATAAAATAATAAATAGCTAAATTAAGGTCTAAAAACAACAACCTTCAAAATTAGAACACCAAAAATACAATACAAATATAAAAATAAAAATAAACTCAAAGAATACGTTAAAAGAAACAGTTGCACTAACTGCTGAAAAAACAAACCAAAAAAAAAAATTTGCATTAACACAAAAAAAATTAACGGCCCAAAAAAATCTTAATTAATAATTGAAAAAATGGTAAAAATTAGAATACAAAAAACAAAAGAGTTGAAAACAACTGCAAAGCAACTTTAAAAAAAAGAAAGAAGAAAGAATCTTAATTAATAATTGAAAAAATGGTAAAAATTAGAATACAAAAAACAGAAGAGTTGAAAACAACTGCAAAGCAACTTTAAAAAAAAAAGAAAGAAGAAAGAAGAAGGTAAATTAAGGTTTGTAAACAACTTAAAAATTAGAACCCAAAAATAAATAAATACATAAATTTAGGAAACACCCAAGAAACCAAAAAAGAAAGGGGATTTTTTTTTAAAGATCCCTAGTATTAAGATTTTATAGCATAAAGGATACTCAATATTTTTATAATGTCTAAGGTCCCTCAACATCGATTCAGAGAAAATTCGATCTAAAGAATTTCTCTGGACGAATTTTCTCTGGACTTCACAGAGAATTTTTCTAGTCGAATTTTCTCTGGACTTCATAGAGAAATTTTGGTTCACAGAGAATTTCTCTGGATGAATTTTCTCTAGACTTCACAGAAAAATTCTAATTTCTCTGGTCAAATTTTCTCTGGTCGAATTTTCTCTGGACTTCACAGAGAAATTCTAGTTCACAAGGCTTCATTATTATTGAGAATTTCTCTGGACTATAAATTTGAATTGTTAAGAATTTCAATGACCATAAATCTGTAATTTATTGCAGAGTGCATTCACAAGGCTTCATTATTATTCAAAAGCAAAAGAAAAACAATAATTACAAGCAAATCAGAGATTTTGGGAAAGATGAAGAATGAAGTTGGAAGAGAATAGAGAACTGCAATAAACTCTGGTTGCCTCTTTAGGTGCTGAAGAAACTTCATGGGCCTTATTCATTGTAAACAAAAAATGTAGGCACACATCAAAACCCAAACATATTCCTAATAGATAAATTGCAATAGGGAAAGTACCAAAAACATCGGAGACAAGAAGGATCCCAAGCTTGGAATTAGGGGAACCAAAAATGTAGGTCTTGAGGCCTCCAAAGTCCCCCACATGCACTGCTCCACAGCTTGAGCCATGGAGGGTCAGAGCATTCTCGCAGCACTGAGCTCTTGCTATATCGATTTTCACTCTCCAAACAACAATTTAGCAAATCATAGGTAGTCTAGGTACACTGTATGTGTGTGAGTATGTGTGTGTATATATATATACTATTCTAGAGAGAGAGAGAGGTCCGGAGAGAGAAGAGAACTCACGGCCTTGAGGAGAAAGGAGAGGAAAAATAATGAGAGAGAAGTGGTTAAGGTCTATTTATAGTTAGTAGAAAAGTAGCCCTAAGGTCAATAAAATAATAGGCTCAAACCACCCAAAGATAGGGCCCATTCGAACCCACAAATCTGAAAATAAACATGCAAGGGTCGACCCCTAGTGTGATGGTGTCAACCCTTCAGCAACAAAAGACAATGCTAGCAGCAAATAAGGTATCGACCCTTGGACAGGAAGGGTCGACCCTAAATTCTAGCAACTAATACCCAGATTCTGTAATATACAAGGGTCGACCCTTCCTAGATTGGAAAGACACAGATAAAGTTTGTAACAGAGTAAGAGAATTGCAAACAATTAGTGAGAGAAAAGGAACAGAGTGGATTATATAAAAACAATACTTCAAGACCGGAATTATTAACTATTAAGCTCACCGTAATAGAAAAAACAATAAATCCCCAATTATTAACTATTAGTAAACCTTTTGCTCCTGACTTAGATAAATTATATACTGAATTTAAATCTAAAAATAATAAAGTCAAATGCCAAGCTTACTGACTTAAATATGATCCTTATCAACAATCCAAAATTACTCGAAAATGGTATAAATTCATGACTGAACATAGTATAGAAGTTCCTTTCTTTGAATATTTGGAAAATTATTACAAAAAGGTCAACACCATTACAAAAACTAAATGGAAAACTTCTTCTAAACATAGAACAGCAAGGATCTAGTCACCCTCCATTAGAAACTATTATCATAGAACACCAAGGATCTAGTATTAAAGCTTCTCCCTTTAAAGTAGCTGGTACTAAACTTGAATTAAAGAAAGTCATTGAACAAAATAATTATACTAACCAATGCCTAAAAACAATTGGAAAACAGTTAGATAAAATAGAAACAAATTTAGATGATTATTCTAATACTCATTCTTCTACAAAACAACCTTTAGAAAAACCTTTACTTAATTTACCGAGTCAACGATCCACCAAAAATAGTTTGGTTACTGTTAAAATCATAGAACAATTATTCACTAAATTAACCTCTCCTTCAAATGAAAACACCGTTTCTCCCTCAACTGAAAAAGGTCTTACTGTATTGAACCAACAACCTACCCTAGAAGTTATTTCTTATCAATCGGAAACCGATACATCTGGAAATGAAATCAATCTTTTAGCTCAGCAATTTCAATCTTCTAATCTTAATCGAATTACTTATCCTAAAGTAAATCCTACAACTCTTACAAAAAATTGGTACTCTAAGAGGCCTACTCCCCCTGATCTTCAATATGAAGAAACTAATCTTAATAATCAATTTTCTGTTTTTGCTAAAAAACTCTATGAATGGAATATTGATGGTCTTAGTGAAGATCAAATCCTTCAAAAATTAAACTATTTATCCATGGTTGCCAATAGTTATCTTAGTAATTACCCCGATTATACTCAGCCTGAAATTGTTTCATTAATAACCTCTGATTTTACTGGTATGTTAAAATCTTGGTGGGAAAAATATCTCACTGAAGATCAAAAAGAATCTATTTTACATACAAGTCAAAAAGATGAAAATGATTTACCCATATTTGATGAAACAATTGGCTATTATAAACCTGATGGTATCAATACCTTAATTTATATTATAGTCAGACATTTTATTGGCACACCTACTAATATATATTTTAGAATACATGATCAACTAATGCTACGCAAAGATTATACTAAATCATTTTGGAAAAAAAAATTTATTAATGGTCTACCTAGTCTTTTTGCTCATAAAATTACAGATGTTCTTAGTCAATCTACTGGAATCATTGAATATGATAATTTAACATACGGTGATATAATTAGTACTATCCAAAAAGAAGGACTAAAAATGTGTATTGATCTAAAACTTAGTCAAAAAGCTGTTAAAGATAAACATAAAGCTAAGTATGAACTAGGCAATTTCTATGAACAATATGGCCTATCTCCTATAGCACCCTCTAACAAAAAGTACCAAGGAAATTGTCACGCCCGAATTTTAATTACTCGAAAACATTACTGAAGCCTGTAAATTTAGGTCCATTTTTTTTTTATTATACATATACAAATATCTATTACACTTGAGTAATAAGAATACAATGATACATGTTCTCTCTCTCTTAATGAATGTTATAATGACAACAATACATGCTAGTCTCCTACTATGCTACAAATAAATAAATACAAATACAAAATCTATTTCCTTTACATCTATTACGAAGTTATACAAAGGGACTCAAGAACTCTATAAATCTTCAATCAAATAATCCAAACTTTCTTTCTGTAAAAAGGTAAAACAACAACGGGGTGAGTACCAATGCCTAGTAGGAATCTCATAGTTCTCAATCAATAATTAACACACAGATATAAATGATCATGCATGCAGGGTGATACCATATAGTAGAGTGACGTTTTATCATAAGTAGAGTACCTTTCTCAAAAACTATTTGAACACTTTTAAGAAAAACCTTCAGCCATTAAAAATCATCCCTTAACTTTAGAAAACCATAGATCCTTGTGAAACCAACATGTTTAAGAAAACAACATCATTTAAAAATTATTAACTAATTCCCAAAATATTTCCCATTTCATTTCCATTTTTCCCTTATACTATTTCCAATCACTATAACTCCATAATGTCAAGATCCAATTTCCTTTATGTTCAAAAAGACAATCCTCATACACTTTACTCCAACTTGCCCAACAATTACCTCACATTAACGTTTGTATTACCAAATAGAATATAAGCATAATACAAGAATAACAATCCCTTTTTAATTCAATTCCTTTATTATTTATAAAACAAAACTCATAATCTTCCATTATAATCACAAGCAATCCATTGAGTGTATCAACACTAATTCCTAATCCAATTACCATTTCATTTTCCATTCTTTCAATTAATCTCATATCAAATACCGAATCCAATCACAAGTCATTTCCATGACTCACACGCTTTACCGGTCACAAACCGAAAGGAATGCGGAACCTCACGCTTTACCGGTCACAAGCCGAAAAGAACGTGGAACCTCACGCTTTACTGGTCACCAGCCGGAAGGAATGCGAAACCTCAACATACCACACGCTTTACCGGCCGCTACTCCGGAAAGAAGACGAAACCTATCTCAAGCGCCACGCTTTGCCGGCTCAAATACTGCGGGAAACGGACCCCAAGATAACATCACAATCCATCATTACAATTAGTGGACAATGCCAACACATCTTTCATTATTTCCGTAACACATTAATTCAATACACATCCGCCGTATATTAAAATTTCATTCACATAACAAGTACAAATATGTTCCACGACCTTCTTCATTATCCATTAAATCATTCATTGTTTTGCCACACAAAAGTATAACGACACATCCATAGAGGCAAAGATTCATCTTTAAAGCATTCATAATTCTTGGGTTCAAACTATTTCTTTACTTTTCCATATTATCATCAAGTCTTCAAATTCATTTTTTTAAAACACATTGGTTATCAATTACTACCCACGGTTATAAATTAAATCTCCAACATTTAATTTTATTTGATACAACTTCTTTATATAACATCGTCATATTTCATAATCTCCCATTTATCATTATTCACACTCATCTTAACCAAATATAGACTTAATTTCATAAATTTATTGTTGATTGAAGTATCATTTTTCAAAATAAAACTTCATAACTAGAGTTAAATAGAAAGTTGGACTTTTAGTTTTGAGGTATAAAATCACTTCCTAATTACACAATAAAATTTTTAAATCTTCACTTCATCATCTTATCACAAATTCCGTATCATCTTTCAACTCCCCCCGCGGGTACCAACCCAACTCATCTCAAACTCAACATGACCCAACACAACACAACTTAAACTCAACACACCCAACACAATTCAACATGATTCAATTCAACACCACCAAATATAATTCAACTTAATTCAAGGTGTACTCTTAAATTTTCATTTCATCATTTGCTCATGTTATCCATATCACTAACTTATCCTTTTTCCCAAATTTCATTTCATATCATAGCATGATTTACAATATCCATAAATAAGATTCAAACGCTAATTTTTAACATGATTTTCAAACACTTCCAAAATTCAATTAAACTTGTATATATACAATTCAATACCTCAATTTCATGATTCTACTTTCAATTTGGGTAAACTAATTATTTATCATCATGAATCAACTTAGGATTTTCATGAAAAATCAAGAATTTCAAGAAAAATTCAAACTTCTTAAACCTTTACTTTTTATTTCAATTTTCCCATTGATTATACACCTAGGGTTCATAATCCATAATCTAAACCCAACAATAGAACCCCAACTCTTCAAACCCTAAATCCCAAATTTTCATGATATAACACTATATGCTCAAAATGTAGATTTTGCATTTATATACTCAAAATACCACAAATCTATCTATTAATGTAAGCATTGAAGGAGAACTAGGACCCCTACCTCAAGATTGGAAACTATGGGTGAAGACCCATCTTCAAACTTCAATGAAATCCCAAAATAATCAATCAAAATCTTGATCCTTGCTTGTTCTTCAACCTTGATGCAAGATCCATTGTTGGTAAGAATGGATGAAATCAAAGTTTTGGGGACTAGGTTTTCGGGCTAGTTTTTGGGCCAAGATATCACTTTATACTGTATATTAGCGACTTGGTCGCTCAAGTGAAGAAAAGCTCACTTGAGCGAGCATGCTTTCAGCACAGAAACTCAAAATTCAAACAGGTGTAACTTTCTTGTTCGAACTCTGTTTTAGGTTGTTCTTGTGTCCAAATTGAAGCCCCGGAAACAAGCTTTCCAATGGTTCTGGCCTCACATTCAAATTCAAAGTATGGAAGGAGAAAAGGAAAAAAGAGTGACGTCTAGTCAAAAACTCAAACTCAAACTTGGGACTTTTTATCTAATCTTTCTAAATACCTTGTTAAGGCTTCAATCAAGGTTTCAAATATCACCCAAGGGTCCTCAATTATAATATTTAAAGTTCACTTGCCAACCCATCAATATCAAGAGTCCGACAACCATATAAGTTTTACGGTGACGAGCACCACTATACATCAATCCAATGTGAATTAAAATCTGAGTCATTATAGAAACAAACAGTTTTCTAAAAAATCAAGTCATAAATATTGCAAGAAATATTCTAATTATTAAACCAAAATCACGTTCTAAATCTAAATCCTTTACAAAGTCAAAATCTAAATCTCCTTCTAATATTACTTGTTATAATTGTGGAAAAATGGGTCATTATTCCAATAAGTGTAAAGAAAAACAAAAATTAAAAGATAAAGTTAATCAACTCCAAATAGATAATGAATCAAAAAATCAATTATTTGAAAATTTTCAGTTAAATCAATCTTCTCATCATTCCTCATCTGATTATCTATCTCCCAGTGATACTTCTGATAACAACATTGAATTAGGATGTAATGATACTTGTTGTAACTGTCTTTACTAAACAACAGCAAGAGGAAACCGCTCTTATTGAACTCATTAGTAAATTAGATGATCCTAAATTAAAACAAAAATATACTGACAAATTAAAATCATTATTAATTAACAAAGACACTAAACCACAACTTGA
This sequence comes from Camellia lanceoleosa, assembly GCA_025200525.1. Classification (NCBI taxonomy): domain Eukaryota; kingdom Viridiplantae; phylum Streptophyta; class Magnoliopsida; order Ericales; family Theaceae; genus Camellia; species Camellia lanceoleosa. The sequence continues at coordinate 204,258,570 of CM045758.1, forward strand.
TAAATCAATCATTAGCCTAACAAAAAAATTTTAGAAAGATTTAAAAATAAACAAAAAAAAATCACTCTTCAAGAATTTACAAGAAGAAATTAACCAGATTAAAAGTCTTATCAAAGATTTACAAAGTAAAGATAAAATTTTAGAAGAAGAAATATCTGTCCTAAAAATTAATAAAAGTTTAGACAACTTTTAACAGAATGATGCCATCTCGTCAAATGAATCTGAAGGCACTAATGATGACATTAATCCAGATAATATTCTGTTTGACAATCGATCGCATCCTTCCGATAATCCTGAAAATAAAAGATTGAATCTTATCAATAAAATTAATATTAAAAAATGGCATTCAAAAATCAAATTAGTAGTCAATGATTTTGAATTAGAAGTTATCGCATTAATAGATCAAGAAGGATTACTCCCTACAAAATATTATCATAAAACAGGTGAACAATTAATCTCTGCTAATGGTAGAAAAATGCATATTAAATATAAATTACCAAAAGTTCATATTTGCCAAAATAATGTTTGTTTTAAAACATCATTTGTTTTAGTTAGAAATATGACTGATAAAGTTATTTTAGGAACACCTATCCATTTACCACTTCTAATTAAGGAATAACTACTCAAGTCTTTGGCCAAACCATAACTTTTAAATTTTTATCTCCACCTGAAGTTAAAGAATTAAACCAGTTAAAAGACTATTCTATTTCTTAACTATTGTTCTACTTACTGCCTTTTGGCATAGAAAAAAACATGTAGTCACCTTACCATATATTAAAAATTTTAATGAAAGACAAATTTCTACTAAATCTAGACCTATTCAAATGAATCGTGCAAAAAAGAAATTAATGAATTATTGCAAAATAAAATTATTAGTCATAGCAAGTCACCATGGTCTTGTCTTGCCTTTTATGTTAATAAAAATGCTGAGTTAGAACATGGCGTTCTTCGACTCATAATTAATTATAAACCTTTAAATAAAGTTTTAGAATGAATTCATTATCCAATTCCTAATAAAAACGATTTAATTATAAACCACTTAGCCAAGTCGTCATTTTTAGTAAATTTGACTTAAAAATGGATTCTGGCAAATACAAATTCATCCTCAGGATAGATATAAAACTGCTTTCACTACACCTATGATCGGTTAATTCAAAATATAATGAATGACATTTTCAATCATTTTAGTTATTTTTCCATCGTTTACATAGATGATATTCTCACTTTTTCCAAAACCCTTAGTGAACATTGAAAACATCTTACCGCTTTCTTTTATACCATAAAAACTCATGGTACTTCTAAGATTAAACTATTTCAAACCAAAGTCAGATTTTTATGATATGATATTCATCATAATACAATTTTACCTATTAGTCGATCTATTGAATTTGTTTCTAAATTTCCTGATGAAATTTTAGATAAAACCCAGTTACAGAGATTTTTAGGATCACTTAATTATATTGTTGAATTTTACAAAGACCTTAGGAAAACTTGTCAACCTTGTCAACCACTCTTTGATTAGTTGAAAGATAATCCTCCCCCTTAATCTCCCACACATACTGCTATTGTTCAACAAGTTAAGAAATATGCCAAGTCTCTGCCATGTCTTGGTATTCCTACTGAAAATTCATTTAAAATTATTCAAACTGATGCCTCTAATATTGGCTATGGTGGCATCCTACTCCAGAAAGTCACTCATCAGTCTTCTAAGCAAATCGTTCGTTTTCATTCTGGTGTCTGGAATAAAGCACAAAAAAATTACAGCACTATTAAACAAGAGATTTTATCTACTGTTTTATGTATTAATAAATTTCAAGATGATATTTTAAATGAAAATTTTTTACTTCGTGTTGATTGCAAATCTGCTAAATATGTTTTAGAAAAAGATGTTCAAAATCTTACTAGTAAACAAATTTTTGCCCGATGGCAATCTATCTTAAGTATTTTTTATTTTGATATTGAATATATACCTGGTTGGTTGTCAAAATTCTATTCCTGATTTTCTTACCAGAGAGTTTTTGGCAACTCCTTTTATTTCCTACCATAAATCTAGAGTTACCTATTACCAAAACCTCATTCACCAAACTGCTCACTATATTTATTCGATTTCACACCATTTGCAGTCGTCGTAATCTATTGGCTCACTATATTAACTATGCTGATTAGCATATGAGCAAATTAGATATCCTTAGTGGATGCTAATTTTAATCCACCTATTTTATTACAAATGTCTAAAGTCTGCTTAGAGACCTTTGAGGCTTTCTAGTAAGGCTCTTGTTCATTCCTTCTAGTCAACGAGTTCCTCCTTTGGAATTAGTCACCAGATATCATCCTGCTGAATTAGTCAATCGTTACCAAGTTCTTGGTAATATACCTAAACCTAGTTATACCTGCATTGGCTACCGATCCATTCGCCTCTTCTTCTCAGTCAATTACTCCTTACCCTCCTATTTCCCTAGGAAAGTCAATCACCTATTACAAAGACATTCTTTAAGCCATCGAACTTACACTAGTAAAATTGTGTACCATTCATTATATATTCACAATATTCTTTGAATGAATGGGATCTCCTTTCCAACTCAGAGACTTACCTGGTCATGCAAACCAATATAGTTATTATTATGACTATATTGATGCTTGGTTTAAGGTCCTCCCCTGTATCAAAATGAGTCAAACAGTCATTCCTGATTTCTCCAATTTGATCATAAATTTAAGTCTGAACTCCCCACTTGGTTTCTACGTTGGTGGTCACAATATGGGGCTATTAATGATATCTTCCCCTCTATCATAATTGAACAAGTCAACTACTTCTCTATTGTTTTCTCATTTAGCCCACAACAAAAGAAATTCCCTCAATTGCTCATATTTATCTCCAAATACAAAATTCCCTAGATATTTAAATGGCAATATGCTATTTCTGATGACATAATCTTTCTTTCGCCAACACTTTGTTAAATGGTGGGATAATTTCAAAATTCCACGGATCATTGAACAAGTCCAAGCCGAATTTCCAGTCCATATTCATGCTCCAACACCTGCTATGGTTAAAGCTCAGCAGAACCCAACTGCTCCATTAACACAAGGAAGCTCACTTCCTCCAGTCAATCTTGGAAGCCCAACATCTAGTTCTTCTAAGCCCAAGTCAGCAAAGCCCAAATCTACTAAGTCAAAGTCCAAAGCTAAAGCACAACCCTCATCAGCCCAAAACTAAAGTCAAGTCCAAGTCATCAAAAGATGAGCTCCTTCAAATAGCTCGCCTTCTCATGGCCCAAGCCAAGTCACAAACTGATGAAGATAGTTCAGAAGAAGGTTTAGACGGTTCTAACTCTTCTGAAGGCTCAACCAATCAGGATCCATACGGGCCCCAGTTTTAAGATGCTCAGGACCTATATACTTGATGCAGTCATTGGATTCTATATAGCTATAATTATCAGCTTCAATCAATACTCTCATTTGGGGTGACCAGAGGGGAGGAAACAACACTAAATATTTAATTACTTAAATAAAACTATTATGAATTGCATGACCAGGTAAGTTTCTGAGTTGGAAAGGAGATCCCATTCATTCAAAGAGACTATATTATGAATATATAATGAATGGTACACAATTTTACTAGTGTAAGTTCAATGGTAAAAAGGACTGATGATTGAAAAGGATGTCTTTGTAATGGTGTTGACCTTTTTGTAATAATTTTCCAAATATTCAAAGAAAAGAACTTCTATGCTATGTTCAGTCATGAATTTATACCATTTTCGAGTAATTTTGGATTGTTGATGAGGATCAACAAAGAGACTATATATATATATATATATGTAAATATGAAGATTGAAGAATTTAAATGTTATTATTTTAGATGATGATGATGGTCATTGTAAAAATTGCGCAATTGGGTTCTTTATGCTTTATTAATTAGTTGATTGTTGCATCAATGGTTGTATGTTTAGTTGCTGAGAATATGTGTGAAATGGAAAAAAAAACTTAAAATTTGAATATTATTAAGATGATGAAGTGGGTCTGAGAGATGTTGGAAATCACACAAAAAAAAAGAAAAAAGAAAAAAAGGTATTTCTCTAATTTTGGAGAGAGAATTTTTCTGGAAAGTCTCGAGAAGAATGTGTGAAATGGGAAGAAACTTAAAATTTGAATATATTAGGTTGAAGGTTTGTGATGAAAATGATGAAGAAGATGAAGTGGGTCTAAGAGATGAAAAGAGAGCTGCCATTGGAAATCACAGAAAACGAAATTTCTTTGATTTTGGAGAGAATTTCTCTGGAAAGGTTTCTCTGGAAATTTCTCTAGTTTTGAGAAAAATTCTCTGAATCAAATTTTCTCTGGATCAATTTGAGGGATCTTAGACATTATTAAAACAGTAATGCTACGTAACTCGAATTTCCCTTCCCCGAATCCCCCTAAATCTAAAAACGACGTCGTTTTGACGTCTGAAATTTTTTTTTTTTTTTGCAGATCAGAAGAAGGGAGAAGAGGGAGAAGAAGAAGGGATGAGGAGGAGGGGGAGGGGGAGTAGGAGGAGGAGGAGGAGGGACTGGAGGGGGCTCACAGAATCGGGGTGGGGCGGAGGCGGAGGCGGAGGCGGAGGCGAGGCGGCGATCGGGAGGCGGACGAGCTCAGGACGCGACGGCTGACGACGAGCTCCTCCTCTGCTGACGGCGAGCTCCTCCCCTCTCCGACGAGATCCGAGCTCCGAGCTTCTCCCCTCTTCTCTCTCTCTCTCTCTCTCTCTCTCTCTCGTCGTTTGCAAATTTCGGGGGATTCGGGGGGCGCGGATTCGCGCTCCCAAGCATTATTCTTATTAAAATATGCTATAAAATCTTAATACTAGAGACTAAAAAAAATCTCCCTTAAAAATTAGAAGAAGAAAAAACTAAAAAAAAAAAACCCAAAAATAATAATAATAATTAACTACAACAATTTAAAAATTAGAACACTAAAAACAATCGCGGGGGGGGGGGGGGGGGGGGGAACGAAAAGAAAAGAAAACACTTAATTAGCAGCTTAAAAAAAAGAAAAAGAAAAAGAAGAAGAAAAATTAGAACCAAAAAAAATCAGAGAGCACCTCAGAAAACACCCAAAAACCATTAAAACACACAGTTGCATTAACAGCTGAATTACCACAACAAAAAAAAAAATCTAATTAACAGTTTAAAAATGGTAAAAAAAAAATAGAACAGAAAAAATAACAAAGCTGAAAACAATTTAAAAGCTAAAAACACCCAAGAAAAACAATAACAAAAAGGCAAATTAAGGCTGGTAAGCAATAACTTAAAAATTAGAATCCCAAAAATAAATAAACAAATAAACTGAAAAAAAAAAAAAAAAAAAAAAAAGAAGAAGAAGAAGGAGGAGGAACTAAAAAACGAATGAATTAAAAGCTGAAAACAACTTAAGAATTAAAACCCCAAAAAAAAAAAACTTGAAAAATATCCAAAGTGTTTGCTGGGAACATTAAAACAATCATTAAAAACAAAATCATGCAACACGAAATCAATTTTGCTTGAAACATTGATCTGCATCAGATCACAAAATTAATAATTATAAGGGTAAATTACAAATATATTTCTTGAAATTTGCTTAAAGTACAAATTGCCCTTTATACTTTGAAAAATTACAAATACATAATTAACTTAAAAAATTACTCCCTTGTTAAAAAAATTTATTTAACAGAATTAACTAAAAAAAAAAATTCATAATTACTCTTCTATACAATAATAAAATAAGCTAAATTATTAATTGAAACATATATAACATCATTAAAAACTGTTAATTGACTTGATAATTTATTAATAAAATGGACGATTTGTTATGAAATTAGAAACCTTAAGGGGGCGGAATGTAATTTCCAGAATCACATGGAATTACAAATACATAATTAACTTAAAAAATTACCCCCTTGTCAAAAAAATTTATTTAACAGAATTAACTAAAAAAAGAAATTCATAATTACTCTCCTATACAATAATAAAATTACCTAAATTATTAATTGAAATATATCTATAACATCATTAAAAACTGTTAATTGACTTAATGATTTATTAATAAAATGGGCGATTTGTTATGAAATTAGAAACCTCAAGGGGGTGGAATGTAATTTCCAGAATCACATGAGGCGATTTGTATTTTAATCAACCTCAGGGGTGTATTTGTAATATACCGTAATTAAAAGTAATTTTGCACCAGTGTACAGAAAGGGTCATGCAACACGAAAGAAAATTTTACTGCATTACACAATCATTAAAAACTCTAAAAAATCAGTCTAAAAGATTCAAATCAATAACATTGATTATCCTCTAAAAAACAATCATATAACTCAAATTCCAAGCAAAAATTCTGGCAGTGCCTGGAAAACATTTAAAACTCTAAATCCTCCACAGGAAACTTTAACATAATACAAGAACAATTTCAAGATTCAAGCATTGCACTAGTTACAATTATATAACTCAAATTCCAATCCAAAAATCTGCAGTACCAAAAAATTTCTACAAATCTAAATCCTCCAAACCAAACTTTAACATAATACAAGAACAAATTCAAGATTCAAACATTGCACTAGTGAACAGAACATAGTAGTATACAACAAACAGAACAACAAAAAAGAATAATGCAACACCAACAACAACAATCAAGCAATTTCAGACAGATTTCAAGCAATCTCAACTAATCTCAAGCAATTTGAATAATATTTTAGGCAATTCTCCATCATCAGAAAGACGATTTCAGAAAAACAAATACCTGAACTTGAAGATGCATGATAGATTTCAGCAATCTCTAGCTTCGTCTTGTTCATCTTCTCCGTCTTCTTCATCTGCTTCGTCTTAGGGTTTGTGTGCGGTTTCATCTGCCTCGTTTACATCTTCTCCATCAGAAAGGAGATTTGAAGGAATCGATTTCAAGGGTTTCAAGTTTCTCTCAGATGGATAGAAGATAGAGATCGAAAAGGTTTAGGGTTTAGAGAGAGAGAGAGAGAGAGAGAGAGAGGGATTTGCGCGAGAGATAGAAAACGTGGAAGGCTCTGGAGGGGTGTGGAAGCCGTTGGATGGCTCTCAACGGCTATATCAGTAACGGACATATTTTCAGGAGTAAAATAATTGAAGTGAATTTGTTTTGTTTTTGAGAAAACAAAAAATTGAAATTAATTTGATAAAAATATTTTTTAAAATTTTAGAAGATTATTTTTAGCTTTTCAAAAGATAAAGTTATATAAAAATGATAAATACTTTTGATGGTTTTATTTCTTTCACATTTTTAATTTTTTTTTTAAAATTCTGAAATAAATTATTAAAAATCAAATCAAATAAGGCCAAAAATATGTATAGCATACCACAAAGTGACGACGGTTTATTAAAATTTTTAAATAAATAAAAAAAAGTAACGAGCGCAATATTAGCTTTAGCCATACTAGCATAAAGCCATGCTTTTTTCCAAAATAAATAATTAAAAAATTATTTTAAAAAATAGATATAAAAAATTTAAATTTTAGAAGAAAAAATAATTAAATTATGTAAATAAATTATTTTCATTTAAATTATGCTGAAGTTATGTTTTAATTATATTATGATTAAATTTTATTTAATGACTAACTAACAAATATATGTGCCATCACGTGATTAATAACATATTAGATCAAAAAAAATTAAATGAATTAAAAAAATTACATTTAGCCAAAAGATAAATACATACACTTTGATGTTAGATTTCTTCAAATGACAAAATAACTAAAACTTCTAATTCATAATATATTAAAATATATTTAAAATTTGTTAAAATTGAAAGAATGTGCCCTTTTTATATTGATAGAAGTTTTGCCCTAATTGAGTATTTGATGGGCTTCTTCTATAGATTGAGCCCATCATATCAGCCTAGTTAAGTCAAGCCCATAGTCGACTTTGTTCATTGAATTTTCCTCCCACAGTTAGTTGTCTGCAAATCGCAAACCAACCAAGCTATTCATTGAGCTTGATTTGTTTAAAATTTATTTGAGTTCAGCTTGTTTATTAAATGAACGATTTCAAATTTAATTTTTAAGCTCGTTTATTAATTGAGCTAGATTTGAGTAGCCCTAAGCTCGGTTGGATAAGACTTGTGAATATATAAATATTTATTTTAATAATATATAAATAAATTTTCAATAATTTATTTTATTTTAGATAAACTACCAATAGGTCCTATTTTGGAAACTTATTACCTAATAGGTCATACTTTGGAGACTTATTACCCATTAAGTCCTATTGATAAATTTATTAAGTGATAAAAATAAATTTATCAGTCTTTTATTTTTATGAATAAATTTATAGTGATAAATTTATCAGTCTCTTTTTTTTATGAATAAATTTTTAGTGATAAATTTATCACTCTCTTATTTTTATAGTGTTAAATTTATTAGTTAGGACCTGTAGGTAAATAAGTCTCGTTAATAGGACTAATTGGTAAGTACCCCTTTTATTTTTCTATTTATGTTTGGTGTTTTTATAAATTTACATATTTGATTGATGAAATTTATTATTAATATACGCGTTATTTTATATTTTACTCATAATTTTGTATTTTTTCTCTTAATAAGTAAATTAATTTAAGTTTAAATTTTTTTTTTTCCGAACTTGAGCTCAACTCATTTTTGTAATCAAGCGAGATTGAGGCAAGTTCGAGTTCATCAAATGTTTGACGAGCCGAGCTCAAACTTGATTAATTTTTAATAAACAAGCTTGAACATTCAAAAGTTTAGCTCGACTTGGTTCGTTTGTAGCTCTATCTACAATTGCCAAACTCAAAGGCTTTTTCTGGAGGGAAATATTATGGTACACACCCTCATATACACCTTATAACTAAAAAATAAAATGACATAATTTTATACTTTATGAGTCATAATTAAAATAAAAAATTATTATAACTAAACACAACATGAGACATAATTAAAAAAATTTATAAGTCATAATTAAAATAATATTATAATTAAAAAAATTAATTATAATTAAAGAATAAAATAACATAATTAGGTGCATATCATACACCTTTTTCAAGGGTATTTATATTAGAATTTCCCTTCTCTGAGGCACAATCATCATATATAGCTTCAGTCCTTTATTGAATTCTTGAGACACCTTATTTATTTATTATTGTTTGGAATATATTCTTCAATCTTTTCTCACCAAGAGAAAGAAAGTAATGTTTGAACATATATATGCCCAGCTAATAGTTTGGCCAAGTGTAAGTCTTTCTCAAAAATCAAACAAACCTTTCTTCCAATTCCCATGCAAATGTTTCCCCCTTTTCCGTATGATCATTATCTATTTTTCATTTTCACATAATCAAATTTAAAGTTATGGATTTTATTTTTTTATTATTATTATTATTTGGGGGGGGGGGGGTTGATTAAGGAATGATTTGCTTCTGTTCTTAAAAAAATAAAAAATAAAAAGGAATGACTTGCTTCAGTTTTTGCCGCAGCTTAATGTCACGCCCTCAAAAGAACAACATTGAACCCATCAATATAGACATGCATAGATATATAAAAGATCCACATTCTTCTATTCATCAGAGTTTTATTACAAAAGGTATTACATGTTAACAACAAAAGCAATGCCCTAGAGGCTTACAGCTTTCCAAGTTAACACTTGGTTACAAAAAAAGAGAGTACTAACTCATCTACATCTTAAGCCCTTGACTTGAATTTACATGTAATACATCAAAAGAGAATACATAACAAAAGTCCGTCAGCCTCAAGCCTCCCAAGCTAAGTCCTTGGAGGTGGCATGCTACCTGTATCTGAAAATGATGTTCCCATATAGGGTGAGCCACAGTCCAGTAGAAATACACTAAACCAAATATGAACAATGACTAAAAGATTAGCAGTAGATAGATGGCCAACACTGATACTTCCACTTACAATACTTTACAGTTTCATTTTCCATTTCCTTTCAATTCTTAAAATTATAACCATGGCTCAGAACTTGGCCAAAAAACTTATACGAGACGGTAACTCATATTAAACCTTTTCCCATTTCATATTAGATAAGCATACAAGCTATATCAACACATAAACAGATATGCATAAGAGCACTATCACACTTCCAAAGACAAGCATATGAGCTGTGTCAACACATCACTAGATAAGCATATGAGCTCTATCTATGGAGTCCATCCCCTGTCTCCTCCCAAACAACATCCGGTTTAGAGCTCCATCCCCTATCATCCCCTAAACCGTGGAGTACATCCCATATCTCCTCCAACACAACACAATGCAAATAAACAATAATTATACACATCCCAATCAATACATAAAATTAATGTATTCTTTCAACTGTCACACTTAATGACACATTCCAATGATCAGTTTTAGTCTGCCTAATTATCATGCATTGTCTACAACAATCAAGACTATTCTCTACCGATAGCCCAAAGCAGTTATTTCTATATAGAATATAAATGCAACTAATGGATATACAATCAACATTTCAATTCGGTGAGTGACAAGTATTTCAACTACACCCTTTAACCCCATACACTCCCATTCCTAACATTTCCACTTCAATTCCTTATTTCCTACAATTAATTATCCCAATTAATTAATCAATGTTATTAGGGCATTTTCCATAATTAACATTACAACCCTTAGGTTCCACTTTTATCAATGTGTCAATATTCATTCCATTTCTCTATACCCAACATGCTTCTAGGTTCATTATAAATAAAACCCCAACTTTTGTCAAATTACACAAAAGCCCCAAACTCTCTCAAAATTACGCAACAACCTCCAACGTCTCAAAATACCAAAATTTAAAGACAAAGTTTATAAAGAGGAGTAGGATATCCCTACCTCAAAGCTTGAGCTCCAACGGAGATGAAGACCAAAACCAAAACGCTCCGAATACCGAAATTTTCAAATTAAAATGTAGCCCTCGACGATCCACACAACTTTTACAAAGGCCCAAGGTGAAGAAATCACTCCTACTAGATCAAATCTAAGAGAGAGGGTAAGGTTTTAGAGAGAGGAGCTCTCAAATCTGAATTTGGGAAAGTAAGAGAGAGAAAGTGTGTTGAAAAAGTGATCCAAAAAGTTGGATCCCGTTTTTATATAAAAGTCTCCCCGCTCGAGCGCCACTCACAGACTCCCGCTCGAGCGGCCAAACTCCCGCTCGAGCGGCGGATGCACACTCTTAGAATCTCGACAAACCAAGTCCCCGCTCGAGCGCCCAACTCCCCGCTCGAGCGTCACTCACAACCTCCCGCTCGAGCGTACCAACACTATACAGGAAATACTGGATGAGTGTATTCCCGCTCGAGCGCCAAAACCCCCGCTCGAGCGTCAATAGCTCCGCTCGAGCGGACAGGCCAAAATCTGGGCAACTAGTTTTGGTTTCTAAACTCAACCAACCCGTACAAACCTGCCCAACACATCCCACAACTCAAATACAAGGTAGGAAGGGATGTAAACAAGATAATAATCAGTTACTAACATCTACGGACACATGTCCGGATCACCATTCAACAAGGGTTAAACCCGGGATCGCTATACTTAAGCTAAAAGTTGATTATAAGAATTTAATATTTATTTGTAATGAATAAGTAATGGAGAAAATTGATGAAAATTTCATTTCAAATGGGTATAACGAAGTAGATTGTCACGACCTAAACCCATCCCTATAGATTTAGTATCGTAACCGGCCAGTAATTTGTGATTATCAAAGGCCTGGTTAACAATAATGACAATAATACATGATAAAAGGGCTGGCAGAAGCCAATCAAGAATAAAATAATGTCCAATGAGTTGTGAGGATCTAAATGGAAATAAACTTTCATATATATAGTCATATTCATAACCACTTGTGCTCATAAACACATATATACATACAAGACAATATGCAAAATAGGGAATTAATCCCATTATCAAAGACAGTATAAACAAAAGTCTTAAAACATTCATTACACTTAGCAAAATCAAAAGAGTGGGTTTGAACCACTCAAAAAGCCTTGACACATTCAGGTTCGGAACCTCGCTATGAGACACAAAAGCTGGCTTAACAAAACAAGGGTTCAGGTCGGCATCACTGGCTTTGGTCCGGTGCTTGATCACCTACATATATATAATAAACTGTGAGCTAAAACCCAGTGAATAACAAATGTGTAAAGAGGTTAAGAATGATGTCCTTACAATATTTGAAACAATCGATTACCATAGAACGTTTTCAATCAATATCTTTTTGTTAATCAATCGTGCAATATTTCAATTCAATCAATCATATTCATATTCATATAGGCCATACGTTGTCACGACCAGTAATCTAAGATTACCAAAGGTCTAACTGAACAAATTAAATAAACGGGGCTAGTAGAAGGTAATTATAGAATAAGAGCAACTGTCCAATGAGCTATGAGAACTTACATGAGACAAAATGGCCAACTCCATATATATGCATAGATTAACATATACATCAAGTCATAAGAATATCTAGTCTCAATACATATAAAAGCAAAATAAAACTGAACACAACAGAGGAACGATGCGCAAAAGGGTGAACATCGGCCACCTCAAAACTCTGACAGATGGGAACCTCATGGTAAGGCACAGAGGTTAACTTGACAAAACCAAAGCAAGGTTGACGCCACTATGTCCTCTCCTGAACTGGATCGCCTACATAATATATCAAAATATGAGCTAGAGCCCAATGAATAACAGCTGAGTAAAGGAGTTCTAAATGATGGTCATAATGTAAAACAAATTACATATTGAGTAGGTTCTTATTACATGTAGAAAGCATAATGTAATACATGGTACATCCATAAGCAATAAGTACAAACGGTCTAGAAGAGCGAACAGGCGGTCATGAAAACCGAAGATCAGATGTGATGGCCACCACTATGATAAACAGGAGTCCCATGAATTGGAACTAACAGAGATCTCTATAATCATGTACACAGATGCTAAGGATGCCACGATAAACAGTGTAAGCAGAAATAGAATCATCATTTATAAATATAAGAAAACATATCAGAACAAAGCATAATTTTAAAGCAGGGAAAATGGTACTTTAAATTAAACATATCTTTACAATAGTGTTTACTCATAGTTAGCTCCGTGATGCAAGTAACTGGAACGTGGCGTTTGACCTACACAGACAGATATAAGGGTAGCACACTTAATTCGCCATACAACCAACTAATTAGTTTCATCACTTAGGAATTCATTGGTCTAAATGCCTTTTACTATCGTTTAATGCCCATGCAGTGCAAATGGACGTCAATTACAGATGCAAATCACACTAACGGAGGCCTAGGAGTGGGGTAAACGAAGTAGAAAAGTGAAACCAAGGTTGCCAAACAGCCGCATGTACGGAAACTTTTTGGCCGCACATATGGGACCCTCTCTGCATGTACACCAAGTGCTTTTTATGCAGAATGCTCCCAGCACCTCCCCTGATATTCGCACGTGCGACAGTGCTTCCTGCACGTGCGGGCTCTCCAGCCGCACGTGTGGTTCTGGGTGTTCCAAAACTGAATTTCTGCTCTGTTTTCTGAGCTTCAAGCCACCAAAAATTAAACCCAAATTCGATCAAATCAAAGACCAAAAGTTAACAAACATGGTGTATAAACAATTACCAAGTTCAAACCAAGAATAGAACTTTAAATTCAAACTCTAGTTCAACAATCTCATAAACAACCGCAAGGTTAAAGAGAAAACAAAACCTATGTATATGGAAATTCTATGCTTCAACAAAACCATGGAAATCTAACTTAAAATCATGCGAAACCAAGTAAATGAGCTTGAGTAAAGCCATTCAGGCAAGGATATGGAAGAATTCCTCCTGTTAGGGTTATAACACAACTTATGCTACCCAACTCCTCACTCTCTCCCTTAGTCCCATGAGTTCAAGATGAAAATTCATTCTCATGCAAGAAATTAGGAAGAACTCTTACCTTAATGAGTTAATTTGATGAAGTTACTTTAAATTCTCCTATCCTCATTTACCGTCCTCTATTCTCTTCTTGTTTACTCATTCAAACTCTAGAACACTCTTTAACTCTCCTAGGTTCTCTCTCTCTCTCTCTTATTGAGTTCAACACACACACACACACACACATATATATATATACATATCTATATCTAAGTTACTTAACTTGGATTAATTAAATGAGAGCCTCATTACTTGAATTACTTAACTAATTAATTAAATTTCTACTTGACCTAATTAAGGTGAATCAACTCTACTCACCTAGTCTATTAATTAATTTATAACCGTACGATTTAATGAATCAGACAGGTCATTTTTCATAAATAAGCATATCTGTCAACAAACATGATGCTCATAACACATAAATAAAATTAACAGCTAAGTAAAAGGCGGATGTTACATATGTGGTACAGCCAATAGAACAATACAATAAAATAGGTCTTAAAGACCGAACAATCAATTGATAGCCATCAAACAATAACAATAGTTCTAAGATTTAAAACTGACAGAGATCTCTGTAACAATAACGATAAAAATACGCTATGGATACCACTAATACAATTCAAAAGAGGATCATCATTCAATCAATATGAAGCAATCATTTAGAAACAATATAATTTATCATTCAGAAAATAAATACAATTTGAATGTATCTTTACAACATTGTTACTCACAGTAGGCTCCGTGGAACACGTGCTATAAGGCACTAAGGATGCGGCGTTTGACCTAACAAACAAATTCAAGCACAAAAATTCAATGACATTCATATCGCTAACCAATTCTATTCGATTCGGTTGTTACTTATTCAATAACTACTCGTCATTACTAATTCGGTTCTAATTTTTCATATATGCACTCTAATGCACTTGTGAGATGAAAATGATCATAAAAACACCATAAAACCATGCAAACGGAAGCCCGGAAGGTGGAAAAGATGAGCGGAAAACAAACCGGAGTGTCCAAAGGGGCGGCATGTGCGAGGGTTATTACCACACGTGCAGGACCATTCCCGTACCTACCTCTGCACGTGCATATAATACTGTGTGCTTAGCAAAAATGCCCTATTTTCCGCATGTGCGAAGCCCTAGGCCGCACATGCGGCATCCGAAAACTACTCTATTTGAGAAATATGTTTTTTTGCAAAATCAAGTTCATTTTCATGCAATTCATTACCAAAATTCATAGAAACATGTTAGACTTTGAACCTTGACCATGGAACACAAATCAAAACTTGTAAACAATGAACAAACTACTAGTAAAGATATCAAATCCTCATTTTGGTATGTATTTGCATAAAACATGCAAGTGTAAGCTTTTAAACTCAAACTTCCATGGAATTCCCTCTCAATTTGAAAAACCATACAAGAATGTAAATGGAGGAAATCAAATATCCATGAATGATGCCATGCATGCACCTATGTGAAGTTAATTTGGTCAATATTTTTTCCATACCAAGACATGCATGTCCTAAACTCTTAATATCATGAGCAAACTTCTAATTACTTATAAATTCATTCTTAATTAAATTTGTATCTTGGAAGATGATGAGTGTATAAGCTACCATTGCAAGAATTTGTGGGGAAACCTTACCTCAAGTTGTCAAATGTTGATCAATTCAAGAGTTCTACAAGTTCTTCTTTTCCTCCCTTAGACTTTAAGCTCTCTCTCTAGTTTCTCTACAAAGTGCACTTTCATCATCTCTCTCTACGTGTATGTATATAGCAACTCCACTACTCTTCTTTAGTCAATTGATGAGTAGGATTGTTTTTTTTTTTTTTTTTTTTTTGTTTATTTCCTTTAATTCTTATTCTTCAAGATTAACTTAGGCTAATAATAAAACACAATAATTTAATGCAACTCAAATTCACTCAATTTAATTAAGCCTCATCACCTTATAATTTTAATTACACTAAGTTAAATTATACTAAGGTGAATTAGGCTCTAATTCCTTTCCAATCTCTTAGTTCTAACTTGTTCAATTAACGAATCAAACAAGTTTAAAGTCACTCTAACCTATCGGTTCACAATAACAATACAATACCAACCAATGAATATAGCATATATCACATAATTCAAAATTAACAAATAATCACATAATTAGCAATAAGCATATAATTACATAATTAGCAATAAGCATATAATTAATTTACATAATTAAGGAGGCGGTTGTCACATTCTCTTCCCCTTAGGACGTTTGGTCCTCCAAACTCAATTACCTTCCTTTGGAAGAAATATGGAATCTAGAGGAAATAGGTCCAGATATCTTTTCTTCATGTCATTCTCTACTCCCGTGATTTTGCCAGTCTACTTTCACTAACGGAATTTTCTTGTTTCTCAACTTCTTGATCCGTCTGTTTACAATCTAAATGGGCCTTTCTTCATACATATAATCATCACTCAATACAACATGAGTAGGCTCAACAACATGAAAAGGCTCAATAATATGAAAAGGATCCCGAAGATAATCCCTCAACATCGAAACATGAAAGACATTATGCATATGCTCTATTTCGGGAGGAAGTGCTACCTGATAGGCCACTGGATTAATCTTTTCAATGATTTCATATGGCCCAACATACCTTGGTGCTAATTTTCCTTGGTTCCAAAGCAAGTATGCCCTTTCATTGGTGTCACCTTAATAAAAACATGATCACCCACTTCGTATTCCCTGTCTCGCCTTCAGACATCTACATAGCTTTTTTATCGGCTTTGTGCAGTTTTCAATCTCTGTTGAATCAATTTCACCTTTTCTGTTGTTTCATGTACAACCTCAGGCCCAAGTAAAGGCACATCTCCAACTTCAGCCCAACAAATAGGAGACTAACATTTTTTTTCATATAATGCCTCGAAAGGCGCCA
Organism: Camellia lanceoleosa; assembly: GCA_025200525.1. Classification (NCBI taxonomy): domain Eukaryota; kingdom Viridiplantae; phylum Streptophyta; class Magnoliopsida; order Ericales; family Theaceae; genus Camellia; species Camellia lanceoleosa. The sequence continues at coordinate 204,275,389 of CM045758.1, forward strand.
TACCAATGCTTGAATGGAAACTATTATTGTGGGCAAATTCAGCTAGAGGCAAGTGGGTTTACCAATTCCCTTGAAAATCAAGCACACACATACGCTACATGTCCTCTAGAGTTTAGATTGTTCTTTCTGACTGGCCATCTATCTATGGATGGTATGCTCTGCTCAATCTCAATTCAGTACCTAATGCCGTTTGCAGACTTTGCCAAAATCTTGATGTAAATTTTGAATCCTTATCAGAAATAATGGAAAAAGGCACTCTATGCAATCTAACAATCTCATTAATGTAAATTGTAGCCAACTTATCCGCATTATAAATTGTTTTGACAGGTAATAAATGAGTAGACTTAGTCAAATGGTCAACAATGACCCAAATTGAATCCATACCTCTAATGGAGCGAGGTAGTCCAACGATAAAATCCATAGTGATATGTTCCTATTTCCACTCTGATATTGGCAATAGTTTGAGCAATTCAACGAGTCGTTGATGCTCGGCTTTGACTTGTTAGCAATGTAAGCATTTTGACACAAACTTAGCAATTTCTTTTTTCATTCCCGACCACCAAAAATTGAGCTTCAAATCTTGATACATTTTTGTATTCCCTAGATGGATAGAAAGTCTTGAACTGTGGGCTTCTTGCAAAACTTGCTTTTTCAAGTCAACATCGTTTGGTACACACAATCTACCTTGAAATTTCAACACACCATGTTCAAAAACAAAATCCGACCTCGGTTTGGATTCCTGTTCATCAATAATCTTCTTCAAAAATTCATCTCGTTGTTGTTTTTCTCTAATTTCTTCAAGAATCGCCGGTTGAGCAGAAATAGTAGCTAATGTCCCGCCTTGCTCTTGCAAAACAATTTCGACTTCCAATTTCTCAAGGTCATGTAGCAATTCTCTTTACCCGGTAAGTAAGCAAGCCAAATTCCCAATTGATTTCCAACTAAGTGCATTAGCAACAATGTTAGCTTTCCCCGGATGGTACAAAATTTGAAAGTCATAATCTTTTATCAATTCCAGCCATCTCTGTTGTCTCATGTTCAACTCTTTCTAGGTAAAGAAATACTTTAAGCTCTTGTGATCAGTATAAACCTCACATGTTGCCCCATATAAGTAGTGACGCCAAATTTTCAATGCAAATACTATTGCGGCAAGTTCCAAATCATCAGTCGAATAGTTCTTTTTGTGTGGCCTCAGTTGTCGGAAGCATATGCTATCACTTTCCCATTATGCATCAATACACACTTCAAATCCTTATAAGAAGTATCTCTAAAAATAGTAAATTCATCTATACCTGAGGGTAAGGTGAGAATCGGTGCAGTCACAAGTCGAGTCTTCAATTCTTGAAAGGCTGACTCTCTCTGATCGGTCCAGTCAAACGGTACTCCTTTCTAAGTCCATTAAGTCAAAGGCAAAGCAATTTTAGAAAAATCTTTCACAAGTCTTCGGTAGTATCCAGCTAAACCCAAGAAACTCCGGTAACATTAGTCAGTCTAGGCCAATTCACCACTGTTTCAATTTTCTGTGGGTCAACTGAAATGCCATCTTTATTAATTACATGCCCCAAAAACATAACACCATCAAGCCAGAATTCACACTTTATCAGTTTTGCATATAATTTCTTCTCTCTCAAAATTTGCAAAGCAATTCTCAAATGATGTTCATGTTCTTCTTTGCTTTTAGAATAAATCAAAGTGTCATTTATAAAAAACAACCACAAATTCATCGAGGAATGGCTTAAGAATTCTCTTCATAAGATCCATAAGTGCAGCAGGTGCATTAGTAACTCCGAAAGGCATAATAAGAAATTCATAATGTCCGTACCTTGTTCGAAAAGCAATCTTTTCAATGTCCTCAGCTTTGACTTTCAATTGGTGATATCCAGATCTGAGATCAATTTTAGAAAAGACTTGCGCACCTTGCAATTGGTCGAATAAATCATCAATGCGAGGTAACGGATACCTATTATTCACTATCACCTTGTTCAATTCACAGTAGTCTATGCAAAATCTCAATGAACCATCCTTCTTTTTCACAAATAAGACAGGAGCTCTCCACGGTGATGTACTAGACTTGATAAACTTTTTGTCCAACAACTCTTGTAATTGGATTTTCAGCTCTTTCAATTTAGTAGGTGCCATTCTATACGGAGCTTTAGAAATTGGCTACGTACTTGATATCACCTCAATAGTGAACTCAATTTTTCTGTCAATCAAATCCCTTGACAATTCATCTGGAAACATATCTGGGAATTCTCTGACTATAGGAATACTGTTCACATTAGCTTTAGTTTCAACAGGCACAGTTAATATACAACATAAATACCTTTTATACCCCTTTTTAATTAATTTGAATGCTTTCATAGATGAAATCAAGTATGGGAGAGGTACAACACCAACTCCGTTAAATACAAATTTAGGCAAATCAGGTGGACAAAAAATAACTTGTTTTGTTACACAATCAATAGAGGCATTATATTTTGTTAACCAATCCATTTCCAAAATAACATCAAAATGATCAAGATTCAGATGCAGCAAATCAACATATAAAAGCACATCTCCAATGACAATCTCACATGCAGGATACACATAAGCACAGGTCATGGACCCTCCAGTAGGTGAAGATACAACTAATAAATAGTTCATGAGTTCCAATGGTCTATTTAAGCATGCGAGACAAACGAGTGTGTAGACCCTGATCAATCAGAATATAAGCATTTTGAGCATAAATAGAAAGTATACCTGACACCACTGTCTTAGTGTTCTGTACATCCCCTAGTACAATTATAAACACCCAGACTTGCCTCAAAGTTTTTCTTCTGGTAGCTTTAGGATTGGGTTTTGGTGCAGCGATTGATGCTGCAGCACTTGCTACAGGTCTAGTAAAGTTTTGAGATACGAGAGGACAGTCTTTAACTATGTAGCCCACCTTGCCACACTTATAACATGCCTTAGAGATTTTATAACAAACCCCTTTGTGTCTTTTGTCCCATTTTGGACAAGGCGGTATAAAATTGTTGCCTTGGCTGGAACTGCTTGTTGACCTTGTATTCTGTTTTTTATTCAATGAGTTGTTCCGACCCTTTTTGAAATGGAAACCTTGTCTCTTACCCCGCCATTCAGTCACTGGCATCTTAGCTTGTTTTAATGCTACAACATTTGTCTCAACTATGATAGCCCAGTGTAAGACATCCACATACTTAAGTAATTTTAGGACATTGATCCGATCAAGTATCTCCACATTAAGTTTACCCTCAAACTTTTTAGCCTATTTATAATCAGTGTCTACCATGTGTGGTGCATAGAGAGCGAGCTCGGTGAACTTAGGTTCATATTCTGCTACTGACATGGTACCCTGCTTTAGTTGCTCAAATTCGATCACTTTTCAGTCACGAACACATTAAGGGAAGTATTTATCATATAATGCTTCCTTGAATTGAGCCCAAATCATCGCATTATTATCTTCACGCACAAGCATCCATCATTGTCTTGCCTCCTCTTGTAAAGTAAAGATAGCCAACAACATTTTTTGTGCCTCGAAACACTGGAATACTTCAAATAGATTTTCAATTTCTAGGATCCATGCTTCGACTTTTAGTGGTTCCAGTCCTCCCTGGAATGTCGGTAGCTTCATTTTGTTGAACTTTTGTGTTAAAGCAATAACATCATCATTGGCATTTGGCTCTGGCTGTACTGGTAGTAGAGGAGGAGATGGGGGTTGTTGATTTTGTTGTTGTCTTAGAGCCTCAGTCAATAATTTAACCATTCTTTTCAATCTTGCAATTCTTGTTTTAGATGATTTAGTTTCATATGTATTCCTTGCATTCTCCATTGTACTATTATAAACATGATAATAATAAGGCCAAATTACACTAATAGTCCCTATAGTTTGGGACTTGTGTCACTTTAGTCCCTGACTTTTCAATTGTGACACATTGGACCCTGAGTTTTGAATCTTGTTCCAAATAAGGACAATTGAATATACCATTGCTTAATTTCAAGGGTAAAATCATCAATTTTGATAAAATATAAACTAATTTGACAAAAATAAATGTCAAAAAAATATTTTAAAATTTTTAAAAAATTATTTCTACCCACTAAAAATAAAATTATGTAAAATTGATAAAAATTAATAAAATTACGTGATTAATTTTTAAAAATTAATTTTACATGATCATCATCCAAATACATAATAAAAATTAATTTGGTAAAAAAAATAAATAAATATCTAAAAGATTTATCACTTTTATATAATTTTATCTTTAGTAGCTAGAAATAATTTTTAAAAATTCAAAAATAATTTTGTGACATTATTTTTGTCAAATTAATTTATATTTTATCAAATTGACAATTTTGCCCTTGAAAAATCCAATAGTATTTACAATTATCCTTATTTGGAACAAGATTCAAAATTCAAGATCAAATGTGTCGTAATTGAAAAGTCAAAGACCAAAATGACACAAGCTCCAAACTATAGGGACTATTAGTGTAATTCACCCTAATAACAAACATAGAAAAGATGGTTTCATAGTCATGTATGTTAATTCATATACACATATTATATCCGTACACACTCATTTATGCTCATGTAATGCCCTAATAATTTTTCTAGGATACCCTATAGCTCATTTGGACACATGTGTGCGGTATAACTCGTGCTCTGATACCATTCTGTCACGACCCAAACCCGCCCCTATAGATTTAGCATCATAACCGGTCAGTAATTCGTGATTACCTGTCATGCCCCAAAATTTGGACACAAATACTTAAAATAAACTCAACCATCAAACTAAACTAGCTAACCCATGTTTCTACAATCCGAAGATCACCTAAACTTTCACAAGTCTAGGGTAACCTAGAGCTCTGATACTAAACTGTCACGCTCCAAAATTTGGACAATTAAATATTAAATTAGGACTAAACCCCAATCAATATTCCATCATCCAAATTCTAGGAGTGAAACAAAAAAACTAAATGTTCTCGTCTACATAAGGTTTAAATAAATTTCTATGCTCAAAGATTACAAGGGACTAAAAAAAAAATTAACAATACGGCAACCAAACCATCCACCATAAATTTCATAACTATTCAACACCTCTAACATTAAAGTAACAATAACTAATCAAAACAACTTAAATAATGCAAAGTTGAAAAATAACCTACAATGTCAAATTGTCAAAATACTAAGGTCATAAAAAAAATAATAAATACAATAAACTAATATCAACCCTAAGCTCAAGAAAACAAAATAAATCTAAGAGACATGTCCAACAACTATAGTTATTTCATGTTACCACCGTAGCCCCAACTAATCCTGCAAAGGAAGTTCGGCTGCGTTCAAATATAACGCACCCGAGATGCCAAGAGACAAAACGAATCAGTATACAAGTATATTGGCATGAGTACAAATTTAACACCCACGTGTCCACCAGACACAAACAAAGATATATCTAATTCTCGTTACGGGTCAAGACAAGTAGTTCCATCCGCACCAAGACAAATGGGTAGTTTCCCAATATACGGTGACATTTAGTTTCTTGCCCGTACACAATGAAATATAAATTGAGTATAAAATAAATAAGATCAAAATAAAAATAAAAACATGGTGGCTCAGCCCTGCATAAAAAGTTAGTAAGACCCACCATTCTACAAAGAATAAAATTAGTATAATTTAATCCTAAATAACTTGCTGAAGAAGTATAAAAATGCACCGTTTTATGTTTAAATAATTCGAATTGACCAAAGTTAAAGAACAAAAGTTGTACATAATCAAATTTTCTAAAAGCAAGCACGAATGAATTTAGTAGAAACTGAACAGGTTGGGAGAAAAACTTGATAGAAGAACCTAGGCGGAATTTAACTGAAACATCTGAAGCTGAAAATGAACAGAAACTTCCCTAAGATGATTTTTTCGGGAAAATTTCAAAACACGAAAAGTGTGCAGAATAATTTTTTACTTCAGTTTATGCGAAACCAATAAAAATAAGCTTGTTGCGTGGGTTAAAACAACATCTAAAGTCTGTCCTACTAAAATGAATAAAAACTATTGTAACCAAGATCATCCGATTACAAATTCTAATCGATCTTTTTAATAAAAAGTTAAAACACAAAAGTTGTCTAGAATCACGTATACATGCCTCTGCTCAAATTTCATAATTTATCAAGGTTGTTTGCTATTTTTCAAGATATACAAATCAATATAATTCACACTATACCAATAAACTCATAATTAAATTCTTTGTACCTTAACTCCACCACTTCGGCCTCCACTCCCGGCCTACACATATATCCCATACCGTATACCTAACACCGCTCCGAAGCCAAACTTGCACAGGAATATCGTCCTGAGTTTGACCCACACTCCCTAGATGGTTAACATATACGTACGCACGTAAATCAAAGCACTCATCTACTCATGAGAATGAGACAACAATATATATATATACACAATCTCTCATCTACTCATAAGAACAAACATAACAATACCAAGCCTAAGGCATTCAAATAAATCTCATAATCTCACCTTTTTTTTTTTTTTCTTTCTAATACACTCTTTCTCACCATCACTCAAATAAAACAATAATCTATAGAGTCATGGTGGACTATAAGGAATTTATCTATGGATTTTAAGTTTATTTTAATTTCATATATCCATGAGTGTGATTACAACCACAAAATAAATCCATATAAAAACCCTAAACATGGTATACATAACTAATCAAAATAATTAAAATCAATTCATCCTCTACATACAAATATAAACTCCAACCAACATCAAATAAATAATAAATAAATAAATAAATAAAAACAACAAATTAAACATAAATCAAGAGAACTGGGTTTTGCACTCACAATATTTTTTTAAGATCAAAGAATTATTTGAAGAATTAATGAAGCCACCAAAACAAAACCCTAATCTTTTTTTTTTCTTCACGTGGCTGCTATTGCTTCAAAACCCAAATCACAGAGTCTCTCTCTCTCTCTCTCTCTCTCTCTCTCTCTCTCACGGCTGCACACAACCCTCTTTTCTTTTTTCTTTGTTTTCTTCTTAACTTCTAAACCTAATTGACTTCTTATATTATACTATATTATAAACCTAAGTCTAAATGTATAATAACCTAATTTTCTATTATATTATATTAGATAAATAAATAAAAAATATAACATATATAAATATAAATATCTTATATAAAATTTATATCAATAATTTATATTTATATATATATATAAATATTCAGATTAATTATATATAATTAACTAACACATTAAATTAATTAAATACCACATTAGATTCTTATATAACTACACAATTAATAAAGCCAAAAATAAAATCAAGTAACAATAAATAAATAAAGACTTACGAAAAAATCAAGGTCACTATATTACCAAAGGCCTGGTTAATAATAATGACAATAATACATGATAAAGGGGCTGGCGGAAGCCAATCAATAATAAGATAATGTCCAATGAGCTGTGAGGACTTGAATGAAAATAAACTTTCATATACATAGCCATATTCATAACCACTTATGCTCATAAACACATATATACATACAAGACAATATGCAAAATAGGGAATTAATCCCATTATCAAAGACAATATAAACAAAAGTCTTAAAACGTTCATTACACTTAGCAAAATCAAAAGGGTGGGTTTGAACCACTCAAAAAGCCTGGACACATTCAAGTTTAGAACCTCGCTGTGAGGCACAAAAGCTGGCTTGACAAAACAACGGTTCGGGTCGGCGCCACTAGCTTTGGTCTGGTGTTCGATCACCTACATATATATAATAAACTGTGAGTTAAAACCCAATGAATAACAAATATGTAAAGAGGTTAAGAATGATGTCCTTATAATCTTTGAAACAATCGATTACCATAGAACGTTTTAAATCAATATCTTTTTGTCAATCAATCGTTCAATCTTGCAATTCAATCAATCATATTCATATTCATATAGGTCATACATGATATATTCGATAGCAGCAATACAATACAATAGGTCTTAAAGACCGAATAATCAATTGATGGCCATCAAACAATAATAATAGTTCTAGGATTTGCAACTGACAGAAATCTCTGTAACAATAACGATATCAATAACAACAACAATAACAATATGTTATGGATGCCACAAATACAATTCAAAAGAGGATCATCATTCAATCGATAGGAAGTAATCATTTAGAAACAATATAATTTATCATTTAGAAAATAAAGACAATTTGAACGTATCTTTACAACATTGTTACTCACAATAGGCTCCGTGGAACAGGTGCTATAAGGCACTAAGGATGCGGCGTCCGACTTAACAAACAAATTCAAGCACAACAATTCAATGACATTCATATCGCTAGCCAATTCTATTCGATTTGGTTGTTACTTATTCAATAACTACACGTCTTTACTAATTTGGTTCTAATTTTTTATTTATGCACTCTAATGCACTTGTGAGATGCAAATGATCATAAAAACGCCTTAAAACCATGCAAACAGAAGCCCGGAATGTGGAAAAGATGAGCGAAAAACAAACCGGAGCTGTCCAAAAGGGCCACACGTGCAGGACCATCCCTGCACTTGCCTCCACACGTGCATATAATGTTGTGTGCTCAGTAGAAATGCCCTGTTTTCCGTACGTGCAGGGCCCTAGGCTGCACGTGCAGCGATGCCAAACAACCAATCCGAAAACTACTCTGTTTGAGCAGTGTGTTTCTTTGCAAAACCAAGTTCATTTTCATGCAATTCATTACCAAAATTCATAGAAACATGTTAGACTTTGAACCTTGACCATGGAACACAAATCAAAACTCGTAAACAATGACCAAATTACTAGTAAAGAAATCAAATCCTCATTTTGGTATGTATTTGCATAAAACATGCAAGTGTAAGCTTTTAAACTCAAACTTCCATGGAATTCCCTTTCAATTGAAAAACCACACAAGAATGTAAATGGAGGAAATCAAATATCCATGAATGATGCCATGCATGCACCTATGTGAAGTTAATTTGGTCAATATTTTTTCCATACCAAGACATGCATATCCTAAACTTTTAATATCATGAGCAAACCTCTAATTACTTATAAATTCATTCTCAATTAAATTTGTATCTTGGAAGATGATGAGTGAAACCTTACCTCAAGTTGTCAAATGTTGATCAATTCAAGAGTTTTACAAGTTCTTCTTTTCCTCCCTTAGACTTTTAAGCTCTCTCTTTAGTTTCTTTACAAAGTGCACTCTCATCCTCTCTCTCTCTACGTGTATGTATATAGCAACTTCACTACTTCTCTTCTTTAGTCAATTGATGAGTAGGATTTTTTTTTTTTTTTTATTTCCTTTAATTCTTATTCTTCAAGATTAACTTAGGCTAATAATAAAACACACTAATTTAATGCAACTCAAATTCACTCAATTTAATTAAATTAAGTTAAATTATACTAAGGTAAATTAGGCTCTAATTTCTTTCCAATCTCTTTGTTCGAACTTGTTCAAATTAACGAATCAGACAAGTTTAAAGTCACTCTAACTTATCTGCTCACAATAACAATACAATACCAACCAATGCAAGCATATAGCATATAACACATAATTCACAATTAACACATAATCACATAATTAGTAATAAGCATATAATTAATATAATTAATTTATGAAATTAAGGAGGCGGTTGTCACATAAATCTACGGTAAAATTTGTATTTGGTAATAAGGACATGCTAGGAAGTCAGTAGCGCCGAAAAAATTGTCAAAAAATTGACCAAAAGAGTCACTGGTGACCCGCAACAATTGGTGGTGGTGATGATAGTGGTGGTGGTGGTGATGGTGGTGAGTAGATAAATATGTGATATTAAACCGATAGAGTATTAAATAAGTGACATGTATCATATTTTAATAAATAATTACTTTGGTGAATTTCAACAAATATAGAGATAGGTTGATTTAAAGTGATAATTGTCCTTTCGGCCAAAAGAAATTAGAGTTTGGACTAAATGATCCAAAAGATTAAAAAATAGACGTATCACCTAAATATCCTAACGTATCTTATTTCTTATTCTTTACCCACAATAGGAGCACGAACACACATCATGATAATGTGAGCCCTCACTCCAATTGTGAGTAGGGCCACACTAAATACGATAAAACATAATGTGCTCAAACCTAGATTTATTCATAAAGCGAGTATTGTGCTAGGGAGGAGATGGATATATGATTCCTAAAGCAGATCCAAAATTGATAATAACTTCCTATGCTTTGCTCAATTAATATTAGGGGAATTATTTAATAGTAGGATAGGAAAAAAGAAAAAAGAAAAAAAATTATAAAAAATAGTGAGGATAAGTCATTTTGTAATGAGGTGCAACTCGAATTTTGTGAGGCGTAAACTTTCACTCACCTATATTTGTGTCTTTTTTTTCTTTTATTACACTGTATAGTGATTTTTCCATTAAAAAAAATATGGTGACTCCAGACCCACGTGATCATATGGTCATGCTACACTGTAACATTTCAACCAAAATCACCGTTACATGTTCAGTCATAATCACAGGTCCTCGTCAAAGATGACAAAGGCAAAAGAGTATTTGTGATTTATGAAGCCCACAAGTGGATACATGGGGGTTGTGTAAAATTATAGAAAGGGCTTAGTCTCTGACACTATCACTATCATTATCACATTACTATCATCATTTTCATACCTTTTTGTGGGTGAGAAGTTACCATTTCCATACTTTTTTGTGGATGAGAAATTATTAATTGGTTTTGAGATATTGCTACGTAATATTTTTAAAATGTTGTGTTTGATAGAAAAGATAAAATTTATAAATTTATATAAAGTAATTAAAAAATATAAAAGAGCATAATAAATTATAATTAATAACGGTATTATTTGTCATAATTTAAAAAATTCAAAAAGTTATTATTCTATTTGAGTCATATCATCTTATTTAAGTTACATCACCTCTTTATCACATCACTTCAAATTCAATCCATACCTAACTCATATTTTATAAAAAATTAAAAAATATACTTATTTAAATCACCTCAAATCACCTCTGATTACGTAGACATTTCACGATCACCCAATAATTTTTCCTGATAGGCTGGACCCAGAAGCCATGTGAGCTGGGTCAGGAGCAGCAGCGCCCTGTATGTGTTGCTCATCTACTTCTTGTGGTCTAGGTGCATCCTAATCTTCTCTTTTCTCTCGTGACTAGGCTTTACACCTATCCCTTCTGCTTCTTCCTAATCTTTTTTTGTTTTTCTTTTCTTTTATTTTGTTTTGTTTTGTTTTATTTCTTCCTAATCTTTTTTGTTTTTTTGTTTTATTTTGTTTTATTTCTATTATAACGAATGATTCAACTGTTTCCCCGTGAATACTAACCCAAGTTATTATTATTATTTTTAAATAAATTATACTAATCTTTCCTTTATGAGTTTTTTCTTATAAATTACACAAACTTCTCATATAATTTTAATTAATGTGATATTTAATATTAATAAAAAAATTGATATATTATAACCACCGTCAATGACTAAAATGAATTTAATTTATAATTATATATTTTTCGATGAAAAATGCTTGGGACCTTTAATTAGAGGTACCACTAATGATGTGGCAGTGGGTCCCACCACTGCCACAACCAATCATGTGTCTTGATTTTTTTTTTTTTTTTTTCTTCCTTTTCCACCTCATTAGAGGTATGTTTAGAGGTGTGTTTTTAGAGGTATGTAGCATTGTTGATTTTTCGATCCCAAAAGCCGAAAGGGCAGATGGGACCCTCTACAACCTTTCCGAGTGTCCGACTCCGACCTTGGCCCACCAGCAAACCTCACCTACTAACCTCTCTCCATGTGTCACTCTCACAAATTAGGGCGGAGCAAGGACTCCGTGAAATCCGTAATTCGATCCAGTTCAGTCCAATCTGATAGGTTTAGATCGATTTTTTAAATCCGTGGTTCGGTTTTGGATTGAAGAATTAAAAATTCGTAGTCCACGGATTGGTTCCGGATTGAATTCCATGGTTTTGAATTGAAACCGATCCGGACTGTATACAAATAGTCTATATTTTTATTATACATCATCCCTTATAGTATCTTCTCTTATTTCATATAAAACCTAAACCTGCATAGTATCTTCTTTTATTACTTTTGTTTGTTAATTTTTAGTTTTAATTTGTAATGGTCTAAGTACTTATGGTAAAACCAATTTTCTTATGGTTGTTTAAATTCTAGAACAGTATGTCGTTATTATAGAAAGACATGTTGTTATTGTAGAATTAATATAGCGCTATGTTTTTGTTTTTATAAAATTAAAGTGTTATATATATATATATATTTGTTATATAATTATATGAATCAGTGGTCCTAAACCGATTCAATCTGTGTTTAAATGGATTGATTCGGATTGGTTTTATGATTTAAACGGATTGGATTGGTTCTAATTTTTCAAGAACCGTAAATAATGGATTGGCCATGATTTTACCCCAATCCAGACCATGCTCATCCCTATCACAAATTGACGAATTTGGATGGCTACTGTGCGTGATGCACGGCAGTCACTGCTGTGCAGTCAAATGGACACATTTCAGGTCTTATTTTAATAATTTAAACCGTTCACATTTTATATTTTAGAATATATCAAGTAGAATATATTTGCAATGAACCAAATTAATCCGATATCATTTACCCATTCATCACTCACATTTGTATTTATAAAAATAAATAACAATTGTGATTTAAAGCATGTTTTGTAGGTATGTTCTACTTGATATATTCTAAAATGTGAACAGTTCGAATTATCGAAATGAGTCTTTAAATGGACTCATTTGACTACACAACAGTGACTACGGTGCGGATACACAACAGCCACCTCAAATCCCAAACTAACCTATGGTATCGTTTGGGAAGTGGGTTGGGTTTTTGGCTTTTTTAGCTATTTTGGTCTAAGCTAAAAAGTTTGGTTTGAAAATAACTTTTTGACTTTTTGACTTTTTTGACTTTTTTTATAAGAGAATAATATAATAAATATGGGTTGAATGTGATGTTTTATTTTTTGTGACTAAAATAGCCTATTTTGTCTTTTGTAGCTAAAATAACCAAAAAAAATCCCAAATAACTCTTCCCAAATGGAACCATATGTACCTCAAAATTTATTAGTTGATTTTTAAATACCACGTCATTATATCTCACACTAATCATAACTCACCATATCATTTTATATTTTTTAATTAACTAACATAAATTCGTAAATTTTATCTCTCTTATCAATCATAATCAGTGTATTTAATTTGAGTTTTTTGAATTAAGTTTTTGGAAAATTGAATTTTTTATTTTTTGAATTTTTTTTTTTTGTTTTTAATGAGTATTTTTAAAATTTTAAGCATTTTTTAAAAACTTTTTTAAATGCATCGTACTTAGATTTATCTAAAAAATAAAATATTTATAAAAAAATATTTTAAAAATTAATAAATACATTAAAAAAATACGCAAAAATATAATGAATTTTTGAAATTTTTGTATTTTTGGTATTTATTAATTTTTGAAATATTTTTTTTACAAATATTATTTTTTTTAAGTGTATTTATGTTAAGTATGGCTTAAAAATTTTTAAAAAAAATTACTTAAAATATTTAAAAAATTCAATAAAAATAAAAATATACAAAAAAAAAAGAGTAAAATTTCTGAAAGAATTTTTAAAAAACTCAAACTAAACAAAGTGAGTGCTCGTTTGGTTTTTTTCTCTTGGGCTAAAAAATCACAAAAGAATAAAAATCACAAAAAGACAAAAAAATATTTGTCATTCCAAAGCCAAAATGCCAAAAAATCCAAACAAGAAAATCAAACCACTAAAAAAATCCCAAGCTTAAATAGTCAAAAAAAATCAAAAAATCGACTTAAAAAGTCATTGCAAAATGACGGGAAATTCTATTTCCACACACTACTTCCTCTCTTTTCACATTTTTTCTCAATACATACACTAAATAAATTTAAATTATCAATTTTCACTCAATGCACATCCTACTATACGAAAAATACCCTTACCATCTTCATCTTCCAAACCCTAACCCTAACAAGCCACCACTGTCGTTGTTGCCGCCGGCGACACCTCTTCCCTCCTATTCACTTCTAGTTGTTACCCCCACCCCTCCCTCTACTCATCAGCGCCACTTCCGCAACCTTCATTGTCACTTCCGTAACCTTCATTGCCAAAATCAATCTCTAAAATAAGATGTTCAGTTTGTCTTTGCTAGAGGGAACAAGGTAGGTTTACATGTTTGTAATTTCAACAATATAAGTATATATGGCCGTCGGTGATATATTTTTCTCTGTTATAAAGTTTTATTTAGAGTTTGTATGTGTAGTGATCCAAATTGCTAAGTAGAAGTTACAGAAAACCGTTGTTTGGCCAATTATATTGCAAGATGATTATATATATATATATTTTTTAAGCAAAATATTTTTTTGTTCTTGTTCCTCTTTGTTGTTGTTCTTTTTTTTTTTTTTTTTTCCTGAAAACATGGGAAACAATTATATTAATGGAAAAAAACATCCATAGCCCATTCTAATCAAACAACAAAATGGAGAAGAAGAAAAAAAATCGTCAAAAAATTAGTTATGATGTAGAAAAAATTACTGATGTTCTTTATATTAATCGAGAATCGATGTTCTTTATATTAATTGAGAATTCATCTCCAAACTTGTTCTCTGTTTTTGATATAGAGAGTTGGAGCTAGAGTTTTGGAAAAATGATATTTTGATAATTTAATTTTAAGACAAAAATGTAATAAAAAAAATATTAAGGCCAAGTTTGGCAACATTAAAAAAATTCAAAAAGCCAAAAAGTTAAAAAGTTATCACTATTTACCAAAAAATATTAAAAAATTAATATATAAATATTAATACAAATCAAAAAATTGGCCCAAATAATGTATTGACGTGATGCTGTCAGTCGCTGACAGAGAAAAAAAATTTGTAGTAGAATATTAATTAAATTAGATGGTAAAGTTGGGCCCGTGGGGGTCCACCATGAGTCTCGTTTTGATAGTGTGAACTGTTCAATATATAGAACTCGTCTAGTATAATATGCTTGTAAAAAATCACTTCTATCGAATATCGTTAACTTACATGATCAAATCAGTTTTGTATAAAAATGGATAGTGTTATTTAGGACAGTTAACAAGAAAAACTAACACGATCAGATAATTATCAATATCCAATAAATGTGATTTTTTTTAAGCATATAGTACTTCCGATTAGAAAAACAGGACCCGTGGTGGGCCCCCACGGGCCAAACAACACTATCCAATCAAAGACCACAAACTAGACAATATTTCCTCATCTACTCAACCAACCGGTCCACTGCCAATTTGTACCATCTTTTTATTCTATCTTCTCCTACACATTTATTAATACAATTCTTTAATACACATTTTTCATAAAAAGTTAAAAAATTAATCCAAACATTCATATTTTTTCTTAATTTTTTAGTCTAAAAAGATAAAAAGTACACTTATTTAGTATATCCTAAACAACTCTTAAGTGTGTGAAAAGAAAGAAGGGAGATGCACCAATAAATCCCAAATTAATAACTTATGCACTATTTAGTCCTAAAAGTTTTTTTATAGACTGAAAGGTCCCATTACAATGTTAATAACATCAGATATAATGTTAATAACATCAGAGTCATGTTACAAACATTAGATTTCAAACATCTAATATTCATCAAATTTCAATAATGTTTGAAAATATAGGATGAAAAACATCTAATGTTCATCAGATTTCAATAAATTTTGAAATTATAGAATGAAACATCAGATCATTTACATCATTTACATCATGCTGATGTAAAAATAGGACTAAATGGAGCATAAGAAAACTTTTAGGACTAAATGGTTCAACGTTTCAAAAACTAGGACTTATGGGTAAATTTTCCAAGAAAGAAAGTAATGTGTGAAAATGAAATTACCCCAAATACCCCTTAAAATACTATTGTGACACAAATACCCTGTACCAATGAATAACTTCTCCCCCAACTCCTACTTGTAAACTGCCTACAGATACCTCCCTCCCTCCCCAGCCACACAAACCCAGAGAGAGAGAGAGAGAGAGAGAGAGAGAGAATGTTGAAGGATGAAGGAACTAGTAATTTTGTAGGCATTGGCACCAACAACTGGCAGCGTGTGTGCGACACCTGCCACTCGGCCGCCTCCACCGTCTACTGCCGCGCCGACTTCGCTTACCTCTGCACAACCTGCGACGCTCGCATTCACGCAGCCAAATCTGTGGCGGCGCGTCACGAGCGCGTGAGTGTGTGCGAGGCCTGCGAGCGCGCTCCGGCGGCTTTCTTCTGCAAAGCCGACGCCGCCTCCCTCTGCCCATCCTGCGACGACGACATCCACGCCGCCAATCCGCTAGCAAGCCGCCACCACCGCGTCCCCATTATGCCCATACCCGGCTGCCACTTCGGCCCACCCGCCACAGACCCGGGTGGATCCGAAGCTGATGGGTTCTTCGCTAACGAGCCTGAGGACGAAGCAATTGGTGAAGAAGACGAAGACGAAGACGAGTCTGGTTCATGGTTGTTACACAATGTTCCTGTGAAGAACAACACTAATCAGAATACTAGTAATGGGTTTTTGTTTGGTGGAGAAGTGATTGATGAGTACTTGGACCTTGTTGATTACAACACATGTGAAGAGAGTCAGTTCACAGATCAATACAGTGGTGTTATTGGTGATCAGAAGAGCTATGGAGGAGGAGGAGGTGATAGGGTTGTGCCTGTTCAGCATCAGCAGCAGCAGAATTATCAGTTGGGAATGGAGACAGGGTTTGGTTGCCCCGCTTCAATCAGTCACACTGTAAGTTTTTCCTTTTTAAATCAAATTAATTTAAGTTGATGAAATTTGAGTTATCGCAAGTCAATTTTATGGGTATTTGTTGGATTTTATGCTGTTAATTGTTCATTTGTTCTCTAGCGTTCTCTAGGATTCAGGGGTTTTTTTTTATATTTTATTTTTATTATAAATAAAATAAAATAAAGGAAGATTGCAAATCCCTCAAACCAGAGAAAGCAATTACAAAATCATGGAGGAGCAAGTGAGAGTTGCATTCTAGGCCACAATTTTTACTTCAGAAAAGTTAGGGATTATAAAAAAAATTTCATGAAAGATTTATGAGCTTTGGATTACCTTGATTAGTGTTGATTAGTGTGTGGTGCTTTATTTTAAGTGTAATTCAAAGTCACAAAGCTTTCATGATTATTTTTATAAAAAGTTTTTCATGATATGAGAGAACATAGCAAGTCTGGTGCAAGTAAGAACTGTATTCTAGGTCTATTTGAACCTTCATGTTTTTGTAATTACTAGCTACGGAATTGTAATAATTAAAAAAAAAAAAAAAATTAAATATATGAGTATATATTTTCTTGATGGTCTCTCTTTCATGGCATTCAATTTGCTGTTTAGCATGAACATATATGTATTCTTTAATTTGTTCCACAACTTTAAAAAGAGGATGTTTCTTCCTTTTCGTCAGCTCTTTTCCTCTCTTATATCTCCCTTTCTCCTTAAAAGTTCGGAATCTATTGGCATAGCTGTAGTGCTCTTTTTTCTTTGTTTTTTTTTTTTGTTATATCCATTTTGCATCTTTAGCTTTTTGACCAGCAAATCATAAATATAATTCAAGCTCTTTTTGACATGACCATTTTAAATGTACTTACAGGAAGTTCTAGTCTTCATATTGTCACTAATTTATTGTTAATTCTTTCTTTTTGTTTTTTTTAGTCTCTGGAAGTTTGTAGTTTGATCAGTCCATTCAATTGACTGAAAAGGCACAGGAAAATTTAGAACTTGATAACTATGCGGTGGAATTGTTATTGCAAGTTGCAAATATTCTGCTTTTCTTGTACCATCTTCCTAAGGAAATGTATGAAGCCTGATAATTTTGTTCTCGGTCTTCTAAAGATCATCTTCCACTTCCATGTAGCATTCCTAAAGTCTTTTGCTTGCTATGGAGTACAATTTGGTCTCATTCCCATTCCCTTCCTCAGGAGAAAAGTGACCCAAAAAGTTGTCAGAAAATGTAGGGTGAATCAGATTTATTCTGACCCACAACATACAATTCATTTTCTGATAACTTTTCGGGTAAATAAATCACTTTTCTTACCATGCACAGTTTGCTTCTTTTTTTTCTTTTTTTTTTTGGGTCCAAACCCCCATTAGATTTGTGTCTCAAACAATCTTCTCATTTGAAATCAGGTCTCCATTTCATCAATGGATGTTGGTGTTGTTCCAGACTCCACAATGAGTGATGATGTCTCAGTCTCAGTCTCCGTCTCAGCCTCCCACTCAAGACCTCCCAAGGGGACAATTGACCTCTTCTCGAGTCCTCTTCACATGCCATCCCAACTTAGTCCAATGGACAGGGAGGCTAGAGTCCTAAGATACAGGGAGAAGAAGAAGGCCCGCAAGTTCGAGAAGACAATCCGGTATGCCTCCAGGAAGGCCTATGCTGAAACCAGGCCCAGAATCAAAGGCCGGTTTGCAAAGAGAACTGACGTGGAAGTTGATGTTGATCAGATGTTCTCCGCAACATTAATGGCAGATGGCGGGTATGGCATTGTTCCATCATTCTAAATCCAGAAACAAGTAAAGGTCAGTCTCAAATGTCCGCAGCCTCACCTCTCTGCATGTAGAGAGGCTGTAACTACTATTGCCAAAGCTACTGCTAGTACTGTATCTGTTTCATTCTAATTCAATTTTTAAACAGTCAGAAATATATGCTTTGTAATTTTGTGAATCTTCTTCTTGTCGTTTTGATTTGCTTGTAAATAAGGCATGTATACTTTCAAATTTTGTTGATTATTTTTGGTTAATAATGAAATATATAGAAGTCCACCAGAATTGAAGATTCTACGTCTATCATCAGTAATAATCTTTTTGTCACATTCATCCTAATCCTCCTAGTCAGATTTCCAACTCATATCTTATTCAAAGTCTCATTTTGTTATAAAAGTAAAACTACGATCTTGACCAACAATGTTCTCATATATGAAATAACACCTTTGCTGACCAAAAAATTGGTCGCTAAAAGTTTATTTTTAGTCGGCAAAAGTTATCCGCGACTAATTTTTTTGATCGCTACTTTGGTCGCCAATTAAGTGTCGGCAAAAGTAATTCGTGACCAAAATTTTTGTTGGTCGGAAAAAGTTAGATTTGCCTACTAAATTTTTAGTCGCTAAATATATTATTACTACGACTAATCCATTTTGTCACTAAAACACTTTGGTTGCGAAAAGTAATATTTTCCCGACTAAATATCTTAGTTGCCAATTGTTACATTCGACGACCAAACAGATTAGTCGCCAAAAGTCGAGGAATCGCCGACTAACAATGTAGTCGCCAAAAGGTAAGGAATTGCCGACCAATAATTTTAGTCGCAAAAATGTAGAATTTGCCGACCACTTTTTTAGTTGCAAATCTCTTTTTTTTTTTTTTTTAGAACAATCAATTTTTGTTTATAAACATTCAATCCAATATCGAACAAAATTCATTCAACCCAACCACAATTAAGGAACAATAACATTTAAAAAAGAAAAAGCTTAGGAACAATAATTATCAAATTTCCTTTTTTGTAACTTCACTAAATAATCAAACAATAATTGAATTCCATTTAAAATAAAGATGAGTCATATTCATTTTCCAATTTTGCAACTCAATACAAAAAAATAAAAATAAAAATTGCTAAACAAAGCATTACACTTCATCAAGCAGTGTCACAAGAATTATAAATTCCAAATGCCACTTCCTCAATGCACTGTCACGGCACCAACCAACCTATTATCAAAGATGAACACACCAAAGATATAGTATAAACAAATTTTGTAGGCACATAGAGAAAATAATACTCGATCAAAAAATTCGACATGAAGACATAAATTGATTCACAATCAAAAGAACTGAAAAATTCATCAGGTAAAAAGAAAAAGAAAAAGAAAAAGAAGTTGATTCCTTAAAAAGACATGGTCCAAAGACCACAAGTTGAACAAATTTGGGATATAATGTACAAACAAATTAGTCACTAATTCAACATATACCAAACATCAAACACAGCCTAAATAGTCACTAATTCCTCAATCTTGCACACTTTCCATTGAAGAAGTCTACCACTAGACTAGGGACTGTATTCCCTATTTTGTTACCTGCACAGCTTTCTCATGTAAGAAACAAATCTCTGAATTTGAGATCTGGAAACTTCTCATACCATATGCATATACCTGGCTGCAAAAATAAAGAGGTCCACTTGGATCACATATGACTGCATAAAGCTTTCTGTATAAGCATAGAACAAATAATCTTAATTCAAAGTATAGCGGGTGTGGATGAAAAAAATAACTAAAAAATGGCCACAGTATCTCTAGCTTGAACTCCTCTTCTAGAGCCTTTACAATCTCCACAGTATCTAAGCTATCCAATCCCAAATCTTTCTGAAAATGGACATTAGGAGTCACCTGCAGATAAAGGCAAAACGACCTGTAATTCCAATAATCTCTCTTCATGGTAAGAGTGGAGCCAAAGATAAAGTTACACCAAATTATAAGAATCTCACGTTGACATAATTATGTAATATGGATGAGATTTACTAATGAAAAGAATTGCATTTAAAATTTGAAGGTCAATCAAACCAAAAGAAATCCATATGATATTAATGGCTTAAGAAAAAACAAAATTCTAAAATGAGGTCAAAATAGTGTTGTCAATATGGAGTTTTTTAGTTCTCTTTTTCATCTAGGACTTCTTTTTATGAAATTACAAGGCATCTCTATAGTTCCTCTAGTTTGCTACCAACATTACTTTGTTGTTTTCTCTAATGCACAGTGGTATTCAAGCCATCTTTAGTAAAATCTACAACATTACTCTACAATACATGTATATATATAAGAGTACAATAAAATAAAATAAAAAT
Source organism: Camellia lanceoleosa (assembly GCA_025200525.1). Classification (NCBI taxonomy): domain Eukaryota; kingdom Viridiplantae; phylum Streptophyta; class Magnoliopsida; order Ericales; family Theaceae; genus Camellia; species Camellia lanceoleosa. Next base: position 204,296,345 of record CM045758.1, read on the forward strand.
TGAAATGTGGGATAATTTTTTGGGGAATGGTTGGACATCAGCCACATCACTGAAAACAGCTCAAATAATAGCACTTAATAAAACAGTTGAACATAGATGTTCACAAATTACAAAGACATCAAACAAAACAATTATCAATTGTATAGTAGAGATTAGAATAAATTGAAAACCAATTACAACTATATGTCATTCATATGCTACCAAAAGCACGACAAACTAATTTCCAATTCTCTGTAAAGTGTAAAGCACAATAGCCTTCTACAAACCAATGAGAACATTGGGATGTTTACTCAATTCACTATGACCAAAGCAAAGGAACCTGGGCAGCAGTCAAGTGAAAGTCAGTCCTAGAGGAGAGGGGGAGGTTGAATAGGAACTCAAATTTTGCTCTCTTTCCTCACTAATTTTATCATCTTTTACTTAAGTCAATTTTCTAGTGTCTTAAACATCATTAATTACCCCTTTAACTAGTTTGTTAGCTTACTTGATGTGTATACTTGAGGGATTAGTTAAGAATTTGTCATAACCAATCATCAATTATCCCTTTAACTAATTTGTTATCTTACTTGATGAGTACAACTTAAGGGATTAGTTAACTGTTGTTACTTATCTTGATTCAAGATCAAACAATTGATTTATTAATTTATCCCTTCAATTCCTAAAGCCTCAAACTATGTTTTTCACATCCCCAATTTATTTTAGAATAAGATTGTGGCAATTCATCAATCATCCAAAATGACATACAAAAGCACTCATCTCAGCATATCAATATGTAAGTATACAAATTAGAATGCACATAATAAAAAGATGAAGATTGATAAAGGGATTCACACCAAGATTTATAGTAATACGGCAACTTGTCTATGCACACTCCTGACCTTCCCTACCGGCATTATCCGGTAAGCAAATGGGTTTTCACAAGTTGCTATGATGTATGGTAATAAATGTAGAGCTATTGAGGAAAAAAACAAGTTCAAAAAAAGAGTGTAACCAAAATAAGAATGTTGAGACGGATGAGCGATGTTGCAAGAAAAGATGAAAATAAAAAATAAAACCGTGAGAAGTTAAAAGTAGAACCAGTTGAAAATAAGATAAGAGAAAGCCGTTTGAATCGAGAGATTGAAATTGCTACTGAATCGAGCTCTCTGACAAAAAAATATATATATATATATTCAATCTACAATAGATAGATATAAATAGATAAAAATATATCTAGATGACATATATATACCACTAACAAGAACTAAAAAACAGAGACAAATCTAGAAGATTGATCATATTGAAGATCTACATGCACATCAAACTTCAACAACAACAAATCACAAACAAATCGACAAGATAGATAGATCATATTCAACTTTCATTGCAAAAATAGAATAAAAAACCACAATTCATAGCTTTCATACACCAAATCAGATCAGTTTTATTAAAGCTAAACCAATACAAACAACACACAGATTGAAATAGAGAAAAGAGAGATTGAAATTGATCGGACCTTTAGACGAAATCGAACTGCTTGAAGCTTGGTGAGACGGCGTAGAAATCAAGCAGAGAGAGAGAGAGAGAGAGAGAGAGAGATAAGAGGCAGGAGAACCGTCGTAGGATTAGGGTTTGATAAGAAGAGAGATCAATCATGGAATAGAAGGAGGGGTAGTGTATGTACCTGAAGGATGAGGTCATCGTAGATATCGATGATCTTGTTGTAGGATTTGGAAGCCATTGTGTCACTGTGGATCGCTCACGACGGTCAGATCTCGGCCTAGGACTCAAATCTGATTCAGATCTCGACGATCTTCTCGGATTCGGCGGAGGCACAGGCGGAGGAGGAGGAGGAGGATCATCGACGATGTAGATGTGGCGATCTGTGGCGATAGAGTGAGATTTGGTGGTGAAGGAGAATCTGTGCAAGAGGTTTGAACGAAATGTTGTGTGTTATTATAAATAGAGAACTGGGGTGGGTGTGTGATTTCCCTCTAAAAAAATTTCGCCTTCAGCGACTAAATTCGTTTTTTGTCATAAAATCTCAATATATAACGACTAACTTTTTTAGTCGCCAAATCTCAATCAACGGCGACTAAAATATTAGTCGCTAAAAGTATTAATTTGGCAACTGATTTTTTTTGTTGTTGTTGAAAATAAGTTTTTGGATTTGGTCGCCAAAGAAAAAAAAAAATTATTTTCCATTCGGCGACTAAATTGGTTTAGTTGCCAAAACTCAATATATGGCAACTAAAGTATTTTTTGGTCTGGAAAAATAAGTTTTTGGCGACTAAAATTTTGGTCGCCAATTCCACAATCAACTTATTTTTAATCTTCCGCGACCAACTTATTTTTTGATCGCTAAAATGTGACATTCCGCGACCAAATTTATAGTTGGTCGCCAAAAGCATATCACTTTCTGCGACCAACTCATTTTTTGGTCGCCAAAATATGACCTTCTGCAACCAACTCATATTGGTCGCCAAAAATAATGATCATTTGCAACTAATAAATATTTGGTCGCCAAAAGGTAACTTTTAGCTACCAACTTTTATATTGGTTGCAGAAAATGGTCGCTAAAAGTGCAGATTCTTGTAGTGATAAGTGCCTACTATTACCATGTTGGTGCCACTATAATTAAACTAAAGGAAAATTTACCTACAAATCCATTTAATTGAGAAATGATAATCCATTTAATTCCAATGATTTTTTTTATAGATTAATTAGTCCTATTGAATTTGAAAAGGTAGATTTAATATATTACTTAGAAATTAAATTTACGGTTATATCCTTATTTTTATTATGTTTCCTTCTTCTTCTTCTTCTTCTTTTTATTTTTTTTTATTTTTTATTTTTTTAGAAGGTAAGGTAAACAATCTATGGGAATTAAATTTGGGATAAATTTTTATATGAGAATCTTTTTTGGGAAGATAGTTAAAAGCCATTTTTTGGCCTTTTTTTTTTATTTTTTTTGTGAGAGAGGGAAGTGGGTTAAAAGCTGGGAAGTGGCTTTTAACCCACTTCCCAAAATAGCCCTTTATTTGCAAAACATTTCAAAAAAAAGACTTAAAATATGTGATTATTCAAACATTCCAAAAGAATGTAAGATTTTTCAAACATTTCAAAAAGAGTAGAAAAATTTCTTAGTAAGCTTTGGGTAAATGTATAATTTTAAGCTGTAATACTCTATGTAATATTCAAACGTAACACTCCAAAAAAAAATCCTTAGTATACTTTTTCCAAACGTAACACTTCGATATAACACTTCAAAAAAACTCCTTAGTGTAACATTCCAATGTAACACAAAAAAATTTGTTAGTGTATTTTTCCTAAATGTAACACTCCAATGTAATACCCTAAAAAAAAGATGTGGGATTCTTCAAACCATTCCAAAAGAAGTACAAAAATTTCTTAGTAAGTTTTGAGTAAATATATAATTTCGAATTGCGAGTGTTACATTAAGGAGTATTTTTATTGTTTTTGTGTGTTACATTGGAGTGTTACATTTGGGATTACATTAATTGGAGTGTTACGTTTAGGAAAAATATACTAAGGAGTTTTTTGTGTGTGTGTGTGTGTTACATTAGAATGTTATGTTTGAGAAAATTATACTAATGAGTTTTTTTGGTGTTACGTTGTTACGTTTGGGAAAGTGCACCAAGGAGTTTTTTTAGTGGGTTATGTTAAAGTGTTACATTTTTGTTCATAATGTGAAATTTGTTCCGTAAGGAGAGAAATTCCAAAACCTCTATACTGCAAATTGCCCAAATATGTGTAATTTTACATTTAGAGAAACCCACTTTTATATCTAAAAAATTAAAACCAAACATGAAAGTGACTATCTTTTTGTGTAATTTTCATTTTAATAGGACCTGGTGTCATGACTCGAGCCTACCCCTAAAAGTTTGGGTCATAACCAGCCGGTAATCACTTGACTACCTTTGGCCTCAAACAAACATACAGAGTAATTATGGTAATGGGGCCAAAAGCGGAAGTATACAACAAAAGAATGAGTCCATTGAGTTATACTAATATGAGCAAAATGTAACACAATCACGTCATTTACATGTCTATGCAAAAAGAATATAAGTATCAAAGGAAATTGTGCATAACGTTTACAAACCTTAAACCACATTAACAAAACAAAGTAAAGTCAACATATGAAATGAGTTGAAACAAAACTCCATCGCGGATACATGACTCGATTGGGTCTAAAAAAGGATGCCTCCTAAAGCTGACTCTAGGGTTGTGCTCCATGCTACGAATTACCTACATGTGCGTTCATAAAATTGGGTGAACGAAACTCAATAAGTAACAATATAGTAAAACATTGTAAATAGATAGTCATAAGATTCTTACAATACTCAAAATCGTATAAACAAACAGCCTTAGGCCCAATCATGCTTCAAAACAGCCTCGGGCCCAATATATAACAAAATGGTCTCGGGCCCAATATATAACAAAATGGTCTCGGGCCCAATATATAACAGAATGGCCTCAGGTCCAATTAAATATCAAAACGACCTCGGATCCAATATATAACAAGCGGCCTTAGGCCCAATCATTTAGCACATGTCATATAATATCAATGAAGTTTCATCATTTTCAATTAATTCATAATGTTGGCACCAACCACCGTTCATGGTTCAAGATACGCAACGAAGAGTATAAGTGTATTATATTACAACTCACAGTGCATTTGGTCTTACGGCGTTGCCTTCGACACCTGACCTACACAAAACATGTCACATACACATTCGATAAATTATTTGTTTCAATTCGTACACTTTTCTTTAATTTCTCTCAAGTGTTCAATGCTAATTTTCTCTACGTGTGAATCACGTACAAAGTATGTTCCGAAGATGTACTTTAAACAACCCTAAATCTTCATGACTTAAATTAATGTTTTCTACAATAATTTCATATGTTTTTCATTGAACATATCATGTTTACTTATTTAAGATTCAAGGAACTAGCAAAAAGCGAAAGGAAACTAAGTTAGGGTAGGAAATGGCATGAAACGATTAAAAGAAAATAAGCATCCTTCACTAATTTGAGCATATCAATTTTTGTACTTAGAATTTAAGTGTGAGATCACCACCATTAGAAACTAGACTTTGAGGGCTTGAATTTAGGCTCAAGAATCTCTTAAAACGGAGTCCGGATGAAGGAGATATGCCTTTTTGAAGTTGGGTTGAAACAGGGGTTTCGCACGTGTGGAAGTATTCACCGCTCGTGCGGCCCAAATCCGCTCCAGCAGAAACACCGGCCGCTCGAGCACCCAAGGAGCAGAATGAAAACCTCTTTTTTTCTTCATGTTTCGCTCGTTCGGTCTGGGCAAACTCAGACAGTCCAAAAATGGCCAAAAATGCAAAACCCTCTAAACTCAATTCCAAGCTCAAATCAAAGCAAAACTCACTCAAAATCATGATACATAAGCATGACACAAGTGTAATTCCACATTAAATATATCAATCTTGCATCAACGACAATTCCATGGTCTCATCTTTTTCCCATATTCATACAATACATAAACAAATTCAAAATACATGAGCTATAAGCAATCTTTTAACAAATCTTGTTTTCATGAATTATTTAAGGTTTGTTTCATGGGTCAATCACAAGAGTGAATTTAAATCAAACAAAGATGGAGAGATTAGGGTTCAATTTCATGCTTTTAACTCAACCACCATACAACTCAAAATCCTAGCTCAAATCCCTAATTTCTTCTTGATTTCTTGACAAAGATGTGTTAGAATCAAAGTTTGTGAGTGATTTTCCATACCTTAGTTCAAATCTATGGTTTGCCCCTTGATTTTCCTTCAAATCCCTAGCTTTCTCCTCTTTTTCTCTCTCTAACTCACACTCTAGGATTCTCAAGCGACAATGAAGAACAATAGGCAAACACACATATATGACCCAACTAACAAAACATTATTTAATCATTACGAATCATAATTTTTCAAATTTTCACCAAAGGCTCTAAAAAACATGCTAATCATAGTTATGAAGTCGGTTTTTGTTTATCGCGCCTCTACGGCCTTCAATTTCAGTTCAAAGTTTTAATTGCAATAGATATTTTTGCTTTCAAAAGATATTTTTCCAAATTCACATATTTTCCATGCTCAAACTTGCAAATTTATATCAAACACATAATCACATATATAATTAAGCATAGTACAGGTTGGGTTATCACACCTGAATTGCCTAAATGTGTACTTTTACATTTAGAAAAATCTATTTTTATATTTAAAAAATTAAAACCAAACATGTAAGTGACTCTCCTTTGGTTTAATTTTCACTTTAATGAGACATTTAAATTCATAAGGAAAAAAAAATGACTAAACAATTTACAATATCACATTTTAAGATTTATTAATACTTCACCCTAAACTAAATTGTCAAAACTATTTGATTAGTATATGTATACCACAAATATTTTTTAACCATTAATTGGTATCTTTCAGCTGAAATTTATCAGATGTGAGTGAGAGAGACGTCACGCTATTAATTAGTTGACCTTGTAATTAACTGTTTTTACATACATAGAATCTACTATATATAATAGTATATTGGTAACAATTAGTTTGAACTGTTTTTGACCCGTTTGAACCTATGTATTTCAAAGAGAACCGGTTGACCGGTTGGTCAACCGGTCGGGCAACCACCCGGGCAACCGGTGTACCACTTTCAACGGTCAGTAACAGTGATTCATCAAATTCTCTGTGTTGGTATCAGTTTGGTGTAGCGTTTGGTGAATTGTCAATTTGATATGCGTTTGGTGCCACCGTTGGAGCTCAAAAAGTAAGTTTTTCATCAAATTTTGAATTTGATGTTGGATTTGGTTCTCCGTTGGAGATGGTCTTACATGACTCCCCTCAACACCAAGGCCTTGTTTAAAAATATATTATTTTAATAATTTTTATTTTTTTATAAAAGGGATATACAAAAAAGTGAAAAGAGTTATGTGACAACTTATAATGATTTTTTGATTAAAATATATAATTGACAGACGAGACCTTAATTGTAATAAGCAAGTTACTGTAAAAGTCACCATTGTTCATCAACTGCTTTGTGAATCACAAAAACATATTGGAGGAATATTTTTGTTTTCTAGGTACATATTATTACTTTGAAGAAACCCGTCCATACTTCAATATGACAATCAAAATGTGACAGAGTCAGTCTTGTTTTAATTTTGCAGCGACACTTGCAAGGACTTTTCCAAGAAAAGTATTTGTCTTGGTTGTTCTTTTACTATTGCCAAAGCAGATTCTGTCTTTAGGCGAACAAAGTATTGCATTGGTCAATTGTACAGTAGAACTAGCTAATGCATTTTTTGCTTTGGCCGAAACCACTTCCATTTTGGCAATATATAGTTGCTCCTATCATGAAATGATGCCAATTGGTTTTCAATTTTTCTAGGTACAGACTATCTAATTTCAAAATTAAATACAACTCTCGCACCACATATGAGAGAGTTACGTCAGATTTTATGATCAAATTTAAATTTTCATTAATTTTTCTTCTCAATAGCTTGGAAGAATGAAGTCATTTCAAGCCCATGGAAATGTCCAATTTTGTTACTATTATTTACCTCTTGAGGGTTGATGGTTTAATTAAGGAAATGAAAGTGTTTGGTTTCTTCTCAATTTTAGGGCATGCTAGGAGTTATGACAGCTATCTAATAAAGGAAAACAGATGGTTTGATGATTGAAATAATCATGCCATTGGTGGGTAAAATGGGGAAATTTTGGGAATTACTTGAGCCCAAAGCATACGTTTAGTGGGCCCTCCTATGGTTGAATAAGCAAAAGCCCATTATGGAAACCACACTCAAATCTTCTTTCTCATGTTGGTTGCCTCATTCATTCAATGAAGTAGGGGAATTTATCAAAGTACCCTTGTGCTATTAAAAAAATGACACATACTGGCTGTTAAATGACTAGAATACCCTTCTAAATCTTGATCGTTTATTGCATCAATAATGTGTTACCAAATGACCATCCTCTTTTAATCTCCTAAATACCAAGAAAAATATATTTTTAGATTTCACTATCTATGTCAATTACAAACAAGAAAGGTACAACCATGGTAATACCTTTTTCGTATTCATAGTAATTAACTCTTTTTAAAATCATATTTGGATTCTTTGCTATTCTTTCTTTGTAATGATATTGTTATAATTTTTATTACAACAAGACATTTAACAAAGGACATAATTTAATGGTCCAAGTTTGAAATTAAATTTTAAAAAATAAATATTAAAATAATATTAATTACATATTCTAAAATTATGTCGTTTTGTTTCAATTTTAAATTTGGACTGATAAATTATCACATCAAAATCATTATAAAGATATTGAAGATAAAAGATCCTAATTCTTTAAATTCTATTTGAAGGGCATTTTAGTAATAAGAAAACTCATCCTAATGCATGGACTGTGGAAGTGTTTTTCCCTTCTATAAATACAAAGAGAATATCAACCTCATTCAATTGCAAAGCCAAAATTAGAGAGTGAAACTCAAGAGAGACATTCAGAGATGAGGCCAACCACCACTGGTGCTGTTGCCGCCACCAACACCACCGCTGGATTCCAACGGTGGAATTCACCCATCCCTTACCTCTTCAGCAGCCTAGCTCTAACGCTGGGACTTATTGCATTTGCATTGGCAATTCTAGCTTGCTCCTGCAAGCAATCTTCTTCCAACCCATCAAGTAGCGCCAATGAACAACCTGGTACTCCCCTATCTGTGTTACAGCCAGAAATGGAGCCAAAGATTGTTGTCATCATGCCCGGAGATGAGAATCCAAAGTACCTGGCAAAGCCAATCCCTTCTTCTTGCCATAGCGAAAGAGTCTGAGATGTCTAGTGCTTCACATCCACAACAACTCTAGGTTGGTTTGGTACAGCTTCTGAAAGCTCATAATTAAAAAGCACAAGTCAAAAATACCCTTCTTCTGCTGCCACCTTATTTTCTTTTATTAGAACAGTTTTCAATAGCCCTTCTCATTTTAGTTCTTGCTTTTGTTGGAGCTTCCAGGAATATTATGTAAATTGATGAGTAAAATAGGTGTTAATAACCTTGTATACTATGTTTGATGCATAATTTGATCTTGTCTTTGTATTAGTTGATCATGTTGCAATTTTCATTCAGAGTTCTTAGTTCTGGTTTGCTAATATTTATGGGTGAATATGTATATTTATCAGTTAATTCATGTGGAGCACATCATTTGATCTCTGTGTGAATAAAAAAAAATAGAATACTCTGTTTTCTTGAGTTTAAGTCATGGCATGAATTTTATTTTTTTTTTTAATATTTTTTTCTGAAAATACTGCATCAAATAGGACTGAGTCAATATTTTAGAAGGAAGTTTGTTGTAAGAGTTGCCTCCAAACAAGCCATCATACTGATAGAGCTTACAAAGAATAATTTATAGTGGGAGACTACTACTTAGGTCATGATTCTCATGACAAAAAGGACTACAACTATACAACCAATGATTTCACATGCCACTTGGGAATCCTTCTCAGTCAAAAATCATCCATATCAGACCATCACAAGTACTTTGGATTGACATTAATGCTCCAGGTCTTCTGATCTTATGAGAGAAGCTATATTCAAAAATTGAATTCAACGAATCAAAAGTCAATCAACCTTTTTTTATGATTCAGTGATTCCATTATGTTATTCACCAATTCATCCTCGATTCATAGTTATTTGACGAATCATGTAATTTATCTATTGAATGGTACAATTGGAATCACAAATTGTGCAAATCTAATAACAGAGGTATTGATTACTTCAAGAACATTGAGTTGGCAAGTTTTCATCTTCTCATGATTAGAACGCAAAGTCATTGCCACAAAAGTTTTGTGAATTGATTTAAGTAATTTACATGCTTCCTACCACTACCCAAAATTTCCATACTAGTGCTTTTCTTTCTCTTTTTTCCTTTTCTTTCTTTCTTTCTTTCTTTCTTTTTAATGAATGTCGTTGACGGGTTTCTTTCAAGTCATTGTAATACTCAAGAAATTAGCCACTTATTATTTTCTCTTTTGAATTTCCCCTAAGAAAGCCGTAAACTTAACGCATAGAAGTGACTCAGGCTTGTTTTGGCAAGTGAATAAAAAGCCACTTTTTGACTTTTAATATATTTTAAATCACAATATTACTCTACTTTTTTACACGATTTTTCAAAATAAGCCACAAATTTTTTTTTTTATAACTAATTTCTCAAAACAAGCCTAATTGCCACTACTAAAAAGTACTACTAGTACTAATATTAAGAAACACCTAAACATGAAATAAGTCGACTTCTCTTTCTACTTTTTTGTTTTTGGAATGACTTCTCTTTCTACTTGGGTCTTTTCATAGCACAGGGATCATTTGTTTCAAAAAAAAAATTACCTCCTTATCTCGTAATTTTTATATTCAATAATTTTGAGTGCTTTCAAACAAACAAAAAAAAACAAAAAAAAAACAAAAACAAAGGAATTAGATGACAGAAGATCAATGATCATTAAATTAACCATCATTGATAAAGAGGGGGATAAACGTATTTGAAATTTGGTAATGGGTTAGGTTGGTGAGTCAGGGGGAGAAATGTATGGTTGCTTTGAGGACTTGGACAGTAAGAAGTTTGAAAGGTTTGTGTAAAACAGCCAACAGAGTAAGTAAAAAGGTACAATTACTTTTTTCTAAGTGTGACAAATTAGTCTAAAGGAGTTTGCAACTCCACATCATCTTCATTTAGTGGGAAACATATGAAATAATAATTAATTTCCACTATATATTATGCTTTCTATACAAATAAATAAATATATTTACAATTATATTGCTTTCAAGTTTCAAACTTCTAAAGAGCTCTAAAGATTCATTTTAGTTTTATATAAGTTCCCGATCAAAATACTGCAAACTCAACCAACAAGTGTAAATACCTTTTAAAAAATAAGTAGACTGACTGCAACAACCAAAGCAATACATCCCTTGATGTATTAACACTTTTTCAAAAAGACGATGAATGTCATTCAAATTCATCAAAAACTTCTTTGTTTTACATAGCTAAAAGAATATCTAGTATTGTCATAGAATAACACTCCAGCTATAGGTGATTTCCAAAACTAGAAATAAGGTTCTAAAGAGGCTATACTAGCAACCAAACAAAGAGACATCAAAAACACTAGAATGGTGTGTGAGAGTGATCAAAAGGTGCTACAACTGAGGTAAGTATGGGTTGTTGAGAAATAAGATTGTTCTCTCAAAAAGTAAAAAGTCATGCAGACAATTCTATACGAGGCAGAACATATTTCCACAGGGGAGTCATGCTTAGGCCTTCTAGAAATCTCTATAAATGGTTCGGATGGCTTATGTATTAAGAGTATGCTCTAAAAAAAGCCATGACTATTGTTGAAGCAAGAGAGGTTATTACAACCAGTGCTTCAATCAGTTGTACTGCACAACTGGTCAAAGCACTTGTTTTGGACCTCCCTGCTTTGGCAATAGCTGCAGCCTCTAACTAGTACTAAAAATATTCTGCTCCATTCTAGGAAGTCATGGATGTTAGGGTTACAGCGGAAGTGGTTTAAATACAGAAGAAACATCCCAATTCATAGAGTCCAAAATCTTAAACAATATGGTCATGGTATTTCATAGAAACATACATTAAAATAAAGCATCAACCCAAATTCAGGTTCTGAAGTGAGAAATACACACAAAAGAGCATTGCAATAACTGTTTCTAAACACCAGAAAATCATACATAGGAACAGAAAAGTTCACAGAGTTTCAGAATACACCAACCATGAGACGCAAAAATTATACACAGCCTTGACCCAACTGTCCTCTTTCAATAGATAAGAGGGGGTGAGGAGATTCCGCTTCAGACTTCAGTTGGAGGTTTCAACCTTACGAGCCTTTTGATTCTATCCTTGTCCATGTTCTCTAGCAACCCCTTTTCAGCACAAAGAGGAAAAACTATCACAAACATGAACACTTGACAGTAAAATGTGAAACAAAAGGTAAAAGAAAATCAGATTAGATAGCTTCTCCATTTATATGACAAACATGAACTTTTATACACTACGTACGTAAGTAGCTACCCATGATGAAGGTTGATCAGAGTGACTTCAGATTATCAGCTAACCAAACCAAGCCAAACTATGTCCTGTGTCCCAATCAAGTGGGGACACAAGGCTAGTGTCTCTGATGACTATCATCAGACACCTTTTATTTTGTGCATCACAAGGCATTATTGTATGCTGCTGGTTTCTCAATGGTATAATAATATTAGTCTAGTTAATTTGAGATTGAAAACCATTCCAGTGTGAAAAACAAAGGTTTGACACTTCGATTGATCCAAGGATGTCCAGTTCTCAGCAAAAATATTAAAATTGATCTAATAATGTTGGTGCATTCCCTTACCTTCCACACAATCTCATCCAAACAAAGGCAGATCTTTCCATACTTATCCAGGAAAAGGCGCTCTGTTGGAGGTTTCCCACATACATCCTTCACAGCTGAATTTATAACAAAAATTGCTTCTGCCACTTGGAGAAACCAACCAAATCAGAAAGAAAAATCCAAATTACATACAGCAGACAAGCATAAAAAAGCTAAGCACCTCTCCGGTTGCTATAATTGTTACACAATCAGTGTCTCAGTGGGCCACCCGGAAGTAAAGGAGGTGCAATCATCATATCACTAAAGAAGATGGTTCATCATAACTGATTTGTTTCAACTCGGGCAAAAAAATTCCATCACCCTTCCATATCAAATTGGCAAGGGTGATGATTCTAATCACCCATGCAGGAACTTATATCACAAAAGAATAGAATAAATATGAAATATACTCACAGGCAAGTTCATCATACTCATCCTTGCCAACAGCAAAAATGCTTACATCCCCAAGCACTGTGTAAACAATATAAACTGATCTGGAAAAGAAAGGATTAATGAATCACGTGTAATTAAGATCCAATACAAAACTGTAAAGGTCTTACAATTCCATTACGTATAAGCAAAAAAGATGACTCATAGTAGAGCAGTTCATCATGCAACCCGTGGATTGATCTGGCCTAAAGTTTCTTTAACTTAATAGCATTTTTGTGAGAGTTTCATACGGACAAGAATTACGATTTGTTGGTAAAAGGATGTGGCATTTATATGAAAGATATTCACATCATCTTAATGAAAAAGGCATCCAAATGATAGAACAGATATTACATACTTGTGGCAAGCAACTAGTAGCTCTTCATTCTTCACACCTTTAAGATTATCTGCTCCCAGCTTAACCAAGAAAGAACGCCAGTGCAAACGTTCCTCAGCTGGAACTCCATTGAACCTATACAATACAACATAAATATTGACTCAATGCCTCAACCATGTAATACTTCAAAGAAACTTGTAAGTGCAACCAATAAAGATTATGCTGTCATGTTTGTAGCACCCACATTTGTTGCTTTCGTTTCTTGACCCCAAGAAAGAAGTTGGCATTGATACTAATCAATTTTATATATATATATATATAAATAAAAACTTCACTACAAAGAGCATAACAAAACAAAAACAAAAACCCACAACACAATCAACAGAGAAATATAGGAGTTTATTCTAGATAAAGAAATTTCTTATTAGTTAAATGTTCTTTTCATTGGTGTATGTGCACTGAATAGGTGTCTTCTTCTTTGATTCATTTAAGTAGGTGTCTTATTTTCGAACTCTAATGAGTGAAACTCAAAAATTATATGACAAGGGAAGCAGATATTGGGGGGGGGGGGGGGGGGGGGGGGGGGGAAGAAATTCCAAATAGTCTACATTGTACACATAATCACTTCTTTTTTCCTGGCATAGCGATTTAATCTCACCTCTCTTCAACTATGTTGTACTTCAACGTCCTTCACTCTTTCTAATTAAATTACTTGGGGTTTGTTTTATGAAGAAGAAGAAGAAGAAGAAGAAAAAATAAAATTCCACATCTCGCAGCAGTTGGTTAATACAAATAAACATATTCCATCTCAATTATATTATAGCAATTTCTTGCAATTTGTTTTTCCAACATATCAATAAATTGAATCAATCAAGAAATCTTAATTTGAGGCATTTGGGAAGGAATTTATATTTTACCAAATTTTAGGCACCTTTTCATTTTCTAAATCCCTTTCCAAATATCCCTATCCCTCAACCAAATACAGCATAAATGTCAAAAGAGGTGACCTAGCTCTGGTGTCGCAGAAATCAAAGCAGAGAGTTCATCTAATCTAAATCTATGAGTGCGGCCAAAAAATAATGAAACCCTAAATTCTTAGCCAAGTAAGATCGATCATAAGATTTTAAACCCATTCAACAAGCTTGCTTTTTTATTATCAAAAAACAAAAAAGAGCTATGCTACAGATCGAGAATGTAGAATAAAAAGGTAAAGGTGTGTGTGTGAGAGAAAGAGAGAGATATCGAACCGTTCGACGAGGATGTTACCCTCCGAATTGGCGATCAGCAAAGCCAGTAGCATATCTTCTTCGCTCGCTCCTCTTCTTCTTCTTCTTCTTCTTCAATGGCTGGCTGGCTAGCTAATCGAACGCCTTTTCTTTCGAGAATTTGGATTCGCTGAATTTAGAAAAGAAGAAGAGTAATAATATTGGTTGGACCGAGACACAGGCCAGGCCCAACCCCACTCATTTTGTCACATTTTCATTTGTTACGTTTCATTACGGGCCGTCCTGAGTGGATAAAAAACGAAAACAAAGTGGAGACAGATAGTGGCCTTGTTTGGTTTGTGTTTTTCAAAAATTTTTGAGAAAAATTATTTACAAATAAATTTTTAAAAGTAATTAAACTAAATAAATTTTTCTAAAAAAATTTCCCAAAACTTGTTTGGTTTACAAGTTTTTCAAACAAATCTCTCTCTCATATACATCAAATCAATCACTTTTTCCAAAATTCTCTCTCAAAATAATTTTTCAAAATATCTTTTGAAAAAAATTAAACCAAATAATTTTTCGTACTTTTTATCTCTAAAACTCATCTCCCAAACTCAAACCAAACATACCCAGTAGGGTTTTTTTTTAAAAATATTTTAGTTGAGGTGGTGTTGGGCAATCACTATTTAAGTTTATATATATATATATAATATATAAAAAGACTGTTGTGCTTAGTAAGTTGGTTTTTTTTTTTTTTTTTTTTTTTTTCAAGTTCAAGAGCCCTCTTAAGGCCTTGTTTGACAAGTAATTTTTTTCACTAAAAATTTAGAAAAATCATTAAAAAAATCAAAAAATTAATAATTTATATCAAAAAGTTAAAAATTTTCTTTTTTCTTTACTTTTTGCACATCTTTTTATAAAAAATTAAAAAGTTATCTTAAATATATTAATTTTTTTACATTATATTTTTGTCAAAAAATTAAAAAAATTACTAAAAAACTTATCCCCAAACAAGGCCTAATTTTAAAAGTTTTGGGACAACTACTGGTACAAATTGGTGAGGGAGGGGGAACTGCTTTTTTGGAACCTTTCTTTTTAACATTTTAATATTTTTTTTGGGTCTAATTAATGATAATTAGGCCTTGTTTGGGTACTCCCAAATAATTTAAAAAGTCAAAAAATTAATCAAAAAGTTAAAAAGTTAACACTATTCACCAAAAGTCAACAATTACGGCTGCACAACTCCTAATTCAAATTTTTCTCTAAAAACCAATTTTCACAATTTTTTATTACACATTTTTCCATAAAAAGTCAAAAAATTAACCCAAACATCCATATTTTCAACCTCAATTTTTAGTCAAAAAAGATAAAAAGTGCACTTATTTAGTCTTCCCAACTTGGCCTTAGTTGAACATTTTTTAATAAAGAAAGAAAAATTTATCTATAAATCTCATATTCAGGAGTGGTAATTTATTTAGCCTCAAAAGTTTTTTTATAGACCAATTAGTCTAATTGATTATGGAAAGAGAGATTTAATATATTATTTGCAAATTAAATTTACGGTTATACCCTTATTTCTATTATATATATATATAAATATATATTTTTTATTTTATTTTTTTGCCTTTATATGTTAGAAGTGTAAGCTACACAATTTATGGTAATCAAATTTGAGATTAATTTTTATATGAGAATCTTTTTTATTTAAAATAACTTGAAATGTGAGATTTTTTAAATATTTCAAAACTACTACAAATGATTTGAAATGTGAGATTTTTTAAACATTTCAAAAAGAATATAAACACTCATTAGTAAGTTTTGAGCAAATGTATAATTTAAACTGTAACACTCCAATGTAACACTCAAACATAACACTCCGAAAAAATTTCTTAATATACTTTTTCCAAATGTAACACTCAAATGAAATACTCTAAAAAAAAATTCCTTAGTGTAGCACTCAAATGTAACACTCAAAAAAAAACTCTTTAGTATATTTTTTTTCTAAACGTAACATTCAAATGTAAAACTTAAAAAACTCGTTAGTATACTCTTTTCCAAATGTAACATTCCAAAAAAAAAAAAAATCTTTAGTGTAACACTCCAATGTAAGATTTCAAAAAAACTCATTAGTATACTTTTTCCAAATGTAGCACTGCAAAAAAAATAAAAATAAATTATAATTCAAAAAAACTCCTTAGTGTACTTTTCCGATCGTAACACTCCAAAAAAACCATTCGAAAAGGAGTACAAAAATTTCGTAGTAAGTTTTGGATAAATTGATAATTTCAAACTATGAGTGTTATGTTTGTGAAAACTATACTAAGAAGTTTAGTATTTTTATGTGTTACATTAGAGTGTTACATTCGAGAAAAGTACACTAAGAAGTTTATATATATATATATATATTAGAGTGTTACATTTAAGATTATATTGATTGAAGTGTTATATTTAAAAAAAGTACACTAAAGAGTTTTTTTTTTCGTGTTTTACATTAGAGTATTACATTGGAGTATATTAAGTTTGAGAAAAGTTTAGAGTGTTATATTGTTACGTTTGAAAAAAGTACATTAATAAATTTTTTAGTATGTTACATTAGAGTGTTACGTTATTGAAGTATTACATTAGAGTGTTACATTATTGTTCGTAGTGTGCGATTTGTTTCAAAGATAGGAAAAATCCAAAACTTTTATAGTGCGGATTATCCAAATGTATAATTTTAAATTTGGAGAAACCCACTTTTATCCCTTAAAAATTAAATCTAAATGTGTAAGTGACTACTTTTTTGTGTAATTTTTACTTTAATAAAATTTTTAGGTTCATAAGAAAAAAGAGAAAACTAAACCGTTCATAAGATTATATTTTAAGATTTATTAGCGCTTCACTCTTAAAAAAAAATCTATTAAACTTCTTTTAAGCCAAACCAAACAAAATGGTTTTCATTCATTTGGTTTTACCATTTTTCAAAAAAAAAAAAAAAAATTGCAAAAAAAATACTTTTCTTGTGTTTCTTAAAAATGGAAATTTTTTTTAATTTTTTTATTTAAAAAGGCTTAGCAAGCAAATGTGCTGGTAATTTTGTCAATAGTTGTTTGAGATGATCTAAATAAATATATTTTTTGACTTTTTATGAAATATGAATTGGGTATGGGTTGAGTTTGAAGTAATGTGATAGAGATGTGATATGACTTAAATAAGATGATGTGACTTAAATAGGATAGTAATTTTTTGAATTTTTTAGATTAGGACAAATAAGACCTAAATTTAGAGTAAGGTACAAGCTATCAATGCATTAAACAATTGTATTGTGTGCTATGAACCCAATCAATTTTGTATTGCATTAATGTGTTTGGTTTGAGTTTTTTGAATTAAGTTTTTTAAAAATTAAATTTTTGTATTTTTGTATTTTTTTATTTTTAGTGAATATTTTTAAAATTTTAAACATTTTTTACTTTTTTAGATACACCTTACTTAAATGTATCTAAAAAATATTGTGAAAAAATATTTTAAAAAATTAATAAATACATAAAAATATTTTTAAAAAAATGTACTGAATTCTCGTCTTGTTTTTTATATTTTTAGTATTTAGTGAATTTTTAAAAGATTTTTTTCATAATTTTTTTACTTTTTAAGTATATTTATGTTAGGTATGTCTAAAAATTAAAAAAAAATTACTTAAAATATTAAAAAATTCAATAAAAACAAAAACAATACGAAAAACAAGAAAATAAAATTTTTTAAAAAGCATTTTTAAAAAACTCCACCCCAGCTTATTATTAATCTTGTAAATTTTGAAAGTAGTACTTTCATTTTGCACTTGCAGACTTGCAGTGGAAAGTTTTCTTTCTTGTAATTCTTTTCAAAAATAAAAAAAGAAAAAAAATAGAAACTCTGTGTTTGGATGGAAAAGAAAAGGAATGAAAAAAAAAAAAAAAAAAAGGAAAAAGTGAAACAAGATAGAAACAACGAATGAAAAAAGATAGGAAGAGTCAAAACTTTTTGTAATTTAGAAAACAACAATGTTACATATCCTCAAAAAAACATAACCCCACAATTCCACTCATATGTGATTAGTCCAGAAAAACAAAAACAAAAACAAAAATAAATACATAATTGATTCACATCATTCTGGGGTCGTAAAGTCTCCAACTTATAACCTCACAATTTCCACTCACATGTGATTGGTCTAAAAAGAAAAGAAAAAAAATAATAAAAACAAACACAAAATTAATCCACATCATAGAGTCCCCAACTTTGGAGGACCAAGCATTTTATTTAGAAAAATGCTCAACCGCATCATATACATTCCTAACTCTGATAGAGGTCAACAAAACTGTGGAACATGTGTGCACATGAGAGAGAGAGAGAGAGAGAGAGAGAGAGAGAGAGTATTTCTACTGTTGAAAGTTTAAGATACAAAGGCAATCAGCCATCTGCACAAGTATAAAGTGACAAGGCTAAAGTCAAAAATAAAAGAGCGTTTGGAAATATTATCCTACATATCAAAGGTTTCTAAATTAATGCTAGAAAAACCAGCATAAAAATCCTCACTCCCAGTGCAATCAAAATTTACTGGATTGACCACTGATACTTGTTTAATAAAGGAATGAAATCAACAGAATCCATGTCCAACATCAATATTGTGAGTCTATGATGTCTACAAAATGATCATCAATAAGCAACAAGTTCATAATGGAGGTACATTCAGAAAAGAACTAAAATGACAGCTAAATTTTATGGAAAATGCTACATTGGGTCGGGGATCAAATCCATAATTGGATATTGCCATTTCAGCGCCACGAATCCATCTTTATAGAATATCACATACAAAAGAATCATCTTGATGTATACATGACCTAATTGGAGAGACTTTCAAAAGAATAAGGAAAAAAATCCCAGAGCTTTGCTCTGAAAGTCGAAACTAATGATGATAAAAATCTGAAGAGGAAAAAATACACGTGAACCGAAATGGACAATAACAGCAGTCCAATCTATAAGTTACCACATTGTTGTAGCAGCAGAAACAGTACTCACCTAGAGGCCAAAATTGCACACTTGCACAAATTCCATTTCATAATCAACATATTTAGTCCAAAGATGCTTGAATTGGTTCAAAGCAATGTCAAGCCAAGGTTTCATGTTTCCATTAAAATGGATGACAGCAGCATTACGGATCTCGTCCATGCTAACACTCGGATTGTACCCAAGTCCAAGGACATGCCATGATTTGTCCAAGGATTTTGTTGTTGAGTAGAAGGTAATCAGGCCTGCTGGAAGTGTCCCCAGTTTCCACAGAGAACGATCCTCATTCTGAAAATAAAATTTACAAAAAAATTATGTTAACTTGACCTAGCACTTACAAAAATGAGTACAAATTCGTCCATACCCGAGTCAATTAGAAACAAAAAACAAGTCAAACTAGAAGCTAGAACACACTTACCGAGTTCTGCCAATAATGATACTGATCGGTGCATTTCTCACGCCTCCAAGCATCAAGGTCAAATATATTCATCCCGAAAGCCCAGGCGCAAGCCTTGGGATTGAACCTTTCCCTAATTAAAGGATGAGAGAAATTCAAATACTGAGCATAGCGGTGGAATGACCCAAAGCAGGTCTCAACAGCCCCATTTACCTTCCCATCCAAATCAATTTTCCACAAGGCTGTTAAATCCTTCTGAACAACAACATCGTCGTCAAGGAAAAGAATCCGGTGCAGCTTTGGGAACATCTCCGGCAAGTAGAACCGAAGGTGATTCAACATGGACAAGTACTTGGGGTTCCTGAATTTCATGTTATTCACATCTTTGGTGGCATTCTCTGCCCTGTTCTCAAAGTAAAACTTCTGCGTGTTCACAGATTCAAGTTGTCGAAGTACTGGAACATAAGAGGAAGTCAAAAATGTGAAATCCTTCACAGATTTCACCTCAACATGGGCACCCCCCTCTACTGGCCTCCTCCTAAACCAAACTTTCATGGCTGCAAGATTCATCCTATCAGAAACAATATGGAAGACATGTTTCCAAGGCTCGTCCGCATTCTTTACTACTGAATTTACTACAACAGACACCGCAATCACATTATCTGAAAAAATAGCATAATGATACAACGTTGGATCCTCAAACTCGGGCTTAGGCTCATCATCCCTGTACTTCTCAGGATGCGCAATTCTCTCCTCCATAAGCCGCATTGCGAGACAATGCAAACTCTTTGGAGTAGATTTGGCAGCAATTAAGCTAGCAAATGCACCATTCTTCTTAGCCTTAACGAGCAGCTCATTAACTGCAAATATTGTATCCTTCAATTTCTGAATCTTTAACTGATTATCATAAGATTCTTTTGATTCGGCAATCATTAATCTAGCAATCTTAACTTTATCTTTAACCTCCTTCTCAAACTGCCTCAACACATCCTCATCCACCGGCCCATCAGACTCAAACAAAGCTTCTCGATAACTTGGCTTCAACACAAGTTCTGAGAAATTCTGTGCCAAATCATCAAACATCCGGAGCTGCCTAGAGTTCTCGAGCTTAAGCTTCCTCGCATAAGCCCCATACGCATTCACAAGTGCAACATGATCATTTGCCTGCTTATAAACTAAATCTAACTTAGTCTTTAACGGATCTGACTTCAATGCTAAAAATGTCCGCTGAACATAAGCATTTCCAGTCATCGGTAACACCTATTTAAACATCAGATCAAACCATCAAATCTATAATTTTAACATCATAAGTAATTTTTAATTCAATTCACATTTCACTTTCTCTTCTTCTCTTTTCCAACAATACAATTTCTGGAATACAAGATCCTCAGCATAATTTCAAATAATTAGTTTTATATACAACTTAATTCAAATTCATAAATGATAAAGCTTTGATTCAATCATGAAATCCATATGTAACCTATAAAATCTAAACAAGAGTTATTCTCTACTGGAATGATTAATGTCAAATTCATGCAATTCAAATCCATAAATAGAAACGGAACCTAACCGAAGTTACTGACTTTAATAGAAAATTCGAGTAAAAATTGGTCAATATAGAAGACACATACATACAAACCTAGCATTTCCAGTAAGAGAGAGAGAGAGAGAGAGAGAGAGAGAGAGAGAGAGAGACATACGGAATCGTGATAAGAGGAGGGGTGGGAGGTGAAGAGGACGGAGAGAGTGACGAGAAAGAGGAGAGTGAACATGGCGGAGACAAAGATCCGGAAGGAGATGAGGTTGCGGAGGCCGCCGGCGAATGCGCCACCTGATCCTCGGCCGCCCCGGGATGCAACTGCCATTGGATTTGTACCAGATCTAACCGTATAACACACTAACTAACTTTTCTCAGTTCGCGTAAATCGAAGATTTGCCTTTTGACGTGACAGTGGATAAACAAAAGTTTATTGAGAGAGAGAGAGAGAGAATTTGGAGTGGGGGATATGGAGTTGAAATGGGAGACGAAGAGAGCGAGAAAGAAGATCCAGTCACCGACTGATCTGTGTCCCGCGTCGGTGGTATTTTTTTATTTTTTATTTTTTATTTTTTTCTTAACCTGTTCGGGGGTTTGTGGACTTTTTATTTCGATGATCCATTTTGTTCGTCTTATCTATATATATATATATATATATATGTGTATATATTTTTGGAAAAATTACTAATAAATCTTGCATGGAGATAAGTTTAACCATTTAGTCCTAAATGTTTTTTTGTATACCATTTAGTCCTGTTTAAATCCCAGATTTTGTGGGTTTTGAATTGATCCTTTTGTATTTTACTTCATTACCCTTTGCGTGAATGTTTTGATGATGAATTCAAATGGGTTTGGTAATGTTTAATTTCTTTGTGGGCAGGGTCTATTGGTTTACACTGTGTGGATTGGTTTTGGGAAACACATAACCGTCATCAACATTTATCACGAACAAAACGGTGTGCATATTTTTCGTTAAACAAATTGTGATGTTTGCGATGTTAATTTTTTTGTTTCATATTCGTGCATTCAAATTTCGTTCATTAATTGTTCATGTTGGTAATGTAAATGGGTTCGGATGGATGCTTTTTTTGGAATGACAGTTATTTCGCCATTTTTTCGATCTCCCTGTAAGATGGTTTTGATGTTATTCGTGTTTGACATTTCGTTATTTGTTGTGTGTTTGATTGTCATTGTTTTCGTAATCATTTATGGTGGTTTTTTGTTATCAATTCGTTCCGTAAAGAGGTGTTTAGTATTCAATTCAGTCTGGTAATAAAATTGGTTTTGGAGGGATGTTTTTTAATGATTGAAAATGTTTTTTTAACATTTTTGTCATCTCCCCAGAAAAGGGGTACTGATGTTTAAATGGTTGTCATACTCATATATTGTTATGTATTTGTGTAGCATTGTTCTGTGATTTGGTATTGTTGCTGTCCACCATTTATTCTCATTTAAGTTGTCTTTCTGTGTTAATATGGTTTCTAATATTTTATCATGGGCCCAGGAAACGGTGAAAACAAAGTTCGGGCGTCGTTGTCATCTTTGCCACCGAACAGTGCTATTCTTCGAACTGTAATTGGACACTTGAGGTTGCTGTATTCTTTTTCTGGGTCTGCTGTGTTTAAGCCACCGAAGCAAGGTGTGTTGTTTTGTTACATTTTATATGAAATTCCTGTGATATGTGTTGGGAGGGCTTTGCTGGGGTGTCAATGGCTTTGATGGGTTAGTTGGTGTTTTTAAAAAATTTCCAGCACTGCTGTGTTTTATTTGAACACATCATGTAGTTTGTTCTGTTATTGTGTTTCATGGATATGTTGCAACAGTAATGGGTTATTCAAATGTGTGCAGGTATGGAAGGGGGAATAATACTGGTGTGTTCATATGGTGTAGTCAATGTTCTCATTCGGTTGCATCATGAATTGTCGTTCGTGAAGCTTGTTGATGAAATTTGTGGGAAGTTCGATGGTTTGGTACCCGGTGGGGTTTGTTTGTTATTTGATTTTCCGGGGTATAAGAAGTTTAAGGTAGATAGTGACGACGACATTCAGAACATGTTGAGCCTTGCTAAGTTGTTTGGGATAAATCACATTGAGGTCTTGATTCAGGGTAGTAGTGTTGTTGTGGGGGGTAATCCCTTGATGTTGGATTCCATGGACGATAGGGCAAGTGTCCAGGAGGTTAATCGGGATGGGTACGTGGATGAGCAGATGGATTTGTTACCAACGTACTGTCCGAACAAATCCAAAACGTTTTTGTCGGCGCAATGGGCGTATGGTATTACCCATGTGGGACAATGTTTTGATGGTGGAGCAACTGAATTCCGTGAAGTCCTGTGTAAGTATGCTGTTGAACGTGGATTCCAATTTAAGTACATTAAAAATGATTCCGTTCGAATTACAGTTGTGTGTAAGTTTGCGGCTTCAACAAATTGTTCGTGGTCTGTTCATGCGAGGATGTTACCGTCAAGTGGGGTGTTATGTGTCAAGCGGTTCGACAGTGTGCATACTTGTGGGGCTGCTGTACGTACTTCTAGGAACCCTCGGACGGGGTCTGATTTGGTGGGTACTGTTGTTGCTGATCGCGTACGTGATAAGCCATTGACGCGCCCTACTGATGTTGTGTTTGATTTGAAGAATGAGTATGGTTTGGACATTAGCTACCGGGTGGCATGGTTGGGTGTTGAGAAAGCAAGGGCCGAAGTGTACGGGGATCACGCTACGTCATTTGATCAGCTCAGGTGGTATAGCAATTCTGTTATGCAAAGAAATCCAAACAGTTACATTAACTTGGAGTTCGATCAGAAAACTGGGAGCTTTGTTAGGTATTTCATATCATTTCGTGCTTGTATCGATGGGTTCAATCATTGTCGTCCTCTCCTTTTTCTGGATGGAACGTTTTTGAAAGGTAGATTTAAAGGTAATTTGCTCGCAGCCACTGCTAAAGATGCCAATCAAGGTAATGGTGTGTTATTTTATTTGTTATTGTATTTTTGCTGTCAGTCAAATTAAACTGAATAGTAATGTAAGATACAATGACAGGACTATTAATACTGGTTTTTAAAAATGTGTCGCGCCTCATTTGTCGTGGATGTTTGTATAACTTTTCTCATGCCAAACTTTGTATGTTCAATGTTTTTTATTAGGATTGTTTCCGGTAGCCTTTGCTATTGTTGATTCCGAGAATTCAGCCAATTGGGAATGGTTCCTTCGTAATTTGAAAGAAGTTGTTGGTGACGGGCGGACGTTAACTTTCATATCAGATCGTCACGTCGGATTATTACACTCCATGCCCATTATTTTTCCATCAGCGCATCACGCATATTGTTTGTTACATCTCCAGATGAACTTGAGGGATCGAATGAAATATGTTAATGCATCGCACAAAATTGGGTTGATGCGGAAGTTGCGGGAATGTGCTTATGCGCCCACCGTTACTTGTTTCAATGAGAAGTTGGAGGTGTTGAAGAAGGTCAACCCGGCTGTGATTGAAGATTTCATGAAAGACCTGCACCCACAACATTGGTCGAATGCGTATTTCCGGTATGTTACGAGTTGCGCATTTTTTTTTCGCTTATTTTTACTTTCCCACATGTGCATTTCAGAATAATTTTTTAGAAATTTTATTTATTTATGTGCCGTGATTGTTACTTTCATTTTTTAAGGGGCAAACGTTATGGGGAGATGTGCTCAAACGCTGCTGAATCATTTAACAAATGGGTTGGCGAGGCCCGTCATCTCCCTGTTACAAGGTTGGTCGATATGATAAGGGGTCAAATAATGGAGATGATGTCGAAGCGTAGAGTTAAATGCACCCGATGGGCTGGTATATTATCCCCTAAAATGGAGAAAAAATTGGAGGCAGCGTATAACGACAGTAGGGCTTGGTGTGTGAGCCAGGGTAATGAGGATGTATACGAGGTCCACTCCCACCCATCGGTGTTGGTTGATGTTGCCAAGCAGTCATGTTCTTGTTTTCAGTGGCAGATCAATGGGTTCCCGTGTTCCCATGCTGTCGTCGCATTCCGTAATAGTGGGAGAAACATTTATGACGCTATAGACTCTGCATTTTTTGTTGATACATTTCGAGCTACTTATAGCGGAACCATATACCCCATCCCAACAGTGGAGAGGCCGAAGTTTAACCCAGCTGAATGTTTGATAGCTCCACCATCGTCGAAGCGTCCCCCCGGTCGGCCCAAACGTAAGAGGATTCCGTCAAGGGGGGAGGTAGTGCAACGTATACGTTGTGGTCGTTGCGGAAAAGTTGGCAATCACAATAGGAAGACATGCAAAGAGCCATTGTAGATGGTTTGCGCTATGATTTCATTTTGTCATTTACAAACTGGGATTCTGTTACTTTTGTTTTGTAAATATTCACGGTTTTATTTTCTATTTGTCATTCACCTAACACAGCAACCATTTCGTGTTTTAACACAGCAACCTGTTTCAACCATTGAATCCTAAATTTGGTTCTAACACACATTTTTTGGTCCTAATCTTCTCGGGTTGTAACACAGATTTTTTTCCAATCTGATTGGATAAATTTTTTTCAACTAACACATCAACCATTTCGGGTTATATTGTTGAGCAATGACACTGCACCTTTAAAACCCAACCATTTCAGCATCAACACTGTTTTTAGTAACAATGTCAGGTCATGAAAAGAGCGAAGTGTTTTTTAAAAAAAAAATATTCCTTTCACATTGTCAGAACATGGAAATAGCAATGTGCTTTATTTTCAAATATGACTGTGCACCTTGAACATTTAACGATTGTAGTGTTAGCTATGTTTGATTAACAATGTGAAGTCCTGAAACGAGCAATGGTTAGTTTCCTGGAAACTGCTTTCTTTAACATTGTCAAAAGATGGAAATATCAATGTGTTTTATTTTTTAATCTGTTCTGACATGCCAATCCCGTAAAATAGCAAGTTTGTGCCAATATTTTGTTCCAAATCTGTGCAAATCAAACACAAATTGAATACCATGTGTGCTACTGTTGAACAAGGACACTGCATCTTCAACGCCTAAGCATTGTAGTCTCAAGTATGTTCAACACCCAACCATTGTAGTCTGAAGTAATATTTTGTTTCAAATCTGTGCACAGTAAAACAGATTTGAATAACAGTCCTCCACTTGATGTTGTAGATCACAAACGTGATTTCATGTTTTTGTCAGGATGGTGGCTTCACAAAATAAAATTAACAAGGCAATGTGAACTGCATTGGAAATTCCACAGACATCAACCCGTGTTAATCCCACCGTGGCAAAACATGTTTCCTATACTAACAAAACTTGTTGCCATCTTAAATCCTGTATAGATCACATCATGCTTACATGTCCAGGTCATCCTGGCTTTTAAAATAAATACACTGCCCGTGCCACAAAAACATGTAGCACACGCTAAACCAGTTAAACTGCAGTACGACAAACTTTTTAAATTACTTATTAAATATTATAAACATTCATATACACAAATAACTTGACCCTAACCAACGATTAAACTGTTTTCCACAAGTCTGCATTGCCCAAAAAATAATGTATATGAACTTTTTTCCCCCTTCGCACGTATGTGTTCTGAGACGAACAAAATAGTATGTACATCCATAAAACATCAGCAAAATAAAAGATCCTAATACTTTTCATGCGTTGACAAATGTCTTGTGCCCACATTACAATGTCCTCTCACGGAGTCCTCTGCCCGGGTCACTTAAGAACATTTCCACTATCGCAGCTCGTAGGCCAGTCGGGGTGAGACCGTCCATCATAGTATTCACTTCTGCACCACGGATGTACTGTCTTATTATGAAGCAGACGAAAATCCCGCAATCCGAACTGCATTCAAAAAATGTTGTTGCCAACGTTACACATGCGATAAACCATCATAACTATACACTCGAAATAAAGTGAACATTACTTACGATTCGGGAACTTGTTGTGGACAATCCACAACGGATACGAAACTGCCATCAAACAGATCTGCCCTCACACCTGCAGCTGTAACTCTAGGCTTCACATATTGGTTGTGGTGCTCTGACACCCATTGTTTCTGTACATTTTGCCACATGTCAGGCTAGATGTGTCCACACTCACAAGAACATGTTCAGAAATTATAATCTGTCACCTATGCACATTTGAAACCAAAATTTAATGGTATACTTACAACTTTTAGAGCCTCATTGTAATGCTCATCGCGCACTCCACGTCTAGGCCTCATCGAGTTGTAATGCTTCCAATCCCCGCTTTCTGAATCATGTGCCATGACTGTCCAATGGTTGGCATTGTAGATTGGGAAAAGTGCGTATCTGCAACCTCGTGCAGCCTTCATGTGAACGTTCAAATATTTCGCGCGTGACACGGAGCTGCTGTTTCGCATCATATCCTGTGTAATTCGCGCATTAAGATTATGTTATGAGGAACACTATTTCGTATAGTTTGCGCAGTGAAACACAAGCCAAGATACGTACCGAACAAACACTAGTGTAAACGTAAGATGTCCCAACATATTCTGACCTTCCAGAAACCGTCTTATGCATTTCAGTCAACATCGCAGCGTATGCATCGATGACCTACAAATTCCAGCAAACTAGTAATAAGAATTGCATAATTTATGTCCACTATGTTTTACTACCTTACTCCCACTTCTTTCCCAAATTCGTGATTGCGTTTCGTTAAATTAATTGGCCATATTGTCACATTGACGTCATGCATTTCACAGAAGGCAAGCATTTTCATATATGGCACTGTTTTCTTATAATTTATTAACAAAACAAAAAATAGTCTAGTTAAGTACACGAAACCAGCTTACATTGCCGTGGATTGAGTTTTGCTGCACCAAATCTTTGATGTCCGTGAAATGAACTTGTATTCCATTGTGTCCACCATCCCATATTATTAACCTGCAACCCATAAAACAAAATTTAAGAACAAGCCTGAAACACAGTTGTACAAGTTGAACATGTGAAAGCGTAGAAAATTGTAGCCGAACCACCTACCCGTCCCCCTCTAAAGTGTACATCCTCTGTAGTAGTTGCTTATCTTCATCCTTCAGCATGTTCCACACAGTGTGCCTCGCATTCATTCCAAAACCGTTCCAGGTTTTGCGCTCCACCTCGACATCCTCAACACTGTAAATGACCCCAGGCTCAGATGATTTACCAAGTCTCACATTCGTGTTTACTTGTGGACGTCCAAATATCCCGGGGTATTCGTAATCTGATAACCTCAATTCCCGTCTTGTCTTGTTCTTCACCCGCTTTACAAGTGATGTAATTTTTGGCCCAGAACTTGTAGCAGCTGCGGTGCCTTGTTTTACATTTTCAGCAGATAATGGTTGTGTGTTTAGGGGACTGCAGCTACCCTCCAACCTGTGTACAGTTGTATGCGCATTCCATTGTGGAAAGTCGTCGGTCAAATCCTCAATTCCAGGTTCACTGTTAGCAATTCGTAATTCGGCGATGCCGACGTCGTCGAGTTGTACTGCAGGACAAGCTGACTGCTGTGCACTTTCTCCACTTGTAATGTTGCCAGACGCGCTCATTTTACCCGACAGGCTGTTGCTTGGTGTTCGCTTATTGGAACCCTCGTTCACAACAAATTGTGTGACCTCGTGCACCTCAAGATCGTCAAGACTGTCTTCCAAATTGCCTATTTTTGCCTCCATTCGGTCAACCTGCTTGCTTAGTCGAGCAATTTCAGAATCCTTGCTGACAATCACTGTGTTCAAGTCTGCAAACAAATTCCCGGTATGCTGCCCGAGCAGTTTCTCCAGCGTCGACACACGCTGTTCCAGCTCGCATATCCTTACGTCTTTCATACTGATTTCGCTCTCTAACTCCGCAATTCTGACTTTACAACCTACCAACTCATCAGTTGCCTCCCCTTGGTCCTGACCGACACCCTCGCCATCTGGAGTGCTGGACAGTTCTAGAAGATCTGGGAACAAAATGGGCAAAACTTCACCACGGGGCGGTATCTTTGCAGGCACCTTTTCTTTGCTGGTAGGTGTTCCAGTATTCGTGGTGCCAACGTTTTTTGTGCCCGCCTGCCAACAATTGAAGCTTGGCTCTATGCTGCCCCCATCAACTGTCTCAATATCATTCCTATGTTCATTGCACGCTTCAGGTGAATCCACATCCATTATACTTCTATCACATTCGTTCGGTTCGAACGCAGCAGTAGCTAGTTTGAGATTATGACACTCAGTTAATGTCTCAACAAGTTTGGCACATTGCACCTAAGACAAATAGAAACAAAACACATCCGAATATATCAAATATGTGTGCGCAGCCAGTTAAAAAAAAATTGGATGGGTTCTAATTCCAAACCTGAATGCAAGCTTCGTCCGACAAATTAGTTA
Source organism: Camellia lanceoleosa (assembly GCA_025200525.1). NCBI lineage: Eukaryota > Viridiplantae > Streptophyta > Magnoliopsida > Ericales > Theaceae > Camellia > Camellia lanceoleosa. Next base: position 204,326,051 of record CM045758.1, read on the forward strand.
CTCTTAGTTTCCCCACTGCAGAGCTGATGTTCCACCGACAAAAACGGGGCATCACGTTAGCTCGATCTGGAGTAATGATGTTCGAATGCTCACATATGAGGAACTGAAAGTGCATCAAGACACGCTTATTACGCCAATGAGAATTTGAAGTACGTGTCAGTTGTAATGTTTTAAAAATAAAAGTAAACCGTCAAACAACTAGTTTGGAATTGGAACTGAAATTAAAACTGAAATTTACAGTGACTTATGTTTTTCTTTGTGCGTACCAGCAACGCCACAACGCATCCTGTCACCTTCTCCGGCCTGTTGTGCATCTCATTTAGGGACACGATCAACGTGTTTCTTATTGCTGCTGTCCAGTCATATTGTATTAATGTGTCCAACTTGTCGATCACACGAACAAATGCCCAGCCTATATGCTCGCCGGTTGTTGAGAAGAACAACTTTGCACAAATGTAAAGACACATCAGTTTTGCTACATCTTCTTCATCACGCTCTGTTTCACCTGCGAGTGCTTCTGCCATCAAATCCTTTATAATTTTTGAAGATATTCTGGTCACATTTGTGCGACGTCTTTGCATGAAATCGGACGGTCCTTTACCCCCTTGCGTCAAATCCAACTTTTCTTTTCCACACTTTACCCCGAATATCAACCTGATGTCGTTGTTACGCAATGGTAGCTTAGCTCCACCAATGTGGAACTTCTCATCGCCAGGATTGTAAGTTTGAATTATCCGACATACTGTAGCGTCACACTTCTTGTACTGTTTAGGATCTAGCTCGTGGAAGCGAATAGCATGAATCATCAACCAAAATGGTGTTTTCTGCAACTGCTTTATGTGCCCATCGTGTAATTCCATTTCCAGAACTGTGCTAATCACTCCGGAGATGTTTGAACGGTACATTAACTTTGAAGGGTCAAAAGCAGCTCTTTGAACAGTGTCACCCGGCCCTCGTTGCTTCTTGAAGGGGAGTTTTGCTTGTCTTTTACTAGCCACCTTCGTTGACGTTTGCGGTGATCTCATGCAACGTTTTCGTTTCACATTCCTACTGCCACTGCTACCTGGACATGTTTTACATTGATATCAGCGTAACCAAATTAGAAATCCCAACATAGAAGACATAATGTCTAAATTAACCAAGAAACAGTTGTCCACTCAACAAGACAACATGTTCCACCATTATACGAATCACCCCAAAATCCAATGCTGTAATGTGTTATGTTACTCCACAAATTATACAAAATATCACATCCAGTTACGTCACACTGTGTAATATGTTTCAAATTCCAATCCACAATGGACAAAGAGTACATTTCATATTCTTGCTACACTATGAATTTGTAACCACTAGGCCTCCCCAACTGACTAACTTCTACATTTTGTACTGGACTATGTACAGATGTGACGAACCATAATATGCGTTCCATAAAAAACACACAACAAATACAGTTTGACCACTTAATTATGACTTTCATATTGTGTAACACACTGCCTACCATAATTACGTCCAATCACGCAACAACATATATTTAATAAAAAACAAATTGCCCTAACTCAAACATTCATGAACACCAACCACGCAACTGTTGTTCACAGTTAAAACTGTTTCCATGTGCAAATCATTAAATAAGTGACACACACCCTCACAGGTACACAGAAAAACAAAACTCAAAGCAAAAACAATGTCTCCCCATCTCATATACGCAATAACTGGCCACAGAAAATTATTCATAACCATGACTGTTGCTTTTAATGTAACAGGCATAAAATGACTGAAGACACACCCTCACATGCACATGGTAATGTACACCCCCGAAAAAAAATCCATACCATTTTCCCATTCCCCCCACCTCCCTCCCAATAAAATTGAAAAAATAGTCACTTGCTCACCACATTGCTTCACTTTGACATGTACATTCACTTTATTAACATCAAACTCAAGCACACATACTCACTACTGCTACAAAGTGAAAAGCATAAAAGCACCGTACACACACTAATCACAATTACATGGCAATATTCAACACCAAAATAATAGGCTCACTACTAAAAACTAGGCAACTAGCTAATTTCAAAGTTTTGTACAACTTTGAAACAAATGCCACGAACCATTACTGCACCCTTCAATGTGAAAATCATAAAATCAATGCACACTCACCCCTACATAAACATGGTTCTCTATGTCACCAAGTAATTTTTCAACCATTCTTCATATGGCCCCCCCTCCCAACTGGAAAAGTATAGATTGGACACACAACATCAAAGAAAGTGCATTCCTTTCCCATTTACATTCGTCGTAGTAACATTGCAGTAGAACACACAAAAACACACCCCTTAATGGGGGAACCACATTGTTAAGAGACCTTGCGCAACGAACTCGTACTTGTGTAAACCCCCAAAATTAACAACACAGTAACAGTGTTGTAACATCGAACTTTCTCGAAAATCAAAAAACGCAACATACCTGTAGCCATTTCCGGCGTATTACGCAGAATTTCCGTCCACAGGTTCAAAGCCCAACCGCGTCACAGCCACCCACACCAGCGATGTAGATGTATCGCGAGGTAACGGGTTGTGTATTCCGGACGGATTAGGGATACACACTAATTCGTACTATATTGTTCCACCACAAACGAAATTCAAATATTCCAACAACAATCTACAACTGCAATGCCTACCAATACGCCATCAACATCGGACTACTGTTCCACCTTCCATACACGACTCTTCGATTTCAGGTTTGTTTGGAGGGAATGAAATTTCTACACTGTACACGGGTTGGACATTACGGTCATTTCAACGTTGCTGCTTTCCTATCTTACCCCTAATACATCGCTTTACCAAAATAGTTACAACGGTTAATTTGTCATTTACATTGACTTGGGACTAAATGGATCATTAGATAAAAAGTAGGACCAAATGGAGTGTAAGATACAGTTTTGGGATTTACTGGTGCATCACCCTATATTTTTTTAAATTAATATATATGTATAGAATAATTTAGAGGCAATTATAAATTTTAATTTTTTTAATTTTTTCAATTTAAGTTCTTATTTTTTTGATTTATTTTCAATATAAATCATTAACCCATTTTCAATGTGTAAAACGAACAAAAAAATATATAAAAATAGTATTCAAAATTTGTACATATATAAAATATCTAAAATATTTTTTTTTATGATTTTAATGACTAAAATATTTATTTTTTCATTGATTTTTCGATTTTACTTGAAAAAATAGATAAATTATTTAAATTGAAAATAAATTCAAAGTATAAGGTTTAAATTAAGAAAATTAAAAATTCATGATTTATTTTATTACACAGCTCAAACCTTGGAGTTTTGCTCATTAATTTAAGATTACTTGGGTCATAAATTTTTTGTTGAGACAATAACTCTATTTTTTAATTTTTAAAATTATAAAAAATAATAATGTTTGTATTTGGTTTGGTTTAGCTTTTTATGAAATATGAGTTGGGTATGGGTTGGGTTTGAAGTGATGTGACTTAAATAAGATTATGTGACTTAAATAGGATAGTGACTTTTTGATTTTTTAGCTTTCTTAGGTTATGACAAACAAGGCCTAAGTTTTTTGAAAATTGAGTTTTTTATTTTTCGTTTTTTTATTTTTTGTTTTTAATGAATATTTTTAAATTTTGGGTAAATTACAAACACACCCCTTGAGGTTTACTTAAATTACAAATTATCCCTGTAATTTTAGAAATTACATTATGTCCCCTAAGGTTTCTAATTTCATAATAAATAGGTCATTTTATTAATAAATCATCAAATTAATTAACAATTTTTAATAATGTTAAAATTTTATTTCAATTAATAATTCAAATAATTTTATTATTGTATAGGTAAACAGTTAGAAATTTCACTTTTTCAATTAATTTTGTTAAATAAAAAATTCTGACAAGGAGATTTTTGTAATTTTCCAAATCACATGGGTCAATTCATATTTAAAGCAAATCTTAGGGGGTATATTTGTAATTTACCCTAAAATTTTAAGCTTTTTTTTTTTTTCACTTTTTTAGATGCACCTTACTTAGATGTATCTAAAGAATAAAAAATTTATGAAAAAAATATTTTAAAAATTAATAAGTACATAAAAATACGAAAATATACTGAATTCTCATTTTTTTTTTTTTGGTATTTAGTAAAATTTTAAAAGATTTTTTCACAAAAATTATACTTTTTGTGTGTATTTATGTTAGGTGTGTCTAAAAATTTTTAAAAAATTACTTAAAACATTAAAAATAATTTAGTAAAAACAAAAAAATACGAAAAATAAGAAAATAGAATTTTCTGAAAAGTATTTTTAAAAACCAAAAACAAGCAAACTGAATATTATCCATACCTATATGTCTATTTGTTCACTGTCTACTTATCTGTTCACTTATTTTACCTATCTGTCTATATCATCAATTACTCTTGACCACATTCGGCAACTTTTTCGAACATTTTTTCATCTAGTTATAGTGGGTTAAATAAAAAAATATATTTCAAAAGGAAGAGACTTCTTCCCAGTCCACTATATAAATTAGAGCGTATTATTAGGCCTGTGAGACCTATTACAAGTTTCATTTTGATAATTCGAACCGTTGAATGTGTAAAGCTCATTGAGTACTTTATGCATGCAAAAAATCATTTTGATCTGATATCGATAATCCCTTGATTGAAACACATTTTTGTCAATGGTAAATATGATTTTAAAAACAAATTGTTAACAAAAATGTGTTCCGGTCCAGAGGCTACTAATATTGAATTAACGTGATTTTTTGCAGGCATGAAATACTCGACAAACTCTACACATTGACGGTTCAGATCATAGAAACGGGACCTGTGGTGGGCCCACAGTCCCAATAATACTCTCAAATCCACACAGTAGACTCAAGAAGCATCTCCCATTTCAAAACAATATTTTGTCTTTTTCAATAAAATAATTTCATTAATTATGCACTTGCAATAAATAAAAAGCTATGTGATTTGGGTAGGTTTTACACCCATGTGAAAGGTTTGGAGTAAAAAAATTGATAATTTATTTAGGGTCTATAACATTTTCCATAAATAAATAAAAACCAATTGTTAGACTTAATTAATGGTATACATAAATGAAAAAACAATTGTTAATGCTATACATTCCAAAGAAGTAGACTTTCCACCAATTTTTTTCTTAATTTAATAAAATAATTATTTTATATTATTAAAAATGATAGTTATAACAATATCAAGTCCACTAATATCGAATAATTTAATTATTAAAGAAACAAATATATTTAAAAAATAAGAAAAATGAAACGTTGAAGTAAGCTTCGTGATAGATCCACAAAAGTCTACCCAATCCAACTGTCCATTTCAAATCTCCAACTATGCCCAAGCTGCACTCTTTTTTTAATCTTGTAATTGGGTTTGGCAATGTTCATAACATTGTCAAGGAAGTGTTTTGATAATTTCAGATTTTAAAAATAATAGTTGACGAGAAGGAGTGAATCTTGGTTGGAATCCTATTTTCTTTTCTTTCTTTCTTTCCAATTCCCCTTAGGGGTGAGCATGGTCCGGATTGGACCGGATTGATGTAAAATCAGGACCAATCCGTTATCTACAGTTCCTAAAAAATTGGAACCAATCCAATCTGTTTAAATCATGGAACCAATCCGAACTAATCCATTTAAACACGGATTAGATCAGTTTAGAACCACGGATTCACATAATTAAATAAAATTTTACAATGAACTTTTCATTTAAAGTTTATAAAATTTTAAATGAGATGTAATTTAAATATAAATAAAAATCTATTTTGGACTTTTCATTTAAAAGTTTTCAAAATTTTAAATAAGATATGGGTCAAATGAGCCAATAGTTATATGTCACATGTATTTTTTTTTATTACATATTTTTAAAAATAAAAAAAAATTAACAGATTTAGGTTAATACGTTAAAGCACTCAGAGTTTCTTAGATAAAATATTATTTTACATTAATCCATCCACTTGCAACTCCGTAGAGAAATAAAATAATATTGAAAAATCAAAATATAGTTCTTTTGTAAGACTTCTTTTTGAGGTTCTATGTTTTCCCCTTGCTTTTTTGGGTAAATAAATAAATAAAATGAAAGGCTTGTGTGAATTTCCAATTTGGAATCCTTTTTATTTTTATATATATATATTTTTTTTACTTTTAAAAACGAAAATAAATAAATAAGACTTCTTATTATAGCTCCCTGTAATAATATTTTACTAGTATAAAAACAAAACAAAAAGGTTTTCTACTTCAAATCTTCTAAAAATTTTATAGGTTATTTATATTATCAACATATGTTAAACATTCATGTTGTTTTGTTTTTTGAATTATTGAAACTTAAAAATTAAATAACTTTTTATATACATATTTACTTTTTTAGTTTTTAAAAGTTTTTTTTTTAATCCGCTTATTGGAAAATATTAAGCAAGATTTATGATGAATATAAAAATATGAAAAAATTATTAAATATTTTAATATGTTCATTTTTATCAAATAACAATTTTTTTTTTTTTTTTTTGGTAAACTATGCAATTTCACTTTGGAAAATAAAATTTTGGGATTTTTTTTAGGGTCCCTAATATTAAGATTGTATAGCATAAATGACATTCAATAATTTCTTTGGATTCAAATTAGAGAAAATTGAACAACACAGAGAAAATTAAACAAGATAAAGAAAATTACCCAGAGAAAATTGAAATTTCTCTGAGTTCAAACCTTAGAAATTCAAAGAAAATTGAATAACATAGAGAAAATTAAACAGGGCAGAGAAAATTACCCATAAAAAATTGATTAGAACAAAATACTAACAAGTTCCTGCAATTTCCTCACTAAAATACTAAATTTTGTAAATTTACAACCCAACTTCCTAACAAATTTTTTATTTTTGATCAACCTTCAAAATCCAAACCCAAATCCCCAATTCACCAACTTAGCAAAATTACATAGCAAAAATGTAATACAAAACTAGAATTTCAACCCATTTCTTAACCAAAATAGTACTAAAATTCGTGAATTTAGAGCCAAATTTCTCAAAAAATAAAAAAATAAAAAAAAATAAAAAGAGAAGAAGAAGAATTTCCCAAATTTGGATCAAGCTTTTGAACCCCAAACCCAAATCCAAACTCTAGTAAATTATTGAGAATTTTTCAAAGAATTTCTTCTGTGTTTTGACTAATTTTATTTGGTTTGCTCATAATTTTCTCTATATTTTTTATCAAACCAGCGAAAATTGAACAACCACAATTTTCATTTTGACCAATTTTCTCTGGACTGTAAGATATTTAAACAACACCAAACCAGAGAAAATTGAGCAACCACTATTTTCATTTTGACTAATTTTCTTTGGACTGTAAGATACAATATTATTTTATGAAATCCAGAGAAGTTCCCTCAATACATCTTCGTCTTCGTCCAAGAACAGGTCATCGTCTTTGCAATCCTTGCCAGTTGTCGATAGTCTTTTATATCTCCAGTGTCGATCCTTAAGCTTCGATTTGGTCCAAGACATGAAAATCCTTGGCTTTTCTAGAACCAAATCATCATCGTCGTCTTCATCATCATCTTGAATTTTGAAAAATTTTATGGTCCATCTTATAATTGGATCATGAGTTTGGTTCAGCAAATCGAAAATTGTCACCAGATTAATAGCCAATTTCAATCACCGCATTGTTGCGGTCGCTTGAATTTGGGAATTGTTGAGCCATGTGATCGTCTATGTTATTATAAAGAACTTGCTATTGTTGTTGGTGAGATTTATAGAATTCAAGAAAGATACCAACAACACTGTGTTGATAAACATTGCACGAACTGGAAACAAATCTATTAAGAGAGAGAGAGAAGAAGAAGAAATTGTAAAAATTAGGTTCAAACCCAAAGTAAACAATAATTTAAAGACCTTTTTTCATTTTTTTATAAGAATATTATTCGAAATTGTGAATGATGATTGTAGATGATATGATAGATCAGGCATTCAAACTGGGAAAATTCTCTGGAGGTTGGCGTAGAGAAGTGTGAAGTTGAATCAAAATTAGATGGGTGAGATATACGGGGGTGGATAAGAGATCTTGGACATTATAAAATAATATTATAAATCTCTTTTATTACTAAAAATGAGCGAAGAACTTTAAACTAATTTTCTTTAAAATTTTATTGCTTTCAAAATAGTAAATTTTTTGATTGAGTGATAAAATTTACAAATTGCATTATACACATGAATCTGTGTATGTGATAGCCTTTTGTTAAAGTTGAAATTCATTATCACCGTCTCTTTATTTATCATTAGCTATACAAATCTTAAAAAGAATAATAAATAAGTTTCACTTGTGTCGCGACAAATTTGATGTAGCATAATGATAGCAATTTGGCAGCATTGTGAGGATGTGGTTTTGGTTTTCAGAAAATATTGTTTAGACAATTTTACGTTTTTATTTTTTTGTATTTTTTTTAAATTTTTAATGATTTTTTTTTTTTGAAATTTTTATTGATAAATTTTATTTAGAAGTACTTTAATTTAAGAAGTCTATGAAGGAATTTTTTAACTCACTTAGTCCCATATATTTATAGTTTTATTTCATAAAGTCCTTTTTCTTGATTTACACTATTATGTTAAACTCTTATGCCCTTATATTTAATATTGACATTTAATGTTGGAGGAGGAAAAAGAAGGGAAAGGACCAAGGTATAGGAAATTTTATACACAAATTAAATAATATTGATGTGATTTATTTTATATTATTATATAATATGAATAAATTTTGAATTGACAACACATTAAAAATAATGTGAATATTCTCTCTTAATATACTTTTAAGAGTTATGTTAGGGACCCTAAATATTCTACCAAACCTTTTACATAGGTGTGAGACCCACATGCATATGAATTTCTGTGAATCCCAACCCATGTGAGAGTTTTGGTAGAATATTTGAGATACATAATATTTCTTTACTTTTAATTGACAACACAATAGAAATAATGTGAACATTATCTTTCATCTAATGTAAACGTTCACAACACCTTTCTGAAAAATTCTCTCTCATCTAATGTAGTGATGTGAACATTCACAACATGTGAACCTTTTTATTTTTAATTGATAACATATTAAAAATAACGTTTATTATATTTTTAATTAATAACACATTCTTATTTATAATATGTAGTGATGTGAACATTTTCTCTTATAATATGTAGTGATGTGAACATTCACATTCACGTAAAGAACCATGTCTAATTTTTTGTGTGTCATATATATTAACATTAAATAGTGATGTGTAGTTAATACATCTTTTTGAAGTGAAGATATAATGACAATCAACAAATATCAACATTAATGCGGGTAGGAGAGAAAAATAGTGTTTTGGTCTTCTTATCTCAAATAGGACCTAATAAAATAGTCAAAAAGAATATGGATTGGATAAAATAAAACTCTTAGAAATATGATTTATCAAAAAAGCTCTCATTTTTTTTTATTTATATATTTTAAGTATTTTTTTTTTAAATTTTAGACACATCTAATATAAATACACTTAAAAGTATAATATTTGTGAAAAAAATCTTCAAAAAATTCACTAAGGCCTCATTTGGGAACATACTTTTTTAGTAACTTTTTGACTTTCTGGTTAAAATATGATGTAAAAAAAAAATTAGTATGCTTTGGATGACTTTTTAATTTTTATGAAAAGATGTGTAAAAAGTAGATAGAAAATGAAATCTTTGAATTTTTATATAGGTTATTGGCTTTTTAATTTTTTTTAATGACTTTTTAATTTTTAGGCTAAAAAGTGATGTTGCCAAACGAGACTTAAATACCAAAAATGCAAAATAATAATAATAAAAATTAAATACATTTTTCATATTTTTGTATATTTATTAATTTTTTAAAATACTTTTTGACAAATATTTAATATTTAGATACATCTAATAAGTAAGGTACATCTAAAAAAGTAAAAAAATTGCTTAAAATTCTAAAATATTCACTAAAAATAAAATAAAATAAACATTGCAAGAATTGGAACTTGTTGAGCCATGTCATCGTCTCTGTTTGTCACGACCCACTCTCCGTATCTAAGAGTTAAATATCGTGATGGCTAGTAACTGAGGTTACTTCCGACCAATTCTTAAACAAATTAATAAATGCGAGCGAAAATAATATTTAATTGAGGGAACCAAAATAATTATCAGAATTTTTATTTTTATTACAAAATTTATTGACAAAAAATGCCGATATTTACACATAAAAATATCATAATAGTGCTGTGTGTGTCCATTCCGTAACCTCTCATCTAAGACTTTCCAAAAACTATTTTTGAATTGCATTATTTCCTAAAAATTGGTAAATAGCTATAAGCATATGGCAGAGTGAGAAATATTATACCAAGAGTATAAGAGACATGAAATAACCGTGGATAGTTATATAACTGAAATATTTAAAATAACTTAGTCTGAACAAATAATCTTTTAAGTAGTAAAACTGAGATTATGTAAATAAATAACCATAACCACGGTACGGAATAGAACATAACAGACGTTACAGAAGTGACAGTCAGAACAGAAGTACGGATTCGAGAGGTGGCTCGTACGGATTATAAAGGTGGCTCCTACAATAGTGTAGCACTTATCTTCACACAGAACAGAGGTCAATAGATCAATGACAAATAGAGGACCACAAAGTGGCCAAACAGAGGCGAATAATTATTTAAGTTCCCCAAGGTGTGGGACTTCCATGGTGGTAGTTACAAAACATAATTGTTTATAAGGTTATAGTCAAATATTCTTTAAAATATAAACAAACATATCTATGAGTTTCATTTTCACAAATAGAGTTCAGAAATTAAACCACATAACTGAAATATTTATATAATCTATAATAGTTTATAAAATATAACTTGTATAAAATAAATATGGTAAATCAAAACATACGTAAAACATATAATAATAAGTCAAGATATAATATAACTCACCTTAATATTGACACTTAATCTTTCTTTTATTAACACAACCTTCTTATTTATGTACCTCTCCCTCTCTTTTCTTTTCTTTTCTTTCTTTTCTTTGCTTTTTCTTCACAGGTTTGATAAACTCTCCCAAGGGAGGAAAACCTAATACTTGGCCAACACGTGGCCAGTCGAATCAATCTGCGGATCTCTTTCATAGCTTCACTTGATTTGGGAACTTAGATTTATATTTATCTTATATTTAAGATAATTATACTTTAGTCAAACTTCTTAATATAACTATATAAATAAATTAATTTTTAATTAAATTATATTTTATTGTATATCTATAAAAAATTAATTATTTATTTTACTACCACACCCACTATTATTATTATTATTATTTATTTATTAATATATCATCACATACAACTATAATTATATTTAATTATTTAATAAATAATTTAAATTTTCGAGTTGTTCCACTGTTATTATAAATAACTTGTTATTGTTGTTGGTGAGATTTATAGAATTCAAGAAAGATATCAACAACACTGTGTTGATAAACATTGCAAGAAGTGGGAACAAATCTCTTAAAAGAGAGAGAGAAGAAACTGTAGGAATTAGGTTCAAACCCAAGATAACAACTAATTTAAAGACTTTTTTAATTTTTTTTTATAAGAACATTATTCGAAACTGTATGATGACGGTTGATGATATGATAGATCAGGCATTCAAACCAGAGAAATTATCTAAAAGTTGGCATATAAAAATATGAAGCTGAACCAAGATTAGATGGGTAAGATATATGGAGATAGATAAAAATTTTTAGACATTACAAAATAATATTGTAAATATTTCTTATTATCAAAAATGAAAAAAAAAATCTTAGACTAATTTTCTTTAAAATTTTATTACTTTCAAAATAGTAAATTTTTTGATTGAGTAATAAAATTTACAAACTGCATCATACACATGAATCCGTGTATGTGAAAACCTTTTTGTTAAAGTTGAAATTCATTATCACCGTCTCTTTATTTATCATTATCCATACAAATCTTAAAAGAATAATAAATAAATTTCACTTGTGTCGCGACAAATTTGTAGCATGAAAAATGTTTTGGACCTCAAAAAAAGTTCCCTCTAATCCCCCTAATTTCCTTTTATGGAAACTGTTTTCTTTTTTTCTTTTCTTTTTTCTTTTTTTTTTTTTTTTTTTTAGCTAAAATGGCTATTCGGGGGATTCGGGCCCCCCTGATTCGGGGGCCGAATCACTGCTGTTTGTAGCATAATGATAGCAATTTGGCAGCATTAGTGAGGATGTGGTTTTGGTTTTCACAAAATATTTTTCAGCAAATTTTACGTTTTATTTTTTGTATTTTTTTTTTAATTTTCAATGAATTTTTTTTTTTCAAGCTTTTTCTTAATTTATAAGTATGCCTAACATAAATATACTTAAGGGAAATGCACCAATAAATTCTAAATTTGTATCTTGTATCCCATTTGGTTTTATTAATTTTCTTATGAACCGTTAGGTCCTAACCCAATGTTAATGACCATTGAACATCATCGACATTAACTATAACTTCAACCTCATCAAACATCAGATCTCATACACTTCAATTTTTTGGGTTGGTGTTCATCACCATCAACAACATCAACTACATTACCAACATCACTAAAAAAACATTATCAGAAATCAATAACATCATAAAAACATCATCAAACATCGTCAAATACATCACCAACATCACTAAAAAAACATCATCAAAAAATCAGCAACGTCATAAATACATCATCAAATATTAACAACATCCACAACATCAAACATCAACAAAACATCATCAAAAAAACATCAACAACATCAAACATTAACAAACATCATCAAACATTCCAACTTTCAGAGCAAAACAGTGTACACACATCCCCAACACATCAGCCCAATACTAGTACACACCTTCACAACACTGCGTACGGCAAACTTATCTGCAGTCCACCCAGTTCTTGTCATGTCCAAATACACCTCCAGGGCCATTTCACTCAAACCATTTTTCACTGCACCCGAAATAACCAAAGTCCAAGAAACAAGGTTTCTTTCAGGCATTTCGTCTAACACCTTAAACCCATCGTCCAAAACTCCAGACTCCAACTTTTTGGGTTGGTGTTCATCACCATCAACGACATCGACTACATCACTAACATCACTAAAAAAACATTATCAAAAATCAGACATCCGATTCAATCTTCTGATTCAATCCGATTCATCATCAAACATCAAACATTAACAAAATATCATCAAACATCATCATCACCATGACAACCTTCGCCAAACAGTCCCTTAGATCAACACAGTAGTAACCGTCCTCCCTCTCCCAAACGGCATAGTTCGCGTCTCCACAGATCTCAACATCGTGTTCTCACCTAGGGCTTACAATGTCTGCGTCGAATCGAATGTGTGGAGGCTCGGTAGCCCCGATCAATCGACTGGTAAGAACATCGTGACAACTGGTGGGATCGAAGGGAAGCCTGGGAGAGAAATGGTGAGTAATTGGTTTAAGATCGAAGTTTATGAAGATTTCTATAAGATTGCTTATTGTTCGCGGGATCTTAATGTTTGATGAATAATGATTTTCAATGTTTGATGAATAATGTTGATAAATGGGTCTTAACATTCAAATGGGTATATATATTGGTGATGTTCGATCCTTGTTTGATGAATAATGTTGGTGTTGATGATGATTATTAAATAAACAATATTATCAAAATAAAATGGGACTAAATGGTGCATAAGAAAATTTTTAGGACTAAATGGTTCAACTTTTCAGAAAATAGGATTTATGGGTAAATTTTCCTATACTTAAAAGTATAATATTTATGAAAAATCTTCAAAAAATCCACTAAGACCTTATTCGAAAACAGACTTTTCTAGTAACTTTTGGTTTTTTGATTAAAATATTATATAAAAAAAACTAATATGTTTGGGATGAATTTTCGATTTTTTACGAAAGAATATGCAAAAAATAAATAGAAAATAGAATCTTTGACTTTTTTTTATAGGTCATTAACTTTTTAGTTTTTTAATGATTTTTTGACTTTTAGGGTAAAATGTGATGTTGCCAAATGAAGCCTAAATACCAAAAATACAAACAAAAATAAAATAAAAATTAAGTATATTTTTTATATTTTTGTATATTTATTAAAATTTTAAAATATTTTTTGACAAATATTTAATATTTAGATACATTTAAGTAAGGTGCATCTAAAAAAGTAAAAAAATTATTTAATATTTTAAAATATTCATTAAAAAATATAAAAAATAAAAAATTTAATTTAAAAAAAATTAAATTCGAAAAATTAAAATCAAACCCATTGAATGAGGATGAATAAGGGGGAAGGGGTGAGTCCGGATCCTCTGCCGTGGTTTCCTGCGGTGGTCCCTGCCATGCTCCAAAACGACGTCGTTTTGGAGCATTTTTTTTTTTTTTTTTTTAATTTCCTCACTGTGTTCCTTCTTCTTCTGCTCTCTCTAACCTCTCTATCAGCTTTTTGACCTGAATCAATATCCAAAACCAGATTCAAAACAGACGTGCATCAACTTGAAGCTCACATCCTTCATCAACAAAGAATTAGCTCTCAACTCACGGATTCGATGGCGATGAAGAGGGGGAGGGCGATGATGATTATGTGTTTTGTAGATTTTTTTGGAGATTTCTTTTTACCTTGATTTTGATAACAAATAATAACAAATATTTGTTTTGAAATCTGGGTGGTTGTGGGAAGTTTGTGAGAAGAAAAATCTAGGTCTTTGTCTGCCATTGTCAAACTTAAAGCTTTGAAACACTCTCAAAAGGGTCGAAGACAAAGACCACAGGTTTCACACAAACTGATATGAAAAAGTTCAGATTTTTCATATTTTGCTTGATAAAAAACGAAGACAAAAAGCTTTGAAGACAAAGACCCAGATTTCTTTTTTTTTTGCTTGATAAAAAAGGGGTTTGCACAGTCCTCCTCCCTCTTTGCAGATCTCTCTTTGAAAATCCTAGATCTGGGGTTTGCACACTCCTCCTCCCTCGCTTTGCCTTGCCTCGCCGCCACAGTTTCGCCTCACCTCGCTGCCGACTCACCGCCGTTTCGCCTCATCGACTCTACTCCTTCAACTTCGTCTCTTTCATTTCCTCTGTTTTGGTTCTCATTTCCTGGTTCTATATGTTGGGTTTAGGTTCTAATGGATGAGAGAGAGAGAGAGAGGAGGAAAAGCCCGAACACAGGGAGGAAAAAAAAAAAAAAAATGCTCCAAAACGACGTCGTTTTGGAGCATGGCAGGGACCACCGCAGGAAACCACGGCAGAGGATCCGGACTCGGGAAGGGGTGGCGTTGATAGTAGGAAGTGGCAGATGATAACGGTGCTGAATGATTTACATTTTAATTGCGAATGCACCGAAAAAAAATTGGTTGCAATTTACTTACAAATGAATATGGAAAGATAGAATAGGAGTGTTCGGTGTAGTTGTTAAAATATATTATAAATTATAACTTTAATTAAAAATTATTAATTTATTTGATATAGTTGCTAGATTATATATTTAAATTACTGACTAGTGTTTGATAAATAAGTTCTGAAATAGCTTTTTAATGTATAAATGTCCTTTTTGCCCCTGTTGATTGTAAATTAAATTGACCTTTGTTAGTTATAAATTGAATTGACTTTTATTTTTTTGTTATTTACTACTAGTCCACATTTTCCATTAAAAAAATATAATCCACAGTCTATTTGGGTCTTTTTCTATTCTAAAAATGAAATAATAATAATAATAATCTAAGGATATAATCATAAATTAATATGCACACAGTAGAAGTTCATAATCTGAGGCAGAGGGTGGCCAGTTTCTTAGAATTAATTTTTTTGAATTAAAATAAATTAATAAAATTAGAAGCTGATTGAAATAAATTTAACATAACAATCCAAAATAACTTTTCTAAAACTAAAATTTATAGGTTAACCAAAATAAACCACACCAAATACCTCCTAAAATTTAAAAGCTTAAAAGCCTTAACTTATAAGACTCTTTTACACGGACGGTATCTAATTATGAGTTCAGTATGAGAAAGTTATCACTATTTTTTATGTAACTTATATGATTGAAGCAAGGTTATTTATTTTAAAATAAACTAATAATTAAAATAAATTTTTGCTCAATTTATTTTAATATTTTTCTTTCGTGAAAAATAAAAATTAGATAAATCCTTACGCATAAAATATTTTTATGTAAATAATGTTAATATAAAGTGGTTGTTTGTGATTTACAATGCAAGTATTGATAATGATAGTAAGATACTAGATGTAGTGGTAATGGTTAAGTAAAAGTTACTATGGTGGTTATCGTAGAGGTCATGACAAAACAAAAATGGTTAGGTAAAAGTGACTATAGTGGTGATTGTGGAGGTAACTATAAAACAAAAATGGCTAGGTAAAAGCGACTATGATCGTGATTGTGGAGGCAATGACAAGATAAAGAGGTGGTGATAGTAATGAGAATGACAAGATTAAATTTAAAAATTATTTTATATAATATCATTAATTAGTAAAATTTTTTTAGACAATTGTAAGGCAGGCAGGGCAGGAACCTTTTGCAACAAGAAGGTTAAGTGATGTTGTTTAGGGTAATTTAGACATAGCCCGTCCAGAGTTGAATTTTCACAAAATCCATAACCGTTTTCAATTTCTAAATCTATATTTGATGAAGCTGAAGAGTGAAGAAAGATCCAACAAAAAATGAATGAAGACAGCTGGTACGGAGATCACTCGCGAATTTGTTTACTCACAGAGGTAAGATAAACTCTCAGATGATTTACGTAAAACGATTCTCGTAGATGACATTCTGTTTGGTTGCTGAGAATTCGATATAAAATTAAAAAAAGGAAGTAGAAAATACCTGATAGATTCGTGTACGGGAAAGAAATACACCTTCTCGTATAATCCTGTCGATCAAGTCTGCGTTCCTCTGTACGTCGTCGTTCTACTACCTGTAAACACAAACGTGAGCTGGCCGGCGGGTGTGTGCCGAAAACCTCTCCGATGCCTAAGTCAGCAAGCAAGACAAGAAGGCAAAAGCTCTATGTATTCAGGGAGCAAAAGTTGCATTACCTTTCTAAAGGTGATATTGGTGAGCTTATATAGATTTCACGTGGCACAATCCTGGTACGACTCTAACTCCTCCATGCAGAGTCCTCTTAGGATTCATACTCCTGGAAGATAATGCTTATCCTCCAACACCCTCCCCCACTGCTTAAACCAAGTGAGATGGTTTTCCTTATGGCCGAACTACTTCAAGACCGAAATAACATTGCCCCGCCAGACTAACAAATCTAGACCGATCTAACTGTTACCTCGGTCTTCCACTCCTTTCTTCTACCTCGGCTTCACAAGCACGACCGAGCTATCCATAGAAGAACTAAGCCGAGCTAACCTTCAATCAAGCCTTGGAACGAAATACACACCTCGGTTCCGCACAGCGCGACCGAGCTACACCTCCCACGGCGGAGACCGAACTAAACATACTTACTTCATCCGGCGACAAAACCTTTCTCTGGACCGGTCTACCATTTGCATTACCTTCGTTTGATTTTGATGACTACATTCACTTTTGTTGATATGTTTTGTTTTTGTAATTTACCTTATTTCGTCTCTTGTGTTAATTTTTAAGTGAGCAATTAGTTAATAATTTAAACTAAGAATATATACAAGTGTGTATAAAATAAGAATATACATGTCATATTAACTTTTTACATTATATCAATGTAGTTCGGAGAACTTCACACTTTTGAGAGCTTATCTGACAAGTCTTATTTAACATTCACACTTCTGAGGACTTGCATTTGTCGACAACTAGTTTTTAATTTTATTGCTCAATCTGCAAATTAGGTCCCAACGTCTATTTTTATTTAGTTGATGTTAGTAAATATTTTTCATGATAGGTCAAGTTTATGAAGTCCAAAAAGGCCTTTTGATTTGGAGTTAAGTTTGTTAAGATACACCTCGTCTGCTTCCATAAATCCACCACACTGGTCGCCAATCACACAATAAACCTCCTTCCCACGAAGATGAAGCGGCAAGCCCGTCACTCGGATCCATACTCTCGGTCCTGGTGTTGAGTTTGTCCCCGAAGCGCAGAGGGCCAAGGGTGTCCACTATTCGAACAGCAAATCACGACCATCAAGAGTCCAGTGCCAACACAACAAAGCCTCCGCCTCGTGTCTAGAAGAGAAAACAAACAAAAAAGCCCGATCACCAAGTGGACGTATCTCCACTTGTCCCGACGTCTTCCACCATTGATGGACCTAGTCTGACATAGCCGCAAAGCTCAGGCCTTTACCACCCACGCCCCTTAGTTGTCCCACCAATGCCCTATCCAGTAGTTGAAACCACTCGCCTTCCATCGCTATGTGCACCGCCTGAACCCCTATAGCTATGCCGTGATTTGCCACTGCCATAGGCCTAGAAATAAGCAGCCCCATCCCCTGCACACCACCAACTTGCTTTACCCAACCATCACCTAATCCAAACCCTTCAACAACCAAAGCCAGATCTCCCCACCCATCGCCGAAGTCAGACATCGGAAAGAAAAGCTGAGGCCTTTGCTTCCCTTCCGTCACCACAAGAAGTTTGGCCAGGTTGCCCATATGAAGGAGATTAGCTTTCGGCAAAAATCTAGATGTCTGTGGTTAAAGGATGGGGATCGAAATACAAAGTTTTTTCATCGTATGGTGAATGCCCATTGGATGGTGAATCAGATAGGTCAAATACATGTGGATGGTGTGGAATTGTCTTCTTCGGATGCGGTCAGTGGGCTTCTATGAGCAGCTTTTTCGGGATGACGGGGAGGTGTAGAGGCCAAGCCTAGATAGTGTTTCTTTTGATGTTATTTCAGACACGGTTAGTTACAGGTTAGAGCGCCCGTTCTCGGAAGATAAGGTGATAGAGGCTTTACGCAGTATGCCTGGAGATAAGGCGCCGGGTCCAGATGGTTTTACTTTAGCATTTTTCCAACATTGTTGGGAGGTGGTGAAGGCTGATGTGATGGCAATGTTTGAATAGTTTTATCAAACTGGTGAGTTTGAGCGTAGCCTTAATGCCCCGTTTATTGCTTTGATCCCAAAGAATGGTGTGGCGAAGGATATTCGGGACTTCCGACCTATCACTCTATTGGGTAGTGTGTATAAACTTTTGGCGAAAGTGCTGGCTAATAGGTTACGAGGTGTGTTGGAAGGGGTCGTTTCCGAGTCTCAGAATGCTTTTGTGGGTGGGTGGCAAATTCTCAATGCAGTTTTAGTGGCAAATGAATGTGTGGATTCTTGACTCTGACAAGGGCAGGCGAGGCTTATCTGCAAACTTGATATTGAGAAGGCTTATGATAATGTTAATTGGAAGTTTTTACTGTATATGCTGGATAGACTTGGTTTTGGGGTTAGGTGGAGGCATTGGATCCAATTCTGTATTTCCACGGTGCGGATGTCGGTTCTTGTGAATGGATCTCCAGCGGGTTTTTTTCCTACTTATAGGGGGCTTCGGCATGGAGATCCTTTATCTCCTTTATTGTTTATATTGGTGATGGAAGCGCTGGGGCGGTTGTTATCTAGGGCAGTGCAGGGAGGATGGTTGCAGGGGTTTGCGGTAGGGATGGCTCCCGCAATTTTGTCGGTTTCCTATTTGTTCTATGCAGATGATGCACTTATTTTTTGCGATGCAGATGTGGATCAAATTGGTTATTTGAGATGTGTGTTATTGTGTTTTGAGGCCGTCTCAGGTCTTTGGGTGAACTTAGCAAAGTCAGAACTGATTCCAATGGGAGAGGTGGCTACAATTCCGGTGTTGGTAGCTATTCTGAGGTGTAAGGTGGCGACTTTGCCAATTACGTACTTGGGATTACCTTTGGAGGCGTCTTTTAAGGCTAAAGGGGTGTGAGATAGGGTTGTGGATCGTATGCAGCGGCGGTTGGCAGGATAGAAACGACAGTATTTATTAAAAGGGGGGAGACTTACGTTGATTAAGAGTGTTCTATTTACCATTCTGACATATTTTATGTCTGTCCATGTGATCTCGATGTCAGTGGCCAAGTAGATAGAGTAGTTGCAGAGGGATTTCTTGTGGGGTACTGGCGGGGAGGGTTCTCATTATCACTTGGTGGCCTGGGATCAGATTTGTCGTCCCAAGGTGCAGGGAGGTTTGTGGATTCGAAGGTTGGTCTTGATCAATGTGGCCCCGTTGGGGAAATGGTTGTAGCGATTTATGGCAGAGTATGACCATTTCTGGAGAAGGGGTGATGGTAGCAAAGTTTGGTGTGGGGCATGGTGGGTGGTGTTCGGGGCGGGTAGAGCATTCTCATGGTTGTGGTCTATGGAAGGGGATTTGGTTGCCTACTAGTTTTGGTACCTCTTTAACAAGGTACCCTGAGGAAGGAAATGGGTATACTCGAAATTGACCAAATCATCTATAAATTTGAAAATTGCCTCTTCTAGCCTGGACCTCCGAACTTTCAGATCTCTCTTAGTGAGACTTAGATTGATATTGCTGCAGAGAAGTATTGGGACTCCTTGTGTTAAGTCAAATTGTTTGGCAAATTGAGCAGGACAATACGGCTCAGCTATACATCTGTAGGCTCTGGGGTTCAAGGTCCCAATAAATAACTCTCTGGGGATCAGAATGGAAGCCTATATATCTTTGTGAGCAGGTGAGGCGCAGGACTTGTCACTTAGGAAATTCCTCAACCAAGATGGACCAATGGTGAGTTCGAAGGGACGGAAACGGAAAGCAGAAAGAGAAGCTGGAAGTTGGTAGAAGAAAGAGAAGTAAAAAGCAAAAGTGGAGGGATAAAGTGAAGCATTGGCCAGCCTTATGCCATGAGTAAGGGGGTTTGGCTCAGAAAATTTAAGGCATTTTGATTGTAATTCGGTGA
This sequence comes from Camellia lanceoleosa, assembly GCA_025200525.1. Classification (NCBI taxonomy): domain Eukaryota; kingdom Viridiplantae; phylum Streptophyta; class Magnoliopsida; order Ericales; family Theaceae; genus Camellia; species Camellia lanceoleosa. The sequence goes on from CM045758.1 coordinate 204,346,961, forward strand.
AATAGGCAAAAAGCCAAAGCTGAAGGATCCAGAATGGCCCCATTTGGTTAGCATCTAAGGGTTTCTCACAGAAGAGGGAACAAACTCTATATACATGGCTTAAAACATATGGGGCTAAGGCCACTATTTTCTGTAAAACGAAGGCTTTGGCAAGAGGGGTAAATTCAGGCATGATTCTCTGAGAGGAGGTACAGAAGAGGAATTTGTAAAGCCAATACAATAAGAAAGAAAAGAATTCCCTATTAGTCACAAAGCCCTCTCTTTTATTCTCAATCTTAACGAAATCACTATAGGATGAGTTAAGAAAGGGGAGGGAGAAATGGACTACTGAATCAGGGTAATCTGGTCCAAAGGGGGTACCAATTGGGGATAATCCTAGTAGATGGCAAATGTCAAGAACAGTAGGGGCCATCATCCCACATCTAAATTGAAAGAAATTAAAGATAGGATTCCAAAAACATAAGGCAGCAGGAATTAGGAAAGGGTCCTCTGAAATAGTTACCCTGGATAGTCGGAGAGCATCGAGAAAGCAGAGCTCTTGAAGGTCTAGAGTTCTAGCAGGGACAACCCGGTCATACCGTTCTTGTCACTCCGATCTCACCGTGGGCCAGCATCGGTGGGGGCGATTTATCCTCGAGTTCCTTCAGTCAAGACCACCTTCGTAAAGAAGACATTGGTTTTCTAAACGAGGATGTAGGGCTGGGAGCTTATGAAGGATCTCTTTGAATATGGGCCCAAGCACGTAGTTTTGCTGCACATGTCGACGAGGGACGAAGATTCGTCCATCGATAGCGCTTTTCTCCCCAGCTTTGTACTTCTCACATTCCGTATCAATGAGCCTCTTAAGGGTTACAGATGGGCTCACACGCTCTACGATTGGCACCGAAGAAGAAGCCATTGATAATACACGTTTCCAGAAGGTGAAGTTGAGAAAGGAAGTGGAGAGAAGTGGAAGATTGGCAGAGGTAAAAGGGTTTGTGCGTTGAGCGAGCAAATGATTTCAGAACACGAAATAAAAAGGTTTCAAAAGCCTTTGTGTTTGGGGGATATATAAACGCTTGGTTCGTTAAGCACTAAAAGTACGAATACGAAGAGTTTCCTTCAAATATTGATAGTATTTGGAGGGAAAACACAGCCCAGATGTTGAGGCTAGCTTCGAAGCAAAATATTTGGCTTCGAAACCAGATTTTGGCGTCAAAAGCCAAAAAACAACGGCTTCGAAACAAAGAAGTCGGCTTCGAAGCACATTTTCGTACTTAAAAAACGTAAGAATACTCAAGTATTTGATTTACTTTGAAGGGGTTAAAAGATCTATCTTAGGTTTCTTAGTGAAAGTAATGTCCTTCGAAGTGAAACTTGACACTTTGTAAGGATGGAAATTGGTGTTCAAAACATAACACACCAGATTTTGACGCTAAAAGTCCAATAACAACGGCTTCGAAACTAAGAAGCCGGCTTTGAAGCACATTCCGTACCCAATGGATGCAAGAATGCTCAAGTATTCGTTTACTTCAAAGGGATTAAAGACCTGTTTTAGGTTTCTCATTGAAAGTGATGTTCTTCAAAGTAAAACTAGAAATCCATTAGGAATGGAAATTGGTATTCGAAACATCAAAATCAATAGTTGGCTTATATATATTCAGAAAAGTTGTCTTTTCGAACTAAAACAGTGCATCCCTCAAAAGGAGCTTCCATATTTTTGAAGGTATGGACTGTTGTTCAAGACAAAAAGATCAATTTAAAACTGATTGATCATAATAAATCATTGACCATATGTTGGTTGTGATTGAAACAAGTTTTGAAGAGTAAGTTTGTTAAATTGGAAGCATGGATCCTAAATGGAAAAAACAACAAAAGCTATTTGCTGCATTCCATAAATTGGAAAAATTCATGGTCGTTTTGTTAATATTCATTTAAAACGATTGAATCCAGGTTCGAAGAAAAAGATTGTTCAGTTCAAAGCTCTAAAATTGCTTTTAAAGACAAATAGAGACAAGATCAAACCATAAAGAAAAGTCTTAGTGGTATTAAAGCAAAAACAGTTATATCGAATGGCCATTTTTGGGTACAAACTCAAGCTCATAAAAATAGGGAATGGAATAAATAACAAGATCATGAAATTTAGTCCAACAATGATCAATGAATTTCTGCTCTTTCTTTATTCTGTCCTCTATTTCTTCTAACATTGGTTGCATGAGTTGATGTGCTCTCACTTCGTAAAAGAGCTTTTCAGCCTTTATTTCGAAAGCTGTTTCTCTCAATCCTTGTTCCAATTCGTCTATATCAAAATCATCCCAGTATGCAGAATCTTTATTCTTGAAATCATTGAATTCTTCAATAAAGTTTTCTGCTTCATATTGGGCATGAATTTGGAGGGACGAAAGTTGGTCTAAAGATTGTGTGGTGTTCATAGAGGTCCGATGCCAGTGAAGAATCAATGGAAGTTGGTCCAAAAATATGTGAAGCTCTGCTTGGGTGAGGGGATTGCGGACATGACCCCGAGTTAGAATATCACAAGCCCATCTGTAGACACCCCATTTTTGACCGCCCTCAAGACTTGGGCATTACTGATGGTTTGCTCGGTGTTGAGAGATGTGCAGGCCAAAGATTCAATTCCTTCGGCAAGGAGAGAGGCAAACCCTTCAAAACACTTTGTTTAGGGGTTTGGAGTTGAAGAAAAGAGGAGAGGAGGGGAGAAAATAGGTTGGAGAAGAAGTTCGCCATGAATCCGGGTAGAAGAAAGTCGAGCGGCTCTTACTGAATCAGGCTTATTCAATTGCATACTTGGAGTTAAGCTATGAGGCCACTACCATTGGAAAGAAGACTTCTGGGGCTTCATTTTTGGTTCAAGAATCTCCTAGAGCCAAGTCAGGGTGGAGGAGATATGTTGGGTTGAAGCAGGGGATCATCCCGGTTGGATCGAGTCTGCGCGACTTCACGGAAAAGGGCATAACTTTTTGTATAGGAGGAATTTTGATGCAAGGTTTGTGCCATTGGAAAGCTAACTTTCGGGGCTTCGATTTGCATACCCACCGGCCATGTTTTGACCAAGGAATCATCCATTGGCACTCTATTTAGCCGACCGGCAGAAAAGAGTGCCGACCGGCACTTTATTTTGGACAATGATCGAATCTTCTGGCCGGTTTGAACCCTTTGCACCCCCCAAGCTTGGTGCATGCCAGCTGTGCCAGTTGGGATGCACAGAACTCGACCCACGTGCATCCATGTGCCTATTTTACACCTTTTTGGCCCTTATTTTGCACCCTTTGCTCAAGGCTTCTTGAGGAAGCCTTGACCCCTTGTCTTGGCTTCCCCAAGAAGCCTTACCAGCTGTCCAAGCTTCCCTTACAAGCCTTGGACCCCCTTGACCCTTTTTCTTTAACTTAGCCTCTAAGTTTAGTGCTTATACTTGCCTATATAAGCACCTCTCCTCTCCCTTGAGCAAGGGTTAGAGGTTTGGAACAAAAAACCAGCAGATATATATGTATATCTGATATATACATATAGATCCCACCCCCTCTCTCCATATCTCTCTCAATCCACCTCCAAACAACCTTGTTCTTGGACCATTCCTTCACCAACCCATAGCACAACACCACCACTTCCATTTCCAGCGACTTGGAGGTCATTTGCAGAGCTTAAGAGCACCTAAACTTGGATCAAAACCTGCTGGTTCATTGGTCTTCAAGGGTAAGTGTCTATTTCCCTTAAACTAGCATTTTCTTGCATCATCTCTTAGCCTTGCTTGCAAGCACTTTTGGGCTCCGACCCAAACTTCAAATAGTCTTATTTTGGGGTCCTCTTCATGTTTGATTGAGGGCCCCTTGCCGTTTGGTGATTGCATATAGCACCTATCTCAATATCCTCTTGTATGCCATGTTTCTTGCATAGAATATTTGGCTGATGTATGATCTGTTTTGGGGCTTGATGTAAGCTGTAAGTAGGCTTATTTTGAGCCCTTCTTCAACATTTAAGAAGGGCTAAACCTTGTTTGGGACCCCTATCTTGTACTTGTTTCATAATCTCTTCTATTTACCGTAATCTTGCATGCTTTGTTAGCCTACCATGCTTCTGGTTTTGGGTCTTTGACAGGCCTGAAAAAGGTCTTAGTTTTCCCTCCTCTACATGTCTCATGAAGGGTTTTTGTCTGTTTAGTGAATACTTTGCATACCTCATGTTGTGGCCTCATTTTGCCCTTGTTTTGTATGACATTTTGAGCCCACTTGTATCTGTTTTTGGGGCTGACCATAAACTGTAAAACACTATTTTTCGGGCCCCTCTTCAACATTGAAGAAGGGCCTTTCTCTATTTTTGGACAGCAGCTGTGGGTTGTTTCAATAGCTTGCTCTTGGGGCCATTTTCGCATGCTAGTTTAGCCTCATTTCTATTTGCTGTTTTGCCATGCTTTATACTGAAAAAATGCTTTTTTTGGGACTGTCTAGCTGCTGTCTTCATACTTCATGTTCATATCTTGCATGTTTAGCATAGCTATAGGCCATTTCGGAGGCCTAGTTTTGCATTTCGGGAGTGATTCCATGCATCGGGTGTCATTTCGCCTTGTTTCGGGGCTGTTTTGCCCCTCATTTAGCTACTGAAATTTGTATGTGTAGTATGCCATGCTTCATGTTTCATTAGAATGCTATTTCATGCTTGTATGCCATCGCCTCGATTTGCGTGCCCGTATGCACGCATTTCGAGGCATCTCTTTTTCATCTTATGGCCGCTGATTTTGGCATGCTTGTGAGCTATCCATGTTAGTTTAAGTCCATTGTTGCATGTTTGTTGCATGCCATGCTTGTTGGTTTAGGTTGTGTGCCTAATACATGTTGCATGTTTGCATACTTGCCTTTATGCTCATATTGCATACTTAGCTCACATGTTTAGGTTGCATTTGGCATGCATACCTTGCCTCTTGAATCACCATAATAGAGGTTGGGCCTCTGGTTTGTTTGTGCTTGCATTCCATTCCATTAAAAGTTGCTAACTTCGGCTTCTCGGGCCATCATGCATTGAAATGCATGATTGATGGCCCGGGGGTCGAGGGCCATGCTCCCTTGAGTCCATTACATGATAGGGAGTGTGTCCATGCATACATTTGCCCAGAAATTCTTTGGTTTCTTGTTTCTTTGTCACAAAACCTCTCCTGCAGGAATTTAGTGCCGACCGGCACTCTTTAGTGCCGACCGGCAATCTTTTTGTGCCGATAAGCTCCCCAGCAGCCGGTGGCCACCTCAAGCAGCCGGTGGTTATTTCCTCTAGCCGGTGGTGCACTGCAGTGAATCTGGAAGGTATTCTGGGACTCTGGCAATTTTCCAGGGAGGCAGGACAGTGAAACAGAGGCAGCAGTGGTGCGGTGTGGGCTTTCCGGGCAAGTTGGATCGAGCATGCATCATTCGCGCATCCCGAGGCGAGGGGCTGTGGCCCCCTTTTATTTCACATTTATTTATTCAGTAATTAGAATTTGTAATATTTATTCATTTATTTTGGGACTGTATTATTATTTTGGTCCCTCCGAGCGAGGGCAAATTTGTAATAAGTGTGTGTGAGTGGGTGTATGTCTTCCAACCCCCATTTCTTTCTCCCTTTTATTTACCCGCTTATGTTGGTAGATTAGGGCACATTTAAATCAGTATACCTTATGCAATGCATGTGTGCATTCATGCATTTGTTTACATGCATTCTGCTCGACATCATACAAACTGCATCGTACTTTCAATTCCAAATTGAATACGTAATAGTTGTTGCATCTCATGTGCCATGTTTAGGGTTAGCCGAGCCTACTCTAGATTACATCTCTGCGTGTGATGCATTAGCCACTTAACATGAACTAGGTCATGCATGTTTGCTAACTAGTTTACTGTTTTGGCACGGAGTACGATGTAAGTTTTTATGGCTTTAGCACATCGCATGCGTGTGAATGTTTACCATGACAGTATGCTTGCCATGCGGCTAAGTGCTTACATGATAAACTGTTTGAATGCCTGTGGGTGGAGGTTGGATTGCCTGAGTTGGAACAACTCATTGAAATCCGCATTTTAGCCTACTTGCGAGTAGCAAAAGAAAACAACACGTTTTTCGAGGCAAAACGGATATGCAATGTTTATTTCCAAGTTAGGCAATCTAGTCTATACTTTTGTGTTGTGCGCATCACATAGTAACTCTAGGCTAAACAATTGGAATAAGAACATGTAATGTTTTCAAAACGGATATCACGGTTAGTAGAGGCCGGTCTTCGGACCGGGCGAAAGGGGGTGCTCATAGCTGACCTTCCCCGATCGTACCCAAGCTCCCGAGCCAAGACCACTTTGGTGATGACGGACATGTGGCCTTCGGCACCGAGTCAGGGTTTCCTAAATTTCCCAAAAATAAAATATTTAGGTGGCGACTCTGTAATCTGGCAAAGCAGTCCATGTTTGGCGCTACTTTTTCAAAAATCTGTTTTCTCAAACGATTTGCCGGATTTGGACTCTTTGGTTCAGATTTAGAACCGCGACACACAAAGGGAGTTCGAACTGTAGCCAAGGTCCCCCGCGGACGTGCTACACCATCGAAAGTTCTTAAGAGGGACTTCGTCCTCAAGAACATTGAAGGGCAAGTGGGAAAAAGCAGTGAGCAAAAGTTGAGCTTGTTTCCGCTCAGCCGGAGTAGGGGAAGGTGGTGGTTTGTAAGGTAAAAAGACCTTATTCGCGGAGAGAACAAGCCTCAGTTTCTCTATCCAGTAAGGATTTGGCGAAAGAGAAGGTGTGGATGCTTCTATTTCAGGAGGTGGAGCAAGGACAGAAGGAACAAGGGCATTAATATAATCGAGCCAGTCAGAAGAGCAAATCTTTGCCTTCTGAGCTAAGAATGATGGATTGTATCCTTGTGCCTCTTCTGGGCATCAGGTAACATGCACTGTCTTTGTAGGCATGGAAGATGTATACCATGCCACAAGCAGATTCTCCTCAAAACTGCGTCGGTGGTCAATGGTCACGTAAGGATAGACCACCGAGCTTCGCGCATAGGAAAGGAATTCTAAAGGGTCAGTAAATTCAACAAAGTGATGGTTGATTCGTTCCCTTAACTCACATTCCTCAGGTTTTGACCAGTTGGTCCACTCAGAAGCCCCAGAAGAGGAATAAGTTGCAACCTTATCCCATGCAGAGGGTTGTGAAGGAGAACTTCCCATGTCCATATTTGCAACTTTTTGGATCAAAGGATTGAGAGCAGTTTGTTCGTGGTCCAAGAATGAGTCAGAAGAAGAACTTCTTGTATCTATATTCGCAAGTTTCTGAATCGAAAGATTAAGGGCAATGTGTTCGTAATCCAAAGGTCGATAATTTTGCAAAAGCATCCATGACCTGAACATGGAAAGGTGGATAAAGGTGGCTAATTAGTGCATGAAAATTCTTTCGAGGACGAATAACATCATCATATGACTCTTCGTGTGCTCGATCAGTGGAGGAGATAATTGATTCGGCCATAAAAGGTATATCAGTCCATTCGAATACTAAGGTGGTGGAGGTGTTCAAAAGACTGAAAGGGAGTTTAATGCAGATGATGAATGACAGTTGCATTTTTGGGAAACCATGCACGATCTAAGACGTGGGGAAAAACTTTGATCCACTAATATCACCAAGTATTGGGTATATTAGTGCGGAGGGTAATGTTGGCTACATATTTTGTACAAGCCAATCACAATTCAATACGTGGCAGAATAAGGGTAATATAGGAAGACTATTCAAGTCTTCGATCCTGATAGTACACGTGACAGTTAGTATTGGTTCTCACGTGATCTGAGTAGCATTGGATCAATAAAGAGGTGCAAGGTGACGTGGCTTTAACGGTTACTCAGATTCAAATTCAAAATATAGGAGGGAAGCCTAACTGCAAGTGATGGCGTAGTGGAACTATTTATAAGGCAGCATGATCAACGATCATGGAGGAGCAGTTCGACGGTTTGAAGTGCGGTTCGATGGTCATCCTTGAGAAGTATAAATAGCGGGGAAGACCCCAGAAAAAAGGCCCAGACTCAGATCATACAAACCAGTCTTGCTTTACATATTTTCTTTTCCAGTTTTACATTTCCTGTTCTTTAAATTTCTGCTATTTACATTCCTGCACTTCAAATTCCTGCACTGCACTTCATTCATACGAGTAGTTTCAAGTAGATTGTTGCTATAAACCTCTACGAGGCTGAGTTCAGATCATTGTAAGTTTTCATTCTAATGAAATATTTCAATTGCTCTTCATTTAACTGTTATTTTGTTTAATTTCTTCTAAGTTAAGCCACCATTAAAAGTCCTTTTCATTGAGACTGAAAAAACTAAAACACAATCGTTTGATAATTGGTTGGCAATTAACATTTCTGTAAGGACTGATTGATCCTTGCTGGCACGCTCACATTTACAAAAATACCCTTCGAAGGCCAAAAAACCAACAAATATGCTTTGCACTTTAATGTATTTTATTTTATTTTTTTGAACTAGGCACTTTAATGTAGTGGATTCTATTTATTGGACTTTTATCAAACAATTTGTATTTTAGAGTCAGGATGGGTTTTGGGGATTTATGAAATTGACTCTTAAGCCTCGTTTGAGAACAGGTTAATTTAGTAATTTTTTGATTATTTGGCTAAAATATGAGCTAAAAAAAACTAGTATGTTTGGAATGACTTTTTGACTTTTTACGAAAAGATGTACAGAAAGTAGAGAGAAAAGAGAATCTTTGACTTTTTGGTATGTGTTGTTGGCTTTTTGATTTTTTTAGTGACTTTTTGACTTTTTAGCTAAAAAAGTCACTTGCCAAACGAGGCCTTAATATCATATACGAAGTCAGGAAAAAGAGCCTATATATGATGAATAATGGGGAGTCTGGTATGAGCAGATCTAGGGCCAAACCACAATGGGGGTGTTTGAGAAGTGACTATTTTAGAGTTTTTTTGGTTTTTTTTGCTATTTTAGTAGGTTATTTTAGTTTTTGTGTTTGGGAAGATGGGATGAATTTTTATTTGAGTTGGTGTATTGAAATGATGTTTGAAGTGAAAATGACAAATTTGTCTCTAACTTCACATTTTTTAAAATTAATTTAAAGGGGTAAAATTGTAATTTACCAACCTGTCACAGTGATAGTCCTACACTGTCACTATGATAGCCCACAGTCGGGCTATTTTTATTTTTTATTTTTTAAATCAATGGTCTAAAGGGGCTAAAAGGTTTTTTTTTATTGTTGAGGGTAAAATAGCTTGTACCCTCACTTCCCAAACACCGCCAATATTAGATTGTTGTTTATTGCATAACAATTCAGTTTGTAGTTTTAATTAGGGCGAATTACACTAAGAGTCCCCATAGTTTGTGACTCGTGTCACTTTAGTCATTGACTTTTTAATTGTGACACATATGACTTTGAATTTTAAATCTTATTTCAAATAAAGACAATTGAATATACCATTACTCAATTTTAAGGGCAAAATTATCAATTTAATAAAATATAAATTAATTTGACAAAAATAAATGTCAAAAAAATATTTTTTAAATTTTAAAAATTATTTTTACCCACCAAAGATAAAATTATGTAAAACTGATAAATCTTTTACGCATTTATTTATTTTATCAAATTAATTTTTATTATATGTTTGGATGATGATCATGTAACGTGTGGTTGTTAGCTTTTAATGTGTAATCAATATGTTTAATATATGAAATATTTTTAGTTTTGAATTTTTTGATTTAATATATTGGTTTAATAATGCTATCAAAGTGGTCGATATATTTGAGTTTTGAAAAAATGGAAACTAATTTAATGAAAATAAAAACAACCATCCATTACATGATCATCATCCAAACACATAATAAAAATCAATTTGGTAAAATAAATAAATATGTAAAAGATTTATCAATTTTACATAATTTTATTTATGATAGGTAGAAATAAATTTTAAAAATTCAAAAATATTTTTTGACATTTATTTTTGTCGAATTAGTTTATATTTTGTCAAATTAATGACTTTGCTCGTGAAATTGAGTAATGGTATTTTTAATTATTTTTATTTAGAACAAGATTCAAAATTCAAGATCAAATGTGTCACAATTAAAAAGTCAAGAATTAAAGTAACACAAGTTTCAAACTATAGAGACTATTAGTATAATTTATCCTTTTAATTATTTACGAAAGGAATCGGATTATCCAATCGGGAAGACACATTTTATTCATGTTTTGTAACTTGTCTTGTTTTATCATTGGTAGATGCACCAATGTTTTATCTAGATATTTTTCCAACATATTAGTAATCTACTAATCTTTCATAGGTAGTGTCATCCATAATATATGCATTCTACTTCAGATCTTTCTTTAAATTTGTTTATAGCTCTTTGTGTATTCTGATGAGAAAAGCAACTTAACCTTTCCAAGTAGCACATATTGGTCGACTATGTAACTAGGAAATGCTTTTAATGTCAGATATGTCCGTGTGATTTAAAAGAAAAGTAAGCCTAGTGTTGTCCCCATTAGAATGGGTCGGTAAGGGATAGATTGCGTATAAACCTATCATTTGATATAATTTGTACAAAGTGATTGTCTTCAAATTTAAATCTACAACCTCAAGATTTGTAAGGCGAGTTTTAAAGAACTTAACCTTTGACATAATTTGTACAAAATAACCACCCTCAAATTTAATCTCACAACTTCAAATTTAGTAGGCCAAATTTTAACCACCGAAGTTTTGCGTCTCTATGTGATGCAATAAACTGGAATTTATTTACAAAAGTGAACTGTTTTGGATTCAATGTTATGGTGCTTCAATACATTTGATAGGACTCCACTAGCCTAGAAAATAGTACCTTGAAAGCAATTCAAATCTTGTGGGATATTTTGTGCGTTCTTAATTAAAGACTGAACCCCACTAAAGAAATCATTATCAAGAAAACCATTTTCAACTGGACTCTAATCTCTTCTCTAAATATTAGTAATATGAAGTTTTTCCTTCTTATTTTTGAGGTTAAGAACTATCGGTTTTAGTAAGATTTTACTCCATCTTCAATACTAAGAATTTGGCGTGTTCCATGAGAAGTCGGTTGTACTTCCCAGTTCTCAATCTAAGCCATACTGTTGCCTTTCTTGCATAACTAGGATATTAATTTTGGGCAAGGTAAATTTTCATCTCTTGGGTTACATGACTTGTTTTACAGGAACAGTAATCATCATAAAGTTAGATAACTAAGAGACCTACTTGGGTGATGGTGCTTTTGCATCCCCCCCCCCCCCCCCCCCCCAAAAAAAAAAAAAAAAAAACAAAAAAAAAACAAACAAACAAACAAAAAAACAAAAACAAAAACAAAAACAAAGATTAAGGAAAGACAAAGAAACAAAAGAACATGAGTGATGTTGGTATGCGTTCAACATGATAACGATGGAAAAAAATGAAGTGAAAAGAGATATGCGTAACCATGGCAACTGATGCATGCTAAAATGTATCGAAACACCATAATAAGCAAAAACAGCCCTTTTGTGTTGTGTCTGTGTTTGTAAAGAGAAGGATTATAGTGCACATTACTCAAACATGGAATGCCTGCAATCAAATGGATAACAGCTTTTGCAGAAAGAAAAGTTAAGAATGGAAATGTCAAGGATAATCCTTGGCTTGTAAAGAGGTGATGGAATTTTTTTTTTTTAATTTAGCTGGTAATTTTTCTATTGGTCACCTTCTTCACCTCCTGTCTGTGTCAATAGAGCGAGTAATTGCCAACCTAAACTAGTTTGCTAGACCAATCGAAATTGATTAATGTCATATTTCTAAACCTCGTAAGCGAAATCCAGGAACAGTACGTGGGAATTGGGAAGTGGATAGCTTTTTCACATGTTTTTCTTGCTATAGCAGGTTTTGTATAATCAACCAACATGTCCACCCCACCACCACCCTTTACTCCTGTTACCCTGATTAACTCTTACGTAAACAATGTCACTTATATCTCTCTCCATTCTAGTATGCTGACAGAATCAGTACTTATCCATTTATAGGAATAACCTATGGAATTTTGTTTCAGTCATTTCGTAAACAGTTCATGATTTACATTCCTTTTTTTTTTTTTAATATGCTTTGTATAGGAACTTCTTTATCACAGTTCATAGAATTAATCATGAAAAAGATCCCGGTGGAATCTGGTCAGACAGGTCAGTTCTAATGTCTTCCTCTCTTATTTAGCCCTGGTTACCTGTGAGTCTTTATGTGGTTGATGGAGGAATATTATATCTAAACCCACAGAGATCTTTAACTTCTAGATATAAATAAGTGATATCATAATTAAGGGAAATTATAAAATATTTCTGGAGTTCCACGTGTCTATATATGTCTACACTCCAAGATTACTGAATAATTGCTCCATAATTAAGCTAATATAAGAATCATAGGAACACAAGATGTTGCAGTTTTCTTCTCTCGATCTGGTACAGCTTAAAATGAAGGAAAATATGGATGGACTTAGAAAAGAGATAAATAGACAAATAAAATCATCTCGGCCTTTATCTCAACGAAGCAGACCAGTGGAACTTGTATCCGACTGGCTTGATGATTCGGTTCTGAGGTAAGCCGAGTTACAATTAATATCATCTAGATCTCTCAAAGTAGGGTAGGTACTATTGAGCTGCATGTCTGCGAGCATCTGACGAAGCCCTGAAGTTTCTTCTTTGAGCTGAGTATTCTCTTGAAGGATCTTGTCGTGGGATTCTGAAGCATGGTTTAGTTTATCAATGAGTTGGTGATTCTCGTTTCGGAGCCAAAGAACCTGTGACCAGAGCTCGTCAAGGTGCTTCTGCTTGCGCATACGTGATCGGCGTGCAGACTCTCTGTTGGATATCATTCTTCTCTGCTTCCTCTCATTGATGAGGCTTAGTTGTTGTTCATCTGCTTCATCTGAAGTTGAGTTACTGCTGAAGCATGTCGACTGTGCGTTGAATTCTTGACCTTGAGGAGTAATTTGAAGATGAAATAAAGGATTAGTGGATCTGCTAAACTGAAATGTTGGAATGTTGTTTGTTGTCAAACCAAAATTAGGCATATATGGATTTGAATACGAAGGAGCTAGATAATGTTCTGCAACCTCACTCGCTTGCATGGCTTTGAACTTTTTGTGTGATATACAGAGACGGGTTGGGATCAAGCTCTAAGGTGGAAATCAGGAGAAGAAGTTGGTGTTTTTGATGTGAGTGGAAGTTCGAGGGGGAAGAGGCATTTTATAGGAGGGAAAAAGGCAAAAATGGCCCCACTTAGAGTTGCTAGAGCTTCTTAAAGATGGGACCATTGGAATATGATGCATGAACTGTGCTTCTACATAAATAGCATCACATCCATGTATACATGAAACATGCAACACACAAGCCTAAAATGGGTAATTATCAATGGTCACATATATACATGCTTGAAGTGTATGTTATCCATGAAGCATACATACATGCATACATGGAAATGTTGTGGATAATCCTCTCCAGAGATCAAATATTGGCTTACATCAGAGAGATCCGTGGATGGTTTATATGGTGGGGAGTATAATAATTTAGTTGTGGGAATTCTTTGGTAGCCAATTGAAGATCATTTTTACACAACAACATTTTGGTGACGTATTGGAATGGGGAGAACAAGGTTGGGGAAGACAAGCTCTTTTCTATAAGGGGAAAAGATTATATTAGGAATTGATGACTCAACCACCACTTGGATGAGATCCATCATAAAATAAAATACAATCTACTTGGTTCTTAACATTTGGATTGTTAGGAGTCACAGTCCCTTGTGGCACATTTAGGTACAGATCAGTGTGCCACATCATAGCAGGGGAGAGGGGAGGGGTGCTTTTAGTCATTTGGGTATTAGACTGTTAGGTAGGCTTTTTCACAATTTTGCTACAGACACAAATAGATTGCACACAAGGGGTGTGGGACCCACGTCCCGGTCCCTTGTGTTTCTTTTGTGCACTTTCTATGCACTTTTTTTGGTGTCACTACACTAATTCAACAACATTGTTTGGAAGAAGGACAGCATCACCTTCCACTGTGATTCTTTTTTCAGTAGTGCAAAAACTGTGATGTGATATTTTACTAGGTAATATTTATATTTCATTAAGATGTATTTGGCTATTAAGTAGAACCTGACCTTACATTGGATTGCAACCAGAAAAAAATAAATCATCCATTGAACATAATGTAATGAAGCTATTGGTAAAAAGAATGGGGAAAATTGAAACTGCATAATGTAATCAAGTCTGAAATCTGCCGTTAAGTTATACAAAGCATGGATTTGTGTCAAAGTTAGTCAAAATCTACTGATATTAGCCTTGAAGTATAGTAGACAATGAGTACCACTGGAAAAAGTTGGCAATATTTGATGGGTAGACGATTGTGCTCTGGAATGTTTTATGCATCAACTAATAGTGTTTCTAATTCACTATTTTCTCTGGGATGCTATAGTGTTTTCTGAGTTATGAGCAAGAAAGTTTTAATATTTTAGGGGATCCAAAGTCATTGTATAATTAAAGTTTAATGATTTAGTTGAATGTGATGATAACCAACTAAAAGAAAAAGGGACAATTTTTATGTGCTGATGATTTCATGCGCACAAAACATCACAGAACAACTGTAAACAAAGATCTTATTTGAGATCCCTGGTCATGGTATTTCATTAAAATTTGGGTAAATCACAAACACACCCCTAGGCTTTACTTAAATTACAAATTATCCTTTATAGTTCTAGAAATTATATTATGCCCTCTAAAGCTTCTAATTTCATAACAAATAGGTTATTTTATTAATAAATCATCAAGTTAATTAACAATTTTTAATAATGTCAAAATTTTATTTCAATTAATAATTCAGATAATTTTATTATTATATAGGTGAATAGTTAGAAATTTCACTTTTTCAATTAATTCTTTAAATAAAAAATTTTGACAGAGAGGTATTTGTAATTTTCCAAATCACAGGGGGTAATTTGTATTTTAAACAAATCCCTGGGGATGTATTTGTAATTTACCCATAAAATTTCTATAACACATTTGTTATCACACTCTAGAGTCATAAGCTTGCATCGGCATAAGTTCGACCTCAGTCAATACCAGTTAAATAAAATAGTTGTTCTTTCGTTTTCTATTTGTTGTTTTTATTTTCAAAAAACACATAAAATTTATTTGATGAACTGTTTCTGAAACTGTTTAGCTTTTTGCCTTGATCGTGCAACTGATCATTGAGTGTTGAGCAATGGAAAAAAATCTTGTTATGTGGTGGTGGGAATGGGGAGGGGCTAGGGAGGAGATATAGATATGTACTTTGAAATGCTCTCTCGCTCTCTCTCTCTCATGTTGGGGTCAGCTTGAGTGGACTACATGGTCAACAATATCATAAGACACAGATAGACCTCTCTTTCATTTCTTGTCTTCAAATTGTTCTTTCTTGTTCCATTTCTATGTGCTTTCCTTTTTCCTTTTCTCTTTTCTCTTTTCCAATGAAGTCTTTTTCCATATGAGGATTGATAGTATAAAGGTTGCTAATGACTAATGACTAATGTAGTTGAATACATATAGCAGTATCTCTCTTCTTGTCCTGTATACTTGTATAGATACATTTCATTCACAATCACGAGAAAGAATTTTATGTGACATGGTTGAGCTGACGTAGTTGTCATGTGGTAAAAGGTGAGACTAGAGTTTGATATGGCCGAACACTAAGTACCTTAGGCTGAACACGAAGCAACTTTCTAGGTTTCATATTTACTATAAAATGAATAATGTGTGGAATGATACACCATGTCACGTGGTATACCCATCACATAAAATGTTTTCTTTCACATAGCAGATGTTTACAACAATTAAACCGGTAAGCTGAAAATTGACTTTGTCCATAATTTTTGGATGTTTTTCTGTATTAGTTTGATTTTAACCATTTTTATGCCAACATTAAAATCTCGTTTGAATTTGCTTCTTTTAAATGGCTTTAGCTTTATATGGGCATGTTTTCAATTAATGTTTAATTTTTTAGGTAGAGCATGCTTGTATCTCAGCCTTAAACTTTCAAATAAATAAATAGATAAAAATCCAAGAAGCTCAAATTCTGTTCAATAACATAACATCCTAATGGATCTCTCTTGGTCAATAGTGCATTTCACAGGTGAGATATGGATCTAAATCACTTTGTGAACTGAAAAACAGAGCCAAGTATCACGATGAAGGAAAATCAGTATGTCCTTTTCCTTTTTGCTGTTTTTTTTTTTTTTTTTTTCAGCTGATTAAATTTTTTCATAGTAATACTTAGAAACCCTAATTCCCTATCAATCCCACGATTAGGCAAGAAGTCTTTGGTTGTCCTCGTTTTAGATAAAGATAAAACAGTCTGCTCTACATCCTGTTTTCTTATGTTTCAAATCTTCCCCATTCGATGATTAAGTTATAAACTTTGGATCTCTCTCTCTCTTTTTAACTTGACTATAGCATTTGAAAATGGTGGGGCAATCTAAATGCAACTATATAGTCTATCATGTGATATGTACTTTTAGAATTATTTTATGTGATAAATTTTGTGATTAATTCTGTGTCCTTAAAAATCCTCGTAGTGTGATAGAAGGAAAATTAGAGGAGGGCAAAGAATCCGTACTAATTTGTGTATATTATATTTTATATATAGCACCCTCATCAGATGTGAAAGCAATGATTAAAAACAGATCCACCAAACTCATCTGAGACCCTAACCCTGGATATGCATATCTTATTAATCTCATACCCATTCATGTCCGTATCTGATCACATTTCCATATCATACCCTTCATGACACACAACCCACACACACAACCCAAAACAATTGGATGGACAATTTTGGGGAAAAAAACAAATTTCACAGGGGGAGAATCTGACACCAAATAAGGACAGTGCCCTAAAATAACGGCATGGGTCACCCACGGAGGGCTACCTGATTTAACTTCCTCCTACCCCCACCCCCACACCATCTTATTACCAAACACCAAAAATTTTATTCATCTGAACAAATGAGGGTAGTATGTATGCAGGACTACTAGGCCACCTTTAGACAGAGTGCACCACCCCCACCACCTATTGCCTTACTTGCTGTTTGAGTAAAAATTCAATAACACGGTGATACGAAATAGTTAATTAATAATAAATATATCTATGATGATGATGACTGTAATTACCCACTTTAACGTGATTATGTAATTGTCAAATATATGTGATCATATTTATATGGTAGTTTTTATTAGACGGCGATACACATGTTGATGGAGAATTGACATTTTTCTTTCTTGTGAGTTCAATTGAAATGAGTCCAAATCACCTAGTTTCTTCTCACCAAAGCTTCCGTGGTGATCCAGATAATTGCCTCTCCTCTCTTATAGAATTTTTTAAAATATTGTTGGAGTATCATATTGCATTGTTTATGCAGTATTCTTGGTTAATGGGAAATCACAACGCACATTAAATATGTCATTCTGTCTCCTAAGTATTTTTTATTGGTAAATCTACATAATTTGTTATTGAAACACCACATTAGTAATAAATACTCTTCTCTCACTTGTATAGAACCAAAACGTAATATCACTGTGACCAATACGATTAATCGAATAGGTTAGGTGGAACCAATATTAACTAATTGTCTATCACTTAATCAACCAACTAATCTTTGCTTGATTCATTTAATGTTTTTCATTCGTGGGTGTTTAACTTCACATGATATCATTAGAATAATAAATTTTTTTTTTTTGAGACCTCTAAAAAGACTTTCCTAATTAATTGGGTTTGTATAGAAACTGGATTGGTTTTTTGACTTTTTTAACTATTTTAGTCTGGAGTTAAAAAATCTCGTTTGAGAAGAGTTTTTGACTTTTTTATGAGAGAAATAATGTAATGATAATGAGTTGGATGCGATATTTTATTTTTTATGGCTAAAAAGCCTATTTTGTTTTTTGTGACTATTTTAGCCAAAAAAACCCAACCTTTGGCTTCCCAAACGAAACTAGTATCATGGCAACTTATATGTTAATTTTTTATTTCACAAATTCAATTATGTTAGGTCCAACTTTCACTATGTTAGACTCAATTCTCTAACCCTGTCATTTTAAGTGAATTCTAAAATATGAAAAAATAACATAACATAACATAAAATAATATCACTGTTACTTTCACAATATCGAGTGCTTTTTGAGTTCATGCTCATCATGGGGTTCTCAATGTTTGTGGTACAATCACTTTACCATACGTGACCCCTTTGTGCACCCCACTAAGGCAACCTCAACATTTTTATTTCGTAGTGATCCAATTAAGTTTTGACCCAATTTTTTTTTTTTTCTTCAAAAAAATCCAATAAGTAGGGAGGGGCACATAATTTCTATCCAACCTACATGTATTTAGCTCAATTAACCTTTCTGTCCCATCTACTTTGATTACTGCTACATATCCAGTGAACTGATGTGTATGGTATTTGCTCACATGCCCTTGGTATGGATTCAAGGACTCCACTACTTCACTAATGCCCTTGTTTTGTAGGGTGATTAATTTCATCTTGCAGTGAAATGTTTTTATTTCCTTGTTTGGATTTTTTTTTTTAAAATATTTTTTGATATTTGATACAATAAAAAATGAAAGGTAATGAAAAAAGTTTTTTGTGATAATGGAAAACGTTTTCTAATGGTGAATAAAAAATAAATCTATTTAGATGGAAAATACTACCACCTCCATCATTAATACAATCATTAGTATATTAATTTCAAAGACACAACCAAATATAGAAAATATTTTGCCGAAACAACCACATTTAAGATATAACCAAACATATGAAAACGTTTTAGAAATATTTTCTACGGAAACAAATGGAATGTTATTATCCTCTTGGCCGCTTGAATCCAAAACCATTAGGCATTCCATGCCTCTACTGGACGAACAAGATTATATTCCATATCATTTTTTTTTTTTTTTTTGTCTGATAGAGATCTGAAGGGATTGGTTGAATGAGGATAAGCTCATGACCAGCTTTACACCACCTTCATCACCTTTCTTACTTTTGTTTCACTTTTTTCTTATTCATATATCTTTATATAAATCTAGTTAGACTAACTTCCTCAGTTGTGTAATGTTTTGATTATTTTTTACTGCTATATGTTTTAATAATAAAATGCCACTCTTTGGTGCAATGTATGTACAATAATAAACTTGTGGGTGGTGGGGCTTGGAGTCTTACTAACGCGCGCACAATGGTTACGTGCGCTTATGTACTTGTAATAAGGTCTTGATCCACTACTAATGTGGCTGATAAAGGTGTTTTGGTTTGTTGAAAACTAATGGCTATCATTTTCATTAAAAAAATTAAATTGAGGCGAACTCAACATCATCTTCGTCATCCAAACAGTTTGTTAATTTTGTTGCTGCTTTCGTGATCTTTGCTTTAGATCATGCACTTCCTTCAATTTTTGCCATTAGTTTTGTCTTGGTCTACTTCAATAATAATTGTTTTCATTAACAATCGGTTTTTAGAATTCTGCTAATGCTACTATTATCATCTTTGACATACTTCTGATCTCAAACACATTTGGTTTTATCTTAAAATCATTAAGATTGAATTTACATTTATTTGATGATGATACTTAATATTGGTCATAAACTTTGAGTTGTGACTCTGTTGTTTCTTCTTTTTTATGGCTATAATATATGAGGGCATTACATATATAAACAAGTGGCTCTCAATTATTTGATGTTGCATCATGGTTACTGCGAATTACTTTTTTATATGTGACAAATTCACCTAAAAATATTTTGCTAAGATTATGGAATTATCCTTCTGTGTGATGATGATGCATATTGAACGGGAACCTAAGGTACACTAGTTTTCGAAACTAGAAGTGATAGGCAACCTTTTTCCGACATTGTTAATCCTTTGGTGCTTCTCTGTTTATTTGTTCTTGTTTTTTAGTCTCTATATTACAAATTTTAGCATATCCACTTGTTCTCAATCCAAAGTTGATAGACTAAAATTTCATGTCATGATAAAGAAGAGAATCTCATCTCCCTTGTATTTGAGCGTGATGACAATATCTCGAGGAAAGGAGTGGAATTTGTTTTAAGGGTCCGCCTTTGAAAGAGACGGGAATTTTGCTTGGATAAGTTTTTCCCTATTAAGGAAAAAAGAAAATAGTGAGAATATCTTATGCAGTTTTTTTTGTTGAAGTTTTCTATGGAAATCACTATTTCGAATTCAACTACACACAACTGTCTAACCTAAATAGGCTTTGTGGGTGCACTATCTCACATCCCTCTGTGAGAGATCACAGCTCTACTATATAAATGGACTAACAGGCTCTGTGGATGCACTATCCCACATCGCCCTATGAGTGATCATAGCTCTACTACATAAGTGGACTAACTTTCTTCGACTAATATGAGGCCTTTCAAAGTCGTGAAGGCTTAGCTACTGGTTTTCGATACTAGTTTTCGCCTAACTCCAAAGCGGACTGCTGGTTTTCGCCTACCTCCAAAGTGGCCAATATCGTGCTAGTCGCTCAGTGAGAGATCACAGCTCCACTACATAAGTGGACAAACTCCCTTAGACTAGTATGAGGTTTTTTAAAGCCGTAAGGGTTTTCGCTGTTGGTTTTCACCTAATTCCAAAGCTAACAACATCGATTGCAACCACTACATAAGTAGACTAACTTCCTTAGACTAGTATGAGACCTTTTAAAGCCGTGAGGGATTAGCTACTAGTTTTCGCCTAACTCTAAAGCAGACAATGTCGTCCTATTAACCCTCTCTGAATAGCACGATATTGTCCGCTTTGGAGTTAGGCGAAAACCTGTTGCTAACAACTCACGGCTTTAAAATGCCTCATACCAATCTAAGGGAGTTAGTCTATTTATATAGTGGAGCTGTGATCTCTCACAAAACGATATGGGATAGGGTACCCACATAACTCACTACATAAGTGGACTAATTCCTTTAGACTAGTATGAGACCTTTTAAAGCTGTAAGGAGTTAGCTATTGGTTTTCGTTGCTTAATAGCACAATATTGTCTGCTTACCCTGCTTTAAAAGGTAGTGGAGCTGTGATCTCTTGGCTGCCTGAGCAGGGAGTTTCCATAGATTGTGCCAAATGAAGCAGCTAACCCTCCCAACTAGCACGATATTGTCCGCTTTGGAGTTAGGCGCAAACAGTAGCGAAAACCAACAACTAGCCCCTTACGACTTTAAAAGGTCTTAGACTAGTCTAAGGAAGTTAGTCCACTTATGTAGTGGAGCTGTGATCTCTCACAGAGCAATGTGAGATAATGCACCCACATGCTCGTTGACAAATTTAGATTCAATTATGAGATTTTTATGATTTAAACAGCGCACAAGCAACTGCATGATATTTAGAAGATGCTAGCAAGATTTGTGGAATTAATGAAGTTTTTTATGGCATTTATGCAGATACAAATTTCATATGCAATCACACACACAAACATATAGACGGAATGTAACACTTAAAAAAATTGCAAACTCTCTTGCAACATTCTCCCATTCAGGGATACAAAATTGGTTAATTTTTTCCCCTTGGTTTCATTTTTCATTCATTTTCTTTCGCCCAAATAACAAAAATATTCACATATTCGTCTCATTGTTTGCAAGATTTCTGTAAATTTTGAAATCAAGTTAGGGGGCTGGCTTATGACTCGACTTGCGCTGTGTTTGGTTGGGAGATTTAGAGAAAATGTGAAATGTAGGTATATTTTATTTATATTTCACCAACTTTTTCCCTTTTTATTTCTAAATCTCTCTCCAAATCTCTCAACCAAACACAATATTACTGATGAGGATTTTCTTGCACCACCAGAAAGAAATTTTTTTTATTTTCGATTTTTTAACATAAAGAAAAAGAAAAAAATGATGTCATGACAACAAAGTCCCCTGCTTTTATTTTCAATTTCATAATGATTGCAGTAATAATCACACCCACCATTCCAAAAAGGATATGGTTTCCCTCCAATCTGTGATTGAACTGGAGAGTACTATTAGGCCTATGTGGGCCTATCACGGGTCCTATTTTAATAATCTGAACCGTTCAACGTGTAGAACTCGTCAAGCACTATATGTCTGTAAAAAATCACATTGATCGAATATCGATAGCTACGTTATCAAATCAATTTTGTATAAAAAAAATAGAAAGTGAAAAAATAAACAGTTGACAGAAATCTAATTTGATCACGTACCTATCGATATCCGATCAACTTAATTTTTTACAGACATATAGAACTCGACAAGTTTTACACATTAAACGATTCAGATTATCGAAACGGGACTCATGGTGAATCTCCAAAGGCTCAATAATACTCTCTAATCTGATCACGGACTAAAAGAAAGCCATACCTTCCAAAAAAAATATCTTAGGTGCAAAAGGGGAGACTGTATATTACACTGTTTGCAATAAAGCAACTAGTAAAAGAGCCAAAAGCTATTATTATAAGGTTGTGAAATATTACAATTATCATTTATTTCTATTATCTTATCTTATAAGATGTGTCAGTTTAATTTTTAATATTGTATAAGCAGTATAGTGAGACTTATTATACTATTATGATAAATATAACATGATATAAAAATATAGTATGTGTAATAATATTTTATATAAAGTTGTTCTTGAGAGCACACAAGTGCTTTGTTTGATTGGCTGTCCGTGCACCGATAAAGCCATAAACCTTCCCCCTCCCGTCAGTGAAAATGACAACTTAATTTGACTTTTTGTCCTTCATTTTCCATATTTGTTTTGTTAGTGATGTAGCCTCAACTCCTCTAGTTCAATAATTTACAGCAAAAACAAAAAAGAAAAGAAAAAGAAAAAGAAAAGGGGAGAAAGTGGGGAGAGTAAATTATTGCAATGCCCTCTAGGATGCAAATATATTGACTAGTGTTGCACACAGCTTAAGTTGAGCACTGTAAACCTGATTCAGAATAGACATTCTTGTCAACCGATATGTTGCCTGTCAATCATTAAGAGGTGCATACATTGTAAGAGCATTTTTAACGGTCGGTGTTTATTTTGTTAGTGCAATTTTAATAGTTAAGTTAAAAGATTTGACAAAATTAAAATTCTTAGATTTTATATAATTTTTTCTTTGATGTTGAGTTAAATCCATTGTACAAAAATGACAATGTCAAATTTCGCTCTAGTTTCGTAAATTCATTTTCTTGTAACATCAAATTTCTTGTTAAAAATAATAAAAATAAAAATAAAAAACTCAACTGTTTTTCCTACAAGAGTCTCAACTTTTACAAACCAAACTCACAATTAAATATTATCCTAAAATTATAAATCAAAAAAATTTACAAATTACAAATGCTCAACAATACTAAAAATTATGATTATAGAAGTTAGATTATACTAATAATCACAATTTATCCGTTGTTAAAAAATCAAAAATCAAAAACTTGATACTCATTCAAATCAATGGGAAAGGGTTCAATTAATTTAGAGTGGTGGAACTTGTAGAAATTAGTTGGATAATAGTGACGCGAAACTTAGTTATATTAAAATGATAATAATGTCAAAATGTTATAATTTGATAATATTATTAAGATTGTGCAAATATCAACAAACTTTACCCCCCCCCCCCCAACCCCAACCCCAAAAAAAATGCTAATAAATGCAACACACATTGATGGAACTTTAAATTTTAAAATTGGATCCACCTTTTTATTATTATCATTATTATTATTATGTGAACAACTCATGTGAACAAGAAAACTTTGTAAATTTTATTAGTTTGTCTAAGATTATTCTTTCTTATATTTTGTTCACAAATATATATATATATATATATATATGTGTGTGTGTGTGTCATTTATGAACCTTTTTAGAAGATAGAGGAGATCTTGCCAAAGTTTGGTATTACGGTGGTGTTACATGCATCAATTAGTGTATTGATACTAATTATGACATTATTATTAACCACACTCATTAATCACATTACAAATATCAAAAATCTCTTAAATTATACCACATCATCAAACTAATTGATGCATATAACATTATTTTAGTATTATAGCACACTAATAGGGGCCACTGTTGTCATTTACTCTTTGCAAACTTATTGGCACTAACATTACTTGTGAGTATAATTGCTTGTGTTGTTTTAATTTAAAGTCCAGACATATCATTTTTTATCATATTTTGTTTACTTAGAAATTTTTTATTGCTTACTTAAAATGGGAATACGACCCACATCAAGTTATTTATTTATTTATATTGTGCATGAAAATGATGCTCTAATCTTATTCTTTAATTTATTGCTCGAACTTCAGAAACTCTACTTCATAAGATTTTGAAGAAACTGCTCCAACTCAAAATATCTGCTACATAATATTTCAACATGGCAAGTAACATAATAGAAACATACAACTCTCAACATGGAGCATTGTACCAGTCTTATATTTTAAATATATATATATATTTTGGGAGAGAGGGAGAAAGAATACCGGGACTCAAACATTTGTGTAACAGTTCCCACCTTCACGAGCACATACTGAGTCTTTCTTTCGAGTTCAAGGCCTTCCATTACTACTTTAGTAGTTTCAAATCTCCTGGGAGTTGCTACCTTACCCGACTGCAACTTCCTGGTGCAATATCCTCACCCTGAATCCATATCCATTGCATACCATGAGGTTATTTAACGCTAACCTTAGTAGGGTTTGTTGGACAATATTCACTGTATTTAAATTAATTAATTTTGTTTGGGTACTAAACAACAAACAAAATATAAAAGAAAAATAAGAAAGGAGAAAGAAAGTTTGATTACAAAAATCAAACTAGAAATAGAATTAAATAAAAAAAAACAGATTTTATTTTGTTACAAAAACAAAATTAAAATCTGATTTAAATAAATAATAACAAAACAGAAAATAAATAAATAACTTACTTGATTAATATCTTCGAATAATAATCTGATCAAGTCCAGTGTTCGACACTGTATCCTTAAGACAGATTCGTCCTCTCCACGGTGCTTTTAGAATATGGACGTCTATCTCCCAGGATGAAATGATCAATCAACAAATAAATGCAGCACTACAATTTATTTGTTCAACGAACACACTAAGGCCTCGTTTGGGAACAGGCTATTTTAGTAACTTTTTGACTTTTTACGAAAAGATATACAGAAAAGTAGAGAGGTGATGTGACTAGTTTTAGTTGGCTTTTTGGTTAAAATAGCCAGTCCCCAAACGAGGCCTAAGTGTTTATATTCTCTCACAGAAGAAAATAATGCAGCAATATGAAGAAAATGTTTGTAGAATTATTAAGGATGAAAATTAGAGTAAAAAATTAAATGAGGGAGTAGTCTATTTATAGGTGTATTGGTGACTACAGATTTTGAATTAAACAGGTGCAAACCTGTTTGAATAGGTACAGTACTTGTTGGGTTTTGAATTAGAACTGATTAGGTTCAAATTTGAACAGCTAAAAAACCGAATAACCCAAATTTGAATTTGTCCAGGTTATTTGAATTTTAAACAGTCAATTCTGTTCGGGTGGGAGAAAACCAGACCATATTTTGAATTTAAATTCCGAAAATCAAATTGGAAAAATTAGAATTTAATTTAAATGTTTTGGGCCGAACAAGCCCAACCACACACCACGCACTTGCGTACAAGCCCAGCCCAACCCGCCCGACTGGACAGACGGCGACGCGCGCGTGTGGTGATTTTTGGGTCCAATGGATCTAGCCCATAACCTCTCTCTCTACAAAACTTTAGTACCCCTTGGGGCACACCCCAAGTTTCAATCTCATGCCGAATAAACCCATTCAAACCTTCTTACCAAATCAATGTGGGACAAGCCATTTTACAACCTTAAGGAATTTCCACAAAAACTCCATTTTTATGAAGCTCACTTTGGCTTCAATTTTCCATTCACCCGATAATGGTTTTGAGCAACCAAATATACCACGTGAATCACAATGCGGCATAGAACGCGTTACCACTTTGACCCGCAATAATCGATGCACGGGGCCCACCTAAAAAATAGACCAAACTTAGGAAAAAATTCTGATTTTACCCAAAATTTTCCCCATCATTTCTAATAATCCCCCACATGAATAAAATTTAATGACAACGGAAATGCAACAATATGCAGACTTTATCAAAAAAGTATAAGTCGAAAATATCTTACATCAGGATAGGTAGCTTTCGGCCTTAAATCTTCCCTAGTGATAATCTATCGGACTTACTGGCTAACCAATGAACGCGATGCCTTGAATTGTTCAGCCGTTTGTGTAAGCCAAGACAATAGATTTCACACAAAATATCTTCTAACACATCGTGGTTCTCACTGTTGTGTTCATTTAGGCCTTGAATGCTCCTAGTTTTCATGGGTGTTTCTAGAGAATTTAGCCTCTTTCATTCTCATAGCACCGGTCCCAGACACTCATATAGGTGATTCTTATTATAAGTATCTTTTTATACTTGTCTTGATTTTTATACCTAAATCAATATATAAGTAATCATTAAAAGCAAAGCTTATCCTTATATCCCTGCAGACAACACATGTTGTAGATGTCACTCTCACCATATGAATGGGTAAGGAATTTCAATCCCTTGGTGATTTCTAGCGAGCCACATATAACTTAGTTGTCCCTTTGAACTTAGTTCTTGGGATCTCCAGTCATATAAGTAGGGTTACCATTATGATGACTCTTATGTAATAGGCTTTAATCCTATCCCCTTCGATGAACTATACATTAGCTATTTTGTCAAACCTTTTGTTAACGGATCCGCAATATTCTCTTTAGATTTTATATAATCTATAGAGATTATTCCATTTGACAACAATTGCATTACGGTATTATGTTGACAACGAATATGTCGTGACTTATCGTTCTATATGTGATTCTGTGCCCTGCCTATTGTAGATTGACTATCACAATGAATGCAAATAGCTGGCACATGTTTTGGCCACATTGAAATGTCTTTTAAGAAGTGACGAAGCCATTCTACTTCTTCTCCTGCTTTGTCTAAAGCAATAAACTCGGATTCCATTGTGGATCGTGCGATGCATATTTATTTCGTGGACTTCCAAGAAATAACAACGCCTCCTAGAGTAAAGACATATCTACTAGTGGATTTTGAATCTTTAGTATCCGATATTCAATTTGCATCACAATAACCTTCAAGTACTGCTGGATATCGAGTAAAGTTCAAACCATGATCACGGGTGAATCTTAGATATCTAAGAACCCAAATGATCGCTTTCCAATGGTCTTCTCTGGGGTTACTAGTGTACCTACTCAATTTATTGATAACATAAATTATATCAGGACGAGTATAATTTATTAGGTACATTAGGCTTCCAATGATTTGAGAGTATTTTAACTGAGATACTGCATCACCTTTATTTTTCGATAAATAAAGACTAATGTCTACAGGTGTTCTTGCTACACTCATATCATCATCGATAAATTTATCAAGAATTTTCTCAATATAATGAGATTAAGATAATGCATATCTGTCAGATGTTTTAGTAATTTTCATTCCTAATATAACATCTGCGACCTCGATATCCTTCATATCAAATCTTTTGTTAAGCATTTACTTAGTTGATTTGATCATGTTTTGACTGCTTCCAATGATAAGCATGTCATTTACATAAAGACAAACTATGACATATCCTTGGTCAGTATTTTTAACATAGACGCATTTGTTACATTCATTAATCTTAAACCCATTAGTAAGCATTGCTTGGTCAAATTTTTCATACCATTGCTTAAGTGCTTGTTTTAATCCATAAAGAGACTTTACAAGCCGACAAACTTTCTTTTCTTGCCTTGGCATTACAAACCCTTCGGGTTGCTCCATATAGATCTCTTCATTTAGATCACCGTTTAAGAAAGCTGTCTTAATATCCATTTGATGTATTTCTAATTTAAACAACACTGCTATAGCAATAAGCATACGAATGGATGTAATTCTTGTCACAGGGGAATATGTGTCAAAATAGTCCAGACCTTCTTTTTGTCTGTAACCTTTTACTACAAGTCTTACTTTATACTTGTCTATTGAACCATCTGCCTTCATTTTTCTCTTGAATATCTACTTATATCCAAGATGTTTAGAACTAGGTGGAATATCCACTAATTCCCAAGTATGATTTTGCATAATGGATTCAATTTCATTATTAACAACCTCTTTCCACAAAGGTGCTTCAGGACCTGTCATTGCTTCCTTAAAGCTTTGAGATTCATTTTCTAACAAGTATGTCAGAAAATTTGAACCAAAGGATTTTAATGTTCCCGCTCTCTTACTTCATCTTGGTTCATCATCAGTTAAATCCTGTTGGTCGAGATCATTACTAGTCTCTTGTGTTTGATTATCATTAGTCTCTTGACTTTGTGTACAATCATAAGTTCTTTTCTGTGAACTTAATTCTTTTCATTTCTTGTAAGGAAAGACATGTTCAAAAAACACAACATTTATTGACTCTATAATAGTGTTCACATTTATATAAGGTATTTCTGATTTATAAGTCAGAAACCGATATGCACTACTGTTCTGAGCATAACCAACAAACACACAATCTACTGTTTTTGGTCCAATCTTAGTTTTTTTAGGAACAGAAACTTCAACTTTTACCAATCACCCCACACTTTTAAGTATTTATAGGAAGGCGGTCGACCTTTCCACAATTCATAAGGAGTGTTGTTGGTTTTCTTGTGGGGTATTCTGTTAAGAACTTAATTAGCAGACAATATTGCTTCCTCCCATAAGTTCTGTGATAAGCCTGAACTTAGCAACATGGCATTCATCATTTCTTTTAAGGTTCTATTCTTCCTTTCAGCAATTCCATTTTGCTGTGGAGAATAATATGTTGTTATTTGGTGAATAATGTCATGTTGTGCACAAAATTCATTTAATGGTGTATCATATTCACCACCCTTATCACTTCTAACCATTTTAATAGGTTTACCAAGTTGATTTTCAATTTCTGTTTTGTAGAGTTTAAACATTTCTAAGGCTTCATCTTTACTTCTAAATAAATAAACATAATAATATCTTGTGCAATCATCGATAAATGTTATAAAATACTTTTTACCTCTTCTAGTTTGAACAAATTTAAGATCACATACATCTGTATGAATTAATTATAGAGGTTCGGTTTTCCTTTCAACCGATTTAAATAGAGCCTTAGTTAGTTTCGTTTCTACACAAATTTCACATTTATGATTATGATTAATTTCAAACTTTGGTATATAATCTAAACCAATTAACCTACGCAAAGTATCAAAATTCACATGTCCTAATCTACCATGCCATAAATTCGACTCAAGAATATAAGCAAAAGATGTGTTATTCTTATTCATAGCAACTTTTGGTACAACTGTCATTACATTTAGTTTGAAGAGACCATCACTCAGGTATCCCTTACCAACATACATGCTACTTTTTGTTAATACAAATTTATTAGACTCAAAGATAAGCCTAAAACCATTTTTACTTAACAAAGAACTAGAAACTAATTTCTTCCGGATGTCAGGTATATGCAGTACGTTGTTGAGAGTCAGTTCTTTCCCTAATGTCATCTTCAAGATCACTTTTCCTTGTCCAGCCATAGTAAAAGTAGAAGAATTTTCCATGAAAAGTTGTTCACCATTTGCAGCCTCAATGTAGGTAGTGAACATCTTCTTGTCCGCACATATGTGACGAGTTGCTCATGTGTCAACCCACCATTCTTTGGGATTTCCAACCAAGTTAGCCTCAGACACCATAGTAGAGAGGTTGATGTCATTCATCCCGTCAGAGATGTAAGCTAGTTCAGTTACATTGGCCTGATTGGTAGTCTTTTTACTTGTACTTCCACGATCCTTCTTAAGGCAGCGGCAATCAGAAGCTCGATGTCCAGTCTTGCCACAATTATAGCATTTCCCTTTAAATTTCTTGTTGCCATTGTTGTCGCATTGTTTAAGACCATCTCTAGTAAACTTCTTTTTTTTGTTACAAGGTTTATGAACTTGTTCAACCACATTAGCCTTGGACTCAATGAGATTTTTCTCATTCCTCTTTTCAGCCTTACGGTTATCTTCTTTAATTCTTACTCTTACAATAAATTCACCCATGATCATCTCTTTGCGTTTATGTTTTAAATAATTTTTGAAATCTTTCCAAGTCGGTGGTAACTTTTCCACTAAAGCAACGACTTGGAAAGACTCGCTAAGAGACATACCTTCTGAATGAATATCATGCAAAATTATTTGAAAATTTTGAACTTGAGAAATTACTGTTTGGGAATCAACCATAACAAAGTCCAGAAATTTACCGACAATAAATTTCTTCATGTCGGCATCCTCTATCTTGTGTTTCTTCTCCAAAGAATCCCATAATTCTTTTGCTAACTTCAGAGGACTGTAAACATTATACAGCATGTTGTCAAGGCCATTAAGGATGTAGTTTCTGCACAGGAAATCTGAATGTTTTTAAGTATCTACAGCGACAACAACTTGCCGATCACTTTCACCCTCTTTAAGTGCTGGAGCCTCTTCATGGAGAAACCCGGCCAAATTAAGAGTTGTAAGATAGAACAGCATCTTCTGCTGCCATCTCTTAAACTCAGTACCGTTAAATTTTTCCAATTTTTCTCCATGATTGATTGGTACTTGAACATGATTCTGGATAGAGACCGGTGTTGGTGTAACAATTGGAGTACCACTACCAGTTGCAGTTTTAGTTGCAGTAGCCATAATCTCTGATTACAAAAATCAGAAAAAATTAAAACACAAATTAATTTTTTAATTATTAAAACCAAAAAATAAATTATAAACCAAAATAATTTTATTTTCCTTGTTACTAAAACTAGAAAAATAAAATACCACAATAATTTTCTGTAACACAAATTAATATTCTGCAATTATTAATGACACCAGTATATTACTACTAGTTATCAAAGAAAATAGACAGTATATTACTACTAGCTGTCAAATAGCATAAACCACTATTTGTTTTTCCAACCAGAATGTCTTTATGAAATTACAGAAAATTAAATACAATGAAGATACCAAAATCGATTCTGTCTTAAGATTGTTGGACAATCTTCACTGTATTTAAATTAATTAATTATTTTTGGGTACTAAACGACAAACATAATATAAAAGAAAAATAGGAAAGGAGAGAGAAAGTTTGATTACAAAAATCAAACTAGAAATAGAATTAAATAAATAAAAATAGATTTTATTTTGTTAAAAAAAAAAATTAAAATCTGATTTAAATAAATAATAACAAAACAGAAAATAAATAAATAACTTACTTGATTAATATCTTCGAATAATAATCTGATCAAGTCCAGTGTTCGACACTGTGTCCTTCAGACAAATTCGTCCTCTCCACGGTACTTTCAGAATATTGACGTCTATCTCCCAAGATGAAATGATCAATCAACAAATAAATGCAGCACTATAATTTATTTGTTCAACGAACACACTAAGTATTTATACTCTCTCACAGAAAAAAATAATGCAGAAATATGAAGAGAATGTTTGCAGAATTATTAAGGGCGAAAATTAGAGTAAAAAACTAAATGGGAGACTAATCTATTTATAGATGTATTGGTGGCTGCAGGTTTTGAATTAAACAGGTGCAAACCTGTTTAAACAGGTACAGTACCTGTTGGGGTTTGATTTAGAATTAGAACTGATTAGGTTCAAATTTGAACAGATAAAAAACCGAATAACCCAGATTTGAATTTGTCCGGGTTATTTGAATTTTAAACAATCACTTCTGTTCGGGTGGAAGAAAATCGGACCAGATTTTGAATTTAAATTCCGAAAATCAAATTGGAAAAATTAGAATTTAATTTTAGAAAATAAAATTCAAATGTTTTTGGCCCAAAAAGATAGGTTTTGAGCCGAACAAGCCCAACCACACACCACACACCACGCACCTGCGCCCAAGCCCAGCCCGTCCGACCGGACGGATGGCCGGCGGCGGCACGCGCGTGTGGTGATTTTACGTCCAATGGGTCTAGCCCATTTTGCTCATAACGTCCATCTCTACAAAACTTGAATACCCCTTGGGGCACACCCCAAGTTCCAATCCCATGCCTTATAAACCCATTCAAACATTCTCACCAAATCAATGTGGGACAAGCCATATTCCAACCTTAAGGAATTTCCACCAAAACTCAATTTTCATGGAACTCACTTTGGCTTCAATTTCCCATTCACCCGATAATGGTTTTGAGCAACCAAATATACCACGTGAATCACAACGTGGCATAGAACGCGTTACCACTTTGACCCGCGAAAATCAACGCACGGGGCCTACCTAAAAAATTCTGGTTTTACCCAGAATTTTTCCAACCATTTCTAACAAGGTGCGCCATACAAATCCCATTACACTGGTTTTTTTTTTTTTTTGGTCTTGAATGTTGCATGGACAAAATTACTCTAGCACACCTTCGTGGGAAGGAAGTGTATGTGTTAGACACCAAATTTACTGACCTTCAACAACCTTGTAGATGAACTCCAGAATCTATATATATCAACCAACACAACAGAGATCATATTAACCTCCATCTGTGTTTCTGGTAAAAGAGAAAAAAAAAATCTTGATATACGTAACTAATAAATGTAAATGAGAGGGAGATTTGTGCCGAATAATGGGCTAAGCTGCTCCAACACGAAATTTGGTGTTGGGCCAAGTGAAGAGAGCCTGGGACACGTCATTAGGCCGGACTGAGGTTATCCAAGATACGTCTGGTCGAGCTGGTCCCGCACAGAATGTGGTGCCGGGCTGAGCTCGACACTTGCAGAATACTGTATCGGCCGAGCTGGAGCTAGCTGGCAGAACTACCCTAGCATTGGGGTCCAAGGTAGCGGAGTCACGTGACGACTAAGCTGCAAATTGTTCGGGCTACTATCACCGAGGTGGGCACTCTGTAAGATCGCGGTCAATAGCCGAGGTGCCGAATGATATGACCACCTCCAGTTGGTTGTTGTAAACGGTTCAAATCTAGCTTGGCACGAAGCAACTAGCGTGGTGTTAGTGGTTCGCTAGTAACAGTCCGATCGAGCATCCCACATGGACCAATAAAGGGAAAAAAGAAATCCACTCTTGGTATGCGTCAATACCGTTTGGCGGTGCGACAAACGCTGTTTGGAGGTTTTGGTCTCTGCAAGTGTAAGAAATGTAGATGGGAGCACAGCCGCCTCTCCAGAAAAGGACAGTAGAGGCAGTGTGCCCACAACCTCTGAGGCTACATGGCCAGCCTTAAAAAGGAGGAGCGTGCAGACGTTGGAGGTAAGCAATTTTGTGCAACTCTCTCTCTCTACAGTGCTCTCTGCCTTCTCTTTTCTCCTTGAAAGCTAACTTGACCGTCAGAAGGGTTTTCTGGAAAACCTACCTGCTAGGTAGCTCACCTTTGTTTTGTTTACAGTACGACGAAGTTCTAACGAAGTGTGACGAGCTTGGAAGCAAGGAGGTATAAAAAGGGGTGAATATTTCTCTCCCGTACAGTAAATATGTAGCAAATGGAAAACCATGAGAAAGAAAAACGAGTTGTATATTTATGTGAGGAATTATCCTGATCTAGTTGCCGACAGTGGCATCTAATTCTATATATAGAATTTCTTTTGAGGATTGCACAATGAAAGAATCTATTAAAATATAGAATTTTCGAGAGATCAATTCGCTATAAATTAAATACGTAGATATTAAAAGTAATAGAAAAAAAAAAACCCAAAAAACCAACTCACCAATACTTGAGCCCTAAAACAATCCTTGTTTCTCAACTCGAGGGTAAATGATTCGTAAGGCAATGCCAAACTTCCTTACTCACCCAAACCTTCTTAATCTTGTTTGTCCCTAGAATTTCCATAAATCTTCTATTTATAGGTAAACCCCAAAAAAATCTCAGTCCCCAAACAAATAGAAAAACACTATACACATGTTGGATCCCAAGCTAAGTCAGAACCCCACAAATTGACCCAAACACATGTTACAAATCCAACAACTATACTGGCCTGTTTATTTTTCCTTCTCTCCCTCACATCTCTAGAAACCCTCTCAATTTCTCTCACCCTTAGAATTTCCACAAATCTCCTATTTATAGCTAAACTCCAGAAATCCCAGTCCCCATACAGTTAAGAAAACCCTACACATATTGGATCCCATAGTGAGATTTGAACCCCGCAAGATTGATCAGCACGAATGAACTGTGCTTAGACGCTTCATTTGCAGAACAACCTCTGAAACTGGTGACCTCGACAGAAAAACACTCAACAAGGCTAGTAGTAGTTGGTCAAGCTGAATGGCCCAACAACTAACTGACATTGCCTGCTTGGAGCCGGAGGGGTTCCACATTCTATGGACCCCTGACCCCAAACAGGATATAAACCCAATAACAATATGAGCCAACAGAAAATAAAACACATACTCAACAACTTTCACTAAACCAATATCCATAAAGAGAATAAAGCTCTCAGCAATGGGCTTCCTAGACCATCAAAATAGAGAACACCCAATGTTCAAACTAGAAACAAAACTATAAAGGGGATCTTCAGCTGTGCTAATTTAAGTTCGAAATGAATAATATTTTCAGCATTTTACACTTGTAAGTTGTAATACATCCGACACTCGGGCCAATGACTAGTCAGTGAATTCTAGATAAACCAGAATGGTTGAGAAGTCTCAAAATCGATAAATTTTCATTAGGAGAAACATCCAGTGTTCAGCAAATTGTAACAGAAACGTTTTGAGGAAACCAAGCCTATGCTTTCTGAATTTCTAATGTCTCAAATCCAAAAACCAACCTCAACTCAACAGCTGTGAATTAGCAATCTTTTCTCCTATCCTCCTTGAAGAGGCAAAACATTTAATTTTGCGCTAAATCCTGAACATTTCTTCTATCCTCCTTCGGGAGGCAAAACATTTAAGTTTGGGGCCCAAACCCTAAACCTTTCTCTATCCTCCTTTGGAGGCAAAACATTTTAAGTATGGCCTCCTAATTCAAAATTTCTGATTACTGACAACAGGAGCAACGTTGACTCATAGCTCATCTTCTTAAAGAGACAAAGTCTATCTAAATTAATGTGTATATCAAGTACGTATCTTCATTTTTATTTCTCCAATATAAATAAGAAAAACTCATGATACTTTGATAATAATATTCTCAATGAAAGCCACACACACAACTTTTACCAAATTAACATTTAATTGGCAAACAATTAAATGTTTTTACTTTATCAAAAAAAAAAAAATTTATATCATAATGTCACCCATATCAAGTTCTATGAACCTATTTCTAAAGAAGGCAACTCAAGAAATCAATAATCTAGATTGTATCTATAATTCTTTGATATCAAATTGGAAATCATTTGACACTATGAAATTGGAAAAAGGCAATTAAAAACATTCATAGGTTGTTTTTGGTAAATTTGTCAGTTTCCTATTTTGTAGAAAACAAGAATTTTTTCTTAACCCTCCGCAGATCCATTAACATTCACATTCACAAAACAATAAAAGAAAGAAAAAATTGCCCTTCATCCCGACAAAATAGGGTTCCTGGTTTCCTTTGCAGAAGAATTTTCTTAAACTTCTTAGTACAAATAATATAATCAAAATCATTTATACTTTAAGTTCCAATCACCACCATAAAAAAGAGCTGAGATTCAAAGAATCATCCCAAACCCTTAAAGTACAAGAAGAAAACAGAAAATGCAACACCATAGAGCAAAGCAAACTAGAAAAAAAAAAAAACAAAAAAACAAAAAACAAAAAAAACAAAAT
The DNA here is from genome assembly GCA_025200525.1 of Camellia lanceoleosa. Taxonomy (NCBI): domain Eukaryota; kingdom Viridiplantae; phylum Streptophyta; class Magnoliopsida; order Ericales; family Theaceae; genus Camellia; species Camellia lanceoleosa. The sequence continues at coordinate 204,382,708 of CM045758.1, forward strand.
CTCATTCAATTGATATATTTAGTTTTTGAAGTATATGCACCTATACAACCTAAATTTATAGGCCTAATATTTCTATAATATTGCCGATACAATATACAACCAACAAAAAATTTCATCATCACTGAAAAGAGATGAAATCCCCTTTGAAAAATTATGTACATAGAACAAATATAGAATCACGGTAATAGTTCAAAATTGTATCTGACCTGCAAATCTTGTGACAATCCAAGGCCACCCGTTTGGGTCTTTCTCTGTTTGTAGTCCAAATCATCAGTAGGCAATTCATACCGACAAACAGGGCATGTATTACGAATACTCAACCACGGGACAATGCAGTCCCCGTGGTAATGGTGGCAGCAAGGAAGCCTTGCCACTTTCTCCTCCACCAAAATATCATCCTTACAAACGGCGCAAACCATGTTTTCTTGCAACATTTCCTTTGTCATCACCAAAGTTAGAAGATTTTCCACAACATATTTGGAAGCTGGAGGACTACCCTTCAAAGCACTCTCATTCTGCACAAAATGCCCGAATAGCGTATCGTATTCAGCTGCATATGTATAATCATCCTGAAAAGCTAGATACGAAACACCATCGCTATCACTTTCGTGTTCGAATTGAGGGGCTCTCTCCCAATTATTCACAGCCAAAAGAACTTCCCATTCGAAATTCCAAACAGACTCTTCCCCACTTTCATACCTTTCTTCATTGCTCGAAACTACAGAAGACACTGATAGTTCTTCGATTCGATCAATAACAGAGCTCAAACCCTCCCCTTCATAAACCATTTGGTCCACTTCTTCCCACTCCAATTCTTCATTGCCAGACCTTTGTTCATCAAACACAAGACAATCAGAGAAAAGGGGAATATCCGAATCCCGAATAGGATCTTCAGCATTGACATCCTGAACGACCTCCTCAGAATCCGAATCTGAATCCGATTGGTTTCCAACTACTCGAAGACCGTCCGTAGCGGCACGAATGGACGATGATGGTTCACCCAATTCAGACTCGACACGGGACCCAAACCCTAACCCTAAACCTAGCTCCTCCCCGTAACTCCAAACGTCCAAAACCCTATAATTGACGTCGCAGGTCAAATCGTGAACATCGTCCACAGCAAATTCTTCTTCTTCGCGAGATGCGAACAAGTCCGTGACGAAAATCATCTGGTCCTCTTGGGCGCCGTCAAAGCAGTTTGGATCCGAATCAGATAGAGAGTCGGAAACGGAGAGTAGGTCGACGGAGATATTGGGAGGAGAGAGATGGTCGAAATCGAACGCATAGAGATCGGAGTCTTGTTCTTGGACATTGATGATGGGTTGATGAAAAAAATGAAGAGAAGTAGATACCTCCGCCATGGGTGGTTGTTGTTGCTTGATGAAATGCAACTGAGAGAGAAACTTCAGAGAAAGAAAGAGAGACAGATGTATGGGTATATGCACTTATGTACGTATATATGCATAATTTCGTCGGCGTGTTCTCGACCTTTGCATCTCAAGGGTGTCGCTCGCACTGTCGTATTGCTTGGTAGGTAGTATTATTGTTATAATACTGTTCCTGGTTTCTCTTCTTCACCCCTTGTTTGGTGGTTGTTAAAAATAGAAAACATTGTGTGGTGTACTCTATGTTACACGGACGCGGGTACGAGGATCGGGTGCGGGTGCGGGTGCGTATTTAGGGATCAGATATTTCAAAATTAAAAATTAAAGATACGTGGATATGTATCTAAATTTGGATACGGATACGGAGATACGTTAAATATATATATATATATATATATTTTAAATATAGTTATTAAGATGAGTTATATTATATAAATAACAAATAATTATTTTACATATATGTGTTTATTTATTTTTATTAATATATTTAAGTGTATATTATCTTATAAATATATTATATATTATACAATAATTATTATATAATATCTATGTAATTTATATAATATCTATTGTATTATATAATTTTTTTTAGATGAATAATATTACATATTATTATATTAATGTAATTTATACTATGTATTATATATTAATGTAAATGTAATATGAAGAATAATTTATAAAAATTATTATTATATATGATATTTTAAGAAATAATAATTAGATGTTTTTATTATATAATTATAATTTATAAATTATATTTTATCATATAAATTATATTATATATATTATATATGATAATTGATCAATACAGAGGCGAAGACAGACAGCAGACGGAGAGAGAGAGGGAAGCAGAAACGAAGACAGAGACGAGACGAAAAGGGAGAGAGAGAAGTCGAAACGAAGAGAGAGGCGAAGACGATCGAGCTCAAGGTCGAGATCGACAGTGATCGAAGCCCTAGACGAAGACGATCGTGATCAATAGTGAGAGCCCTAATCGTGATCGATGATCGAAGCCAACAGCACCAGGTTCTCTTCCTTTCTCCTCTTTCATTTCTTTGTTGTCTGTAAAGTGCCGTGTCCGAGCGAGACGAGGCGAATCCGACACAGATCTCGCACCCGCACCCGTGTCGTGTCGTGTCGTGTCGACACGGGTACTTCGCCCCAAAGTGGCGAGTCCATGTAACATAGGGTGTACTAACTTCTAAATTCTAAAATTAGGCTTACAAATCTTCATTTTTTTGTACAAGTAACAATGGATTTGCTCTCTTTTAGTTCTCGGGTTTTAACTTTTATTAAGAGTAATTAATTCTTTGAGGTCATGCAGAGCTTAAGATTTGTCTGATTTACGTGGATGAGGCGTTTCACGTGAATCTCAAAATTAGTCGAAGTGTGTGTAAATTGGTCCAAGCACCTAGTTATAAAAAATAAAATAAAAAAACTTTTTTATTTTTCGATTTATTTGTTATTTTTGTAAGAGTAATAACTACATTTGAGTCTTCAATGCCTCCAAGTCTTGGATTTCCTTTGGCACAATCAGGATTATTAGTCAAGTACATAGAAATTTTATTACCAACGCGAATATGAGTTAAACTTTTTCACGTCTGACTGATAAAATTATTGGTTTACAGAGAGCCGATTAAAAGGTGCCATATCAACATTTTGTTGAATTTCATAATAATTACATTCATTCACATACACTTATGTGATCATCTCTTTCCCTTCCTCTCTCTGTCTCCCTTTCTCCTCTTTTTCCAGCAAACAACCGACAACTGCCGCCATTGTTACTGCCACTGCCTTTATGTGCAAGTAGCTCTAAATATCGATTTCCTTTGGCTTATCTGACTTTGCTAGGACCCAGATCTTTGGAACTCTCAAAACCAAGAAAACAACGAACTATGATATGATTAGCAATTTTGAAAGAGTCTAATTAGATTTTATTTTGAGGTATTTTGTTTGAAACAGAGTGGAGTTTGTAAGATTTATGGTTTTAGTAGTTATGGGTTTCTATAAGCATGAGTGCATGTTTGTAGCAAATAGTTTTTAAGTATTATATATTGTGTGTCACTTGGTAATGACATTTTTAATCAAATTCAAGAATGGAACTCAAATATATTGTTGATGTAATGTGCTTGTTTAATTTTGTATCCAAACAATCACTTATGCTTATTTAATTCTAGTTATGTTTTGGGTTGGATTTTGTTAATTAGAGTTAATGTATGTGGAGGAAATTGGTCCAGATGTTTTATTGGCACTTAGGTTGATATAATTTTATATAAAATGTTTTTAAGGAAAGCTAAAAAGGCAATACTTCTTCTCTATTTTTTGCAGGAAAAATCAAATCTGATTGTGTGTGTTTTAGATTGATTTCTTTGTAGTTTAAACACACACTTGCTTCCAAAACACCCAACATAAAGTGGTATCAGAGCCTAGTTCGAAATGAAAGCTTGGATTTGAAAAAGAGGGCTGAAAATAGAATGTGTGTGAAGAAGAAAAGTGGGTTTTGCAAAAAATCTCCACGGCTAACTTAAGCAACCAAAGTATAGGTATCCAACAACCATCTATGCCCATTTTTGCTGGAGAAAATTATGATTATTAGTGTGTGAGGATGAAGACCTTATTTCAGTCCCAAGGTTTGTGGAACTTGGTACAAAATAGGTATGATGAACCCGATTCAACAACTACATTAACTTTAGCACAAGAGCAGCAGCTAGAGGAAACCAGAAAAAAGGATGCTAAAGCACTATTTTTCAGCCAACAAGCACTCTCTGATGAGTTGTTTCCAAGAATCATTGAAGCCAAGAAATCAAAGGAAGCATGGGATATTTTACAACAAGAATTTCAAGGAGACAAAAAGGTAAGAATCATCAAACTTCAAACTCTTAGAGGGGAGTTAGAATATTTGAAGATGAAAGAATCTGAAACTTTAACTGATTATTTCTCTAAACTGATGAAGATTGTCAATCAAATGAAATCATATGGTGAAAGAGTTTAACAAAAGAGAATTGTTGAGAAAATTTTAGTTAGTTTACTAGAAAAATATAACACAATAGTGGGAATAATTAAAGAGACAAAGGATATCTCTGAAATGAGTGTCCAAGAATTGATGGGCTCTTCGAAAGCTAATGAACAAAGGTTATTAAAACAATCAGAGAAGCCTTTGGAGAATGCATTCAAATCAAAAATTAATTTGAATTCTAAAAGTCATGGAGAATCATCAAGTAATGAACAAACAAGAGGGAAATCATCAAGAGGTGGTAGACAAGGAAAAAGAAGAGGTAGAGGAAGAAATTCATCAAGGGGAAGAGGTAGAAGCAACATTCATAGAAGTTCAATTGTGGAAGAAAATACAAGAAGGTGTAGAATTTGTGAAAGGGGAAATCATCTAGAGAAGGATTGTTGGTTCTGAGAGAAACCAAAATGTTATAAATGCAAGAATTTTGGCCATCTCTAAAAGGATTGCAAAGTCAAGAGCAATCAACAAGCTAATTTTTCAGAGGAGAAAGATAGAGAAGGAAACTTATTTTATGCTTGTCAAGCAACTTCAGAACACAAAAATGATGTTTGACACCTTGATAGTGGGTGTAGCAATCATATGATAAGTGATAAGTCTATTTTCTTGGACATGGACGCTTCAATTTGCTCTAAAGTTAAAATAGGAAATAGAGTGTTAGTAAATACAAAGGGAAAAGGAACCATAAGAGTTGAAACAAAGAAGGAGACTAAGTTTATTCATGATGTGTTTCTTGTTCCAGACTTGGAGCAAAATCTACTAAGTGTTTGACAACTTGTGGAACATGGATATGCAGTCTATTTTGAAGCTAACACCTGCACCATCCATAATAAAAATGCAAAGCAAGTAGTGACAAAAATTTAAACGGAGAAGAATCGAAGCTTCCCATTCACATTCAACTATGCTAGAAATGTTGCTATGAAAGCTCATACAAATGATGAGTCATGGTTATGGCATAGGAGACTTGGGCATTTGAATTTTCATAGTCTGAAAGTGCTTCACCAAAAGAATATGCTCCAAGGACTTCTAAGTATTGAGGAAATACATGATGTTTGTGAAGGGTGTGCGCTTGGGAAGCATCATCGACAACCTTTTCCTAAAGGAGTTGCTTGGAGAGCCAAAGAAATGTTAGAGTTAGTGCATACGGATGTTTATGGACCTATGAGAACTCACTCCTATGCCCAAAACAAGTACTTTATTCTTTTTATTGATGACTATACAAGGATGGGATGGATGTATTTCATGAGGGAAAGATTCGAAGTGTTCACTATGTTCAAGAGATTCAAGAGCATGGTGGAAAAGCAAAGTAGGCACTACATAAAGACTTTGAGAAGTGATAATGGAAAAGAATACAACTCTAAGGAGTTTGACAAATTTTGTGAAAATGAAGGTGTAGAAAGGCAACTAACAGTGGGTTATACTCCACAACAAAATGGAGTATCCGAAAGAAAGAATCAAACGGTGATGGAAATGGCCAAATCTATGATGCATGAAAAAAGGCTATCAAAGAATTTTTGGGCTGAAGCTGCTTATGTATCAGTGTACTTGATAAATAGGTGTCCTACCAAAGCCGTTTGGAATGAAACTCCCATAGAAGCTTGGAGTGGGAGAAAGCCATCAGTAAAACATCTCAAAGTATTTGGATGTGTTTGCTATGCTTAAATTCCAAATGAAAGAAGAAGCAAATTAGATGAAACAAGTGAGACATGTATCTTTGTGGCATATACCAGCAAATCCAAGGGTTATCGATTGTATAGCTTGAAGAAAAATGAGATAATAATTAGTCAGGATGTGTTATTTGATGAGAATGCTTCATGGAATTGGGAAGGTAAAATTGAGAAACAATATGTTCTAGTTGATGAGGAGCAAGAAAATTCGACACATGAAGATGAAAATAATGAAGATTCACATCAATCCTCACCAAGGGCAAGTTCATCATCATTTTCCAGCTCTTCTCCAAGTTCAAACTCAAATTCTAATTCATCATCACCTAGCTCAACTTCAAAAAAATTGAGGAGCTTAAGTGATGTGTATGCTAGATGCAATTTTTGTGTAACAGAACCTGAAAGTTTTAAAGAAGCAATTAAAGAGGAAGTTGGAAGAAGAAATTGAAGTCATTGAGAAGAACAACACATGAGAATTAGTTGAAAGACCATAAAGCAAGGAAATCATTGGGGTGCGGTGAATTTATAAAGTAAAGTTGAATTCAGATGGTTCATTCCAAAGAACAAAGCAAGGTTGGTCATAACACAACAGTCTGGAATCAATTTTCAAAAAACATTTGCACCGGTTGCATGACTTGACACCATTCGAGCTCTCATTGCTTTAGCAACCCAAAAAGGTTGGTCATTGTATCAACTTGATGTTAAATCTGCGTTTTTAAATGGAGAATTGAAAGATGAAGTGTATGTTGAACAACCCCAAGGGTTTTTAATGAAAGGAGATGAAGACAAGGTGTATAAATTGAAGAATCATTGTATGGGCTGAAGTAAGCTCCAAGAGCATGGTATAGCCAAATTGATTTCTATTTCATCAACAAGGGTTTCAAGAAGAGTAAGAGTGAGCCAACCTTATATGTAAAAAATCAAGGTATGTCAATTTTTATTGTTGCCTTGATGTTGATGGTTTGTTATTTTCTGGTAATGATGAGATAATGATTGAAGAATTTAGAAATGACATGATAGGAAGATATGAAATGAGTGACATGGGTTTGTTAAATCATTTTCTTGGAATTGAAATCTATCAAGTTAAAGATGGAGTATTTATTTCTCAAAAGAAATATGCTGAAAATATTTTTATGAAATTTGGCATCAGTAGTTGTAAGCTCATGGTCACACCACTAGTTGTGAATGAAAAACTGACAAAGGAAGATGGAGAGAAAAAAGTTGATGGTTCGTTGTATAGAAGTTTGGTTGGAAATTTGTTGTATCTTATAGCTACAAGGCCGGATATAATGTATGGTGCAAGTTTGCTTTCTAGATTTATGAATAATCCTAGCCAAAATCATCTTGGTGCTGCAAAACGAGTTTTGAGATATATTCGAGGCACAACCAGGTATGGTATCAAGTATTGCAAAGATTCAATTATGAAATTGTTTACTTTTTGTGATAGTGATTGGGGTGACTGCACTAATGATATGAAAAGCACCTCTGGGTATGCATTTTCCTTGGGTTTTGGAGTATTTTTTTGGGCATCGAATAAGCAACAATGTGTAGCACAATCATCTGTAGAAGTTAAATATATTTCAGCGAGCTTGGCAACTTCCCAAGCAATTTAATTGAGGAGAATACTTGAAGATGTTTGCGAAAAGTAAGAAAACGGTACATAAATTTTTTGTGACAACAAATCAGCCATTGCAATGGCTAAAAATCCTGTTTTTCACAGTCACACTTGTCATATTGCAATTAAACATCATTTTATTCGGGAAGTAATTGACGAAGGTGATGTGCAGCTCAAATTTTGCAAGTCAAATGAACAAATTGCAAATATATTCACTAAGGCTCTTCCCAAAGGAAAGTTTCAGCATTTCAGAGAGTTACTTGGAGTTATGGAGCAGCACATTAGGGGGGAGTAGGGCTGCAAACGAGCCGAGCCGAGCTTTGCTGGGCTCAAGCTCGGCTCGTTAAGTTATCGAGCTCGTTTATTGAGCTCGAGCTCGGCTCGGCTCGGCTCGATAAATTTTTTTTAATATTATTTAAATAAAAAACATTATTTATATTATTTAAAAAATGCATTTATATATATATTTATATATTTTTAATATATAAATAATATATTTATTATATAATTTAATTAAAGATAAACGAGTCGAGCCTACCGAGCCGAACATATGCGAGCTCGAGCTCTGCTCGTTAACGAAACTAGCCCAATAATCGAGCTCGAGCTCGGCTACGAGCCGAGCCCTTACCGAGCCGAGCCAAGCCTGTTCACGAATAGCTCGGTTCATTTGCAGCCCTAGGGGGGAGCAATGTTGATGTAATGTGCTTGTTTAATTTTGTATCCAAACAATCACTTATGCTTATGTAATTCTAGTTATGTTTTGGGTCGAGTTTTGTTAATTAGAGTTAATGTATGTGAAGGAAATTGGTCTAGATGTTTTATTGGTACTTAGGTTGATATAATTTCATATAAAATGTTTGTAAGAGAAGCTAAAAAGGCAATAGAAAATTCTGCTGAAGGGGCTATTAAAAGTGACCCCTCTTCTCCTATGTTTTGCTTTTCTTCTTCTCTATTTTCTGCAGGAAAAATCAGATCTGATTGTGTGTATTTTAGATTGATTTCTTTGTAGTTTAAACACACACTTACTTCCAACACACCTAACATATATGATCGTAAAAGGTCTTAGCATTTGAGTGACGTACAATTGTATGTCTTTCTTCTATAATTGCTTTTGTTATTCAATCGCATACAATTCTAATTAATTTTAGCAAATTAGGAAGACAAACTAAAATACGAATCACAAATAGATAATTTTTGATATGATGGCTTTAATACATAAGGATTCTTGCTTGAACACTCTCAATAACAGACATGCATTGAAACCTGTGTTTTTTTTTTTTTTTTTTGCATATATCAACAACAAAAAAAACTTTGTTACGATATTTATATTTTCAAACAATTACCGTAATTTTCAAATTTTAACTACTTCAAAGCCATGCATGCATTAGGGAACAAAGGAAGCAGAACCCCGCCGGAACAGCAGCCCACAGGAAAACCGCAAGGGTCACAGCCATAGCAGCAACGGCAAAAACCCGATAATACCTAGCAAGTTTGGGTTCTCTCTGACGGAGTTCTATGGTTCCAATGGAGCCAGAGAACAACGCGCAGAGTCCAAGACAAAGACGTGGAAGGTGGTGGGGTGGCCGTGGAAGATGACGGTGGGTACGGGGTTTCCGTCGATGTATTCCATGGGAAGTTGCAAGAGGAAGCTGACCATCATGTAAGACATGGCAAACACGAGCTCCTCCCCTGGCGGTGGAGCTCCACCCCACCACCACCACCAGTGGCGGCGGTGGCAAGTAGTGGTATGCTCACTTGATGATGATAGTGATGGAAGGCCTACTCGTTCCATTTTTTTTTTTAAAACTCTAGCTATGTTGTGCGAAGAATATGCTACGAACTCAGGCTGAGATTTATATATAGAGAGGTATAGTTATTGAGGTTCGTAGAAAGTGAGGGATAATTTCTCGGCTGCTCAGGAAAGTAAGGAACTGGGAAGCTTCACACAAACACTACTTCTAGGTAGGAACCCCAAGAAATAAGCAATGCCACACTTACTTTTTAACCGTATTAAAGATTTTTCAATCCTTAGATTAGTTTTTTTTTTTTTGTGTTTATTACAAATTATGCAATTATCATAACATATAAATCATAAAGCATTATAAGATAAAATTAAAATTTATACTACTTACAAACTAGCACTTCAAAATTAAAATATACTAAGTTTGAGGGTTTTATAGGGTCTTTTAAGAATTAACTTAAAATTTAAAATTAAGGTCTAACTATAACAATATTTTAAATAACTTAGGGTTATTTTATAAATTTTGAAAACTTAACACTGTATTTGGTTGATGTATTTAGGAAAGGATTTAGAAAATGAAAGAAAAAATATATGTGAAACTATGTGAAATGTAGGTATATTTTATTTACATTTCACCTATCCTTTTTCTTTTTCATTCTAAATTTCTTCTCAAATCCCCCAACCAAATACAACATAAAGGACTTAGCTTCTTTTCTTGTTTTGTTACTTATTATTTCTAAAGGCTTTCTGCAAATTTTCTTGATATTTCTTTCATTACGCACTACAAGAAAAAAGGCATACAGTGACGTTTTTTTTAATGACGTTTTTTAAAAACGTCGTGAAATCTGCCCAGATTTTTCAAATTCTAAGAAAATAAAACTAAATCATCTCGTTTTGTGGGCCAGTTATTTCTTTAAAACAGTGGCTCAACTCAACGCTATTGGATCTTCAAGGGCGTGACTTCAGGAAGAGAGAGAAATCGATGCGTTGGATCTTCAGAGGCGTTAGATCTTCGATCTCCATCAATTCTTCGGTTGTTTGATCTAAAAAATCTTGTTCTACTTGTGATTTGAGTGTATATCTTCCTGATTGTTCGAATTCCTATGATCTAAATCGATCTAGGGCTCAAGGTTAGGGTTTTCTGATATAGATTTGCTACATTCACACAAGATTTATAAAATTTTATGGCCAAAACTAACGATTTGGAATTGTTTTCTCTCGATTTAGTTGATTTCCAGCTTTTTTTGCTTTTGTTTTATGTTTTCTCCTTTTGATTTCGTTCTTTTACTCTTTCTCTTTCATCAGATTGAGCAGCAACAATGGTGAATCAATTTATCTAGGGTTTCGAGTGCGGTGTTAATATCTCTGATCATGCGGGACAAGCAGGTGGCGTTGGATGTGGATCGTTGGAAACAATGAGTAGAAGCTCAACGATGAAGAGATGCAGATCTGCTCTCTTCGATCAGATCTGTTCTCTCTCTCTCTCTCTCTCTGATCTGCTAACATGGTAATATCAGATCTGCTTTGTCTCTCTCTAGTTCATTATTTTGCCTTTTTTTGTAATCTCATTTTGGCATTTCTTGCTTTCTAATTCTCCTAATAATCATTTCGGTGTAGTTCCCATGTAAATTGATAAACTTACATCTTGGTATGTTCTCTGAGTTTCCTTTTTTTTCAAGCTGCTACACATGGGTGGTCCTGTTATTGATTACTTGTGCAGAGAGCCAAAGAAAGGTATTTTCTTGATTCATATCTTTAACTATTTTCTTGATTCATATTTTTAAAAATAGCCCTAATATCTGTCTGGGGAGGCATTGATTTTCAAAGTGCTACATGGAGGACTGGGGTAATGAGAGATAATTAATGAAGATCCAACTCTGCAGCATTGGAATATTTGCAAAGTTGCAGTGGGTAATGCAGAGTGAAAAGAAAAGAGAGATGGATTTCTTTAAAAAGTTACAGATCGGAGCTAGTTCAAACGGTGAAAGCCTTTCCATTATTGTTGTTATCATTCTATACCACTTTTTGTTAAAAAATACTCACAATTATTATTATTATTATTATTATTATTATTATTATTATTATTATTATTATTCCCCCGCTTTGTTCAAAAATGTAGTTAGAATCATATGTAGACTGAATACCACTTTGATTTTATGCAATTGAATCCATTGTCTTTTTAAGTTGTTTATTTATTTATTTATTTTTAATTTTTTAATTTTTTTTCCAGATAAAGCATGCTGCATTGATGTGGAAATCCTATCAAGGTGCCTAGAAGCAAAGCTGACAGTTTGTTGCTGCTCTCTTAGCGGAGACAAAGAGGTCATATATGTTGACATTAAATATATGTTTAGTACGAAAATACACAAAACATTGCTCTTACAACCACTAGTTATGGGTTTTTTTAAACTATGTTTAGTTGATATACTATTGTTTATGAAGCTATTCTATTTGACTGCTTATTTCATTTTGAGTACTAGATAACCTAAATGTCTCAAGTGGAAGGCCAATTTAATCACATTGTAATGACAATTATATGCTTAATTAGATACACAACTATAATGTAGTATATAATGTATATCTGTGAAATTCTGTGTTGGGACATAATTCATTTGATGCTCAGGAAGCCTGTGTAACAATGATTGGAAGTTCCTAGTTCAATGCTTCAAACTAAACTAGGAAGGCTTGAATAAATTCAAAGGAAGCATATTGAATATGATAATTGTGTGTTAATGCGTCAAACTAAACTTGGAAGGCTTGAATAAATTCAAAGGAAGCTTATTGAATATGATATTTTTATGTTTATGCTTCAATTTAAACTAGGAAGGCTTGAATTTAAAGGAAGCGTATCAAATATGATATTTTTATGTTTGTGCTTCAAACTAAACTAGGAAGGCTTGAATCTATTCAAAGGAAGCGTATTGAATATGATATTTTTATGTTTATGCTTCTTTGAACTATAATTGGAAGGCTTGGATCAATTCAGAGGAAACATATTTCTTCTGTTTCAGAACATTTGTCACATGGTCTTTTAGTAAACTTCGAATACACACCCAACCCAAAAAAAAAAAAAAAAAAAAAAAAAAAAAAAAAAAAAAAACTTCGAATACACAAATTTCCTTGTGGAAATGAGGATAACTTGGCTTGTCAGTTGTCAAATCATTGACTTTTGCTTTAGATTGATTTCATCATTGTAAAATGAAATCCTTTACTAGTGTGATTGAATTGATTGGCAGGCCATGTATATTTTCAGATTAATTATATTCTCATTTTTTTGATCTCAATACAGTTTGAAGATTGTACATTTGATCGTCAGATTGGCCTCAAGCACACCAAATTTTATTCACCGGACACCATCGACTACATAAGATCACTCGATGTTGATCGAGATATTGAACTCTTGAAATTTTATGGGTGGGACCTACCACTTGAGTGTGCACGACGCCAGATTTCCACTATGCTTCAATAAAGGTGCAGAGAAGACTCACCTTTGCCATTGGAAGCATGATGTGCGGAAACCTTGAAGGAGGAATTGTGATTGAGCAGATTGTTCAAGAAGCACAAGAGGTCAGGTTCTGCAACGTTTAAGCAAAGATACCTTGAATCAGGTCATCGATCATGGACCGCCGCCTTGATGAGCTCTCCCCATGAGGCTGCCACTAATAAATAGGTAGATGTTAAGAAAATGTCAATATATAATCATCTATGTTTGGTGTTTTAAAGTAATTTGGTTGTGTTGGAACTTTATGTCCTGTAACTTCTTTCTGTGTTGTGTTACCTTTTTCCCCTGCCACTACCGGTTGCCACTGGACACCAAAATAGATAATAATATTTGAACGAAAATTTGTGAATTACTATCTTGGTGTGCTTAATTTTTTTAAGGATAAATTGCACCAATGATCTCTGTAGTTTAAGTGAAATTTTACTTATGTAAAAAAATAACAGAACTGGGAATTTGATTCCATTTGCTAATTTTCTTCCTATGGTCCTATCTAGTGGCACTCTCTATTAAATTACAGGCGATTAGTTATTTTCTTGTTGCCATGGCCTATCTTATGCTCCCTTTTTTTCTTATGTTTCTGGCTTCTGTAGTTGGAATAGAATCTGTCATCCTTACTGATTTTTTTATCATCATATTTGTTGGACACAACCCACACACCATATAAAAGTTTCTCTTGTTTTCTCAGTTTGTGCTACCTTTTGCATCTTATGAATGTTCTCAGTTTTTGTTCATGTCTTGATTTTATCAGCTACAAAGGGATGTTTATAATGCTAATTTGCAGGCAATTACGTAATTTAGAAAAGGCTTTTGGAGGAGATGTTAGAGTTTGTGGCTGCACTGCTCTCATCCTGGATATATTCAACTAGAGGGCAGCAACACATGAAACATCTTTACATGCAAATTTATCATTTTTCTGTGAGATAGTTTTCTGAGTTTATGTTGTCCATTTACACTGACAAGACTGAAGTTTTCTTAGGTTGCATTAGCACAAATGGAATCAATTACCTCGACTTACAAAAATGTGGAGTCACCTTGAGCGTCAAGCCAGAAGCAGAGTGAAAGGAATGGGTGAGAAACAAATTGAGGTGGACAAGCGTATTTTACGTACACAAGTAAGCAGTTATGTTATGACCTATAGCAAATGGTTTATAATTTGATGCATATTCAGCTATCCCTTCAGTAAGAAAATGGAAAAAAAAAAAAAAAAAAAGTACAAATGAGAAGAAAAAGAAAGAAAATAGAAAGAAAATTCCAGCTCTACTCTGTATAGGATGGTTTGGTTGACTTTGTACTTGGAAAGTGGGAACTATGGTTTTGTGATTAGTTCCTCTTTTCTGATGAAATGTATATCTGCACTTGCTCTTCCCTATGCTGATCAGAAGCCTGTATTTGTAAGATTTGTCCCTATCAGTCATTGTTTTGCATAACTAGAAAATCTAATTTTGCATTGTTGTTCTCATATATTACCTTTGATGCAGGAATCCCCTACACCCACAAAACTTGTAGCACCCCTTTCACAAGGTTTATCTGATTCTCGTAGGACAAAGTTAACTACTGAAAGACAACAGGTTTTCTTCTCCTATTGTTTACAATATTACAGCTTCTTATTTCGACTCACTTTGCTTGCTCGTGAGTAAATTACTTGATGAGTTCTCTACAAAGACTAAATAGGGTTTTAAAAGTAATATTGTTATACAGAGAATTATGAATTTCTTTCAAGTCATTAAAGAGGATTTGGGTTTTAAAGATAGTAAACCAGTGGCTGCTTGTGTCATATACAAATGCCTTGTTCATTGGCATGCCTTTGAGTTTGAGAGGATGGCAATTTTTTACTACATCACCCTTTCCATTCCTTAAAAAATTTATAGACATTTGATTTTTTTTTTTGGGGGAGAGGGGGTCTTGATTCATGTTTCTTCGCCTACATTGCCTTGGGGGATTTTTAGTTTGCTTTCCAGAAACACAAGCATTAGTTTACTTCCCAATAAATAAATAAATATAGGAAATTTGTTATCTTGATATCTAAAAAAGCATTGTGTTCCGTATGTATTCAATTGATTGTAAAGCATTGCCAGCTTGTTCCTGCTCAATTCTGATCAACTAGGAAATTGAAATTAAACTTTATACTGCTGGATAATAAGCTTAAGGAACCCATCTTGGATGAAATTTTATGCATTAGTGAGGCATTATGAGCTGAACTTTACAACACATGATACTTCTTTGGTTTTATTGTGTATATCTCTAAATGCAGGCCTATAGAACAAGTCAGGAGCCTAGTGTTCTTAAGCTTAAGGAACCTGCCTTGGATGAAATTACCCATGCATTAGTGGGGCGTTATCTGAATTTTACAAGACAAGATATATCTTCTCTCTGGTTTTTGTGCAAACAGGTGATTGTTTCTTTCCTTTCCTTTCTTCTCTTTCATTTTCTTTCTCTGAGAATTCTAAAGTCTATCTGATTGCAATTTCTTTGTAATTGTTCATTCAAATTTTCAATTTGGCAGGAAGCATCCTTATTGAATATAACTAATCAAGCGTGTGCTCTGTTCACTCCATCTGAGGTATGTAGCTTTGGTACTTACATATCATGGGATCCATTGTGTTCCTATAGATGTTATCCACTGATAAGTGCAAATTATGTATGTTATCAGTTCATGCTTTGTTTCTTGCTCATTATATTTAAATATATATATATATATATATGTTTATTTTGGTACAAATCTAACAAGTGGTTGTCATGGGAAAAAAAGTTAAACAGGACGTCTACTATGCATAAGTATTGGGTACAAAATTTTCAATTTATGTTTATTTTGGTAAATTTGATTACACTTTATGTTCTGATGCAGACATGTAGACAAGTGAAGACCAACAATAAACTCTCTCATCAATTTGAATTTAACTCATCCAACTTGAAATTTATGAAATTTATGTTATAAGTAGGAATATATTTCTGAGTTGGGGATAATTTTTTTGATAGTAATTTGCCATCTCTTGTATAGTTGGATCAATCATTATAGCTCAACATTTCTTTATCTGCTAATGTCTTTGTTAAAACATGATTTTTGGATATGTTATTTTGTAATTAATGGTGATTGGATATTAAATTGAATGGGAAAGTGAATTAATGTTGCATTTTGAAAGGGAGTTATTATTTCATATTAGTGCTATTTTCCAATTTAATTGCAAGTATTTTTTTGTTCAATAACATAAAATTAGCACAATTTAAAAAAAAAAAAAAAAGAGAGGCTATCACGGCGTTTCTAAAAACGTTGCTAAACATTATTATACCAATGGTTGAATTTTTTTGAAAAAAGATACAACGGCGTTTTAAAATCGTCGCTAAATAGTATGGTGATGTCATATTACTGTTAGTAGAACTTTTAGCGGCGTTTTCATAGCGACGTTTCTAAAGCGCCATAAAATTATAGCGACGGCCGCATCTTCGGCGTTTGGTATTAAACGTCGCAAAGGATTTAATGGCGTTTTTGGAACCTAGAGCGGCGTTTTGTAAACGCCGCTAAAACCTTCATTTCCAGCGGTGACGTCTAGCATTTGGAAAAAAAATAAAAATAAATTAAGAAAGTGCCCTAATTTTATAATCAAAATTGGGATTTATTTCTAGTGTGGGCCCACAATAATAATTTTAAGAACTTATTACACTTTTTAATCCCTAAACTATTCATTCTTGATTACAAAAATCGAGTCATTTTTCTGTTTATATTCTCTAGGTTCCTAAATTTTCTGTCACATAAATTTTCTTTTGTATGATTTGTATCCCCTCGCAGAGATTCAATAGTCCCTCAACTCAAATGAGAGATATTATGTATTTTATTGAACTACTAGTCTAATTCTAAAATCAAGTCTCCCAAACAAACATAGTGCATTTCAGTTGGTTTTTTAAACTTACTTTTGTTTTTTAAGATTTTTTTGTAATTTTGTATTTTAGATTAGTAACTGAAAAAAAAAATTGACATAATTTTAAAAAAGATCACTGAAAAAAAAAAATAAAAAAAATCAGAATAATCAGAAAAAACTTTTTTTAAATATACGAAACACTCCTAACGTGTAATGTATGAATTTAAAATACAGCAATTAAATTTCAATGACACTTGTCTTGTAATTTTCTTAACAAAATTTCATGATGTGTACAGTGTTGCTTACTCTTAATAATAAAGAAAGACCACTGCAAGTGTCCTGAACTTTCTGTGAAAGTATCATAAATCACCACTTGGTTGTCTGCTTTTTCCTTTGTCTTTCTTTACACTTTGATTGACCCACACACACCACAACACTTTGCATGCTGGGTCTCGCAGCAACTTCCTTATTTTTGCATTACAAATGTGATGAGAGAGACCATCATACAAATGATAATTGAGTGTTTGAAAAGGTAACCGATTGCTAAAGGTCAAAAAAAGACCCGCCAAAGCATGACTTCAGAGATCAATGGCACCACTTACCTCTCACATTTGCTTTGCAAGACTCCTCTTTTTCTCTCCATTCAAGACTCTACCCATCTGAAAAATCGCCACAGTTACACAAAACACCAGAAAAACCTTTTCCCATATATTCCAAGAATGCTCAGATCGAAGAGCATTGAATCCGGGCAAACAAGCCCATTCCCGCATGATTGTATCTGGGTTTGAACCCACCATCTTCGTTACCAACTGTGTAATGCAAATGTGTATAAAACGTTCCTGTTTAGAGTATGCTCGTAGGGTGTTCGACCAAATGCCTAAACGAGATACGGTTTCTTGGAATGAGATGATATTCAGCTATGCTGGTTCTGGAAATATGCATGTTGCTCAATCCATATTTGACTCGATGCCAGAGAGGGATGTGGTCTCATGGAATTCCATAATTTCAGGGTACGTGTAGAATGGTGGCTATCGAATATCAATTGGTATTTTCTTGCAAATGGAGAGAGCCGGTATACTGTCAGACCGCACAACTTTTGCTGTTCTATTAAAAGCATGTTTGGGTTTAGAGAACTACGATGTGGGGATTCAGGTTCATGGGCTTGCAATCCATATGGGTTTTGATCATGATGTAGTAACTGGAAGAATAATAGTAGATATGTACGCTAAATGTAAAATGTTCGACGAGTTTGATATTAATTGAAAGCATGTTCTATGCAAACAAGATGCACGTTCTATGAAAAACTAAAAGCATATTCTATGCATGAATCATGAATGATGCACAATACGCGTGCAACATAAGTATATGTGAAAATGCATGTTCTATGCAATAGAAGAGAACAAATATGTACTTCGACAGAACTAATAAGAATGATGTTCGCCGATAACCTCTGATTTACTTCTTGGAGACTTTGCAACATGCTCAAAAAGATACACCTCATTCATATTGGCAAGTGGGGCATGCTCACGCAACGGAACGCAATTTCGAGCTCCCTAAGAATCAATCTGGACCCAAAAGAGAACCTCTCATACACTGCTCGGGGAACAGAGGCACAAAACAGATTCAGACCACAAATGAGGACTGCCGGTCACCTGCCGGCCACAAGGGAGGACCGACGGCCACCTGTCGGCCACTAATGTAGCCTGCCGGCCACCTGTGCATTTTTAGGGGCAAACTTGCCATTTTTGCTTCGGGTCTTTATAAATACACATCAAGGCTTCACTTTTCACACACCCACACATCCGAAATCTTCATCCCTCTCTCTCTGGGTGTTTCTTTTCTCTAGATCCGTGCTTTATACACGTTTTTCAACGCCCCACGCCAACTTTATTCGCGAAACCCTCTTGATCCTCTACACTTTGAACCGATCAGATTTTGATTTCGTCGCTTTTCTTGAGTTTTCACCACTTTAGGCTTCTTCTCCTCAAGTTTCTCTCGGGTTTTGTGAATTTGCCTGAGTTTTGACTTTTTCTCCCATTTTCTCTCATAGGGTTGACTTTTTCCAAGTTTTCTCTCTTTTTTCCATTTTTCTTCATTTTTTACCCACTTTTTGCCCACTTTCCAAATAGCGGATGATATTCCACATGATGGTGCTCCTCTCGAGGTTCCACATCCATTATCACCCCTGTTGAGCTTAAGGAGCTGGTGATTGCCGAGGCTAGTGAGGCGACAGAGGGCATCGCTGCTAATCTTAAGGCAAAGTTCACTCCAGAGCTCGAGCTTGAGCCACTAACACTGAGGGTACAACCCTTTGATCCCATGACTCATCACCCTCGTACACACATGCTGCCGCTTGGAGACATCAAGTGCTTCAGTGATTTTACTGGTGGCATGCCAATGTTCTACTGAGGGAGCTGGACTCCCATCTCTTCTTCAACGCTACCGAGGTACGAACTTTATTTTCATGCTTTCATGCCTTTCCTTTAACTGTATTTCTTGCATTGCCTTTTATCTGAATGCTCTTTTATCACTGTCTTTCATCTGCTTCACTATTTCTCTGCCACAAGGGGACTCCCGCTCTTACAGGGGGTATGGGGCAGCGACAATGAGAGACTGGTACTATGAGCTCCTGCCAGAGGTCTGCGACCTTGTTGATGAGACCGGCTTCGGCTTATTCTTCTTTAGCCTTTCACAACACATAGCGAGCCGAGCTCTTCTTGAAGCGTTGATGGAGAGGTAGTGGGACACAACTAACTCTTTCCACCTCTCTTCCGTTGGAGAGATGATGATGACTCTCTACGACTTTGCCATGATCACCTGCTTAGGAGTAGGGAGTGATCCGATCCCCTTCGATATGGACATAGACAAGTAGGAGGCCGCTTGAATCTAATTGCTCGGAGCGCGCCCACCTCTATCCAGACCAACGATGGTGAAATATACCTGGTTCTCTGAGTACTTCCGCGGGAGTGAGCTCGAGACACCGGAAGAGGTAGAGCGGTGTGCCCGGGGCTTCTTAATGTTTCTCCTCAGTACCACCTTGTTCGTGAACAGGTGGAACATCGTAAGCTTATACTTACTGAGAGCTCTCGTGACACTGCCTCAAGTTCAGTTCTATGATTAGGGTGAAGTTAGCCTCGTCACACTCTATGGCTACATGAGCTCCATCTCTAGCATGAAGGAAGAGCGGGTCGGAGGCTACTAGAGAGCCTGGGAGGTATGCACCACACCTTTTTGCTTTTGTACTTTCTGTTCAATATCTGTTCACAACTTGTGCTTTCTGCTTTGCACTTTTTATTTTATATATGTTCACATATTTATGCTTTCTATTTTGCACTTTCTGCTCCATATCTGTTTATGCATTATTGATAACACTGTTGCAGTCCCCCCATTGTTAATAACACTTGTAGTTATGGGTTTATGCCTATTTCCCGGCTCTGGCTTCAAAGCCTGTAGATGAGGTCCCCTCTGTAGTGTCGTACTCACGTCAATACGACGGCCGGCTTTAGTACCAGAGCCATGATAACATGACCTTCACCTTCTACCGTTGATACTTCGACATGGTGGCTACCGACGAGATAACCTGAAACTCAGTCATTTTTGTTTTGTTACTGCTTTGATTCATACTTCGACAACTAACGACGGCTGCCGACGAGATAACCTGAAACTCACAGTCATTTTTGCTTTACTACTGCTCTGATTCATACTTCGACAACTGACGGTAACTAACAATCTGTACATTCTCTGTTTGTAGATTACATAGCAGCCTTGGGCGACAATGCCGACTGGCCTGAAGGACCAGTACGCCGGGGCTTGGGCCACATCCGATTCCGGATTTTGCTAGAGAGCCCAGTTTGCCGGGCCTAGTTTTTGAGTGAGCGATTTGTACGCCAGATTGTAGGCTCACCCAATCCGGTTGTTCCCATGCCACCCCAGCGTCCATAAGGACAGCAGATAGCCTTCCAGTTGAGGCAATTATCCAATTCATGGTAGGCCTAGATGCTGACTTCTTTAGAGTGGAGGGCGACTATGCGACGTTCATCTAGACTCATTTCATGGCCCCTTTGACAGGCGTTCGCGCAGACGACGTAGCAGGTGCTCCTATGGCAGGTTAGGCAACTCAAGCGACCAGGGCCGATCCTAGAGGGGCCTCTCCCGTTGGGCAAATTACCGATTGGCCGGAGACTGTGCTTAGATATTGGCGGCTGACCAGGACAGCCTACCAGATTCCGATTGAGCCAGCAAGGGTAGGGACAGGGCACGGGTATACCAAAGCTTGAGGCGTACCTCAAGTATAGACCACACTTTACAATTTGCACCCCACATTTTTCATGTCAGATATTGATTATTCTAAATATTGATCATTTAAATGCACTTGCAAGCACCCAAGGAGTATACAGAGAGCCTCCTCGAGCTAGTTACTTTTCTGATTGGCATGGTGTAGAGGAGAGAGATGTTGTTCGGTCTCCACGGTATTCAAGTAGTTTCCTCTATTTCAGCCTACATTTCACTACTAACTCTATTATGCACCACACTATCATATTCCCACTGATACATTGGCACTTTCACTGTAGTCTTCCCCAAATTGCACTGATACACTGCATTGGCACACTGTACTCATACTGTATCTGGTCTCTACATATTGCTCATTCTGTATACTATACATGTATTGATACACACACTGTAGCTGATATGTTGATAACTATTTTTCCAGATCCCATCTGTACCGAGGGCACCAGTGGCAGCAGCAGCAACACCGGCACCGGCAGCACTTCCTCCAACAGTAGGGAGGAGAGAAAGACAGGTCCCAACACGTGGCCGAGATGTGCACCGCAGTCAAGGTAGGGATAGGGGTACCCGAGACTAGAGCAATCCCTTGGAGCCCGTTTTGAATGATGATGATGCCGAGACTAGCGACTCCAAGGAGGCAGTGAGTCGACATTCTGAGTCGTCTGAGAGTGGGAGTGATGATGCTGGCTCGGGGTCTAGTGGTGGAGATAACACCGAGGCTAGCTCTGAGACAGGGAGCGGAGATGATGAGACTGGCTCTGGCTCAGAGTCTGATTCTTATAATGGTGCTGACGGAGATAGTGCTCTTAAGTCATTTCCGATGAAGATGACGAAGAGGGCCTCTCGAGCTTAAGATGACTGGCACCGATTTTTGTACTTTTTGCTTAGCTTCGTTTTGTTTGGTAGCTTAGCACATGTATAGCTTCATATAGGTTTTTACTTTTGCTTTTGAAACTTGTACTCCCTTTTGTAAAATCATGATCGGAATAAAACCTCGCAGTTTTTATGAAAAGTGTTTTTGTTTTTACATCATGAGCACCATATTTGCATAAAATGAAAATGGAATTAAGTTTGCAATGAAAACGCTTGATTGAAACCATGTTCTTAATCGGGTAATGAGCCGACTAACTACCAAAATACAAAATACAACTCGATAAGAAAAGTAAAAACAATTCAAACACAGATATACACACTTGCTAAAACCAAAAGACTCAAAACAAGACCTTAAAACACAAAGATCAAGACAAAACCAGGCTGCCAACACTGCTCAGCCCACAAGTGGACGGCCGGCCACCACTTATGGATGGCAGGCCAGAAAAGGTGGACAGCCAGCCACAATTAGTGGCCTGTTGGCCACTAATGTGAAGAACCGCCAGCAAGCTTACAACTAGCCTCCACTCACAGCCTTATCTTGTACAAAAGGTCCTCATTTGTGATTTCTTCTCCAGAAACTCATTTTAGCTACTATTTCTTCAACAAATGGAGACATTTCTTGCCGAGAAGCTCACGGATTGGATAGCCACTTTAGACGGCACAGAAAAGGTAAATTTTCGAGGTTTCAACATAAACGTGTTTTTTTCGTTGAGCCATACTCCACTTTGCTTTCCATTCCTGTATACCGTGGCCCAATGCTAGGACCTCATTATGCATGTATTTCAATTCGGAACACAGGAAATGTGCCCGACTCTTGAAAAATTTCAAGCATTGATGGAAATCCGGCGCGATGAGAAAATCATACCTCAGCCTCGTTTTGGCCACGCCCAAGCTTTGGGACAAATGTGTAGACTTACTTTGTGTGAAGCTCGATCTTTGGCCCACAACAGAGAGCTAGATATACCCAGCATCGATTTTCTGACATCGGTGACAGAGAAGACCTTCTCTGGCGAGGTTTTTAGCAACATGCCCTCTGTTTATGTATTCTCGCACATTTCCTTCTTGCCTCTAGCTATAGCGGAACCAGCATTCGGTTGATTAAAGTGGCTCAATGTCTAAAAGAAGGTAAGAGTTATATTGGTTTGGCGCTAACCGAGACCTTGATAGGCTTAGATGCTTTTCATCTGCGAGAGACCACCAGATTTGCGGGGAGTCCACTACTGCTCCAGGTATTGTTTCCCACCCTTTTTGATATATGCCTCGCACATCACTTGGCACTCATGCTCTATTTTCTCTCAAAGCTCTTTCCTTACTTTTCTCTCAATGCATATCTCTCTATTCTTTAATCTCTCTTATTTTTTATCTATTCCCAGGTATGGCTCATGGATAAGCTGAAGGTGGTGGACCCTTACCCCGAATATTCCACTTGAGCTTATTTCTTCCGCTAACGACTAGTGGACTTTCCCAACGAGAGATAGTGGTGTAACTGGATATGCAACAGATCTGTAGCTGACATAGCTTGGCATTGCTCCTGGTTCCATCTGATTGAGAGAAGTTACAACATGACTTGGCAGCCTAGCATACAATTGATTGGCATCACACACTGTGTGTTCTACTTTCCCTTCCGGTTTAGACGCCAGTTTGAGCATGATCAGACTTGCCCAGAGGAGAGGGTAGAATACCCAGCTTCATTCTCAATTTGTGCTTCGCACTTGGCTAGGTACCTCACTGCCTGGAAGACGAGAGAGGTTCTGGCCCCTACCCCTAGTTTCAGTTATGTCCTTTCTGTCGAGTGCTTGGCTTGGCTTGAGGATGAGGCACAAGTCGGGCCAACTTTGGCTACAGAAACTTCCGCAAGCACGAGCAGAGGACGCAGGAGCACCTGACTCACATGTGCCCCTAGTTTATTGTTTTGACCTTTCTTTTCAAGTTTTATGATGCAAAAAAAACTTTGATTTGTATTAGAGAGTTGGAGAAATTTATGTTGAAATCAATGAAATTAAAGTTGTAAGCACTAATAATTTTCCTTTTTGGTCCAAAAATGGTCTAAGATGTAAAAGATAAAATTTTGAACAAAATCAACTTTTATTAAAACTTTCCAAAACCATTTTCGAAAATGATCATTGCTTGACACGTACAAAATCAATCCTCAAGATGTACAACCCCGAAATCAAAAGATCATAACTACCCCTGATTGAATACTTTATTGCTTTGCATTGTAACCAGCTCTTCTTCCCAAAATAAAGATCACAACCGAACTAACAGATGATGAACAAAGATGGCTTGATCAGAAAAATAGACAGAACAGTTGGATTAGAGGTAGTCACGGTCGAACTTCAGGATGAAGTTGCATAGGTATCCCAAAAATGGGAATCAAGCGTTACGTAGTTCGATGCAGGTTTACTCGAGTATTAACTCTCTCATTTTGCACTCTAACTTTTGCCAAAGTCGCCTTATAGGGTTTTCAACCTTGCGAGCTCAGTTTTTCTTTATTTCTAATTTTTCATGCTCTAACTTTTGCCTAGGTCGTCCTTTCGGATTTTCGGCTTAGCGAGCCTCTTAAGAATAGTATTTCTTCAACTAGTCCATATTGATCGGCTGTGAAAATTCCAGGCCATATAAGTCCATAATAGTAACCGCCCCTTCTGACCAGATAGCTTTGATGATGTAAAGACTAGTCCAATTGGGTCTGAACTTGTCCCTAAGGTCATGAATGGGGCTCGGTTGTCTTTCAGCACCATGTCTCTCTCCTTGAGATTTCGAGACTTAACTTTCTTATTAAAAGCCCTGCAAAATGCTTCTCTGTTGCCAGTTTGTATCTACTATCTGACACTTAGCCATAACTCGCAATGACGGGACTTCAATTTCATTTGGCAAAATGGCTTCCATCTCGTAGACAAGAGAATAAGGGGTTTCCCCTGTAGATGTCCGGATCGAAGTTCTGTAGCCCCAGAGTACGAATAGCAATTTATTTGGCCAATCCTTGTAGGTCTCAACCATCTTCTGCAAGATGTTCTTGATATTCTTATTGGCGGCTTCAACAGCTCCATTGGTTTGTAGCCTATATGTAGATGACTTATGAAAAGCCACGTTGTACTTGTCGAACAAGTCTATCACCTCTTTCTTGAAGTGGGAGCCATTATCTGATATGATCTCATTCGGAACTCTATATTGGCAGATAATATTGTTTCTGATAAATTTGGCCACATGCGATGCCTTCAACACTACACAGGATTGAGCTTTCACCCACTTTATAAAGTAATCAATCGCCACCAAGATATATTCATGCCCATTCGACCCTTTTGGGGAGACAACACCGATAACGTCTATTTCCCAGACTGAGAAAGGCCATGGAGATGTCATGTTGTACAGCTTTGACGGTGGAATATTCATGCGATTGGCATAAATTTGACATTTTTGGCATCGCCGCACAAAACCAATACAATCATCCTCCATAGTGGACTAGTAGTAACCTTGCCTGAGAATCTTCCCGGCTAACATCACACCATTCATATGCGCCCCGCATTCTCCACCGTGGATAGCCTCCATAAGGCACTTTGATTCTTCTTCCTCCACACACAATTTATGCATCGCCAGATGACCTCTTTTATACAGCTTACCTCCGAAGATGATAAATTGGACAGCCATACGCTGTATTTCCCGTTTGTCCTTAGCATTTGCCCCTGGTGGATATGTTTCCTTTACAAGGAAGTTCCAAATATCGTAATACTAGGGGTTTTTGCCTTGCACTTCATCTATCGCGACAATAGTTTTGTAAGCCGGCATGTATTTCTGTTCGATGATAATCGAACGCATCCGAACTCCAAGTGGGATGTCTACCATAGAAGATTAAGTTGTTAAAGCATCAACGAACTTGTTGTTCTCTCTCAGTAAATGTGTGAATGTCAACTTTTCAAATCTAGGAATCAGAATATCCATGGTCTGATGGTAAACCTTTATTTTCTCTTCCTTGACTTTCCAGTCTGCATTTGCTTGAGAAACCACCAAGTTTGAGTTCTCGATGACATCCAACCTTATTGCCCCTAGTTCCAGGGTGGCTTCTAAACCAGCAATACACGCTTTATATTCTGATTCATTATTGGATACCTTGAACCGAAATTTGAAGGTTAAAGGTATATGGGAGTCGTCGGATGCTATTAGCAACACACTTATCGCATAACCATACTGATTGGATGCTCCGTCAAAGTACATCATCCAAGTTTCCTCTTCAACGTACAAAATGGCTTCATTTGGGAATAAGTATTCCACTGCTTCATCCCCTTCTACTGGGTGGTCTGCCAGGAACTCCGCTACAGCTCTTCCCTTGACCGACTTGCAGGTGACATATTTGAGATCAAATTCGGATAGAAGGAGCAACCAACGAGCCAGCCTACCCGTAAGGGTTGGTTTCTCAAAAAGATATTTGATAGGATCTAATTTCGAAACCAGGATTATAGAGTGAGCTAACAAGTAGTATCTCAACTTCCTGGTAGCCCATACCAAGGCTAGACAAGCTTTCTCTAAAAGAGTGTACCGAGTCTCGTAGTCTAGCATTTTCTTGCTCAAATAGTAGATGGTTTTCTCCACCCTATCTTCAAATTCTTGAGAAAGCATGCATCCCATGGTCGTGTCTGTTATTGACAAGTACAGAATCAAAGGTTTCTCCAACTCTAGCGGCGACAACACAGGCGGATTTTGGAGGTACTACTTAACCTGTTCAAAGGCAAACTGACATCGATCATCCCATCATAATTTTTTCCCTTTCTTCAAAAGACCAAATAATGGTTCACAAGTCAAGGTTAATTTGAAAATAAACCGTCTTATGAATTTCACTTTACCTAGAAAGCCTCGCGCCTCCTTTTTAGTCGTTGGTGGTGGCATTTCTAGGATGGTCTTGATTTTGGAAGTATCTACTTCCATGCCCCTTTATATGATCAGAAAGTCCAACATTTTTCTTTCCGTTACACCGGAGGTGCATTTCTGCGGGTTTAACCTCAATCTATATTCCCTGATTCGTTGAAAGAATTTCTTTAACGAAGTGTAGTGGCCCTCTCGTTCTTTGGACTTGATAATCATGTCGTCCACGTACACCTCGACCTCTTTATGGATCATGTCATGCAAAATGGTGATTGCAGCCCTCTGATAGGTAGCTCCAGCATTTTTCAACCCAAACGGCATAACCTGGTAGCAATAGGTACCCCACAGCGTAGTGAATGCGGTTCCTCGGGTGCTATCAAAATTTGGTTATAATCGGAAAACCCATCCATAAATGATAGCAATACATGGCCCAGAAGTCTACACACAACCAGATTCTACCATCCTTCTTCGGCACTGGGACGATATTAGCCAACCAAGTCGGATACTCAGATACTAACAAGAAACCTACCTCGATCTGGTTAGTGACCACTTTCTTGATTTTTCGTGCCCAATCCGAACAAATCCTACGCAACTTTTGCTTGACTGGTCAGGCCTCGGGGTCAAGAGGGATCCAATGCTGTATAATCTAAGGATCGATTCTAAGCATATCTTCGTAGGACTATGCAAAAATATCTTTGAAATCTTTTAACAAAACGATTAAACGCTCGCGCACCTCCGAAGACAATATAGACCCGATTTGGACCAAGCACGGATCCTTCTCAGTAACCACATTAATAGTAATGATTTCATCAGCACAAGGTTTAGCAAACCTCTCCTCCTTTCGATTAATCAAGTTTTCAAAGCTAGGGGAATTTCTTCCCCTTCGTTTTCATTAAAATTCTGAAAATCTTGGTTACTACAATAAACCAACAGCACAGAAAAGTACATAGAATCTGTAGAGTTCTCATTCAAAAGGTCTAGATCTTCAATTACAGACTCAAAAGAAAAGCTGAATGTAGACCTAGACAAGGCTTTGGTATCCAAGTTACCACCCCCAGAAATACCAGACTTAGAAGAACTTGAATCTGATCCCGACCCCACAAACTCAGTGGAATCAAATTCTAGCTCATCACCCGATTCAAAATTGGACAGATAACCTTCCTCAAGCTACCAGATAAGAGATGGCGCCCCTAATGCATCCAAAATGCTGCTGGTTTGGTTTACACCCGATTTTTCTCCAATCATGGAGATAGTAAAGTTGTCCCCCAAGTTCTCTAAGTCAGCCACGGGATCTGTCAGGAGACTAGCCAGTGCTACCCCTACTCCAAGTTCGCTGCCATCTGAGTCACTTTCCAT